>CM048667.1:10083172-11459005 GCA_026401315.1 Dysphania ambrosioides
TCTTGTACTGTTTTATATATATGATGTTTTAAACCAGCAAACTCAATGTTCTAACCTAGTGGACACAATGTTATAAAACTTAAAGGAATGGCAATGTGCTTAATGCTGTTCCAAACCAATGCATATCATGCTCTAAAGTAATGAACACAGTGTGCTAATCCATTGAACATTATGTTCTAAACAAATAACCATTATGTTCTAAAAGTGTTTAACATGTTCTAAAACGATTTGGAGTTCCTTCTAAATGATTAATATAATGTTCTAAACTACAATGATTGATATAATGTTCTAAACTATAATGATTGATATAATGTTCTAAACTAACGCTAGTCAGTTGTTCTAGGTACTGTTATATTATTTGAATGTTTTAATTTTCATTTACGATGTACTAAACTCTTATTGCAATGTTCTTACCTTTATGTAGGAACGATGAAAGACAACCAATTGATACTCCCAAAAAGCCAAACCCATCAAGAAAAGGAATGTCCTTAACCAATGAATTCCACCGAAGCAATTCATAACCGATGTCTTGGTTGACCTCTCTGACCAACACAAAGAAGCAATCAGAAATATAGGCTTCGGGGGCTTCCTAGAGTTAGATGTGGATGGTCATAAATCTATCTTCGGTGCAGAACTGATCAATTGCTTCGATGAAGATAGATCTTCTTTGGTACTCTCCCATGGCTAGGAGATACCAATATCAGTTGAAGATGTCCACCTAGTTTATGGTCTTCCCATTGGAGGGACCCATATTCTTGAAAAGGAATTTAAAGACCAAGACACAAAGGCAAAAGCATTTTTGCAACGCTGGAGAAATACCTTTGGCATTACTACGGGGAGTCCTACAAACTCAGCCCTCATTGCTAGAATAGAGGAGCTAAAAGAAAAGGATGTATGCGACGAGTTCTTGTGGAACTTTGTTGTAGTTGCTATTAATTGTTGTGTTAAATCCACAACAAACTGTTTAGTCAACATTAAGTTCTTGTCCTACTGCGAAGACATAAGCAGTATCAAGACACTGAATTGGTGTGAATTCACCTACAAGCACACGGTCCAATCAATAAGTGATTGGAAAAATGGTGCTACGTTTTTCACTGGTCCACTACCATTTTTACTTGTAAGTCTCATTTTTTTGCTTGTTATTATTGGTCTCACTATTGTTCTAGAAATAAAATGGAATGTTCTAAATATTTGTGCTATTTGTTCTAAACAATTTCACCTATTGTTCTACAGATTTCTTACTTTGATCGCCTCAAAAGAGGCAGTGTTGTTAACCCAAGGAAATTCCCTTTGATTGGAGTCTGGAAGAAGGAGTTGATCCAATCAAGAATGAAAATTGAACTCGCAAGAGACTTTGGGAAAAGGATCATTCTTGACAGAATGATCAAAGAGGAGAATGCCAACCCTACATCTTCTGCTCTAGAAGACGTACTTGTGAGTTTATTTTAAACATTTTAATATTATGGCATGTGTTCTTCTAAAAAATTATGTTTAAATTCTTACACTAATGAATTAGATAATATTCTTCTAAACTAGGCAAATTGTTCTAATATGTCCTTCTCCATCCATATAGGGTTTTTTGAACAACTTTTCAAATGTGGCAAAGGCTCTTGCTTCCAATGTCAATGACATGTCCTCTATGCTTGACAAAGCAAGCACCTTATTGGGAGAAATCGAAGTGAGACGAAATGAATACTCTCATTGCCAACATCTGGAACAAGTACACCTCGATACAAAGTACTCAGCGCCCAGATTTAATGAGTAGTCCTACTATACTCAGCCAAGACCAGCATCTATTTGACGAGCCAGCTTTTATGCAAGAGCTCAACGATGTAATGGGTAGGGCTTGGGAAAGATATCAACCTAAGGATGTGGTTGTTTCATCCCACCCTACCTTTGACCTTTTTTCTAAATCACAAACAGTGTCACCTCCCCATCCTCTTATTACAACTCCCCCAGCTTCCCCTGTCCCCAACCCCACTGATGCACAATTTTTAACACCTCCTGATTCACCTGCCCCACCTGTTACTGATTCCCCAGCTCAAGCAGTTGCTTCTACTCCTACTCTCCCTGAACATTGTGTTGCATAATTCTCTACTATAATGAACATATAATTGTACTCGTATAATTTCATAAATTCACACATTTTAAAACCAACATAATATAGTAGAATGGTTAATTTAGAAAATATTTAGTAATCAACATAATATACTATAATGGTTTAGAACTTGATGTTCTAAACTGGTGAACTTGATGTTCTAAACTAGTGAACTTGATGTTCTTAACTAGTGAACTTAATGTTCTAAACTAGTGAACTTGATGTTCTAAGCTAGTGAATTTGATGTTCTACTATTCTATTTAATTGAATATTCTGACCCACTTATAGGTCTGAGCAAGATGTTGTGGTCGGGTTGAATGAAAAAGAACCACAACGTGGAAAAAGACGTCCACATAACCTTCCTTTGTATCTACGCTGCCCATTCATGGTAGAGAATGAAACGAATTTGAAAAGAGTCGATGCACCCCAACGAACAATTGCTGAATATGCATTTTCAGAAGGCCCCGATAGATACATGTTCTAATTTTATGATCATTTGTTCTAAACACTACATTTAATGCTCTAATTCTTAACACTGGTATTCTTACATTCAAATACCATTCTAAACTTATGTTTTTCTTTATCCCCATGACTATAAGGGAGGAGTTGTACAATGATAATCAAACCTGGATCAATAGGGAAGATATAATGTCACATGCATATGACATTTTGATCATGAACAACATCATTGATTCATGGGCCTATATTTATCTTCATCTCTGAGCTTTGGGTAAGTTATATTTTTAGAAAGTTGTTCTTTTAATAAAATTCAATTATCTCCTTCCAATCAATTTGGGTGAATGTTGTTCTAAATTATCTATATTTTGTATATTATAGATCATACTATGCAGTGATAGGTACTTCCCTGCGTCCACTCCTTTCGAGGAAAAATACCAAGCCTTCGCAACAAGAATGGAGAGCGAACTCAAACACTCCAATGTCACAACCGTTGACAAAATGCAATTGGTAAGAACAATAACTTTCACTAGGACAATAATTTTTTAATTACACTATAAACTATATGTTCTTATTATTACTATATTTTCAGGTGTTCTTCCCAATAGTAGCCTTCGAACACTATTACTTATTCTGTTTCAACTTCATCACAAAGGGAATCGATGTAATTGACAACAGATTCTTGGAGAAGGGAATCTCGTTTACCTCGAAATACAAAAACTACCACAAGACAATGGTAACTATTTATTTACCTCAAGGGAATATCTATTGTTCTACTAATCTTACAATACACTACAACTTTAATTACTATATTGTTCCATTCTTATAAAAACTATCTATATGTTCTAAACCAATTAACTGAGTGTTCTAAACCAATGTACATAATGTTCTAAACCAGTCAACTCAATGTTCTAAACCAATGAACTCAGTGTTCTAAACCAGTCAACTCAATGTTCTAAACCAATGAACATAATGTTCTAAACCAATGAACTCAATGTTCTAAACCAATGAACACAATTTTCTAAACCAATGAACATAATGTTCTGAAATCACTGCTCTAAACCAGTCAACTCAATGTTCTAAACCAATGAACACAAAGTTCTAAACCAATGAACTCAATGTTATAAACCAAATAAAACTAGTGTTCTAAACCAGTGAACTTAATGTTCTAAACCCATGAACATAATGTTCTAAACCAATGAACTCAATGTTCTAAACGAGTGTATATATAATGTTTTAAACCTATGTACTCAATGTTCATATTGTTCTAAGAATTAATCTTATTGTTCTAAATATTTACTTGTGTATCGTTATAGGATTCTATACCGCTCTTGCATTGTTCTAACCTTATGTTACAATGTTTGTTATAACACAGGCCAAAGCCTTTTGGTAGATTTTTAACAGAGAAACAGATGGGCAATGGTGAACTCGTGTCTAGTTTTAAAACTTCAGTGAAAAAAAATGAAATGGAGGGACCAAATTAACTTTTTTCTATTGAAATTATCCACAAACATTTGTGCATCGGCCCCTTCAATGTACGCCTTCAAGTCCCTATGAAAATATTTGAAATCACACTTAGAGCCACCTACGTTCTCATAACCACCAACATATTCTTTCATCATTCTAAACGTTCTCACAGGACCAACGTTAACCTGTGTACATAATAAAATGTAACTTTACAACAATATTCATAAACCAAGTATACTATAATTATCAACAATGAGATGTTCAAATTTAGAACAATTAATTAAATACTTTGGAAAAATAACATACACACTTAGAACATTCCTATATATATACTACCTTCGAATTATCAACAATCATCTTCTTGTGTAAAATGTTTAAATTTCTTCTCGCCTTTTGAAAATGTACCGAATTTGATGAATAAAGGGAATGTCTATGTCTTTCATCAATATTAAATACAACATAACCCCCATCAACGCAAACCTTCAACACCATACGTGCTTTGCATCCAACACGATTGACCAAACTTCTCCTAACTACACTTCTATCTTCCCCTTCATTTTCACTTCTCATATCTTGAAAATTACTCGTCTTTTTAGACTTATATCCAGCTTTATTACACACAAAATATTGAAAACTAACAACTCCATTCTTCCTTCTTTTTGTAGTTGATTTTCTAACGTTAAAACCAACCGAACTTGCATATGCCTCATAAAATGAAAACCCTTCATCAATACTTGAAAATTTCATGCCCACATACGGTTTTAACTCGCTAGAGCAAATTGGGATCCATACTTTGGAACCTCCAGGCGTACACACAGGTATCACTTCTGATGTATTACCCCTATTTTCACTATGATCACTACAGTTCTCTTCATTGCCCATTGCCTACAAAAACCATAGTAGCTACTCCTTAAAACAATAAATGTCTGAATAAACTAAGTTATTATATCATAAAATTCCAAATATTCAAACATCCAAAAAATATAAAAATATTCAAACATCACTAAATGAACATCATGTTCTCAACTTGTGAACACAATGTTCTAAACCAAAGAACATCATGTTCTAAATTTGTGAACATAATGTTCTAAATTATTGAACATAATGTTCTTTAATTTCCAAACAGTTTGGTGGTTATTTCCAAACTATTGAACATCATGTTCTAAACTAGTGAACACCATTTTCTAAATTAGTGAACTTGATGTTCTAAACTAGTGAACTTGATGTTCTAAACCATTGAACATATAATTATACTCGAATAATTTCATAAATTCAATCATTTAAAAACCAACATAATATACTATAATGATTAATTTCTAATTTTAAACGCTAGGTAATTAGTTTAAAATAGTTTGGTGGGCATTTCCAAACTACTGAACACCATGTTCTAAATTAGTGAACTTGATGTTCTAAATGAGTGAACGTGATGTTCTAAACTATTGAACATATAATTGTACTCGTATAATTTCATAAATTCACATATTTCAAAACCAACATAATATACTATAATGGTTAATTTCTAATTCTAAACGCTAGGTAATTAGTTTAAAATAGTTTGGTGGCATTTCCAAACTACTAAACACCATGTTCTAAACTAGTGAACTTGATGTTCTAAATGAGTGAACTTGATGTTCTAAACTATTGAACTTAATGTTCTAAACTATTGAACTTAATGTTCTAAACTATTGAGCATATAATTATACTCGTATAATTTCATAAATTCACACAATTAAAAAACCAACATAATACACTATAATGTTTAATTTCTAATTCTAAACGCTAGGTAATTAGTTTAAAATAGTTTGGTGGGAATTTCCAAACTAATGAACACCATGTTCTAAATTAGTGAACACCATGTTCTAAATTAGTGAACACCATATTCTAAATTATTGAACTTGATGTTCTAAACTATTAAACTTGATGTTCTAAACTATTGAACATATAATTGTACTCGAATAATTTCATAAATTCACACATTCAAAAACCAACATAATACACTATAATGGTTAATTTCTAATTCTAAACGCTAGGTAATTAGTTTAAAACAGTTTGGTGGCCATTTCCAAACTAATGAACATCATGTTCTAAACTAGTGAACACCATGTTCTAAATTAGTGAACTTGATGTTCTAAGCTATTGAACTTGATGTTCTAAACCATTGAACATATAATTGTACTCGAATAATTTCATAAATTCACACATTTAAAAACAAACATAAGATACTATAATGGTTAATTTCTAATTCTAAACGCTAGGTAATTAGTTTATAATAGTTTGGTGGGAATTTTCAAACTACTGAACATCATGTTCTAAACTAGTGAACACCATGTTCTAAATTATTGAACTTGATGTTCTAAACTATTGAACTTGGTGTTCTAAACCTCGGCAGACTGAAAGTAATAAATGTTATATTTCCGTAATTCTTGACTAATGTTCTAAACTATTGAACTTGATGTTCTAAACCTCGGCAAACTGAAATTAATAAATGTTATATTTTCGTAATTCTTGACTAATGTTCTAAACTAGTATACAGAATGTTCTATAAGATTGAGTATAATGTTCTAAATTATTGAACATATAATTGTACTCCTATAATTGTACTCGTATCATTTCCACTCAATTACAATCAAAATTTTCACTCGTATACATAATTTCCACTTGTATACATAAGCTCAAAATGAATACTTGTACTCATTTATAGAACAGTGAATGTAAAACATTTCCCACTCTTTTTAATGCAAAACAATTTAACACTTTCACAAACAAACTAACAAGAATCACAAAATTAAAAGAGGTGCAAAAAAAAAAATACCTTGAACGAGAGGAGAGCTCTTACCAGGAAAAACAAATGAGAAATCGATGCACAATAATGAAGAAAAAGATGAAACATGCAAGTCTAATAATGAAGAAAAGGGTGAAACACGTAAAAATGAATAGCATGACTTGTAAGTCTAATAATGAACAAAATGGCAAACACGCAAAAGTCACTGTCCAGCAAAATAAAGTACAAAATTTTTCTGAAACACTCTGCCAGCCAACGATTTTTACACAATGTCTGGATATATATAGATTTGCCATCCATTTCTTAAGCATTTTCAGCCCTAAATCATCAAGCATCCAAGGGTGTAAGATGGGTTCTCACCAAAAAGTAGTTCTCACATAAGGGGAGGGTTCTCACATGATCCCTCCCCTATATATATATATATATATATATATATATATATATATATATATATATATATATATATATATATATATTATGTCTAATAAAATCTAAGGTTTTCTTTCACCTTATATATAGAGGCGGGTTCAGGTGAGAACCCTTCCTTATATAAGAACCATGCATATATAAGAACTCATCTATAACCGTTAGTTAAGCGTATTTTGATGACTGTGATTAATTCTTCAATAATGGCAAAGTTGTAAACATAGAAAACTTTGAAATTGATTGGCAGTTGAAAAAAATTCGCACCCCATAATTGCTGGATAGTTTTCCAAAACGTTTCTTTATATTCTCAATGAATTAGGCTTATAATTTCAACTTGCACAATTCTTTAATAGTTTTCAAATTATTTCTATTACTTTATATTTTATTTTCATAAATTTTTTAGTAGTTATTTGAACACCAATATTAAACTTCAGAATATCAGTATTAGTTCTTAAAACAATAGAGTAAATATTTAAAACATATTTAATTAAGATTTAGAACACAAATACTCAACTTTAAAACATCAGTATTACATATTACAACAATATATAAAAGTATAGAACATACGTGTGAACCTTTAGAACACCAATATTAAACTATAGAACATCAATATTGAACCTTAGAACAATATAATAAACATTTAGAACATATGTTTTAAGATTTGAAACACTAGTACTCAAATTTAGAACATTAGTATTAGACCTTAGAATAATAGAATAAACATTTAGAATATATATGTTAAGATTTAGAACATTAGTACTCAAATTTAGAAAATCAGTATTATAGATTAGAACAATATATTAAAATTTTAAAACATATGTGCTAAGGTTTAGAACATTAGTATTACGTTTTTATAACATTAGTAGAACATCAACTTGTGTTCTAAAAGGTTAGACTATTGTTCTAAATATTAAGTCTATTGTTCTAAGAATGCATTCTATTATGTTGAAATTTAGTTCTATTATTCTGAAATTTAAATCTATTGTTCTGAAATTTAATTCTATTGTTCCAAACTTTTGCAATGTTGTTCTGAATATTAACTCTATTGTTCTAATTAGTAATTCTCTTATTCTAAGGTTAAATTGTAATGTTCAACTCTATTGTTATAAAATTATTATCTCTTGTTCTTAAAAGATACTATTATTTTAAATAATAAGGTTATTGTTCCAAGTTGTTATCACTTGTTCTAGTAGTTTTAAATATTAATTATATTGTTCTAAATAGTGATTATAATCTAAGGTTCAATTCTATAGTTTAATTCTGTTGTTTGTATGTTTAGTTCTATAGTTCAATTGTAATGTTTAGTTCTATTGTTCTAAGTATTGTATTATTCTGAAATTTAATTGTATTGTTTCAAACTTTTGCAATGTTGTTCTAAATATTAACTATATTGTTCTAATTAGTTTACACTATTGTTCTAAATATTAAGTCTATTGTCCTAAGAATGTATTCTATTGTTATGAAATTTAATTATATTATTCCAAACTTTTGCAATGTTTAGTTCTTTTATTTTAAATATTAACACTAGTGTTCTAATGTTTCAATATTCTAATTTATTGTTCTAAACATATATTTATTATATTTATTCAATACACTGCGCATAATGTTTTAGACGTTATACCTATTGTACTAGCAAATATACCTACTGTTCTAAATAATATACCTATTGCTTTAAAATATTAATCAATTGTTCTATATATTATACCTATTGTTCTAATAAGTTTGCCTATTGTTCTAGCTAATCTGCCAATTGTTCTAACATACTATACCTATTGTACTAAAATATAATTGTATTGTTTTAATTATTCTATCTATAGTTCTAATATGCCTACTGTTCTAAATATGCGTAATATTTTAGGCATTATACATATTTTACTAGCAAATATGCCTACTGTTATGAATAATATACCTATTGCTGTAAAACACTAATCTATTGTTCTAATATGTTTATCTATTGTCCTAATATGTTTACCTATTGTTCTAACATAATATATTTATTGTTCTAAATATATAATTCTATTGTTCTAATATGCCTAATATTCTAAATATACACAATGTTTTAGGCATTATACCTATTTTACTAGCAAATATGCCTACTGTTCTGAATAATATACCTATTGTTTTAAAACACTAATCTATTGTTCTATGTATTATATCTATTGTTCTAATATGTTTATCTATTGTCCTAATATGTTTACCTATTTTTCTAACATAATATATTTATTGTTAAAAATATATAATTCTATTATTCTAATTATTATAACTATTGTTCTAATATGCCTACTATTCTAAATATGCGCAATGTTTAAGGCATTATACCTATTGTACTAGCAAATATGCCTACTGTTCTAAATAATATACCTATTGTTTTAAAACACTAATCTATTGTTCTACATATTATACTTATTGTTCTAATATGTTTGTCAATTGTTTTAGCAAATCTGCCTATTATTCTAACATATTATACCTATTGTTCTAAAGTATAATTCTATTGTTCTAATTATTCTATCTATTGTTCTAATATGCCTATTTTTCTAAATATGCGTAATGTTTTGCAAATATGCCAACTGTTCTAAATAATTTATCTATTGTTTTAAAAGCACTAATATATTGTTCTACATATTATACCTATTGTTCGAATATGTTTGCCTATTGTTCTAGTAAATCTGCCTATTGTTCTAACATAATTTATCTATTGTTCTAAATATATAATTCTATAGTTCTAATTGTTATAACTATTGCGCTGCTCTAATAAGTTTACCTATTGTTTTAAGCCTTAAGCATGAAATACTATGACCAATGCATAACCCATAATACTACGAACAATGTCCTATTGTTTACCTATATAACTATTGCGTTGCTCTAATACGTTTACTTATTGTTTTAAGCCTTAAGTAAGAAATACTATGACCAATGCATAACCCATAATACTACGAACAATGTCCTATTGTTTACCTATTGTTCTAACGTTCAACATTATTATTAAGCAAGAAATACTACAACCAATTTATAAACTGCTCTAATAATAATTTCAACAAATACTAATACCAATTTTTACAAGAAATAGAACATGCATGTTATAAAATCCGTTTATCAAATCGATAGAATTAAGAAAAATTCAACAACACATCAAAGCTATGAAGAAAACAATACATCAACCTTCTGTAGTTCAATTTCAAAAAGACAATGAAACATTAATTATTATTTTGAATAGAATATAATTTGACTTACTACTGGAAAAAAATGGCAACTACCTTTTGCAATTCAATTACGAAAATAAAATGTAACATTACTTGTTATTTTGAATATAATATAATTCTACTAACTATTGTAATCTATGGAAACTACTAATTACTATGGAATATTAAAGGCGTTTTAAAAACTACCCCAATAATCATGGGACCGAATCATTCTCAACTGCCAATTAAATATCTGACTTTTTGATATTTACAACTTTGCCATTAATCTAGATTTAATCAAAGCCATTTAAATATACAAAATTAACGGTATTAGATGAGTTCTCATATAAAAAGGGTTCTTATATAATTAAGGGGTTCTCATATGATTCCATTTATATATATAGGTAAAAGTTAAAATCAGAAGGGTACTTAAAATGAGAAGGATGAGAAGACATCTTGGCTCTTCATCTCTTAAATCTAACGGATGATATTTTATGTACTCATAGTGACCCTTTTTTAACTCATAGTGATCAAATATTTTTTTTAACTTATAATGATTATTTTATTATTATAGTTACACTTTTTATTATTATAGTGATCATTTTTTATTGTTATAGTTACCATTTTTTTACTTGAAATTTCTAGCGTTAGATCTTATCATTTGAATGGCCAAAGATCTCTTCTTATTCTTCTTATTTTAAGCACTCTTTTTATTGGATCCCTGCTATATATATAGAAAAATCTAATTATATTTGAAGATATATATATTGTGACCAATATTCATCCCACTAAAATTATCCCATTAAACATAGTCACTACTTAAAAAGTGGACTGAATCAACAAATGCATTTAGTGGTAGTGGACCGCTTATATATCATTAACATTAACGTTGTTAATTTATGTACAAATGTGGGCCACCAGGATGATTACAATCACATGGACCTAGGTCTGCATAAAAAATACAATCACGTGGTACCAAATGGAGTTGCCATTGCAATTTCCTTAAGAAATTTCTAGCCAAAGACCCAAATTACAAAAGAATGTTACTATTCAAATTTCTAATGAAAATTTCAAAACTAAGTTTATAGAAGGTAAGCAACCTTATAAAAGGCAACCAGAATTCATTGTGGAGAGAGAATAACATCAAAGAATCTTCATCCCACTTTTAATTCTAGAAGATAGAAGCATTGCTAGTAACATTATTCCTTGGTACTAAGGGACTTCTCTAAAAAACACATCATCATCGAGAATAATAATGCAAGAGTTATCATTTGAAATCCTTTTCTCCAACATCAATGGAAACTTTACAAATGAACACAGAGAATGAGGCATCAACAATGCTGTGCATTGGTGAGGAGTTGTCCCTTGAAGGTTTACTCAAAGGCAACCACGTTCACAGCCACTTACAGCTAGGGGTGCTTATTGAGTTGAGCTACTCGTGAGCTACTCAGACTTGTCTCGGACAAAGCTCGACTCGATCGAACTCTGATAACCGTTCTTTTAGGTCGTTTAACTAAAAGAATAGTTATGCAAACTAAATTTATAAACACCCTAATACTAGTACAACTAGTGTAGTGGTAAGTCGGGGATCGAACCACAAGGACAAGGGGCGATAGTCTCTAGACTTGATGCAAAGGGAGTTATTTGGGATTTGATAAAATGAAACTAATGACAGAAAAGTAAAGCAAGATCTAAAACGATAATATGCTATGGAAGGAAAACGGGGACAAATCAGTTCCACCCTAGGAAGGACAATCAAACTATCAATAAGCTAAATTAGGAGAAATCAGTAAACAATGAATCATGACACTCAAGATGACGAGAGGAAGTTTGTGACCCTATAAATCACACGAACAACCTATAATCGCCTTATATCTCCAAAGGAGTGGCAGGACAAGATTCACATCGAATATCAATCAATCATTAACAATCTCAAATCCTAACTCTACGCATGAAGAATGAGCCAACCTAGGGTTTCACCAATCAAACCCCTAAGAAAACTACTCACACATAGTAATAAAAACTAGGGCATAAACAACGAAAAAGAACATGATTGAAAGGACGAACGAATTGAATGTAATGAACAAGAGAATGAAAAACGAAGACCTATAACAAAACCGACAACTACTCTATCAAAACCGTAAAAGAAGCAACGATAATACCGAGAGGAATGAAATTCAGAAAAACAATACTTGAAAGCACTAAACGAAATAAAATAGAAAAGAATCAATACCTTGCATAAATGAAATTGCGTGAACGAAAGAGAAACGAATCCGAAATAGAAGCTTGAAAACGAGAACAACGAAAGCTGTAAATCTAAACTAATGCTTGAAGGAAATGAAAAGCTTTAAAGTGGTGTTCTAGGTTGAGGCACAAAAGCTCTCAAAGTAGGCATGAGGGTTATTTACAGAGCAAGAGGGTATTTATACCCTAGGGACATAAGGCGTAAAACCCTAGGAAAAACCCTCGAGCGCCGGCCTAAGAAAGAACCAAGAAAGTCGGAAATAGGCTCCATTCGGCCGAATGGAAGAGGTATTCGGCCAAATGGAAGAGGTATTCGGCCGAATGAGATACCATTCAGCCGAATGGTTTCCTCATTCGCCTGTATCAGAAACTTAACGTTTTTGCACCCTGTCCACCATTCGACCGAATGAGTGCAACCATTCGGTCGAATGGGCCTTGATTCGGCCGAATGAGTGTTCATTTGGCTATTCTCGAGAGCTTGAGTTATGTGCTTGAATCTCTGTCTTCCATTCGACCGAATGGATGTCAGATTCGGTCGAATCTGAACCTGAACCTTGCTGAACAGCTCCTTTGAAGTGTCTAATGGCTTCTGGAGTTTATGGGATCTTTGAGAGTGACTTGGAACGCATGCCCAAGCTATGATACGTGTATCTAAACTCTTGATAAGAGTGTCAAAGCCTCAAACACGTCTCATTTTACCTCGAAATCATCAAAGGTACCTAAAATAACCTAAAAACAGCTCGAGGACAAGATCAAGGTAAAATCGGATGTAATGTGCATAAAACCAATACAAAATAGCGAGACTCGACACTAAAATGGGGTTGTAAACGTGCTCTTGAACAAGCAGATCAAACTTGACTCGATAAGTTAACGAGCTAAGTCGCGCACATCAAAGCTCGTGAGAAACTTGAAATTTCATTTATAGTATATATTTATTAAAAATTATACTTAAAATATAAAATTGAAATAAATAAAAGATGGTTTGATAAAAACCATAAGTCCTACCTTGGATTAAAATGAAATATAGTTGGAGAGAGTTTTATATATAAAATCAAAGTCCCACATTAAAAAAAATGATAGATAGTTTGAAGCAATTAGTATATATATATCCAATAGTATTTTCCACCTAAAACAAAATTAAACTTATTAAAGCTAAAATTTAGCCTTCATCTTGGCCCAATTGGGGTATAAGTACTTAGGCCTATTAAGCTTTTAATCAAGCTAAAAATGAGTCAAGCTTGAGCTTAAAACAAGCCTAAATCAAGATCGAGTCGAGCTTGAAACGAGCTTAAATTGAGCTCGAGTCGAGCTTAAAACGAGCTTTAATCAAGTCGAGCTTGAAACGAGCTTTAATCGAGTCGAGCTTGTAACAAGATTTAATCGAGCTCGAGCTCGAGTAGAGCTCGAGAATTGAGTTTTCTATTCGAGCTCGAGCTTTGGTTTTATAGCTCACAAACTTTCAAGCTTAGCCAAGCTCGAGCTCGACTTGGCTCATAAGCACTCCTTACACCAATAATCAGAGGTTGCACTTAGTGAAACACAAAGCCAACATGAGGTAGGAGTCAACATCCTAGAAAATAATATCATACAATAATGACTCTAACACACATCCCACAACAGCTAGCACAGAAGAAATCATTAAAAGAGAGAGAAGGACAAACATGTGCAAAAACCAAATATAACTATGCATAGGACAACTCTTGCTTCACATTAAAAACTTGAAGTTACCAAGTGGTTGTATTTCAAATTTAGCAAATACATTCAAATTGCAGCAAATGGAAAATTCAAAGAATATGGAGAGAAGTGAAGAAGAGTGTTATATTATAGCAAAATATGAAGCTTCCCAAGAATTACAATAGAAGAGTAGGGAGAAAGGCCCAACCCCTCATTGTAGAAGATTTAATAGTAGTACCTCTAAAGAAGAAAAATAAACATTTGATTATCGGCAAAGTAATGTAAGCAAGAACACAACATACATATACATCAAAAGTGGCATGATCAGAAGACATTCAAATGCAATCAAACCAACTTTGACACCCAGAAAAAATCTATAAAGATTAAATTGGTATATGTCACATCTCATTTACATCAATACTTCACCAATGTTTGAATATAAATTTGATTATGTGCATGTTGATAAAAAATGGTTCTTTATGTCAAAGATAAGTCAAAATTATTATTTACCACCTAATGAAATGGAGCCATTTAGACATGCAAAGTTAATGAGATTAATCATAAAAGTGATGTTCTTAATAAATGGTAAGGCCTAAGTTTCATGATAATAGGAGTTGTCTTTTTGATGGAAAGTTTGGGTGCTAGCCATTTACAAAATATGTGTCAGCACAAAGAAGGAGCACACACAGAGAGGCATGAACGTTTGAGATCAAACAAATAAAAACATAACAAAATAAGTCATTAAAGATTTGTTCATCAATAAACTCATTTCAGCAATCAAGTCGAGATGGTCTTTAGGTGCAAGTGGCTCTCATTCAACAGGACAATATAACACCCCATATACTAAACATAGATGCAGATTTTTAGCATGCAACAATTCAAAGGGATTTAAAATACAATAGGTAGCTCAACCACCTAATAGTCCAGACACCAATGTTCTAGAGTTGGGCATTTTTAGGGCTATACAAGCTATCCAACATGAGTAAGCACCAAGGAATATAAATGAACTTATACAAGCTATAATTATGCATTTAATGTATTTGAACCAAGGCTACTAAACCATGTCTTCCTCACTTTACAGTTTGTAATGGTGGACATAATGAAAAATCATGGAAATAACAATTATAAACTACCACATATAGGTAAGCAAAAACTAAAGAGAGGGAGTGAGGTGCCATGCAATGTCAGTTCAAGTACCAAGGGTATTAGTAGAGGAATGTTTAACATCATCAATACAATAATATGTACACTTAAGTAGACTGCCAATGATAAACAACACTAATGTAGATGGAGTACACATGCAAAATACAACATGTATCGCATAGTAATAAGCCGAAGACAATAATTTACAAGAGTTGGATGACTTACTAAAAGAGTTGTATATTAAATAACAGGTAGCATAGAGTACAAATACCATTGTCAATGCATGCTTCAAATGCAATATGTTAATATGTCAAATGATTTTGGTATGAAAATAACTTTTGGAAACCAATTAAAGTACTTGACAACTTTTTAAAGCTTAAAATTACAAATATGAATGAAAGGAACACTTTTGAAAACTAATATGTCCTCTAAGTAAGTTCCAAACAATCAACACATATACAAACATGTGATTTAGAATAAAAATGCATACATTTTCATAAATACAAGAACATGTACGGTGATATATGGTTTCAATAACAACATAAGAGCAGTAGCACATACTCATATACTCATAAACAACTCTATTAATATTAAGACTAGCTCTCTCAGATTTAGGACACATTTCGCAGGAGTAAGTGTGCTCTACCCTAGTTGCATTACACCCTATATGCCCAATCAAACAGTTTAAGACTTACAAAAATGGCATAATGTCTATATGCACATTAAGTATTATTCCCAGCACATTCCTTTAATATAGAAGACATATATGCACTACTTACCTATATGAATGCACTATGAATTGAAGCCATGAAATCAATCCAACTTGGGGTTAGTCAAAGGGAGGGAGTTGTTATTATAAGGAGTGACTAAATGTCATGAACCACATTAGTAGTAATGGACAAATATAGTGGAACATATAGATTATATCATAGCCGATGAATTCTCAAACAACATAAACCTAGATACACCAACAAGAACAAAATCACCCAAGTCCAAAACCTTCAAAAATGCAAATACCAAAGACTTAGGGACATAAACACCCTAGTACCAAAATCCCTCTAAAATTATGTAAGGAATAATAGAATCACCCAAGTACCAAAACCATCAAAACATGCAAATATCACAAGCTTAGGGACATAAACACCCTAGTACCAAAGTCACTCTAAAAAAATGCAAGGAACATAATCACCCAAGTACTAAAACCATCAAACATTCACATATCAGAAGCTTAGTGAGATGAACACCCTAGTACAAAAATCACTCCGAAAAATCACCCAAGTACTAAAACCGTCAAACACGCAAATATTATAAGCTTAGGGAGATAAACACCATAGTACTAAAATCCCTCTAAAAAATACAAGGAACAAAATCATCCAAGTATCAAAACCATCAAAACATGCAAATATCAAAAGCTTAAGTACATAAACACCCAGTACCAAAATCCCTCTAAGAAAATTCAAGGAGCAAAATAACTCAAGTATCAGAACCATCAAAACATGCAAATATCATGAGCTCAAGTACATAAACACCCTAGTACCAAAATCCCTCTTAAATTATAAAAGGAATAGATCACTCAAGTACCAAAACCATCAAAACATGCAAATATCAGAAGCCTAAGGACATAAACACCTTATACATAAATTAACCCTCTGAAAAATGCAAGGAACATAATCACCCAAGTACCAAAACCATTAAACATGCAAATAGCAAAATCTTAGGGACATAAACACCCTAGTACCAAAAGCCCTTCAAAAAAATGCAATGAACAAAATCACCCAAGTACTAAAACCATCAAAACATACAATTGATGCAAATATCAAAAGCTTGTGTACATAAACACTACCCTAGTACCAAAATCCCTCTAAAAAATACAAGGAACATAATCACTCAAGTATCAAAACCTTTCAAACATGCAAATACCAGAAGATTAGGGACATAAGCACCCTAGTACCAAAATTCCTCTAACAAATTGTAAGGAACAAAATCACCTAAGTATAAAACCATGCAAACATGAAAATACCAATAGAGTTAGGGACATAAACACCCTAGTACAAAACCCATTTAACAAAATACAAGGAACATAATCACCCAAGTTTCAAAACCATGAAAACATATGAATACCAATAGGCTCAGGGACATAAACACCCTCGTACCAAAATCCCTTTAACAAAATGCAAGGAGCAGAATCACCCAAGTACCAAAACCATACAAACATGTAAATACCATTAGGCTTAGGGACATAAACACCCTAGTACCAAAATTGCTCAAACCAAATGCAAGGAACAAAATCACTCAAGTACCAAAACCATGCAAACATCCAAATACTAGTCGTCTTAGGGACATAACACCCTAGTACAAATCATGAAAGCATAAAAACATGAAAGCATGCAAATACCTTAGCATCAAAGCATTAAATAAATAAAAACATGCAAATAGCATAACCATGAAAACATGCATTGAATAAGCATTAGGAAATCATCAAAGCATGCAAATACCAGTACCTTCTTCCACATGCAAATACTAGTACCCTCTTCCACATAATCACCCAGATACCAAAATCCATCCATACATGAAAATACCAGAACTAGCAACATATTAAAAAGCATCAAAGACACATAATAACCTAAGTAGAAAAGCCATCTAAACATGTGAATAGTAGAAGCATCAGGAACATAGTCACCCAATTACTAAAATCCATTAGAACATGGAAATACTAGCAGCATCAAAGCATTTAAAATATCGCATGAAGATAATTAATTACCCAAGTATGAAAACCATCAAAATCTGTAACTAATCGCATAATAATGAACCCGAGTATTATATTCAGAGCAACATTATTCCTAGAAAATAAACGAAACCACAAAAATCATGAAATCATGAACGACAAAAACCACGAATTATAAAAATCATGAACCAACAAAAATCATGAACCACAAAAATCATGAACCAAAAAAATCAGACCAACAAATCATGAACCACAAAAATCAAAACCACAAAAATCATGAAAGACAAACCCCTTAAATCAACCAAGAAAACATAATAATAATTGCCACTAGTAAATCATTTAATTGCTTTAGTACAAATGTAGTGGTTATATGTAATTTAAAACACTTAATGGGTTAAAATATACCTTAATACCAAGTGCTACGGTTTTGTTTAAAAAACGCAACACTTGAAATCATAAATGTTGTGGTTATTTGATAAACCACATCATTAGTACTGAATGTTGCGGTTTTTCAAATAACCGCAGCACTTGTGAGTTACATATGCTGCGGTTATTTGAAAAACTACAACACTTGTGAGTTACAAGTGCTGCGGTTATTTAATGAAAGAGAACTCTCGTGACTTACTAGATATACTCTTTTTTTAGCGCTTCTAGTATCATTTCAAACATGGAAAAAATATCAGCAATACAACACGCATTTCCTTTCTTCTCTAACCCTCAACTTCCCTAACCCTAAATCCCTATAACACTTAGACCTCCCACTCTTAATCCCTAATATTTCCTACCTATAACCCTAACTTCTTTCTAAAATCCCCATAACTCATTCTCCCTCATGCATTTCAAAGCCTACTCCTCTCTCCCATTTGTGTCTCCATGGATATGGCGTAGTGAAGTATTTTGAAGCCTACTCATCTCTCCTATTTTGATTTGAAGAAGTCTACATACTCTAAAGTTTGGAATCTAAAGTTTTTCATATGCCCTAAACCTATTATATGTTTTTTAATTTTTGTCTTTCGTAATTTGTTATAATTTAATGTAAAGATGAAAAACCCATATGTGTTTAGATTTTCATGCTATATGTTATGTTCATGGATAAATTAACCATTAAAAATTGAATTTCATAGATTATAAGGTGTTAAGAGGCTTTTTTTTTTTAGAAAATAAAAGGACAAATCCCCCTTTGACATATTTATAGTGCATAAATCTAAAAAAATACATAATTTAGACATATTATAAGCCCCATTCGGAGTCCCGTAGCCAATTTTATGTCTTGTCAAAGATTTTATACGGTATCTGATGTGCTCGTTTTAGAGCACGTTTACAACCTCATTTTAGTGTCGAGTCTCATGCTTTTATATTGGTTTTATGCACATTACATTCAATTTTACCTTGATCTTGTCCTCGAGCTGTTTTAGGTCATTTCAGGTGATTTCGAGGTAAAATGAGACGTGTTCAAGGCTTTGACACTTTTATCAAGAGTTTGGATGCGCGTATCAGAGCTTGGGCATGCATTCCAAGTCACTCTCGAAGATCCCATAAAGTCCAGAAGCCATTAGACACTTCAAAGGAGTTGTTCAGCAAGGTTCAGGTTCAGATTCGACCGAATTTGACATCCATTCGGTCGAATGGAAGATAGGGATTCAAGCACATAAATCAAGCTCTCGGGAATAGCTGAATGAGCACTCATTTGGCCGAGTTAAGGCCCATTTGACCGAATTAAAGCCCTCCTTCGGTCGAATGGTGGACAGGGTGAGAAAAGTCAAGGTTTCTGATATGGCCGAATACACCATTCATTCGGCCGAATACACCACTCATTCGGCCGAATCTACACTATATTCGTCCGAATGGATATTGTTTCCGAAGATCTTGGTTCTTTCTTAGGCCGACGCTTGAGGGTTTTTTCTAGGGTTTTACCCGTTATGTCCCTAGGGTATAAATACCCTCTTGCTCTGTAAATAACCCTCATGCCTACTTTGAGAGCTTCTGTGCCTCAACCTAGAACATCACCTTTAATTCTCTTCATTTCATTTAAGCATTAGTTTACATTTACAGCTTTCGTTATTCTCGCTTTCAAGCTTTGTATTTCGGATTTGGATTCTCTTTCGTTCATGCAATTTCATTTATGCAAGGTATCGATTCTTTTCTGTTTTATTTCTTTTAATGCTTTCATGAATTGTTTTTCTGAATTTCATTCCTCTTGCTAATATCGTTACTTCTTTTACGGTTTTGATAGAGTAGTTGTTGGTTTGTTATAGATCTTTGTTTTTTGTTCTCTTGTTCATTACATTCAATTCGTTCATGCTTTCAATCATGTCCTTTATCATTGTGTATGCCCTAGTCGTTATTACTATGTGTGAGTAGTTTCCCTAGGGGTTTGATTGATGAAACCCTAGGTTGGCTCGTTCTTCATGCGTAGAGTTAGGGTTTAAGATTTTTGATGATTGATTAATTGATATTCGATGCGAATCTTGTCCTGCCACTCCTTTGGAGATATAGGGCGATTATAGGTTGTTCGTGTGATTTATAGGGTCACAAACTTCCTCTCGTCATCTTGAGTGTCATGATTTATTGTTGACTGATTTCTTCTAATTTAGCGTAGTGATAGTTCGATTGTCCTTCCTAGGGTGGAACCGACCTGTCCCCGTTTTCCTTCCATAGCATATTATTGTTTTAGTTCTTGCTTTATTTTTCTGTTATTAGTATTGTTTTGTCAAATCCCCATATAAACCCTTTTCATCAAGTCTAGAAACTATCGCCCCTTGTCCTTGTGGTTCGATCCCTGACTTACCACTACACTAGTTGTAGTAGTATTAGGGTGTTTACAAATTTTGTTTGCATACCTATTCTTTTAGTTAAACGACCTAAAAGAGGTTATCAAAATGGCGCCGTTGCCGGGGACAAGGCGTTGTGTTTAGATTATAGTCTTGGTGTAAGTCATTTTTGTTTTATTTATAGTATTGTCTATTATTTTGCTTGTCACTACTTACGCTTGGTCTCTAGTTTTGTTTGCATGCCATATAGCACACGTAGATCAAATCAACAACTAGAACCATACGACCCTGAGGTTCAACGCAGCAAACGGAGAATTCCAACCCAAACCTCGTCACAACCAAATACTTCCAACCCCCCTACACCACCAATGGACGAAAACCAACAACTATTTGGTCAATTTGGGACGCCTGGGTCCCATGAATTTCAAGGAGGTGTAGTGTTACCCATAGCCCCGAACCCTTATCACATACATCCTCAATTCACCCAGATGGTGAAGGAGACCTCTTTTTGCGGTTTGAAAAATGGATGCCCTCTCCAACACTTTGAGGCCTTCTCAGATATTTGCGGTCTCATACCTCCATGCCCCAATAGCCCGGATTATGTACGGATGTATTTATTTCATTTGAGTTTATTTGGTGATGCTCGGGATTGGTATAAATGCTTAGAGCTCAACTCAATCATTAATTGGGTTCAATTAAAGACAACATTTTTCTAGAAAGGTTCTATCCCACAGTTCGAACGCAGGATTGGCGCAAGAAAATTGCGTCATTCACTCAAGAGGATGATGAGAACCTTAGTGCTACTTGGACTAGGTTTAAGAGAATGATAAGAGCATGCCCCCGTCATGAGTACGGGGAGAACCATCTCAATACATTCTTCTATGATGGTCTAAATGACTCCACCAAGGCACTCATAGACTCGGCTGTTGGTGTTCAACTCTCGAAAGTCCCATGCAATCAGGTGAGGGCTAAGATTGAGTAGGTTGCTAAAAATAGCTCTTGGGGAGGAGCAAGGGGTAGTGGATTACCAAGAGGAGGGATGTATTCAAGCAACTTGGACACGATTAGTTCAAAAATTGAGGCTATCATGGAAAAGAAACTGTCCAAGTTCAAATACACCCAAGGTAGCTCCAATGTATCATCGGTTAAAGAGACGCCCTTTTCATGTAGAATCTGTGGGGGCACCAATCATGATACATCATATTGTGGGGGTGCAACTTCTAAACACATAGGGGCTGTTAACTACGGGGGGTATAACCAAGAAGGAACCCCAGTCATGAGCTATGATGGATACGGGTATAATCCCGATTATGTGGCAGCTGTAGGGTATGGTGGTCAAAACCAAGGGTTTGCTCAGCAAGGTCCTTACAACAATCAACCCTTTAGACCTCCCTTTAAACTGAATTCTAACCAAGGAAACTTCTACCAAGGGTACAACTCCACCAATCAAGCGAATGGGAGTTTTCCTAGGCCGAATGGGAATAGGTCATACCCTCAAATGCCAAGACCCAACACCAACCTACCCTATCCATCTACACAGCCTCAACCAAACCTGCCTCCAACTAATGAATTCCTTTCCACCCAAGTAAACTCCCTTGCGCAGAAAAATCAAACCCTCTCGCAAATCAATCAAACTTTGATAAATCAAATGCAACAACTTCAAGCGTAGTAGAAGTTGTTTGAATCACAACTTGCGCAGGTGGCTAGTCCACCCCCACCATTGCTACTTCCTTCTCACCCTCAACAAAACCCATCCACCCAACCTCCACCACAAAACCCTCCTGACTCCAACCCTAAGCATCACACCTGTAAGGCGATCTTCCTAAGATCTGGAACCTCATATCCTGCTCCAGTTGTAGCCAATGGAGATGATTTAGGGGAAGATTCCTCGAAGGATAGTGGTTGTCTAAGAGAAAATGAGTACAAGGAGAACCTTGAGGGGAGAGAAGAAAAGGAGGGTGGTGAAGAAGATGAGGGGCACAATGTCAAAGTCAATGGGCATGAGAGGGAGAAGAAAGATGAAGATGAGAGATGGAGGGATATACAGGAATGGAGGAAACTTGAGCATCAACATGCTCCGTCTCTACCTTTTTCTTACAAGAAGGTAGAGAAGCAATTGCAAGAAAAGTTTCTTAAATTCCTAGAGCATATGAGGCAACTTAAAATGAACATACCATTCTTAGAGGCCATGGAGCAAATGCCGCAATATCCTAAGTATCTGAAAACCCTCCTAGGAAATAAGAGAAAGCTTGGGGGAGAAGTAATTAATTTGCCAGAGCAGGTGAGTGCCATCATACAGGGGACGTGGCCAAAGAAAGAAAAAGAGAGAGGACCCTTTGTGCTCCCGGTCACCCTTGGAAAGCTCAATTCTAAGGGAGCACTTGTTGACCTTGGGGCCTCCATTAGCCTAATGCCGATGTCCATTGCCAAACAGCTAAACTGTGAGCTTAAGCCTTCAAAGAAAACAATCCAGCTGGACGACCGTAGTATAAAAGTGCCATGTGGGGAGTTTGAGGACCTTCCGATCCAAGTAGGGAACATAGTGGTACCATGTGACTTCGTGGTGCTTGATATGGCCGAGGATCCTTATACTCCCCTCATCTTAGGGAGGGATGCTTTGAAGACTTTGGGTGCCCTGATCGACTGTGAATCAGAAACTATAACCGTCAGGGTAGCCCAAGAGAAGGTTGTGTTTGCCTTTTCTAAGTCTTCAAAGGAACCCATGGTCGAGCAGATTTGTTCCTTTGGGGTGGTCGAGAATGAAGCTGCAAAAGAGGTTGAGAGGTGTAATGCTTTTGCTGCCCCAATGATAGTTGAGGTGTTGGATGAGAAGGACGCGCAAGAGCGTCTTGTTTTTGGGGTTGTGAAGGGAATTGCTCCGCAAACAGAGATGTATTACAAATCTGAGGGAACTGACGAGCCAACCCGTAAACGGAAAAGGGCTAGAAAAAGAAAATCTAAAAAGAGACTGATGGATCCACCCTGGCTTGGGGGAGCCCCGCATTATAACCCACCTCCAGATGACCCTGGTTCTCCATTGCTAACTTCCGCCACTGTGGCTCGGTGGAGAGTTTTGACTCCCCACGCTAGAGGTGATGGTAATGCTAGGAGTGAATCCACTCCTACGACAGGTACAATTTCATTGTTTTCTTTTTCTGTATAAACTTGTGCCTAAATGTGTGGAACTTACCGACGTTAAACAAAAGTACTTACGGGAGATAACCCGGTGTTTGTTTGGTTTGTTTATTTTGTATAGAAATAACTTCCATAATGCTGATCTTTCTCCCTTTTGTTTCTCCTCTCCCAAGTGCTGAGACGGCTCTTGAGCTGGCTTGGGGAGGGTCCTTGTGTTTTCAAAGCTTCAAAAGATCAGCATTATTGAAACTATTACCTTGGTTTTTGTTTTAGTTTTTCTTTGCATGTCTAGGTGTGTCAAGTTAATGTGCTTGAGTTGTGATACCGACATGCGAGCTCCTGACGTGTACATTATAGTGGTCCTATGCATACTCATGTTTTCCTAGCCTTGTGCCTGTTTTGGGACGGAATGATTGACTGTTTTCCACTTGACTTGGGGGATCTGGTCCTGCTTAGTTTGTGGCTTGAATGACTACCTATTGAGGCGCATTTTGACTAGCCTAGTGAGAATTGAGCCTTCTAGGACTCCATTATGAGTCTTATGTTATTAAGTGCTAGTTAGAGAGTCTAAGTATTGTGTCTATTCTCCTCCAGCATAGTCTTCTTTTCTAAAGGCTAGGAATGATAACACATATGTAGTTACAGCTACATGGCCAAATTGCCTACCATGAATATCGATTGACTTTAGGGTAAGCCAATTTTGTGCCTTTACTTTTTTTCTTTGTAGCTACATCATCTAACTCCACATGAGCCAAATATTCCCTCTTTTTACCTAGAGGATAGTCAAGTGATCATAGTGAAGTGGTACCCGTTGCATTGTGGTGAAAGATTTTGATTTGAAAAATCGTTGTCGTATGATATGACTCTTTACATTACTCTTAGTTTATTTCAGAAACATTAGCATGAAAAGAAAAAGAAAAAGAAAAAGAAAAAGAAAAAGAAAAAGAAAAAGAAAAAGAAAAAGAAAAAGAAAAGAAACAGAAAAAAATAGAAAAAGAAAAATTCGAGAATAAAGTTGGTGTAATGAGTTCATTTATGCGTATCTAGAGAATTTTGGGAAGTGACATTGTCATCAAAAGTCACAGCCATCCTTGGTTTGATTACCTTGGATTGCTTACTATCCTCTATTTGAACTCCACATCCCCAAATTTTACCGTACCTTGATCCCAGCCTACGTTGCAACCGTTTCCAAACTTGTTCGACTTGGCCTGATTAGCAAGTTCTGTGCTGGAGAGTAGATAGGATACAATCCCTAAGATTTCTCCTTGATTGAGTGTTTAATTCCTGACTCATCTTAAGTCGGATGATTCTGAGCGAAACACGTACCGTATTAAACACACGAGCGTACTAGAAATTTCTCACATCTTTTGGGAAATAGCATGGGGAGCGTGGACTTGTGACCTCATTAGGTAAAGGGTGGCATGGCCTGTGTTGTAGCTTTTCCAGTAATCCCGAGTCTATGGTAAACGTTGTTCATCTTGGTAATATGCTCTTTTGAGCCCATTGTACTTGCACACCCATGGCTAGGGAAGAGTTTTATGCGTACACGGCTAGCATTGTCTTGTTTTCTGCTCACCTTGCTTTTCATGAGCTTTGCTCACGGTGTTGCCCTGCTAGTTCATTTGCTAGGGACTAGCAAAGGTTTGGCTTAGGGGAAGTTGATGTGCTCTTTTTAGAGCACGTTTACAACCTCATTTTAGTGTCGAGTCTCATGCTTTTATATTGGTTTTATGCACATTACATTCAATTTTACCTTGATCTTGTCCTCGAGCTGTTTTTAGGTCATTTCAAATGATTTTGAGGTAAAATGAGACTTGTTCGAGGCTTTAACACTTTTATCAAGAGTTTGGATGCGCGTATCATAGCTTGGGCATGCGTTCCAAGTCATTCTCAAAGATCCCATAAACTCCAGAAGCCATTAGACACTTCAAAGGAGTTGTTCAGCAAGGTTCAGGTTCAGATTCGATCGAATTTGACATCCATTCGGTTGAATGGAAGACAGGGATTCAAGCACATAAATCAAGCTCTCGAGAATAGCCGAATGAACACTCATTCGGCCGAATCAAGGCCCATTCGGCCGAATGGAAGCCCTCCTTCGGTCGAATGGTGGACAGGGTGAGAAAAGTCGAGGTTTCTGATATGGACGAATACACCATTCATTCGGCCGAATACACCACTCATTTGGCCGAATCTAAACTACATTCGGCCGAATGGATATTGTTTCCGAAGATCTTGGTTCTTTCTTAGGCCGGCGCTCGAGGGTTTTTTCTAGGGTTTTACCCCTTATGTCCCTAGGGTATAAATCCCCTTTTGCTCTGTAAATAACCCTCATGCCTAATTTGAGAGATTTTGTGCGTTAACCTAGAACATCACCTTTAATTCTTTTTATTTCATTTAAGCATTAGTTTACATTTACAGCTTTCGGTGTTCTCGCTTTCAAGCTTTGTATTTCGGATTCGGATTCTCTTTCGTTCATGCAATTTCATTTATGCAAGGTATCGATTCTTTTCTATTTTATTTCGTTTAATGCTTTCAAGTATTGTTTTTCTGAATTTCATTCCTCTTGCTATTATCATTACTTCTTTTACGGTTTTGATAGAGTAGTTGTCGGTTTGTTATAGATCTTTGTTTTTCGTTCTCTTGTTCATTACATTCAATTTGTTCATGCTTTCAATCATGTCCTTTATCGTTGTGTATGCCCTAGTCGTTATTACTATGTGTGAGTAGTTTCCCTAGGGGTTTGATTAGTGAAACCCTAGGTTAGCTCGTTCTTCATGCGTAGGGGTTTGAGATTGTTGATGATTGATTAATTGATATTCGATGCGAATCTTGTCCTGCCACTCCTTTGGAGACATAGGGCGATTATAGGTTGTTCGTGGGATTTATAGGGTCACAAACTTCCTCTCGTCATCTTGAGTGTCATGATTTATTGTTGACTGATTTCTCCTAATTTAGCGTAGTGATAGTTCGATTGTCCTTCCTAGGGTGGAACCGATCTGTCCCCATTTTCCTTCCATAGCATATTATTGTTTTAGTTCTTGCTTTATTTTTCTGTTATTAGTATAGTTCTGTCAAAGCCCCATATAAACACTTTACATCAAGTCTATAAACTATCGCCCCTTGTCCTTATGGTTCGATCCCTGACTTATCACTACACTAGTTGTAGTAGTATTAGGGTGTTTACAAATTTTGTTTGCATAACTATTCTTTTAGTTAAACGACCTAAAAGAACGGTTAACAGTATCTCAAATAAGATGCCACCGAGGCCACTAAGGGGCAACATAGTTTAGTAGTACCTTCAAAAATAGGGGGTTTCAAAAAAAATTATGCCACTTAGACTACCGAGCTATGAAATATGCCTCTCTAAGTTTATCAAAACCTCGGAATGCACCCAAATCTATGAAGAATTAATTGGTTGTCCATTTTTAGTATACTATCTCATAAATCGCGATTTTGCAAGGCAAAACGAGTGGTCATAATAGAATTTTGGATTTATATGCTTCACGTTTGATCATGTCTTAACTTTTCGCATATTTTAGGACACATTCTTTTTAACACACTATGCATGATCTTCTTAGCTTGGCTTAGATTAGGTTATTGATTGAATGTGGTATAATTGTATATACATTACTAGATTAGATTTGTAAATATAATAATTTTACGAGATATCAATTATTAATAATATACTTTTATGTAATTAGCACATAAAATTCTTGGGTGATGACCTATGAAAATTTTTTTAATCTAAAAAACCGCAGCACTTGATGATTCCATATTAACAAAAATATTTTTTTGCAAAAAATACTATATAAGTGCTGCAGTTTTCAAAAACCGTAGCATTTGAATTATTAAATGCCATGGTTTTTCAAGAAAACCCGCAACAATTGTGAGTTTTATTGGTGAATCAAAAATCGCAGAATTTTCTTATATTACAAGTGTTTCGTCTATATGTGCTTCTTCTCAATAACTACATCATTTAAGCGTAAAAATTCGAAGCATTTGAAAGTTTCTACACTAGTGTGCATTATCCAGAATCAACTCAAACCACATAAGAACATGCAAAAAACTCGCAATTTGTACCATCACACCTAAATGTACAACAATTTCACAAAATAGGAGAAAAAAGTTATATATACCTCCCCTAAGGTTTGATGAAGTAAGGAGGTTTTGCATATCATGACTAGATCCCAATAAGTATCCAGGAGGTATTTGGGGTCATCATTCACATCTACATCTTTGTGCTTCATGACATCAAAATTCAACCTATTTTTGTGTTGGTAAATCCCCTCACTATAATCTCCTCCCCCCCCCCCCCCTCCCCACCCTTCTCTACTATCTTCTACGGTACTCAAGAGTGGACCAAATCTCATCTAGTATCTCCATGACAACCAAGGGAGGTAATTTTTTTTTTTTTTGGGGGGGGGGGGGGGGGGGGAGAGGGTCTTCAAAAAGTTAGACATGGTTGTAGAAGTGGTAGATAGGGGATATGAACGAAAATGGGGGTTTAGATAGTAGGGATAGGAGTGTTTGCTTGAGGAGATGTAAATTTTACCGGATTTCGGTCATCATTAGAAGCGGAACTGTTGGGGACAAATTCATCCCACTTCTCACAAGATTTACATCAGATGTTGTTCGACATACTCTAGGGTTAAACTAAAGAACACACCAAGCCAAACACAAAGGTTTTGAACCCAAAAAATAACGAAAACAAAGAAGTGTATAGAGTGAACTGTGAGTATAAGGTGCAGAGTTGTCAATGAAACAAACACAAATTTGATCAATAGGAGATGAGTGAAATTTGGTGTCCTTTTGTTGGAATTGGTAGAGAATTAAAAAGTAGATCTCGAGTTTTGAGTAGAGTTGGCAAAAACTTCCTCAACCCACCAACCCGAATCGAACCCAACCTGTTTAAAAGGTTGGGTTAAAGTTATTAACCTGATTAATTAAATGGGTCAACCCAACCCAACCCAACCCGATTAATAAATAGGTTGGGTCAGGTTGAAATTTCCAACCGAATTTCAACCCGACTGACCTAACCTGTTTGTTTATTGGGTTCCATTTTTATATGTGGGTCAGGTTAAATTATGCAATTCATAATTATCTAACCAACCCTAGCAGCCTTTCTAATTTCTATTCTCATTTTTGTGTCTTTTTGCTTTGCGTTCAGCCTGTTTAGTCATCAATTTTTCATCTCTTCTACTTTTTCGTGATCTAAGTTCTTCCCTTCTCTAGTTATCACTTCTCAATTCTCTCTCTTCTTTGTGCTTTCTTACTCTCTATATTGGCTTTGTTCTGCTTCTTAATGTTGGTTTCATCAAGTTCATTATTTTCCATTGATTTGGGTAATTTAATAATTTTAATTATACCATTAGATTAGGTCTACATTATTAGTAAGAATTGTTTATATATAATATATAGATCTAAGTTGTAACAATGGTGGTGGTGCTTGTAACAATGGCAAATGAATTGGTAGTACAAAACCTATTTTAATGGAAGTGTATTTTATGGTTTTACCAAAAGTTTTAATTTTTGTATTTTATTATGTTAAAAATATTAGTATGGTGCTGTAACATATTGTCAAACTTTTCAATTTGGTTATATTAAGACTATGTTAAGATTTGAGATTTCTATTTTGCATTACTTAGAACCTGGAAAATTAAAAACTCAAGTTATATGACTTTTACTTTTTAAACAAGTTAGGTTGGGTCAAGCCGAACCCATAGTAGGTTGGATTGAGTCGAAATTTTCAACTCATAATAAATAGGTTGGGTTTGGATTGACATATTTCAACACAAACCCAAATGGGTTGAACTCAAATCTAACCCAACTCAACCCATTGCCACCTCTAGTTTCGAGTTGGAGTAAAGACAGAGAGAATGGAGAAGATGGAGGTATAAGAATGGCTAAAGAGATTAGGGCTAGCAGTTAGGGTTCGGAAAGGGAGGGAGTTATTAGTAAAGGGAAAGTCACTAGGTCATTAGCCCATGCATGAAATCGAGATTAGGGTGGTAACTAGGCTTAATTATGACCCATATTTTACCATTTTAGGTAATATGACAACTTTAGTGGGCTAACCCAAGTAAGATAAAGGGGCAGTTTTAGTGGAATGGAGGGAGTAATACAAAATTATGGTTCAAGTAATACTTTGTATGTATATCATATAATCTCCAAATATGGATAGTACACATATTTAACGTGGAACTAATAAAAATGAAGGCAAAGTGGAGTTAATAATAAAATATGAAGAGGAGTTGAATACAAAAATTGAAACTTGGACATGGTAGTAGAAGTGGTAAAGAAAGAATTTGAACGGAAATGGGGGTTTGGATAGTAGGGGTAGGAGTGTATACTAGAGGAGATTTAGATCTAACCAGACTTAGGTCATCATTAGAAGGGGGAGTGTTGGGGACAAATTCATCCCACTTATCACAAGATTTACATGAGATGTTGTTAAACATAATCTAGGATTAAACAGAAGAAAGCACCAAGCTAAACACAAAGGTTTTAAACCTAGAAAACAATGAAAATAGAGGAGCATATAGAGTGAACTGTGAGTATAAGGCACAAAGTTGTCAATGAAACATACACCAAAATGATCAGCAAGAGATGAGGGAAATTTGGTGTATTCTTAGAGGGAATTGGTAGAGAAATGAATAGTAAAACTAGGGAGTAGAGCTGGCCAAAACTGACCCGACCCGGCCGCCAACCCGATCCAAACCCAACCTGTTTTTAAAGAGTCGGGTTGAAATTTGTAACACGATAAATTATATGGGTCAACCCAACCTAACTTGATTAATATAGAAGTTCGGTCGGGTTGAAATTTCCAACCTGATACAACCTGTTTATTTATTGGGTTTGATTTTTATATGAGGATCGGGTTAAATTATACGATTTATAATTACCCAACCATCCAACTCTAGCAGCCTTTCTAATTTCTATTCTAATTTCTGCGCTCGACCACTTTTCATTATGCTTGTTGAGTCTTTGATTTTTCATCTCTTCGACTCTTCCACGGTTTAGGTTCTTCACTTGTCACTTCTCAGTTCTCAGTTCTCAATTCTCCCTCTTCTTTGTGCTTTCTTACTCTCTACATCGGCTTCGTTTTGCCTCTTCATATCACTTTCATAAAGTTCATTATTTTCAATTGATTTGGGTAATTTAATAATTTTAATGGTATTTTTTTTCATTAGGTTAGCTCTATGTTATTAGTAAGAATTGTTTATATATGATATATAGTTTTAAGTTGTAACAATGGTAAATGAATTGGTAGTGCAAAACCAATTTTACCAGAAGTTTTAATGTTTGTCTTTTATTATGTTAAAAGTATTAGTATGGTACTCTAACATATTTTCAAGCTTTAAATTTTGATATACTAAAACTATGTTAAGATTTGAGATTTTTATTTTGTATTGCTTGGAACTTGGAAAATTAAAAACTCAAGTTATATGACTTTTACTTTTTAAATATATTGGGTTGGGTCAAGCCGAACCTATAGCAGGTTGAATTAGGTTTAAACTTTCAACTCATAATAAACAGGTTGGGTTTGGATTGACATATTTTAATCCAAACCCAAATGGGTTAAACTCGAACCCAACCCAACTCAACCCATTGCCACCAGTAGTTTTGAGTTGGAGACAAGAGAGAGAGAGTGGAGAATATAGAGGTATAAGAATGGTTGAAGAGATTAGGGCTAGTAGTTAGGGTTAGGAAAGGGAGGGAGTTATTAGTAAAGGGAAAGTCACTGGGACAATAGCCCACGCACTAAGCCGAGATTAGGGTGGTAACTAGGCTTAATTATGACCTATATTTTACCATTTTAGGTAAAAGGACAACTTTAGTGGGATAACCCAAGTTAGATAATGGGGCTATTTCAGTTGAATAGGGGGAGTAGTACAAAATTATGGTTCTAGTAATACTTTGTATGTATATCATATACTCTATTTATGAATAACACACATATTTAATGTGGAACTAATAAAAATGATGGCAAAGTGGAGCTAATAATAAAAAAAATGAAGAGGAGTTGAATACAAAAATTGAAACTTGGACATGGTAGTAGAAGTGGTAAAGAAGGGATTTGAATGGAAATAGGGGTTTGGATCGTAGGGGTAGGAGTGTTTGCTGGAGGAGATGTAGATCTGACCAGTTTTAGGTCATCATTAGAAGGGCGAGTGTTTTAGAAAAATTCATCTCAATTATCACAAGATTTACATTGGATGTTACTAAACATACTCTAGGATTAAACTAAAGAACGCACCATGTCAAACACAAAGGTTTTGAACTTAGAAAACAATGAAAACAGAGGGGCGTATAGAGTGAACTGTGAGTATAAGGTGCAGAGTTATCAATGAAACATGCATTAAAATGATCAACAGGAAATGAGGGAAATTTGGTGTATTTTCTGAGGGAACCGATAGATAAATGAAGAGTAGATCTAGGGAGTAGAGCTTGCAAAAATTGACCCAACCTGACCGCCAACCCGATCCGAACCCAACCTGTTTTTAAAGGGACGGGTTGAAATTTGTAACCTGATTAATTATATGGATCAACCCAACCCAACTCAATCAATATAAAAGTTGGGTCGGGTTGAAATTTCCAACCCAATACAACCTATTTATTTGTTGGGTTTGATTTTTATATGAGAATCGGGTTAAATTATGCGGTTCATAATTACCCAACCAACCAACACTAGTAGCCTTTCTAGTTTTTATTCTTATTTCTGCATTCGATCGCTTTTCGTTATGCTTGTTTAGTCTTTAATTTTTCATCTCTTCGACTCTTCCGCGGTTTAGGTTCTACTTGTCACTTCTTAGTTCTCACTTCTAAATTCTCCCTCTTCTTTGTGCCTTCTTACTCTATACATTGGCTTCGTTCTGCCTCTTCGTGACGGCTTCATGAAGTTCATCGTTTTCAATTGATTCGGGTAATTTAATATTTTTAATGGTATTTTTTAATTTCGTTGGATTAACTCTACATTATTAGTTAGAATGGTTAATATATGATATAAAGATCTAAGTTGTAACAATGGTGGTGGTGTATGTAACAATGGTGAATGGATTGGTAGTACAAAACCAATCGTACTGGAAGTGTATATTACGATTTTACCAAAAGTTTAACGTATGTCTTTTATTATGTTAAAACTATTATTATGGCATTGTAACATATTGTCAAACTTTTCAATTTGGTTATACTAAGACTATGTTAAGATTAGAGATTTTTATTTTACATTGCTTAGAACTTGGGAAATTCAAAACTCAAGTTATATGACTTTTTCTTTTTAAACAGGTTGGGTTGGGTCAAGCCGAACCCATAGAAGGTTGGGTTGGGTTAAAATTTTCAACCCATTTAATAAAAAGGTTGAGTTTGGGTGCATAGATTTCAACCTAATTCCAAATGAACTGAACTCGAACCCAACCCAACCCAACCCATTGCCACCTTTAGTTTTGAGTTGGAGCCAAGAGAGAGAGAACAAAGAAGATGGATGTATAAGGATGGTCGAAGAGATTAGGGTTAGTAGTTTGGGTAAGGAAAGGGAGGGAGTTCTTAGTAAAGGAAAAGTCCCTAAGTCAGTATCCCACACATAAGCCTAAATTAGGGTGATAACTGGGCTTAATTATGACCCATATTTTACCATTTTAGGCAATGGGACAAATTTAGCAAAACATAGGGAGTAATATAAAAGTATGATTCAAGTAATACATTCTATGTATATATATACTCTATAAATGAATAGTACACATATTAAACGTGGAACTAATAAAATGATGGCAAAGTGGAGCTAATAATAAAGAATGAAGAGGAGTTGAATACAAAAACTGAAACCATACAATGCCTAGCACTTGTCTTTTTGGTTCTTTAATATTTTAGGTGATACTTCCCAATTAATAGTAGCATGCATAATACTGTAAAATAATTAAAATCTATCAATTGTTAGTAGTTGAATTCTCAAATAGGCACATACTATGAATCCCCCTAACAAAGTTACAATGACTCGCTCAACTTTTTTGCCTAACTGTTCACGATTGTATATAGCTCCCATGCGTATTTTTGTTAAAATACAAGTACTCAAATCCCTTATCTTAGGCTTTTACTTTGGAGTAAAGGAGGATACATACATGTGGGTTTAAGACTTGATTCGCGATCGACTATCAATCAATTGATGGAGTCACATGATTTAATCTTGTGTGACTATTTATTAAAACTATGTAAAATCACCACCTTAATTTTAACCAAATAAGGACGGTTTTATATTTTTCTTATTATTTTATTTGTTTTACCATTTTTTTTGTTGTTTATACGAGAGTAATTCATAAAATGTGTTTGCCAAAAAAAAAAGACTAGTCTAAAAAAATAAGGGTTACGAGTCTAAGTTAAGAGAATCGAACGTCTGGAACTTGTCTCCTTTTCCATTTTAAAAAATGGACTCTTACTTGTACATTGCCTTTATTCACTAACTTGACTATGCCTTTTTTATAAATAAATTCAAGCATATAATTTAATGTTAATAAACACATGCAAGCATACGAGGTTTTGAAGAATCAATAGGGAGATGGAATATGATTAATTATACTCTAGAGGGGGGGGGGGGGGGGGGTGAATAGAGTATAACCGATTTTCGCGTTCAAGATCTCAAGGTCTTGAACTGACTTTCAAAGGCGGAATATAAGCGTTAAGGCTTATCTTTGAAACTGGACGTCAAAGCCTTGAAATTGGTTTCAAAGGCTTTTACTCAGGCTTTGACTGTTTGCTGCTTTGATTGATGAGCGAAGCAAACATAAAACGTAAGCAATGAAGGCAGAAATGAGATGAGACAAAACACGGAGATTTGATACGAAGTTCGGCAACTAATTTGCCTACGTCTATGCCTAGGGTTGTCCAACCCTTAGGATTTAACTCGCTCTTTTATTACTTCCTTTAGAGACCTAAAGCACCCTAGAAGATCTTAATCACAATCTTCTACTCCATAGCACCCCAGCTACACTTTAGCATCTCAGATCCTAGTAATAAAAAGCTCTCTCTTTTTCTATACGTTTGAGTATTATGGGTATACTCTTAGTATAACACTCTCTAAAAAGAATTCTTTTAAACGCTCAAGAGATTATACTTTGATTTTCTCTCAATCTAAATACAAAAAAAGTTTATGGAACTAGAGAGAAAATAATGAAGCTTTGTTGATGTGCTTGTGACTGAAATTCACGATTAAAGCTTCTGCTCTTTTCTTTTTGTTTCGTTGTGTCTCACGTTGTCTCTCTTCCTTTCTTCAGCTTCAAAGCTTTGAATATATACTGAACTTGATTTCAGGCCGTTGAAAGGAGGCTCAAAATAGGCTGCTGAAAAATCTGATTTGCCTTCAATACTTTCAGCAAGATTTCCTCCAATATGGCTGTAGAGAATAATTCATTTTGGCTGTAGAAGATTGATATCATTGAATATATTACAGCAAGAATATTTCCACTTTATTTGTTGCACCTTGAAGCTTCAAAACAGATTTCGTCTTCCATAATCACAATGCTTGAATTTTGGTATTTACCAAAATTAACTTGAACAATCTTCAAAAAATATAAGCATCACTTATTTGCTGAAAATAAGATATATCTTTGACAGTAAAATCATGTATAAATAAGTTAGGTTAGAGCATAAAATAAGTAAAATAGGGAAAGGATAAAACACAAGATTTAGGCAATTAGAAGATTCTTATCCTTTGACAAAGTGTTTGAACTTTGCTGACTGTTTTGAGACGTGGCTCAAGCTTTTGAAGACGTGGCTCAAGAGTTATTCTCGTCCTTTGACAGAATGCATAAAGCGTTTGCATTATAGCTTCCATTTCTTCCAACACATTGTCAACTCTATGCATTTTAGTTTCCATCATATTTTCAACTCTATTTGACTTTGCATTTTGACTTCCATCATTAAACATAAAAACATTAGTAATCAAGGTGGAGTCTTCAGGTTTATTATACCCAAATTATACATTGTTATTGATGTGTAGTAGGTTGAACCCTGAAGTTGCACTTCTTACCGATCATAGTGGGATTTCGAATCACTCATGGATCAAAACCATCGTAGTTTGACCGAACTACCATATCTGAAAATGGCCAATTTTACTGTGATCCAGTTTTGATAAAGGAGTAGAGTATTATTGGTCTCAAAATGAGTTTAGAAAGGAGTTACTCGTAAGATTGAAGTAATCCAGTTGAAATGACGTAATTACCTCAATTTAAATATTAATAAAAATTTGCGTCTCAATTGATGAATTTACAAGGATTAGAATGGTATTTGGAGTTATCACTTAATAATCTCATTTTGAAATAAGGTAATTGCCATATTAGCAATAACCACGATGGTCTTTTGTAGAAGACTTTTTTGGGTGAATTGCGGCTCAATTGACAACTTTACAAGGATTAGAATGATGTTTGGAGTTATCACTTAATAATCTCACTTTGAAATATGGTAATTGCCATATTAGCATTAACCACAATGGTCTTTTGAAGAAGACTTTTTTTTGGGTAAATTGCATCTCAATTGACAACATTACAAGGATTGGAATGATATTTGGAGTTATCACTTAATAAATCTTACTTTGAAATAAGGCAATTTCCATATTAGCAATAACCACAATGGTCTTTTGAAGAAGAATTTTTTTGGGTAAATTGTGTCTCAATTGACGACTTTACAGGGATTAGAATGATATTTGGAGTTATCGCTTAATAATCTCACTTTGAAATAAGGTAATTTTCATATTAGCAATAACTACAATGGTCTTTTGAAGAAGATCTTTTTTTTTTTGGTAAATTGCGTCTCAATTGACGATTTTACAAGGATTAGAATGATATTTGGAATATAATTATCATTTAATAATCTCAATTTGTGGGTAATTACACTCAAAAGAAGATCTTGTAGATTAATAAGCTTAGTATTATTGACCACTTGAAATATGATATTCGTTAGGCCTTATTTCAAAGGTAATAATTTTCTATATAATCAATTATTATTAATTAATCTTCAAAAATTTTACAGTTGAAGACTTTTATGGAAGAAGATTAATCTTTCAAACTCCTTAGGTGAATTTCGTATCTTGACCTTGAATTTAAAACTTATGCCGCCCATACTTTATGACTTAATTTTAAGCACTCAGCATGCATATAGTTGATTATTTATTTTTTTGCACAAGATTAATCTGAAATTTTACTAAGAGATTTGTTTTTACAATTAGTGTAGGTAAAAACTTTAGATTCGAACTATAACTCATCACAGTAGTTTAAAAGAAAATATTCGTTATTAAGTAAGACTTTTATAAAAACACTTATTAAAAGGAGAATTGACTTGATTTTTTTATTTTGCATATATGACCAAGTTGTTATTAACTCCATACTTGACTAACCAAATAAGTAGTCTATTAAAAGAGAATATTAGAAAATCATGTCTATAAATTTTTTTTTAACATTTTACTTCACAATAATTTTCCCCAATTATGATAAATGCATGAGAACTATAGAGTTGATTTTATTCATTTTAGAAACCCATAGGAATTGATCTTTTGCGGTTTTAATAATGGGTAGCCATTTATTTAATTATATACATTGACGATGGAAATGTCTAAGGGTACTCAGCTAAGTCATTTTTGAAGTTAAATAAACAAAGCTTTTATTAATTTTATGATTTAGCTAGAGAATCAATGATCAAACATTGACTTTTATGAATTTCATAATATTCTTATGCTAGACAAATTGTTGTGTAGATCATTTAAAAAAAAACTAATTAATGAGAGTGCAATATATCATACAAAACATAACTCTCAAACCTCTCTAGTTCCTATAACCTCACCAATAGGGTCGATTTTCTAATATGGAATAACCATAAAATTCTGGGCTATCACTAGTAAAATAATAATCAATTACGGCTACGGATTTGCGACGTAATACCAAAAACGCTGCAAATTAATTACAGAACTCACTAATATGCGGCGTATCATTGAACAACCGCCGCATATTAATACCTAGACATAATAATATGTGGCGTATTAGGTTAAACCGCCACATATTAATTGAATTCTCGAATTAATTTTCGGCGTATTAGTCGACACCCGCCGCATATTGCTTCTTTAAATTAAAACCACCGACTTTTTCTTCAGTTTATTTCTCTTCGTGTTCGCATTTCTCTTCAGTACTTCCTCTAGTTGTGTTTTTGCGCCCTCATTCTCTATAATCCTTCGTATACTTGCTCCCTTATTCCCTAACTAAATCTCTTTGTGTTCTTTCGCCCCAATTCCGACTTTGATTCTTCTATACCGTCGCAGTGTAGTTCGTCGTCTCCTCCCCCCATCTCTTCATCTCGCGCGTTCCGCCTTCTTGAAGGTATTGGGTTTCAATGCTTTTGTTCTTTTATTATTTAATTTGTAATTGTGCATATATGTATGTTTGTTTGTTCAATGGAGTAATATATGGGCATTGTGTATTAGGGGCATTTTGAGTAGACTATGGGTTTCGTGTTAGGGGCATTGTGTTTGTTTGTTCAATGGAATAATATATGTCTTTGTATTTAGGTTTTGAGTACGTAGAATATGGAATAATATATGGGTATTATGTATTAGGGTTAGGGTTATAGGAAGAGGATTGTTTGAATTAGGGTTAGGGGAAGGGTATTGTTGGATTATTAGTCAAAAAGTTGGATTATTAATCAAAGTTGGATTTATATTTTAATTCGTATGTGCATTAGTTGGAATTGAATTATGTTAGTATTCATATTATTAGGGTAGAAAGTGACCTAAACACTTCAAATGCATTGATTTGAGTCAATATAGGTCAAATGGGATCGGTTTGAAATATAAAGTGACCTAAACACTTCAAACACATCGATTTGAGTTAATATAGGTCAAATGGGATCGTTTTCGGGTAGAAAGTGACTTAAACACTTCAAATACATCAATTTGAGTCAAGATGGGTCAAATGGGATCGGTTTCAGGTAGAAAGTGACCTAAACACTTGTAACACATCGATTTGAGTCAAGATAGGTCAAATGGGATCGGTTTGGGGTAAAAAGTGACCTAAACACTTGAAACACATTAATTTGAGTCAATATAGGTCATGGGATTGGTTTTGGGTAGAAAGTGACCTAAACACTTGAAACACATCGATTTGAGTCAATATAGGTCAAATGGGATCGGTTTCGGGTAGAAAGTGACTTAAACACTTCAAATACATCGATTTCATATGCATTGCATTTTATATACACGTTAATGATATGTTAATCAAAATTAGGTATGCAAAGGATTCAACGAGGAGCCCTTCTCCACCAAAGAAATCGACATCGTCCGCAACAAACTTGCCAAGTATTGGACATATAACTTTTTTTAGATTATGTACATTACCTTATTCTTGTGTATTTTGTAATTTATACATCAATTTCATTAATTGGATTATATTTTTGATGTCACTTATTATATGGTTGTTTTTACAACCCTATTAGTACGCATAAATGAGAGATGGATCATGTGTATATATGTATCTTGGGTTACAGAAATTGCAAATGTAATAAGAAGGTTTTGAATTTGAAATTTGGACGTTATAGGGATCAGATACATGCGTTTAAAAAAAAACAACTTATATGCGGCGGGTGTCCCCAAGACTCGCCGCATATTCTCTATTACAGGCCAATTTGCAATCTAGTTAAATTGAGTTTTGCGGCGATTCTAGCTAATATACGCCGCATATTAATTATCAATTTGCGGTGGTTCTAGGCTAAGTGACGCCGCATTTTATTAATTAATATGCGGCGTCACTTAGCCTAAAACCGCCGCAAATTGATAACTAATATGCGGCGTATTTTTTATGCCGCAAATTAAATAGATTAATTTGCTGTTATCTGTATTGCTGCTAGCCTTTTGACGCATATTGCTACTAGTGTATTGAACAGCTAATTCTTGATTATTCCATTTGTACGTCCTGCAGACAAGTGAGCATTTAGTAAATTGGAGATTAAGAATCATACCTTGAACTAGAAGTAGCTATCTTAAGGATGAATTTTCTCCTTTGTAAAGGTGATTGATGACATATTTTATTTATCCAACTAAATGATATTAAATTGACTTGTTAAATTTTTATACATTTTTTTTGTTGGAATATGAGAAAGCTTTAGAGCTGCAAATGTAAGTAATTTTTATTTTTATTTTGAGTTATGAAAAATATTAAGAACTTACATTAATCTTGTAGGATTTTTTAGAAATTCTTTCCTTAGTGCGTAGAGAAATTTTGAGAGTATTCTCTTTTCTTTCTTTTTACCCCCTTCCCTTTTGCTCAAAACCTAAGGCATTTATAGAGTTAGACGGTGAAGACTTTTGTAAAGGAAAAAAAAATGATTATACCATATTCTCATTTAAAACAATGATTTTTGGAAGAAAAAAAACAGTAGCACAGGAGTTGCCAAACTCTTGTCTATTCCTTGGCATTCGTTGAATCCCACTGTCAAAAATTGATTTCTAAAAAAAATAGTAGCTTAGGAGTTTTCAAACTCTTGTCTACTCATTATAATCATGGTGTAATAGTGCAAAAATCGCCGAATGTGAATTTGAAGAACCATGCATGTGTGTCCTAAGTTTCTATTGCACATCGAGGAAATTAATTAGAAGGACCCATGGATGGAACAATGCACTGGACACAAAAAGTTTTTTACTCATTTTATCTTCGTGTGCCTGACTATAATAACAATAACAATAAAGTTGGCATCAAGTCCACAAGATAAACATTATTGAGGTTTTTACAATTGCTTCTAGGAATCTTATTTATTATCGGTGTCTTGAACTACCCTTTAATAATTCGGTACGCACTTTTGTTTTGGTAAACTGAGTTGTATATATAATTACAAAATATGCGTAAATGTTGAGGTCTAACTAGTCCAGAATATTTTTTTAAAAAAAATCTTTTGAATTAGTGTGGAAAAAAAATATATTCATATATACTCTTTTAATTGGACGTAGGATGAAAGGCTCATCCTATATTACGGAGTAATAATTTAAGAGATTGAAATCCTCAATATTATTCAATGGCCTGGATCTTATCTAAATTTCTCACCGGAAAATCATGTATTATTAATTTAATTTTGATTTAGAAAACATAAAAAGTAATTTGGGATTAACAAATACTACGTAGTACTATTGTTTGAAATGGTCTAAAATATAACATTATTGGATTAAGGCTATGAGCGAAGGGAGTAAGTAATTCATAAAATTAGTAAAGGTACAAGAGATCACTTTTTACCCCAAAGCACCAGGGAGGACATGATATTGATTTCACATACACATATATTACCAATTAAAATAAAAGTAGAGGGCCCTTAAAAGCAAAGCTAGTGATTATGCCATAAAACATGATACATAATAATACAAGACGTGAAAGAGATTTCTATCGAACATAAATACATGTTTTGTTTTTGTTTTTTTTTTTTTGTTATGATCAAAGTCATTGAGATATGGAGTAAAGCTGCTATTGTTCTGTTTTTTGTTTTCTTATAATGCATAGTTATATAGAATGTGGGATAGAGATAAGGATATATACAAAGATAGGGATACTTCAATATTATGGATCTATTTTATTTTATTTTATTTTTGCAATGAGGAAGGAATATAACTGGCCATTGGCAAGTAATAGTTTTTGTAGATAATAACTTTACTGCCTCTTAATTTATTGTAAAAAATAATAATTAGGAGAGGGTAAAATCGCAAAAAAAAATTCTCAACTAAAGGAACATTGTTTATTATAGTGGAGTGTTAAAATAAAAACACTTCTAAAGTTACTTTCATAGTTGACTTATAAAATAAAGATAATTAATAATTTGATATTTACACGAATGAAGTTATTCATAGTTCCTTGCTCATCTAATCCGAATTATAACTACTTTTCCCGCCAAAATTTGCAACAAAAGACAATTGCGTAAACCTAATACTCTCTATATATAATATGGCTGTGTATGGCCAGTTTTACAATCTGGCAGCGATATGATGTTCATCAGTTCATGTACTTATAAAAGACCTGTATGACCTTAAGTCAGGTAGAAGGTTTTATAATTATATTACTATTACTATTATTATTTTATTTTATTTCTGTTATTATTATCAATATTTTTTAGATAATCATTTGTTCTATCTTAAACTTTATAGGTATCACATAATCTAGAATATAACCATTTTACTATAGAATTCAGATTGTTGCAAGCCATTGGTCAGAATAAATAATTATTGCAAGTGCACATATAAACTATAAAGGAGTATAACCATCTAATCAAATCTAACGATACTATTAAGGGTTAAGTTATATTATTCGAATAATTTCCTTATAAAAGAGAATTGTCCTTATCCTTTTACCACACACTCTTATCTTCTTCCTTTTTATCTTCACTCAAAGACGTTCATTTTTCCCCATTTTTTCAAACACCTAGTTCCAAAATAATCACCACCAAGCTTAAGATTTTCGATTTGAAGAAAATATTTGTATGCTAAAGTTATATGTGGTGCTGCTAATGGCGTTGCTGGTGGTTTTATTTATGACGTTGATGCCAGCTATACTTAAGTACGGTTGTAGTTAATTAGCTGAAAGTTACATATGATTCGTATTTTTTTCTTTAGCTTGTATGTTGTAACAAACTCATCTGTAATAATAAAAATTATTACTTCCACTTTCTTTTTTGGATATCAGTTTTTTTGTTTGTTTAATGAGAAGATTTAGTTTTAAGAAAAACAAAGACACATATAATTAAAAAAAAATAGGAAAGGTATATTAGCATCTATGTGAGGTATTTCATACTAATTTATTTTGTATGTCCTTTGTAGACATGTGCATTGGATCGGGTTAGGGCTGGAAAGGGTCATAAGCAAAATGGGCCGGGTCAAAAAAGATCCAAAATGGGTCGGGCCGGGCCAAAGGAGATACATTAAAGGCCGAGTCGGGTTGGGCTGTCCAAAGAGAGTATAGTTTTTATTTATAGAGGGTGATAGTTTACATGTATCACCATCAGCAACTAAGTGAAAATAATTCATTACTTGATAGTGTTTAAAAGTCTTGAAAACTATTAATCCATTATTGACCCGACCCCTCCCATTTGAACATGTCTAGTCCTTTGTTATTTCCAAGGGGATTAAAAATACAAACAAAATGGGGAAAGAGAAGGAAATGTTAAGTACAAAACATATCGTAGAATGGTATACATATCTAGCATATTATTGCGAGTTTTGATATGGTCTTACTAGTAATTTAACAATATTACATGATTTATACTTTCTTATTGGTTAACAAACTTCAAAGTAATGGTGGTACTCCTTCTTTCATTGCTATTGACAAAATACCACGCTCACTAGCACAATCAAAGTAAGAGAAAGTGACACTGTAAATTATTAATAAAATAAGAAGAATAAAATTTAGTGTCTATAGAATGCCCCTCATTGGTTGAGTTTTGGAATCAAACGATGACCAATGTATGACTAGAGACGCAAAATTTTGATCCTATACGACCAACGTTTCAAAGAACATAGTTTAAATAAACCATTTTTTGAGAATAGAAAAAAAAAAGATAAATTTTCACAAAAAGAAGAACGGAAAGAAAAAAAGTTAAGCTTAAAACTTTGCTTAAAAAAATAATTCCAAAAGTTCTGTTATCATATGCTCCGAAAGGTACGATAACAATGGGATAATTGTGACAAAAACCCTATTTCATCCTAAACTAAATCAGGAAAATGGTTTTATTAATATTTTTATAATATAAAAATTGCTAGTTGTGTATATAAAAGAAAGAGGGTTGTTAGTGAAATAAAGATGATAAATTTTAGTCTAATTCATCTATGGTCCGTACGTAGGGTAACTATGTATGTAGGATCAAATTCTTGCACTCATCATTAGTTTTTTTTATTTCTTATTATTTTTAATTCTTTTCTTAATTTTATTTTACTTCTTTTTTAAGGCGAATTTACCTATAAATACCTATGCTTTTATCTACTAGAGCTCATGTGTTTCCCCTCTATCGTTTTCTCATTTCCATAAGAAAGAATGAGTTTCCCCATGCTTCAAGAAAATGTGTTAAAGCGCCTTCGACCACCTAGTATTAATAATTTTAGTCGTAATTTATCCAAAATATTTCCCCTTTTCTCACGCTCCATATCTATTATGATATGATACAAGATACTGTGGGATTTTGGGATATAAAACGCCACCTTTTTCACTTTAGTGAGAATGAAATGGTTCCTTTGGTGGAAGAGATTGAAGGTCTACTTGGTCTCCATAATGAGGGTTGGGTGATAACTCCTGGGGATCCTAGGTTAGACGATTCCATTAAAAAATGGTCAATAGGTATTCCATATGAAGAATTAGTTAATTATCGTTGGCTTGATGATATTATCCTCGAAACTTTTGACGTGACATTTGATTAGGATGATTAGATTCTTCAAAAAAATGAGGACTTAAAAAAGTGTCTAGAAAAGGCATGTATATTGTTACTATTGGGTCTTTTACTTTTTAAAGATTCACTATTTACGTGCAAAATTAGATGTCTACCTTTAGTTCCGCAAATCATATATGGGGGCGTCTAGGCCCTATAATTTTAGGTGAACTCATTAATAGTTTAAATGATATGAAAAATAACCCTTATGATTTTGTAAAAGCTTGTCAACTAGTCTTCTTTATGTGATAGTATTAAAAATTTAAATTCTCTAGACCTCCCCAACACTTGTCATATTGTACTAAGCATACTCTTGCTAGAGGTTTTTTTCCTATTTACTTTGTTAATTGCAAAACTGTAGAATGGGCAAGCCATTTTTCTAGGGAAGAAGTGGAGTGGATCACCTCTTTCTTGGGGATCTCGTTGGTAACTATTAGTACTAGACACCGTAAGGGTGGTCAACTTCCATGGTTATACCGCATCAACTTTTATCTTCGTTGGAGATGCTTGAGACAAAATTGGGTAAACTCAATGTCTTCTCAAACCTAGTAAGTTACCTAAACCTCCGTGCACAACTTATATCATTGATAGTTTAGCAAATCTCTCTAGGTCTTCACAAGTATGGCAGTGTGCTAGAACATTACCGACATTTCCTACTCTTAATAACCTTGTTCCAATTCTAGGTTATTGTGAATGGTTGTTTGAAGATTATTTACAAGATACATAAGTGGCTAAATTCTCACCAATTTTTAAACAGATGAAGAGATCAAGAAGCCCACCTTTTTTGTTTTGTAAAATATAATGCCCCCAAAAAGGAAAAAGAAGGAATAAAAGATATTGTAAGGAGGGTTGAATCGTATTTGGTAATGTTTTTTTTTGTTTCCCTAATGTGTAATTTTCCCATGAAGATGACCTTGTAATTTATGAGTTTCTTTTGGATGAAATGAACTTGTTTATTACACTTGTTGTCAAATCATGTTTGTGCAATTTATGTTTACCTAAACTTGAATCAATAATGATAACGAATATTCAAATTAATCTAATATACATGTATGTATGCTTTTGTTTTATTACACATAGTACTTCTTCAACTGATCCAAATTAGTAAAATGCATGAATTGATTTCTGTCAAGATCCATTAGTTTCACTGCACCTGATGGAGTGATATGTTTAACAATGAATGGACTAGACTAATTTGGCTTAAACTTCCCGCAAGGGTTGTGGAGCGGTGCACGGTTTTCTTTTAAAACCAAATTGCCTTCTTGAACTCGACGTTCCTTGATGTTTGTTGAATGCTTAAGCTATGTGCCGCTAGTAAAGGTGAATATTGTATAGTGCTTGGAATCGCCTTTCATCTGCTAAAGAAAACTCATCATATCTATCATTGTACCATTGATTTTCTGGTATCTTGCTTTCGTTTATAGCACAAATAGACTAGATTTCAATCTTTACAAGAAGGAGTGACTCCATGCCTTATATTAAAGTGTATGGAGTAGTGCCTATCAAAGTTTGAATAGAAATCCTATATCCCAAAAGGGAAAAATAGAGTTTATTAAGCCATTCTCAAGTCTTCTCCATCATTTTGGCGATTATTGTTCAGATGGTTTTGTTGGTTGCTTCAACTGCTCCATTGGTTTAACGGCGGTAGAGGGATGATTGATGATGCTGAACCTTGTATTTCTTAAGAGTTTCTTTGAGATGGCCCTCAAATTGCTATCCATTATCTGAAATGATCTTAAATGGCACTCCATATCGACATATGACATTATTGATCACATGTCTTTAAACTTGTTTTTCCCCTAGCCGACCCTAGGCTTGGGAGGTGTCCCTATAATACGCTAAGCTGGCCGAGGTAACCCCAAACTGGAAAAAATCCCTAGCAGAGTCAAATGGATACACCCAAAAACTCTCACTAATCCCTTGAGGAGTTAATCAAAATCTTTCTCCCCACGAAACTCCCCAGCAAGTGAAAATCCCTGAGTAAAATAGGAGATGTCCTTAAAAACTAGTTAAAGCTCTCAAGACAAGTTTCCCCAGAAAAAATACTAACATAAAAATTCCCTAATGGAGTTTGTCTATCTCTAAACAAGGTGGAAGGTAACAAACCCTTCAAAACTAACAATCTCTTATACCGAGTCAATAAGAAAAAAAGCTAGATTATCAAAGCTATGAAATAAGCCCAAGATAAGGGGCTAATATAAGAGAAAACTCCCTAGTGGAGTAGGGTAACACTCTCCTAAAGCATTGAAGCTTCCTAAGTAAATCGCATGGGTGTAAGGAATAATAATATCAGTCCCTCCTCAATTTTATTTCGTAATAGAGACTCGTATTTGGAAAAGCAAGCCATGTCTCTTTGGCATAGGAGGCCATGTCTCTTCGGCACAGCAGGCCATGTCTCTTTGGCACTGCAGGCTATGTCTCTTTGGTGCAACAGGCCATGTTTTAAGCCATGTAATCCTAATAGTGGATCCCCGATGGCACTCAGGCAAACCTATTAGCGACGCCATTTCAGTTGCGGCTCCTTGTTGGGACACTAAGCCAACCTATAAATTGGCCACTCTAATAGCTGCTCCCCATTGGTGCATCATCCCAATCTATAAGTTACATCATCCTAATAGTGGATGTTCGTCAACACTAATAAGAAGTATCTTGAGGCATCAACCTGAGGCATCTTGGCCGATCATTGCAAGTTCCCATCCTCAAAAGAACTGGCTCAACAATACTCGACGGATAGGTTTCCAGCAGACTAACCCTTATTGGTTTTATAGTTACCAGTGTTAGAAGAGAGATTAGATATTGCAGAGCATATCAGATCTTTCTCCGTCTTGAGTCATACTTTGACCTTCATCTTATCTAAGACTTGATCAAAGTGGAGGCTTCCATAGACACGAAATGTCTCCTCGCCTACCGGTCTAATGACAAATCAACCCTTATAAGTAGACTTAGCTTGAGTCGAGTTTGAGTATGTGTACACCTAAAATCACCTAAAAGTTGAACCCCAAAAAGGTCTAAAACACAAACCCAAGCCCAAAACACGTATGACCTAAAACATAACCCAAAATCACCAAAAACTCATCCAAAACTCAACCTCCAAACCATGCAAAAGCGGGCTTCTCAGAGCATAAATGTCGGACGCTCAAAGTTAGCGTTGAGCGCATTAATTGAATCTTGTCTAACTTCAGGTTTTCAACGCCTAGTTTGTGCGTGAAGCGCGGGCTAAGCGTTTGACGATGTCCCTTGGCATTAAGAGCATAGTCTATTCCAAGTGCCTGAACTGAAATAGAATCTGATCATTTGTCAATAACTTTGTGCACCACCCCATAAGCGCTCCCGACTCCTTTCAAGAATCTACTCAACTAAGCAAAAGATTCATGTCATGAGCATCCAATGCACAGCGTAGCGTTTGATGCACTAAGTTGGCGTCCAACGCTTAGGAAATCGACTTTTTTTCCTATAAATACCCCCTCATTTTATGAGCAAGGGGTCGACATTTCTCTCATTTCCAAGTGTCGTTGATTTGTCAAATTACACTCCCAAACACTATTAAAGCTTCTCAAACATCCTTTATACTTATCAAGGATCATTTAAAGCACATGTTTGACACAATGAAGCAAGGAAATCATACCCCTTCAACTCATACTCAAGTAAAAGGAGTCTCTTCAATGGTAAATATTGAGGAATCCTCTTAAATTTAATCGTTTACTAATTGCTTACTAGAGCAAATAGGGTAAACAGACAGTACAGTTTTCTGACCTATCTAATGTCTAAACTACATACAGTAAACTTCTTACAGACTAAAAAATACGTCCAACCACTCTTTTTAACCTATAGAAGGGTCAATTAAGTTCAAAACAATTAGAAACAAATCCAAAGATGTTTTCCTCTTCATAACAGAGAAAAATGAGAAATAAGAAACATAGTGTGAGTCAAGCCGTTAGTCATACTATCATCATATACAGTGAAGTTTCTAGACCCTTTCTGAAACCTATTTCACAAGAGACTCCCATTTCAAGTGCAAGACATAAGAATCTAAGAGATTTTACTGTCAACTGTCTTTCCCCTTGACCAGCAATTCTTAAATTTTACCCAAAAAACCCAAGAAAATATGAAGGAGATAGAGAATTCAAAGCATATAGAAAATAACAATGGAATTTGAATTAGGAATTGAGGAAGACAATGAAAATCCGCAACAATAGGCAAGAGAACATTCTTTTTTTTCTTGGTAAAAAACGAATTAAAATTAAATTATTTACAAAAAAGCATACCTCAATTGAAGGAGATAGAATAGGGGTAGACCGAATGACTGAGCAATGCAGATGAAGGAGAAGGAATAAATTGGAGAAGATGAAGGAGATGAAATGAATTGGAGAATTGGTTGTCTTCAAATCATAGCATTGTGATGTTAGGGTTGAAGAGAAATAATGGAAAGGTAGGAGACTACGGCAATAGGTACGGGGTGTAATTTTTTTTTTTGGGGAACCAAAAGCAATTGGCCGGGAATTAGAAATTTAGAGTAGCATATCCCATTTGCGTCGCATATTTAGTTACGTATGACGCAGTTAATAAACTAGCACTATTTGCGTCAAAATTTTCAATAATATGACGCAATTAGAGAATTTAATTGCGTCATTTTTAAAAATATGCGATGCAAATATATTTATGTACAAGATTGTATTATATGTGCGTCATTTGTTACTACAATTGACGCAAATAAATGTGTTTTCACTAGTGTAAAGTGGTCATACAAATTACAACAAATTAAGAATTATGCTTAGTTGAAGATGTGAAATTAAAATTGAAAATTAAAATGAAGAAATTAAACAAAGAAATTGAAATACAATATTTAAATATACAAAGTATTATTCATGCATGCATATATGCAAGTAATTGAATATATACTTATCAATCGAAGGATTGAACATTTAAAGGTTATCTCTCACAACATACTTCAACTAAAAGGAAGAGTCTAGTTAAGAGGACTTGGCGTGATTTAGTCCCAAAATATCATAGACTTAAACATTGAAATAACATCAAAATATGCTTTATAGCGCTAGTAAACGAGCCTTTTGACAACTCTTTATATTTTTGTTCAAGTATGATGAACACCCAAGATTTTGCTCATGTAAATGGATATGATACAAAGGAGTCTAGACAGGTCAAAGATTTTCACAGCCCTTCATCATAAACTAAGTAAAAGTGTAAAAAGAATACATAAGGTAAAAGATACAATACTTGAAATAAAATGCAATTGCATTGAAAGTTAAGAGGAGTCCATCCTATGAGATTGGATCCTTAAGAACGATGCTCAAAATAAGGGTTTTAAGGCTTAACCTTGTGAAGTAAGGAGGTTTCTTGATGAGTGACATTTATGTCGCTGACTTTCTCCTTTTAAGAGAGATTTCATACTCTTTCGGTCACTATTTCTCTCGTTTTGTGTCATTATTTCTTCATTTTATTCGTTATCTTAGGGACACTTTTGACTTTTCATCTCATTTATCCTGTGATTTCCCTTATTTCTTCTTCTATTACACGTCTTTCCACTTGTTTGGTACAGGATCGTAGCAAGCATGCGCACAAGTGAAAAAAAAAAAAAAGCAAGAGTGAAGAGTACAAGACCCAAGGAAGGAAGATGAGAGATTGCTCAACTCAAGGCCAAGAGGCCTCTTAGAAGACCCAAGGTTGGTGTTGGATCTTGCATTCCCTAGTGTTTTATGTACATTTGAATATCTCATATTTAGCCTTGTATTCATAATTATTCTCTAGGTTAGAAACTTTACGCACTATTTTCTCGAGCTAGCTTGTGTTCGAATTGCAAGAGATGGTGTCTATTAAAAATCGTTCCAAGTGGATCACGATCCTTACTTGCCCATTACTAGTTAGTCGACAGAGTCAGTTTGTCATAGGATTGTGATACAAGGAGATGCGATTTTATGTCTACGTTCACTTGTCTAGAATGATGTCAGTGGGGGATTTAATTTTAGCACAAGTTAACAAATTGCCAACTCATTTTGTGCCATAGGATTCAAAAGTGGAATGCATATAATATGGGTATAGCCCGATTCTCTTCACAATCATTGAAAAGGCCATTTTAAGACCTAACTGCAGGATCATTAAAATCGGCTCAAAATCGCAATCCTGCCGATTCTAATGATTGTGAACGATTCTAAAGGAGATCCTATTGGTTAGTGATTCCAAGAATGATCCGGATCAAATTGCCATATCTAAATTGTAAGATCGTACTACCATCCAGTGCAATTATAGCAACGTTGTTTGTTTCATTATTTTGTTGAAAGAAAATTAACATATTACTCAAAAAAAAAAAAAAAAAAAAGTACCTGATACATTTGAGATTTATCCTACAGGAAAACCTGAGACATGTTGCATTAAGGATGCCACCCAGAAAAAATACCAAGATTTTTGAGACCAAACGAGCTAGAGGTGAGTGTGCTTTTATTTTTTAGGGTGATTCCTTAAGAGTTTTGGACATTATATCTCTCAATCCCATACAAAAAAGGACAAGCCAGATTTAGGCAGCTGACCATCTCAATAACATTTGAAGAACTCCAAACAGTATTGCAGTTTAATAGTCTTCCGAAGAACGTAGTAGAGTCAATCTTCCTATCCCCAAGCTTTGAGAAATTCCATCTCCTTCACGCCAAATGTGTCGCCATGCAGGACCAATTTGTGTCTTCTTTCCACTATATACACGTTGCTACTTGAGCTTGTCGCAGTGGTTTTCAGCTGTGAAATGCCATCAATTCCCGCATTTTTACATGGTTCACATAATCACACGTAATTCAAATCAGAGTACAACCCATTCAGCAAGGCTATGCCTCTCATCCTGTGTTGATCCATATCAAAAAGGTAAAGCATGCAGTGGTGACCCTTCGCTTCCCATCATCAGTAACTAGTCATTCTTTTAACAATATACATTTAATCAGAGTGAAGTTTCCTCTTCTGGCACCTTTTGACATACCAAGCTGCATGCTTTTTCAGCCCCATGCCGATCATCACCTTCAGGCTCACAAGCATCACATAGCTCAACATTGTCAAACAGATAATCCAGAAAAGTCTCAAAAGCGGAGGATTGCAGGGAAGACGAGCAGCAAATACAGGGGTGAGGACTCTGATTACCTGAAGTTTATTAGCAAGAAAAGGTTCAGGCTGAGGCCCATACCACAAACAGATAGACAGCTTATGGAACACCTTGTTGCAGTCTAATAGTCAGCTTCTAAATAAATGGCCAGTAGAATAACATAATATAATGTCTACAGCTGTAGAAGAAGAATTATACCAAGGTATAACAGAAAAGAAATATGAACTTACCACACAAGCTGGGGCCACAGGCACAAAAGTAAGAGTCTTTTTTGCACCATCAGTATCAATGTTCAGAGTCTAATGAAAGAAAAACAATAGTAAGTACCAATTTATTAAGTACAAAAAAAAGAAATGAAGTAGCTCCACAAATGCCAATATGAATCACAGAAGAAGGCCGATCTGTATGAGTTTTCTACAAAATATATTGGTAGTTTGTTCATACAGATGTTTTTATAAAAGTAGTTGTTTGCTGTTACAGAATGACTAGCTTTTGTGGATGCAAATAGCTAAGTTGGTAATATCTCAAAGGGTGTTAACGAATTGGGATCGAATCCTACCTACATATGTGAATACAGCAAATTAAGACAAACAATCATTTAATTTATGAAAATCCCATCTGCCAAAGACATTAAGCTGTTTCAATCAGATTTATTTTCTTTGGCTGACGGAAAAGCCACTCACCAAAAATATATTTGATTATTTGACCAAATTAGCAAACTATAAGTCAAAAGCCGACCAAAAACTGGCTAACAATCCCCCAGTATAACAATAAAAAGGGTATATTGAAGAGCCAAGGCATCATATTCAAATAATAATTATCACTAATGTTTAAAAGGCACAAGCCACACTTCACGCTAAGGCAAATAGGGATACTAGAGTTACAGATCTGAGGCCAGGATGGTGCTCCCTAGGTGCAGCAAGACACAGATTTCATTAAAAAATTTCAGACATTTATACAACATAAGTTCCCTAAAAGATGTATAATTAACATAAGTTAAAACTAGTAAATAACCATGGATTTTCCATTATAATATGATTCTCATTCCAAACAATATGAAGTAAACATAATATTCATAAATTCTTGCTCTATCAAAGACTTGATAGCAACACAATATATTTAGGCACCTTACAGGTGCTTCTTGCAACTCAAGCTCCTTGAGGGGCCCAAATTTCCTTTGTTACTATTTCAAGAGAAGCCAAATTGTGCAGCACAGTACCAGAAAAGGCTTCATATCCAAACACCCAACAAAAACCACAAAAAAGAGGAAAGCCAATGTCAACAGATGAAGCAAGGGAAGTTAAAGGCTAATGCACAATATGCTTTATGTAAAACATGCAACACACTATCAATCCTGCATTGCTAGTAGATAAAGATTTAGAAATTTCATTAAATCATGAAGTGTTACCTGTTTGCAGAGGTCTTCAAGAAACTCAGAGTACACAATGGGCTTTATGTCATTGAATTTGGCAATAAATGAATGCTTAATGACATCAATTGCCATTTCAGAAGCAAAAACCAAGAGAGCATTCTGTCAAAAGGGTAGCACATTAAGTAAGATGAACAAAGCCATAGCAAAATAAACACTTGTTTGTAAATCACTCTGATTAAAAGATTATCAGCAAACTCACAGAAAGGAAATTTCCAAACCATGGGCCCTCAGCTTCCTGAATATTTTGTGCCAAAACAAATATGATAAAGGCTGAAATATGGAACCTCTCAATTGAATCTGATCAAGAAAAAGAGAAAAGGAAATACAGTTAGTGGACTATAAATACCATCAGACATCATTTTAACCAGAATCAAAACAGAATTACATTGATTCTATTAATGACAAAAACAATGAACCATTGTTACTTTGACTACTACATTGCACTCCTATAAAAGAGAGATTTATTGATGTAAGTCGTTTGGATACAGCCACTCCAAATGGCCTTTTCACTAATGAGGGTGAATCTGCATATTTGTGGATATTTTTAAATACTGCATCAATGTAATTAATAATGTATGATGTAAAGCGAGTAATTCCATACAGCATGATAATTTGACTTTCACAAGCTCCGAATAATTTTATGCCATCACTGTCATATACGGAAGCTGGGATGGTAAATATTGACAGAAAAAGAAAATTCCACCAAGATTTAGGAACATCAATGTACATTAATTGACTAATAGATAGTTACAGAAAGTAACATGACATATGTAGAAACAATGCTTACCAGAATATACGATGCTATGAACATTATCTTTACTGAATCTCTTGAAAACATTGCTTTTTATCTCTGCAAAATTATTTGAGACTAGCAGAGCAGGTAGAGCATTATTATGAGCCACTATACAGGTTGACAAGGTAATCGCCTGAGCTAATAATATAAAAGAATGAATAAGTAAGACTATGAATCAAGGAACCCAACAAAACCAGAACTACATTAATAATTTCATGAGTAAACATATAAATTCAACATGAAGGATATTTGAAGCAGCTGCAGCCAGCAATAAATCAAGGGTGTATCTTTCAAGCCAGTATCTTGACAAGTCTGGTGAAGAAGATGCAAGCCCCTCAGCAGAATTAAATAATGTCTGAAACACGTCACCTCCAAAACTTTGCCAGAGTTTATCAAAAATCTGCCATGGATGTGGAAATTAAATCAGCCAGTTAGCTACAAGAGACGCTTCCCAACGATTTCCCCACACACATCGTATAATCCTCCAGCTTCCATAATGGAGACAAACCTCAAATATCAAGCTGGTCTCATCAATCTCCATGTCATGGGATGCCTTTGTTAGTAAAAGTCCCAAACACATACAGATAGTGAAGGCAAAGCTCCGTGTAGATTGGGAAGTCATACAATCATGGGAAACAAGCACAAAATGGGGATCCCTCTCAAACATCCAACTAATTCTAAAGGGTAACCAATTCCAATCTTGAATCTGACAAACGAGAAGACAGAACCCATCTTGAATAAGCATGTCACTCGTGATACTCGAACTAGGCCAGAAGTGTTTGACTTGGGTACATGTCCAAGCGTCAGACACGGCCATTTTTGTGAAAGTTAGATAGATTTTGTCCCAAAATGAAGTGTCTAAGTGTTGTACCTATGTCCCAGTCTCAAGTGTCTGACACAGGTACTTGAGATAAAATGAAGAGTTTGAGTAACATAGCAAGTCACTATGTCAAGATTTCTCCAGATCGGGAGTCCCACCCATCTTGGAGGGACCACTGATCCTTAATTGATTCAGATCAAATAATTCCCTGATGTCTATTCAAATCTGAAAAAGTAAAACACTACAACCATTTCTGCAGAAAGTGATAAGTTTAAGAACTATTTCCCAAGCCCCAAACCTCTTTCCTCTTTCTACCAACACACAAAGCCACTCACATGACGGTCTATTTCCTCACTACTAACCTTGCAGCGCAATAGCACTTATATTAAGAGTGGGTGATGGTAGGTGGGCAAGTACAGGTGCTGAAAATGACATTTGGGCTTAGAAAATGGGGAAGGAATGGTCAAAAGAACGAGTAATAGTAGCTAGAAAACACCCCCTTTGTTTTTAACAAATTTTAAAGGAAAAATTGAAATGAAAAATACAACCTTTGACTCATCTTGTCCATAAGAAAAATCCCACCTTTGCATGTTTTGTATTTTAAAGGGTTTAATGAAAAAATGACCGGTTGGCAAGCAGGTTATTGCGATGACATGTGGCGATTGATGACCATTGCTTTTGAAATCCCTCTGTTTCGTACCCAACCCCTACCCTCTGTTTTCTCTTCTTCAAATGTTCAAAGTCTTAGCTACTCCAAATCGAAACTCCTCTTATTCTTATTGGATATGGCTATTCTAAATCAAAACTCCTCTTATTCTTCCTATTCTACTTTTCCATGTGATGATTCATGATTTTCAATAGAAAAATCACCGGTTGCAGCCTCTAAGGCCTTAAGGTAGTTTGCACTTACTCTAGTATTAGTATGAGCCATCAAAGCACAATGAGAAAGTGAAGCTCCAGACATCTTCATAATGGAAAAGTATTACCTGACACGCAATCATTTGGCCTTCCCTTTTCTGAGACTCAGTTGCACAAATGCACTAACTTGAATAATAGATATCAACTCGCCTCGGTTTGTCTCGTTTAGGAAGAAAGGTAAAAGGCACACCCTTTATGACACAAAAATAAGAACCAGTAGATTCCCAAATCCGATGACCAATTACATATTGTCTATCACTACAGAAGAAAGGGAACTTGCATACACAGTAGTCTAAAAAGGGAACTTGCGCATAGATGCTCCAGTAGTCTTAATTTCAAACACTAATCTCCATTGAATTTAGCAAAGCAGAAAAGTACACTAGTCTTAATTAATACTATCACATCTTCCTTTACTAGCTAACTTTTCTTGCAAGCAACGGAACAATCAAAACTATTTTACAATGGTATAATCGACCCCAAAAATGTCTTCTGTCAAACCAAATCGGGCCTAGAGTAGACAAGTTTCCAATCCACCAATATCGAAATACTAGTCAAATTAATTAAATTCAGTAAATATGGCAAGTCAGTTAAATTAATCAACATTACTCAGTAAAAAAAATAATTACAAAATAATATACTTAAACTAATTAATACCAATTGAATTTCATGCTTAGTCTAATTAAAGAGACTGACCTAGGATTGTGCCATCGTCAACGGTATTAAAGGGATACACCTAAGCTGGGAGCACAAGGCTACGGTTGTTGGAGATAGAGAGGAGGGTTGTGAGGTCACCGGAGAAGGTGGAAGTTGGGTGGCGAGAGGTGGTGCATGCTTTAGTTTGGGGGATTTGAGGTTTTGGGGATTTTTTTTTGTTTTTAGTAGAGAATTTGGTGGGTTTTGGAGTGATGTTGGCTGCTTCGCTGGCTGGTTCACGTGAAATTAAAGTGTAGAGATACGGGGGAGCTTGCTTCACTTGCTTCTTAGACTACTGGGAGCATGACAGATGGTGACAGAGGAATAGGAACAGTCAACCAACGGAAGTGTATTAGTGATAGAGATATTGGGAAGCTTGTGAGGAACATGAAGAAATGAAGAGGGAATTACATGTTCAACAAGTAACTAGTAAAGGATACCTTTAAAATACAAAACACGTCAAGGTGGGATTTTTCAGAAATAAAATGAAGGTTGGCCTTTATGGACAATATGGGTCAAAGGTTGTATTTTTCATTTCAATTTTTCCAATTTTAAATATATGTAAGTGCTGAAAGAGATGAATAAAAAAAGTATAAGGGGTAGGATACCTAGCAATAACTAACCCACAACAAATGTATCACATTTTGGATGGAGATGATTAAAAAAATTCGGAGTCGATCAAGCAAGCCAGCATAAGCATCTCTTTCAGCCACAAGCTTACCGGCCTAATGGATGTTGACAAGTGATGTTATTCAGGTACTTATATTGAAATATATACCAAAAAGAAACGCATTACACATTGCTCCACTTCTGCACACCAAATTAAGGGAAAACTAAAAGAAAAGGCAAAAGGACCTTGAGCAAGGAACTGCCTTCAAATTTTAATTGATGAAGCTTACCTCTAAAACATTATAGACAACATAAAGCTTGATAATTCCTTGGCCACGAATCATATGGTATATAAGACTGATATCTGAAATTTTAGGGAAGAAGAAGATAAGTTTCAAGAATAATGTAGTGTACAGTTACAAGTCCTTACAACCACCAAACTCCGTTACTAAGTCCAACAAACAAATGTTACTCTGCACAAAATAAATAATTTAATAAAAAAATAAATAAATTGGAGAGTTGAACTAATAGTCATACCTGTCCGTCCCAAAAGTATGATTCCTCCAACAAGTACAAGAAGACAACCAAAATCTGACAGCTCAGCTGCAGAAGGTGATTTGGTCTGCCTGCCACAGATATGATTAGAATGTTTTATAAATATCAAGAGCTATCAAAAACTTTCGAAACAAATAAATGGAGAAGGGATGATAGATATAGCTTAGTAGGGTAACTCATTCCCGTAGTTTAAAACAAAGCAATGCATAAATAACGAGGTTCCAAACATAAACATAAGTTCCACTTACTGAGGAGAAAGTAATGTGATAACCTGCAGGAAGCATCCAATTCTTTTTACCTCCCAGATCCTTTCTCAGGTAATGAAACTAACTATTTAGTAATTTCTTACAATCTTACATGAGAATATCAATCTGAGTTTCCTGAAAGAGATAGGCATATATACCCTAGGGAAAAATTCGAATTCATCCAGATCAAACATGTAAACCTTTGCAAACAGCTAGCACATTGTTATACAAATTACCACAATCAACTACATCCCGAGTTCTTAAAAAGAATAATCATATCAATATTGTATAAAGCTAAATACCGTAGCCTTGAGTAAGATAGCAATACATGGCGGCACAAATATCTGACAAGTGTCGAGTTGCATATGATCCAACTAATGTGATAATAGAGTTTAATTTTGTATGGACTTTTATATCTATAAAATCTAGGAAAAGTTGTTAAAAAGGGCCTCATAAAATTGTCATTAAGTGAGAAATGGCCTTATATAATAAATAAATAAATAAATAAGTGGTGAGAAAGGACTTTCTAAAGAATTCAGGTTATGAAAGAGGACCTTTACTTAGATTTCGACCGTTCACCACACATTTTCGGCATTAAATAGCACTTGACAAGCACCGTACTTTCATTAATCTCCTTAATTTCTCATTAGAAATTTCCTTCTAATGATTTACAAGGGTTAATAAGAATTAATTTATCAAAATTAGGGAGAGTTACTTAGTATTACGAGAGAAAACCTTATGAATATGATTTTTTAGGGTGTTTAAATGACAAAATGTGCATTTCCCGTATTAAACAAAGCTGAAATGTCTTGTCTACCTTCAAAATCTGATCAAACGTCCTCCTTCACAACCCAAATGCTCTATAGTACTTTTTTATATAAGGTCTATTCTCAAAAAGTGGAAATTTTGTAAGGTTTTATTCTAACAAATTTTACGAAAATCTAATAGAGTTGTATATGAACCTCTGGCATTATTTATATATAAAATCTAGCATAGCTTACAATATATCTTAAAAAAATTTAAAATTTACATCATTAGATTTATTTTTATCGAATAATATTTTAAAGTAAGATCTATTTATTATGTATTAAAAATATACTAAAATTAACACTTACTAATTTATCAACTTTTACCATAGTTTTTCGCACTTTCAAAGATATTTTAAAGTTTTCTATTGATAATTGGCTTTATCTATAAATATTCAATCAAATAGAATTTGAAATAATCTAAAAGTATCTAAAACTAAAACAACTATACCCAGGGGTGGCCTAGGGGCACATACTCGCAATTAATAATTTTGAAACACCTAACAAATATAGGTTTTAAGGAGATATAAGGTTTGAAAGAATTTTTTATCATCCCAACCGACTATTCCGAAATGATCCTAATAATCCACGTAAAAAATAGTTCATGTACTCTATTTCAGAGTTTAAAGCTAATTTGGATACTTGATCACGAAGCATATAGAAGATTAATGGTCACTCCAATCCAAGGATCTGATCCTTAGAGTTGTATGGAAATGATAGAAACAATACTGACAAACCACGAAAACCATAGGGAGTAAACACGCCTTCAATAGTGAGTATGAACCACAAAACAGTCTGTTCTCACCATTTTCTTTCTGCTCTTTATTAATAAAGAGATGTCCGTATCTCTATTGTTTTTACTAACCCTACTGTGTTTGGTTTATTTCTTTTTCTTATTCTTTTTATAAATTATTTAATATTTAACTTAGTCCTGCACTTTGTCTTTAGTAGTGCAGGATTTATTTAAAGAAGGTTTGTCTGAAATTTATTGTAGCTTAGGATGACAATATCTCTATGCTTCGTTTATGTCCTCGGTTAGATGATGCCTAAACCTCTTGTATGACAGTCAACTTTAAGTTTAATTCTGCTGCAATATTAGGAAATTTTATTTTGTAAACTGGAAATTTGGACCTAAAATTGACAGATTTGTACTTTGGAGGCTCTATACCATGAACATTTCCAGAAAATAAATTGAAGCTTTATGGATCAAATTGAACAACCAACAAGATGAAACTTACGATAGTAGTCAAGTCTAGAGGTGATCTGATCCCACCAAAAACTTAAACTAGAAATAAACTAAAGAAGTACTACTATTGACATAGAATCAAACCAAGAAAGAAGGGATATTCTCTCAATTCTTTATTAGCCATTTCACAATCAAGCCCAAGGTTCAAACTTTTATCAAATTTCTTACAATTTATCTTCCTTTGCTTGTGTAACATCTAACCCAAATACCCAGAACTGAGAGGAATTTGACACGAAGGAGGGAGCAGCAGTAGGTGAGGGGGGAAGGAGGGTGATGGAAGGAGAGGGGAGGAACCTGCAGAGTTCCAACAGAAAAAGAAAAGACAAGAGAGAGAAAGGGTTGGTTGAAGGGGATGAGCAGAAAAGACAAGGTTTAGTTTTAGCAAGTTAGAGGCAAACTAGATGTTTAATGCTAGATAATGTGATCTTAGCAATACGATAACACAGGGTCCTTTTGGATAATCAAAAATTTATATTTCTGTCGTATTGAATTTTGCAAAATAAAAGGTTACCTTTTATTAGAAATTTCCAAGAAAGAATATGCAAGAATACAAGGACACAGGATACAATATGGTTATTGTGTGGCCAACAAAAATTACCCCTCAACTCAACAAAAGTTATCCCTCCATATAACAAAAGACTCCCCCCCAACAAAAGATATCATGATTTCATGTTCGAAAAGAAATGTTGAGTATATTGTATAAAACTTACCCCTTAGTAAAATAGAAATCACCCTTAAATACAACAAGTCACCCATCAATTTAACAAAAGCAACTTTATAAGGGTATGGCATTCAATATGATTTATGTGTTTCCGTTTTATTAAAATTTTTGTAAGAATACAATTATTATGAAGGGGGAGGAGGGATAAGAAAAGCAAACCATAAGTATATGAAACAAATTCTACTGTAGTGATAGACATAAAAATCCAAAACAAAATAGGGAGGCCTTTTTTAACACCACGGTCCCCATAAGTGATATCATATTTCAAGTTCTCCAACTCTCTAACTCTAAAAATATCCTATAAATGCTTGTGATTTTAGATTTTAATCTTTTCTCAGATAGATGCAAATCAGCTCCATCTTTGCAATAAGAATGAGTGCACAGTGTGCACACCACCTATAGCTAGAGAACTAAGCCATTAACAAACAGTCATAACATTTGAATTGCACAAAAATCATCACCCTTATCAGCTTTTTGAGGTTATTCACTACCCTAAGATACTAAAGGTTTCTTCTCCATCTTAATTCTGATCTGGACAGTGTAATTACTGTGCTTCTTGGGGATGGAAATGAGGCTGCTACTCCCATAATTTCCCCATCAATTGCCATCCAGGACCTCAAAGCCGTCCAACAGAGATTTCTCTTCTTTAAAAAACAGCAATCTCCCTAATCATCATTTGAACTACTACCATCATTGATCTGAATACCTTTGCTCATATATTTCACAGAAATTTACTGGATCAAAAACTTAATTGTACACCCCACCGGTAAAAAAATTGCAGTCTCATTTAATGCTAAGCAGGCTGAAAGTGCTTTATTTGGGCTCCTCTGTAAACAGCAAAACACTCCCCTTGAGCAATATATATCCTCACCAAGTGGGAGTTAAGGGAAAATTTCCTCTCAAACCCCAAGGATACACACAAGGCCGGTATACTGGTCATTAAGAATAAGTTCAGTCCAGGTCAATGTCGGGGTGATGAGTCATTATGTTTCATGTCAGTTTGGGTCATCCATAGATCTGCTTCCGAGTGAGATGTCGTGATAAATTAATAATATTAGAAACATATACTTTTGGGTCAAGTAGAGCAGGTGCAGGGTTGGGATAATTCTGGTAAAGTCACTCTCCCCTAGAAGATGCATGAACTTAAGCATCTTATAAATTACTTAGCTATCTTAACTGCACAATTAGAAAACTTGTTGCAGAAGCCACAACTAAAAAGAAAAGGAAAAAAAAAAAAGCAATGTCAAGCAACAGACCTTTTAGTAAAGAACCTCCATAAGGTCACCAGAGCTCTCATAGGTATGATTGTCAGCAAAGATAAAAATGAATTTAAACAGACGAAGAAGCCAACATCAATAAGCTGCAAAAAAAAAGTATTTGAAGGGATTCAATGAAAATTTCAGTATACAAGTCAAAAAATGAATCTCTCACATCAAAAAGCCCAAAATTATCAGCTAGAGTCTCCCTAGACAAAAAGATCCAATTTTGAAGTGCACAAAGGAAACTGAAATCACAACTTATGCATGAGATAAAATTATTGGTCAGCAAGAAAGAAATAAAACATAGATGAGATGCCTGGTTGCAAAACTAGCAAAAACAAACTTGATCAAACTAACAAGAATATCCTCGAGAAATATAAACAAGAAACCTTACCACCAATCAGTGAAAAAAAATAGAATTAGCAATCATAAAAGCTTTTATTCATCTATATATAGCATGGTGTCAGTAATCATTTAGGCAAGAAGAGAATGTACCACAATATGCATGATAAATGAAAGAAGTCGACTTCCTACTATAGAAACACAAAAAAAGGAGAAGCATAACAAATACCAGTTCACACCTCCATGGCAAGCGAAAGATGGTATCATATACTCTCTCTCTTTCTTTTTCAGTTCCTTGTGTGGTAGTGCTTCTAAGAGAATTTCCATTGTACATTTCTTCCACGAAGAATTTTATTGGTGAATTCTCCACAGGAAAAGGATCTAGCAAATAGTGAAGATGAGATAAAATGCAATGATACAACTGGAAATTTAAACTATTGATACATCACCTGCGGCACTACGCCCCTTTAAAACAAGATATATACACTCCATCCAATCTATGATATGTATGTCACATAAACCTTAAGCGACAAGTAGCAAGAGTATGTCATGAATAAGAAATTATAATTGGCTGGAACTGAACTTATTTCAGAATATAATATTCCAAGGATTTTAAGATTTATAAAATAACAATCGGCCATTTGCATGTTATGGGTCATAGTAATTCAATATCAGTTCGTTATCGACAAAAAATAATTTTCATGTCCCTGGATGAAAGAAATTATAATCAATAGTCTAAAAGGAACAATGCTAAATTCTGGATGGCTTTAGAAACTATCAACAAAACACCTATATACATAATGCTTAAACAAGTAGTAAGTATAGTAACATAGCCACACAAATGAAATCAATAAGTCTACAGCAAAATATACAAGTTTCTAAAATCTTCTTCCTTTTTCAACTAGATGTTCCACAAACCCCTATGCACGTTCAACCATCTCAAGACATGTAATATTCAGCAGCAGTTAAAATAAATCATATCACAAATTCCTATTGCAAAAATATAAATATAGAGGAATCATAACCAGACATCAGGCAAGAAAAAGCATCATGCTAAAAATTCAAGCTCCTTTACTCCAAAATAGCCAGTATACTCTGAAAAGCTACAGATTGAAAGGGATGTTGGTGCATGATATTCGAACAAATTTAGCCAATCTTGGCTCTTGCTGAACCCTATGACTTCAGCTCCACAGAGATTGAGTTGCTGGATAGCCAAAAATGAAGAATAAAGCTTTGGGCCCATTTAGCACACCATGCACCTTAATGAAGTATGGGTTTGAAAACAATGCATCCCGGTGCAATTATTTGCAATATTCAACCTCAAAAATCCACAATCTGCATATCAGGTGTCTTTACTCTTCAAACCTTTACTATGGCAAGTTACATCTCTGTACTAAAAGAGAAACCACAAAAGGTGCTGACCTTTTGTCTCAGTTTCTCCAAGGCTTTTCACAGTACACGCAAAGAAAATATCTTACCATAATGGCATTACTCATATGTACAACAAAACAACTAGCAACAGTGTTGCAAGAGAATGAGCTCATTGAACATACATGATAATGTAGGGAAAGGCATTTTATTGGAAATCATGCATAAGCAGCCAACTACTTTGGTTGACAAGATAAAGGTTACAATTACGGAAAAAAACCCGTAACCTATCAATATGTTGAAAAACCATAACATGGAGCAAAAATCTATCGCTTGAAGGAAGGTTCATTAAATACAAAGTAACAAAAAGAGAGTTGATTGCCATTTCAAAACTTTAGATCAGACTCTTTTCCATGTACATTCTCAAGTCAACCCAATAATTGAAGAAAACTAAAAAAATGATGCCTATTAAATAACAGGCATGTCAATAAGAAAATGGTCAGAGAAGTTTAATATGCACGCAACTAGCTTTCTCGGTTTCCCCTCATCAAGAATAGAGCAATTTGGAAGTAAAAAGCTTCTGAATTGACATGGTTCTTACGAAATTGACTCTACAAAGCAGTCTGCCTGTCTGGTCATGAATGTCAAAAACAAAGTCGATAACAGACTCGATCGTTGGGACGATTTCAATACATCAATAAAAAACATCAATCATCAAAAATTCAATTCTACAATGTTCCACTTCTAATAATAAGCATCAATTGTCAAACAATTCAATTCATTAATGTGCAAAATCAACCGAAACCTGAAACCAAACTTTCAAACATATTCTTACTCAAGGGATCTTGTTGAGCCATAAAGCGACTCCAATCCAATGACTCCGCAGTCTCCAATTTGCCATTGCTCAATCTCGGCTTCGAATTCGGTTCCACCTCCGGCTCCATCTCAACCGCAGAAACCGAATCAACAACGCCACTGCCACTGGCACTACTACCACCACTGATAACATTCCTCTGCCTTAGCTCCCCCTGCGAAACCTGGCGAGCAGTGCTGACACTCTCCTCTCTCATCTCACAAACCACCAAATTCGGCGCCTCGTAACTGTGGGAAATCATTGACGGCTCCCGGTCCTCCGATTCGGCAATGCTGTCTTCGAATATAGTGTTGATTTCATGAGGTGAGGGGGATTTAGGGGTCGATTTCTTCCGCTTTCGGTTACGCCTCCGACGATTGGGCTTTGAATTGAGAGTGATTGGGTCGGAGTTCGACCGATCGATGATTTCGTCTGAGTTGATTAAATTATCAGAGGAAATGATCTCGAACGATAGCTGCTTTCCCTTTGATTTCAAAGTCATTTTAATTTATTATAAATTTGATCGCGCTTCGAAGTGTATGATTGAAGCTTCAGGTTATCCTATTATCAAGTAGCGATTCGGCCTCAAGACTGATGGGATTCGACACGCTTGCCGGAATGGCGCTCTGCCACTGTTGGCTGTGCGGCTGCTGTTAGTTGGTGGGTTCGACAGAGCAATGCGAGGCAAGGGGGCAGGGTGATGTAGGATATGCGAGAAGATCGCCGGCTGAGAATTTGCTCGGTTGAGCCAATCTCATCTGATGAATGCCACTGTCCTCGTTTAAATCTGTTCATAAAATACAAAGGCTCCTTGCATAAAGTAAATCGTTAATGCAAAAGAACTAGTTATGACCAAAAAAGTGAGATTAGTAACCTGATTCATCCCGACTAAGTCAACTAAAAACTTATTAGACTCAACATTCAAGACCCAAACCTTCAGCGTCAGACCCAAATATAAACTAATCATTTAGTGACCCAACTCGAAAATAACATGACTCGTTAATGAACCGACTTGAAGACAACTTGGCTCGTTAATGACTTGACTTGAACTCTGCGTGTGACTCGAATGCGACCTGAACCGTCATTCCAACCAGAACACAATTGATCTGTTAATGACTCAACCCGTCAATATCGCATGAAATTAACTTTCCTTGAACTATATGTCTATATATGATATTTCATACTTGATAAAATGTTTCATTCTCAGCTAATTATCCAAATTTGAGTTTATTTGAATTATATGTTTATATATGATATTTGATACTTGTTCGATATTTGATAGAATGATTCAATCATCTACATATCAATTAATTTTATGATATGTAGATGATTGACATAGATAATACAATGATACATTGATACACTAAATACACATCTCATATTGTTTGTCACAATAACACGTTTAATAATTAATACCTCATAAATATTTTGTTTAGCAATGACTTATCGTCATCGTTATTATCTAATTAATGAAGTAACCATAATATAAAAACAAGTTATGGAGTGAGTTGGCTCGAGATTACCTTACATGACTCGAGATGGATACAATAAAGAGTAAAAAAAACTAAATCATAAACCGATAATAACACATTATTATCAAAGACCAATTTAAACTGATAAGGACTAACGTGAATTTCAACTAAAATGGAGATGACTTATTTTAATAAGTGACCTGAGCCGAAATCTATCCAAAGTGAAACATCCCATTTAGGAATCAATCCGGATTTACCCGAACCCAAAATCTACTTGAACCAACAACAACCCACTATAACATGTCCATGAACCAATTCGGATTAATCCGAACTAAACATGATCCGAACCCAAAATCTACATGAACCCAAAATAACCCATTGCAACCCATCATAAAACTGATTCGAATCGACCAAAATCGAACATGATATACACTGAACATGACCTGAACTGAACCGACAAAACAAATAATCGATTTGACCCGATGTGATAATGACCCTACCTAACCTAACCCGACCCGAAAGGCCAAATTTACCTGTTTCAAACCGACCCAATAAGAATTGAACCGCAATGGGGAGTCAACCCAAAATCGATCCGTGGACCCGTATTGACACCTCTATTTAGAAGGTGCGATAAATTAATTAAATGATTTATTTTATATTTATCTCCTTATTTTTTTATCCTATTTAATATTTACCATATAATACTTCACAAATCACAAATTATGTGGCAAATTAATTGCCTCCTTTATTATATCTTGGATGGTTGGCGTCCTTCTCTTCATCTTGAAAATTCTAGTGGAAAAAGGTTTTTGTAAGCCTATCAGCTACTCTTTTAGTCTCTAGTTATTTCCTACATTTTTTTGTCTAAATTTTTAAGACAAAAAATTATGAAGATTGATAATTCAACAAATTTTATATTGAAATGTATCCAATAAGATCTCACTTGGATATATCATTTGTTATAATATAATTAGAATTTATAGTCATAGTTTTTAAACTTTGACACCAAGTCTTCCAAAAGAAAATGTAGCAAACAAATATAGTAAACAAAGAAAAAGGAGTTAAATTGGAATAATATCATCATTTGTGTCAATGATTATTAGACAACCAAAGCAAATGTACCTCATAAACATCAATTGTGTTGCACATAAGCTAACAAGTAAAGCAAGTGTAACTTACTCAGGTTGTAACTTTGTTATTTGTGCCACAAGTATGTCAACAACTTCCCTTGTGTAGTTCCCACTAGATCCCTTCATTTTAATCATCTTCTTTTCCTAGCCAACATTTTTCTCATTCTAGATTATTAATTTATTTGGTGCAATACTAAACGTCGCCAAAAAATGTTACTTAACACCAACAAATATAATTATCATTTTCACTCAATTCTCTCATTTCACCCAAATTCATTTCCTCTCTCTAAAACCAAATCCTCTCTACTTCTCTCTCACTTCCATATTTTCCTTCAAAAACACTCACCATACCACCATAAAAGAGGTTAGCGAACACCATAGAGGGCTCTTATGCGGCGGCAAAACGGCGAAGCAAAGGCTAGATTTTTTTTCTTTCAAACTGCCCAAAAAAGGCAATTTTACCATAGTGAAATCGCCCATTTTGGGCGGTTTTCTTATTTAAAAAATTATTAAATTATTATTGTTAAGTTGTTAATTGTTAATGTTTAATTATTATTATTAAACTATTAATTGTTAATGTTTAATTATTATTATTAAATTTTTAATTATTAATGTTTAATTATTATTATTAAATTATTAATTATTATAATTAAATTATTAATTTTTAATTATTAATATATGTAATTATTATTATTAGTATTATTTTTGGTATTTATATTATTGTTAATAATAATTATTTATATTCTTAGTATTTATTAATGTTATTATATTTATATTCAGTTATTATTATTGTTATTATTAAAAAAATTTGTTATTGTTAGTATTAAATAACAATAATTAGAGGGTAATAATAATGAATATATTATATTTTATGAAATAATTAGAGAAATATAAGTAAATGAAGGTTCTATGGGCACTCAAGAGGGGGGGGGGGGGGGGGGGGGGTGAATTGAGTGTTTAGCAATCGTTGGTAAATTCTAACTCTTTTCGGATTATGGTTAAGGAACCAGTTGTGCTGGTTCCCTTGAGCAGCGGATTAAAAGCAAAACAATAAAGAACACCACAATTTAACGAGGTTCAGCCAACTCTGGCTTACGTCCTCCTATCCTAAGTTCTTTATTAATCTTCTCCGAAAAACAAAGACAAATAGCACTCTGCTGTTCCCTACTCCGGGACCAGCAACCCCATACTCTACTCCGAGTATGCTAAAGACCTACACTCGTAAGTCCTAAACGTGTTTGAACTCACAAACACTCACCTAGCCTTCAGCCCCTTTGCCAAAGACTCACGTTACAATGATCAACACTCTCTAAATGATCAAACTCTTTAATAAGTGAAAATAGAGAAACTTATTTAATCTAAGATGCTCGTGTATATGAAATATCAATAGACTTAGTGCTTTTTTCTCAATGTATTGCTCCTTAATAATGCGTGAGAGAAGTTGTTGATTATTAGTTAAACAGATCCTATTTATAACCCTTAAGTGACCGAAACCCTAGTTACCAAAAATCATGCCAAAAAGATAAACATGACTTTAGGAAAGTATTTATCCTAAATTGATTTTATTATAGGATAAGATCAATCTAAGATAATTACTCTAGAATTTAGGTAACTTAAAAGATTATATCAAATCTGTTAATAGCTGTCAAAATATTTTCCAAAACTTAATTTTCGAAATAAAATCTTTTTATAAAATCTTTTTTAAAATCGCAGCTCTAATAATCAGAACAGTTGACCTGGTCCCCTGACCTGGTTCCCTGTCTTAAACATGTTATGAAATTTGTTCCAATCCTTGTACCAAATTTCACAACGATGTTTAATATATTCAAAGCACTTTATATATCTATTAATAAAACATACTACGGAGCATTTACATGAAAATCCTAAAACACTCTTTCTTGCAGTGGATCTTTCTTCATGTAAACTTCAAGTCCTTGAATGCTTCCTTCGAATCATCTCATCATGAATAGTGGCTGTTTAATAAGCTTCAAAGGACTTCAAGATTCAAGACTTGGTACAAACTCAATTACTGCACACGTAACACAGTTAAGGTACAATATCAAGTACATTACAGAAACAGTACATACTGGTTCCCTACCAGTACATAGCATAATTATTATTAAACTGTTTCCTGTATAAAGACAAGTTAGTTCAATATAAAAACTCATGTAAATAATAACTTGTCTAGGGTAACAGTATACTGAAGTCAGCTGGTTCCTACCAACTGTTTTAACACTTATGTAGAACCTGTTTCCCTTAGCTGTTTGTCATCATTCAAAACCTAAGGAACCCAACAGTAAATAACAATAATAAGAGTGTTATTAATTGTTTTTTTTTATGAAACAATAGTTAGGAGAGTTTAGGCTGTTGAACATTGAGTTTGGGCGCCTCAATGGTTTTGGCGGATTAGGGCCTCGAGATACTAGATCCCGATGTGTTGACACCTCTGTTAGGAGAGCGAGAACAACATCGCGTTTGGAAGACGTTTCACCTACTGCTGTTAACAACATCTTCCAGGAGTCCATGGGTGGGGATATGAATTCGTTCGACTTAAGCCTACATACTGATGAGGAAAGTGGGGCATCCTCATCTACATTCTTGGTGAGGAAAGGCAGGGGAAGGAGGTTTGTGTCAGGTAGATCAAGCATCGTTGGTTCATCTTGTCTAGCTCGTAGTTTGTAGTCCTCTCGAGCTGCAGTCACTACTTGGCTCATTACCGATGCGATGCCAGGAGGGTCGGCTGATGGAAGTGTCATCCCTAGCTTTGTAAGTCACATAGCCGCACGCATTTGGGATGGGAAGGATCAAGAGCCTTTAAGATGTCATAGTAGATCATAGTGGTGAGTTACATTGTGGGATTGGGAGGCTGGCATGACCGACAAGCTACGCGCTCAGGTCCGGGGTACTAGGCTTCAACATCTTCCAAATATCATGCATTCTCACATCAACTGGTCGTTGATTTCGGTGTTTTTTGAGGTTAGCAGCCTGACACGAACACGTTTAATCTACCTTTTGGTGAGATGACTATTCTACTACATGACGTGTTCTACATTCTGGGGATCCGAGTTGAGGGGGATATGGTTAAGATGGTCAGCGACGTCCCGACACTACATGCTAATTTTCAGGAGGTATTGGGGGTGTCCAAGGATTAGCTTTTTTTTAAGCTAAAAGCTATTTGGGAGAATAGGGTGTTATGGTCAACAACATCTATGATAGGTGTAAGGTGCTGGATAGAGTTCCCAAGGTCGTGTTTGCCGGAGACTAGATGATACTACTCGGATCAACATTGTTTGTCGATAAGAGTAGTCATCGAATTTTCCTATCCTGTGTATTGCAGGTGGACAAGGATCCACGTCATCCACATGTACTCAGGGGGATCAGCTACACTAACTTACTTGTATCGCCAATTAGGCATTGCATCTCGGGTTGACTATTTTGCTCTGGCTGGATGTCTCACGATTCTCCAGTCATGGATCTATGAGTATTTCCCCTCACTTTGTCCATGCCAGGGATCTCTTTTCGTTGAGCCTAGCGCTGCACGGGCTAGGATATGGGATGTATGAGGTGAGTCTAGGGACCACCGATGCCTCGTGGCATTTTGGACTCAACTTGATCAGATGACAGACGTTGAGGTATTATATAGTATTACTATGTGTTGTTGATACTAAATTTAGTTGCATTATTTTCATAAAACGTAATTTGATATATTTGATTGTAGGTTCATTAGCGCCCTTATAGTCTAGCACCTGCCCATGATGTCCCGAGGATGACTTACGCGGGCACGATTCAGTTTCGTGACATTGTTGATTCGTATCACCCGAATAGGTTTGTACGCCAACTTGGTCATGTGTAGGGAATTTCGAGGCCAAGTATTGTACCTCAGAAATCGTATAGGCCTGCCGATCCCCGTTCATACAACATCACGTTTTGGAATGAGAAGTTATGGAAAAGGTTCGTACCCGGCACCAACATATTTTTCCAGGTGGCTTCCTTTCCACGACTACTTGATGGTGAGCCTACTTGTACACCAGATCATTTGGAGTGGTTCATCAAGTATTCTCACCCTCACCTTCTCGATAGTGAGAACACCTAGATGCAGGCCTCGGGGAGGACTCACACTTATTACATAAGTACTTTTAGTTTTTTTTTATGTTTACGTGTTACCTTCTCATATTACAGTGTTACTGACTATACTTTATACAGTGGATGAATCGGGCTATATAGTGCATCCGTCGCTTTATTGCTGAGGCTGGTGGTAACGTTACCCTGGCAGTGGCCATGTCTCGAGAATTGATTAGTGATTGGAACAACATGACAGAGCGCTAGCTTTGAGATCATTTCTATTTATGTTCTATAATTGAAATTTCTTTATGTTGGGATTTCTTTACCGAATATATGCTTGTAATTTGATGATTGTTCTAGAATTTTATGCACTTTTTCTTTTATGCTAATTATGATCTAGATGATTGTATTTTATGCTTGCTTTAATTTTATATATAATACGTAAAATAAATCACTAAATATATATATACAATTGTAGTCACTTAAAAACATATATCAATGTAGTTGTTCATATAGTTAATGACAAAAACTAAAGAATTTAGTTATTAGCAAGATTTAAAAATATAGCATTTTGTTGTTCATAAAATTAATGTCAGTTACTAACATGGAACTCGCAAACATGAGGCCAAAACTTGCAATAGTAGGAACGGTGAAATTAGAACAAAAAACGAGTCATACATAATGGTAGTTACCAATTATGAGCAACGCTAGTTCCCGACTCGGCCTTATAGCAGTAGATGGAGCACTCTATGGTAGCACTATAATGCATCGATAGATTCCGCCTCCATCTTCCCCTACCCCATAAAGCATAACAGCGGCTTTCCATAAGTTAGCAATCGAGAATAAATCCTAGAACACTACCATCCAATGATCAGCATTGCATCTCCCGCTAGTCCACCTAATATGACGAAGCTTAATATCAAGTTGCCCTGCACCGTAAATAGCATTGTAGACTTCAGGGTGGGTGTAAGCTTGTTTGCAATAAGGGTTCTAGCAAAAACCCACTGGTCTTGGTACCCCGGGAAAAATTCAGCAACAACTCAAATCCACAGTTATCATCTCCTACTGGGTCAAACCAACTCTCTAGGAAAGGCAACATAAATGATGGGATTCAATCAATATATTAGAACCCTCTAATATCGACACAATTACCTAAAAAATTAATAAATCATAATTAGCACGACTACAACCACAATTAACATTGACAAATCAAAAAAATTTAGCTAGGAGACTTACTAGAGTTAGGTGTAAAACTGTTCCTCTAACCACAACCTTGCCCTTTGCCTCGCCACAACTAGTAACGTACTTAAACCCACTACGGTTACACCTAGTTGATGAAGGCCACTGTGGCACCTTTCTAGGTGGTCGACCCCTTGTGGGCTCATTAATCTCAAGCTCCTCATAATTCAAACCATCTCGGTTTACACTTCGCACGAAGTCAGGGTAACGTTGAAGCACCTTATCAACTAGTTGTCTGAAATGTGCATTGTCTTGCTCTGACTTAGAAACAAAAATCAAAACCTGCTCGTCTTCCCCAATAATGAGAGTCTTCCAAAAAGAGTACATCTCGTTCAAATACAACCCTATCTCAACCTGGATCGAAGTGTACATATGATAGGCACAAGGGAGGCCATGTGTCCTCAACAACGCATAACCACACCGCTCATACACTTCACCATCTAATTCTCTCATCCGTGTCAATGCCTTATCTAGAATTTTCAGGGAAACGTGACCAGTGAGATTTTGAAATGGCATACCTCCATACTTTACTCCGATACGTCTCAGAAAGTCCTCCAATTTGTTACGAATCTCCAATAATAAACCCTTGACATCGCGGTTTACGCGGTTAAATATAGATTCTAATGCTTCATTATAAGACCCAAACCACTATTTCAGCACTTAATGCTGGCTTTCAACCCTACAACTGTTCACATTACTGAAATGCATCATCTGGTTGAAAACATAAAAAATTATTAAGACAATACACTAATCATAATAATAATATTAATATATAATAATAAATGACGTTAATTACCTGATTTTTCCATGCCAACACAAACTTCTCCTTATGCGCAAGCCATGTCTTGTTTACGTACGCCCAAGCTGGTGGGTGAAGTCGACCCCAAGTGTCTTTCAATTGTACCACGTTGTGCTTTTATCAGATTCACTTGTTGAGTTCATTAATTTTGACCACTTTCCATTTCAAAACTTTTTAGCGAAAGGCTTGTTCTTGTTAAGAAGGTGGTACACTTTTGCCAAGACATCTTTGTTGATGTGCCAACTGCATAACAAGTGGGCTGTGCCCAGAAAAACCTCGTCCAACGCTTTCATAAGGCCCAACTCGCGATCCGTTAAGAATACACTAGGAGTCACCTAAAATCCTATTAGCATTTGCAGTTTCTCCAACACCCACTTGTAACTCTCGTAAGACTCTATCTTCATCAAGGCGTATGCAATCAAAAAATTCTCGTTCGTTGGAGTCACCCCGACAATCTCTAAGAATGGCATGTTTTACTTGTTAGTCTTATAAGTCAAATCCAAAACAACGACATGAGGGTACGTACGCAACATCTTCGCCGTTTTCGGATGTGCCATGAACGCATGAGTCACCACACGAGATTCAAGATTTGCCATAACCCAACTGGCATAGTTGTGATCATTCGCCAAATGGAGAAATTGAGTCACCACATCTCTTCCGTCAGCAGATTTCAACCTCAACTGACTTCTATAATTGTATATGTGTCTCATGTTTGGGTTTTCATCGTGAAACATTTTCTTCACGGCAGCCATAATGTGACAGGGTTTAGCATAAGCTGAGGTCATCTGTTTCATTAGCTTCTTTGTATCCAGACTAAGACCACTAACTTATCTATGGCCTTCTCGATATACCATCATTGGGAGGTTTTGTATTCCATGAATACTCGACTTCATGACCACCTTCCAACCGTAATTACCTCCAAGTTCTTCAAAAAGGACATTTATAGTCCTTTATTTTAGTATCCTTTCGCATAGCATTGACCATATTCCTATCTTCGGCAGTATCTCTACGACCACGATCACATATCAGGAATCTCAAAGAATGACCATCTCGTTGGTTTTATATGAGGACTTCGTATGAAAAAACCCACGAAATTCAGCAATTTCTCTTGTCCATTCTACTGCTTCATCAAACGTTCCAAAAACCATTGTCGTTACAAAATAAGAACTATAGTCAACCCCGTCGGAACCATAATTCGGCAACAAAGCCTGTTATGAAGAAATAATAATAATGTTAATAATATTAATTATAATATAATAATAATACTTATACTAATATAATAATATAAATGAGTTTGTTAATATAATTTTAATTATAATACTAATAAAATAATATTAATGTCAATAACATTACTTTTAATAATATAATTATATGAATTATAATATACTAATGATATTAATAATATAAATTATACTATAGTAAAATTAATTATTCTAATATAATAACATAAAAATTAAATAAGGTTGAAAACGCCAAAAATGGGCGTTTTAACCATGGTAAATCCGCCCAAAATAGGTGGTTTGACCCCTGATACCGTAAAAAAAAATTTACTCAATGTTACCTTGGTAAAAATTTCTGACGATTGCGTTTGCATGTTACTCAATGTCGTTGTCATGTTTGGGTTTCCTTTACGACAATTTTGTCAAATAGTTTAGGAGAGAAAGGGAAAAATTAGAATAATGGCATTAGTGTAATTACATTAGCTTAATATATTGGCATTAATGATAAAAATATCGGCGACGAATAACAACTCCCTTTGTTTATTGGCCATTGCTGCATCTCCCAAATCTATTCTCTTTCTCTCATACCTTAATCAATAAACCATGTCTACTATTATCTTTAATAAGGATGAAACTACTCCCTTTTTTGGTTTCCTTGGCGCTACCACCATCCTTGTCTTCTCCTATACGCATTAATCCCTATTTTCTTACTATTTTGCAAAGATCAAGGTTTTTATTCAAAAAATTGTGTTAATAATTCGATTAATTGATTTGGTTGTTGCAAGTATGGGAGTATCATACGAAAAAGTGAAGAGTGGAGTAGGAGTGGGGTGAAAGAGAGTAATGAAGCTAAAATTGGTGATGAAATGTTGAAATCGATTGCTCCACGAAAGCAGCTAGCAATCCATTGATAAATTTAGGTTTATTTTTAGCCCTCGATTTTATTTGGCAATGTTGTAAAGATTTGATTTTTGTGATGTTATAGGCTTAATATTGGATTGAATTCTATAAATTGGTTCATATCGTAAATTCATGATCAATGTGACTGCAATTTCAGTGTTTTAGGTTTAAGTTTATTGAGAAGGGTATGCATATTTGAGAATTGTGATAATGTTTCAGCGACCTTGAATTAAATGCTCTAGGTTTTGGTTTATTAAAAAGATACGGGCACTTGTAAATTGTGATGATATTTAAGTGTTAGTGATTTTATTGTTTTAGGTTTCATTTTACAAAGAAAGATAAGAAGTTTTTTGAACACATTCACATGAATTTCTCACTAATTATTTAAATTGAGGAAAGTTGGTAACTTTTTTTAAAATTTGAGTGCATTTTGGTTTTAAGGAACTAGGGAATGACCGGTCAAGATAACTAATTTGTATTGATTTTTTAGGTGTTAATGTGAGGCTTGATGAGGCTATCACAATATCAAAAATAACCTAATTAATCCTACTATTATGTAGCCGGGCAAATAAGGATCAAATTTCACAAAAGAAGGCGGGATAGTGTATAAAACTACTATGAATCTATCAAGTTAAGCCAATCATATAATTGGTTGAGTGAACTATGGTATAATATACTAAACAATTAATGAATCAAGGTTCTAGAATTAAGTATCCCCATTAATACATACCAATGCAATCAAATCCATCCCTAACTAATGTAATGGTGTTCAACATGATAGATGCGCCTATATCAATACTAAAGATCACTTTCTAGAGTCAATGACTTCCCCAATGCAATCATGCGTACTATTGTGGAGTCATGCAATTTATAGACATAATGCATATTATCCTAAAAATCCTAGCAAAATCCATTAACTATTGTTATGCATGATGACTTCTCTTACTTTAAATTATGGTTTTAAAATCAATTAAGAGTCAATTATCATTGTTAACGTAATCACATGCATTAAACATACTAGTAGAATGAGGAGAATAAACTCAACCCTAGAATAAGAAGAATAATAAATAATTATAATTGGGATTGGGATTGGGATTGGAATTAAACCATAACATCAATATATATTAGAGTTCAACATAATTGTAGAATAATAAGAATATCTAACATGGTTAAAGAATAAAACAAAGCATAAAAGGAAATAAACAAGAGAAAGAGAGAAGAAAAGATAATACTTGAATTCGGGAACAAAATATTGAATCTTGAAGGAGTACAAAACTATAGAGTTTTAGAGGATAAAAGTCTAAAGTCAAAGTCCTAGATCGAGAGAAGAGAGGGAGAAAGATCTCAAATAAACCTAAAACCTATATATATAAGTTTGAAACGCATTGGGCTTCATAACAAAATCGTGAAAAATTTGGCATACGAAACAGATGTAAACGTGTGGGATTTCCACATGGACGTGTCTGACTTCCAGCAAAGAAACTGATTTGTTGAACCGCAACATACACAAAGGCGTATATAATTTCCACACAGACTTGCCTGATTTGCAACAATCAATCTTATCTTTTTAACTTCAAAAGACATGGATGTGTTTGATTTGCACATGTCCAAGACCATGCCTTAGAAAATCCTAGTAGTTTTGCTTTTGTTTTCCAACTTTTACATGTCCTCGCCTCCTCCTCACATATCCTCGCCTACGTTGGTTCTTCACTTTATAGCTTGATTCGAGTTTCTTTGAAATAAACTCTAAAGCTTCATAGATTATCCCATGATGCTCTAAACCCTCGACACATCATCGAGATGGCCTTAATATCCCTTAAATTATCAAAAACACTATAACCACCCGTGAACACATCATATGAAGATAAGTGAACTAAAATTGAGAGAGTCTTGCTAAATACATCTCATACACATGAAAATCCCCTTGAAACCACTTCTAAAACAAGTATGAAATATGACTTATTAAATTCCCCTACACTTAACCTTACTCGTCCTTGAGTAAACTTAACTAAAATAACTACGCTAGGAAAGCAATAAATCCTAAAACACATTTTTCTAGGAATCATGTTTATGCTTATCATGTGCAACAAGCCCTTTAAACCCCATAGGCTTCCCTAGTAGATAAGTTTGGTCTCATGAAAGTTTTCAAAAGGTATACCTATTAAGACAAATATGCAAATGCAACGGAAAAAATAGAAAAAAAAGAAGAAACTATTTCTATGTGAAAATACAAACAAAAATGCAACTATTTGATGTTTAAAGACAAGCTAAACCTTTCCCCTATACCAGACGTTTGCTTTTCCTCAAGCAAAGCAGGTATATGCCAAATCTTAAACAAGAGACAATTATGAAAAGAAAAATATATTTTAATATAAATAAAACAATGCTTAGAGTCACGAGTCAAAAGCAAAGATAAAATAGTAAACTTTAACAACCTTCAATGGCCAACCAATCTTACTGGTTTCTTTCCCTAATTTTGAATCCTCCTTAGAGATGATCAATATCATTGCACATGCCTCACTATTGGTTTGATGACCATTGTCAAGACTTGCACTAAACCTTACCACTCAACCGTTAAGGGACCAAAAACATACATGCAGAATACAGAGGAATTTTAAAGGGTAGGCTGAGCTGATGAGGTAGGCAAAATGTGATTTGGCAATGTGATGCTTATATTAAAACTTGTAGAGAAAAGAACATTCTACATCTCTGGCCATGAAACACAAATGTTGTAAAAATTCTACGAACTTTGATACTAGACAAATATTTCCAAACAAAAAAATAGTGTTCATTCTTCCTTAATAACTCCAAAAATGTCATTCGCCCTTCATTATTCATCCTTTTTATTTTTTCACAACTCTTTTTAATTTTGTTCAAAGGATGTGCTAAAATCTCGACTCATGAGCCATGATGACATTCATCACCGCTAAGGAAATTCTACTTCATTATTCATCCTTATTTTTTCTCTTTATTTTTTCTTTTCATCTTCATACCACTTTCAATGTTTCATTGCCTTATTTTTTATTTTTCACCATCTTCCTCTTGAATAACACATCATTACATAATGATCAACAATAGGTCCTCTTATCAAAGTTAGAATCATGATTATAGGCCATAGCCTTGTAATGTAAGGTGGAAAAAAAAACGTGTTGTAAGCTTAACATGGCTAGCAAGAGGTTAATGTAAAAGTGTAGGAGCTTTTTTTTGCAAATTTTAAGGCCCAGGAAGCCAACTAGGTGTCAGGTAGATGATTTGATTAGTGAATCACCACTAAGGAGCCCAAATTTTCACAACCCAACCTTATTTTATCGGTGAAGAGAAAAAGGAAACCCCCCTAGTGTCCTACATATTTTGCGTGTCAATAAGGATCGGCTATGCAGCTTTATAAAACTTATGAGTCAAGGAGTCACCACCAAACCTTTAAAGGTGGTTTGAACACCTAATTGGGTTTGAATCCCAAAAAAGACTAACGTTAATGGTTTACAAACCATGAGAAAGTTCGAGAATGAATAATTTATTTCAACTTAAAAAAATGTGCAAATAACTTACATTAAGAAGGAGAACAAATAAGTTTTAGTTCCTTGACAAACATGCAAAATACAAGAGAAAGCACACTCTAATTTAGTTGGTTTAACAAGTTAAGAATTATATACTTAAGTCTAAATTAGGTGATCGCTTTGTTTAATGTCCATAAGATTAAGGGTCCCTATGGCTGGTTGTCCAAGATTATCTTATTAAGTGTGATTGCATTTCAATAGATCTTGATTTATGCATAAGATAAAGATGGTCACATATAATTATTACATAACAAGGTTCATGAAATAAATGTGCAAAATTAAAACGAAATCATTAAGAGACACTATTAAAATATGCAAGGTATGAATTATGTATGATGATAAGTTGAAAACTTGCTAATCAAATGAAGATTTGAGCCTAAAGAGACCCTTCTTCATGATAAACTTCAACCAAGTAAGGGTCTAGTTCATAAAGACTCATGTGTTTAGTCTTTGAACATCATTAACACAAAAGTAAAAGAAAATCAAGATATGCATTATGATGCTTTAACATAAAATGAGGTTTAGGATAACACCTAAATGTACATTATGTACACCTAGGGTTTGCTCATAAAAAGGGTAAAATATTTATTAAGTCTAGAGAAAAAGAAAATGTCCAAATCTCTTCATTATAGACCAAAGGAAAAAAATAAAAAAAGACTTGAATAATGTAATTAAATTATAAAAAATAAAATGCAAGGGAGAGGGTTGCTTGATTAGTTAGGAGGAGACCAACCTATAAAGATGGTTCCTTAATTAAGGTGCTTACAGTTAGGGTTGAGGCTTGACCTAGAGAAGTAAGGAGTTGCTCATAACTCTTCACATTTTAGTTAAAAGAGACATGAAAATAAAAGTTTTAATATTTGATCATAAGAGAACATTGTAGACACAAAATCGTGTCTTCCTATGTAGCGGTCCTATGAAGAACCAACCTAATAGGTAGGAATTTACATGGGGTTAAATTTGAGTACATGCAAACCCAAAAACACCTTAAGGCCTAACCCCAAAAAGGCCCAAACACACCAAGCCCAAAACAAAATTGGCCCAAACATATGACCCAAAAACAACCAAAATATCAACCCTTAAACCAGTGCAAAAGTTGAAAGCTCAAAGCACAATGCCTGGCACTTAAAGTAGGCATCAAGCGATAAAACTCAATCTTAGTAAGTTGCTAGAGTCCAACGCCAGCATCTGGCATTCCATACCAGCTTGTGGCATCCAGCGCATGTTAGGCGTTTGACGCACCAACCCAACGCCAGACACTTGCCCTACTTCGAACACACGAAATGAAATAGAATCTGATTAGTTGTTAGTTCCAGCATCTGACGCAAAACCTCCGCGTTAGATGCTTAGCCTTGTGCGCCACCCTAAAAGCACTTCTATATTGCTTTGAGCTTCTTTACAAGTAAGCAAAATATTTGTTTTATGAGCGCTCTATGCATATGGCGTACTCTTGATGATTTAACTTGGAGTCCAATGCTTTGAAAACCAACTCTTTTTTACTATAATTACCCCCTCATTTGATGAGGAAAGGGTCGACTTTTCTCACATTCTTAAGGGCGCTACTCTACCAAAATACACTCACAAAACACACTCAAACACAATCAAAGTCTCTCAAACATCCTTTATACTTACCAAAGATTATTCAAACCACATTTTGACCCAACCAAGCAAGGAAATATTACCCCTTCAACACAAGAAAAAGGACTCTTCTCAACAATAAACATCGAGGACCCCTCTCTAATTCAATTCTTTTATTTGTTTTGTCTACTCTACTCACTTTACTTGGTAGTCCTTGATCTTGATGGTTCTACATCCATCTAGGGTTTTAGATTGGCCTATTTTGAGATGATTGTGGGTGGTACAAATCCCTTTCATGAACACTTATTTCAAGTTTTATGCTATCTTTTGTGATCTTTGATCAACCAAAGAGTCATCACCCTTGATGATCTCTTGGTATCAACTCTAATAACTATTTATTTCAATGTCTCTTTTCCCTATGATTTGAAGAGCTAGGAGTAACTTCTACTTCACTAGGTTAAGTCTCAAAACCCTAACTTTGAGCATCGCATTTAAGGAACCATCTCCATAGATTGGTCTCCTCTTAATCTTTTAAATAACCCCTTCCCCTTGCATTTTATTTATTGTAATTTATTTATATTATGTAAGTTTTCTTTTACTTTAGTCTATGATGAAGGGATTTGGACATGTCCTTTGTCTCTATACTCGATCAATATTTGACCCTTTTCATGAGTAAACCCTAGGTGTACGTTATACTTGAATTTACATTTAGCAGTTATCCTTAAGGCTCATTTCTTGTTCAAACATTATAAAGCATATTTTAATCTTGATTTTGCCTCTTTATGTCAATGATGTTCTAAGACTAAAACACACAAGTCTTCATAAACTATAACCTTTATACTTAGTTGAAGTATGTCATGGAGAAGGGTCTCTTTAGGACTTAGTCTTCATTTGATTATTAAATCTTCAACTCATCTTGCATCGTGCTTACACTGTATTCTAACTAATCTAACATATTGACTCTTGTTTCTTGCCTCTTGCCTCTTATTTCTTGTTGTGGTTGTTATAATTTTATTACATTTTTATTGAGATTGCATAATCATCTTTACTTATGCTTATAAACAAGACATATTGATTGCAAATCACACCTAACAAGAAAAACAATGGACCTATTGATTGCAAATCCTACGTGTATATTATACTTTAATGTACATTTAGGAGTTATCCTTAAGGCTCATTTCTTGTTCAAGCATCATAAAGCATAATTTTTATCTTGATTTTGCCTCTTTATGTCCATAATGTTCTAACACTAAAACACACAAGTCTTCATAAACTAGACCCTTTTTACTTAGTTGAAGTATGTCATGGAGAAAGGTCTCTTTAGGCCTAAGTCTTAATTTGATTAGTAAATCTTTAAATCATCTTGTATCATACTTACACTATATTCTAACTAACCTAACATATTAAATCTTGTTTCTTGCCTCTTGCCTCTTATTACTTGTTGTGGTTGTTGTAATTTTGTTACATTTGTATTGAGGTTGCATGATCATCGTTACTTATGCTTAAAAACAAGACCTATTGATTGCAAATCACACCTAACATGATAAACAATAGACAACCGGACATAGGTACCCATTAATTTTGATAAATCTTAACAAAGTGATAACTTAATCTAGAATTATGTGCATAATTCTTAACTTGTCAAATCGACTAAATCTAGAGTATGCTTATCACTTGTTTTTGTATGTTTGCCTACGACTAAAGTCGATTTATTCTCCATCTCTTTTATATTTGCTTGCACACATTCTTGAATTGAAATAAGTTTCTTATTCCCGGACATTCTCATGATTTAAAGACTACTTACTTGAGTTAATTTTGGGATTCAAACCCAAGGGTGATGAAACAACCCATAAATGTTGGTGGCGACTTCTTGACCCATTTTAATGTCACAAAGTCGCGTAGTGGATATTTATTGACACACAAATATAGTAGGGCACTAGTGGGAGAGAATCCCTTCCTATTTTCTTCACCAAAAAAGGAAGGTTCTAAAAAACCGGGCTCTCTAGTGGCGATTAACTCATCGAATCGCCCACCTGAAACCTAGTTGGGTTCCTTGACCCTTAGCAAATACTTTAAGCCCATAAAAATATCAAGAGTGATGACTCTTTTATTAATCAAGGCTCACTAAAGGTTACATAAAAATTGAAATAAAATTTTATGTAGAAAAGGTTGACATCTTCCACAGTTACTACAAAAAGAGACCAATCTAAGGCTCTTGAGTAGATGAAAACCACTAGAACCTAAGATGGGTGGTGAATGGAGAAAAAATAGACAAAAATAATAGAAAAATAATTGAATTAATAAGGGTCCTTATAGGGGTATTTAACGTGCTAAGGGTCGGTGAACCCAACTAGGTTCGGGTGGGTGATTCGATGAATGATAACCACTAGAGATCTTAGTTTTTCACAACCCAATCTTCCTTTTTTGGTGAAGAGAAAAGAAGGGGCTCTCCCCCCTAGTTCCCTACTTAATTTGCGCGTCATTAGGGATTGACTACTCGTCTTTGCAAGATTAAACAGGTCAAGGAGTCGCCACCAAACATTTATGGGCTGTTCGGACACCCTTGGGCTTGAATCCCAAAATGACTTAGGTTAGTGGTCTTTGAACCATGAGAAGGTTTGGGAATGCGCAACTTATTTTAATTCGAGGATCTGTTTAAGACAATTGGCATAAAGATGGAGAATAAATCAGTTTTAGTTCCTAGGCAAACATGAAAAAACGAATAAAAGAGTATACTCTAGATTTTGTCAATTTAACTAGTTAAAGTTATGCACATAAATTTAGAAAAGGTGATCACTTTGTTAAGAGTTCATAAGATTAATGGCACCCATGGCTGTTTGTCCATTGTTTATCTTTTAGGCATAACTTTCAATTAATAGGTCTTGATTTAGAGCATAAATAAAAGTGGTCATACACATTCATTACATAGTAAGGATCATGAAAGAAAGTGCATAATTAAAAGTGCAAAATTAAAAAAGGCAATAATAGTCAATGTTAGTAAGATGCAAGGTATGATTTATGCATGATGTCGAGTTGAAAATTTACTAGTCAAATAATGTTTTAAGCCTAAAGAGTCCTTTCTCCATGACATACTTCAACTAAGTAAAAATGGTCTAGTTCATAAAGACTTATATGTTTTAGTCTTTGAATATCATTGACATTATAGGTGCAAAAACAAGATCAAAATATGTTATATGATGCTTGAACAAGAAATGGGCCTTAAGGATAACTCCTAAATGTACATTCAAGTGTGATGTATACTTAGGGTTTGCTCATAAAAAGTGTCTAAGATTGATTGAGTCTAGAGAGAATGAAGATGTCCAAATCTCTTCATCATAATCTAAAGAAAATAAATGTGCATAATGTAAATAGATTATTATAATTAAAATGTAAGGAAAAGGGGTTGCTTGAGAGATTAAGTGGAGACCAACCTATAAAGATGGTTTCTTGATTAGAGTGCTCAAAATAAGGATTTTGAGACTTGACCTAGTCGAGTAGGAGTTGCTCCAAACTCTTCACATCATATGCAAAAAAGATATTGAAAAAAGATTATGAGAGTTTATCATAAGATATCATCAAGAGTGATGACTCTTTGGTTGATCAAGGGTCACAAATAAGTGCATAAAAATTGAAATAAGGGTTCATGTGGGAAAGGTGTGTATCTTCCACAATCATTACAAAAAAGTGTCCAATCTAAGGCTCTTGAGTGGATGAAAACCACTCGATCCAAAGAATAGAACATAAATGGAGTAGAATAGACTAAAAATAATATAAAAAGAGTATATTTGAGAGGGGTCCTTGGTGTTTATTTTTTAGGAGAGTCCTTTTGCTTGAGTCTTTCTTGAGTATGGGTTAAAGGGGTAAGATTTCCATGTTTGATTGAGGCTAAATGTGCTTTGAATGATTTTTTGTAAGTGTAAAGGATGTTTGAGAGTATTTGGGAGTGTTTTGGGAGTGTGAAGAGTAACAACACTTAGAAATGTGTGAATTGTCGACCCCTTGCTCATGAAATGAGGGGGTATTTATTGGCGAAAAGAGTCATTTTCCTTAGCATTGCACGCCAACATTGGGTGTTAGATGCCAAATTAGGGCGTTAAATGCTAGTCTTAGGCGTTGGATGGGACGCTCAAGAAAGGAATATTTTTGCTCGATTGAAAAAAGGCTTGAAAAGAGACATGAGTACTTTTGGAGTAGTGCACAAGGTTGGGCTTCAGATGTCAAGGCTAGACGTTGGATGCTCAACCTGATACTAATCATATTGTGTTTCACTTCAAGAGCTTGGAGCAGGGTCACTTCAAGGCGTTAGACATTTGAGACTAAGGACCGGGTCAAACGCTGATTTAGCGCTCAACACACAAACTTGGGGTTGGATGCCTAAAGCTGACCAAGATTTAATTCATGCACTTAAAGCCAACTTTGAGCTTCAGGCATTTATGCTTCGAGCAGCCTGTTTTTGCATGGTCTTGGTTGTTTGGCTTTGGATGATTGATGATTTTGGGTTATGTGTTTTTGGGCTCGGGTTTGTGTTTAGTTCTTTTTAGGGTTCGGCTTAGAGATAATTTTAGGTTTACACATATTCAAACTCAACCCAAGCTAAGTCCACCTGCAAGGGTTGGTTCATCATTAGAATTCTAGGAGGGGAGACACTGTAATCCCCCGAAATTCTACAATTATTTTGTTATTATCTATTTATTTTCCTAAGTAACCCGCTAAGCCTAAACTACCAAAATTCTATCCTTCTCAAATTTTATACTACCTAAAACTCAATCCTACTCCTAAACTCTCCCCCCCCCCCCCCCCCCCCAAACCTCACTTTACAAAACACCTAAATACTAAACAAAAGAGAAAAAAAAAAAGAGAAACCCACCCCGTAAGAACTACCCCCCTGCTACATAAAACCACACAAAAACCTTTCAGAACAAAAAGAATAACAAAACCCCTCCTGTGCAAACCCCCCACAAATACTCAAAGTCAAAAATAAAGAAAACGAACCCCAAATCCTGTGAAGTCCTTCCCCGGCAGAAACCCCATCCTAAATCACACCCCACAGCTAGCCCATCCAGCCCTGTCGCCACTCCTGCACCTCTGCCGCCGCCAGTCGGTCCTCTTTGCTTTCCCTTGTATTAATTATAAAAATTATGTTGGTTCTTGTGATTATTTGGGATATGATTTGTTGTTGTTTTGGGGTTGTAATTTTGATTGGGATGAATGATTTAGTTGAAGGTGTGTTTATTAAGGTTGTCAGGTTGGATGATGTATTGGATGTGCTATGGAATTTGAGGCATTATGACTAGTGCTATAATTTCATGTCTGAATTAAATGGGAATGTTAGGATGGCAAAGAACCGAGGATATTTTATTGTAAAGGTGTGTATGTTTGATGGGTAAAGTGACTGAAATTTAGCTATAAAATGATGGAATCATCTACTGTCATCCACCTTTCTTATTTTCATGAGTTTGTCTTGGAATACGGTTAGTTATTTATTTTTATAGTTTTGTATTCGCTCATTAGTTGTCCACCCCGTCTTTATTCTCGTAAGAGGCGTTTTAAATGTATAAATCAAGACGTATGGAAAAATGAGTTGTTGGACACATGACCTTGACTATAAGTAATGTTGCGTAGCCATATTGTATTTTGTAGCCTATTTCATAAATTACACTTGTGGAAAATGCCGTAGAATTTTATGAGCGATAAACTTTGATGCTAATTAATGAGCATTGGTGTGTATTATAATCTTTCAACTAACACTGGTAGCATTACTTTTTAACTATTAACTTGTGTTTTGGGAGACCTAAAAACCGTATTTTAGGATGATTTTAAAGTCTTAGAAAATTTAGTGTGGTTGTTGTAAATTTGGTATTGCTGGTATATTGAATTAGATTATATTATCTGTTGTAGGAGAATAATTTGAAATAGGTCCTTAAAAAATAGAGAAAGTGGATACCCGTGCATTTTACACTAGGTACGTACAAATTACAAAGAACGTTACTTTTGATTAGGAGCATGATTTAGGGTGAAACATAAACTTAGTATCATGTTTAGGGACCCCTTTGAATGAGATTTTTTGGTTATCCATTTTAAAGAATTCATGTTCTTCGTATTAGGGGCATGTTTTGGTATTATTTGTGAGGAATCGTGATTTATTAATTGGTATTTACTGTTAATTAATCCATGATGTTATTTATTATTAGTTCTTCATTACTGATAGTATAATTGGATTAAAGGTATATTTTTATAAGTCTTAATGACGAGGTAGTTGACTTAGTTTAACAGTTTTATCAGCTGATATTGAAATTAAAAAGTTAAAAATTATAGTATAACAGAGATAAATTGAATAACTGTAATGTTTTCATATGTGTACTGCAGTGATTGTGTTTATTGAGTTTAAATAGTAAATCACTTAAAGAGAAAAAGGATAACCAAGGTGAGAATTCAAATTCCTAATTATACAATCATCAAGTGAAACCAAAATTATTGACAAAAAAAATAAAACTTATCAGAAAACTTAAAGAGAAAGATAAAGGAAGCATGAGCCAATAGCTTTATCATCAAGAAACTCGATCGAGTTTAAGTAGCACTCAATCGAGTCTCGTCTTTTTCTTTTGATTTTGAATTAGGTTAGAATTGGCTACTGGAGAAGGGACTCGATCGAGTGCTCTACACACTCGATCGAGTGTCTTCGTCTTCTACACTTTTTTGTCTAGAGGCTGCATTATACCTGATTTTACACTTCCACGTGGTTGAGTCCTATGCACACTCGAACAAGTCTTCTTCCTTTTGACTCTAATTTTGCTCATTTGCTTCATCCTACGTTCAGGTTCTCTTATGATCGTGTTCTTCGTTCGGTGTGAATTGAACTTCGTTCCTTAGGTCTTGATCTCGCCCCATGACACTGAGTCCTTAGGAATTGTGAAAATGACTCAAACACAAGAAAAAACTAAATATATTTATAAGTATAATTGAACAAAATTCACTTAAAATTGAACTAAAATGCAAATTACTACATGTAAAAAGACCTAAACTACCATATATTTATAAGTATAATTGGGACTTATCCGAAAATATGCAAAATCAAAGGAAAATTACACTCTAGATTTAGTTGGTTTTGTAAGTTAAATATCATGCACATAAATCTAGATTAGGTGATCACTTTGTTAAGAGTCCACAAGAAAAAGGCTTCCAATGGTCGATTGTCCAAATTTATCTAATTAGGCGTTATTGAGTTTCAATAGGTCTTGGTTATTGCATAAGATAAAAGAGTTCATACACTACATTCATAACATACTATGGATCATGAAATAAAAGTGCATAATTAAAGTGCGGAATTGAAAACAACAATAAGAGTCAAAGTTAGTAAGATGCAAGGTATGATTTATGGATGAAGAAGATGAGTTGAAGAATTACTAGTTAAATGAAGATTTAAGCCTAAAGAGACCATTTCTCCATGATATACTTCAATTAATCATAGAGTCTAGTTCATGAAGACTTATTTGTTTTAGTCTTAGAATATCATTGACATGAAGAGGCAAAAACAAGATCAAAATATGATATACGATGCTTGAAAAAGAAATGAGTATTTAGTATAACACCTATATATACATTCAAGTGTGATGTACATCTAGGGTCTACTCATAAAATGGGTCAAATATTGACTAAGTCAATAGAGAATGGAGATGTCCAAATCTCTTCATCATAGACTAAAGAAAAAGAAACTTGTATAATGAAAATATATTGCAATAAATAAAATACAAGGGGAAGGGGCTATTTGAGAGATCAAGTGGAGACCAATCTATGATCATGGTTTCCTGAATAAGGTGCTCAAAGTTAACGTTTTGAGACTTGACATAGTGAAGTAGGATTTGCTCATAGCTCTTCACATCATATGAAAAAGAGACATAAAAATAAAAGTGTTGGAGTTGATCACAAGAGAACATCAAGGATGATATCTTTTTGGTTGATTAAGGCTCACCAAAGTTGCTCAAAAACTAAAATAAGAGTTCATGTGAAAGAGGTTTGCATCCTCCACAATCATCACAAAAAGGGTCCAATCTAAGGGGTCTTGAGTGGATGAAAACCACTAGATCCAAAGAATGGAAGATAAATAGAGTAGAAGTAGGCCAAAAATAAAAGTAAAAGAGTAGATTTGAGAGGGGTCCTCAGTGTTTACTATTAAGGAGTCTTTTTGCTTGAGTCTTGCTTGAAGGGGTAAGATTTCCTTGTTTGATTGAGGCAAAATGTGCGTTGAATAATCCTTGGTAAGTATGAAGGATAATGTTTGAGAGTGTTTGGAAGTATTTTGGTAGTGTTTTGGTAGTGTATTTTGGCAGAGTGATAGCCCTTAGGAAAGTGAGAAATGTCGACCCTTTGGTCATGAAATAAGGGGATATTTATAGGAAAAAAGAGTCGATTTCTTCAGCATTGGATGCCAACTTAAGGCGTCAAATGCTGCCTGGGTGTTGTACGCTCAAGAAAGGAATCTTTTGCTCGGTTGAAGAGAGGCTTGAAAGGAGACATGAGCACCTTTAGGGAGGCGCACAAGTTTTGGCGTCAGACACCATGGCTGGGAGTTGGACGCTCGAACTGACAACTGATATGATTCTGTTTTATTTCAGGCGCTTGGAGAAGATCATATTTGGGATATCCAAACTTGGCCAACGCTGAACACCAACTTCGAGCGTCGAGTTTTTGTGCTCCGAGTAGACTGCTTTTGCACGGTTTGGGAGTTGAGTTTTGGATGATTTTTAGGTGTGATATTTATGACTTTGGTTATGTGTTTGAGCCGAGGTAAGTGTTTTGGGCTCGGATTTGTGTTCAAGCCTTTTGGGGTTCGGCTTTGACGTGATTTCGATTTTACACATACTTAAACTCGACCTAAGCTAAGTCCACCTACAAGGCTTGGTTCGTAATTGAACTGCTAGGTGGGGAGACACGATTTCGTGTCTACACAAGCCAAACAAAAGACTAGTTGAATCATATTGATAGTCTCCAAGCATATCTATATTTTTTCACAATTTTACTTATGATCGATTTACTATTATATAAAGAATTTGTCAAATTGATCACAACAAATAATAAAAAATAACTCACTAATTTGCAAAAAAACATCTTTGACAATGGTACTTATGTTTTATGATTATGCTAAACATTAAAGTACAATCAGAATTATTAATCAAATAATTACATCAACATTCATTCATAATAGAGAGGACTAGCAAAAATATATAGATGAAGTAATAAACAATATGGAAAAGTTCCCTTCCAATAAAATTATAGTTGATTTTCTATGATATTGACAAATGCCAATTTTTTGCCTATATTGAAGTGGAGTGAAAATTTACATTTCTTTGGTTATTTGAAATTTGGAATTCTGATTTTTCATTTGTCTATGAATTAGATTAAAATATTAAATGCTGTCCTTTTTAATGGACGAGTCCCCAAACCCTAAACGCTTGAGGTGCAAAAAAATTTCCCGAAGTTCAGACCCCACATTTGCTTAACTGAAACTGAAGGACCCAATTCCAACATTCCCCCCACCCCCCCCTCTCGCTCTCAAAAACCCCTTCTTTATTCCTCCCTCAACAATGAAGAAGAAGCGGACCCAAGAATCCCAACTCCAATACGATCTGGGAACTTGTTCAAAGCATAACGATCTCATCAAAGCAATAGCTCTCTACAACTCAGCCATCACCCAAAATCTCCGCCTTTCTCACCACCATTTCAACTCTATCCTGCATCTCTGCTCCACCCCCGAGTCTCTCTCCTCCCCGGACACCAAACCCTTTGCTCTTGAAAATGGGTTCCGGGTTTTCGAGCACATGCAAAGCAAAAACATCCCACCAAGTGAGGCAACAATCACACAAGTCGCGCGCCTTGCTGCTGCTAAGAACGATCCTGCATATGCGTTCAAATTGATTAAGGCGGCGAAAGATACAGGAGTGATGCCTAGGTTGAGGACATACAGTCCTGCATTGTTGGGATTTTGTGATGGGTTGAGGGTTGAGGAGGCGTATGAGGTGGAGGAGCATATGAGGGGGAGTGAAATCAGGTTGGAGGAGGGAGAGTTGAGTGCCCTTTTGAGGGTGAGTGCTGAAGTGGGGAGGGAGGGGAAGGTGTATGAGTATTTGCATAAGTTGAGGGGGGTGGTGAGAGGGGTGAGTGAGGAGACTGTTGGGGTTTTGGAGAGGTGGTTTGGAGGGGAGAAGGCGGCGGGAGTTGGGATTGGGGAGTGGGATGTTGGGAAGGTGAGGGAGGTGAGGGAGAGAAATGGGGGTGGGTGGCATGGGATGGGGTGGTTAGGGAAGGGGCGTTGGGAGGTGAAGAAGGTGACGATTGAGGGTACTGGTGGTTGTTTTGGATGCGGGGAGAGGTTGGTTTGTGTAGATATCGATTGTGGGGAGACTGACAAGTTTGCGCAATCGATTGCTGGGTTGGCTATGGAGAGAGAGATTAAATCTGATTTTAAGAGTTTCATGGTGAGTTTTATGATTTTTTGTGTATGATATGATTGAATGATTGTCCCTTGTTTCGATGTTGATGTTTGAGCTAGAAATTTTTTATTTTTGTGTTAGGTTTGTTGGCTTGATGTCTATTAGTTTTAGTCAAGTTTGATTTTAATTGATTTATGGTAACTGTGTGTCATGTTTGCTATGTTGGTTTTTGTTGCTTGGTAATTCCTTATTTGATTTTTTGATTGATTTTGCTAGAAGTTTTTCAGCTTTTGTTATTGGTATCATTTGCTAGATGTCTTTAGTTGAAAGGAAAGGATTTTTGTTATTGTGATGGCAAGAAAGCGCTTTGTGGAACAAGAGGACAGCTGCCTATGAAAACAAATAGTTCTTATTGTGATAGGTTTAATCCCTTGATATATGGTGTAACAAAGAGCGAATGCCTAGAACTGGAAGACATTGAGAAGCATTCTTATATCTCTGTACTTGAACAATCATTTCAATTTCTTAAGTTTCTGATATGGTTTTGAGTATAAGGATAGTGTTATGATGATTGGAGTACTGCACGGTGTGTAATGGGCGTTAATTTCATTGAAGGAGTATTGGAAGAGATGATAATGCATAAGCAGATAAAAATTATGAACTTTTTAAAATTTTAGTGTTAAGAAACGGATTTTAGTGCTTAGCTAATGGGTACTTTGACTCTACTCACTGCAAAATGTTAACACGTGCTAGATTTTACTTTTACAGTTCTTAGAAGAATAAGAACCAAATTTGCAAATTTTATGAGCCACTTTGATATTAGTTAGCTGTTAACATGAGGCCTAGATGTAATTGATCGTTAAGGAAAACAGTTTCTGTATATGCATGCAACTAGGATAACTTTCCGTCACAGCTGCTGATGTTTTTTGGCGTAAATACTTACGGGGAAATAAACTCAAGCTTTTGTAATTGGTAGTACTAAACATCATTTTACTCTGTTCTTATGACTCATGTTGCTCTGCTTTGTTGGCAGGAATGGATTGATAACCATTCTGGCTATGAGGCTATAGTAGATGGAGCAAATATTGGGCTCTATCAACAGAATTTTGCTGATGGTGGTTTCAGTATTGGACAGGTGAAACATTTATATTTGCTTCTTTTTTCTTGCTTTTGCATCTAGTATAGCTATGAAACTAATCATCTTTGTATTACTTGTGATGCAAATTGTAATAGTGCAGCTTGAAGCCGTAGTAATGGAGCTGTATGCTAGGAACAAAAAGTGGCCTTTGGTTGTCCTGCACAAGAAACGTCTGCGGGCATTCCAGGGGAATCCTTCCAGTCAAAAGCTGCTTGATGAGTGGTTGGCTCAAGGCACTCTCTATGCAACACCTAGTGGATCAAATGATGATTGGTGAGAACTTCCAGACATTTTCGTCATTGTTTTTTCTAATCTGACTGAGCAAAGTCCTTTTACCCTATCTTCAGTTGATTATCCATTAGATTTTTGGTTGTTGGAATTTCTATTAGATTAGAACTTCACTAAATGAGTGTGAAATGTACCCTTTTTTTTAGCTAACTCCATTTTTTTACTGTCAGAACCTTGCTGCCTGTGTACAGTTAATATATGCACTTTATACCTGAATTTCATACCTCGATTTAACAGACTGGTTCGTCAAATTAACTTGCTTTCCGGACTTGACATACTCAGACAACCTCTACTAGGAATATATGGTCCTTTTATCAATTCAAAGATTGTATATTTTGAATCTTTATTGTTTTTTTCTGATATCTCTTGCTTATGCCATTCTGTTTCGTGTTAATTATGTTTAGGTATTGGCTTTATGCTGCTGTAAAGATGAAGTGCTTGCTTGTCACAAATGATGAAATGCGTGATCACATATTTGAACTCCTTGGAAGTAGCTTTTTCCTTCAGTGGAAGGAAAGGCATCAAGTATGTTCTCTCTTAATCTCTATGTTTAGTCATTGAGTGCCAATCTTCCGTTGTTGATGTCGGGACTGCTGATGAAAAGGAAGAAATGCTATTGTTTGTCAGTTTGTGATTCTCTATGAATATTTAATACTACTCCAGTATGAGAATTGACTAAATTTAACATCTACATGCACTTGAGACAGTAATCATTGGATAAGCAGAGGAACTTTTGCTTATCAAAGTCTTCTCCTTAAACCAGCTGTTTTCTGCAAGATGGGTTACATCTTTTCGTTTTTTGATTTGGTTCTCTTGTTCACTGTGGTTATAGAATGTGCCTGTGCAAATATAATAGGTAGAGACTTGGCATTCATGTTCTCTGTTCTACTTTGATGCCATTGTGTGGGATTGAATGATTTGCTCTGACCATAGGTGTAGTAGTTCAAATTTCTTTTGTTTAACATTTCCCTGTTATATTGCATCACATTCAGAATGTTGACAACTGAATTTGGCTTTGTAAAATCTAACGGGTGTGGGAATTTCCAAAAATGCCTAAATTCTTTGAGCGATCCTTATAAGTATCTCATAGGTCTCGTTGCTTTTCCATTTTTCTGTTTTTCATGGATGGTCATGTTGGCCAATAAAGAGTTGCTTAGCTTGCTGTACTAGTCCACATGTGCAGCCTAAGAAATGAGATATACTTAGTTCCCCAAAAAAGGACAAGGAAGCGATGGTAGGGAGAATAAATTATGTTGGAAAGAACACATGTATAATCCTAAGAAAAGACATTATTGTAAGTTATACAAGAGAGAACATGTTTGTTGTACTATTCCACACGTTTAGACTGTTAACTTAGAGTTATGTATGTGCAAACTTTGTGTGTTGTTGACTTTATCTTTCCTTTATATTTGTATATATATTTAATCTATTTTAATGAACCTGTTTCTCATTTTGCAGGTTCATTATACATTTGTGAAAGGTGTTCCTATTCTTAAAATGCCACCAACATATTCTATTCTTATCCAGGTACTTGTCTCTTCCAGCCTTCTCTACAGTTCCTTTGTTCATCTTCATACCTTTTTTGGTATATAAAAGTGAATAAGTGGGTTTAAGAATAGCAAGTTGCCCTTGTTGGTATGCATATGGTAATGAATATAAGTTTTTTAATGTCTGGTGGTGATGGTGATGTCTAGGACCAGGATCTTTAGTCCCTGCTCAGTAATCTGGTTCATACAGTAGAAAAGTCTTTCAATCATCACTTCTTTGAACTCGTTTGACTTCTGAGAGCTAGAAGAATCAAAATACAATACTAACCTTCAAATTTCAAGAACACGAGGGACCATTAGGTATGGCCTTTGAACAACTTGAGCTGTAATCCAAACTTCAAAGTAGTAACTATATAGGCATTAAAGCCTGTAACTTGTGCTATCGTGAGAGGTGCTATGATCCAAGGAAAATATCTGTAGTTTAGCATGCATTGGTATCTACTTGGCGCAATGTCTGAGTATTGAAGTTATATCTACGTTGCCTTTATTCCCTTGTTTTAAAAAATGGAATTGGTCCAGAATAGGCTCTTCCAGTAAAGCTCAGAACCCCAAGCTTGACTCTGAGGGGGAGAAAAGCATTTTTTTTCCATCATAGAAATTTATGTCTTTGTAACCAGGAGTACTAGAATGCTCAGGGAATGTATTATTTGGGTCATTGAGTGCGCCTATCAACTTTAATTCGGAGTATGAGGATAATATAATTACCTGCCATTTTCTGCGAGGCTTATGTGCACTTTATTTCACTTGCATTCTATCTGAGAAGATCATTTGATTATACCGTTATCTTGCCCTAGACTATGGACCGTTTCATTTGATGATCTTTCATTACTTTGACCTTCCTGGGCTTGTGATGCAAAGCTTAATACATCTTTTTGTTTCTTAATTCCTATGTCTAGAATTAATTGGTAATATTGGGACCAATCTTACACTCTCTTCACTGCTCATCTTTATTAAGGGTAATTTTGTAGAGTCAACCACACATCATTGCCAATTTAAGAAATGTGAAATCATTTCACGACGTATAATAATACATCTTTCCATTTGGCTCGATTCTGTAATTGCTTGTAAGATCGTCTGTTCTCTTCTCTGCAGGAATCGGAGAGAGGTTCTTGGCACATACCAATAGCTAGTGAAACTACCGATGATCACTCAAAAAGTTGGCTTTGCATTACCAGGTCATATACTAATTCATCTAACTCAACTGAGTCTGTTACACACAAAAAATGCAACGGTGTAGGTCAAGATTTTCGTCACGAATTTGGAAATGGGGTTCCATCTATGACTGGGAAAAGGAAAGTGAGAGAACCATCTCCTACCAAACTGAGTTAGTTTGGGTCATCAAAATTTCCTACTTCCCTCCCTTTGATTGCACGGCTCCTTGTGCTTCTCCATAGCTATGGAATAGATCAATATTCACAATATACTGCCCATTTAAGTACAAGTATGTAAAATGTATCTTTTTTAAACTTTGCTGTTAGCGTTTTTGAATAGTCCACACCCCTTCCATAGTGTATCGACTATCTTTTCTTAATCCAAATGTTCTAATTTGGATCTGTGTCATGAAATATATCGAGATCTTATTGGATATAACTATCATGAACTAGAGAATCTTAATCATTTTTTCTTTTTAATTATGAGAGAAAGCCTGATCACCATATTGTAATAATCATACTGGTATATGAATGACCAAAATAAAACGTAGCTGCCCTCCTTAATTAACGGAAGATTTAGCAGCCTTAAGGTGTTATTAGGTGAGACATGTCACTCTGTTAGAATGGTGTGACGAACCTAAATTATGAAACCATAGACTTGTAGACGTGTTTTCTTTCTCCAATAGCTTTGTATTTAATCTTGACTTTGCGTGTTGTCATTATACATTTTCTGAAATTTAGCACATTCATTTTCTCTCTCCAATAGCATTGCATTAATCTCGACTTTGTGACGCACTCACTACAGGATTTTTTTTTTATTTTTTTTTTCTGATTTAAGGATTTAAATTATGGAATCCTATAAAGCTTACTAGTTTGAATGCATTATTGCTCGAATCTTATAAAATTACTAGTTCGAGTGCATTGTTGTTGGAATCATTTGATATTTCCAAATTACAAAATGTATAATTGAAAATTTTCAAATGTGAAGGTAATGTTTAAATGGTCATATATGAATGTTAAATTTACATATCTGATATAATAATTTCTATTTTAGATATTTTTTGTATACTTGAGATAAATTTTTGTATATATGAGAAAATTGTATAATAAACTAAAAGTTGGTATATCTTATGGAATAGACAACTAAAGGTTCGTTTGAGGTAATTTTTTGTATATCTAAGATAAGTTTTTGAATACTTGAAGTGATTTTTTTTATATGTAAGATAAATGTTTATACCTAAGATGATATCAAAATGACTATATGTGAAATTGAAATTTCTATAACTGAGATTATAACACTCTTATTCTTGATATAAGAACAACTATTCTTAAGATATTAGTTTCTATAAATGAGATTATTGAATGTATACATGAGAGAAGAGCACCTATATGTGAATATAATAACTTATTGGATATTATTATAATGAACTAGAGAATCTTAATTATTTTTCTTTTTTATTTCTTTATTTTTTGATGAGAGGAAACCTGATCACCATACTGTACTAATTATACTGGCTCTGGCATTATGACTAAGGAATGTATATGAATGACCAAAATAATACATAGCTGCCCACCGTAATTAACAAAAGATTTAGCAGCCTTCAGGTGTAACTAGGCGAGACATGTCACCGTGACAAACCTAAATTATGAAAACATAGACCCATAGACGCTTTTTTATTTTTTTTTTCTCCAATAGTGTCGTATTTAATCTTGACTTTGCGTGCAGTCATTACATATTTTCTTAAATTTAGCACATTCAATTTCTCTCTCTAATGGCATTGCATTTAATCTCGACTTTGCGACGCAATCATTACAAGATTTTTTTTTTTTTTTTTTTCTGATTTAAGGATTTCAATTATGGAATCTTGTGAAGCTTATTAGTTCAAATGCAATATTGCTTGAATCTTATGAAACTATTAGCTTGAATGCATTGCTACTAGAATCATTTGATATTTCTAAATCACGAAATGCATAATTGAAAAGTTTCAATTGTGAAGGTAATGTTTAAATGGTCATATCTAAATTTACATATCTGATATAATAATTCCTATGTATTATATTTTTATATATTTGAGGTAAATTTTTGTATATATGATAAAATTGTATATCAAATTGATACCTGTGGTAAATTTTTGTGTATTTTGAAGTAATTTTTTTTATAAGTGAGATAAAAGTTTATACCTAAATTGATATCGAAATGACTAAGTGAAATTTAAATTTTTATAATTGAGATCATAACTTGTATTCTTGAGATAAGAACAACGATATTTAAGATATTAGTTTATATATCTGAGATTATTGAATGTATACATGAGATAAGAACACTTATATCTGAATAAAATAATTCTGATATCTTATATATATTTGATGTTTTTGTATACCAAAGGTAAGTTTTTGTATATCTAAAGTTGGTATGCCTGAGGTTATTTTTTTTTATGTATATGAGGTAAATTTTTGTAAACTTGAGGTAATATATTTGTATTTCTGAGATAAATATTTATACTTAAGTTAATATTAGAATGACTATATCTGAAATTGAAATTTCTATAACTAATGTTAATTATTGTATATCCGAGATAAATATTTTTACCAAAGTTATCAAAATAACTAATTGTGGATTTGAAATTTCTATAATTGAGATTATAACTTGTATTCTTGAGATAAGAATTACAATATCTAAGTTATTAATTTATATATTTAAAATTATTGATAGTATACCTACGATAATATATGATCCTAGGATAAGAACACCTATATCTAAGATATTAAATTCTAAAGCTGATATAAACACTTCTATAAGTGAGAAAATAAATTTATTCCAAAGATTAGAACTTCTATATGTGAGATTCATATAATTATATGTGATAGAAAAATATTCATATATGATATAAAACTAACTATATTTGAAACTATAATTATAACAAACACAAAAGCAGACAATAGCTAATTTATATTAATTTCTTCATATCTAAGATTAATGCCTCTTTTCTTAATATAATTATTTTTATTATTTACAGGATTCAAAGCAAAAGATTAATACAAATTTGATGAAATTGATAATATTATGTCTTTTGAAACAGATAGTAACTAGTTATGATGAAGTTTATTTGCTATATAAGTATTATTCAAGATTTTGAGATTTAGTGTTAGAAAATTAAAAACTAGAAAAATTAATGAAAAACTAGTTGAGTGCTACTTTCAACGCTCAAAAGATAGATTTTATAAGAGCAAGAAGAAGAGGGATGAAAGTAATAAAGTGGATGATGTTGAAATATTATATTGACAGTTATGGACACTACTTTTGTTTGAAAAAGAGAAAAAAGAAGAGTAGTAAATGACACTTGAATAGGAATCAAAGCTTATGTTAGGTTTAAGGTTTTCAAGGAAGGAGGATTTGTTGTTGTCGATCACAATATGAGTCATAGTCATGACTTTGCGGATAAATTAGTATGTCATCATCTAAAGTCTGAAAAACATATAAGAGAACATAATGTTAAAATTATTGAGAGAATGTTTGAGAGTGGTATTAAACCTATTATCTTTGTAATGAAGGTAGTGGAGAGGAAAATCTTGGACACATTAGAAGAGAATATTTAAACTATATTTCAAAATACAAAACACAAACAATAGAAGGAAGAGAAAATCAAGTTTTGTTGGATATGTTGTAGCAAAAAGCATAAGTTGATCCCAATTTTTTATAGATTAAAATTTGGATAATAAAATGATATAATAGCATGATTCTAGAGAGACTTGATGATGTTGGATGATTTTATATGTTTTGATTATTGATACAACTTATAATAAGAACAAATAAAATTTATTTTTTGCTCTATTTGTTTGCATCAATAACCACTGAAAAACAACAATGTTTGGATTTACTTTTATTGCAAATAAGAAAACTGAAACATTTGAATGGTTATTACTTATTAGACTCATTCATGAGACTAATTTTTTTGGACCGTTTTCGAGTAAATAATTAAAAAACTGACCCTCACCTGAAAGTTATTCGAAATATGACCTCTGTTTTTAAATCACTGTCAAGGACAACGATTTTAAGTGAACTACGTGAAATGTACAATGTTTTGGTCATTACTGAAACCATTGCCTAGGACAGTAGTTTATACAAAGCTTGAAACCGTTGCCAGGACAACGTTTTTAGTAATGACCAAAACATTGCACATTTCCTCATAATATCAAATTTTTCATTCATCAAATTGTCATTTTAAACCTGTTTAACCTTTATAACTTTACGATGATATCCAACATCTAAATTAACATTTCTCGAACACAAGTTCGATTCAAATTGAACAAGTTTGTGTCAATACCTTACAGCATTTCTCGAACACGAATCTTCAAAAATACAATATAATAAGGATAAATATAAATCAAATTTAAATGAAATATGATAAATTACAATAATCATAGTTATATATACAAGGTAGTTTAAAATACATTTACCTGAACTCCAATAACATAATGAATTCTACAAATTAGGTCGATATTCCTCGTCAACAGTGTCTAATTGAGTAAAGTGGGAACTTTGGTTCTTCTGGGTGTGTAGCCCACTCGCTGGGTATCAGAATGGATATGGAGGAGAAGTATAGTGTGACTATTCACCCTGGGTGGATCCAAATGCATCCTGGGTCCTCTCAAAACTCAGTATCTCAGGGATCTCATGCGCATGGGATGAGGAAGGCATACCTAATGTAGCATGCGCATCGCCTTCACCATGGTGTACTCGTACTAGTCCTCCCTGGCCAGCTAGCTCCAAACCTCCTACACATATTTCCTTCACCCACAACTCTGATAGTAGGACCAGACAAATTTTGGTTATGGTGACAATAATCATGAATAACCAACAACTGTTAAGCCTACAAATGAGAAAACAGGTAGAATAAAAATATAAAGTAAAGTAATCAAATTACAAATACTGAATTCATTGAAAACTTACCATGACGTATAGAGGCATCTTTGATGGATGAAAATGTTGTTATGGTGGCACGAAAGATGGACTAATAAACAAGTGTGTAATGCTATGAAACCATATAAGATATGGATCATAATAGTCCATGGAACCCTGGAATGGATGTCCTTGTACGATAGATTGATGTCGACGATTCCAAGCCTGGATCCACTCAGCATGCATGGTCACCCAATCCGTCGTGGGCCTCCCTTGACGATCGATCTCGTGCAACCGAGGGTATGTAAGAGCAACGGGTGGGATGTAATGTCGTAACCCATACTGTCTCATAACTTGGTCCGGTGATGCATCTCCACTATAAAGAAGTAGATAAGTGGAGTGAAGGCACGCCACTCGTCTAGATTGGTGACATTGGGATATGGGTCCCAAACCATCTATTCAATGAAGTGAGGTAGAATTTGATTAGTGACAAGTAGATAACATACGATTCAATGAAACATATGATTATGAAGGATTTATTTGATAATCAGTCATCTTATCGAGGGCGCCCCTTTAAGAGTTCACACTAGTAGCCTAATGCACTCGACTGAATCTATTTCTAAGCCACCTCATATCGCGTGGATGTCCTTCTCCTGGCTGTGGAGGGGTTTCCAATAGTTGTCGACGGGGCTTCCATCTCGATCTCGTCGACGACGACTAGGAATAGCCAGTTGACAAAATGCCTTGTGCTCCCACACCTATATCAAAGTATACGTAAAATGGCTAGTAAACAATTCCAACTAGGATGTTATAAGAAACATAAAGCTTGTCATTCGAAATCTGACCTAAAGTCTAACCAGAGGACCTACAACATCCGTAAGAACGACCTCACCCCTGACAGTCATTGTGCGGCAGAGATTCTTGTATAAACACGCTATCACTGCACCACCGCAACTTTAGGAACCAATCCTCTCTCATTTTCACAACTGCTTCATCATCTTCTCCTTCTCCTTCTTCCTCCTCGTCCTCGTCCTCTTCCTCTTCCTCGTCCTCCTCTTCCTTGTCCTCCTCCTCCTCCTGCCCCTCCTCCTCCTCCTCCTCCTCCTCCTCCTCTATGTAGTCAGATCTTCTTCATCAGGCCACAATTGTGGAATTATACCGCGAGAAAACCCTGCTATGTATGAATCATCTTCATTCAAAGAAAACTTAGTTATTGCTCTATCATTATGTTGCCCACTACTAGACCTCACTTCCATACGGTCTACATGATCTGACGCATAAGAAGAGAAGCTAGATAGCGATGGTATGTTTGGTTGGTTTTGTTGCAAGGGCATTTGTGAACAAAGTGGATGTATTTATGGTATGCTTGGTTGGTTTTGTTGCAAGGGGATTTGTGAGCAATATAGATTCATTTGTGGTTGAACCTAATGCATTTATGGTTGATAAGGATGCATTTGTCGTTGATAAGGAAGCATTAATGTTTGATAAGGATCCATTTGTGGTTGAGATGGATACATTTGTGGTTGGGATGGAAACATTTGTGAATGTAAGAGTGGATTTTGGGAATACATTTGAAGCATTTCAGTATAGGATTGTAAATTAGGCATATATTGTTGTACATTGTGTGTAACACACAATATTTCAACAAATATTTTCATTGGAAAGTTTGAGAAACTTTTAATACATGCATTCTAATGAGTATGCATCATTAAGGGGCATAGCCATAGTCCCATACTTCATTTTCAACTTCACTTCTCTTGCTCAATCCAACCCACACAAATCATGAACCTTATCAAATAACTAATTAATAGAAATGTTAGAGTTGACTAGAATAATACTACAACTTTCACCTCTATACTCAACACCAGTACTTGATTCAACAAGAGTTCCACCTAACGACAAATCAATGGATATTTTGAAGTTTTCGTAATGCCTACAAGATCAAAGGTAAGTTCAATGACAATACTTTAATAGGCATATATATTGTTTGCTGTTAGTGATGAGTGATTAATATTCTGTTGGTTAATAAGGAAGTAGTATTTTGGTTCAATTAACTACATTTGTGAGTCCATGACCTATGATTTTTACATTTGTGAGTCAATAGATAAGTATTAAATTTGATTATTAATTGGACTCACAAATGTGAGTTCATGACTTGTGATTTATGCCTGTATGAGTCTTAAATTTGATCTCTATTCAGTAGATAAGTGTATCTCAGTTCAATTAACTACATTTGTGAGTCCATGACTTGTGAGTATAGCCATATCTTACTTAATGCTATTGCACAAACATTTTTCAATTAACCATACTAACATAATCATCAACTAAATTCATCCATCAAATTAACCTAATCTAAAAACATACTAATCACACTATAATTCACCAAATTAAATTAATCCAGAATTAACATACTAATTCACCAAAAACATACTAATCACACTATAATTCACCAAATTAACCTAATCCAAAATTAACATAGTAATTCACCAAAAACATACTAATCACACTATCATTCACCAAATTAACATACTAATCACACTATACTTCACCAAATTAACATACTAATTAATCTAATCCAATTACACTAATAATATGAAAATTCACCAAATTAAGCAACACAAATAATACTAACAACATACTAATTAAACTCATACAACATACTACTCATATACATTCACAAATTCAAAACATAAACTTAAACTACTTATAATCATATAATTTGAACATACTACTTATAAGATCTAAACTCATAATCATATACTTTAAACATCTACTAATAAGATCTAAACTTAAATTTGTGTAATGTATGAAAAAAAAACTTACAAGACCTCACCGGTGGAAGCACAACCGTTGGCATGCCGGGATTCGTCGGAAAATCGCACCGGAGATGTGACAAAGCTCACCGGATTGTAGTGAGAGGAAAGGAGATGAGAGTTGGGGAGTCAACGTTGAGAGAAGAGGAAAGGGAAGCACAAACGCATAACACAGGAGAAGTTAGATATGGGAATTAAATTCACCCAGCTTAAAACCGCTGCCAACGAAAATGGTTTTAACTTTAAGTAAAATAGATGTCTTCGACAGCGGTTTTAAGTCGGGTAAATTTAATTCCCAAAAAATTGTCCAAGTCAGCAACTTAAAACCGCTGTCTTTGACAACGATTTTACTTTAAAGGTCATTTTCTGAAATATTTTCGGGTGAGGGTTAGTTCTTAAATTACTTATTAAAAAAGGTTAGAAAATTTTGTCCATTTAAGAAGTCTATGCATACTCTAGTTCCAACATTGATCTTTCCTAATGAAGATCTAGTTATGTGCAATGCAAGAAAGATGGTAACAATCTTAAACTTTATATAAATCACAATATCTTTCCTATGCCTGATATCTAAGATTAATTGTACTATTACTAATATATGAATGTTTATATCTAATATCTATATGAATAGTATCATATTTCAATACATGAGTTTAATATTTCTACGTCTAAAAAAATTATTATATTTGAGATAAATAATCCTATATGTGAGTTCAATATACGTATATTTGATATTATCATATGTGGAATAAAATAATATTATCTTTGATATGAATAGTATTATATATGTGATCAATGTTACTATATCTTATATGAATAATAGAATATCTGATATAAATATTAGAATATTTATAAACTGATACATTAATATTTATGTATGTAATAGAAATTTTGTTCCTTAACATATGAATGTTTATATTTGAAGTCTGATATATATATGTTTAATATGTAAATAACTAAGTCTAAGATTTATAGTACTATTTCTCATTTGTGAAGGTTTATATTTGATATTTAAATATCTTATATTAAAATTTAACTAATATCAAAATATATATATATCTGAGATAAATATAATTATATATGACATATTTACGTTTATATGTGAATCAATATAATTGTTTATGATATATAAATGAGTGTATTTGAAATATAAATGTCTATATTTACCATACAAATATCAATATAACTGTATTTTCTAAATGTCTAATTTAAAATAAAATATTACTATATCTGAGATCAAATAATACTATAGTCAAAATATAACCCTAATTCTTTGGTATTGTGTATATAAAATCACTTCTCTTTCAAAGTTAATTGAAACCAAAACAAAAATACCTTTTTTTTTATAACCCTAATACTTCGAACAAAATAGCATTCTACTTAATATAATTTTACGTATAAATTCGATTGTGGTTTCTCTGTCTAATACATTTTTTACGGTATAGGGGCATTGTCCTATGTTCATCAAGTTCTAAATTTCATCAAAATGTGCAATTCTTTGTCTATTTTCAAGATGAACAAACAGATGATTGTAAAGAGTTTTATTCAACTTCCTAAATTTTTATTCACATAAATCAAAATTCATTCTTCTAAAATTAGATAAGTGTATCTCGAAGAAAGAAATCCAACACAACTAATTCTAAAAGGTTGTACTATCCTCAAATTTCTGTGTAATGCAGTTTTAGTTTTCCATTATATAATGATATTTTTTTTAAAAAGTTCTATTTTTTATATTCTGAGTTATTAAAAATTATGTATTATCTGTTACTTACAATAATGTTTATTATTTTTTTATCAATTCAACTATTTTAAATTTCTATTTTTTATTCATATTACTGTGTTTGAATACAATATTAGTATGTCTGATATCAAAACCTAACCCAATTTCTTTTGTACTCTGTATATAAAAGAACTTTTCTTTCAAAGTTCAGTGAACAAAAAAAAAATTAGGAAAAAAAATCCTTTTTTTTTAATAACCTTAGTAACCTAATCCTATTAATTTTTCCAAAAAAAAAAAAAAACAAGTTATTCATAGATAAAATCATTTGAGAAGAAAAATGAACATCTTTCATATGCAGTACGTGATGTAGTCCTTGTTTTATGAAAACTAAAATTCATCTCACAAGTGGTACTCATTTTATTCATTTCTATTTGTTTTCTATATCTGATAAATATCTGTATAAAATTAATATCTATATTTGATATACTAATATTAAATTATGAGATAATAATATCTATAATTGATATCATCATATCTACATCTAAAGAAAAAATTTATATCTAAAGCCAAAATGTACAATAATACATATGTACTCCTAATTTCATTATAAATGATTTATTAGCAAGATTAACACACACGCACACACATACGCTCGCGCGTGCACACACACACGCATGCACGCGCGCACACACACACGAGAGGGGTCATGACCTCATACTTATATAAGAACTCTTGTGTATATAAGAACCCATCTCCCGTCGTTGATTAAAAGAACTAATGACCCACGATGTTTCAGCTTTTAATGGCAAAGTGTAATTTATTAAAACTTTATTGTACTCTAACTATCAATGTACAACACCTTTCCTTTATATTTTCAAAACTCATGATATACATGACCTAGTTTTTCGTGATAATGGAAACTTTTTATGTTCTCAAAATTTATTTTATTGTTCTAAAAATTAGTACTGATTGTTCTAAATATTTATTTCATTGTTCTAAATTTTAATACTGATGTTCTAAAACTTTTGTTCAATTGTTCTAAACTCCTGTTCTAAAATTTTGTTCTAATATTCTAAACTTATGTTCTATTATTCTAAAGTTCTGTTCTATTGTTCTAAACTTATGTTCTATTGTTCTAAACTATTATTCTAAATTGTTGTTCTAAACTATCGTTCTTAGGTTCTAAACTTCAGCTCTACTATTCTAAACTATTTTTCTAATGTTCTAAAGTTCTGTTTTATTGTTCTAAAATTCTGTTCTAATGTTCAAAACATCAGTATTAGAACAACACTAGTATTAAACTTTAGAACATCAGTATTACACCTTAGAACACTAGTATTAAATTTTAGAATATTAGTATTAGACCTTAGAACAATAAAATAAATATTTAGAACATTTATGTCAATCTTTAGAACAATAGAATAGAAGTTTAGAACATTAGAACAAAAATATTAAACAATAGAATAGAAGTTTAGAACAATTGAACAGAAGTTTAGAACATTAGAATAATATTTTAGAACAATAGAATAGACCTTTAGAACAATAAAACAAAAGTTTAAAATATTAACAAAAGTGTAGAACGTTAGAACAAAAGCTTAGAACAATAGAACAGACGCTTAGAATAATATAACAGAAGTTTAGAACTAATGTTTCGAGAAAGTACAACTGAAATGATGTTAGAAGATATAAAGTTTACAAGAAACTCGGTAGATTTTTCTTGGGGTTTTGAAATTTAAGAGAAACTAGGTAGCTTTTTTCTTGGGATTTTGCAAAAAGTGGGGAACACATGCTGCTGTGTCAATTATATTATAGTAAATTATGCTTTTAAAATTATTTACTATCAAATTTAGGCCGTTGGATTTGGGCAATTACACACATATATATGAATAATATTTGTCATTAAGAAAAGAATATTTATATCGTAAGTCTTAATGTCTATGTCTACGACTACATAATCTATATATGAATTTATAATATTTTTATATGATATTAGAATGAATAGTTTACTATATAATCATACTAATATCTATAATAAATTAATATATGTTTCTGTTTGAGGGATCAAGAAACCTTACTTGAGGGTCAAGTACTAAATGGGAGGAGATTGCTGGGGGTTCCCTTAAGCAGATGCGCTTTGGATCTCTTTGGTTAACAGCCTGCATAGAGAGCAAGGGTTACCGCCTTCGGGGGTGTTGTTCCGAAGACACCCACTTTGTTGCCTAAGTCAATAGCTTGACAAAGGAGCTTTTAAGAGAAGATATCTTGTGATCAGAGTGAAGAAGGGGGTTGCAGAAAGTATCATTACTTGAGGGATGTTTTGCTCTCAGAGTAAATGTGTTTGATTTTTTGTGTATCAAAGTAACCTCTCGTCTCTTTTTTGGTAAAGAAAATAGGAAAGGACTCTCCCCTAATAGTGCCCTACTATATTTACACGTCAATAATGATTAGGTATGCACCTTAGAGACATTGAAAAGGGTTAAGGAGTTGCAACAAAAATTTTTATGAGTTATTTGGAAACCCTTGGGTTTGAATCCCTATATGACTCATGTAGTGGTCTTCGAAACATAAGAAGGTTCAGGAATAAGAAACTTATTTCAATTTATGAATGTGTGCAAGGAATTGATAAAGAGATGGAGAACATAATCAGATTTTATTCCTAGGCAATGCATACAAAAACAAAGGATACTCACACTCTTGAATAAGTGGGTTGAGCAAGTTAAGTTTAATGCACATTAATCTCATTTTTGGTGATAAATTTATTAAGAGTCCTCAAGATTATTTGCTACCTAATGTTTATCTTTTTAGGTGTAATTTACAATCATTAAGTCTTGATTAGTGCAAAAATAAAGGTGATCATACAATCTCAAATGTAATATAAGAGTTATGTACATAAGATAAAACAATCATAATAAATCATAAGAGTTAAGCGACAAAGAGACAAAGTGTTAGGGTTAGTAATAATGAAAAATAAGTATGATGCATGATGAGTTGGAGAGATTTGCTTAACCTAATGAAGAATTAAGTCTAAGGAGACTTTTCCTCATGATGTACTCCAACTTAGAAATGGGTCTAGTTCAAATGACATAAATGATTTGGCCATAGAACATCATTGACATTGTATATGAAAAATAGAAATCAAAGTATGGATTATGAATTCTAAAATAAGAAATGAGCATTTTAAACAATCCTAAACATGTATTCAAATATGATACATACTTAGGGTTGGTTTGCTCATGAAAATAGGGCCAAGCGACAAGTCTAGTAAGATTGGAGATGTCCATGTCTTAACGTCATAGACCAAATGAAAAATAAAGAGACATAATGTAAATTGCAATAAGTAAATGCAAGGGATAGGGGTTACAAGTGTTAACAGGAGATCAATCCATGAGGATGATTCCTAAAGTATGATGCTCAACATTGGGATTTGAGACCTAACCTAGTGAAGTAGGAGTTGCTCCTTGTTCTTCACATCATTGGTAAAAAGAGAAATTGAAAATAAAGTGTAAGAGTTGATCATAAGAGACTATTAAGAGTGATGAATCCTTATTTGATCAAGGCTCATAATAATTGCATAAAAACATAAAATAAGTGTTCATGTGAGAGGGGTTTTTACCTCACAAAATCATCACAAAAAGAGCCAGATTATGACCTCGAATGAGTATGGAACCACCAAAGCCAAGTACTATCCAAAGAAGGGAGTAGAAGTAGAAAAAGTAATAAAATAAATGAAAAAGATTAGGGTCCTTGGTGTTTACCATTAAGGATAGTTCCATTGCTTGAGTCTTGGTTGAGTGCTTGTTAAAGTTGAATGCTAGTACTTGTGGTTGTATGTGTTTGTGAGTATTTAAGAGTGTTTGGGGGTGTATTTTGACAGAATAACGATGCTCCAAAATTCTCAAAAAATGTCGAACCTTTGACTAAAAATGAGGGGGTATTTATAGGCAAAAAGAGTCAGTCTTCTAATTGTTAGACGCCAAGTCCAAGTGTTAGACACCAATGCTATGCGTCAAACACTAACCAGTGAGTTGGGCACTCAGAAAAGGAATCTTTTGCTCAACTACAGAGAAGCTCGAAATGAGACAAGGGTGCTTTTTGGGTTGTGCATAAGGCTGGGCATTAGATGTAGATACTAACAACTAATCAGATTTCATTTCAGTTCAGGCATTGGAAGTTGGCTGGGCGTTAGACGCCTACTTGATGCACCAGATGCCTGCTATGTGCTGGATGCTTGAACTAGGAGCTTGATGCTTGACTCTAGTATTGAATGCCTACTTCTGAATGAGATTCAGTTCATGCGTTTGATGCCTTGCTTGTGCATCAAGCAATTGTTCTCCAAGCTTCAGGGTTTGCATGTGATTGAGGTTTGATTTTTGGGTGATTTTAATTGATATTTGGGTCATGTGTTTGGGCCTTTTGGGGTTTTGGGGTTTTGGCTTTGAGGTGTTTTGAGATTAAACACACTAAAACTCAACCCAAGCAAAGTCCTACCTACAAGGATCGGTTCGTCATCAGACCGCTACATGGGGAGACACTATTTCATGTCTACACAACAAAATTAAAGCATATTTTCTTTGCTTAAAAAACTAAAGCAATTATATGAATACATAAGAGCTTTGCCAATAATTTCTTTGCCACTACAATCGAAGTAATTGATCATTTTGAACCGAAGCAATTGTACCATTTTCTACTAGATTGTACCATTTTATTCACCGAGAAGGAATGGTTGGATTATAAAATATCGAGAACTCTAAGGGTGTCTCACTCATCAAATCGTCAAACTAAAACCTAGTTAGCTTCTCAAGCCTTAAAATTTGCACAAAAGCCCCTAAATTGTGTCTTGGTATTTCATGCCCATAGGATGCTTGGCTTAGTGTGTAAATGAGCAATTCAGAAAACCGGTTTTCTTTGCTTGTAATTTTCTTTAGATTTTCTATAGGAATTTCTTACATCATACAACTGATTTTCTACGAGTTAAAAATTGCATCCTAAGGCACCATCTCATTCTAATTTGATCTACATTTGAGACAAGGGAGTGGATGTTTTAGCCAAAAATTGATTAAGGCTCATCTCCTAATCTTTGGCTCTCCCAGAGCTTTCCGAACCATGGTGTATAACATGTCTTTCGACGTTGTGTCTTGGAGGTTGTCCTCTCACTTTCATCTCTTTTAAGTAGTGGCTCTAAGTAGAGGTATCTTCATCTTAGCCATTGACCCTTTGGCCATGTCAAGCCAACCTTAGAGCATTCTAAACTTAGAATCTTGTCTAGGTGGAGATTTTTTCATCTTGCATCCAAACTAGCAAGCTAGCGTGACTACATGCTACTTTCTTACACGTTTCTATGTTGTTTGCACTAATATTTGGGAATCTAGCTTTGCAACACCCTAAGACAAACCTTGCAATATTTTCATTGCTAGCATAAATTGAAGTAATAGGGGGAGGGGGGGCTAAACTACTAAGGAGGGGGTCAAACCTAGAGACGGAGTTGGGCCCGCTTAAGAAATATTGGTGCATATCTTCATAGGAGGAGTGCATTGCGGGGTAGTTGTCTCTCATTACTCTAGCATATGTCCTCATCAGACCAAACATTGTCTACATCAACCTCATTTGCTCCTCAATGGGGATTTATATTCATTTTGAGAAGCTTTCTCTTTTCGCCCATAATTTTTGTTTGACTTAATGATTATATGATTAAGGAATTTGTGTTCTCACCTTGTAATTATCTTAAATAATGAGTTTATTGCTTGTATATAATTTGCATCTTAGCATATAGAATCACGTTTAGGTTATATTTTAGGATTTGACTTTTATGTTTAGTATCATATTATTTGCATTTAGGACAACTCTTTCGATGAAGTTTGTATAAAACAATTTGTGATACAAGTGACTTTTAATAGTAAAAAAATTTCTACGGTTTTTATCATTAATTGATTATAATAGATTGAGTAATTCAGTGTGATTGCACAAAAATCCTTTTTTAGCAATGGTTTCTAGTAAGATAGTTTCGCTTTCTCCTTATGTGATGAGGCCTTAATGGAGGGCCATAAACCTTGTAAATCTCTCTTTCATATTTTTCCCCCTTCTTCCTGATCGCTTAAATTGAGACTTGCATTTTAGAAACTTGTGATTGATGGCTAAACTACTTGTGGAATACAATTAAGGCATTCCTTCTTACTATTTAGCTAGAGTTTTCAAAGTCCATCTTTAGGAATTTTTTTCTTTTTCATTTACCTCTTGCTAGCCATGTTGAACCTATATCACTTTTGTTTTAACCTTATAGTACAAGCCAATGGCCTAATTGTGACACCAAATTTAATAAATGGATTATTGTTGATCGTATTATAACACTGGCTATTCAAGAGAAATTTGTAAAAAAATGAGTTCTACGAAAAGTAGACAATGAACAAATAAACACTAGTAGAAAAATGTTTATTTACTGCGGTTATTTAACCTTATTTGCTGTGGTTATTATGATGCAACACATATAGCCGAAGCACATGAAAAAACACAAATGCTGCAGTTTTTTGGACGCAGCAATTAAAATATTATTTGCTGCGGCCATTAATTAACATTATTTGCTGCGGTTTTTACTTAATAACCGCAACATTTATTCTTAAAAATTAAAAAAAAATTAATTTTAAAATGTTATTTGCTGCGGTTATTATAATAAACCGCAACATTTAGTCGTTTTATTTGCTTCGGTTTTCTGAAATAACCGCATCATTTATTCGTTTTATTTGCTTCGGTTTTATTAAATAACCGCAACATAAATTCATTTAAAATAAAAAAATTAAATGTATTCTGATCAATAAGTGCTGCGGTTATTTGATTTAACTGCAACAAATAATATATATGTGTTGCGGTTTATTATAATAATCGCAACAAATATGTGTTTTTTTCTTGCTTTCCCACCATTTCTAAAAAGTAGGGAGTGCCAATTGCTGCCATATATGTAGGGAAATGAGTTTATTATGAGTTTATGCCAATGTATAATCTACAAAAAGAATGTTATATGAATTGTTATATGCTAATGAGTTTATGCCAATGAGTTTACATTATTATCTACAACTAACTTAACCCAATGAATTGTTATATACAAAAAGAATGTTTAAATCTAATGATAATACAATGAATTCCTACTACCTTTTAATCTAATGTTTTGATCTAATGATAACAAAATCAAAGAAGAAGCTAGCTCTACCTATACATATTGTCCGGCCCCAATGAAGTATTCCGCCCATAGTTCCTTAATCTCCATCAACTCTTGAGGTGAGTATGACGTTGTTCTTTGAATTACATGAAAGGGTAAGAAAAGATAGGTTTAGTATATCTACAAAATACATAATTCGAAGCGTAAATTTCGGCAGAGTTTCCTCTGTAATTAGACCTTTTTCCATTTTTTAATAGTACCTGTTTCCACAATGATTATAATCCAACACAATCCATCCAAAATTCACAATACAATTGTGTGTTCACAACACAATTGTGTGTTCACAACACAATTGTGTATTCTCAACACAATTCCCATACAATTCATAAATCAATTGTGTGTTCACAACACAATTCCCATACACAACACCATCCATCCATTATGTACCTGGTCATAGTCGTTGACGCTTACCTTTACATGACCAGGAAGGATGTCAGCATGGTGGTCTCGACTCAGAGATGGATGAACAGTTCCTAAAGCAACAATGATTGCTTCATTGCCATTCACCATGTGCAACAACTGATAGGAAACTTGCTCCTGCAACAAAAGTGACAAAGATGTCAGTATCTCATTCATTTAAATTAGATGAATATCAAATGCAATTAGTATTTTGTAAAACATGAGTAAACAAACCTGCAGATCTTGAAAAGGATCTCTAACCCCCGAGCCACTACTAGATGGGAAGACTGGAGGGTTAGGCCTGTTACTATGCTCAGGTTCCTACAGAGATGGTTGCGGGATACCAAATTGCGCAGCAAACAGCCTAAACTTCTCTTGGAGCATTAGATCCATCTTCTCCTCCATCTTCTTGATCGTCTGAGCTCAAACTCGCTGCTCAGCCTCTCTCACAGTGTTATGAATTCGAGCTTCGATGTCCTCTACCCTCTTCATCAGGACCGAGCTCCTCTTGTCAACCACCTTCTACCGAAACCCCTACTTGGGATAGTCTTTCAGCCAACGCCGATTTCGTAACCGACCACCCGACCTGGGTGGTCTTTTTTTGCCGAGGGCACGGGATAGAATGTCGTCCCGTGGCTGGGAGACAAATTCTCCTGATTCCTCTCTCCGTCTCCATTCCTCTTGCGTATATATGAAAAGAAAAGTTAATATTATTCAAAAAAGTTAAATAATACGACGAATATAATAATGTTGTAAATAAACATAGCTTACAATGGAGTCTCGGACAACAGCCGTCTGCTTGTCAGGCACCACAAGACGTCCTTTGTCATCAGGGACGGATATCGCAAGAAGCCAAGTCGTCGTCCTATCCGGTAGACTCAAAACAACAGATGAACAACTGGACGACGACAACAACACCAAAGGAATGAAGCCCTTGCGCCTCTAGATTTCACTCATTGCAGCATATGAGTGTTGACCCATATGATGAGGATAAAAGTTCTCGCTTTCTCGCTTCTTTGCTATTTATAGGATACAAGTTATTATATATAAGAAAATACCTTGAAGTAATATATATTGTAATTAATATCAAACGATATTCAACGAAATGCTTACCCTAAACTCCTCTGTAGAATGCATCTTCATGAATGCGTTCAAGTCTTCCTCAGAAATGAAGTTGTAGAGCTCCTAAGGCCGCTTTGGACTGGCCATCCTTATTCCTTGTACAAGAGATCCAACCACTCACGAGCTTGGCCTTGAAGTCTCTCCATTTCAAGTCGCAAGAGGTGAGAACCGCCTGCTTCTTTCGAGGATCATCCTCGATGTGGAACTCTTTCTATATTATAGAAACACAAAGGAACACAATTAGATTAACAAAAAATAATACAATTAGATTTGCATTTAAGTAACGTAATTCACTACATTAATTACCTTCACATCCTCCCAAAGCATATCCTTCGTGCCTTTCGACGGAGCTCTAGTCCGGTATCAAGATCGATACTTTCGACCGACTGATATACCCCAAATGGCATTTATATGCCTTGTAGTATATCCCACATGGGCGTCCAAGTGCGTCCCACTCTAAAACTCTCTGGACACCGGGGATGGATTTGATCCCTTTTGAGGGACCTCACCCTACTCTCTTATTCTTCATTTGCTGGGTATCGGCAACAGAAGATGGCTGGGGTCCTCTATGTTCTTCCATGTCTGTGAATCTACAAATATAAAATAAATAGGTCAGTCAAGTTAATTGATTTAAGGAGTAAACATCTATCTACAATATATATAATTTAAAAAATAACATAAAAGAATCATATAACTATATGCACTAAACTTCTATAAATGGAAATTTTGCTGTTTATTAGCAGGTTAATTGTTTAGATTCTCCTACTCCATCTATTTTCTTTGTAATACCTTCTTGTTAGATAATTTGGTAGTTCATTATTATTCAGACTCCCTAGCTATGTAGAATCCTTCATCATGGTCATTACACCTTAGAATATCGTCAACAACTAATTTTGGGATATTCCATGTGGATGGAAGGGTTTTATCAAACTGTTCATCATATTCATCTTCATCAACAACATCCCCAATGCCAAGAATCCTTCTCTTCCCTTCAATAACAACCGACCATTTTCGATTAGCAGGATCGACCATGTAAAAAACTTGCTTCCCCTGTGAAGCTAATATAAATGGATCAGCATGATGTCCCAGGCAATTGGGATTCACTAGGGTTAAATACCCGTGTTCGTCCTTCTTTACCCCACAGTTATTATCAACCTAATTACACCGAGAGAACCCCCAACGACTTAAATAGTTTCTTCCATTAGCTTTACATAAGGAGAGGATCACAATCCCTCCATTACCAGGGTGGGCAGTTGCGTGGTGCGTGGTGCTAGTGTAGACGTGTACAACTGTAGGGTGGTTAGGTCATGAGAACTTAAGAAGGGAGTTTTGTGTGTCTCTAGCTTTTTTGGGTTTATTCGTTAAGCTCTTAAGGGGTTCCTACTTCTTAGAGTATTGTTTGGGGGTTTGTGAACTAGTGGTTAGATGAAACCAATTTTGAACCTACTTCTTAGAGTAAGTTTAGGGCTAGATCCATCAGGGGACATTAGGTCATATACTATAGTGCTATAATTTTGTCTTATAATTTTTGAGACAATTTAATGTGACATTATTCCTCGAGCAAATAATACAATAGGCTCACATCCACTAAATGAGTCACATTTTCTTGTCATTCAATACCCTTACTAACGGGTATTCTTTTTCTCTACACTTTTACAAAGACTTGATTTGGTTGAGTGCTATCAAACCCCAATCTTTGTAATTGGTGAGCCTTTCTTCAAACAAAAATTTTACTAGAAAACGACACCATTTATCGTTACAAAACTAAAATTAGACTCAAATATTGTCAAGGAAAAATGACCTCCATCTTCTAAGAATAGAGATACCAATCATCAACAATGAAAACCTATCATTCCCCTTTCACTTATTCAATCTAACTGAATATTATCCATTATTAAGGAGTCGAATGTGTAGTCAATTACAAGACTGACAACTTCAAGACCCCCTCCACTATTCACCTTAATATCCCAAGAACACTTTTGATATTTATTTAAGGCAGCCAACTATATTTTTATAGTAGACCTCAAACTAGAGATGTACTATACCACAAGAGGTAGTAACTTTATTCACCCAAGTCATATTGACCAACCTTCATGATGATAATGAGCCCGAATGACTCTTGGGCAGCTAAAGCTTGTCTAGAGACTTTCATGAATAGAATAATGTGAACCACTGTATTTGTATATATTATGAACTTTTAACTAGGAATTTATGCACAAAGTACATTAGTCATGAAATCTCGAAAATTCTATCTCCAAGACAGAATTTTCATGGCGTTAGAGAATGTTTGCCTGGGAAAATCAAACTCAACTTATTGTAAAGGCCAAACCTAATTACTAGAGTTATGTCTAGATACTTAAGCAAAGTATATACCGCATTTCCAAATTATACCAAAACTATACTACATTTCCAAAGTATATGCCTGGCACGAATTCTTCGAAGAATCCCAAATGCAAACTGAAGCTTTTTCGAAGAGAGAGAGAAAGTTTACAAATGGGTATAATGGGGTTAGGATTAGAGAAGGAATGGAGGACTAGAGAAGACGAAGTTAATGTAGGGTTTTTTTTCGAACGCTTCAGTGAGTTTGGGGAAACTTTTGGTCTTTTGAAATGGCCTGGAAAAGTGAAGACAGGGAAATAAATGACTGAATAAGTGTTGCAGTTATTTCAAATAACCGCAACATTTATTCAGTCATATGTTTATATTTCGTGGGCATGAATAAATGCTGCAGTTATTTGAAATAACCGCATCACTTATTCAGTCATATATTGATTTTCCTGGGCATGAATAAATGCTGCGGTTATTTTAAATAACATCAACACTTGTGATTTATAAGTGTTGCGGTTATTCCAAATAACTGCAGCATTTATTCAGTCATATATTATTTTTCTTGGCATGAATATATGCTGCGATTATTTAAAATAACCGCAGCACTTGTGATTTATAAGTGCTGCGGTTATTTTAATAATTGCAGCATTTGTAATAAATGAGGCGGTGGTTTAGATAACCACAACATTTTAATAATATTTGCTGCGGTTGTTTGAATAACCGTATCACTTATATTTTTGTGCTTTGAAATTTATTTAACCGTTGCAATTGAGTCAAAGCAATTGAGGTGTTTTCTACTAGTGAAAAGTGGTATGGGATGAAAAAAGAAGAAAAGTTGTGGGTTAATTGAGACGATTGAGTGGGGAATTTGAAAAATTGTTGGAAGTAGGGTTTTCCTAGTGGTGATGAAAGCCATCATGGCTCATAAGCCAAGACTTTAGACCCACCCTTGAAAAAAAAATGAATAAGAAGGGCGGATGACATTTTTCAAGTTGATAAGGAAGAATTTTCTTTATTTTTGTTGGGAATTATGTTTTATGATATAGAAATTCATAGAATTTTTGTAGAATTTATGTATCACTACAGGAAATGTATAGTGTTATTTTTTTTATATAATTTTGATTATAAGCACCATATTCCCAAATTACATGCTAAGTACAATCGTGGTTCTTATGAAAGTGATTATTAGGATATATTGCTTTCTTAGTTTAGTTGTTTTCAATTAAGTTTACTCAAGGGCAAGTAAAGGTTAAGTATGAGGGAATTTGATAAGTCCTATTTGAAAATATAATTTAGGGATAATTTAAGGGCATTTGCATGTACAATAGGCATATTTGGCATAGTTTTAGTTGATTTTGGATAATTTACTCTTTTATAATGTGTTCATGGGTATTTCTAGTGTTTTTGGGTAATTTCAGGAATATTGGAGGGATCTAGAAGATTTGTCGAGAATTAGAGCATTACGATATAGCCTACAAAGCCTTGGAGTTTATTATAGGGAAGTTTGAGTTCATGAAATGGAGATTCAATGTAGGCGGTGGAAATGTGGGTTGAGACGTGCACACGTGAAAGCTGAAAAATATAGATAAAAACTAACAGTACTTCACTATTTTGATTATGTCGCAAGATCTACAAATGATATTGATTTGATTCTAATTGGGTTGGAAACTAGACATCAATATATTTTCAAAGATATATCACACTCCTTAAACAAAGTTTTGGATCTCAAGATATTTTAACATGAGTGTAGTGTGTATGTTAGGTACCATATATGTGCTTCTACAAGGCACGTCCCTGCCTCCATAGCTTTTAAATTCAGGCACATCCATGCCCCCTCAAAAAACACATTCTAATGATTTCCATTGTAAGGCATGTCCAGGCACCAGTGTTTCAAGGCCTGATTTGGCCAATCTTTTCCCTACGTCATTAGGACTCTAGGCTTATTTAAATACGTAAGACCTATTATTTTGTGAAAAATTTAGACTTTTATGATTCATACTTTTTATCATATACCTTATAGGGAATAGGCTTTAGGAATAGAAATTAAGGGATTTCGTTTTTCTTCAAGATCTTCAACCATTAATTCATGTATTATCTTTTATTCTTTATTTCTTTTGTTAATTTCTTTTATAGTTTCTTTTAATTCCTTAATTATGCTAGAGTATTGTTATTATTCTAGAATTATGTTGAACCATAGTATGTATTAATACAATGATTTAATCCTATTTCTAATATTTAGACCTTTATTTGACTTCTTTACTTTAGGATTGGCTCTTAATCTCATAAAAGGCTAGACATAGTTTTTTTTTTTTTTATAAAGAGGATTAAGTCCTCTTCAAAATTTTTCTTGTAATAATCAATCTTAGAATACTAGTTTAAGGTGTGAACAGCGTCATGAAAGTAGATGTCAGGAGCATTAGGGATTTCGAGAATATTTTGTCTAATGTCTTTCTTTTGCATGATTTCACAAAAGTAGGCATAATTGCATTAGAGGGAAGTCATTGATACTCGAAAGAGGTCCTTGATGCTATTTAGAAAGCATTTTCCATAGGAGTTTTCTTTTGGTTGAAATTGAGGTGATATGAAGGATTAGGGATTGCATAGATTTATATTGGTGCACATACTTAATTCTAGACTCTTAGTTCATTGATTAGTTTATTAGACCACAATTCAATCAACTCATTGTTTGATTTGACTCAACTTATTAGATTCGTAACAATTCAATACACTATTTCACCTTCTTTATTGAATTTGACCCTTGCTTGCCTGACTATATAGTATTAAGAAAAGTTAGCTATTTTTGATAGGTTTGCAGCAGCCTCATCAATGGCATCCCCTAATTCTAATCAACTAAATATCACCACTAGAGAGAAATGACCTCTCAAATGGTCACACAACCACCAAAAAAATAATTGGTAAAGAACTTCATCTCCAACCTCTTACTTAAATACAAGGACCACATGAAATACATGAGTCTAGAATCCTTCTATCTTGTCTAAAACATTGGCACAAATATTAAGGATGATTTGTTGAAATATCCAATAGCTTGAGGCAATGAGAGATGGAAGGGAAAGAAATGTGAAACAAGTACCTAAATAGTTAATGAAATTAACGTTCTTAAAGTTTCAGCCTTAGAGCAGTTTCAGAAGCAATTACAACAACAAAAAGGGAGGTTTCTAAAGCCGTCCTCGATGAGTCTTCTCTAATCTTGGGATGAGTTATAATGAATCTTTTGACTAACTATTCTAAAAAGTTTATGTGACTCCTTTTGGCTCTTTAGAAGATCCTCTAGCTAACAAACAAGAAATTCTAAGAAGGACCAAAATAAATTTTGCGAATTCCACCAAGGAAATGGTCACGCATTAAGGAGTGAATCCATTTCAAGCACCTATTGCAAGACATGGTTGACGACAGAATTTCAGGGGAAAAGCCAATCACCCAAACCCATCCTTGAAGTGGTCTTATCTATCTATGAGGATGTTATTAATGGTGAATGGGGAAGCAATGATGAGGATGCCTACATAGACGAAATTAAGCAAGTCATGACCTCAATAACAGCATCGACGTCCATTTGTTCTTGAAAGGTGCCACCAACATCAATGACATGACCAAATCTAGTAGGATTTAGAATCCTATTCTAAATTGTATCCCAAACATGGCACCCTTAGCAACATAGCCTATTCAGGGGAAGAATTCCCTCGCTAAAAAATCAAGAAGACCTAAGCCAAGGTTAATATTTGGGAACTCATCACCATTTCCTTTGATCATTGTAATGCTCTCTTGAACGCATTAACAAAGATTAATGTTCCATCCAAAACTTCTCCTAACACATTGGTTAATTTTCTTACCTTTGAAAAGGAAAAGCCTTATATTTTAAACTCATTATCAAATGAGAATTTTCCATTTGAAGGGAGTCAACACAATAAGGCTCTCTACTTGCTCATTATGGCATACAATAAGAATATCCCTATGATTCTTGTTAACAAGGGGTCAAGTATTAATGTATAGCCACTTCACACAGCCAAAAAGTTAGGCTTTATACAAATCTAGGGGTACGAGCATATGTCTCACTATAAATCACTAATCGAGAAAATGACAAATTTTTAAGTCTTGAACATCAAATCTAGCTTTAATCTGCTATTGAGGCATCCATAGATTTATGATCTTAGGGTCCTTTATCCTCATTACATAAAAAGGTAAAGATACCTTTTCAAAGCATAACCATCTACTTCAACAGTTCAACCATTAAAGGTCCAAGTGGTTGATAAATCTATCATTAATGTCGAGCATGATGACAATGATGAGGAAGTATAGGGTTTCAACATTGAAGTGTCCATGCTAGAATCTAATATGCTTCCCTTCACTCTTCGCCTCATCATACACAAAATGGTGAAGAAACAAGGCTACTTACCTAGTTTGACTCTTAGTCAAAACCAAAACTAGCCTCTCCTTTTAAAGACCCTAAGGGGAAGAAAAATCTCTTTAATTTAGGGTACAAGCAAATATCCCAAGAACTTCATGACTATATTGGCGAAGTAATGGCTCACAAAGTTGATAAGGCTCAAGGCTAAGAAAAATATGAACAAAAACATTATCCCATACTCTAAATGGGTAGTTCATTAAGGAGGGAAAGGAAGAAGTCAATAATGATTTCCTTGAACCTTTCATCATGTGAGACCAAGGAAGGTTCTACCCTAGCATCAGAACATTCCATGATTTCTACTTTCTTGACAATGACAAGGAAGAAAATTCATCAAAGCCATCTGAATGCATTACTACAAGACGTTTTTGTTGCTCTTTGGACTCAAACAATCTATGAAAGATTTCCAAATGACTCTTCAAATGACTCAAACAATCTATGAAAGATTCACAAATAACAAACTCTAGCGGAAAACGATTGGGGTACTAATGCTGGAACACAACATCAAGCACTAGACATCAAAACTTAGTGTTTAATGTTGGGTAGAGTGGAATCCTATACGAAATTCTAGTGATTGAACGTCCTAATGCTCATAACACCCTAAAAGCGCTCTTGGTCCATTGAAACCTTAGAAGTACTAGAGCAAAAGATGACTTCTGGTCATCGGATGCTCAGTACGGGAGCTGGAAGCCCATGTTTGTTGTTGGATGGTCGAACTCAACATTAGTTACTTAAATAATAGTCTTTTTGACCTATAAATACCACAAAATTTTATAAACAGTGGGTCCAAATTTTCTAAATCTTAAGCATTGTTACTCTAACAAAGTACACTATCAAACACTCTCAAAATTTCCCTTAATCCTTTCCAAGGCCAAAACCAAGGAAAATCTTTGCCTCATAACTTGATGAAAATAACTCATTCAAACACCCATCCAAGACTCAAGAAAAGAACTCATCCTTAATGGTAACTAACCTAGTACCTTCTTAAGTTTACATACTTTTACTTTTCCTAGCGTACCTCTACTTCCTTTACCACTCCTCTTGATCTCTAATGGTTTATACACACTCAAGGGTTCAAGTGAGCTAGTTTTATGTGATGATTGTAGGGGATGCAAACCTTCTTTACATGAAATCATTATTTACTTTTTATGAACTTTGGTAAGCCTTGATCAACAAAAGGGATATCAACCTTGATGAACTATTATGATTAACTTACATGTACTTTCAATTTTAAGTCTCTACTAAGCACCTATGATGTGATTTACAAGAAGGATAAAATTCTTCCTTCCCTGGGTTAAGCCTCATAAACCTTACTTTGGAGATCATCTTCAAGGATCCACTCTCATGAGATGGACTCATCTTATGTCGGCCTAATGCTATCCTTTTCCCTTGCATCTTTACTTACTTGTCATGCATTTACTTTATGCATCTTTTATTTTTACTTAGCCTTTAATAAAGATATTTAAACATATTTAATCTCTCTAGGTTTATTTAAATCTCACCTTTGCATGAACAAGACCCTAGATGTTCAACAAAAGTGAATGTATGTCGAATTGTAGTTACAAAAGCTCATTTCCTAGCATCATAAAGCATACTTTTATGTTTATTTTATCTTTTAAGTTGATGATGTTTAGGGCTAAACCTGATAAATCCTCTAAACTAGACTCATTTATTGGTTTAAGTATGTTATAAGGAGTAGCTTCCTTATGATCTATTCCTCATTTAATGTGTAAACCTTCAACTTATTTGCAAGAATAATCCATAAGTTGCATCTTTAAATATTTCCTTTAATAACTTTATTTAAATTCCAGCACTTTTAGATCTAAATTTTATCAACATTCACCTTATTAATTAGCCTTCACCCCTAATAAGATAAATTTGGATAATTGGTCTAGGACCCTTAATCTTGGGGACTCTAAGATGTGATCACTCGAATCTAGATGACTTGTATAAATCTTAACTTTTTAACCAACCTAATTAAGAGGTGTATTTCCCTTGAGTGTGAATGAATACTTACGAACTATCAAATCTTAATTTGTTCCATCTTAATAAATTGTGTGCATAACATCTTTACATTGACGTAGATTGCTCATTCCCGAACCCACCTTTGGTTCATAGACTGCTACCACAAGTCACTTCAGGAATCCAATCTAATTGAGTGTCTAAACCACCCTTAAAGGTTAAATGGAAACTCCTCTTGACCCTTCAGTCCCAATTCATACAAGGATAGAAAAAGTCGTATAGTTGATACTTAATGACGTGCATAATATTTAGGGCACTAGTGGGGGAGGGCCCCTTTATTTTTCTTTTCACCAAGAATGGAAGATTGGGTTATAAAATTTCGACCCCTCTACTCGTGATTCACTTATCAAGACATCCACTTGAAACATTGTTGGCTTCTCAAGCTTTAAAATTTGCACAAGAAGCCCATGCACTCCCTTTGTGAAGATCCAATGTGAAACTAACTTTTATAAGAAGCCTTGGATGGACTTGAGATTAAGTGGGACAAAACTTAAAACACATTCCAAAAATCCAAACATATAAAATCCCAAATACTAAAGGCCCAAAACCTAAAGTGGCCTCATAAACACACTCTTTCACACTAAAAACCTTAAATTGATCTTGCTAGATCAAATGATTGGCGTCTTAATTTTGAAAGTAAATGTTAAGCATTCTAGAGTTCATCGTTGAATGGGTTGACACAAAAAAGTTGAGCGTCTGATGCTCAGCTCTAACATCTAAAGTCAAGCTCTTCATAACTCCTCTAAAAGAGCATCCGAAACATTTTGAGTGTTTGATGCCTTGCTTAGTGTTTAACTCAAGAAGTAAGCTTTCAGCCCTAAGCTAAGCGTTGAACACCCAAAGTTACCACTTATGTTTAGAATTTGGACTCATTTTTTCTCTATAAATACCTCTAATTTTAAAGAGAAAATGATCTAAAATTTTACAAACCTCAAACACTGTTACATTGCCAATATACATCCTCAAAGCCTCTCAAAGCATCATAGGACCAAGTCAAGGACGTTTGAACGGGGTTCTAGCCTTTCCTAAGCTATGGAAATTTAGTACTTCAAGCACTCTCCATATTTAATCAAGGGCTCAGACAAGGATTTATCCTCAATAATGAGAAAACCGACCCTTCAATTCAACTTTCTTGTTTGCTTAATTTTCTCCATCTTTTTTCTATTTTCCTAGTCTAATCACAAGTGTTTGTTCACTCAAGTGGCTAAATTTAGGACCTTTTTAGACAAGGACTTTGTAGGGATGGAATCTTCCCTTTTTGAAGACATCTCACTCTCTTTTTATTCTTTTCCTTGTGTGTTCATGCTAACTAAAAGAAGCATAACTTTGATGTTCATCTTTTAATCAACTTACATATTTCTATCTTATGTCCATACAATTTATTTTTGTTCAATCAGTGATGTATTAGCTAAGAAGCAACTTTACTTTGATACTACATTCAACTCTCAAGATTCTAACGTTGAACACTAAACCTTTGGCAATCATCCCTATAGGATGATTTCCTCTTAATAAAATAAAACACCCTTCCCCTTACTTTAGTTATGCCTTGCATATATATATTTATGAACTTTTTTCTTATTTTAATTTTATTTTAGTCCATGATATAGAAGATGAACTTCTTCACTTCTACTAGCCTCAACTAATAACAACTTTTTATGATCAAACTTTGGATAGTCATTAATCTTGAATGATTTATCAAGTGTGTTTCAAAGGCTCATTTTATATCTATATATATATCTATATATATATATATATATATATATATATATCATAAACTATAATTTGACATTTTCTTTTTCATTAATAATCAATGATGTTAATTATTCAAAAGTCCAAACTTGTCCTTCAAACTAAATTGTTTAGGCAACATAACATAGCCAAAGTTGGAGCTTGAGGTGGCTAGTGGGTAGGGCTGGTCACATCTAGTCTCAACCTAGTCCCTAGTAGGCCTATCCTTGATTCATACCAGCCCACAAACTTAGTGGGGCGGTCACAAATTCGGATCTCTTAGCCAAGGCCTAGTTTAATTCTGCCCAAAAAAATTGTTTGGCTCGCTGAACAAATTCGAACAGGTCATTGGCCCGCCCAGCCCAACTAAAGGAGCTGTTGAGTTTAAAAACTAGCCATTGAATGTTGCCATTGCTTAACATGTATAAATACTTACTCTAATTGTTCTTCATTCCTCACATTCCCTCACTTTACTTTAATTACTCTCAACCTCTCAATTTCTTAATTACTCTAAGTTTAATTAGTTTAGTACCTAGTAATATCTTATTCTTAATTACTCTCCTAATCTTAATTTATTTTCTTAATTAGGTTTATTTACTTTGTTAGTATACTTTCTTAGAAATTTCATTACTTAAATTAAAAAAATGGTATCAAGGGGAAGAGCTAGTAACACTAGCAACTCGTTTGATTATTCATTTTAATCACATGAAATAAACATCGATACTTTTGCTCAACATTTGGAACAATAATTTTTTGGAGGCCCTACTCCAAGTACTCAAATTTCTCAAACATCAATTTCGGGGATGAGTCCTCTTCATGGTGTCTAAGGTAAGTTCTAATTTTTTAAACTTTTGTTTACTTGATTTTAGTTTAGTTTATATGAATGTTAAATTATTTGAATATAGTTTAATTTATATAAATGTTAGCTTATTTGAATATTGTTTAGTATATATGAATGTTAGTTTATTTGAATATAGTTTAGTTTATATAAATGTTAGTTAATTTGAATATAGTTTAGCTTATATAAATGTTATTTTATTTGAATTAATGTTGGTTTATTTGAATATAGTTTAGTTTATATAAATGTTAGTTTATATGAATATAGTTTAGTGTCTATGAATTCTTTTATATGAATATAGTTTAGTGTATATAAATATTAGTTTATTTTTTCATATAGTTTAGTTTATATGAATGTTAGTTTATAATTATTTGATTGAATATATGAATATATTGATGTTATTTGAATATTAATTTCAAGTTAAACTTATTGTTTGAATATTTCATAAATATAGTTCATAGTAATAATGATGATGGTGATGGTGGTAATGGAGGAACTGCGCCCAAGAGGTCTTAATGGAAAAAGAAACCTTTTCACGTGTTGCAATACTGTGACGAAGTTCCAGTAACTGATTATTCTTCGAAAAGGAAGAAGGTCATCTGCCATCTGCTATTGCCTTGTTTCTAAGCATATGGGAAAGTAGCCGCCCGCAGCTTATATGTGGAAGACTTGATATGGAATGGGGATATTGTCCAATCATTTAACCGGAGTACATGGATAAATCTTGATGCTATAAAATCGGGAGGAGAATTATCTAGTGACCAAACTCAACTACATGGATTCATGGGTAATATGCATGAAGGAGGTTTGCCTTTTATGTATAATAGAGATATAATTATTGATGAAGTAACAAACTTTATTATTGTCGATGAATTATCGTTTAGCCATGGTGAAAGAAAAAACTTTGAACATTTTACTTTACTTGCTTTATGATGAGTGACATTTCATTTTTACCATCCTAGCAAAGTTTTCGTACTCTTTTAGCCTGAGTTTATCCCGTTTTGTGCCATTTTGCATCACTTCATGCATGATTTAGACATAGGAATATGAGCTTGAGAAACGAAAAACAGGAATGTATAGTAGAAAAGCTGAGAAGAAAATTCAAGCGATCGCTCAAGATTAAACCAAGAGGTCTCTTAAAAAGAAAATACCTGAGCGATCATTCATAAAGATTCTTAAGCGGCCGCTCAATTCAACGTGAAGTGACAGACAGAAGAAAATATGCAGGTAGCAAGTGGACACTAAGAGGGCGCTCAAAAGGAAATTATCCCTTCTAAGGGGTGCTTACCAAATTTCCTCTTATCAACGGGCGCTTACCACTTGATCTGAGCGCTCGCTCAAGTCTATTTTGGCGACTTCCATATTTTTTTCAAACTCTTCTACGGGGGTTTGTGGGGTATTAAAGGGGCAACTCACATCATTCATCAATTATTCATCATAATCATTAGTTTCTTAGCCTAGTCTAGAGAATAGAAGCATAGTTTTAGGGTTTTATTTTTCCTTCACAAATTCTTTAGTTTAGTTTGAAGATTTTGTTCTTAGTTTTGCTGTAATCAATGAATTTGCATCAAAGCTTGTTAGACATCAGTTTTCCATCAATAAATCAGTATTTTCTCCCTTTTCAATAGCTTTAAATTTCATTGTTTTCTATCTAATTTCCATTTTGCTTGATTTTATGCTAGTTGATTTTAGATTTCAATCATAAAGTAGTTGAGTTTTATTCCAAATATTGGTAGCATATCTTTCTTTGTCTATTTTATGATGTTTGTTACTATTAAGCATGAGTATTTAGATTACTTAGGGGATAGGGTTGAAAACTCGATCCCAAGCATGGATGATGTTTAACTCTTGGAGTTGGTTTCTTGATTAATAATTTGTGATTTGATGTTGGGTTTTTGTTGGAGCCTAAATTGACCATATAGGTTTCTCTCATTCACATTTCTAGGTCAAAGACATTGAAAAATATAGATTTAGGTAGAGAGCAGATATTGGATTTGTTGACTATTGAGCTATTGGTTTATTGTGTTGATCCTATTATGTTTCTTGGGATTCTTTAGATAACAATTAGGCAAGGAATCCCAATTGTAGTGCTTGTTTCCTTGAAGATGACCAAGAGGTTAGTTACTGGATGAAACCCCTTCTCTGTAATATGTTTTAGGTTCGGTGTATAGATTGATAGTGAGTTTGTGACCCTCATGTTATGTCATTTTTGATCCAATTTCCAGCTTTAGCCCATTCGAGATAGGAATTGGTATTGAATCCCAAAACCCCTAACGCTTTTACCCTATAGAATCAACCTTTAGAACCTCATATTTTACATTCTTATTAGACTAAAACCCTCTCTCATTTTAGTTAAAAATATCTTGTAGTTAGATTGCTAGAATTCAATTGCTATCAAGAGTCATTCTCTATGTATCATGACCCTTATTTGCCCATTACTTGTAAAAGGTTAAGTTGAGGTTTTTTAATAGTAGGAGTCGAAACGACCGATCCCCAATCATATCCAATGTCATCATTGGCAGGGATTGACATTTAGTATCGAGTTCTAAGTAGTTTATACGAGTCTAGTTCACTTTTATTTCATTTCTTTTTATTTTCTTTCTTTTATGTTACATTGAGAATGTCATTGCAAACCTTCTACTTAGCTTTTGGTTGTGTATGCCATCAAGGAGAAGCAATAGAGCCTATTGATGTGCTCATTTTAGAGCACGTTTACTACCTCATTTTAGTGTCAAGTCTTATAATTTTATATTGATTTTATGCATATTATACTTGATTTCACTTTGACCTTGTCTTCGAGTTGTCTTAAGGTCATTCCAGGTGTTTTTGATGATTTCAAGGTGAATTACGATGAATTCGAGTCTTTGACACCCTTAGACACGTGTATCATAGCTTGGGCAAACATTTCAAGTCACTCATGAAGATCCCACAGATTTTAGAACGGATCAGAAGTTGAAAACAGGAGTGTAGAGCTTCAGATTCGACCGAATCTGATAGTCCTTCGGTCGAATGGTACAGATTCGACCGAATTTGAGAGTGATTCGGTCGAATGGTGGTCAGTCTTTAAAGCATATGTTCCATGGTCACTGGGAAGGCCGAATGACACTCATTCGGGCGAATGAGCATCCATTCAGCCATTGTGTCACTGAAGAGGAAGTTCCCAAGATTCTAACTCACTGTCACTCATACGCATGTGGCGGCCACCATGGTATAATGAACACTGCTACTAAGGTCACCACCGCGGGTTTCTATTGGCCAACATTACATAAGGATGTTGAAACATTCGTCAAGAGCTGTGAGAGATGCCAAAAAGTTGTCAACATCTCAATGAGGAATGAGATGCCTCAAAATTACATCCTTGAGTGTGAAGTTTTTGATTGTTGGGGAATCGACTTCATGGGCCCCTTTGTGTCATCTCATGGGAACCAATATATTTTGGTAGGGATTGATTATGTGTCTAAGTGGGTGGAGGCCATCGCCTTGCCTACAAATGTCATAAAGTAGTTATGAAGCTTTTTAAAAGCATAATCTTCCCTCGATTTGGTGTTCCCAAAATATTAATAAGTGATGGGGATTCCCACTTTTCTACGCACGAACTAAACAAATTGTTAAAGAAATATGGAGTCATGCTCAAAGTTGATTCACCCTACCATCCCAAGACTCAAGGATAGGCGGTAGTAGCCAACAGGGAAATAAAGAAGATATTATAAAAGGTGGTTAACCCAAACAGAAAAGATTGGTCTCTCAAGTTAGACGATGCTCTTTGGGCCCACCCACATGTTACAAAACCCCAATTAGCACCACCCCGTTCCGACTATTGTATGGGAAGTCTTTTCATCTACCGGTGGAATTGGAATGTAGGTCTTGTTGGGCGATCCAAACACTTAATTTGGACCCTACATTATTCTGCGAGAAGCGAGCCGCCCAATTAAGGGAATTGGAAGAACTAAGGCTTGACGCATTCCATAACATGCATATCTATAAGGAAAGACCTAAGTGTTGGCACGACCAACGTATCATTCAATGAGTATTCCTTATAGGAGATAAAGTCCTGCTCTTCAATTCAAGAGCAAAGTTATTCCCCGTGAAATTGAAATCGAGGTGGTCTAGACCATTCGAGATTTTACAAGTATTTCATTATGGAACGGTAGAGTTGAAAGACTATCATGGAGGTAGTTTCATTGTTAATGGACATCGGTTAAAACTCTTCCATGAGAGTAACCTTCACGAAGTCAACACCATCGAGCGAATACGTTAGATGATGTCGAAGTTGGGTGATTGGTATAATCATGGGCATACAGCGAGTATCTAAAATTTGAATCATCATTATTTCTAGTTTTTTTAAGTTTTGAGTAGTTAGGTTAACTTCGATTTCTATTTTTGATTGATTACCCGAGCTACGTCGAGCTAAATGACGTTAAACAAAGCACTTACGGGAGGTAACTCGGTTTTATTTGGATTTTCGTGCAAAATAATCATAGTACCATTCTTGATTTGAGAAGGAACAAGTCATTTGATTACTCCAACCTTAGAAATTTGGATTTCAGATTTCATTCAGCCGAATGATAGACCCATTCGGCTGAATGCGCTTGGTATATGAACTTAATTGAAGTTTGGAGGAGTTTTTGAAAGTGTCGAATAAGTAGTTGAATTCGGGCAAATAAGATCTCATTTAACCGAATGGATGCCCCATTCGGTCGAATAGATCTACAAAGGGAATTACAAGATTCTCCTGGGAACCCCAAATGGACACTCCATTTGGGCGAATAGAGGTCCATTCGACCGAATACATATGGGATTCAATCAAATGGCAGTGAAGAATTTTACGTAGTTCTTCAACATTCAACCGAACGGAGCCTTTAATTCGGGCGAATGGAGGTCCATTCGGCCAAATGAGTGCTCCATTCGGCCAAATGGAAGGCCATGTCTATATATAACCCCTCATTTCCACGGGTTTCATCACGAAAATCTCACAACCCTAAACGCACGTTGAGCTTCCCTTCACTCCCTCACTCGCTCATTCTCCTTAAAAACCTCTCATTTTCCTTCTCAAACCTCATCAATCACCATGGGTCTAAGAAGAACCTTGAGAAACCCCTTCAAGAGATCCAAGAAGCATGGTGAAGGATCCTCTTCAGGTACGGCTCGGGAAGAACAACAAACCGGTTCTCAACAACAACCGGAGGGCCAACAACGACTTCTCGACCAGGAATTATGGTTCGATGAGGATAATCCAATGATGGTTTTCGTATCTTTAGAGCAATATGAATGTTTCCAACGGCTTAAGGTATGAAAAATTAACCCTACTCGTTATTTAGACCTTTCTATTTTACAAAGAATGGGTATTTATGATCAATTTATGGCTTTGTTGACAACATGTGGCCTAGAGAATTGGATTAACATGTGGCACCTGATTCATAAGCTTTTAACTTATGAGTTTCTTAGTTCCTTAACACCATGTCAACGTGAAGGTAGGTTGCATTTGTCTTTTCGGCTAAGGAATGCAACCTATTTTCTAGACTATGCTGCATTTTGTGCCATTTTTGGTTTTAATAACGAACCTATTCCTGATAAACAACCAGACAACTCTCGAATTTCTGAATTATGGCCTAAAATTGCCAGCCAGCTTGTTTATCCGAATAAGAATATATATGCATCTGATGTACAACACCCTGTTCTTCGTATATTTTTTAAATTTGCTATGGAGACATTGTTCCCTTCCCCTAGCCCTCACTTAGTTAAAACACATGAAGTGTACATTCTGCACCGTTACCTTGCACCGCACAACGACACATCACTAAGCCTTCCAATTACAATGTGGAAGTTTTTAAACAACACAGCCACCCTAAATGCAAACACTGACCTATGTCTAGGGGGACACGTATTCCACATCGCTGAGTTCCTAAATGTTATGAATCATGTAGAGTTCAGTGACAAATATGCCGGTTCCACCACCCTTCACGAGCAATTCCTCGTATGGGCCGTCTTTATTTTCACTGACTCTATGCGATGGCGGTACCTGAAAGACCGCACCATTCCCCTTCCCTATCCTCAATTACCTCCCCTTTTGGAGTTTTTGGACACGTATCTCTTAGGCAGCGATGTGCCGAGATACGCTGTGGAGCCCCCACTTCTACCCCCTCCTCGTCCTCACACCCTTTCTATGCGTGACAGACCTAGGGCTTCCACTTCGGTCTTACCAGACCATGAGGATTCAAAGGATGAATCTGAGTCCGATATTATGAACTCATTAGGTTGCATAGAGAGAAGGCTTGACCAGGTCCTCACCACCCAAGCCCATCATACCGCCCGGCTCGATCACCTCGAGCAAAACTTTGAGCGGGCACACTACCCATGGTATGACATGGCCTACCACTCCTATATGGTCGGCGAAAGCATGATCACCCCTTCCTGGTACCCTTGCCATGACAACTATAATGAAATATCATTAAGTCATGGGTTTGACCGGTTGAGGGTGGGTAGGCATTGGTTTAACAACTTCACCTCACCGGCTCCTAGAAGAGCCTCAGATGACTATGGGATGGACTATATGGGTGGGGAGGAGGAGGATAATGAGGAGGATGACCAGGGGGATGATGAGGGTTTCATAGGGGATGAGTAGTAGTAGACCTACAGGCCTTCCTTAGCGCCGAGGACGGCTTCAGCCTGGCTTGGGGGGGATATCCATTGTCCACTACTCATTATTTTGTTGCATGTCCTTTGGTCTTGATTGTTGGGTTTAGTGCTGTGTAGTTTTGCATTGTTTTGTGTTTTTGTGTTCTGTTTCTTAGTGTTTTTTTGTTTTGTGTTTTGCTTTTTGGTGTTGTTTTTTGGTGCTTGTATAATAAGCTCCATGTGCTGCTGTGCCTACGTACTGGTATGATTGCTCTCTTGAAAATCCAAATTTATTTACTTTGTTATATTCATGTTTGTTTCCCTTCTTTCCATTATATGCTCCCTTTTGGTCATCATATGCTCCCTTCTTTCCATTATATGCTCCCTTTTTTCCATCATATGCTCCCTTTTTTCCATCATATGCTCCCTTTTTCTCCATCATATGATACAAATCCTTCTTTCCATCATATGCTATAAACAAACATGCAAGCTTCTATCGTGCACTTTACATTGATTATATGCAAACTCGTATTCCCCTAGCCCTGTGCCTGTTTTGGGTCTGAGTTTATCGACTATTTTTCACTTAACTTGGGGGATCAGAGCTTGCTTGGTATGTGGTTTGGATGACTACCTATTGAGGCGCATTTCGACTAACCTAGTGAGGATTGAGCCTTCTAGGACTTTATTATGAGTCCTGTATTATTGAGTGTTAGTCAGGGAATCTTAAGAATTGTATCTATTCTCCTCCAGCATAGTCTGCTTTTCTAAAGGTTAGGGATGATAATACGTTTGTAGTAAAAGCTACATAACCAAACTACCTACCATGAATATGAATTTACTCTAGGTTAAGCCAAATTTGTGCCTTCACCTTCTTCTTTGTAGCCACACTATCTAACTCCACATGTGCCAAATGTCCCCCCTTTGTACCTAGAGGATAGTCATGTGATCATAGTGAAGTTGGTGTTCGTTGCATTGTGATATAGGATTTCGGTTTTGAAAAACGATTATTGGATGATTTGACTATATGCATTAGTCTTAGTGTATTTCAAGGAATTATTCACATGAAAAGTTCAAATAAGGAAAAAAAGCTTGAAAAGCACAAAAAGAAAAAAAAAGAGAAAAAGAAACAAAAAGAAAAAAAAAAAGAGAAAAAGAAACAAAAAGAAAAAAAAAGAGAAAAAGAAAGAAAAAAACAAAAAAAGAGAAAAAGAAAAGAAAAAAAGAGAGAAAAATTTGAGAATAAAGTTGACATAGGGTATTAGAGTTCATTATTGGGAATTTTGGGAGTGGCATGATGGTTGGAAGGCGTAGTCTTCCTGGGTTTTGTTACCTTGGATCACTTACTATCCTCTATTTTAACTCCACATCCCAAATTCTACCATACCTTGATCCTAGCCTACATTGCAACCCTTTCCAAACATGTTCGACTTAACCTGATTAGTAAGATCTGTGCTGGAGAGTAGATAAGACACAATCCCCGAGATTTCTCCCTATTTAGGTGTTTAATTCCCGACCCATCTTTAGTCGGATGATTTTGAGCGAAACACATACCCTATAAACACATGAGCGTATTAGAAATTTCCTACATCTCTTGGGAAATAACCTCGGGAGCGTAGACTTGCGGCCTCATTAGGTAGTGGGCGGAATGAACTATGATGTAGCCTGCTTGGTGAGCCCGAGTATGTGTAAAACGTTATTATGCTCTTCTAATCCCATTGTACTTGCACGCCTATGGCTAGGGAAGAGTTTTGCACATGCTCGGCTTGCATTGTCTTGATTTTCACTCTCCTTGTTCTTCATTCGCTTCTATAGTTGTTTTGCCCTAAGCTATCACTTCACCTTCCTATTTCATTTCCTAGGGACTAGTAAAAGTTTATCTTGGGGGAAATTGATGTGCTCATTTTAGAGTACATTTACTACCTCATTTTAGTGTCAACTCTCGTGATTTTATATTGATTTTATGCATATTATACTTGATTTCATCTTGTTCTTGTCTTCGAGTTGTCCTAAGGTCATTTCAGGTGTTTTTGATGATTTCAAGGTGAATTACGACGAATTCGAGTCTTTGACACCCTTAGACACGTGTATCATAGCTTAGGCAAACATTTCAAGTGACTCATGAAGATCCCACGGAGTTCAGAAAGGATCAAAAGTTGAAAAGAGGAGTGCAGAGCTTCAGATTCGACCGAATCTGATAGTCCTTTGGTCGAATGGTACAGATTCGACCTAATGTGAGAGTGATTCGGTCGAATGGTGGTCAGACTTCAGAGCATATGTTCCATGGTCATTGGGAAGGCCGAATGGCACTCATTCGGGCGAATGAGCTTCCATTCGGCCGAATCAGAGACTTTATTCGCACGAATGCTGAACAGAGAACCATTTGGTAGAGCTGCTGGAATGGTTGAATGGAAGCGTATTCAGGCGAATGGTGTAGCATTCGGCCGAATGGTCCTTGCATTCGGTCAAATGATAGTGTTTTCTCCGGAAAAACTACTTCTTTTTAGGGTCGGCCCATAGACATTTTAGGGTTTTCGGACCCCTTTTACTCTTTGTTATGAATACTCCTCTCTCTGAAGCGAGGGAGGCAGCTAGGTTTTTATTAGTTTATGCACTTTTAGCTTTGTTTAGCCTCAAAATTCTTTTAGTTCTAGCTTTCAGTTTTCGGTTTTCTCAACATTTGTACTCCGAGTTTTGGATTTTGTCATTCGAATTCTGATCATGGATATCAAATTAAAGCGTTTGTGAGTATTAATCCATCTTTTACTTTTGAATTCATTCGTTATATTTCATTCCTTGTTTAGCCTAGTATTTATCATTTATTAGCATAGTTTCTGATTTACTCTTGTTCTCGTTAATATCTTTTCATGATCGTTTTGTTTGCTTTATTGAATATCATCATGTTGTTTAGCATGAATATGTGTGAGTAGTTCTCTTAGGGGTTTTGATTGGTGAAGCCCTAGGAAAAGCTATGTTCTTTATTGTCTAAGGTTGCAGGAATGATGATAATAAGTAGTTTCGAAATCCAATGCGAATCTTGTCCTGCCACTCCTTTGGAGACATAGGGCGATTATAGGTCGTTCGTTGTGATTTGTGGAATCACCAACTTCCTCTCGCATGTTTGGGTGTCCATGCTAGTTATTGTTAGATTTTCTCTAACCTATCATGTTTGGTTTTGAAAGCTTCATTCCTAGGGTGAATCTAATCTCGTCCTCATTTTTCTCTATTTGATTTACCTCTTAATTCATCGTGATAAATATTCTCGTTATTAGTTTTAGTTGTTTTTCAATCCATAAAGTCCAGTTGTGTTAAGAATTAAGTGTCTTGATATCCTTTGTCCTCGTGGTTTGACACCCTACTCCACTATGCTCGTATAGTTCGTAGGTTGGTATAAATATTGTTTACATAACTAGTCTTTTAGTAAACGACCTAAAAGCCGGTTATCACCTATCTACTAGCTCCATTGAATCTGGAGATTGAGCGTACCATTAGAGCTATTAGAAGAGGCTTGAGAGTTGGAAACAACTCATTCCAAGTAGAGGGTGAAGAAACTAATCCAGATTCATCTTGCCCTACTTCTATAGAGGGAGTGTTCTGTCCTAATTTGTTTTCCACTCACTCTAACCCACTTTTCTCTATGATAAAAGGTATATATAGGCCATTGAGGCAGTATGGAGCTCCAAGAGCTTACTAGGTACATAGTGGTATAGTGTAAACTACTACAGAGGCTAATAACTTCATGTTAAAGACCACAATAATCACTTTTGTGGAAACCCATCCATTTGGAGGAGAGAAACATGAGTCACCACATGCTCATTTGAAATAATTCATAAAAATAATGTGATTTAGTTAAGGAAAATAGGGTGACTTAGGATTACATTAGATTAAGCTTGGTCAAGTTTTCTCTCACAAGCAAAGCTAGTGAATGTCTTAAGAAAGTGGAGCCTAATTCTTTGAGGACATGGGAAGAGGTCACGAGATCTTTCTTACATAAGTTCTTCCCACCATCAAATACCGCTAAAATGATAACAAAAATTGCAACATTCCGTCTAAAAGGTGATGAAACACTATTTGAAGCATGAGAACAATTTAAAGGGTTGATAAAAGCGTGTGCACATCATGGAATGGAGAAGTGGCTACTTCTTCATATCTTCTATAATGCATTTTTAATTCAAAACAATACAAGCCTTGATGCAGGAGACAATGGAGCTATCATGAGACTAAGACAACCTGAAGCATCTAAGGTGATAGAGCAAGTTGTCGAGAACTTTGATGATGAAAGTGAAAGGGTACAACTCTAACAAGGAGGAAGGTATAAAGTAGATTCCATTAGTGTACTTTTTTCTAAGTTAGATGCACTCACCAATAAATTTTATGAAGTTGTGTTGAATAGTCTAATATGTGGCATGCAATCCCCATAGGCATCTAGTATTAATACTCTTATGCAGGTTTTATGTTGTGATGTTTGTGGTGATTAAGATAATAACCCTTTGCAATGTCCCCTACTAACCTCAACATATAATGCACCATCTGGCATGTAATAGATAAATTCCATGAGCAATATGGCCCATAACCCCAAATTTAACCCTTACTCTAACACTTATAATCTAAGGCTAAACTTTAGTTAGAGAAATGGGAAGAACCAAGGCAAGGGAAATGTAATGGGCAGACCCAGGGGAACTTTCAAAACTAGGGACCCAAAATTTTAGTGGCCAAAACCAAGGAAATTCTCAAGGTAATAGAAACTATAAGAACCAAGGGCAAGGAAACTCTAGAGAACAAGGAAATGGTAATTATGGGCCTAATTAGAATCAAAATAGGTTTTAAAACCTGAAGCAAGGCTGATTCCAACACCTTAACCATTAAATCCCATCCAGTTTCAACGTAGGTCCAAGGCCTAATGTCCCCCCATCCCAACCACCTCCTTAAAAGTCTAACTTAGAGTCATTAATAGAGAGTTTTCTAGCCTCCTAATTAAACAAAGAAGAATAGTGACATTGAGGAAAGCTTAAAGCAAATGAAGACACATGATAAGATGCTTGAAAATCAAATTTCCCATCTTGCCAATGCCCTTAAGGATGGCCCAAGACCCTTTATCCCTAGCCAAGGCATGGATCCTACTTAATATGTCAATGTCAGATTGGCTATGAGTGGAAAGACTCTAAAAGACCTTGTCTCGACAAATAGAATGAATGAGAAAACCCATGAGAAGGAAGAGGGTACAATAGTTAAGGATCCTAGGGAAAAGGGTAGTAAGCCTCAATCACCTCCCTAACTTACATTCCACCCATTCCCTACCCTTAGAGACTAGAATATGGTAAACTTGAGGAGAGATATGGGAAGTTCCTCCAAATGGTTAAATATGCTCAGCTCTAGATACAATTTATAGATGCCATAGCTAAAACACCATCCTTTTCTTTAAAAGACTTAACCACCAGTAGGAGAAAAATAGAGGGAGTTGTCAGTCTATGTCACCAGTGCATCATAGTTTTTTTACACCGACTTCCACCCAAATTGGGAGATCTAGGTAGTTTTTCTATCATGGTTAAAGTTGGTAATCTTTCTTTTGATAATGCATTTGTTTGATTTCAGAGCTAGCATCAGCCCCATGCCTTTATCTGTCTATAAGAGGTTGTGTAATGTGGGACCTTTGTCTAAATTCGAGATAACGTTATAGCTTACTAACACGAGTACCAATCACCCTATGGGTTTTCTCATGGATGTCCGTATGTTTGTTAGGAAGTTAGTTTTATCGTGTGATTTATTGCATGGACGTCCCTAAATACACCCAAACTCCTATTATTTTGGATAGATCTTATCTTGCTACTACATGTGCATTGATTGATGTAAAGAGAGGAAAGCAATCCTTTTAAATAAGGAAGGATAAGGTGGAGTTTGAGCTCTAAAATGAAATGATGATCCCGTCAACCCTAAGAGAGTGTTTCAATATTGGCATTGTGGAGAATAAGGCTATAAAGTCTTCATGGTAAGCTGAGGTCGATGCCTTACTGTTAAGCCTAGAAGGGATAATGCAGAGTGATGTTGAGATCCTAGAGAAAGATCTCGTACTTGGTGGAGATTCTTTTGGTGATCCTATTATTCATTTGGAGCCTATGAGTACTGTAGGAGAGATCTATGCCTCTTGAGGTAGAACTAAAACCCTTACCTTCTCATTTAAATCATGTTTATTTGGGTGAAAATTCTATATACCCAATTATCATCGATTAAAAACTTAATCACGGCTAATTGACTCCACTCATGAACCATGTACATGAGTACTTATGGACCATTGGGTATGGAATTGATGATATAAAGGGGATAAGTTCCTCTTTGTGTGCTCACATGTTATGTAGTACAAATAAAGTGGACTAGAAGTGTAGGAATGATGAGCTCGTTGAGAAGTGTAGTCTTGTGGTGCGAGACCACTTTATAGTGTAAAATAGTCACTTCAATGATGATAACATCATCTCATAGTGCCAGATCTTCTAGCCCTAACTAATTGACAATCATGAATAATGTCAAGTTAGTGACAATAAAAGAGCACTTGAGAGAGGTAACCCGAGTTGTCTAATTCTTCTTTTGATTTCTTTCTTTAAGTTTTATTGTTTTTAACTTAGAATTTCATTCTCAATGGATTAGTGTGTTTGAGGTACAGTGCACCGAGGAAACAAAGCTAAATATGAGGGAATGTTGGAGCAAGAGTGATTAAGAGGATTGAAGAAAGAATGGGATGAAAATAATGGCAAATGAACATTCAACAATTAACCATATGAAAAAATTAAGTATGGGAAATTTTAATCAGAACTAAGTAGGTGCTTAGGAGAGGCTTGAGTGGGTGCTCAGTTCAAGTAAAAATCCCAGGCAAAAAAATATAAGCGGTCTCTAAGCGAGCATCAAGGGACTACTTAGAAGGAATTTCGGGCAGGAAATTTAACCTGAGTGGCTGCTTAATATTCCATCTGAGTGGCCGCTTAGAAGACTTTGGAGTGCATACAGAATAAAATGAGTGGGCAACAAGCAGGGAGCAAGCGCCAGCTCACAAGGAAATATTAGGCAAAACAATGACCTGAGGGGACACTTAACATTCCTTTTAAGCGCCCACTCAAAGGAAATAAAAGGCCCCAAAATGCTTATGAGCGGGCGCTCATAAACCCTTCTGATCACTCGCTCAAACCCCTTTTTTTGCTGAAATCTGGAATTATTTTACACGAGGTAGGCCCTTTCCTTCACCTATTATTTCCATTCATCACTTCAACCTTCAAACTCCTCTCTCTCACTCTCTCTCTCTCTAAAAACCTCCCTACCTCCCTCTCAATTTTTTCTCCATAACTCACCCAAATCTCATCATTTTTTACTCTAAATTACTACCATTGTTCTCCTCTATTCTTTATCTACACTTTGATGCCATTTTTTTTCCAGAAAAAATCACTTATGAAGGAAACCCCAAATTCAAACCCTAAGAAATTTGGTTGGAATTTCATGTTTTTTTGCTTCTAAGGTCAGAATTGGCACTCAAGGAATAATTTGGAGGAAGTATTTCTTGGTAATTTTGTTATCTCTTTCTCACTTTTTTTAAATTCTTGTTTTAAATCTTCATATTTATTGTTGATTTTCTAAAATATTTTTGGCAATTTGTTATATTTAGTGTATTGTGGTAGTATTGTGCTTGATTGTGAATATTTTGGAGTACTTGTTTAGGTTGAACATAGAGAACTTAGGTTGAACCTAGAGAACTTAGGATAGTGCACATAGTTTAGGTGATTTGGTGATTATGTATACTGTGAACTTGGATTTGGTGGTGTTAAATCTTGTAGTTGGATTTTGGTATTGAATTTTGGGATTAGGTTGTTGTTGTGATATTTTGGATTATACAATCATATTGTGGAAAGTTGCTTTCTTGAAAGAAATATAAAACCCCTAAATCATCTAGTGCCTCATAATCTTCTCAACCCACAGTGCCAGCCCTAAAATTCATCAACCCAAATCATAAATCATACTACGAAAAGATAAAACATCAAAAACTCTTAAGTACCCGATTCTACGAACGAAACTCTATGGGAAAATTAGGAATAGATGAAGACCTCTTTGGCTTACTCACTGCCCTAGGGTGGGCCGAGTTTTCCCAGCTCCACAACTATACTTATGAGAGGTTTACCTTCTAGTTTCTAGCTTCCCTAGAGAGGACACATATAAGGGAAAATGATTATTAGATTACCTTCCAGCTATTCAATCAATCGCAGTCCATTACCCTAGCCTAACTAAACTAAATTTTTAAATAAGATCCCTAAAATGATATATATATGCTTTGGACATGGGGGAGTTTATGAATCACGATGAGGTAGGATGGTGGATAACTTTAACTAATGATATGGAATATCAGTCAAACACTTGCCACGCTTCCCATATTATCTACTCGTGCCTGAGGATCCTTCATATGCTATTTAGGTATTCCATTTTTTATAAAAAGGACTTAAGAAAGACTATAAGAGATGAGGTAGAGCTGCTATGGATGGAAGCTGTAGGAAAAGCAAGGCTAGGGAGTCTGCTTAACTTTGGGCATCAATTTTTGGTTAGGTGCATAGAGCACAAGAGGGGTGGCCTGACTAGGACATCGATATAGGGGGCATGGTTACAATTATTGCACATACTTTAGGTTTTGCAAATTAGTGCCAACTTCTTACCCCCGTTGATGTAAATGACATTTACATTGACATTGATGCTATGAAGAGGATATATTTCATCTAGTGTACAACCGACCCAGAGGTCTATGGTTGGAAGGTATGGAGGGTAATAAGCTTCTAACTACCAAACACCGAGCTGACTGATATAGTGCGAGAAGGAGGCAACATGCCGAAGATTTCTGGACATGAAATACAACATCGACGTGCCTCCTGTGCCCACATAGCCATGCCTAGACCTAAAGGAGGTACATTTTCTTCTCATTCCCCCTCCCCTTCTTTTAACTTAAAAGAAAAATTTAGGAAGATAAATATGAGGCCTAAAGGAGTAATATGATTTGCAAGAATTGGATTTATTACTATCATGTTCAACGTGGGGATTTTACACACTATGTTAACTACCCTTATGATCCCCCTCAACCTAGTCCCGTCCCCTCATGGTCTGAGGACAACACACCCACTTACCCTTATTGGACGGGTCCTACCATCCCTAGTGCCACACCCCTTTCTTTCCCCCCTATGATTACTCTCAGAGCGAGGCATGTGACTACCCAAGCAATCCCACTTACCTGTATGATGGGCTGGGTTTCCCTTGGGTTATACAAGTGGGTGGGATGGCCTAGTAGGTGTGTCGCCCTTTGGGAACTACCTAGATCATTCGCGGTATAATTGGCTGCCCTACACTTACGCATTGGGTCTTGATGTATAGATGCTATTTGATAGAAATGTTTCATCAATTCAATGGTTGTGTTATCCTTACTAGTGAAACATGGACTTCTAGTTTTAGTGAAATTTTTCAATGCATTACCGTCATTGGATTTATGATGAGTGGTTTATTAAAAAATGTATTATTTGCTTTAAGGCAATGGAGGAGAGACATCCTAGGTTCAACATAAAGGTATGGATAAATGAATGCCTTAAGAGTTTCCACTTTCTTGATAAAATATTTTCCCTTTCCCTTGATAATGTTACATCCTACACCAAATGCATTGAATACTTGAAGGGTGACCCTAGTTTAAAGTTATGGCATGGTGGTGAACTTTTGTATGTATGTTGTTGAGCTTTCATTTTGAAATTGTTAGTCTAAGAACATTTAGGTGAATTGACTCCTTGCTTAACCCCATTAAAAGTGTATTTAAGTGGATTAGTATTATTGCTTCGAATAGAAGGAGGTGGTACATGGCCTTTTGTAGAGAGTGAGGACTTAAGAAAAGGAAATAGTGCATTGCTACCCCAACTCGCTAGAACTCAACCTATAGATTATTAAACAATGCTATTAGGTATCGTTAACTTTTGACCCTTCTTTAAAATATAACTCGGGTGAATCCTGATGAACTAATTACAAATGACCATTAGACTATCACTACTTTTATTTATGACATTTTAGCTGCCTTTGACCATACAACTAAAATTTTTTCTCAAACCTATGACCCTAACATTCATTTACACATATTAGATTGTGTTTCAATAACTAACATTATAAATGAACATTTCCAATTCTTCAAGCATGTTGAGTAAATGCTACACATATTTCAAGGAATTCCCCATCATTTACAACATGACTACTATTCTTGATCCTATAGTTAAGGCTCAAGGTTTGGAGAATTTGTTAGAATTTTACTATAGCACTCTTGATATTACTTATGAGGTTGATGCATATATTAATAAATGTAAAAATACTTTAGCAAGTTTATATGATTGTTATGAAACTCTTTATGCTACACAACAAAACATATCATTTACTAGTGAAAGTTTCGATACAAGATTCATGCTAGCACTCAATAAAATTCTAAAAAAATCTAAAACAACTGCTTCTTCTTCTTTTTCTTCAATGACTATTTTTCATATCAACATGAAAACGATGAAAATTTTCAAATTATTAAGTGGTTCCATGATCATGACTAGTATACGAGATTGTTGGACAAAAAGAGATCCCACTTATCCCCTAAAAGCATTCAAATCTATGTTTGCAAAATGGATTGGGATCAAGCCGAAAGAAGGATCTAAGGATTGAGGGAATACGAGAATGATGAAGATGATCCATATATGATAATGGAGATGAGTGAATAATTGGATGGAGGTGAAGGTAGTTCAGGGAACATAGCTAGCTTAGTACGACTTTAGGTATATAAATGAACTATGTGGCTTTGATATCTTTGAGATATGTACGCAACTTATTAGTAAAATTCAAAATTTAATTTTATAATTTTTAAATTTTACATAAAAATGAATGCCCCCTTTTTCTCACCCACTAAATTAACAAAAATTAAAACAAAAAATTTGAATATCAATAATATATATGAAAATAAATATATGAATACCGATAATATATGTGAAAAATTAATTTATAATTATAAAATATGTTTTCTTGGATTTTAAAATAAACTTAACAACTTCTTATATTAATGTTATTATTATTAGTAACTGCATGGTTAGACATTTTACATTATCAATATCAATAGAATATAATGAATGTGATTAAGTGAATATAAAAGTTTTTTGCTTGTTTATATGACATTATCATATTTTATCAAGTCGTGAACACATTACAATCATGAAAGTTTTGGTAAGTTTGGTTTTGTGGTTATAATAACAGTTATAATTGCAAACTTAGGCTTGCAAAAAGTTATCTGGTTGTTTAATTTATTTCGTAAAACTTGAGTTATTTATGATTACATCTTCCTAATTTATGTAAGTTTATGTTAAATCGAATAAGTTGCAAAACAAATCGTCAAAACCCAGCCAACCCTTAGCTCGTTTTGACCTCTGCCCCATTTGTTATGGGTTGAGCTCCCCCAGCCTAGCTTGTATTCAGACCGACCTGCCCCCCAGACCTGCCTTGTCACGGCTCAAGCTAGGCCCCGCCCTACCCCTTGGTCACCACTAGTTGGAGCTATGTCATGGAGAAAAACTTCTTTTAATTCATCTTTTTCACTTGATAAGTAAACCTTCAACATCCATGCATATTTTGTAAATTGCATATGTCAATTCCGCATCATATAAATTGCACTTTATTGCTTTATTTTCTTTTCCCACTTTATATACTCAAGAACCTTATTTTATTGTAAATCATGTGATCACCTTTATTTTTTCACCTAATTCATGACTTATTGATCGAAGTGCATCATGTCTAAGAAGATAACTCTTAGACAACCGCCTTTAGAACCCCTTAATATTGTGTACCCATGAAAGAAGTGAGCACTACTTAATCTAGATGTTTACATAATTCTAGCATAGTGAATATACCTAGTCTAGATTTTCTTAGTGTTTGTGCATGTGTCTAGGAACTATTAACTTAATTTGTCTAATTACAATCAATTTTACAAGTACATTATTTATGCATCGACATATATTGCTCATTTTCGAACACATCTTGGGTGATTCGAGACCTACTTTAAGTCACTTGAGATTTAAACCCCAAGAAGATGTCCAAACTACGCTAAGTGTTCGGTGGAGACTTTTCAATGACCTTTTTTTGAACCTGATCCATAAAAGGATAGTCAATAACGCAATATCAATCCTTACTTTGGCAAGAACAGTCGGGCTAGTGAGAAATTGTCCCTCTCTTCACTTTGTCGGGAAAATGAGAGGATTGTATTGAAAAATATTGAATATTTTAACGGTAACTCACTCATTGAGTTATTCATCCAGACACTAGTTCATTTTTTATCCCTATGATTATTTTCTTCCCAAGAGGAAAAAAGATGAAATCCCTTTTGAATTTGGGAAAATCAATTTAGGATTATATTTGATGATAGGGAGTACTAGTTTATGGGGAAAATGAAGAATGGACTAACCATGCATAATTATGGTTTGGATAAAAGAAATTTTTTTTTGCAAAATTGTGTCATGAAGACCACAAGGAAGAATATTAAAAAGCATAGGGCTACCGTTAATAAAGTTTTTTTTTCCAGTCGGCCAAGTGTAAAATGAAATTGTACAAGGTGATTATTGAGAATTACCCAATAATATTTATAACAACTGAAAATGAAAAGCAACATTATAATGTTAGATTGAAAAAACATTTAGATTTGACTCAAACTCAATTTTTTAAAGTTTAAAAAGTAACGAATTGGATTTGCACTTGGCAAAAATTTAATCTAATACAATGTACTTACACCTTTATTTATCTTGTATAACCTAATAGTTATGATATGGGTTGAAAGAGGTTGTTAATTATTTTTGGATCTATTCAGTTGGTTTTGGGTTAATAATTGGATCGGGTTCAATCGGTTATTTATTTAATCGGTTTGGTTCAGATTCGATTCAAGTTGGACCGGTTTGGGTTTGAACGGTTCAAGTTTGATCGGGTTAATTTGGCTTATTTTGGGTTTTGCTCGACTTTCGGCCGAGCCCAATTTAGACAGTTTATTCCGAGTCATTTCGAGACAATTTGGTTTGATTCATGATTATTTTACAATTATATTGTAAATTTCATTTTATATGTTAGTTAAATTCATGATTATTTAGTTTCTATTATGTACTTGTCAATACTTTGACAATAAATAGTGTTGTTAAGATCATTATTTTTTATATGATGGGCTTGGCAAGATCTAATTGAATTGTAGAATCGTGCGATCCTACATAGTAACGCATTTATACTTACAAATTTCAACCTTTATCAACAATATTCCTAATTTTTTTTATTGTTTTGTAGAAAAAAAGGATAATTTAAAAGACTATAAATTGTTAAAAAATCATAATCGTCAACTTATTCGAAACCAATACAAATAAAGTATAAAGGTATGAATTTCTTATTTTGATAGAAATATGAATCATCATATCTAAAAATTGTAATCTTATTCGAGATCATTAAAACTAGGAGTGTGCAAAATAACTGTAACCGTGAAAAATCGGTTCATATTAACGGTTATTTTACTGAACCGTTCAAAATTAACAATTATGGTAATAAAATGTTTGTAATGGTTAATTGTCGGTTAACCGATATTATTATTTTAAAAAAATAACTAAATCTAAAAGGCTAAAACATTAATAAATGTCATAAGTTTTTTTTTATACATGATTCAAACTTGTGTAAATATGAGTTATTATTTTTGTAGAAGATCCAAATGAGCTAAGGAATCATACAAGTAGTTTCACAATATTAGGTGTACAAGTGCATTAAAATGGACTGAAACGGTTAGCGGTTAACCGTTAACCTTATCGTTAAATACTAGTTAACCGTTTATCGGTTACCGTTATTTAACAGTACGATTAGCCTTTTCTTAATAACTAGTATAACAGTTAACCATACCGTTGAAGCTTAATAGTATAGTTAACCATTTAAGCATACCCCTAGTTAAAACCAACTAATGATGCTTGATTAACATTTCAATCAAGTATGAAGCCTTAAAATTCAACTAGTGTACCAAATGTTTCAGATTAAATGATAAGAATAAACTAACTATAAATCTATAAGTTATATACAATTGACTAAGATTTGCATCTTGGTAAAGTATCATAGTAAGATACTAATGGAATTATGAAAATATGAATTCTATGTTTCTATCTACTTAGAATTTGAATAATATTATTAGATTTGAGCATTTTTAGTTGTTTTTGTGTCCAAAAAGATAAAGTGGATACAAATAAATGACGAATGAAAATTTATTTTATTAGATAGTCTTTTAGACTTCTTTGTAGTTTTTGCGCAATTAATAATATTTTTATTTTACAAATTAATTTAAGTAAAATAATTCTAAATTCATAGTTAAAATATTTATGTGCTTATCATTACTTTTATAGAATTTTTTTTATTAGAATGTAACATCCGTATCTCAGCATTTCACGTATATTGAAATATGCTCCTAAGTTGGAATTTTGCGAAATAAAAAGTTTTTGGTTAAGAATCCTAATAATTTGCAAGAAAATGTGATTTGAGTATGATAACTCTACTGTTAGGTTTTTAATAAGTTCCTTTTGAACATGTCTTCTTTAATTGGGTTAAAGATCACTATCAATTATGCCTTATCGGTTACTTGCCGGGTTGAATCAGGTTCAGGTTATTACTAGTTGGTTTACAATCGGGTTGGGTTGTTAACGGGTCGGGTCATTTTGGAATCAAGTTGTATTTCAGGTTAAATCTGTTTCCAGGTTGGATTTGGGTTGGGTCGTTACGGGTTACAGGTTATACCTTTCGGGTTAAAACGAATCGGGTCCGTATACTCAAATTCACGGGTCCGGGTTGAAAATTCACGGCGCTACTCTAGCAAAAGGCTGATCTCTCCGAGGTCTTCGAAAGTTTACAAGTACTCCATAAAAAGATGTCAAATCTTGATAAGTCTCCAACACCCAAATACAAACACAACGAAAACCCAGAGATAGTGGCAGAAGAAGAATCAGGCGACATGGGATCATCAACTTCACCTGAGAGGAAGAAAGCAGAGAAAAACCAACAACCAACGAAGGCGCAGAAGAAGGGGTTAGGGTGGATAGAGTGGCTAAGAGGGTGGTTCAGTGTCATCTTTGAGATGCTGTTTCAACGCATTGCAGCTAGTCATTTGCAAAACCCAATGCCTTTGCCTCCTATTGAAAATCTCACATGCATTGTTACTGGATCCACTAGCGGCATCGGCTGTGAAATCGCCAGGTCTCCTTCTATTTTATTCTCTTTTAATTTTGGATTTGTTTTGAGTTTCATAGTCGTTGGCCATATTATTGTAAAAGACAATGTCAACTAACTTAGTTAGTTAAAGTGTTGGGGTGAGATCAAATCTTAGCTACATCATTAGCCATTTGTGGCTCTCTTTACACCAATACGACTGGATATGTTCCTTTTTTTTTCGGACCAAGTATTAGTTAAATTATTAAAGATAAATTGTTAACGGGTGTGGACAGACAATAGCATTTTGTTAGACTGTCAAAACTGACAGTTGGGTAGTTTGATTTGATTTATTTGTTTACTGTTTTGGGGTTTCTGATGTGAATTTTACGTTGGATGGTTGAAAGTTGAGCTTGTTTTGTGCATAGTGATGAAACCTATTGATGTGCTTTAAGTTATTACGTTGTTATGTAACATTTGTTTATGTTTGATGATTTTGAATTGGTGAGAACTGAAGGTTTTTTGAAGAGATTGAGTTTGGATGAATGCAGGGAATAATGGAATTTTGTAAGGGTTGCAAGTTTAGCAATGTATTCGAATCGTTATGCCTAGTATATTGAGCTAGAGTAGTCTGAATTCAGCTTGTGCGATGGGTTTAGCTACATTGTCAAAGTGAGAGCGTAAATGATGTGATGGTTGAAAGTTTAGCTATTTGTACAAATCGTTTTCTTTAATATGTTGAACTAGGGTAGTTTGATTTTAAATTAATTTGGAACAAGGCTACTTCGATCGTGCATTTAAGCATTATTTCAACAATTATAAAGCGAGCCTTAATCCCAAAAAGATGGGGTCATGTGCATGTAGTACTAATAGACTATCTCATATGATCATTCACACAAATCCTCCTCATTTCCTCCTATTTAGTGCATTTAAGCCTCATTGAAGTTAATAAGGTTACTGGGCCTCATTGATTAAATCTAAGGCTGCATACATTTCGATGCTTTGATCCCTCCAAATGAGGATTCATTATCAGTTGGTGTATAGTATATCTAGGGTAAGAAATGTTGTTGGAGGGATTCTCTTTATTATTATTTTTTCTTTTGAGAAATCTCATTTGTGTGATGGTGGTCTTGTCTTATTATTCTTCCTTGTTAATGCTAATTGGCCAACGGTTGTATTTGTTGTGAAACAAGAGGTGAAACATAGAGTTATCTGCAGAGGTTGTTGTTGGATTATGCATGCATTTAGGAGATTTTCTTTCTTTTGGTGAAGTATTATAGTGGGTAGGCTTGTCCTTGGGCTTATCATCTGTGCTAATACTTCAAAATTGCACATGTATTGGTGGATGAAAAGAATAAGCTTGTGGGTATTGACCAATCCCTAGTAAAAGAATTGAGGACACCATTTATTTGATAAAGTTGCCTAGAGGGTGAAGGATGGCAATAAGCCCGTAGCTGTATTTCTAGTAAGATGCGAGGCAAAAATGAGAGTTGTTGACAAAGGCTTCTGTTCTCCTAGTAGAATTGGAAGATTTTTCGTTGTTTTCTTGAAGGTTATCAAAGTCAGCAAACTTTAATTTGACTAATCATATGTGCATAGAACTTAAAGTTGTACCAGGACGGGAAGAACCAGAGCATGAAATTGTAGGGATGACCAGTCACCAGTAGCAGAGTACCCATCAGTTTCATGTGATTAGACCATGACAACCTGTGAAAATCTACATGGGAGAATTTTAACATCCATATCCTTCATAAGAAGAAACTTGGAGAGGAATGCAATATTTATCGTCCAACAGTTGGATATTTTCAACTTCCTTCAGGAAAACAAAAGAGGAATTCAAACAAAATATTAGAAACTTAATTTTTATTTACCTATTTCCTCAACCTTACCTTTTTATAGAAATAGATACTGTAGATTAAGTGCTGAAGTATTGGACATGGCAGCCTTTTGTCATCATCTAGAAACCAGGATGTCTACTATGTTTCAACGTGAAGCTCAAATGGTTAGTCTTGCTGTTAGCGGAATGTTTCCGGTGGGTATTCCTACTATTGGGTTTTTTTCGGATCAAGGATTTAAGCCCTAACACTTAGCAACACTCACAGCAACTCACCCACCTCCGCACGCCTCTCCAGCACCTCACTTGCCCTTTCTTACTCACCCACAACACAAAATAGCCTAACCTAGGGTGGTGTAGCTTCACTCTCCCAAATGATGCTCCAAACAAAGCCAAACATGTAAACAACCAAAACTGACCACACTAGGCTTAATGCTCAACTTAGCAGAATATTAACTTTGATGCAACTTTGATCAAGGCATATTAATTCTAGGTGATTTCCCACAAATTCTAAGCCAATGTAAATAATATGAATCACGAATTCGAGCAAACCCAGCAAAAAGAAACTCTAACAAAGTCCACACAACAAATTCTCTAAGTTATTATGATGTGTAACAAGCTTGATTAACACCAACGAATTCTAGAAGATAAGCCACGAGTTATTATGCCAAATTAATCAAATTCACGTATAACACTTGCTGTAGTTATAAATCTGTTTTATAGGTGCATATTCCTAGGAAGATGACCAGACTCTATGAACTATTGAGGGATGTCAAATATTTTACACTATGCTGAGCATATTTACTGATATGAATCTAGGTATTGAAACCTTAATCCACACAAAGGGATATAAACTAGAATTTAAATCCTCTAAAGCAATACACCAAGTATTCAAACTCTAGGTCGCATAGCCTTTGAGTTGATTAAAGCAAAGCACCCTCAACACTCAAACTACAGTCAAACACATGAGTATAAAGATAACACCAACTCACAACTCTTTGTATCACTCAACAAAGAAAAGAAAACCTCAAAGTTTGTTGATTGAATCACAAAATCTGATTTTTCCAAGCTTGGGTGTACATCTATTTATACCCATAGCTTGAGAGTTTGAATCACATTGAGATTAGGACTCTTACTTCTAAAAGGACTCCTAATAACCACCTAATAGCTATTAGGATATTGCTACCTATTTATTACATAATCCTATCAAAACTCTAACACTATCTTATATTAATTAGAATTCTATCCTACTCAAAAAGATAAAATTACAAATTAAATACTCTTTACCTATTTTATTTAAAGTAAAACACTAAATATCCAATCACATTTGTGTAGCCACGTCACTTACCCTTGCCATGTCATAGCCATGTCCATGCCCATGCCATGTCACTTGATTTGTCACTGAAGTTGTAACAAAGCACATACAAGATGTAATAAGTACCATCCATTGTAATAAGCAGCTCCCCTTCTCTTAAAATTTTTCCTCCTTGGTCAACATTTTCATTCTTTAAGAATCAATCCAAGATTTTATCTTTTGATCAAGGCCTTCCACCAATCATCATCTCCGTGGCTTCTACACCTTCTAGACCCATAATATCTAGAGAGGTAAGTTTGAAAAACAATTATGCATAAAATGAGAAAAACCTTATCAAATGAAATGAGAGAAAACTCATAGGCAAAACCAACTTATTCCTAATGTCTACCAATCTTTCATATTTACGTGTGCTAAGTACTGTTGCACATGACCATGCACACACAAATACTCCCTTTAATTAAATCATCACTTGAATCATATCATCCTCCTCTTCTTCAAAAGAGTTTGTCCTCAAACTTTGGTTTTCAATGTTTGGTTTATTGGACAGAAAACCCATGTTGCTATTCCTTTCTCAAAAAAAGATTCTCCCTCGTATTTTTCCATGACCTTGATTAGTAATTTGATTAGTACCCACCAAATTACTTACTTTGACTTCCTCTTCTAACTTCTTTTTACATGTCAGAAATACGACTCTTTTGTTGCCCTTGTGTGCTCTAGGCTTAGAAGTTATCAATGGTTTTAAAGCGAATGGTTTGTCTTGTGCATGCTTCTTCACCACATAGACATTTGTCCTCCCATCAAACTATACATATCTGTCATATTGCCAAGGTCTTACCAAGATAATATGACAAGCATCCATGGGACAAACATCACAAAGCACTTGATCTTCATAATTGCCAATTTTAAATGAAATCAAGGCTTATTTACTAACCTTCACATTATCCGAGTTGCTCAACCAATGAAACTTGTAGGGTTAAGGATGATTTTGAGTGGGCACCTCCAATTTGTCAACCAAGAGGGTGGAAACCACGTTGGTACAAGTCCCCAAATCTATGATCACATCACATAGCCTTCCTTGGACATTACATCTCGTGAGAAAAATTTTCTCCCTTTGGCTCTCCTCTAAAGGTGTAGACATGGATTGCATTACCATTCTCAACACTAGGTTTGGTCCCCTAGTCTCTGCCATTACCTCCTCAACATCGTTTTTCTTGGGTTTCAAAAGATACATGACTTTCATCTTCTTTAAGCTTATGCTCTTTTTCTTCAAAGGTCCCATTTTCCTCCCAAGTTTGAGTAGTAGAAACTCTAGCATGAGGACAATCCTTTTGGTTGTGGTCTTGTCCCTTGCATTTGAAGCAAGTTCGTTGATCTCCCATAGGAGGTCTTAAACTTCTTACCTTTCCCTTCTCAAAAGGTTGTGGTTTCATGGCTTTGTCAAGGCTTGGTGTAAAGGTAGTAACTTCTCTCACATTCCTAGTTTCAAAAGATCTAAAGATCCCTCTAGGTTTACTTGATTGCCTTTTAACCCTATTTGCTATCGTACACACCTCATTAAAACTCCAATAGGGTTGTAACTCCACCTTCTCTTTGATTGGGTCATTCAACTCAGCCACAAAACGAGCCACCTTGTGGTCTTCTTTCTTTTCTAGCCCATACACCATGGCTAGATTTTCGAATTCCACTATGTATTCCTCCACAGACTTCCTTTCTTGCTTTAAAGTATGCATTTTTATGAATTTGTTTTGTTCGAAGTCTTGAGGAACAAACCTTTTGCGCATGTATTTCTTCAGTTTTGTCCAAGATGAGATCTTGGAACGCCCCTCCTTTCTCTTCTTTTGCAAGCTTTCAAGCCACAAACTTGCATAAGAAGTGAGTTTGAGTTCAGTAACCTTAAAGGATCTATTGTCATCATAGCCCTTATATATGAAAATTCGTTCTACTCTGCGAATCCAATCTAGGAACTTGTCTGAACCCATACTGCCATTGTACTTAGGAATTTCAAGTTTCAAGTTTTGATCCTCTTGCCCCTTTGAACTCCTCCTCCTACGCCCTTCATATGATTCCTCATCATCACTTGAAGAGGATTGGGTCTCTCTTGCTAGGCCTCCTTGAGCTTCTAACACTTGGTTTACCATCACTTTCGCTAGAGTTAGATTCATGGGGAGAGTATTTACCTTTGCTTGAGGACTTTTCCTTCTTCCCCACGATTTGCAACAGCTCGTCCATACGTTCCTTTAGTTCCTTCAACTCGCGTTCCATGCACAAGGCTTTGGCCTCTTGTAAGGTCAAACCTTTTCTAATGTTTGGTGGCATCTCGTGTGCATCATCACCACTGGAATCCATCTTGCTTGAGTATGCTTCGAATTATCTCAAAGAAAGCACCAAAAGTTGATGTGAATCTAGGTAATGAAACCTTAATCCACACGAAGGGATGAAAACTAGAATTTAAATCCTCTAAAGTACCGCACCAAGGATTCAAACTCTAGGTCAAATAGCCTTTGAGTTGATTAAAGCAAAGTGCCCTCAACTCTCAAATTACCCTCAAACATGTGAGTATAAAAATAACACCAACTCACAACTCTTTGTATCACTCAACATAGAAAAGAAAACCTCAGTTTATTGATTGAATCACAAAATCTGATTTTTCCAAACTTGGGTGCACATCTATTTATACCCATAGCTTGAGAGTTTGAATCACATTGAGATTAAGGCTCCTACTTCTAAAAGGACTCCTAATATCCACATAATAGCTAATAGGATACTGCCACATATTTATTACATATTCCTACCAAAACTCTAAGACTATCTTATGTTAATTAGAAATTTATCCTATCCAAAAAAATAAAATTACAAATTAACTACTATCAACCTATTTTATCAAAAGTAAAACACTAAATATCCTATCATATGTGTGTAGTCTCATCATTTTCCCTTGCCATGTCATAGCCACGTCCATGCCCATGCCATGTCACTTGCCATATCACTGAAGTAATAAAGCACATACGAGATGTAATAAGCACCGTCCATTGTAATAAGCACCTCTCCAAAAATTTTCCTCCTTGGTCAAAATTTTTAATCTTCCAGAATCAATCCAAGATTTTATCTTTTGATCAAGGCCTTCCACCAATCATTATCTCTTTTTAGACCCAAAATATCTAAAAAGGAAAGTTTGAAAAACATCTATGCCTAAAATGATAGAAAACTCATAAACAAAACAAACTTATTCCCCATGCCCACCAATCTTTCATATTTACGTATGCTAAGTATTGTTGCACGTGACCATGCACACACAAATACTCCCTTTAATAAAATCGTCAAAGTCATCACCTTGAATCATATCAATTACATTGCTTAGAACTCGTACTTAATCCGGCTGCAATATGGTAGAAATATGGATAAGGTTGCTCTTCTTGTTGTAAAAATATTGATTACCTTGTCTGTAGTACTACTAGGAATACATGCTAAGACTGCGTGGCTATTTGAGTCCCTTGTTCTTGGGTATCTGTGATTTCCTCTTGTTTTCATTGTATGTGTCTGTGGTTAGACCACATGGGATGGAAGGGAAATGGAAATTGGGATGCAAGTGATGGAGGTTGGATTGTGGAAATCAGACCCATATCTCCACCCAGTAATGGATATTTTGGAGTCAGTTACGTAGTCAATCATTGATGTATTAAGACATAGTATTGTAGACGTTTATTCTTTTCCTAGTTTTGTGTTGATACCTATTATTGACAATTGCTTTTATCAGTGACCAGTTGATGTATAGTTGTAAATTGTTAAACTAAAATGACAAAAAAAAAATGAAAGTGATTGTAGATTGGTATCAATAGTTTCAGGTTTTTCACTAGGAAAGTGCTGGCAATGGGTTAAAATTGCATTTTGGAGATTATAAGAGGAAGGTGAATTCGATTCATAAAATTACATGAATAGGTCTCTACACATAGTTTTAATTTTTCTCTTCCGGCTAAATTTTTATGGTCGATTTGTGTACTAAGTCAAACTTTATATTAATATTTGTTTGCAATGAGTGATTGGAAGAAGGGCTTGTTATGTGGAGTGCCAGCATCTTCTGGTCTCAAATTGTGATGTTTGTTTGCTATCCTATTATGTAAGACATCCTTGTCTTCTCTCATGGAACGTATACCTATTGATCATATGAAATATATACATTTATAACTTTTATTGAATGAATGGGATGATAAATCATTTTCTCACCCCTTGTAATGTGATACTATTTTTGCATGTCAAATAGGCAACTGGCAGAGGCTGGTGCACATGTTGTCATGGCTGTGAGGAATCCTAAAGCAGCTCATGAGTTGGTCCAAAAATGGCAAACTGACTGGTCTGGGAAAGGCCTTCCTCTAAATATTGAGGTACTTAGAAGTTAGAACTTGTTGGATCTGTCTCAGAAATTAGTTTATTGAAATTTCTCGTGTCTATTATCCTGTTTATTGTATTTGACACAGAGTTGGCACCTCATTTCATTGTAAATCATTGCATGTGTATCCTGAAATTCTTTCTCATTTTTATTCTTCATCTATAAAAAATCTCTCATTATGTTTGTCAGGCCTTTTTTTTCCCGCTACTTAGGACATGTCATATAAGTCTTTTCATCATTGGCATTTATGGTGGTTTGGATTTTAATGACTAATAAGAGCATATCTTTTTTTTTTCTTTAGTGTTAAAGGGGCAGAAAACAGTAGGTATTTCATCATACGTCTGTTTCTGAAATATTTGCTTTAACACTTCCTTTGTAGGTTATGGAACTTGACTTGGCGTCTTTGGACTCTGTTGCACAATTTGCAGAAGCATGGAATGCACGACCAGGACCTTTGCATGTACTTATAAACAATGCTGGAATCTTTTCCATTGGAGGTCTGTTTCCTCATTATTTTCTTTTGCTTCCTTTCCTTTGAGTTTTATATAAGATTAACCTTGAACGTCCTGCTCTTTCCTATTTTAAGTGCTTCTACTTTCTTTTCTGCCTCTTTTGTGTAAGGCAACCTTCTTGCTTGTGGGTAATTTTTCTTCTTATGGTTGAGAACAACATAGCCACTTTTCTTAAATTTAAAATACTCATAAAACTGGAACAGATTGAAAAGTGAATTTGGTACTGAGGAAGGCAACCTCGCTAGTCACAACCAATGAATATGAATATATGCAACAGATGTATGCTGAGAACACATTGCCTACAAAAGCCTGATGTGCTAAAGATCGCTTAGCATCAGATCATCCTTGTAATTAGTGACCGTCTTGTGAGAAATCTAGAATTTTACTCCATCTAAATGATAACCTCCCTATGTTTCAGTTGATTGCCCTTTCAGTGGCTCTGGCTGAATCTTGCATTTCAATGTATACATGACTCAATTTTATCTGCAGTTTAAAGGAACTTGAGCAACACACTTAGAAAGCTGGTCCAGTGTGATAGGCCTCTTTTAATTCAACAGTCTATTAAACAAGCCCTCAAGTTTCTGAACAAACCCAATATTCACCTCAAACTTCTAAGACATTTTACTACATTCTCCAGCAGAAAGGACAAGGAAGTAATTATTATTGGTTCGTTTCAGTACTGTTGAAACATCGCAGACTAGATTAGCAGCAGGAGCTTTTTAAGGCTTCAGTCTCTGAATATCATTAATCAAAACAGTGCGAAGAACTAAGTTGCTTCTGCAGAAACTGAATCGTAAAAACAGAGATAGGCTGAAGGGATGTGTAGTTTACTTTTGTGATGGGTAAAAGGGTAAAGGAGAACACATTTCTCTGAATTCCCCTGTGAACAAAATTTTTCTTGGCTTTGGTGTTAGGGCGTTACTGCTGCAATTTTACTTGCATTGCCTCATGGTACTTTTGTCTACTGCTATAGTTGTACTATTGTAGACACGGTGAGGGTTGGATTGAGAAAATGAGCCTACAAGGGCTACAACGGTATACCACTATTTATTGTTTATAATGCAGAACAAGATGCTAAAAGTGAAGATTATGGGTTATCTGCTAGTTTTTCCCTTTAATAGTAGCAGTGCATTGTAACTTTTTCCCATCTGTTTTTTCTTTGAATCAATGCTGATCGTATTCATGTACCTTATGCTTCAAATATTCTGATGTTGATTGGAAACATTTTTTGTTGGTATAGAGCCACAGAAATTCTCAAAGAATGGTAATGAAGAACACATGCAAGTGAATCATTTGGCTCCCGCATTGCTATCATTGCTTCTTTTGCCTTCCCTTATAAGAGGATCTCCAAGTCGCATAATCAATGTCAATTCCGTTGTAAGTTTTGTATTCATGTATCATATTGATAGTTGGGTCTTGATAGTAGTGATTCCTAGGCTATAGTTGACTATCTGTTTTACACTAGGTCCATCAGACAGGAAAATGCACACAGAAAGTTAGAACATTTATGCATAGTGCATCATCTGAGTTACTACACATGATTGACTGTGCCTTTTGTCATATGATTATTTCAGAAATTCATTTCTCCGAAGTTTAATGTAATGCCTCAATTTCGGCACTGCTGTTAATCTGTTAATTGGTAGTCCTTCCCTTTTTTTTTTAAAATAAATCAACATAACTTATGGTGGTCTAACTTCACAAACATCCACATTTTTAAGTAATATATAACAATAATTATAATCATATGTGATCTTGATTTACCGATTTCAATGTGTATTTTCAACTTATCAACTGCTTAATTTTTTTAACTAATACATGATTAATGACAAAGATGCATGTTGAAGACCCTAAAAAATCATGTGTAGCCCTTATTAAAAAATGGAGGAATATTATCTGGGTTAGTGTTCCAGCAAGTTGGTGTTTTCTTTTGTCAATTCTTAAATTGTAATAATATCTAGTGAGGTGTGAATTAGCCTCCTCTTTGCATGGGGACATAATGATCCAACTTTCTGCTTACCACTTGTTTGTTTTTTGTCTTCCTCCTTGTGTTACACTTGGTTTTCTTCTTCATAACACTGAAATTGATTTAGAGTTGTTCTGTTACTATTCTTGAATGGTCATGTGATGCTTAGAATGCCTTCTCCTGGAAATTAAAGGCATATAAACATGTAACATATTTTTTCCTTCCTTCTCTGGTTCATAGAGTTTTATTTTCTATCATCACCATAGTTGTTGCTCCATGGAAGATAGTAGTTGCATATGTTCTGATATCCCAGCAGTTTTTCACCTTTCTATTGAAAATAATATGTTTTACTGTAGATGATTTTGTTTCCTGTTCTCTAATGAGTTTAATGCATCCCAAGTAGTGATAAAACATATTCAGAGAGAAAATAATTTCGTTTCTGCACAGCTTTCTAGTGTGATATGGAGAGTTAATGAATTTCTCAATAGTTGACCCTGTTTTTTGGTGCATTAAAAACACGGGCATCTGGGAACTGCTGTCATGGATGTCTGGCTTTTTTCTTTTGTTCATGGGGTAGGAAAACATGCTTTAACAATGGGTGGCATCTTAAATTTTAACAAGCTAAAAACTACGAGTTCTCTTTTATTATGCAAATTCGAGACTGAAGCTGTGGTTTTGCTAACGTTACAAGCTAATTTATTCTTGTCTTGGCCATCATCCATAATCTTATTATTTGAAAAAAATATTGTTCATGGACTGTATTTCAATTGTTGGAGCTAGTATATTCATAAACTTATTCTTGAGCGGTATATTAATGCTTTCCTAGGCTTATGTTATGCTATTTTGCTTGTGGTAGATGCATTCTGTTGGATTTGTTGACCCTGAAGATATGAATGTTACTAATGGAAAGAGAAAATTTACAAGTTTGGTGGGATACTCAAGCAGCAAGCTTGCTCAGGTTCACTCAAACCCTTATTGAGTTGATTTAGTATTTCATCAGTTTTCTATGAACATTTGTAGTTGCTGGTTGTATTCTCTTTTTGTGTCAGTTTACTGACAATGGAGACTCTTTCATGCTCAGACATCAGTAAAGACTGGGTTTCTCTTGCTTCTTTTGCTTATTTATATATGTTAATTGTCAGAGACAAGAAGTTGATGGACATCCTTTACATGAATGTTAGTCAGGAAACTATCGCTTTCTTATTTATAAACTCAGTAAAACATCTGAAATTACAGATAAACTACAAGCTTTGGTGAGACTCGTTCTACTCCGTAACACAGTGTACAAAATAACTAAATTAATCGCTCAATAGTTGTCATACCCTTCTATCTCTCTCTACTCTGTAGTTGATTTTGATTTCATTTTCTTTGACTCGCCTCATACTTATTATCAGCTTCTTCCTTGAGCTATTTCAAACAGAATTATTAAGGCATAAAGCTAGTTCAAGATACAGAAAGAAGATTATGTATTTTTGTCAGTAAACTTTCATTGTAACATATAGAAATAGTGGGGAGAGCTTATACTCAAAACTCTCTTTCTGTAATCCTTATGCTTTTGGTGTGTGAAGTTATTGATTCTATTATTTACACTCTTTTATTTCCACTCTTTGTTTCTTGGTTTCTTGGGGTGGTGGGGATGTCAATCCAAGGTCTAGGCATTTGGGCAGGTACTGTATAGAAAAAATGTGAAAAACCAAGGTAATTACTTTTCTATATGAAGAATTTTGAACTAATTTATGTGTATTACTAGAAATTGCTACTCAAGGGTTCATTTTAACTGTCCTTCAGATCATGTTTAGCAGTATCCTTCAAAAACGTTTACCATCAGAATCTGGCATTAATGTAATTTGTGTTTCGCCAGGCATTGTTCATACCAATGTTGTAAGATCACTTAACTCTACACTTTGTGTTTGCTTGTTTCTGTCTCTAGTCTCAAACCAAGAGGGGAGCTTAAGTCACTGATTTCTTGCAGGCAAGGGATCTTTCTAAAATTGTTCAAGCTGCTTACCATCTAATACCATACTTCATTTTTAGTCCTCAAGAAGGTTGGTTGTCATTCTTCATACTTGTATTTTCCTTAACATTTACCTTTTCATGAGTAGCATTTTGGTGTAAGTCTCTTTGAATCATCTCTATTACGGTTGCATCATATGTGTTTGTCAGTAAACTATCAAAATAGTGAGCTGCTACATGGGAAAATAGGGAATCATCAACCTTGTCAAATTTCATATTTTTGGGAGTAGTCAAATTTTTTGTTTCTGTTTGTGTGTAAATATCCATGTTTTTAATTTTATGGTCCATTGCAGCCTACCTCTAGGTCTTTAACTGTAAGTAGATTGTTTATTCATTATTGCAAATATTACATAAAGAGGTCTCTGTTATCTACACTCTATGCATGCTATACCTGTTACCCCTTCATGTCCCAGCTCTGGCTGGAATCCTTACGAATTACAGAGTAATGCATTTGTGAAGCATGGGGCAGAAAAAGTAAATTCTGAAAAGAATTCAAAAGAAATGTCCATTATGATGCAAAATCACAATACCATGTCTAGCTTCTACCCCGTGTATTCACATGAAAACAAACTTGATGTAAATAGCAGTTTTTGTTCCATAATAATATGGCGGAGGATTTGTTAGAATCCTTATTTTTGTTTCAGACAACTTGTCAGAAATCTGGTTGATTATCATAAAGATTGAAATAAATGCTAGCATATAGGAGCTAAGTTGTAATCTCACAATTACAGGTTCTAGAAGTACCCTTTTTGCTGCAACTGATCCTCAAATTCCAGAGTACTGTGAGTTGCTGAAGGCAGATGAATGGCCTACTTGTGCTTTCATTTCTCAGGATTGTCGTCCTACAAATCCTTCAGAAGAGGCACACAACATCGGAACTTCACTCAGGGTATGGGAGAAGACTCTAGAGATGATTGGTCTTCCTTCAGATGCTGTTGAGAAGCTTATAGAAGGTGAGGAAGTCACATGTCGATATGGAAGTCAGCAAGGGTAGGTTTCTTCTTTCATAGAAATAAAGAAAGTAAAACTTCGACTTAGTTTTTGGTACTTTGATACCTAAAGGTATAACTGATCAACACGGGCTGTGTTAGAAGCACAGATGAATATTTGTCATAGTTTAAGAATATCATACTTTCAACTGTCAAGATATAATGTAGTGAAAGTCAAAGTTCAGCCAGAATGAAAACGAATTTGACAACTTCAATTCACGTAACGTATCATTATACAACAATGTATTTCAACCTTCTTTATCATAGTAGATGACTTCATAAAGCAGTTTCCTCTATTAATTGTGTTTTTTGCAGTCTTATTATTCTTTTTTTCTATTTTTTTTTTTTGGCAAGGATAAAGTATGAGAAAAACCACTAGAGCCCTCTGTAGGCCCTAATGGCTAGATAGTGAGCTTTGGAAACAAGATTCCTAGAAACTTTAAAACCAGAGACAAAGCAGAACAATTTAGCTAACTCGTGGATGTCTTGAATTAGCGAATGAAGTTCCATCGGGACAATAAGTGCTTCAACAGCTAGGACCTAGGTCTCAACCAACCCAACAACTTGTTGTAGCCTCTTTTAGATTGCTAGTAGTTGAGGATGTCCATACCTTTTCTCTATCTAGTTTGATGATATTATTCCCTTGGTATAGAGACCATCCTATTATCACCTCTAGTGAATAATGCCCTGAATGAACCCTCTTCTAGGCTCCATCTGTTTCCATAAAAAAACGATCCATTTCTCAGAGTAATCTTGAGGTCAATGATCCTTGGCATTGCCACAGTTGAGCCCTGAGGAGTACATTGTTGCACGGCCCATGTGGAGAGGTTCCTTTGTCTCCAATCATCCAGAATTGTGAACACTCTAGAAGGGTAAGTAAAAAAATCTGGCACTCGATTTAGGGTTCCTAAATCTTCCTTGAAAAACAACCTTAGATAATTACTTGTCTAAACAATGAAGGCTAGTTCCATACCATTCAGCCTCAACCCATATTAGAAGCAGCCCAAATCCTCAAGATGAAGTTGTAGTCTCAGAAGAGGTGATCAACAATCTCTTTGTTTAGTTGACAGACCATCCTTACATCCTGATTTACAATACCCCTAACTTGGAGTTTTTCTTTAACTGGGAGGGACTTGTTCAAGCTTTTCCATCCAAACAGCATACATTTGTTGATTCATTTCATCAAAAAACCTTCCAGAAGTCAGTCTTATCTCCACAAGATCTTGAGGTACACATGAGGTTTTCACGAGCAAGTAGTAAAGAGCGTCCAAATTTGACTGAAAACTCCATGTAGTAGCCTCTCTCCATACCATGCTTCCCCGGAAGCACTTATGTGGGTTGATAGGATTGAGATGGCACTGTCTACATCAAACAACGTCCAGACTTTTTGTGATTCCAAGCTCTTATCTAGTTTAAAAAGATCAAAGACCCATACAGGTGCCTCTTCCCCAGGTTGAAGTATATCCCATCTCACAATGATTCTGCCTCTCGAAAGCCAGCATTCCTCCTTTACTTTTACCTTTTCTCAAGTACCTATTCTCATTTCCAGACATCCCTACATTCTAGCTACTGCATTGAATATGCTTCTAGTAATGAATGAACACTTGGATGAAGGTCGTCACTACTACTTAGAGGGGACACTTTGTACTTAACTTGTATAACCCTTGACATTAAGCATGTAGGGTGCCAGTAGCTTGAACACCAGGGAGTAGTTGAGGTGTTCCAGATTTCTAAGGCCCAGACCCCCACTCAATTTCGGCTGCTCCAATCGGCTTCTCCTTTTCCAATAGATCGGTTTTCTCTCCACCACTGATAAAGACCACCAAAATCTAAGGAGGGATAAAGAGATTTTGTTCAAGAGCTTCTTGAGGAGGAGATAGACCGTGATTACAGGCAAAGCAAGAGCAACCCGGACCACATTCGTGAGAATGAGTGTACTTGATTCAACGCAGTAAAATTCCAAGATGAGATTTTTTAGACAATTTTGTCCAACTGGAAATTTAGACTCCTGGAATATCAACCATCAACTTCCATAGGTATACCCAGGTATGTTCCTAAGGAAGATTTCTCCACGCAAACTATTTCCCCTGATGACTCACTAAAACTTGTCAATTATGTTTTTTGCAGTCTGATACTGATGAATAAAGAATGGATGTCCTGTTGTAGTAACTTGTAAGAATTACTAGTCAAATAGTGTATAGCAAGTTTTGTCTCTGTTTCTATTATTAAAACACAATGCACTATATTAGCTTTTTCCCCCCAAATTCCCCACTATTTTCCCTCTCTACATTATTTTTATTTTTTTGAAAGGGAGTGGTTTTATGAGTAGTAATTATGATGTTTGACTATCATTGTGTTAGGAATGTGGAAATCATACCTTTTTCTCTCACTATCAAAGTTAATTTTTTCACCTCTTAATTATCACTACTACATTTTTCTTTATGATTATTTTTTTCTTTCAAATATTTTATTAGCTTCTTGACACTTTTAATTTCTAACAACAATTTTTTTTCTTAGAGGACTTTTTACGACAACTACTAAACTTTAAGTAAGAAAATTAAAAGTAGTAATTTAACGATTGGTCATCGCACTTGGGATTACGTAGTTTGTTAATGAAATTCATACTTCTTTTGTTTTTTATTACTTGTTCAATGGAAGGTAATAATGAAAAATTACGCCTTGACTTATGCTTATTTTGGAAAAAAATAAAATTTTACGTCTCAAATATTTTCAAAAATTTTGTAATTTTTTCTAAATACAAGCCTATACCATATGAGTCTGTATACATAGTGTGTTCAAGACATACCAATGGGCCCATTGGTGTGACAAACTATCTAACAGAAGCCCCTATGAGATCGATCATTTTCTCATTTCTTCCCATTCCTCAATCTTAACGCCAACATCTCTCGGTTTATGGCGCCTCCATTTACCGTCTCTCATTCTCTCATTAATTTCCGCATTTTTTAGACATTAAAAATTATTATGTTTTTGAAGCTTAATTTGTAAATCTTAAGCTTGATTTTGGATTTGAAGCTTCTAGTTTGCATTCGTAACAATTGGGATTTGTTATTGTTAATAAAGGTTTTGAATCGATCAAATTATAAGAAAATTGTGATTCAATTTGTGAGTTGAATTTTTCGAAGTAGAAAGAGATGTTAACAAAATAATAGTTTCAAGTCTTATATAATTTTTTTATTATGAAGATAAACCCATCTAACAGAGGCCCAACCCATGAGTTCGCATCATTTTTTCATTTTTTCTCATTCCTCTATGTTTATGTCATCATCTGACGCCACCATTTAACAAATTCTCTCATTTATTTCTGCATATTTCATATGCCATTATTTTCACTTTGAAGCTCAATTTTGCATTTCTTAAGCTTCATTTTTTTTTATCTAGAAGCTTTGTTTTGTATTTGGAAGCTTGACTTCAAAACAAAATGGTTGAACTTGACGCTTCTAGCTAGGTCGAATTCGTTGCAGTTGGGATATAGTATTGTTTATGAAGATTTTGGAATTATGAAAGTAGGAATAAAATTGTGATTCTATTTGTGTGTTGAAATCTTCAAATTCAAAAGAGAATGAAATTTGATATTGAAGGTACAAAAATTTTAGTTTTAAGTCATATATATATATATATATATATATATATATATATATATATATATATATTTAATATGAAATCATTAGTTTTAAGTTTGAAATCATTTTGTTTCAAGTTATAAAATGTTCATATATGATATTGTTAAATACTAAGATCATATTGTATTTATCTGAGACTATATTGTTTTTCTACGATAATAGTTTCTAAACTTGAGATCATAGCTCTCCCTGGTTGAGTTGATATAATTCTCCCCAGTCGAGTAAACTAGAGGGCTAGGAGTGATTCTCTAAATCTATTTCCTAATGGACAAGCCACTTGAAACCCAATTAAAAAAAGTAAGATTCCCTAGTGGAAAGTAGGAGACATCCCTTAAAAAATCGACATAGCCTCTTCAGTAAGTTGCATGGGAGCAAAGAGCAAGGATGTTGCCACCTTCCAATCCTGATTCGTACAGACAAAGGCTCTCTTTCAGTGTTTTAGGATGAAGAACAAGTTTTATAGAAATGACCCGACTTAGTTTGTAGGTATCGGAGCTAGAAAAAGGATTTGAGATTGCATAACATCTTAAATTCCTTCTTCGTCTCGAGTCATACTATGACCTTCTTATTTAAGACTCGGTAAAAGTGAGGGCTTCGGTAGAAAGTAAATCGTATCTCTGATAGGGCTATCACTACCTTATCAAAAATACCAAGCTTCCTAAACTAATGTAGTTTGGGTTAGTACGATTAAGATCTAAGAGACTATCGGATGACTAAGCAACCTATAGTTTTTGTCTCTAATAGGTAAGGTTGAAAATAGGATGGTTACTAAACTAAACTAAGCTAGGCGATGAATTAAGACTAAACTTGTGATCAGTATATTTATAACACCTAAGATAACGAATCCCCCTACTATGGATAGACATATAATTCACATCTGACCCCTCGAATTCAATTTATAAGACAATTCCAAAGACGAATGCGTCCTAAAATAATACTAGAGATTTCTTTCAAATATCAATAGCTTTCCCTTAATGCAATTAAGCCTACTTTCATGGAATTATACAATAGAACGACATTAAACATGACATTCCATTTGTCTTAATTCTTATTACGTCTTCTTTTGTGATCGACTCTCACACCTTAACCTATAATTCTAATTTAGATTATGGACCAACTTTTGCCATTGAACTTAATCCATGTCCTTAACCAACTACTTCTAGTCTTTTAATAATATTAAAAACAATCATAGATTAAACGAATTATCATAAATTGAGATTTCGGGGTTCATTTATGCCTATCCTATATTAGGGTTCATCGAAATATTAGATTAGTGAAACTACTTAGACATAATTGACGTGAAAACATAACAAATAATAAAGATAGACATAATTACAGCAAAAATTAAACTAACGAACAAAGAGAAAACAAGTACTAGGATTGAATAGAGAACAAACAGGGAATTTGCGAACTACAAAAACTAAGAGTGCTTGAAACTTCAAAGTTCTTCAAAGGAAAAGCTAAAATAGAGAAAAAATAATGTAATCTATTGTTTGTCATCCCTCTTTTATCCTAGAAAATAGTGCTAATATATATACAATTGCATCAGACTTAAATAAGGAAAGCGCTAAAAAACCAACCCAGGAAACTCATAAGTTAAAAGCTTATGAATCGGGTGCCACATGTTAATCCAGTTCTCTAACCCACATGCCGTTAACAATGCAACAAATTGCTCATATATACCCATTCTTTGCCAAATAGAAAGGTCTAAATAACGAGTAGGGTTAATTTTTCATACCTTTAGCCGTTGGAAACGTTCATATTGCTCCAAAGATACGAAAACTACCGTTGGATGATCCTCATCGAACCATATTTCTTGGCCAAGAAGTCGTTGTTGGCCCTCCTATTGTTGAGGACCGGTTTGTTGTTCTTCCCGTGGTGCACCCGAAGAAGATCCTTCTCCATGCTTTTTGGATCTCTTGAAGGGGTTTCTCAAGGTTCTTCTTGGACCCATAGTGATTGATGAGGTTTGAGAAGGGAAATGGGAAGTTTAAGGGATGGCAAGTTAGTGAGGGAGTAAGCACGGCTGACTGTTAGGGTTTGAGAATTTTGTGAAGAAACCCGTGGAAATGAGCTGATATATATAGGCCTAGCTTCCATTCGGCCAAATCAGTGCTCCATTTGGTCGAATGGACCTCCATTCGCCCGAATGGATGCCCTGTTCGGTCGAATGGAGAGGAGCTATGAAGAATTATTCGCTCCCATTCGACCGAATGGAAAACGTATTCAGTCGAATGGACCTACATTCGCCCGAATGGAGTGTCCATTCGGGGTTCCTAGGGACAGCTTATATTCCCTCTACAGATCTATTCGGCCGAATGGGGGCATCCATTCGGTCGAATGAGATCTATTCGCCCAAATTTAACCCTTCATTCGGCACTTTCAGAAACACCTCTAAACTTCATATACCAAGCTCATTCAGCCAAATGGAACTATCATTCGGCTGAATGTAATGTGAATTTGCAAATTATAAGCTTGGAATAATCAAATCACTTGTGCTTTTCCAAATCAATTATGGTACTAAGATAATTTTTTTTTACGAAAATCCAAATAAAACGGGGTTACCTCCCGTAAGTGCTTTGTTTAATGTCGTTTAGCTTGATGTAGCTTGGGTAAACACGAAACAAAGATCAAAGTTAAACTAACTACTTAAAACTTAACAAAACTTTAAAGAACGATGAATCAAAGTTAAGATAATCGATAATTACCAATGATTATACCAATCATTTGACTTCGACATCATCTAATCTTATACGCTCAACAGTGTTGACTTTGTGAAGGCTACTCTCATGGAAGAGTTTTAACCTATGCCCATTAACAATGAAACTACCTCCATGATAGTCTTTCAGTTCTACCTTTCCATACGAAAATACTTGTAAAATCTCGAATGGTCCAGACCACCTCGGTTTCAATTTCCCGGGGAAAAACTTTGCTCTTGAATTAAAGAGCAGCACTTTATCTCCTACAAGGAACTCTCATTGGATGATACGTTGGTCGTGCCAAGGCTTAGTACGTTCCTTGTAGATATGTATGTTATGGAATGCGTCAAGCCGTAGTTCTTCTAATTCTCTTAATTGGGCGGCTCGCTTCTCGCAGAATAAGGTAGGGTCCAAATTAAGGGTTTGGATCGCCCACCAAGACTTACATTCTAATTCCACCGGTAGATGACAAGATTTCCCATATAATAGTTGGAACGGGGTGGTGCTAATAGGGGTTTTGTAACATGTACGGTGGGCCCAAAGAGCGTCGTCTAACTTCAGAGACCAATCTTTCCTGTTTGAGTTTACCACCTTTTCTAGAATTCTCTTAATTTCCCTGTTGGCTACTTCCACCTGTCCTTGAGTCTAGGGATTTTAAGGTGAACCGACTTTGTTCATGACTCCATACTTTTTCAACAATTTGTTCAATTCGTGGTTAGCAAAGTGTGAACCCCCATCACTTATGACTATTTTGGGAACACCAAATCGAGGGAAGATTATGCTGTAATAGGAGTACCCAACGGATCAACCTCGGCTTTGCATCTCTCTTCATCATTAAAATTTCAGAGCCAAGTGATCAGTGAAAACTAAAACCTTTGAACAAATGAGATACTGGCGCAGTCTCTCAAAAGCATAGACTATCGCCAGCATTTCCTTTTCAGTTATAGAGTAATTACGCTGTGCTAAATCTAGTGTTTTACTAATATAACATATGATGTGGTGCTTTCCTTCCTTTTTCTGCCCAAGGACAGCACCTAAAGAGAGATCACTGGCATCACACATTAAGTCAAATGGCAAACTCCAATCCGGAGCTTGCACAATGGGCGCATATATCAGAGCTTCCTTTAGCCTGTTAAAGGCATTAAGGCATCTCTCATCAAAGTTAAAATCGACATCTTTCTGAAGCAATTCATTCAAGGCTTTTGCTAAAGTCAAAAATCCTAAGATGAGACGCCTATAGAATCCTGCATGTCCAAGAAAGGATCGTACTCTTGTAACCGAGGTTGGTACAAGAAGATTCCTTATCACATCAATTTTAGCGGGATCTACCTCTATGGCTTTGAAAGACACTTTGTGGCCTAGGACAATGTCTTCTTGAACTAAAAAGTGACACTTCTCCCAATTTAGTACAAGATTTGTTTCTTGACACCTTAATAAAACTTTCTCGAGATGTGTCAAGCAAGTGTCAAGAGAAGACCCTCCGACAGAAAAATCATCCATGAACACTTCCATGAAGTCCTCTAACATATCAGCAAATATAGCCGACATGCACCTCTGGAAATTGGATGGAGCATTGCATAAACTGAAGGGCATTCTCCTATAGGAAAAAGTCCCAAAAGGACAAGTGAAAGTCGTTTTCTGTTGATCCTCAGGGTGGATTGGGATTTGAAAGAAACCCGAGTAACCATCCTGAAAACAATAGTACTTGTGCCTTGCCAATCTTTCAAGCATCTCATCGATGAAGGGTAAAGGAAAGTGATCCTTTCTTGTAGCCTTATTGAGTTTGCGATTATCAATGCATACTCGCAATCCTGTGGTGGCTCTAGTGGGATCATCTCTCCTCTGTCATTCTCAACAATGGTCATTCCTCCCTTTTTTGGAACAAAATGAATAGGACTAACCCATCTACTATCTGAAGTTGAGTAGATGATGCCAGCTTTGAGGAGTTTGAGGATTTCATCCTTAACTACCTCTTTCATGTTAGGGTTCAACCTTCTTTGTGGCTCAATGGAGGAAAAATGCTCATCGTCAAGATGAATCCTGTGCATAACAAGGGATGGACTATTCCTTTTCAAATCACCTAGTGAGTACCCGATGACATCTCGATATTTCCTTAATAAAACAAGTAGTTTTTCTAACGAAATGTCATCGAGCTTAGAATTCACTATGACAGGACTGCCTTCATCATCATCAAGATAGGCATATTTTAGGCTATGAGGTAAAGGTTTCAAACTTACTTGAGGGGAAGGCTTAGGACTTTCCCCCTTTTGAATAATACCTTCCTTAACCTCATAAAGCTGCTCATAATCTGCCCCGTCTCTCTCATAATCCTGGGCCTTATCTAATCGGCCATCTAACTGCTCATCTATTGTACAGGTATCCTCATCATTCATTTGATACCCAACTTCTATTTCTCTTTCCCTGTGACAATCCTCACTCTCCCTATCATCTACTTTAAGGCAACAGACCCGTTCAACCATAGGCTTCTTTGAAAGAGGGGAGATTTTGAAGACTACCTTCACTTGGGCTACTTCTACCGTTATGGTGTCATCATGGCAGTTAATAACTGCCCAAAGTGTTTTCAGAACTACTCTGCCCAAGATAAGTGAAGTATAAGGGTCCTCTTCCATTTCCATTACTACAAAATTGCAAGGGACCACTAGTTCTCCTACTTGAATAGGTATATCGTCAAGTTCTCCACATGGCACTTTAATACTCTTATCTGTCAGTTGGATAATTTTCCTTGAAGGTCTGAGGTGAAAGGGGAGCTTTTTGGCGATTGATAAAGGCATAAGACTAATCAAAGCCCTTAGATTGGCGAGCGCCCCTTTAGGATCAAGATTTCCCAACTTTACAGGGAGGTTATAAGGACCGAGATCTCGCTCCTTCATAGGAATTTTCCCTTGTAATATGGAGCTAAACTGATGGGGGAGACTGATTACCTCTTCCTCTAGCTTTTTCTTGTTGGACAATAAGTCCTTCAAGAACTTAGCATACTTTGGCATCTGTGCCATATCATCAAGGAATGGAATTTTCATCTCCATCTTTTGCAAACTCAAGAAACTTCTTGAACTTATCATCAAGTTGCTTCTCAACTTTCCTATAGGAAAAAGGAAGTGGGGGTGCATATGAGCGTTCTAACCTCTTTCTCTCCTCAATCCTCTTTTTCTTCTCTTCCTCACTCTCTACTAACTTCCCACTTCTTATCCTATCATCCTCATCATCCCCATTTCTTTCATTTTCATCTACTAACCCCTTACCCCTTACCTCGTTCCTCTTCTTTATTATTTCCATCCACTCTTGTCTCATCCCTCACCCAAACCAAAGGTGCATCAACCGGATATGAAGGACCGTCATACTGAGTCCCTGATCTCAGGTGGATAGCTTTAGCAGTGTGTTGGTTTGGGTTTGGATGCTAAGGTGGAGGTTGTGTAGAGGGGTTAGGTTGAGGGTGAGATGGGAATAGCGGTAGTGCAGGAGGATTAGCCATTTGGGCAAGTTGAGTTTCAAACAACTTTTACTGAGCATGAAGTTGTTGCATTTATTGGATGATAGACTGATTAATCTGAGTAAGACTCTAGTTCTGCTGAGCAACAGTTGTTACTTGGGAGGCTAAGTGGTCATTGGTTGAGGTATGACCATGTTGTGGTTGAGAAACCGCATGATGAGGTTGATAAGGCGAGAAAGGCAGGTTTGAACCATTTGTAGGTCCTTGGTTAAACCCTAGGGTTCTATACACATTAGGCCTAGGTACATTCCCATTAGATTGGTTACCTTGGAAACCTTGGTTATTAAACCCACTTTGAGCATTTCTATTGTATCCCGGGTGGAAGTTTCCCTGGTTTTGGTTTGAGTTAAAGGGTGGTTTGTAAGGTTGATTTAGAAAAGTTTGTTGCGCATACCCTACTCCTTGTCCCTGTCCACCATAGTTAAGGGCTACTACATTATCAGGGTTATACTCATAACCGTCATAATTCTTCACCTGCGGTTCTGGGTTATACTCGCCATAGTCAACTGCAGCAACGTGCTCGGAGTGCAAACCACCACAATAAGATGTATCATTGTTGGTAGCCCCACTTATGGCACATGTAAAGTGCTTTTCACGCACTGGAGGGGTGTTCGAACTACCGGCTAGGCTTAATTTGGACAACTTCTTATCGATAACTTCTTCTATCTTAGCACTAATGGTGTCCAAATTGGTTGTGTCTATCATCCCTCTAGGTAAACCCTGACTCTTAGTTCCTCCCCAGGCACTATTCTTAGCAACTTCCTCAATTTTGTCTTTTACCTCGGTGCAAGGAAGTTTGGAAAGTTGGCCACCTACTACTGAGTCTAGAAGTGCTTTAGTTGAGTTATTAAGACCATCCTAAAAGAATGTGTTGAGATGTTTTTCCTCGTACACATGGTGGGGGCATGCTCTAATCATTCTCTTAAAAAAACTCCAAGTAGCACTAAGGTTCTCATCATCCTCTTGGGTAAATGACGCAATTTTCTTACACCAATCTTGCGTTTGAACCGTAAGGTAGAACCGTTCTAGAAAAGTGATTTTCAATTGAGCCCAATTAACAATTGAATTGGGTTCTAAGCATTTGTACCAATCTTTGTCTTCTCCCGCTAGACTCAAATGAAATAGGTACATTTGCACATAATCTGGGCTATTAGGGCAAGGAGGGATAAGTCCACAAATGTCAGAAAATGCCTCTAGATGTTGAAGAGGACATTCATTTCTTACGCCACTAAAAGGTGTTTCCTTAACCATTCTCGTGAACTGAGGGTGTATTTGGTATGGTGTAGTAGCAACAGGGAGCACTACACCTCCTTGGAACTCTTGTGAGCCAGGAGTTCCGAATTGACCAAACAATTGATGTTCGTCGGCCATTAGGGATATGGATGGGTTTCGGACGGAATGTGAGGAGTGTTTTGATGGGCATTGTCTATTCACGCGTTGGATTTCAGGATTATAAGGTGTAATTGGCTGGTTTGACCTACTCGTGCTATGGGGCATGCAAACAGCAAAGTCAAAAACAACCGCTTAACAAAAAGAAAAACAATAAGCAACAAGCAGAAATGAAACGAAATAAAGTTATACTAAGAACAGAAAAGTCTAAATATTATGCCTTGTCCCCGGCAACGGCGCCATTTTGATAATCGGCTTCTAGGTCGTTAACTAAAAGACTAGTTATGCAAACAATATTTATACCAACCTACGAATTATACGAGTATAGTGGAGTAGGGGGTCGAACCACGAGGACAAAGGATATCAAGACTTCAATTCTTAACACAACCGAACTATTTGGAGTTGGAAACAACTAAAACTAATAACAAGAACATAGATAACGATAAATTACGAAAATCAGAAATTATTTTAGTAAATGATAAACATAGTACTAAACATGGAATGAAATAAAGCGAATGATTTCAAAAGAAAGGAATAGATTAATACTCACAAAAGCTTCAATGTATTATCCACGATTAGAATTTGAACAACAAAATCCAGAACTCAGAGTACAAATGTTAAGAAAATAGAAAACCGAAAGCTACAACTAAAAGAATTTGGTGGCTAAGCAAAACTAAAAGGGCATAAAATATAAAAACCTAGTTGCCCTCTCTCTCATCAGAGGGAGGGGTATTTATAACAAAGCATGAAAGAACTACGAAAACCCTAAAATGCCTATGGGCCGGCCCTAAAAAGAAGTAGTTATTCCGGAGAAAACACTGTCATTTAGCCAAATTCAAGGCATATTTGGCCGAGTATGACTCCATTCGCCCGAATGCTCTTCCATTCGCCCATTCTAGAGGCTCCAAAGAATCAGTCTCTGTCAATCATTCGCCTGAATGTATGGTCTGATTCTGCCAAATGGAAGCTCATTCACCCAAATTAGTTCCATTCGGCCTTCCCAGTGGCCAAGGTATAAATGCTCTGAAGACTGTCCATCATTCGACCGAAGGACACTCCCATTCGGTCGAATCTTCACCATTTGACCGAAAGACCATTAGATTCGGTCGAATCTAAAGCTTTGAATCCTCTTTTTAGTTTCTAATGCTTTTCGAACTCCGTGGAATCTTCATGAGTGACTTGAAATGATTTCCCAAGCTATGATACACGTGTCTAAGGCTCGAATGCATCACATTTCACCACGAAATCATCAAAAACATCTGAAATGATCTTAAGACAACTCAAAGACAAGATTAAGGTGAAATCAAGAGTAATATGCATAAAATCAATATGAAACTACGAGATTTGACACTAAAACAAGGTAGTAAACATGCTCTAAAACGAGCACATCATAATTTTGGAGAAATCTTCAATAAAATGACGGTAAAAATCAGCGTGACCTAAGAATTTTCTAATTTCTTTTACCGATGTAGGGATTGGTAAACCTTTTATGACATCATTCTTTGCTTTGTCCACTTAGATGCCCTTGTTTGACACTTTATGACACAAAACAATGCCTTTTGGAACATGAAGTGGCACTTTTTCCCAGTTCAATATTGAACCAACTTCTTCATGTCTTAGAAGCACTTTTTTGTGATTTCCTATTCAATCCTCAAAAGATGATCAATATACTACAAAGTTATCCATGAAAACTTCCATAAAGTTTTTGATCAGATTTAAGAAAATTGCCATCATACATCATTGGAAAGTGGTTGGATCATTGCATAAACCAAATGGCATTCTACTACAAGTATTAGTACTATATGGGCATGTGAAAGTAATCTTCTCCTCATTGGCAGTACGGATAGGGATTTAGAAAAACTTCGAACATCTACCTAACCAATAGAAGGAAGAATTCTTTTTCAATCCCTCCAACATTTGATCAAAGAGTGTTAAGGGAAAATGACCCTTTTGAGTAGCCTTGTTCAAGCGCTTGTAATTAATACACATACGCCATCCTGTGACTATCCCTGTCGAGATTTTTTCCCTTTGTCATTTTTGATAACGTTCATACCTTATTTCTTAGGGACCACTTAAACAGGACTAACCTATGTGTTATTAGAAAAATAGCATATTAACCTTGTATCAAGTAATTTAAGAACCTCCTTTTAAACTACTTTCATCATAGTTGGATTTTGTTGTCTATAGAGTTCTATGAAGGATAAATGATTGTCTTTAATATTGATCTCATGTCTTTTCTACTTTTATTCCTATTTTCGTGGCTTGATGCAGGTATCTAGTTAGCATAAGCACGAGAACCAAGGAATATAGATGCGAAGTAGAAAAGCCGAGAAGAGAAGACAAGAGATCGCTTGAGATTTGAATCAAGAGGCCTATTAAGAAGAAAAGACCTAAGTGGTTGCTTAGAAGAATCTTAATCGGCCACTCAATTTATTGTGAGTTGAAAAATAGAAGAATACTAGCAAGTAGCAAGGGGCCATCAAGCGGGCACTTAGAAGGCAAAATCTCCTTCTGAGTGGGCGCTCATGGTTGAGCTGAGAGGCCGATAAGTTTAATGAAATACCAAAGTTCCTCTTATGAGCGGGCGCTTACCACTTGACCTAAGCACCCGCTTAGGTTTATTCAGGCGATTCCATATTATTTTCAAACTCTTCTATGGGCATATGGGAGAGCAAACAGGCACGCACAATTTAATGAATTATTAAGCTGCCATTCAATAATAGTTTTAAACCTAGTTTAGAGTAGAGAAGCATAGCATTAAGGTTTATTATTTTTCCATCAAAAGTCTTAGTTTAGCTTGGTGATTTGATCTTGTTATTTGATGTAATCAACAAATTCGTAGCAACGCTTGTCAAACATCATTTCTCCGTCTATAAATCACTATTTCTATCGCTTTCTCTTGCTTTATATTTGTCTTCACTTATTTTCTTTTTTTCTTGGTTTATGCTTATTGATTTTAGGTCTATCACATAGAATAGCTAATATTTATTTGTGATTTAGCAATATGTCCATCTCTTTATTTGTTGTGCAATGTTTGCTAATGCTAGGTATAAGTAGTTAGATTAAACCCAATCCCGAGCATGGATGATGTTTAAAATTTGGAGTTTGTATCTTGATGAATTATATGTGATTTGATGTCGAGTTTTGGTTGGAGCCTAGATTGGCCATATACATTCTCCAATTTATATTGGTAGGTCGAAGACATTGAAAAATACTGATATAGGTAGTGACTTGGCGTTAGATTATTTGACTTTCGAGCTATTGACTATTATATTGAACCTATTGTGTTGCTTGGGATGCTTTAGATAACTATTAGGCGAGAAATCCCAATTATAGTTCTTGCTTCCTTGAAGATAACTAATAGGTTGGTTCCCGAATGTAACCCCTTCCTTGGAGCATGTTTTAGGTTCAATGCATAGATCGGTAGTGAGTTTATGAGCCTCATGTTATCTCATTTTGAGTCCAATCTCTAGTTTTAGCTCATTTGTGGTAGGAATCGGTGTTGAATCCCGAACCCCTAGCACTTTTACCCTATAGAAAAAACCCTTAGAACCTCGCGATTTTCATTCTTAGTTAGACTTAAACCCTTCCTTACCTTAGTTTGAACTAGCTTGTAGTTTAATTTCTAGAGTTTAGTGGCTATTAAGAGCCCTTCCTTGTGGATTCGACCCTTACTTATCCGTTACTCATAATAGGTGAAGTCTAGGTTCTTTGATAGTAGGTGTCGTAATGATCGATCCCTGACCCTATCAAATGGCATCATTGCCATGGTATGGCGTTTAGTATCGAGTTTTTAGCTAAAGCTGGAGACTAGACTTAAAATGAAATAACATGTGGCTCACAAACTCACTACCAATCTATGCATTGAACCTAAAATATGCTACAAGGAAGGGGTTTCATCTAGGAACCAACCTCTCGGTCATCATCAAGGAAGCAAGCACTGCAATTGGGATTTCTCACCTAATCGTATTCTAAAGCATCCCAAGTAACACAATATATTTAAAACAACAACCAATAGCTCGCAAGTAAAAAATATCTAACATTGGCTCACTACCTAAATCAGCATTTTTTTAATGTCTTTGACCTATGAACGCAACAGAAGAAACCTAAATGGTCAATCTAGGCTCTAACCAAAACTTGACATCAAATCACATATTATTCATCAAGAAACCAATTCCAAGCTTTAAACATCATCCATGCTCGGGATCGAGTTTGCACCCTATCCTCTAACTAATCTAACTACTCATATCTAATACTAGCAAACATCATAATATAAATAAAGATGAACATACTACCAAATCATGAATGAGGATTAACTATATTATGCAAAAAACCCAAAATTGATTAGTATAAAACCAAACAAAATAGAAAATAGATGAAAACTACAAAATATACAGCGAGAGAAAGTGATATAAATACTAATATATAGATGTGGAATTGATGTATGACAAGCATGTTGCGAATTTGATGATTACTTCTTATAAAAAGATCCAATCATCACACTAAATCTAAGAATTTTTGATGGAGAAAACATAAACCCTAATGCTAGCCTCTCTACTGATAAACTAGGATAAAATAATGTTGAATGAATCCCTCCTCGTGCGTGCCCCCCTTTTTCCTTCCTCATGCCCCATAGAAGAGTTTGTAAAGAAGATGAAATCACCATAATAGAACTGAGGGGGTGCTCAGTTCAAGTAATAAGCGCCCACTCATAAGAGGAATTCTGAGTTTTTAGTGAACTAAGCAGCCGCTCAGTTCAATTATGAGCGCCTGCTCAGAAGGGAATTTTGCCTTCTGAGGGCCTGCTTGATGGCCGCTTGCTACCCAAGTTCTGTTGTCAACTCGCATTGAACTAAGCGGTCACTTAAGGTTCTTCTGAGGGACCGCTTAGGTATTTTCCTTCTAAGAAGCCTCTTGGTTCAATTCTCAAGCGATCTCTTGACTTATCTTCTCTGCTTTTCTATTATGCATCTCCATTCCTTGGTTCTCATGCTCATGCTAACTAGATACCTGCATCAAGCCACAAAAACATGCATAATAGTATAAAAATACGAGAAATAAAAGAAAATAAGACCCAAAACACATAGAACTCTCCTAAGCCTAAACTATGCCTAAAGTGATGCAAAATGGCGCAAAATGGGACAAACTTTGGCCAAAAAGAGTACCAAACTCTATTAGAAAGAAACAGATGAGTGACATAAATGTCACTCATCAGAAGCCTCTCCCATCTGACCTAAGGTATGAATTTCTTGGTCCCTAGTCCACCTACACGGTCATCGTGAGTTCTTCCTTAGGAAAAAGGAAAAATCAAGTTTACTTGATGATCTAAGACTACATAAAAAGGCGTTAGGGTAGACTCTTGATGATATCAAGGGAATAAGCCCCACCCTATGGAGCTAAGCCTTCTATTGAAAGGCAACGAAAACTCAATTCCCCAATGATGGAGGTCATAAAGAAAGAAATTCTCAAACTCCTTATTGTAGGTGTCATCTTCCCTATCTCTAATAGTAAGTGGGTGGCACCAGTGCATGTTGTTCCTAAAAAAGGAAAATGACTATCATGGTGAACGATAAAGGTGAGCATATCTCTATGAGAACTGTGACCAGTTAGAGGATGTGCATAGATTATGGGAAATCAAACACCTCCATCAAAAAGAACCATTTACCCCTCCCTTTTATTGATAATATTTTAGAAAGGTTAGCACGACATAAGTATTTCTGTTATCTTAATGGGTCGGGTTCTTGGGATTCTTTCAAATCCCTATCTACCCCCAAGGACTAAGAAAAGATGGCATTCACATGCCCCTTTGGTACCTATGCTTATCGTAGGATGTCGTTTGGTTTATGTAATGCCCTAGCTACTTTTTAACGTTGTATGATATTTATATTTACTAATATGATTGAAAAGAAAATGGAGGTTTTTATAGATGATTTTTCTATGGGTGGTTGCTCTTTTGATGACACCTTCCATTCTTGGCCCATTGCTTCTACCACCTCTAGAGCCTCTTCCTCCTCTAATTATTCTTCCACGTCTTCCTAATTATGTTGGTTGCATATTGGTATTGTGGTACTTAGATCCTGATGTTGCAACAGTTCACCTAAAGGTAGACCATGATTTCTTGGTCTCCTTCTAAGTCTTTTGGGTGGAGGTGCTTAGGGTGTTTGGACATTTTCCCTATTAGGAAATATCCTTTATTTATGCCCCTTTACCTTACATGTAGTGCATATCATCACTATCTCATGCCTTGATAGCATCCCTGGCTTTTCTAGGTCTTTAAAAGGATCCTTTCGCTTATTTAATATAGGCTTACCTAGACCAATTTTTTGGAAGTAGGATCTAAACTAAAATCAACTCTAGGCCAATGCCTCTCACCCTCACATGGAGGGATAAAAATTTGAATAAGCCTTCATATAGGCCTCTCTCTTATAGCAGTTAGGAACAAACTACTCCAGTTCCTTTAATGTTAAAGATTGACTAGGCATCACTAATCCTTCACTACACCTTCCATTCTTGGCCTTTGCTTCTGCCACCTTTAGACCCTCTTCATCCTCTAATTGGTCTGCCTAAAGGTGGCCATCAATTCGTGCTAGTCAGGCTAGGTTGGGCCTGGTAGAGGGTCGAGCTGGCATGGACCGGTGGTAGAGGCGGGATGGGCTCGGAAAGTTTGATTCGTACCGAATCGAACGCACCAAATTGAAAATTGAATCATGAACCAAATCAAACAATATTCATGAATCGAATCAAATCAAAATCACAAACCAAATAAAATCGAATTCACAAACCAAATTGAATCGAATTGAACCGAATTCACATAATGACATTTAGAAATTAGAAGAAATCAATTATTTTGAAAATAATTACACGTTTATATTTACATAATGACATTCATTATAAATTTTTATATTCACTTACGACATTAATTTTTCATTTATTTTATTGGTATTTATATATTTATTAATAATATTCATGAATCGAACAACATTCACAAATTGAAAATTGAATCATGAACAAAATCAACAATATTCATGAATCGAATCAAATCAAAATCACAAATCAAATCAAATCGAATTCACAAACCAAATTGAATCGAATTGAACCGAATTCACATAATGACATTTAGAAATTAGAAGAAATCAATTATTTTGAAAATAATTACACATTTATATTTACATAATGACATTTGTTATAAATTTTTATATTCACTTATGACATTAATTTTTCATTTATTTTATTGGTATTTATATATTTGTTAATAATATTGAGAGATATTCTCATATCCATTAATATTTACATAATACATATAATCAGTAAAAGACTTAATCATATTTCTTTCTACAATGAGAACTCTTGGGTACATCGTCACCATTACCATTGTTACCACCATCAACTTTCTATGAATATTTATACAATAAGACTTAAAATAACATATATAAACTAAACTAATGCAAGAATCATATAAGTTGTAATTAAACTAACATTCATAATAAGTTATAAACTAGTTATTCATATAAAGGTTATAAACTAAACTAACATTAATAACAAGCTTTAAACTTAACTAAACTAACATATAAACTAAACTAACATTCATATCAAGTTATAAACTAAACTAAACTAAACTAAACTAACATTTATATAGTTAAAAACTAGACTAAACTAACATTCATATTAAGTTATAAACTAACTAAACTACCATTCTTAAAAAGTTATAAATTAAACTAATTTAACATTCATATCAAGTTATAAATTAAACTAAACTAACATTCATATAAAGTAATAAAATAAACCAAACTAACATTCATATAAAGTTATATACTAAACTAAACTAACATTCATATAACTTATTAATTAAACTAAACTAACATTCATGTAAAGTTATAAACTAAACTAAACAAACATTTATATAAAATTATTAGCTAAACTCAACTAACACTCATATAAGTTATTAACTAAACTAAACTAACATTCATATAAGTTATTACTAAACTAACCTAACATTCATATAATATTATTAACAAAACTAAACTAACATTCATATAAATTTATTAACTAAATTAAACTAACATTCATATAAATTTATAACATTTAACTAAATTAACATTCAAACATAGATATAAAGTTATAAACTAAAGTACATTAAACTAAACATAATTTTGCAAAATTAGAAGTTTGGAAATTACTTTAGCTAGTACTAGGAGGTTTCATCTCTGAATTTGGTGTTTGAGGAATTTATGCACTCAGTGTAGGAGCTCCAAAAATTTGTTGCTCCAAATGTTGAGCAAAAGTATCGATGTTCATTTTATGTGTTTGAAACAAATCTTAAAATAAGCTACTAACCTTACTAATTCTTCCTCTTGAAGCTATTTCTTTTTTAGTAGTAAATTAAGACTAAGAAAGCAACTATTTAAGATTAAGAAAATTAGTAGTAATTACTAAACTAAGTTATATTTAGGAGTAATTAAGAGATTAAGAGAATGAGAGATTGAGTGAGGAAATGAGTGAGGAATTGAGAATGAATGAAAGTGTATACATAGGTGAATTCCAATGGCTACTTCCAATGGTTAAAAACAGGCAAACTTTACCAGGCTACCGGGCTGAGCCGAACCGATTTGGTGGGCCAAATAGAATTTTTTTTTTGTGAACCGAATTGAATAGGGTCAGGGTTGGGTTCCAAAATTCACATTCATATTCGGCCTACCCAACAAGTGGGCCAAATCGAACCTAGGCCGATTAGAAATGGGGTGGGCCAACCAGGTTGAAAATTGTGCCAGTTTAGGGCTAGGTTGGGCTGAACCAACCCAATGGCCACTTCTAGTTCTACCACCTCTTCCTAACTGTGTTGGTTTCATATTGGCATTATGGTGCTCAAACGATGTTGCATAATTAATCCTGAAGGTAGACCATCATTTCTTGGTCTTACTCTAGGTCTTTTAGGTGGAGTTGTTTGGGGTTTTGGGATATTTCCCCTATAAGAATATCTCTTTTTGTTATGCCCCTTCAGCTTATATGTAGTGTATGTCATCTCTATCCCATGCCTTGTTAGCTTTCCTAGCCTTTTTGGGTCTTCAAAAGGATCCTTTCTCTTATTTATTCTAGATCTACCTAGACCAATTTTGATGGGAGAAGAATCTAACCTACACTAAACTCTATCTAGGCTAAAGTCTCTCACCCTCACGTGGAGGGATAAAATTTTCATAAGCTTTCATATATGCTTCTCTCTTATAAGAGTCAGGAATAAACTCCTCTACCTCCTTATACTTAAAATAGATGTAGGTTATGGCATGTTAACATGGGACACTAGTTAAGTCCCATTTCCTCCATGTGGTTTACATATAAATTCACTCCCAATGTATCTAAGTAATACCTCACCTAAAATAGATTAAAACCTATTGGAAACACATCACACACACCTATCTTCTTACTCTCATCGTATAACCTTATTCTAATTCTAGGACAAATAATAGATGTGGAGTTCTCTATTTCTTACCTCTTCAACACTAGCCTCTGCATCAATGTTACCTTATATCCTCCATTATGTTAATCAAGTGTTTAGTCCTAGCCTTAATGATATATTCAATAAAAGTTTATGTCAAGTTGTTGGTTATAACATCTTTCCCAATTGATGCGCTCAAGAATGCTTTACAAAAAAAAGACCCTAGGATTATAAATTTTGAAAGCAATCATAACATTTGGATTGATTTTCTCTAATTTATCAAAGGCTTCATTGTAATCTGCCATGTTGTAGGCCTTGACAATTTTCCAAAATAGTAGCTTCATCCTACCTTCCCCAAATGATTTGTGCTATAGAGAAAAAACATGTATAACACAATGCCTATGTTCTGCATCAGGAAACACCTTTATAATACCACTTAATATGGACTTATATTACACAAACAAAAAAAGCAAAATAAATCATCAGAATTACATTAACAAGTTGATATAAAAAAACAAAAGAGAATGTTTAAAAAAGTTCTAACTTGATGCTCATTTGATATGAATGCTAACCTAGCTCCCTAGCCCACATCAAATGCTCATCTTATATCAAGGAATTATTGAAAATGATTGAAAAACTATTCCCAAGAATCATTGTTTTACCCTTCAACAGCAGTCCATGCAATGGGGTACATCTGGTTATTATCATCCCTCCATAGAACTGACAACAACTGCCCCTCAATAAATGTTTTCAAGAAGTATGCATCAACACAATTAACCCTCCAATATCCATCTATCCATCCCTTCTTCAAATCTCCACAAAATCAAATTAATCTTCTAAAGATAGGAGTATTCTTGCTCTCATCATGGACTAAGTCAACTTAATCCTACCACATGAAGCTTCTAAGGCAGTCTCACCTCATAAAGCTTCCAAGGCAGCCATATACGTCCTTAGCTTAATGTAGTGTTCTTTTATTGATCCATAAAACATTTTGTGTGCATGATATTTAATCATATATCTGAAGTCCCTCTTGACATTTACTTTGTAAGCTCTCCTCACACTCTTTTGAATCTCACTAGCTGCCAGTGTGGCCTACCTTTAAAAACCTCAAGAAATTATTATATTAACCATAAAAAATTCATTTGTTTGTTATTTTTCATGTTTCTATGGCATTAAAGTCTATCCATGACTGATTTAACACCAAATCTTGCCTTTCTAGAATCCCAAGCAACATACAGATAAAATGGGTAGCCCTCAACACACTTAACTGTTGGTTTCTACCTCTTGTGCTTGTTGCTACTTACAATATGTATATTCCTACCTTGCAATATAGCATACTTAGCCAAAGCTTTCTTAAAATATTTTCTAGAGGGAAATCTGTTGAGCCCCTTAGGTTTTGATTGATAGTTTTGAATGATGACAAACAGCTAAGGGAAACATGTCTGTGAAAGTGTTCAATACAGTTGGGGGAACCAGCTAAAATAGAACACTGTATTACTTATATGAGATATTTGTTGAACTAACTTATCTTTATACAGGGAACAGTTAGATGATAAATGAGCTATGCACTGGTTGGGAACCAGTATAAACTGTTCTCTCAAACTGCTTTTATGAAAGGCAGTTACTTATTTAGTATTGTACATTAAATTTGTTAAATGTGCAGTATCTAAGTTGATTTCTAAGATTGGAAGCTTGAAAGGATTTTCGATTAACTTAAAGGAAGGTCCTTTGGTCAATAATTGAGTTCATTCATGGAAGCTTTCAAGACTTAACGAATGCATGAAGGAAGACTACACTCAAAGAGTTATTTAGGAACTTCATATAAATGCTCCGTAGTATAACTTATATAATTGAGTATATAAAGTGCTTTTAGTATATTAAATATCGTTATGAAATTTGGTACAAGGTTTGGAACAAATTTCATAACATATTCAGTTCAGGGAACCAGGTCAGGGAACCAGGTTAACTGAACAGATTATTTAAGCTGCTGTTTTTACAAAGATTTTACAAAAAGGATATTTTCCGAAAAATATTGATTTAAAATATATCCAAGCAGCTAAAGATAAGATGATATTTTTGGTTAGCTAAAAACTAGGAAGTATCTTATCCTAAATTGATCTTATCTTGTGATCAAATAAATTAGGATAAATACTTATCATAAAATCGCATATATCTTATATGCATGATTTTAGGGTTTAGCCAACTAACCTATAAATACATCTTACTCTGAATAATCATCTTGATAGCTCTCATGCATTTTTAATAGAGAACGATCTTTGAGAGCTAAAAGCACTAATTCAATTATTAAGTGATACACAAGAGCATAATAGTGTTTTAACGTTTTTCTCTATTTGACTTTTGAAAGTTAGATCATTAGAGAGTTCTTGATCTTGTATTAAGTCTTTGACAGAGGGGTTGAAGACTTGGTGAGTGTTTGTGAGTTCAAACACACTAGGAACTTACGAGGGTAAGTTTAGAGCACATTCGGAGTAGAGTGTGGGGTTTACTGGTTCCCGGAGTAGGGAAACAGTAGAGTGTTCTTTGTCTTAAATTTTCGGAGTAGATTAATAAAGGACTTAGGATAGGAGGACATAGGCCAGAGTTGGCTGAACCTTGTTAAATCTGTGGTGTTCTTTATTGCTTTGTTTTATTCCGCTACATAAGGGAACCAACACAACTGGTTCCTTACACATAATTCGAAAAGAAGCAAAAATTGCTAAAGATTACTTAACACTCAATTCACCCCCCCCCCCCTCTTGAGTGCCCATTGAACCTTCAATTGGTATCAGAGCCTAAGCTTCTCGAAAGAGTAACATCTAGAGGAGTTAAGAATGAGTACTCAAGAATTAAGTGCAATCGGTTATGACAACAAGACACCAAAGTTTAATGGAAATAATTATGCCTGGTGGAAGAACAGGATCCAGAATGTTATCATGGGTATTGATTATGAATGCTGGCTCATAGTTAAAAATGGTCCTAATATCATTCTCAAGACAGAAGCTGATGGGAAACAGGTTCCCAAGAAGGATAGCGAATTGGTCACTGCTGATTACAAGTTGCTGGAGAAAAATGCTAAGGCAATGTCAATTCTACAACAAGCAATAGGTGAGACCGAAACAAATCGTATCTCTGGTTGCAGTAGTGCTAAGGAGATATGGGACACCCTTGAACTTGCGTTTGAGGGAACCAGTGAGGTAAAACGGTCTAAAATTGATTTAATCATGTCTAAATATGAATTGTTTGCCATGAATAAAAATGAAAAAATCAATGATTGCTTTTGTAGGTTTATGACTATTGTTAATGATCTTAGATCACTTGGTAAAAAAATTTCTGATGAGGATCTTGTGAGAAAAATTTTGCGTAGTTTAACAGATACATGGACAGCTAAGGTAACAGCAGTATATGAAGCAAAGGATCTGTCTACCTTGTCTTTGGAACAACTGATTGGTTCCCTTATGACTCATGAGATGCTGATTGACTCTAAGTCTGAGAAGGAACCAGCCAGAGGCATGGCACTGAAGGGAACAGTAGAAGAAGAAGAAGATGAGATCAGCTTGATCGCAAAAAGATTTGAAAGATCTCTTCGTGATCAAAAGAGGAATTTCAAAGGTAGGAATTTCAAAAATACTAAAAAATCTAACTCGTCTTCATCTTCAGGTTGCTTCAAGTGTGGTGAGAAAGGACATATCATTCGTGATTGTCCAAAATGGAAGGACAAGCAATCTCAATCTGGAGATAAGAGGGCTTTCAAGAATGCCATGATAGCATCTATGTGGGGAGAATCTGACTCAGGATCTGATGAAGAAGAAGATACACCTAGTTCTAATGTTTGCTTAACTGCTTTCACAAACATCAAGGAGAACAGCACTGGTCCGGGAACCAGAGGGGGAACCAGTACATTCAAGAAATGCTTGATGGCTAAGAAGGATGTACTACAAAGACAAAAGGTAAACCTTGAACAAATTAGAATAGATATGCATGAATATGATAGAGAAAATATGCTTGCTTGTATAGATTCTTTATTAGATGAATGCTATAAACTAGGTGAAACTTATATAACTGGCAAAAGAGAATTAAAAGAAAAACGCAATGAATGTGAAATTGCTATTGCTAGTTGTGATCACCTAGAGATGGTTTGCCATAACTTGAAAAATCAAGTTGCTGAACTAGAAGTTGAATTGGACAAGTGCAAGGTAGAACTAGAAAGGGTAAGATCTTCTGAACTTGACTATCCGAGTGATGGTGAAGAAGATCTGATCTCCTGGTTCCCCAGAGACTTATCAACTACTAGTGAAGTCCTTGATTTTTCAACAGTCATAAGTAAAGCAAATTCTTGCAATAGAACTTCTCTGTTGAAGGCCTTTGAAACATTGGCTTTCAACTTAGAAAATTATCACAAAGAAATTGCTTCACTTAAAGCTGTTCAGTCCCCTGGTTCTCCTACTAGAACCAGCGTTGAAGTCAACAGTATGATTAATGAATATGAAAGTACTATCTGTAAGTTACATGCTGAATTTAATCAACTAAAAAGTGAAAAGCAATCAGTAGTTATTGACATGTCTAATGACCCTACGGTTTTAGATCTTAACTTACAACTTGCAACTTTAAAAAGTAACTTTGAGTTTTTGAAAGAGAAAAACGAGTTGTTAGTTAAGACACTTGAAACAAAAGAAAGAGAATTGCATGACAGTCATAGACATGCGGATAAGCTACTGAATGCACAAAGAACTTTGAACCATCTGACTTCGTCAGAAGGAAACAAAGGAAAATTTGGTCTTGGTTATACTAGACAGAGAACCAGGACTAACTGGTCTCCCAGAGAAACCACCTGGATCACAGAATATCAGCGAGGTAAGTATGTCATGACTAAAGAGATGCACGTGTGTTTTCATTTTGGTAAGAATGGACATAAGATACATGAATGTCCAGCTAAGAAAATTAGTGCCAATAAGAACAGCAAGAGTGTAATGTATGTGTGGAGAAGAAAGGATCAACAAGATGTTAATGTTGTTGAAAAGGGACCCAAGTGTGTTTGGGTTCCTAAAACTAATGTTTGATTTACTCTTGCAGGCTAGAGTGAAGGGAGACACCTATTGGTATTTGGACAGTGGTTGCTCAAGACACATGTCCGGGGATAAAGATCAATTCCTCTCACTAGTGGCCTTTGATGGAGGAAGTGTCACCTTTGGGGATAACAGCAAGGGAACCATCACTGGTTTAGGTAAGGTTGGTAAGACACTTTCTAACGCAATAGATGATGTTTATTATGTTGAAGGCTTGCAACATAATCTCTTGAGTATTTCTCAATTATGTGACAAAGGTAATAGAGTTGAGTTTCAAGCCAACCTATGTCACATAGTTAACTCACAAACAGGAGAACTTATATGTGAGGGAACCAGGAAGCATGATGTCTACATCACCTTCTTAGATAAAATCCCTCAAGACAAGTCCATCTGTTTGAGAGCTGTTTCTGAAAATAATCAATGGATTTGGCATAAGAGGTTTGGACATGCTAGCCTAACACTTCTAAACAAACTTAAAGCACGTGACTTAGTGGTAGGTCTTCCTAACATTAAGTACGAAGCTGATAAAGTTTGTTCTGAATGTGTAAGGGGAAAACAGGTCAAAATCTCTTTTAAGCCTAAAACTGTTTTGAGTACCAGCAGACCCTTCGAACTTGTACACATTGACTTGTGTGGTCCCATGAGAGTACAAAGTCGAAGAGGTCATAGATATGTCTGTGTTATGGTTGATGATTATTCCAGGTACACTTGGGTAATGATGTTACACACAAAGGATGAAACGTTTGAAGAATGGGTAACATTGGTGAAACAAGTGGAGAACCAGCTCACCCATAAGCTGGTCTCGATAAGATCAGACCATGGTACTGAATTTGATAATGCTAACTTTATTGATTATTGTAGGGAACATGGAGTTAATCACAACTTCTCAGCCCCTAGAACACCTCAACAAAATGGTGTTGTAGAAAGGAAGAACAGAACTCTTGAGGAGATGGCAAGGACAATGCTCATTGAGAGTGGTCTCCCAAAGAGTTTTTGGGGTGAAGCTGTTGACACTGCTTGCTATATATTGAATAGAGGTCTCATTAGACCAAAGTTAAATAAGACTCCCTATGAACTTCTTAAAGGTCGAAAGCCCAACATCACATACTTTCGTGTCTTTGGATGTAAATGTTATGTGCATAATAATGGGAAGGACCAGCTTGATAAATTTGATCCTAGAAGTGATGAGGGAACCTTTCTTGGATACTCCTCTCACAGCAAAGCATATAGAGTCTTCGTGTTGAGGAGAGTGTCCATGTCATTTTTGATGAATTTAACATGTCTTCTGAGATTGCGCAGGTACAACCTGATGAAGTGATTGGATTGATGGATTTCAGGGCGAACCAGTATACTGGTCCCTCAGATGAAGTGCAAGCAGAGCTAGGCCTACCAAATACTCCACCAAATGATAATGATGAAGTGCCTAGAGAAGAAAATGGAGATAATGAGGATTCTGAAGGGGAACCAAGTCCTGATGGTTCCTCATATAATAGACAGGTAATGAGTTCAGGGGGAATAGAAGAAGGTACCACCCCTGACCCTGAGGTAAGTAATGATAGAGGAAACAGCATGAATGTGAATCCTCCTGGTTCTTCAGAAGGAGAAGAGATTCATGAACATGCTAGTTCCCAACTTAATGAGGAAGCACAAAACAGTATTAATTTCAAAAGTTTTAGATATCAATCTTTTCATCCCACTAATCAAATAATTAGTGATATAAATAAGGGGATTCAAACGAGAAGAAGTGTCTTTCAAAACTTTTGCGCCTTCTATTCTTTCCTGTCTAATGTAGAGCCTACTGACTATAAAATGGCATTGACTGATCCTGATTGGGTACTAGCTATGCAAGATGAGTTAAATCAGTTTCAGAGGAACCAGGTTTGGCACCTGGTTCCCCGTCCAAAGGAAAGATCAGTCATTGGTACTAGATGGGTCTTTAGAAACAAGTTAGATGACCTCGGTACTATAGTCAGAAACAAAGCAAGGCTAGTGGTGCAAGGGTACAATCAACAAGAAGGAATTGACTATGATGAGACATTTGCACCAGTAGCTAGGCTAGAGGCTATTAGGATTTTAATTGCTTATGCTGCTCACATGAATTTTAAACTGTTTCAGATGGATGTGAAGACTGCCTTCCTTAATGGCTATTTGAAGGAAGAAGTATATGTGGAGCAGCCACCTGGTTTTGAAGATACACTGTTTCCCCAGCATGTATATAAGTTGGATAAAGCATTATATGGCTTGAAACAAGCTCCAAGGGCTTGGTATGAAAGACTGTCCAATTTCTTGATGGCTAATGATTACAAGAGGGGAACAGTAGACAAGACCTTGTTCACAAGAACCAGGGGAAACACTTGATTGTAGTACAAATTTATGTTGATGATATTTTATTTGGTGCTACTAATCAAACTTTGTGTGATGAATTTGCAAATCTTATGCAGAGTGAATTTGAAATGAGTATGATGGGAGAACTAGGGTTCTTCCTAGGGCTGCAGATTAAGCAAACAAATGATGGTATAATGATCCATCAACAAAAGTACTTAAAAGAGCTGCTAAAAAAGTTTGGCATGGAGAACAACAAAGCTTATGATACACCTGTTCCCACATCCACAAAGTTGGATGCTGATCTTAAGGGAAAAAATGTTGAAGCTACGCTTTATATAGGAATGATTGGTTCTCTACTTTACCTAACAGCTAGTAGACCTGACATTGTGTTTTCTGTTGGTCTGTGTGCTAGGTTTCAAAGCAATCCAAAGGAATCTCACTTGAAGGCTATTAGAAGGATACTTAGGTATCTTGTGGGAACAACAGATCTGTTTTTGTGGTACCCCAAAGGCAGTACCATCGATCTCATTGGATATACAGATGCAGATTATGCTGGTTTCCTAGTTGATAGAAAGAGCACATCAGGTATGGCACACTTCCTTGGCTCTTGTCTTATATCATGGGGCTCTAAAAAGCAAAATTCAGTGGCCCTATCCACAGCAGAGTCAGAATATATAGCTGCAGCTTCATGCTGTTCCCAGCTACTGTGGATAAGGAACCAGCTGAAAGATTTTGGTGTTATTTATAAAAGTGTTCCTATCTTTTGTGATAACACTAGTGCAATCAATATTTCAAAGAACCCCGTGCAACACTCCAAGACCAAACACATTGAGATAAGACACCATTTTCTAAGAGACAATGTGGAAAAAGGATTGGTGGAGATGTTGTTTTGTAAAAGTGAAGATCAAATAGCTGATATCTTCACAAAGCCTTTATGTAGAGAGTCTTTTTGTAGGTTAAGAGTCCTTTTAGGTCTAGTTAGATTTTAGGCGTTGGCTTCAATTATTTCCTTCAATGATTGGTTAGAATAAGTATGTTTTTGTATTGATTATGTATATAACTACGTTGCTTACTTACAAATATTATGTAAATAACCTAAGTGGATTATTGTTGCATAGAAACAGGAGAAGTTATTTTGAAACATGCTGAAAATAGAATGACTGGTTCAGTACAGGTACCAGTAAGAGGAAACAGCAGTTCAACTCTAATATGTCATCCGAAAATATCTTACTTTTGGAAGATTACTATAAGATAATTTCTTTTTGGAAAGAATTATCTTATTTCTGTTATTCCTATCCTACAAAGAGGCAAATATATTTAATTGCCTAATTTATAGTTGGTTGATTTTCTTGTAAAAAGATAACTACAATTTTTAAATTTTCAATTTTTGAAATTATCTCTTCCGTTTATTTTGATTCTCAACCGGCTAATTCTTGGAATTCCTATGTCTGTGCAATTGATATAAATACACATCAACACATTGATACAGCTTCACATCACATCATCATTCTATTCATCCTCTCTCTCATTCAAAAGTGGTACCCTGATCACTGTTCACTCCGTTTTCATCTCCCTCAAATTCCTACTAAGCTGTGAAGCATGTTTGCTACAATGGGAAGGAAAACAACCAAGGCTCCAGCTAAGAAAAGGAAGGAGAAGACTCAAGCAAGTGAGTCCACTCAATTGAAGGAGACCTCCATCACTGAAATTACCCCTGCTCCGACTTCATCGAGCAACTCACCTCCTACCACCACAAAGAACCCATCACCAACTCTGTCTCCATCTTCTAAATCTCCCTCACCTCCACCTCCCAAAAATGCACCTTTACCCAAAACCCCTGAGGCTGATGATTCCATCATCAAAGAACCTGCCTCATCTCAGGGGGACCAGCCCAAAAGCGCTGAAGAATTCTTCAATACTGTTGGAGAAAGGGAAGAGGAGGAAGTTAGAAGTGAAGAAGAGGATCTACAGATTATTGGGTAGAAAAAGGGGACTACAGAACCCTTGGTTCGCAGCAGAGTGACTAGGTCTTTCCTGAAAAAGATTGGTGAAGTAGTAGTAGTAGAGGAACAGTCGATGGACTCTGCTGGTTCCAAACGAAAGAGAACAGCACGGAAGTCTACATGAGGTATGTCAGTAGAATCTCCATCTGTTGGTATGACTGAGTTAGGTTCTAGGGTTGTGTTATCTGGGTGTAAAACAGAAGTTGGTTATTTTGATGAAGTTGCCTTAAGTGATGTGAAAGAGTTGTTAGAATATCAGGGTTGGATGCCTTTGTTTGATGTCTGTGATGCTAATATTGATGGTGTTAGAAAGTTTTATGTGAATTTGAAACAAATGTTGGATAGGTCGTTAAGTTCAGTTGTGAATGATGTTGAAGTGAATGTGTCTGTTGCATGTTTGGCTGGGTTGTTGAATATACCCAGAGATGGTTTTGATGAGTATTCTGGAGATGGATGGCCCACGCTTATAGGGGTCAGTCCAGATGAAGTGCATGACTTTGTGTTTGGAGGGAAAGTTCCAAAGAAAGATGGAATGTTTAAAACTGGTAGCTTGAAGGAACCAGTGATGCTGGTCCTTCACTCTTTGTGTAACAAGATGATTATCCCTCGAGCACAAGGTAGGGGTTTTGTGCGCATCATGGAAATAGTGCTTATATATTTGCTGATGAAAAAGATTAAGATAAATCTTCCTTCCCTAATGATAAACCATATGATGAATTGCTATAATTCATCCCACCACTCTCTTCCTTATGGTTCTTACATAACGAAGCTTCTTAAAGAGAATAATGTTTCTCTTAGTGGATCAACTGCTCCTGTAATAGTGTTTACCAAAGGTATTCTGAAACAAAAGGGGTTGATCATAAGTGCTTGGATGTTGAAGTTTAGGGAGGAGGACCCAGTAGAGACTCCTAAGCCTGCCAAGAAGAAACAGAAGGCAGAGGAACCAGCAGGTCAGAAGGTTATTCTTAAGAGGTTGGAGAGTCAGGAAGAGAAGATAAGTGCTGTAGGGGATCAGCTTAGCAAGTTAGTGACCTTAGTGGAAGGTCTATCTACTTCGCTTATTATGAGGATGAGCAAGTTAGAGAAACAGGTTGCTGGTAGTTCTGGAATTGAGAAGGAACAAGTTGAGGAGGACCAGTAAGTAGACCAGCAGGAAGATGAAAATGAAGAGGAGGAGAACCAGGAAGAAATAACTGAGGAGGCTGACACTGAAGAAGAGGAAGGAGATGATGAAAATGATGATGATTATTGAATCTGTTCTCTTTTTCATTTAGCCTACCTTTATTATATTATATTCTGAATAACTGATTTTGTTGGACTGTTTTTATTCCTCCCAATCCATGAACTTGTTTTGATATGGATTTGGGCTCTATCGTTCACTTTTGTTGTTTTGTATTAAACTATGATCTTTATTGATGGCATGGCTTAATTTTGACTATTCTGACCTTCTTTTGCAGCACTTTATTTGTATAATGGTTGATGCCATTGGATGGTTTAGCACGTTACTTTATGCATAAGATGCTACTTTTGCATATCTTTTTAATGATGCCAAAAGGGGGAAAATAGTTGAAGTTGAAGCCTAGAGTCTTTACTAGTTTAGATTGAGTCGTTTTCGAGTCTTTTTACTTTTACTTTGACTTTATTTTATTTTTTGTTTCTGTTTAGGGAACCAGTTGGCTTAACTGACTTGTTCCATTGAGTCTTGAGTTCTTGAAGTTTTTGACTACCTTCTTTTGAGTATGTTCACAGGTGCAGAAACTTCAAATGTTTGTCATCATCAAAAAGGGGGAATTTGTTGAGCCCCTTAGGTTTTGATTGATAGTTTTGAATGATGACAAACAGCTAAGGGAAACAGGTCTTTGAAAGTGTTCAATACAGTTGGGGGAACCAGCTAAAATAGAACAGTGTTTCCCTAGATAAGTTATTACTTATATGAGATATTTGTTGAACTAACTTATCTTTATACAGGGAACAGTTAGATGATAAATGAGCTATGCACTGGTAGGGAACCAGTATAAACTGTTCTCTCAAACTGCTTTTATGAAAGACAGTTACTTATTTAGTATTGTACATTAACTTTGTTAAATGTGCATTATCTAAGTTGATTTCTAAGATTGGAAGCTTGAAAGGATTTTCGATTAACTTAAAGGAAGGTCCTTTGGTCAATAATTGAGTTCATTCATGGAAGCTTTCAAGACTTAACGAATGCATGAAGGAAGACTACACTCAAGACTTAACGAATGCATGAAGCTTTCAAGACTTAACGAATGCATGAAGGAAGACTTAAGGTAAAGCCTTCATATAATTCCTCCAAATCAACAACAAAAATCCTAACTTCACCACCCGCATAATCTAGCATCCCTTTGCCATCTTTGAACAACCCACCATGAAAGAGCCTCAAAGTTACACTAATAATAGAGGTCATAGTAAACCTAACATTTCAACCATACTTAACACCTAATTAAAATGCTCAATTAAATTAAGGAAATAAAATACATTACATCACACAAATTACTCAGGACATTCACTAAAAGAAACACACAATTAGGTAAAGATAAATTATATTAAATTATCTCAATATGTAGTGAAGTACATTGTATGCCGAATTAAGCAAATTACATAAAAATGTGCGGTTGTACAACAAACTTCTTGTCCAAATAATGAATGCCACAACAATTAGAGTCACAAAATTATTTTGGCGCGGTGATAGATGAATAGGGTTGTCTTGTTACAATTTTGGAGGGAGTGGAAGTTACAATTCAAGTCTATGTAAGGAATATGAAGAAATTGAAAATTAGTGACCACTTTAACAGGTAACCAGTTAGGAATTTCTTCAAAATTCAAAACATGCCAAGGTTGTACATTTATAAAAAAAAGAGTAAAGGTTGACCTTTATCAATAATACGGTTGTAGACATGAAATCGTATCTCTCTGTGTAGCAGTCTATTGAAGAACCAACCCTTGTAAATGGACTTAGCTTGGGCTGAGATTAAGTATGTGAAACCCCAAAATCACCTCAAATTCGAACCCTGGAAGGCCCTAAACAGTAACTCAAGCCCAAGACACTTACCTTGGCCTAAACACACAACCCAAGTCAAAAAAATCACATCATCAAACACCCAATCAAACTCCCTAAAACCATGTAAAACCAAGTTGCTCGGAGCTTTTATGCTTGACGCTCAAAGTTAGCGTTGAATGCTAGAAGTGAATCATAGTAGAGCACTAGGCGTCAAGTGATAAGCAAGGTTTTAACTATCGTTTATGCTAAGGCTTGAACCAAACAATATTTATAACAACCTACGAACTATACAAGTATAGTGGGGTAGGGGGTCGAACCACAAGGACAAAGGATATCAAGACACTCAATTCTTAACACAACTGAACTTTTTGGATTTAAAAAATAACTAAAACTAATAATGAAAATATAGATCACGACGAATTAAGAGGAAAATCAAATGGAGAAAAACGGGGACGAGATTAGGTTCACCCTAGGAATGATGCTTTCAAAACAGAACATGATAGGTTAGAGAAAATCAAACAATAACTAACATGGACACTCAAGTATGCGAGAGGAAGTTGGAGATTCCACAAATCACATCGAATAACCTATAATCACCCTATATCTCCAAAGGAGTTGCAGGACAAGATTCGTATTGAGTTTCGAAAGCCACTTATTGTCATCATTCCTATAACCTTAAAAAATCAAGAACATAGCTTTTCCTAGGGTTTCACCAATCAAACCCCTAAGAGTACTACTCACACATATTGAAGACATACGGCATGACGATATTCAATAAAACAAATGAATTCAAAAGTAAAGAGAGCAAATATAAATCAGAAACTATTCTAGATGAACGATAAACATTAGGCTAAACATTGACTGAAAGAAAACGAATGAATTCAAAAGTAAAGAATAGATTGATACTTATAATAAAGCTTCAATGCAATATCCACGATCAGAATCCAATCAATAAAATCAAAAACTTGGAGTACATGTGTTGAGAAAACAGGAAATGGAAAACTAGGATTAAGAGAATATTTTAGGCTAAACAAAGCTAAAGCTAATAAAACTAATGAATAACTAGGTTTCCCCCTCTCTTTAGAGAGAGGGGTATTCATAACAAAGAATAAAATATTCTGGAAACCCTAAAATGCCTTTGGACCGGCCTATAAAAGAAGTAAAATTTCCGGAGAAAATAGGTTGATTCACCCAAATAAAGGACCCATTTGGCCAAATACAGCTCCGTTCGCCCGAATCCTTTCTTATTCGCCCATTCCAACAACTCTGTTGAATTCCTCTCTATGCACGATTCGCCCGAATGGAGACATGCATTTGACCGAATAGATGATGATTCACCCGAATGAGTGTCATTCGGCCTTCCTAGTGTTAATAGAACACAGGCCTCTATACTGAAGTGCCATTTGGAAGAATCACTGTCAGATTCGGTCAAATCTGAATCTCTGCATTCCTCTTTTCAGCTTCTTCAAGTGACTGATGTTCTCTGAACTCATTGGGATCTTCAACAGTGACTTGAAATGTTTTCCCAAGCTACGATACACGTGTCTAAGAGTGTCAAAGACTCAAATACGTCGCATTTCACCTCGAAATCATCAAAAACACCTGAAATGACCTTAAAACAACTCGAAGACAAGATCAAGGTGAAATCAAGCATAATATGTATAAAATAAATCTAAAACTATGAGACTTAACTAAAACAGGGTAGTAAATATGCTCTAAAATGAGCACATCAACTTCCCCCAAGCCAAACCTTTGCTAGTCCCTAGCAAATGAACTAGTCAAGGTGATTATGTGCTTATTTTAGAGCACGTTTACAACCTCAATTTAGTGTCGAGTCTCATGCTTTTATATTGGTTTTATGCATATTACATTCAATTTTACCTTGATCTTGTCCTCGAGCTGTTTTTAGGTCATTTCAGGTGATCTCGATGATTTCGAGGTAAAATGAGACGTGTACGAGGCTTTGACACTTCTATCAAGAGTTTGGATGCGCGTATCATAGCTTGGGAATGTGTTCCAAGTCACTCTCGAAGATCCCATAAACTCTAGAAGCCACTAGACACTTCAAAGGAGCTGTTCAACAAAGTTCAGGTTCAGATTCGACCGAATCTAACATCCATTCGGTCGAATAGTGGACAGGGATTCAAGCACATAAATCAAGCTCTCGGGAGTAGCCAAATGAGATGTCATTCGGCCGAATTAAGGCCCATTCGACCGAATGGTTTCACTCCTTCGGTCGAATGATGGACAGGGTGAGAAAAGTCGAGGTTTCTAATATGGACGAATGAAGAATCATTCGGCCGAATACACTACTCATTCGGCCGAATCCACTACTCATTCGGCCAAAAGCGTCTTATTTTTGGGGTTGCGAATGGAATTTCTCCGCAAACGGAGATTGGTTACAAATCTGAGGGTACTGATGAGCCAGCCCGACGAAAAAGGGCTAGAAGTGAATCCTTTTCCTACGGCAGGGTACAAATCTAAAAAGAGACCGACGGCTCCACCCTGGCTTGGGGGAGCCCCGTATTATAACCCACCTCCAGATGACCCTGGTTCTCCATTGCTTACTTCCGCCAACGCGGCTCGGTGGAGAGTTTTGACTCCCCACGCTGGAGGTGATGGTGACGCTAGGAGTGAATCCACTCCTACGGCAGGTATGATTTCTATGTTTTCCTTTTCTTTATAAATTTGTGCCTAAAAGTGTCGAACTTACCGACGTTAAACAAAAGTTACGGGAGATAACCCGGTGTTTGTTTTGTTTGTTTATTTGTATAGCAACAGCTTCCATAATGCTGATCTTTCTCCCTTTTGTTTCTTCTCTCCCAAGTGCCGAGACGGCTCTTGAGCTGGCTTGGGGGAAGGTCCTTGTGTTTTCAAAGCTTCGAAAGATCCGCACTATGGAAACTATTGCCTTGTTTTTTTTTGTTTTAGTTTTTTCTTTGCATGTCTAGGTGTGTCAAGATTAATGTGCTTGAGTTGTGAAACTAACATGCTAGCTCCTAACGTGTACATTATAGTGGTCTTATGCATACTCATGTTTTTCCTAGCTTTGTGCTTATTTTGGGACCGAATGATTGATTGTTTTGCACCTAATTTGGGGGATCTAGTCTTGCTTGGTTTGTGGCTTGGATGACTACCTATTGAGGCACATTTCGACTAGCCTAGTGAGGATTGAGCCTTATAGGACTCCATTATGAGTCCTATGTTATTAAGTGCTAGTTAGAGAGTCTAAGTATTGTGTCTGTTCTCCTCCAGCATAGTCTTCTTTTCTAAAGGCTAGGGATGATAACACGTTTGTAGTTACAGCTACATAGCCAAATTGCCTACCATGAATATCGATTGACTTTAGGGTAAGCTAATTTTGTGCCTTTACTTTTTCTTCATAGCTACATCACCTAACTCCACATAAGCTAAATATTCCCTCTTCTTACCTAGAGGATAGTCAAGTGATCGTAGTGAAGTGGTGTCCGTTGCATTGTGGTGAAAGATTTTGGTTTAAAAAAATCATTGTCATATGATATGACTCTTTACATTACTCTTAGTTTATTTCAAAAGCATTATCTTGAAAATAAAAAGAAAAACATCAAAAAGAAAAATAAAAGAAAAAGAAAAAAAAGAAAAAGAAAAATTCGAGAATAAAGTTGGTGTAATGAGTTCATTTATGCGTATCCAGAGAATTTTGGGAAGTGGCGTTGTTTTCGGAAGTTGTAGCCATCCTTGGTTTAATTACCTTGGATTGCTTACTATCCTTTATTTGAACTCATCATCCCCAAATTTTACCCTACCTTGATCCCAGCCTACATTGCAACCGTTTCCAAACCTGTTCGACTTGGCCTGATTAGCAAGTTATGTGCTGGAGAGTAGATAGGATGCAATCCCTAAGATTTCTCCTTGATTGAGTGTTTAATTCCCGACTCATCTTAAGTCGGACGATTATGAGCGAAATACATACCATATTAAACACACGATCGTACTAGAAATTTCCCACATCTTTTGTGATATAGCATGCGGAGCGTGGACTTGTGACCTCATTATGAGCGAAATACATACCATATTAAACACAGGCATGGCCTGTGTTGTAGCTTTTCCAGTAATCTCGAGTCTGTGGAAAATGTTTTTTATCTTGGTATTATGCTCTTTTGAGCCCATTGTAATTGCACACCCATGGCTAGGGAAGAGTTTTGCACGTACATGGCTGGCATTGTCCTGTTTTCCGCTCACCTTGCTTTTCATGAGCTTTGCTCACGGTGTTGCCTTGCTAGTTCATTTGCTAGGGACTAGCAAAGGTCTGGCTTGGGGGAAGTTGATGTGCTCATTTTAGAGCACGTTTACAACCTCATTTTAGTGTCGAGTCTCATGCTTTTATATTGGTTTTATGCACATTACAGTCAATTTTACCTTGATCTTGTCCTCGAGCTGTTTATAGGTCATTTCAGGTGATCTCGATTATTTCGAGGTAAAATGAGACGTGTTCAAGGCTTTGACACTTCTATCAAGAGTTTGGATGCGCGTATCATAGCTTGGGCATGCGTTCCAAGTCACTCTCGAAGATCCCATAAACTCTAGAAGCCACTAGACACTTCAAAGGAGCTGTTCAGCAAGGTTCAGGTTCAGATTCGACCGAATCTGACATCCATTCGGTCGAATGGTGGACAGGGATTCAAGCACATAAATCAAGCTCTCGGGAATAGCCGAATGAGAATTCATTCGGCCGAATCATGGCCCATTCGGCCGAATGGTTTCACTCCTTCGATCGAATGATGGACAGGGTAAGAAAAGTCGAGGTTTCTGATATGGGCAAATGAAGAATCATTCGGCCGAATACACCACTCATTCGGCCGAATCCTCCATTCATTCGGCTGAATACACCACTCATTCGACCGAATCCTCCATCCATTTGGCTGAATACACCACTCATTCGGCCGAATCCTCCATACATTCGGCCGAATGGAACCTATGTCCGACTTTCTTGGTTCTTTCTTAGGCCGGCGCTCGAGGGTTTTTCCTAGGGTTTTACCCCTTATGTCTCTAGGGTATAAATACCCTCTTGCTCTGTACATAACCCTCATGCCTGCTTTGAGAGCTCTTGTGCCTCAACTTAGAACATCACTTTAAAGCTTTTCATTTCTTTCATGCATTAGTTTAGATTTACAGCTTTCATTGCACTTCCTTTCAAGCGTTGTATTTCGGATTCGGTTTCTCTTTCGTTCACGCAATTTCATTTATGCAAGGTATTGATTCTTTTCTGTTTTATTTCGTTTAATGCTTTCAAGTATTGTTTTTCTGAATTTCATTCCTCTTGCTATTATCATTGCTTTGTTTACGGTTTTGATAGGATAGTTTTCTTTCTCTTGTTCATTTCCATTCAGTTTGTTCATGCTTTTAATCATGTATTTTATAATTGTATATGCCCTAGTCGTTATTACTATGTGTGAGTAGTTTTCTTAGGAGTTTGATTGGTGAAACCCTAGGTTGGCTCGTTCTTCATGTGTAGAGTTAGGATTTGAGATTGTTAATGATTGATTGATTGATATTTGGTGCGAATCTTGTCCTGCCACTCCTTTGGAGACATAGGGCGATTATAGGTTGTTCGTGTGATTTATAGGGTCACAAACTTCCTCTCGTCATCTTGAGTGTCATGATTCATTGTTGATTGATTTCTCCTAATTTAGCGTATTGATAGTTTGTTTGTCCTTCCTAGGGTGGAACTGATCTGTCCCCGTTTTCCTTCCATAGCATATTATCGTTTTGGTTCTTGCTTTACTTTTCTGTTATTAGTATAATTCTTTCAAATCTCCATTTAAACCCTTTGCACCAAGTCTAGAAACTATCGCCCCTTGTCCTTGTGGTTCGATCCCCGACTTACCACTACACTAGTTGTAGTAGTATTAGGGTGTTTATAAATTTAGTTTGCATAACTATTCTTTTAGTTAAACGACCTAAAAGAACGGTTATTAGGTGACATGAAAGATCAGGGCAAGACAGTTATAGAAACGAATGAAGAACAAGGAGAGTGAAAAACAAGACAATGAAAGTCGTGCATGTGCAAAACTCTTCCCTATCCATAGGTGTCCAAGTACAATGGGATTAGAAGAGCATAACAACACTTTCCACATAGTCGGGATCACCAAGCAAGGTACAACATAGGTCATTCCGCCCACTACCTAATGAGGTCGCAAGTCTAGGCTCCCAAGATTATTTCCCAAGAGATATGGGAAATTTCTAATACGCTCATGTGTTTATAGGGTATGTGTTTCGCTCAACATTATCCGAATAAAGATGAGTCAGGAATTAAACACCTAAACAGGGAGAAATCTCGAGGATTGTCTCTTATCTACTCTCCAGCACATATCTTACTAATCAAGTTAAGTCGAACAGGTTTGGAAAGAGTTGCAGTGTAGGCTAGGATCAAGGTAGGGTAAAATTTGGGGATGTGGAGTTAAAATAGAGGATAGTAAGAGATCCAACATAATAAAATCGAGGACAACTACGACTTTCGACAACCATGCCACTCCCAAAATCCGCAATAATGAACTCTAATACATTATGTCAACTTTATTCTCAAATTTTTTTGTTTTTTTTCTTTTTCTTCTTTTTCTCTTTTTCTTTCTCTTTTTCTCTTTTTTTTCTTTTTGTGCTTTTTATGCTTTTTTTTATTAAACTTTCATGTAAATAGTTTTGAAATACACTAAGAGTATAGTCATATCATCCAATAATCACTTTTCAAACCGAAATCCTACATCATAATGCAACGAACACTAACTTCACTATGATCACATGACTATCCTCTAGGTAAAGAGAGGGGACATTTGGCTCATGTGGAGTTAAATATTGTGGCTATAAAGAAGAAGGTAAAGGCACAAAATTGGCTATGTAGATGTAACTACAAACTTGTTATCATCCCTAACCTTTAGAAAAGTAGACTATGCTAGAGGAGAACAGACACAATTCTTAAGATTTCCTGACTAACACTCAATAATATCGGGCTCACGATGGAGTCCTACAAGGTTCCATCCTAACTAGGCTAGTCGAAATGCGCCTCAATAGGTAGTCATCCAAACCACATACCAAGCAAGCTCAGATCTACCAAGTTAAGTGGAAAACAGTCGATAAACTCAGACCCAAAACAAGCACAGGGCTAGGGGAATACGAGTTTTCATATAGACATTGTAAAGTGCATGATAGAAGCTTGCATGCTTGTTTATAGCATATGATTTGAAAAAAGGATTTAAAGCATATGATGGAAAAAAGGATTCGGAGCATATGATGTAAAAAAGGAAGCATATGATGGAAGAAAGGGTTTGAAGCATATAATGGAAAAAAAGGGGTTGGAGCATATGATGGAAAAAAGGAAAACAAACACAAATATAAATAAATAAATAATAAATTTGGATTTTCAAGCGAGAGCAATCATATCAGTACGTAGGTGAAGCAGCACATGGAACTTATTACAAGCGCCTGAAAACAACACTAAAAAGCAAAACCAAAACACAAAACAATGCAAAACTACACATCAATAAAACCAACAGCCAAACAGGGCAAAAGACCAAAAGACACACAATAAGTAATGAGTAGTGGACAATGGATATCCCCCCCCCCCCCAAGTCGGGCTAAAGCCATCCTCGGTGCTAAGGGAGGCCTTTAGGTCTAGCACTACTCATCCCCTATGAAACCCTCATCCCCCTGGTCATCATCCTCTTCCTCCCCACCCATATAGTCCATCCCATAGTCATTAGAGGCTCTTCTAGGAGCCGGTGGGATAAAGTTGTTGAACCTATGCCTACCCACCCGCAACCAGTCAAACCCATGACTTAAGGATATTTGGTTATAGTTGTCATGGCGGGGGTACCAGGAAGGGGTGGCCATGCTTTTGCCAACTATGTGGGAGCGGTAGGCCATGTCATACCATGGGTAATTAGCCCACTCAAAGTTTTTCTTAAGGTGATCGAGTCAGGTGGTGTGATGGGCCTAGGTGGTAAGGACCTAGTCAAGCCTTGCCTCTATGCGACTTAGGGAGGACATGATATCAGATTCATCATCTGAATCGTCATGGTCCGGTAAAACTGAAGTGGAAGCCCTACGTCGATCACGCATAGAAAGGGTGTGAGGACGAGGAGGGGGTCTAAGTGGGGGCTCGATAGTGTATCTCAGCACATCGCCGTCTAAAAGGTATGAGTCCCCAAACTGCACGAGGGGAGGCAAGTTTGGACAGGGAAGGGGAATTGCGCGGTCTTTAAGGTACTGCCATCGCATAGGGTCAGTGAAGATAAAGCTGAACCCTAACGAGACACTCCTCGTGGAGGGTGGTGGTAGTGGCAAATCTATCACTGAATTCTATAGGATTCATCACATTAAGGAACTCTGTGATGCGATATACATGCCCCCTAACACATAGGTCAGTTTTTACATCTAGGGTGGCTATGGTGTTTAAAAACTTCCAAAGTGTCATTGGAATGCTTATTGCTGTGTCGTTGTGTGGTGCAATGTATCAGTGTAGTATGTGCACTTTAGGGGTTCTAACTAGGTGAGGGCTAGGGGAAGGAAACAAAGTCTTCCTAGCAAATTTGAAAAACATACAAAGAACAGGATGTTGTACATCAGAGGCATATATATTCCTATTCGGATAAACAAGCCGGCCGGGAATTTTAGGCCATAATTCAGAAACTCGAGAGTTATTCGGTTGTTTATCCGGAATAGGTTCATTAGAAAAACCAAAAACAGTGCAAAATGCAGCATAGTCAAGGAAATAGGTTGCATTCCTTAACCGAAAAGACAAATGCAACCTATTTTCATGTTGACATGGGGTTAAGGAACTGAGGAACTCATAAGTTAATAGCTTATGAGTTGGGTGCCACATGTTAATCCAGTTCTCAAGGCCACATGCCGTCAACAATGCAACAAATTGTTCATATATACCCATTCATTGAATAATTAAAAGATCTAAATAACAGGTAGAGTTGATTTTTGGTACCTTTAATCGTTGAAAGCATTCAAATTGCTCCAACGATACGAACACCACCATTAGATGCTCTTCGTCGAACCATAATTCTTGACCGGGAAGACGTTGTTGGTATTCCGGTTGTGGTTGAGAACTGGTTTGTTGTTCTTCCCGTGCCGCACCAGAAGACGATCCTTCACCATGTTTCTTAGATCTTTTGAAAGGATTTCTTAAACTTCTTCAGGGTCCCATGATGATTGATTGAAGTTTAAGAAGGAGAAGGAGCAAATCTAGTGAGAATGAGTAAGGGTGAGAGTTGAAGCTTGGGCGTGTTTAGGGTTTAGAGTGAAATGTGGGAAAAACCGTGGAAATAAAGGGGTATTTATAGAACTGGTGCTCCATTCACCCAAATGGGGCTTTATTCGGCCGAATGGACCTCTATTCGCCCGAATGGATGGCCTTGTTCGGTCGAATTTTGAAGGAATTCTCAGAACTCTTCGCTACCATTTACCCAAATCAGCTATATATTCGGCCGAATGGACCTCCATTCGCCCAAATGGAGTGTCCATTCAGCATTCTCAGGGGCACATATCCAAATCTCTTTGTACCTCCATTCGATCGAATGGGACTTCTATTCGGCCGAATGGACTTCCTTCGCCCGAATTGTTTTACTTATTCGACATTCTCAGAAATTCCTCAAATCTTAAGATTGAGCTCATAATCCAAGTCCATTCGGCTGAATCTAACAGCCATTCAGCTGAATGGATTGCTTATTCAATATTTTTAAGCCCGAAAGGATACGTATTCTCCCAAAACAGAAATGGTAAATGATTACTTAGCAAGAAAATTCAAAGAAGACCAGGTTACCTCCCATAAGTGCTTTGTTTAACGTTATTTAGCTCGACGTAGGGAAGGTTATCAATCAAAAATAACACGATACAGAAACCGAATTGAAACTAACTGCTCAAAACTTAACAAATTTCAAAAGAATGATGATTCAAAGTTCAGATACTCATCATATGCCAATGATTACACCAATCATTCAACTTTGATATCATCTAACTTTATTTTCTCAACAATGTTGACCTCGTGAAGGCTACTTTCATGGAAGAGTTTTAGCCAATGCCCATTCACAATAAAACTACCTCCATGGTGATTTTTCAACTCTACTGTCCCATAAGGAAATAATTGCAAGATCTCGAATGGCCCAGACCACCTCGATTTTAATTTTCCAGGGAATAACTTTGCTCTTGAATTGAAGAGTAGCACTTTATCTCCTACAAGGAATTCTCGTTGAATGATCTGTTAGTCGTGCCAACGCTTAGTTCATTCCTTGTAGATATGCATGTTATGGAATGCATCGAGCCGTAGTTATTCCAATTCCCTTAATTGGGCTGCTCGCTTCTCGTAGAATAAAGTAGGGTCCAAATTAAGGGTTCGAATCGCCCACCAAGACCTACATTCCAATTCCACCGGAAAATGACAAGATTTCCCATACAACAACCAGAACGAGGTGGTGCCAATTGGGATTTTGTAACATGTACGGTGTGCCCAAAGAGCGTCATCTAACTTAAGAGACCAATCTTTCCTGTTTGGGTTAACCACCTTTTCTAATATTCTCTTAATCTCCCTATTGGCTACTTCCACCTGTCCTTGAGTTTGGGGATAGTAGGGTGAATCGACTTTGTGCATGACTCCATATTTCTTCAATAGTTTGTTCAGTTTGTTTTTCGCAAAGTGGGAACCCCCATCACTTATGACTATTTTGGGAACACCAAATCGAGGGAAGATTATGCTTTTAAAAAGCTTCATAATTACTTTGTGATTATTTGTAGGCAAGGCGATGCCCTCCACCCACTTAGACACATAATCAATCCCTACCAAAATGTATTGGTTCCCATGAGATGACATAAAGGAGCCCATGAAGTCAATACCCCAACAATCAAAAACTTCACACTCAAAGATGTAATTTTGAGGCATCTCATTACTCATTGAGATATTTCTAATTTTTTGGCATCTCTAAAAGCTCTTCACAAATGTTTCAACATCTTCGTGCAAGGTTGGCCAATAGAAACCCGCGATGGCGACTTTAGCAGTAGTATTCATTATACTATGGTGGCCACCACACGCGTATGAGTGATAGTGAGTTAGGATCTTGGGGACCTCCTCTTCAGTGATACAATAGTGGATTATGCTGTCTGCACAGGCATGAAATAAATAGGGGTTATCCCAAAAGAAATTCCCGACTTTCCCAAAGAAAGCCTTTTTCATTGCCCTTGATTCAAACTCTAGAAGTTCTCTACAAGCTAAATAATTCACAATATTTGTGAACCAAGGGGCTTTCCCAACAACTAATGCTGTCATCAACGTTTCTTCAACCATTTCATCTTGGATAGGGAAGGAGTCATTATTAAGTTCGGGTAACCTAGACAAATGGTCAACTACCACATTTTCACTTCCTTTCCTATCTTTTAATTCAAAATCAAACTCCTGTAATAAGAGTACCCATTTGATCAACCTTGGCTTTGCATCTCTCTTCATCATTAAGAATTTAAGGGCCGAGTGATCCATGAAAACTACAACCTTTAAACAACATATCAGATACTAGCGCAATCACTCAAAAACATAGACTACCGCCAGTATCTCCTTTTCCGTTGTAGAGTAGTTGCGCTATACTAGATCTAGTGTTTTACTGATATAACATATGATGTGGTGCTTTCCTTCCTTTTCCTGTCCAAGGACAACACCTACAGAGATATCACTGCATCGCACATTAATTCAAATGGCAAACGCCAATTAGGAGCTTGCACAATGGGCGTAGATATTAGAGCTTGCTTTAGCCTGTTAAAGGCATTCAGGCATCTCTCATCAAAGTTAAATTCAACATCTTTTTGAAGAAATTCATTCAAGGGTTTACCTAAAGTCAAAAATCCTAAAATGAGACGCCTATAGAACCCTACATGTCCAAGAAAGGATCGTACTCCTGTAACCGAGGTGGGTACAGGAAGGTTCCTTATCACATCTATCTTAGCAGGGTCTACCTCTATGCCTTTGAAAGACACTTTATGGCCTAGGACAATGCCTTCTTGGACTAAAAAGTGACACTTCTCCCAATTGAGCACAAGATTCGTTTCTTGACACCGTAACAAAACTTTCTAGAGATGTGTTAAGCAAGTGTCAAAAGAAGAATCTCCAACAGAAAAATCATCCATGAACACTTCCATGAAATCCTCCAGCATATCAGCAAATATAGCAGACATGCACCTTTGGAAAGTGGATGGAGTATTGCATAAACCGAAGGGCATTCTCCTATAGGCAAAAGTCCCAAAAGGACAAGTGAACATTGTTTTCTATTGATCCTCGAGGTGGATTGGGATTTTAAAGAAACCCAAGTAACCATCCAGAAAATAATAGTACTTGTGCCTTGCCAATCTCTCAAGCATCTCGTCGATGAAGGGTAAAGGGAAGTTATCCTTTCTTGTAGCCTTATTGAGTTTGTGATAATCAATACAAACTTACCATCCTATAGTGGCTCTAGTTGGAATCATCTCACCTTTGTCATTCTCGACAATGGTCATTCCTTCCTTTTTCAGAACAACATGAACAGGGCTAACCCACCTACTATCTGAAATTGAGTAGATAATGTTGGCCTTGAGGAGTTTAAGTATTTCATCCTTAACTACCTCTTTCATGTTGGGATTTAGCCTTCTTTGTGGCTCAATTGAGGAGAAATGCTCATCGTCAAGATGAATTCATTGCATAACAAGTGTTGGACTAATTCCTTTTAGATCACCAAGTGAGTACCCAATGACACCTCGATATTTCCTTAATAAAACAAGTCATTTTCCAACAAAATGTCATCGAGCTCAGAATTCACTATGACTGGACTCCCCTCATCATCATCAAGATACGCATATTTAAGGCTAGGAGGTAGAGGTTTCAAACTTACTTGGGGAGAAGGCTTAGGACTCTCCCCCTTATAGATAGTACCTTCCTCAGCCTTACACAGTTGCTCAGATTCCGCTTCTTTGCCCTTATATTCCTGGGCCCTATCTAATCGGCTCTCCAACTACTCATCTTCTGTATAGGTATCCTCATCATTCGTTGAATACCCGACTTCTATCTCCCTTTAACAATCCCCAATCCCCCCATCATCCACTTTAAGGCAACAGACTTGTTCAACCATAGGTTTCTTTAAAAGTGGGGAAATTTTGAATATTACCTTCACTTGGGCTACTTCTACCGTTATGGTGTCATCATGGTAATTAATAACTACCCGAAGTTTTTTTAGAATGGCTCTTCCCAAGATGAGTGGAGTATAAGGGTCCTCTTCTATTCCCATCACTACAAAATCGCAAGGGACCACTAGTTCTCCCACTTTGATAGGTATATCATCAAGCTCTCCACACGGTACTTTTATACTCCTATCTTCCAGTTGGATCATTTTCCTTGAAGGTCTGAGGCTAAAGGGTAGCTTTTTGGAAAAAGATAGAGGCATAAGACTAATAGAAGCCCCTATATTGGTGAGTGCCCCTTTGGGATCAAGATTCCCTAACTTTACTGGGAGGTTATATGGATCGGGATCTCTCTCTTTTATAGGCATTTTCCCTTTTAAAATGGAGCTAACTTAATGGGGGAGACTAATTACTTCTTCCTCAAACTTTTTCTTGTTGAACAATAAGTCCTTCAAGAACTTAGCATACTTTGGCATTTGTGCCATTGCATCTAAGAATGTAATCTTCATCTCCATCTTTTGTAAGTGTTCTAGAAACCTCTTGAACTTCTTATCAAGCTGCTTCTCAACTTTCCTATAGGGAAAAGGAAGTGGGGTGCATACAAGCGATATAACCTCTTTCTCTCCTCAATCCTCCTCTCTACCCACTTCTCACTCCTTATCTTTTCTTCCTCATCATCCCCACTTCTTTCACTTTCAACTCTCGACCCCTTACCTTATTCCTCTTCTTTTTCATTTACATCCACTCTCGTCTCATCTCCCACCCGTACCAAAGGTGCATCAACCGGATATGAAGGGTCGTCATACTGAGTCCCTGATCTCAGGTGGATAGCTTTTGCAGTGTGTTGGTTTGGGTTTGGGGGAGGTGGAGGTTGTGTAGAGGGGTTAGGTTGAGGGTGAAATGGGAATAGTGGTGGTGTAGGAGGACTAGCCATTTAGGCGAGTTGAGTTTCAAACAACTTTTGCTGAGCTTGGAGTTGTTGCATCTATTGGATGAGAGTCTGATTTATCTAAGTGAGACTCTGGTTTTGCTGAGCAAGAGATGTTACTTGAGAGGTTAAATGGTCATTGGTTGAGTTATGACTTTGTTGTGGTTGAGAAACCATGTGATGAGGTTGACTAGGTGAGAAAGGCAGATTTGAACCATTTCTAGGCCCTTGATTAAACCCTGATGGTATATATAAATTTGGCCTTAGTACATTTCCGCTCGATTGATTCCCTTGAAAACCTTAGTGGTTGAACCCACTCTAAGCATTTCTATTATATCCCGGGTGGATGTTTCCTTGGTTATGATTTGAATTGAAAGGAGGTTTGTATGGTTGATTAGGGAAAGGTTATTGCGCCATACCCTGCTCCTTGTCCTTTTCCACCATAGTTAAGGGCTGCAACATGATCAGGATTATACCCATATCAATTATAATTCATCACTTGTGTCTCTAGGTTGTAACCTCCATAATCAACTGCAGCAACATGCTTGGAGTGCGAACCACCACAATAGGAAGTATCATGGTTGGTACCCAAACATATGACACATATAAAGTGTTTTTCACGCACTAGAGGGGTATTTGAACTACTGGCTAGGCTTAATTTGGACATCTTTTTATCAATAATTGCTTCAATTTTAGCACTAATGGTGTCCAAATTGGTTGTGTCAATCATCCCTCTTGGTAAACCCTGACTCCTTGTTCCTCTCCAGGCACTATTCTTAGCAACTTCCTCAATTTTGGCTTTTACCTGGGTGCATGGAATTTTAGAGAGTTGGCCACCTACTGCTGAGTCTAGAAGTGCCTTGGTGGAGTCATTTAGACCATCGTAGAAAAATGTGTTGAGATGGTTCTCCCCATACTCATGGTTGGGGCATGCTCTAATCATTCTCTTAAATTGACTCTAGGTAGCACTAAGGTTCTCATCATCCTCTTAAGTGAAGGACGCAATTTTCTTACGCTAATCTTGTGTTTGAACCGTAGGATAGAACCTCTCTAGAAAAGCCATTTTTAGTTTAGCACAATTAATAATTGAGTTGGGTTCTAAGCATTTATACCAATCTTTGGCATCTCCAGCTAGACTCAAGTGAAATAGGTGCATTCGTACATAGTCTGGGCTATTAGGGCAAGGAGGGATAAGTCCACAAATGTCAAAAAATGCCTCGAGATGTTGTAGAGGACATTCATTTCTTAATCCACTAAAAGGGGTTTCCTTAACCATCCTTGTGAACTGGGGGAGTATTTGGTATGGGGTGGTAGCAACAGGAAGTACTACACCTCCTTGGAACTCTTGTGAGCCAGGAGTACCGAACTGACCGAATAACTGATGTTTGTCGGCCATTGTGGATATGGGTGGGTTTTGAACAGAATGTGAGGTTTGTTTTATTGTGCGGTGTTTACTTAAACGTTGGACCTCAAGATTATAGGTACTATTTGTTGGTTTGACCTGCGTGTGCTATGGGGCATGCAAACAGCAAACTCAAAGGTAACTACTAACAAAACGAAAACAAGCAGCAACAAAAATGAAATAGAATAAAGCTATATCAAGAATAGCAAGAGTCTACAAGGTCTCGTCGCTTCAGTGAATCACTTGAGCCCTGATACATTTTCGAACGCCTTGTCCCCTGCAACGCCACCATTTTGATAAGCAAGGTTTTAACAGTCGTTTATGCTAAGCCTTGAACCAAACAATTTTATAACAACTTATGAACTATACGAGTATAGTGGGGTAGGGGGTCGAACCATGAGGACAAAGGATATCAAGACACTCAATTCTTAACACAACTGAACTTTTTGAATTTATAAATAACTAAAACTAATAACAAAAATATAGATCACAATGAATTAAGAGGAAAATCAAATGGAGAAAAATGGGGACGAGATTAGACTCACCCTATGAATGATGCTTTCAAAACAAAACATGATAGGTTAGAGAAAATCAAACAATAACTAGCATGGACACCCAAGTATGCGAGAGTGATGTGCTCGTTTTAGAGCACATTTATTAACTCATTTTAGTGTCAAGTCTCATAGTTTCGCATTGGTTTTATGTACATTATGCTTGATTTTACCTTGATCTTGTTTTCGAGTTGTCTTAAGTTCATTTCAGGCACTTTTGATGATTTCAAGGTGAAAGGCGATACATTCCAGCCTTTGACACACGTATCTTAGCTTGGGCAAGTGTTTGAAGTCACTCATGAAGATTTCACGGAGTTCAGAAAAGAGGGAAGTGAAAAGAGGAAAAAATGCTCTCAGATTCGACCGAATCTGAGAGACATTCGACCGAATGGCTGCAGATTCGACCGAATCTGAGACTCATTCGGTCGAATGAGAGGCAGTCTTCAGAGTTCTTGAGCCTTGCTACTAGAAAGGCCGAATGGAACTCATTCGGGCGAATGAGCTTCCATTCGGCCGAATCAACCTGTACATTCGGGCGAATGCTTAACAGAGATCGATTCCCCGAAGCCTCTGGAATAGGCGAATGGAAGACCATTCGGGCGAATGGGATCACATTCGGCCGAATGAGACCTATATTCGGGCGAATGACAGTGTTTTCCTCCGGATCAACTACTTCTTTTTAGGGCCGGCTCCTATGCATTTTAGGGTTTTTCGTAGGTTTTTCTTATTTTGTTATAAATACCCCCTTCCTCTGATGAGGAGAGGGAGAGCTAGGTTTAATACTTTTATGCACTTTTAGATTTCTTAGCCTCCAAATTCTTTTAGTTTTAGCTTTCGATTTTCAGTTTTTCTTCAACGCTTTGTAGTTCGAATTCTTTTCGTGGATATCAATTTGAAGCTTTTGTAAGTTTAATTCCTTCCTTTAATCTTAATCCATTTCTTTATTTCATTGCATGTTTAGTTCTAAGTTTATCGTTTATTAATTCTGATTTTGTTTTCATTCTCGCGATTTCACTCCATGTTCGTTTCTGCTGAATCTTTTAATATCTTTATGTCTTTAAGCATGAATATGAGTGAGTAATTCCTTTAGGGGTTTTGATCGGTGAAACCCTAGGAAAGCTATGATCTTTATTGCTTAGGGTTGTAGAAATGATGTTAATAAATAGTTTCGGATTCCGATGCGAATCTTGTCCTGCCACTCCTTTGGAGACATAGGGCGATTATAGGTCGTTCGTGTGATCTATAGGGTCACCAACTTCCTCTCGTATTCTCGGATATCCATGCTAGTTATTAACAGATTTTCTGTAATCTATCATGTTCGGTTTTAAAGCTTCATTCCTAGGGTGAATCCAATCTTGTCCCCGTTTTTCTCTACTTGCTTTACTTCGTGATTTGTCGTCATCTATTTTCCACCTATTAGTTTTAACTGAATTTCCAACCCCAAATAGTCCGGTTGTGTTAAAAGTCAAAGTCTTGATATACCTTGTCTTCGTGGTTCGACCCCCTACTCCGCTATACTCGTATAGTTTGTAGGTTAGAATAAATATTGTTTGCATAACCTGTCTTTTAGTTAACGACCTAGAAAACCGGTTATCAAAATGGCGCCGTTGCCGGGGACAAGGCGTAATATTTAGACTTAACCTGTTTTAGCATAACTTTATTTATTTTATTTCTATTTTTGTTTTCCTTTCTGTGTGTGGTTGTCTTTGACTTAGGTGTTTGCATGCCCCATAGCACGCGTAGGTCAAACCAGCCAATTACACCCTTAAATCCTGAAATCCAACGTGTTAGTAGACAACGCCCTTCAAAGTATACCTCACAATCTGTCCAAAACCCTACCATATCCATAATGGCCGAAGAACATCAATTGTTAGGCCAATTCAGAACTCCTGGCTCACAAGAGTTCCAAGGGGGTGTAGTACTTCTTGTTGCTACTACACCTTACCAAATTCACCCTCAGTTCACAAGAATGGTTAAGGAAACACCATTCAGTGGCTTAAGAAATGAATGTCCTCTTCAACACCTAGAGGCATTCTCGGATATTTGTGGACTTATCCCTCCTTGTCCTAATAGCCCTGATTATGTGCGAATGCACCTTTTCCATCTGAGTCTAGCGGGAGATGCCAAGGATTGGTATAAATGCTTAGAACCCAATTCAATTGTTAATTGGGCTCAACTAAAAACCGCATTTCTAGAAAGGTTCTATCCTACGGTTCGAACGCAGGATTGGCGTAAGAAAATTGCGTCATTCACCCAAGAGGATGATGAGAACATTAGTGCTACATGGAGTAGGTTTAAAAGAATGATTAGAGCATGTCCCCACCATGAGTACCGGGGAAAACCATCTCAACACATTCTTTTACGATGGTCTTAATGACTCCACCAAAGCACTTCTAGACTCAGCTGTAGGTGGCCAGCTTTCCAAAATTCCTTGCACCCAGGTAAAGGCCAAAATAGAGGAAGTTGCTAAGAATAGTGCCTGGGGAGGAACTAGGAGTCAGGGATTACCTAGAGGGATGCTAGACACAACTAACTTGGATAACATTAGCGCCAAAATAGAAGCCGTTATTGATAAAAAGTTATCCAAGCTAAGCCTAGCCGGTAGTTCGAACAACCCCCCAATGCGTGAAAAGCACTTTGCATGTGCCATATGTGGGGGTACCAACCATGATACATCTTATTGTGGTGGTTCGCACTCCGAGCATGTAGCTGCAGTTGACTATGGAGGGTATAACCCAGAACCGCAGGTGATGAACTATGACGGTTATGGGTATAACCCTGATCATGTGGCAGCCCTTAACTATAGTGGACAGGGCCAAGGAGTAGGGTATGGGCAGCAACCTTTCTCGAACAACCAACAGTACAAACCTCCCTTTAACTCCAACCAAAACCAGGGAAACTTCCACCCGGGATACAATAGAAATGGTCAAGGTGGATTTAATAACCAAAGTTTCCAGGGGAACCAGACTAATGGGAACGTACCTAGGGCCAATGTGTATAGACCCCCAGGGTTTCACCAAGGACCTAGAAATAGTTCAAACCTGCCTTTTCCCCCTAGTCAGCCTCATCATGTGGCTCCTCAACCACAACATGGTCACACTTCAACCAATGACCATTTAGCCTCCCAAGTAACAACTCTTGCTCAACAGAACCAGAGTCTAACGCAAATTAATCAGACTCTCATCCAACAAATGCAGCAACTTCAAGCTCAGCAGAAGTTGTTTGAAACTCAACTGGCCCAAATGGCTAATCCTCCTGCACCACCGCTATTCCCATCTCACCCTTAACCTAACCCCTTTATACAACCTCCACCTCAGCAAACGAACCCAAACCAACACACTGCTAAGGCTATCCACCTGAGATTAGGGACTCAGTATAACAGTCCTTCATATCCTGTTGATACACCTTTGGTGCGGGTGAGTAATGAGACGAGAGTACACAAAGATGAAAAAGAGGAGGAACATGATAAAATTCCAGAGGTTGAAGATGAAAGTGGTAGGGAGGACATCAATGCTAAGGCAGGGAGTGAGAAGCCAGTAGAGAGTGAGGAGGAGAGGAGGAAGAAAGCTGAGGAAAGAAAGAGGTTAGAACGGTTATATGCACCACCGCTTCCTTTTCCCTACAGGAAAGTTGAGAAGCAACTTGATGATAAGTTCAAGAAGTTTCTTGAACATCTTCAGAAGATGGAGATGAAAATCCCATTCCTCGATGCTATGGCACAAATGCCAAAGTATGCTAAGTTCTTGAAAGACTTACTGTCCAACAAGAAAAAGCTTGAGGAAGAGGTAATCAGTCTGCCTCATCAAGTTAGCTCTATACTGCAAGGGAAAATGCCTATGAAGGAGCGAGATCCCGGTCCTTATAACCTCCCTGTGAAGTTGGGAAACCTTGATCCTAAAGGGGCGCTCGCCGATTTAGGGGCTTCGATCAGTCTTATGCCCCTATCGATCGCCAAAAAGCTCCCCTTTGCCCTCCGACCTTCAAGGAAAACAATCCAACTGGCTGATAGGAGCATTAAAGTGCCATGTGGAGAGCTCGACGACATACCTATACAAGTAGGAGAACTAGTGGTCCCTAGTGATTTTGTGGTAATGGAAATGGAAGAGGACCCTTATACTCCACTTATCTTGGGCAGAGCCGTTCTGAAAACGCTTCGGGCAATTATTAATTGCCATGATGATACCATAACGGTAGAAGTTGCCCAAGTAAAGGTAGTTTTCAAAATCTCTCCCCTTTTAAAGAAGCCTATGGTTGAGCAGGTCTGTCGCCTTAAAGAAGGTGAAAGGGAGAGTGAGGTTAGTTATGAGAACAAGGAAATAGAGGTTGGGTGTCAAATGATTGATGAGGATACCCCTACTATAAATGAGCTGTTGGAAGGCCGGTTAGATATGGCCCAGGATTCTGAAAAAGAAGCAGAATATGAGCACCTTTAAGAGGTAGAGGAAAGTATTACGCACAAAAGGGAAGGTCCTAAACCTTTCCCCAAAGTGACTTTGAAACCTCTACCTCCTAGCTTAAAATATGCCTATCTCGATGAAGATGAAGGAACCCCGGTCATAGTGAATTCTGAGCTCGATGACATTTCTTTGGAAAAATTACTTGTTTTATTAAGGAAATATCGAGATGTCGTCGGGTATTCACTAGGTGATTTAAAAGGGATTAGTCCATCCCTTGTTATGCACCGGATTCATCTTGATGATGAACAATTTTCCTCCGTTGAGCCTCAAAGACGGCTGAATCCCAACATGAAAGAGGTTGTTAAGGATGAAATCCTCAAACTCCTCCAGGCCGGCATCATCTACTCAATTTCAGATAGTAGATGGGTTAGCCCAGTTCATGTTGTTCCTAAAAAAGAAGGAATAACTATCGTCGAGAATGACAGAGGAGAGATGATCCCCACAAGAGCCACCACGGGATGGCGAGTTTGCATTGACTATCGCAAACTCAATAAAGCAACCAGAAAAGATCACTTTCCCTTACCCTTCATCGATGAGATGCTTGAAAGACTGGCCAGGCACAGGTACTATTGTTTTCTAGATGGTTACTCGGGTTTCTTTCAAATCCCAATCCACCCCGAGGACCAACAGAAAACAACTTTCACCTGCCCTTTTGGGACTTTTGCCTACAGGAGAATGCCCTTCGGTTTATGCAATGCTCTATCCACCTTCCAGAGGTGCATGTCGGCTATATTCGCCGATATGTTAGAGGACTTTATGGAAGTGTTCATGGATGATTTTTCTGTTGGAGGGTCCTCTCTTGACACGTGCTTGACACATCTTGAGAAAGTACTATTAAGGTGTCAAGAAAAGAATCTTGTACTAAATTGGGAGAAATGTCACTTTTTAGTTCAAGAAGGCATCGTCCTAGGCCATAAAGTGTCTTACAAAGGCATAGAGGTGGATCCTGCCAAAATTGACGTGATAAGGAATCTTCCTGTACCTACCTCAGTTACAGGAGTACGATCCTTTCTTGGACACGCAGGATTCTATAGGCGTCTCATCCTAGGATTTTCGACTCTAGCAAAACCCTTGAATGAACTTCTTCAGAAAGATGTCGAATTTCACTTCGATGAGAGATACATGAATGCCTTTAACAAGCTAAAAGGAGGGAAAGCGATGCCAGTGATATTTCTGTTGGTGCTGTCCTTGGGCAGAAAAAGGAGGGAAAGCACCATGTTATATGTTATATCAATAAAACATTGGACCCTGCACAACGCAACTACACTACGACTGAAAAAGAAATGCTAGCAGTAGTCTATGCTTTTGAGAGACTGCGCCAATATCTCATCTGTTCAAAAGTTGTAGTATTCACTGATCACTCGGCTCTGAAGTTTTTAATGACCAAGAGAGATGCAAAGCCGAGGTTGATCTGTTGGGTGCTCCTATTACAGGAGTTTGACTTTGAGTTGAGAGATAGGAAAGGTAACGAAAATGTGGTAGCTGACCATTTGTCTAGGCTACCCGAGCTTAATAACGACGTCGTACCTATCCAAGACGAAATGGTCGAAGAAACCCTAATGACAGCAATAGTAGTTGGGAAAGCCCCTTGGTTCGCAGATATTGCGAATTATTTAGCTTGTGGAGAACTTCCAGAGTTCGAATCAAGGGTTATGAAAAAGGCTTTCTTTGGTAAAGTCGGGAACTTCTTTTGGGATGATCCCTACTTATTTCATGCTTGCGCAGACGGCATAATCCGCCGCTGCGTCACTGAAGAGGAAGTTCCAAAAATCCTAACTCATTGTCATTCCTACGCGTGTGGCGGTCACCATGGTATAATGAACACTGCTGCTAAGGTTGCCACCGCAGGTTTCTATTGGCCAACGTTACACAAGGATGTAGAAACATTTGTGAAAAGCTGTGAGAGGTGCCAAAGAGTTGGCAACATCTCAATGCGAAATGAGATGCCTCAAAACTACATCCTTGAGTGTGAAGTGTTCGACTGTTGGGGAATTGACTTTATGGGCCCATTTGTTTCATCTCATGGGAAACAATATATTTTAGTAGGAATTGATTATGTGTCTAAGTGGGTGGAAGCCATCGCCTCACCTACGAATGATCACAAAGTGGTTATTAAGCTTTTTAAAAGCATAATCTTTCCTCGATTCGGTGTTCCCAAAATAGTCATAAGTGATGGGGGATCACACTTTGCTAAGCACGAACTATATAAATTATTGAAAAATTATGGCGTCGTGCACAAAGTCGGATCACCCTACCATCCCCAAACTCAAGGACAGGTGGAAGTAGCTAATAGGGAAATCAAGAGAATTCTCGAGAAGGTGGTAAACCCAAATAGGAAAGATTGGTCTCTAAAGTTAGATGACGCTCTTTGGGCCCACCGGACGTGTTACAAAACCCCTATTGGCACCACCCCGTTCCGGCTTTTATATGGGAAATCCTGTCACCTACCGGTGGAACTGGAATGCAAATCTTGATGGGCGATCCAAACTCTAAATTTAGACCCCACCTTATTCTGCGAGAAGCGAGCCGCCCAATTACGAGAATTGGAAGAACTACGGCTCGATGCATTCCATAACATGCACATCTACAAGGAACGTACTAAGCGTTGGCACGACCAACATATCATCCAACGAGAGTTCCTTGTAGGAGATAAAGTGCTGCTCTTTAATTCAAGAGCTAAGTTACTCCCCGGAAAGTTAAAATCACGGTGGTCTGGGCCATTCGAGATTTCACAAGTTTTTCCGTATGGAACGGTAGAGCTAAAAGACCATCATGGAGGACGTTTCGTTGTTAATGGACATCGGTTAAAACTCTTCCATGAGAGCAGCCTTCACAACGTCAACACCATTGAGCTTATAAAGTTAGATGATGTCAAAGTCGAATGATTGGTATAATCATTGACCCTTATCGAATATCCCTACTTTGAATCATCGTTCTTTACCGGTTTTTTTTTTTTTTTTAGGTTTTAATTGCTTAGTTTCCCTTTTGTCTTTGTTTAATTACCCGAGCTACGTCAAGCTAAACGACGTTAAACAAAGCACTTACGGGAGGTAACCCGGTTTATTTGGGTTTTCAAACAACTTAATCATAGTATATTGATTGATTTTGAGAGGGCACAAGTGATTTGATCTAAACAGAGCAAAATCGCTCCCATTCGGCCGAATGATAATTCCATTCGACCGAATGAAATTGAAGATGGAGCTAAAACCAATTCTGGCCAAGTTCCTGATAATGCCAAATGAAGCTTTAATTCGGCCGAATGAATCTCATTCGACCGAATGAAGTGATCCATTCGGTCGAATAGATCTTATGGGAGTATTTCCGAGGCCGCTGATAATGCCGAATGCAGCCAACATTCGGTCGAATGCAGTTACATTCGACCGAATTAAGAAACCTATTCGGTCGAATGGGAGCGAAGATTTCTTCGTAACACTACTCCATTTGACCGAACAGGTTATACATTCGGTCGAATAGGACACCATTCGACCGAATGGAAGCTACATTCGATCGAATGGAGGTCAGTTCTATAAATATCAGCTCATTCCACGTAAAATCGCACCGAAACTTTTCCACTTCTTTCATTCGGCCGACTCCCCTCCCACATTCTTACTCTTTCTCAAATCCTTCTACTCCCCTCCAAATCACCTTCAACTACCATGGGTCCAAGGAGAACTTTAAGGAACCCCTTCAAAAGGTCCAAGAAGCATGGAGAGGGTTCCTCTTCGGGTGCGGCTCAGGAAGCACAACAAACCGGTTCTCAACAACCGGAGGGTCAACAAAGGCTTCCTGGCCAGGAACTATGGTTCGATGAGGACCACCCTACGGTTATTTTCGTATCTTTGGAGCAATATGAGCGTTTCCAAAGACTTAAGGTACGAAAAATCAACTCTACTCATTATTTAGACCTATCAATTTTGCAACGAATGGGTATATACGAGCAATTTGTTGCATTATTAACTGCATGTGGGTTAGAAAACTGGATAAACATGTGGCACCCGACTCATAAGCTCTTAACTTATGAGTTTCTTAGTTCCCTAACCCCGTGCCAACGGGATGGTAGGTTGCATTTATCTTTTAGGCTAAGGAATGCAACCTATTTTCTTGATTATGCTGCATTTTGTGCCGTATTTGGTTTCAATAACGAGCCTATCCCGGATAAACAACCGGACAACTCTCGGGTTTCCGAGCTATGGCCTAAAATAGCTGGCCGGCTTGTTTATCCGAATAGGAACATATATGCTTCTGATGTGCAACACCCAGTTTTGCGCATGTTCTTTAAATTTGCTAGGGAGACTTTGTTCCCTTCCCCTAGCCCTCACCTAGTACGAATGCACGAGGTGCACATCTTGCACCGCTATCTTGCACCACACGACGACACTGCACTAAGCCTGCCAATGACGCTGTGGAAGTTTCTAAACAACACAGCCACCCTAAACGCTACTACTGACTTATGTTTAGGGGGACACATATTCCGCATTGCTGAATTCCTAAACGTCATGAATCCTGTTGAATTCAGCGAAAGATATGCCAGTTCCACTACCCTTCACGAGCAATGTCTCGTACGGGCTGGCTTCATTTTTGCGGACCCCATGCGATGGCGGTACTTGAAAGACCGCACCATCCCCCTCCCCTGCCCTCATTTACCTCTCCTGGTCCAGTTTGGGGCCTCGTATCTCTTAGAGGGCGATGTGCCAAGATACGCTGTCGAACCCCCACTTGTACCACCTCCTCGCCCTCACACCCTCTCTATGCATGACCGACCTAGAGCCTCTACCTCGGTCTTACCGGACCATGACGATTCAGACGATGAGTCTGAATCTGACATTATGTCCTCCCTAGGACGCATAGAGAGAAGGCTTGATCAGGTCCTCACCACCCAAGCTCACCACACCGCCCGGCTCGAACACCTCGAACAAAACTTCGAGCGGGCAAACTACCCATGGTATGATATGGCCTACCGCTCCCACATGGTCGGCGAAAGCATGGCCACCCCTTCCTGGTACCCTCGCCATGACAACTACGAGATATCACTAAGTCATGGGTTTGATCGGTTGCGGGTGGGTAGGCATAGGTTTAATAACTTCACTCCACCGGCTCCTAGAAGAGCCTCGGACGACTATGGATGGACTACACGGGTGGGGAAGAGGAGGTTAATGAGGAGGATGACCAGGGGGATGATGAGGAATTTATGGGGGATGAGTAGTGGTGGACCTAACGGCCTCCCTTAGCGCCGAGGATGGCTTCATCCTAGCTTGGGGGGGGATATCCATAGTCCACTACTCCTTCTTTCACGTGTCCTTTGGTCTTGGTTGTCAGTTTAGTGTTGTGTAGCGTTTCGTTGCTTCGTGTTTTATTTCTAGGTGTTATTTTGTGCTTTGCGTTCTGCTTTTTGGTGTTGTTTTCAGGGATATATACAAGAAGTTCCATATGCCGCTGCACCCAGTACTGGTATGATCTCCTATGCGAAAATCCAAATTTATGTATTTTAGTTATTTTTTATATTTGTTTTTTTTACCCTTCTTTGCGTCACATGCCCCCTTTCCCATCATATATCCCAAACAAGCATGCAAGCCTCTGTTGTGTACTGACTTTATGCAAACTCAAATTCCCGTAGCCCTGTGCCTGTTTTGGGTATGAGTTTATCAACTGTTTTTCACTTAACTTGGAGGGATCTGAGCTTGCTTGGTATGTGGTTTGGATGACTACCTATTGAGGCGCATTTCGACTAACCTAGTAAGGATTGAGCCTTTAGGACTCTATTATGAGTCCTATATTGATGAGTGTTAGTCAGGGAATCTTAAGAATTGTGTCTGTTCTCCTCCAGCATAGTCTACTTTTCTAAAGGTTAGGGATGATAACACGTTTGTAGTTAAAAGCTACATAGCCAAAGTGCCTACCATGAAAATCAATTTACTCTAGGTTGAGCCAAATTTGTGCCTTTACCTTCTTTTGTAGCCACGCTATCTAACTCCACATGAACCAAATACTCCCTCTTTTTACCTAGAGGATATTCATGTGATCATAGTGAAGTTGATATTTGTAGCATTGTAATATAGGATTTCGGTTTAGGGGAATGATCATTGGATGATTTGACTACATACACTAGTCTTAGTACATTTCAAAGAAGTATGCACATAGAAAGTTCAGAAAAAGCTTGAAAAACACAAAAGAAAAAAAAAAGAAAAAAAAAGAAAAAAAAAGAAAAGAAAAAAAAAGAAAACAAACAAAAGAAATTAGAGAAGAAGTTGAGAATAAAGTTGACATAGTGTATTAGTCTACTATTGGGAATTTTGGGATTGACATGGTTGTCGGAAGGCGTAATCTTCCTCGGTTTTACTTCCTTGGATCACTTACTATCCTCTATTTCAACTCCACATTCCCAAATTCTACCATACCCCGATCCAAACCTACATTACAACCCTTTTTCAAACCTGTTCGACTTAACCTGATTAGTAAGATCAGTGCTGGAGAGCAGATAAGACACGATTTACGGGATTTCTCCCTGCTTAGGTGTTTAATTCCCGACTCAACTTTAGTCGGATGACTTCGAGTGAAACACATACCCCATAAACACATGAGCGTAATGGAAATTTCCCACACCTCGTGGGAAATAACCTTGGGAGCGTAGACTTGCGACCTCATTAGGTAGTGGGCGGAATGAATTATGATGTCGCTTGCTCGACAATCCCGAGTAAGTGTAAAAAGTTGATTATGCTCTTTAAATCCCATTGTACTTGCACACCCATGGCTAGGGAGGAGTTTCGCATGTGCACGGCTTACATTGACTTGAGCTTCACTTCTCATGTTTTTCATTAGTCTCTTCATTCATTTCTTCATTCATATTGCCTTAAGCTGTCATTTCACCTTTCTATTTCGTTTGCTAGGGACTAGCAACGGTCTAGCTTGGGGGAAGTTGATGTGCTCGTTTTAGAGCACATTTATTAACTCATTTTAGTGTCAAGTCTCATAGTTTCGCATTGGTTTTATGTACATTATGCTTGATTTTACCTTGATCTTGTTTTCGAGTTGTCTTAAGTTCATTTCAGGCACTTTTGATGATTTCAAGGTGAAAGGCGATACATTCCAGCCTTTGACACACGTATCTTAGCTTGGGCAAGTGTTTGAAGTCACTCATGAAGATTTCACGGAGTTCAGAAAAGAGGGAAGTGAAAAGAGGAAAAAATGCTCTCAAATTCGACCGAATCTGAGAGACATTCGACTGAATGGCTGCAGATTCGACCGAATCTGAGACTCATTCGGTCGAATGAGAGGCAGTCTTCAGAGTTCTTGAGCCTTGCTACTAGAAAGGCCGAATGGAACTCATTCGGGCGAATGAGCTTCCATTCGGCCGAATCAACCTGTACATTCGGGCGAATGCTTAACAGAGATCGATTCCCCGAAGCCTCTGGAATAGGCGAATGGAAGACCATTCGGGCGAATGGGATCACATTCGGCCGAATGAGACCTATATTCGGGCGAATGACAGTGTTTTCCTCCGGATCAACTACTTCTTTTTAGGGCCGGCTCCTATGCATTTTAGGGTTTTTCGTAGGTTTTTCTTATTTTGTTATAAATACCCCCTTCCTCTGATGAGGAGAGGGAGAGCTAGGTTTAATACTTTTATGCACTTTTAGATTTCTTAGCCTCCAAATTCTTTTAGTTTTAGCTTTCGATTTTTAGTTTTTCTTCAACGCTTTGTAGTTCGAATTCTTTTCGTGGATATCAATTTGAAGCTTTTGTAAGTTTAATTCCTTCCTTTAATCTTAATCCATTTCTTTATTTCATTGCATGTTTAGTTCTAAGTTTATCGTTTATTAATTCTGATTTTGTTTTCATTCTCGCGATTTCACTCCATGTTCGTTTCTGCTGAATCTTTTAATATCTTTATGTCTTTAAGCATGAATATGAGTGAGTAATTCCTTTAGGGGTTTTGATCGGTGAAACCCTAGGAAAGCTATGATCTTTATTGCTTAGGGTTGTAGAAATGATGTTAATAAATAGTTTCGGATTCCGATGCGAATCTTGTCCTGCCACTCCTTTGGAGACATAGGGCGATTATAGGTCGTTCGTGTGATCTATAGGGTCACCAACTTCCTCTCGTATTCTCGGATATCCATGCTAGTTATTAACAGATTTTCTGTAATCTATCATGTTCGGTTTTAAAGCTTCATTCCTAGGGTGAATCCAATCTTGTCCCCGTTTTTCTCTACTTGCTTTACTTCGTGATTTGTCGTCATCTATTTTCCACCTATTAGTTTTAACTGAATTTCCAACCCCAAATAGTCCGGTTGTGTTAAAAGTCAAAGTCTTGATATACCTTGTCTTCGTGGTTCGACCCCCTACTCCGCTATACTCGTATAGTTTGTAGGTTGGAATAAATATTGTTTGCATAACCTGTCTTTTAGTTAACGACCTAGAAAACCAGTTATCAGAGAGGAAGTTGGTGATTCCACAAATCACATCGAACAACCTATAATCGCCCTATGTCTCCAAAGGAGTTGCAGGACAAGATTCGTATTGGGTTTTGAAAGCCACTTATTGTCATCATTCCTATAACCTTAAAAAATGAAGAACATAGCTTTTCCTAGGGTTTTACTAATCAAACCCCTAAGAGAACTACTCACACATGTTCAAGATATACGACATGACGATATTAAATAAAACAAACGCAACAATCATGAAAAGAAAGCAGCGAGAGCAAATATAAATCAGAAACTATTCTAGATGAACGATAAACATTAGGCTAAACATTGACTGAAAGAAAACGAATGAATTCAAAAGTAAAGAATATATTGATACTCACAACAAAGCTTCAATGCAATATCCACGATCAGAATCCAATCAATAAAACCGAAAACTTAGAGTACATGTGTTGAGAAAACAAAAAATGGAAAACTAGAACTAAGAGAATTTTTGAGGCTAAACAAAGCTAAAGCTAATAAAACTAATGAATAACTAGGTTTCCCCCTCCCTTCAAAGAGAGGGGTATATATAACAAAGAATAAAAGAAGTCCGAAAACCCTAAAATGCCTTTAGGCTGGCCTATAAAAGAAGTAAAAATTTCGGAGAAAACAGGTTGATTTACCCAAATAAAGGACCCATTCGGCCGAATACAGCTCCGTTCATCCGAATCCTTTCCCATTCGCCCATTTCAGCAGCTCGGTTGAATTCTTCTCTATGCATGATTCGCCCGAATAGAGACATCCATTCGGCTGAATGGATGATGATTCGCCCGAATGAGTGTCATTTGGCCTTCCTAGTGACAATGGAACATAGGCCTTTATACTGAAGTGTCATTCGACCGAATAATTGTCAGATTCGGTCAAATCTGAATCTCTGCATTCCTCTTTTCAGCTTCTTCAAGTGATTGATGTTCTTTAAACTCCATGGGATCTCTAAGAGTGACTTGAAATGTTTTCCTAAGCTACGATACACGTGTCTAAGAGTGTCAAAGACTCGAATACGTCGCATTTCACCTCGAAATCATCAAAAACACCTGAAATGACCTTAAAATAACTCAAAGACAAGATCAAGGTGAAATCAAGCGTAATATGTATAAAACCAATCTAAAACTACGAGACTTAACACTAAAATGGGGTAGTAAACGTGCTCTAAAATGAGCACATCATTAAGCGCCAACATTGAGCGTTAAATGCTCATGGGCTCCCCAACCCTAGGGCATCCAATGCCCAACCCCAGGGTGCCTAACACCCAACCTTTAGGTGTCTAACCTCCAATGCCTAGGCGCTTTCTCCTTTTCTAGCTCACCCTACTACAAGAGTTTGACGCCTACTTTGTGCATTTGACGCTCAACCTTAACCGCTTCCTCAACAGGGCTCATGACTCTTTTCAAGCCACTTTTCAACCGAGCAAAATATTCTCTTTTTGAGTGTCTATTGCCTAAACCGAGTGTTCAATGCCCTTAGTTGGCGTCCAATTCTCTAAGTTGGCATTTAATGCTCAAGAAACCTACTCTTTTTGCCTATAAATACCTCGAATTTTATGAGCATTTCACACATTTTCATGACACCGTTATACTACCAAAATACTCTCCCAAGCATCAAAACACTCTCAAACATCCTTCATATTTACCAAGGATCTTTTAAAGCACATTTTTCCACAATCAAGCATGAAAACCTTATCCCTTCAACACATACTCAAGCAAGAATCAATTAAAAGGACTCGATCTCCTCAATCATAAACCCTAAGGAACCCTCTCAAATTTAATATTTTATTTTATTTTTGATCTAATTCTACTTCATTAAATCTCTATTCTTTGGCTCTAGTGGTTTCAATCCACTCAAGAGCCTTATAAAGGACCCTTTTTGTGATGATTGTGGAAGATGCAAACCTCTTCCATATGAACTCTTATTTCAACTTTTAAGCAACTTTGGTGAGCCTTGATTAATCAAAGGGACATTACCCTTCATGTTCTTATGATCAACTACAACACTCTTATTTCTATGTCTCTTTTACCTATGATGTGAAGAGCTAGAAGTGACTTTAACTTCACTAGGTCCAGTCTCAAAACCCTAACTTTGAGCACCTCATTCAAGGAACCATTTTCATAGATTAGTCTTTACTTAATCTCTCAAACAACCCCTTCCAATTATATTTTATTTGTTGTAATTTATTTCATGTCTCTTTTGCCTATTTTCTTTGGGTCTATGATATAGAGATTTGGACATCTACATTCTCTATAGATTAAATCAATATTTAATACTTTTCATGAGCAAACCTTAGGTTTACATCGTACTTGAATGTACATTTGGATTTTATCCTAAAGGTTCATTTCTTATTCAAGTATTATAAAGTATATTTTGATCTTTTTTAGCATCCGTCAATGATGTTCTAAGACTAAAACACATAAGTCTTCATGAACTAGATTCTATTCTAAGTTGAAGTTCATAATGAGGAAGAGTTTCTTTAGGCTCCTATCTTCATTTGATTAAGCAAAACCTTTAACTTATCAGCATAAATCACACTTTGTGTCTTATGAATATTGACTCTTATTACTTTCTTTCAATTTTACACTTTCAATTATGCACTTTTATTTCATGATCCTTACTATGTAATGAACATGTATGACCACTTTTATCTTATACATTAATTAAGACCTATTGAAATGTAAGCACGCTAAATAAGATAAATTTGGACAACTGGCCATAGGAACCCTTAATCTTGTGAACTATTAACAATGTGGTCACCTAATTTAAAATTGTCTGCATATTGTTTGATTTGCCAACCAACTAAATTAGAGTGTGCTTTATTCTTGTATTTGCATCATTGCCATTTAACTGGATAAAATCCAACGCGTGAGATTTCATGTAAAAAATGGGTCACAATAACGATGAAAAGGGTCACTATAAATGAAAAAATATCTTGGTCACTATGAGTTAAAAAAAAAGGTCATTATATATACGTAAAATAACATGCGTTGGATCTATGAAATTAAGGGTTAAGATGTCTTCTCATCCTTCTCATTTTAAACACTTTCTCATTATATAAATAAATAAATATATATATATATAGGGGAGGGATCCAATGAGAAAGGTGCTTAAAATAAGAAGAATAAGAAGAGATCTTGGCCATTCAAATAGTAAGATCCAACGCTAGAAATTTCACATAAAAAATATAGTTACTATAAGAATAAAAAACGGTAACTATAATAATAAAAAGAGTCACTATAATAACAAAAAGAGTCATTATAAGTGAAAAAAGTTATTTGGTCACTATGAGTTAAAAAAGGGTCACTATGACTACATAAAATACCATCCGTTGGATTTAAAAGATGAAGAGCCAAGATGTCTTCTCATCCTTCTCATTTTAAGTATTCTTCTTATTTTAACTTTTACCTATATATATATATATATATATATATATATATATATATATATATATATATATATATATATAGATAGATAGATAGATAGATAGATAGATAGATAGATAGATAGATAGATAGATATAGAAGGGATCATGTGAGAACCCTTTCTTTATATGAGAACTTTTTAGAATATGAGATTTGATGGCCCAAAAATATTTCAGCTTTTTTATGGCAAAAGTATAATTTATTAGAACTTTTTTGTACTCCCACTATCAATGTACAACACCATTCCCCTAACTTTTCAAAAGTCATGATGTACGTACAGTACCTCGTTTTTTGTGATATTGGAAACTTTTCATCTTCTAATTATTTATTCTATTGTTCTAAAAATTAGTAGAGATTGTTCCAAATATTTATTTTGTTGTTCTAAAATTTAGTACTAATGTTCTAAAACTTCTACTCTATTATTTTAAACAATTGATTTAATATTCTAAACTTCTGCCTATTGTTCTAAACTTTATTCTAATATTCTAAACTTTTGTTCTAATGTTTTAAATTTATATTCTATTGTTATATAGATATGGTCTATTATTCTAAAATTCTGTTATATTATTCTAAACTATTATTCTAATATTCTAAATTATTGTTCTAATATTCTAAACTTATGCATGTTCTAATCTTTAGAACAATAGAATAGAAGTTTAGAACAATTACGTACAAGTTTAGAAAAATAGAATAAAAGCTTAGAACAATTATGTATAAGTTTAGAAAAATAGAATGAAAGTTTAGAACATTAAAACAATAGTTTAGAACAATAGAACAGAAGCTTAGAACAATTAAATACAATTTTAGAACAATAGAATGAAATATTAGAATATTAGAACAATAGTTTAGAACAATAGAATAGAAGTCTAGAACATTAGCACAATAATTTATAATAATAGAACAATAATTTAGAACAATAAAACAGAAGTTTAAAACATTAGAACAATAGTTTAGAATAATAGAAAAAAATCTAAGAATATTAGAATAATAGTTTAGAATAATAGAAAAATAGTTTAGAACAATAGAATAGAAGTTTAGAACATTAGAAAAATAGAACAAAAGTTTAGAACATTAAAAAAATATAACAGAAGTTTAGAACAATGAAACAGGTCTTTAGAACAATAAACCAGAAGTTTAAAATATTAGAACAAAAGTGTAGAACATTAGAACAGAAGTTTAGAACAATAGAAAAGACATTTAGAACAATAGCATAGAAGTTTAGAACAAATGTTTTGGAAAAAGTACAGCTAAAATGATGTCAGAAAGTATAACTTTTTCTCGGGATTTTGCAAAATCTAGGATTTTGTCTTAGTATATTTCTAAAAATAGGGAAATGTGTGTCAGTGTTTTTTAAATTAAAGAAGTGTGGCATTGTAATACCCCATATTTTAGACATTATTTTAAAAGCGTTTACATGTTAAGTTATATTTAAAATTAAATGTATATTATTCATTATTTTAAGAACATTTTAGTAAAATTAAATAACTTAAAAATTATTTTGGCCCAATTATAATATGAAACGAAATTTATTTATTTTTTAATTTTATTATTTAAATCATTTAATTTCATAAATAAATATTTAATTTCTCAATTATTCCAATAAATTTTCAAAAAGCCCTCCAAAATATCTTGAAAAATACCCGAGTATACACTTTTATTCTATAAGATTTTAGAAACTTTTGAGATATTATTCTTAGAAAAAAAAGATTAGTTTAAGATATTTATAAAAATTATTTTAATTTAAAATCGATTATGTTAAAAATTAGATATATTTACCCAAAAACAATTCGACCTTATCTAATCATGGCCAACTGCCATGATTAGTATTTAAAAAAATTAAATTATTATTTTATTTATTTTATCCTAATTTAAAGGATAGTTTTGATTTAAAAACAATGGATTTTCAAAAAAACAAAAAAAAATAATAATAAATTCTAACCTTATCATATCTTTTTGCCATGACTGATATTTAAAAAAAATATTATTATTATTATAAATTTTATAATTTTTATCTAATTCTAATTGGTTTGTTTTGAATTAAATTATCTTAATTGGTTAAACTATCTAATAATTAAATAATTTAAAAAACAAAAGATTTTTCTAAAAATTTAAAAGATAAATATCATTTTAAATTCATACTTATCTTTTAGTTTTCAACCCTAAAATTTACTCTTATTTTTATTATTAATAGACCCTAAACCTCACTTAATTATTCACACAAAAATCATTAAACACTTTCTTCTTCTCTCAAACTTTATCCCTCTTTCTCCATCCCTTCGGCCATCTTGTGCCAACAACAACCACCAACCACCGTAAACTTTCTCTTTGCCCTAACTATATTAATTTTTTTACAAACTATTTAGTTCTTAAAACTATTTTTAAATTTAATTAAAGTTTCAATATTTTATATATATTATTTGTTGTATTATGTTTATTAGTTCATATTAATTGATAGGAAGATCATCTTAAAGTTTAGTAGAAAGCTAATAGGAAGTACTAGAATTTAAGGTAGCTATATATGTTAAATCTTTTTATGTGCACTTGAATGTTTTGTTGAATTATATTGTGTTAAGATACTTTTATTATGTATTTTGATAAATAAATTATAATTGAAATTTTATCCATGCTCCATTTTTTTAAATATATGTTTATATATGGTTATTTATTTGAAATTCCAATTATTAAAAAAGTATGATATACAAGAACCTTATTTTATTTAATATGTATCATGTTTCAAAAGGGCATAATGGCATTTGAAATTTAATAATTTTCAATAAGCTTTAATAATGAATGTAAGGTCTTTCTATTTAAATGAGTTATAAAAGGAGAGTTATTATTATTATAAATTACCGTTTGATTTTATAATCAATGAGGGTTCATGCTTCAAAGTCCACTTGTTAGCAAATAAAAAGGAAACTCCAAGGATAGTTCCGTGATGGGATAACTAACTTAGGGATGCGCACACTTAGGATCAAGAAGAGGATATAAGAAGAGGAAATTGTTTTTATTAAGTGCTTTAATAATTCCATTTGTATTGAATTATTATAAAGAAAGGTTTAAAGTTTATTGATTATAAGAAGGCATGTTCGAAATAAAGGAATTTAAAAAGTCAAGGTATTTCTTTTAGCATGTATATGTATATAGTGTTTTTACACTGATATGTATTTTCCTATTTGTTTTTTGTCCGCCCTACATATCATTTATGGGGAGTAAATTTGTAAGAATAAATGTACATGGGAGCATTACACCAAATAGAACATACTAGTTAGGAGTTTTCATAATATTTCTTATTCAAACTTTGTACCTTTGGATGATCAAAATTCTTTTGTTTAATAAATAAATCAAGTTTTACTTCTGTTGCAATATAATAATTAGTTAGCACAGTTAAAGCGTGGTGACACGTGGCGGTAATTTCCCTTAGTTACTAAAATTACTATTATTATTATTATGTTAGTAATTTGGGGGTGTTACAAAGCGGTATCAGTTTTCCATGTTATAAAAGATTAAAATTGTAAATAATAAATTTATGGGTAGACAAAGCAATGGGCATGTAGGATAGAGTTTCACATTCACATGCATAAAATAAAGTATTTTCATAAAAATTATTTTGGTTTTGGAAAGATGGAAATGTTGGTGATCAAGTGTAACACTCTCTGTCTAAAGAAGGTTTGACCGACCTGGGTGAGTGTTCCGTTAAGTAATGGTTTCTAGCTAGGAAAGGCTCTCGTCAACTTTGCACGTAACTTACCTGGGAAACCTTTTTCTTGATTTACCCGCATAGACTTCGAGTACACTATTAAAAGTTTCAAAAATAAAATAGTTGCAAAATAAAAGAATTTCAATTATACTTAAGCACAATCAAGGAAGGTCGGATTAAATAACCAATCTAGATTAATTATTGCAATTTAAGGTTAAAAAATTTCTCAAGTATAGGAGAAAGTATGTTTCATGTAAATTAAATCAAGCACGTAAGAATTATGTGCTTAAATGTATCTAATTTTTTCCAAATGCATATCTACAGTCAGTTAAAAGCCAAGTATTTTAGTCGAAAAGTTCATTACATGGGAAAAGAATATTTGAATAAAGTGAATGTTTATTTTATGATTTATATGTTTCAAGTGTTTGAATAATAAATTCAAAATGATTATTTGATCGTTTAGGCGACATGTCTAGTTGAATGCTTAATCAAAATTCTCAAACCACCCAAAGTGGCCTTAGGAGGACAGTCAAGTACCTAACAGCTTTAATTCAATCTCTAGCTCACGTAATGACTAATCAAATGAATAGGAAACCAGAAAGTGATACCTTTGGAGAGATTTTCAAAAGAATTTCTAATAGCAAACCTTCGAGCTATAACGGAAGAATATGAAAGTAAATAGTGCAGTCCTTTATCTTGGTAAGCTATTTGATGCTGTAAATTATCCCAAGAATATGAAAGTAAATAGTGCAGTCCTTTATCTTAAGGAAGAAGCACACTTGTGGTGGTCTCAATCAAAGGAAAACATTGAAAGGACTCCTGATTTTGGGTGGTCAACCTTCAAGGAATCCCTTAGAAATAAGTTATATCCACTTTACCTTAAGAGCACTCCCACCAGTGAGGGAAAAACTACTCATGAGTGAAAGTAAAGGTCTAAAATAAATACCCAAGCTTCACAACAGTGAAAGGAAAAAAAACCACAAGTGAGGGAAAATAAAAACACTCACGCGGTGAGGGGTTTCGTAGGTGAATAGTAGAGTAATGTGGGCCCTGTTAATGCTTGCGTGGAGTGGAAAATCGAATGAATTTAACGAGATGAGCCCCACTTAATCAGGGTGGAGGGAACAAAACTGGGAACATTTAGTAGTGGGCCCCATCACTACCTTAAATTTTTTCCCCTAAGCCTTTGTTGTACATGTCAGGAGGGAAAATAAAAAAAAGGTCACGTGTGAGCGTGCTAGCCAATGGAAAAAATGCAATGGATATATGATTTCAAATGGTAATATTAGCATTTAAAATAAAAAAAATTCACCAATGGTAATTAAATTTTTTCCTCTATAAATAGACATCCATTTTGTTATATTTTGATATACTTTTATAAACCACAAAAATCTCATATATTCACAAATTTCTTAATTTCTTATATTATTATTATTAATATTATTAGTATTAGTATTAGTATTATAAAAGAGAAAATAAATAAGGTGATGTGTATTATGGTGGGGTATAGAAAATAGTGGAAGAAAGAGTAATAGGAGTTTTTTTTAAGCATTGGTGTGGTAAAAAAAACCTCTCATGAGAGGAATTAGATGGGAAGAGTGAGAAAGTGGGTAGAGAGAGATTGAGAGGTTTTTTTCTCCTCACTACGATCAATGGTATAAGAAACAAAAGTACATGAAATTTACAAACATTAGAATGGGAGCCATGACCATTAATGAATATTATGCTAAGTTTATTGAACCAATGAGATTTGCTCTAGAGGTAATACCGACTGAAGCCATGAAAGCACAGAGATTTGAATAAGGCGTAGCCTTAACCTTACAAGGGAATCTAGGAGGGGTCACTTTCAAAACCTTAGATGAGGTGTATGGGAGAGCCATCCACTTGTATGGGATTAGGGGAAGAGAATCAGAGAACCAAGTCTCGGGGGAAAAGATAAAAGAGGAATGAAAACTTCTATGGAGATGGCAAAAGGGCTAGAACCAATGGGAATTTTCAAGGAAAAAGAGACTTTAAGGGAAACCTTAGGAAAGAAAGAGAAAATCAAGGAGATGGTGAGAAGCCTAGAAATTTCCATTGTAAAAGGTGTGACAAGAATCACCCCGGGAGGGATTGTGAAGGTAACCTTGTAATCTGCCGTTTTTTGTCAAATGTTGAGACATCGAGAGCATGAATGTTATAAAAAGGCCTCTGGTGGCACTAGTGTCCCTGCCCAAAATGGGAAACCTCCTCAAAATGGTCAACCTAGTTCAATCCAACCAAACGGGAATCCTAAATATGTGTTAGGTGCAAATTCCAATCCTCCTAAAGGCCGATTATTTGTTATTAATAGATGTGAGGCTGTATTTATTTCTGAAGTACTAGCTGGTACTTTCTTTATCTGTAATTTGCCTACAAAAGTTCTTTTTTTATTAAGGATCATCTCGTTCATTCATTTATAAGATTTTAGTAGGAAGTTTAAAGTTAGCAGAGTCATAATCCATTTCCTTAGATGTGGTTTTACCATCCGGGGAAGTTGTGAGTTGTACTAAGTTGCATTCTAAAATACCTCTAGTAATTGCTGGAGTTGAATTTTCATCAGACTTAATAGAATTTGAAATGGGTGACTTAGATGTGATCTTGGGTGTGTACTAGATGAGAAAATTTAAAGCTCGAATTGATTTTGAAGCTTATAAGGTATCCTTGGTTGAACCTAATAAGATCAGCATGACTTATCAAAGAGAAGGGAAGAAATCCAGATTGAATTTTATCTTTGCCTTACAAATAAAGAAATGTGTGCAGAAGGTCTATTCTTTATACCTATATAGTGTTCAAGAAATTCAGAAAGGAGAAAATGAAAATAAGTAAGAGATTTCATTTTTCATGAATTTCGGACATTGTTTCAAAAGAGATTCCAGGAATGCCTCCAATTAGAGATTCCGGGATTGCCGAGCAAGACATCCCGAAGAGTGTGTTTAGAACTTGCTATGGACACAATAAATTTACAATAATTCTATTTGGGTTGACTAATGTACCAGTGGTGTTTATGGATTTGATGCATCGAATTTTTAGGCCCTACTTACATAGGTCTGTGGTTGTCTATATTGATGATATTTTGGTATACTCGAGGGATAAGGATGATCACAAAGAATATTTAAGGTTGTTTTTGATGACCTTAAGGGAAAATCAGTTGTATGCTAAGCTTTCTAAGTGTGAGTTTTGGTTGGAGAAAGTAGCCTTTTTGGGATATGTAATATCTAAGGAATGACCAATACCAAAGAGTGTATCGGTTATTCGAAGTTTCTTTGGATTAGTAGGTTATTATCAACGATTTGTAAAGGACTTTTCGAAGATATCAAGACCCATGAACAACCTTATGAAAAAGAAGAATATGTTCTTGTGGACTCCAGAGTGTGAAAAGGCATTTCAAACCTTAAAAGATAAGTTAACATCGGCACCAGTGTTAGCCTTACTAGATGGGAGTAATAAATATGAGGTTTATAGTGACGTATCCAAGTTTGGGTTACATTGTGTATTGATGCAAAACAGAAAGGTTATAGCCTATGCCTCTAGGAAATGAAAACCGTATGAATTTAACTATTCGACTCATGATTTGGAGCTAGCAGCATAGGTTTTGCGTTGAAGATTTGGAGACATTATCTTTACAGAGTAACTTGTAAGATCTATATTGATCATAAGATTTTAAAGTACATTTTCAACCATAAGGATTTAAATATGAGGCAAAAGAGATGGTTTGAACTTATTAAAGATTATGATTTGGAGATTTCATATCACGAAGGGAAAGCCAATGTTCCTGCAGATGCATTGAGTAGGAAGTCGAGCCATTCGATAAATGAAATGATTTTGCCTGATCAGTTATGTATAGAATTCCAAAAAATGAACTTAGAGGTAGTGGAACAAGGAGGAGTATAAGAATGTATTAATGTCATTGGAATCCAGCCATCCATTTATGATGAGAATTGTGAAAAGCCAACCAAAAGATGAAAAGTTGGAAAACAACCTAGATTTTTCTATTGCTGATGATGAGAATATTAGGTTTAAAATAATATTGTGTGTTCCATATAATAGAGGAGCTTTAAAGAATAGATTAATGGAAGAAGCTCATAGTTCACCTTACTCTATACATCTTGGAGGAGATAAGTTGTATAAGGACATGAAGAAAACATTTTGGTGGCCAAATATAAAAATGGAAGTAACCGAATTTGTGGCTAGGTGCCTTACTTATCAAATGGTAAAGATTGAGCATAAGCGTCCGCAAGGTAAGGTTCAACCATTGAAAGTTCCTATTTGGAAATGGAATTCGATCTCGATGGATTTTGTAGGAGCTCTGCCTAGAACAAAGGCATGTTATGATACCATTTGGGTGGTTGTGGATAGACTCACTAAGACTGTCTTTTTCATACCCATGAAGAGCACCTAGACGATGAACCAATTAGAAAAATCTTATATGAAATTCATGGTAAAGTATCATAGACCTTGGAAGATATGTTAAGGGCATGTGCAATGGAGTATCAAGGGTCGTGGACTTTTTCCAACAATAACAGTTATCATGCTAGTATTGGATTGGCACCTTTTGAGGCCCTTTATGGAAGAAAGTGTAGGAGTCCGGTGTATTATAATGATATAAGTGAAATTATAGTTCTTTCTAGAAAAAAGTGTAGGATTTGGACCTGCCTAATGAACTAAAGAGAGTGCACAATGTATTTCACATATCTCAATTGAGAAAATATGTATCGGATGTAAGTCATGTGCTATGTCCTAAATCAATAGAAATGGAAGAAAATTTGACTTATGAAGAACGACCGGTTCGAATCTTAGATAGCAAGGTAAGAAGCACCAAAAACAAAGATGTAAAAATAGTGAAAGTGATATAGTCAAATCACGAGACCAAAGAGGCAACTTGGGGGGTAGAGGATGAAATGAGGAAGAAATATTCGGACTTATTTTCTAAGGTTAATAATCAAGTCACGGGGATGTGACTTCCTTTTAAGAGGGTAGAATGCGATAGAGTTTCGCGCTTTGCCATTTTTAAGACATACAAAAGTCAATTATGAGTTACATGAATTACTTGCATATGTCACATACATTGCATACAAAAATTTCATTAAATGTTTTCAAGTTTTGAGGACAATACTTCTTTTAAGGGGGTAGACTGTAATACCCTTTATTTTAGACATTATATTAAAAACGTTTAAATCCTAAGTTATATTTAAAATTAATTGTACATTATATTAGCATTTTAAATAAAATTATTTTAAGAATGTTTATTACAATTAAATAATTTCAAAATTATTTTGGCCCAATTATAATTACGGACTGCCATTTATTTATTTATTTCATAATTTTATTAAGAAAATCATTTAATTTTATAAATGAATATTTAATTTCTCAATTATTTCATTAAATTCCCAAAAAACCCTCTAAAGTATCCAGAGTATCCACTTTTATTCTAGAATATTCTAAAATCTTTTAAGATATTATTCTTAGCAAAAAAATAAGTTTAAGATATTTATAAAGATTGTTTTAATTTAAAAACAATTATGTTAAAAACCGGATATATTTACCCAAAAAAGAATTTTGACTTTATCTAACATGGCCAGCTGCAATGATTAGTATTTAAAAAAATAAAAAAAATTATTATATTTATTTTATCCTAATTTAGGATAATTCTAGCTAAAAAGATAGTTTTAATTGAAAAACAATGGATTTTCAAAAAAAAAGAAAAAAATAAAAAATTACAACCTTATCATATCCTTTTACCATGATTGATATTTCAAAAAAAAATATATTATTATTATTATAAAATTTTATCTTTTTTAACTAATTCTAATTGGTTTGTTTTGAATTAAATAATTTTAATTAGTTAAACTATCTAATAATTAGATTATTTTAAAAACAAAAGATTTTTCTAAAAATTTGAAAGATAAATATCTTTCAATTCATACTTATCTTTTAGTTTTCAACCCTAAAAATTTACCCTAATTTTTACTATAAGTAGACCATAAACCTTACCTAATTCTTCACACAAAAATCATTAAATACTTTCTTCTTCTCTTAAACTTTCTCCCTCTTTCTCTAGCCTCTCTCTCCATCCCTTCGGCCACCTTGCGCATCAACAACCACCAACCATCATGAGCCTCTTCTTTCCCTTAACTATTTTACAATTTGTTTAGTACTTAAAACTATTTTTAAATTTAATTAAAGTTTCAATAATTTATGCATATTATTGTGTACTATTATGTTGATTAGTTCATGTTAATTAATAGAAAGATTATCTTGAAGTTTAGTAGGAAGTTGTTAGAAAGTACTAGAATTTAAGGTACATATATGTGTTAAATCTTTTTATGTGCAATTGAATGTTTTTGTTGAATTATATTGTGTTAAGATATTGAAATTTCGATTATAAAAAAAATATGATATATATTTATCTTATTTTATTTAATATATATTATATTTCAAAAGGGTTGAATGACATTTGAAATTTAATAATTTTAAATAAGTTTTAATAATTAAAGCAAGGTCTTTGTACTTAAATGAGTTATAAAAGGAGAGTTATTATTATTATAAATTACCGTTTGATTTTATGCTTCAAAGTCCACTTGTTGGCAAATAAAATGAAAACTCCAAGGATAGATCCGTGATGGGATAACTAACTTGAGGAGTGTGCATACTTAGGATCAAGGAGGGGATATAAGAAGAGGAAATTATTTTTATTAAGTGCTTTAACAATTCCATTTATATTGGATTATTATAAAGGAAGGTTTGAAGTTTATTGATTATAAGAAGGCATGTTTGAAATAAAGAAATTTAAAAAGTCAAAGTATTTCTTTTAGCATTATATGTACACATTTTTTTTACACTAACACCTATTTTCTTATTTGTTTTTTGTTCAACCTATATATCATTTATGGTGAGTAGATTTGCAGGAATAAATGTGCATGAGAGCATTACATCAAAAAACACAAACTGATTAGGAGTTTTCATAATTTTTTTATTCAAATTTTGTATCTTTGAATAATCAAAATTATTTCTTTAATAAATAAATCAAGTTTTACTTCTGCTGCAATATAGTAATTAGTTAGCACAGCCGAAACGTGGTGATATGTGGCGGTAATACCCCTAAATTACTAAAATTATTGTCATTATTATCATTATTATGTTAGTAATTTGGGGGTGTTACAATTAGTTTTGTCATTATTTACGTTTTTACCATTCTTTTCACTTAACCTCATCCGTTGGATTTAGGGATTATATGGTGTAAGATTGATTTTTATTTGGCAAAAAGTTCTTATATAAGGGGGGTTCTCACATACACACACACACAAATATATATATATATATATATATATATATATATATATATATATATATATATATATATATATATATATATATATATATATATATATATATATATAAGAATCAATCTCCCACCATCCATCAAAATATTTTAATGGCCACGATGTTACATCAATTAATGGCAATAGCGTAAATTAGTAGGAAATAACTGCCACAGCAGCACGTTTCCCTACTTTTTCAAAACCCCAAAAAAAAGCTACCTAATTTTACATAAATTTGGAAACTTTACATCTTCAGAAAATCTTTTCTACACTTTCTCTAGACTTTTCAATCAAATATGTTGTTTAGAGGTTTAGTTCTATTATTTTAAATACTAAATATGATGTTCTAAAAAATGACACTATATATTATTCTAAATAATAAGATTATTATTCTAATATTGTTATCACTTATTCTAAACTTTTATTTTATTATTCTAAATTTTTGCTACATAATTCTAAATATTAATTGGATTATTCTAAGTAGTGATTATATATTCCAAGGTTCGATTCTATAGTTTAATTATGTTGTTTGCATATTTAGTTCTATTATTCTAAATAATAACTTTAGTGTTCTAAAGATTTACACTATTATTTAAAGAATGTGTTTTATTGTTCTAAAATTTAAGACTATTGTTCCAAACTAGACCTCATCAACAATGGCCCGGTCCGCTGGCTTGGGCATTAAAAATTAGCCTGAAATTAGAGTTTTGGCAAGTTAACTTTGGCCCAAAAATTATTGAGATGGATTTGGATAGTGATGCACAGCTCAAAACCCACCTCGACAAGCCCGAATTTTAATTAACAGCTTAATATTGTAGTAAGTCTAGTTTACTTTGCTGAATATTTTGATTACTTTGCTTACTAACTCCATTCTACAGTCTCATTGCTACTCTACTACTCAAATGGACCATTTTGCACTTTTTCCCACTACAAAATACTTATTAACTTCTTCTAGCCTCACCTGTTTGTTTGTATTCCAAATCACCAGTGTGTATATGAAAAATTGTTTGAAATTTTCTCCATACATCCATGTCTTTAAAACTTTTAAAAGCTACTGTTGTAGGCCATTATCCCATTAACAGCTTAAACTTTGAAAAACTACAAGTTGCAAGTAGTATTTTCTCAAATTCAAAAAATAGTAAAATAGGCACGTAAAGCTCGTAAAACTCGATTTATATGGGATATAGGAAGCAACTTTAGGCCCGAATATAATCTCGACCCGAACCCTGCCGGAATAATCGGTAGAAAACCAACCTTTTGGCCTGGCCCGCCCATAATTTGATCACCTCTATTCCAAACTTTTGCAATGTTGTTTTGAATATTAACTCTATTTTTCTAATTAGTGATTATCTTATTCTAAGGTTCAATTCAATAGTATAACTCTTTTCGTGAGTTTACTTCTCTTTTTCTAAGTAATAAATTTAATGTCTAAAAACTGACACTATTATTCTAAATAATAAGTCTATTGTTCTAGGTTGTCATCTCTTGTTCTAAACTTTTTTACTTTTGCTACATTGTTCTAGATATTAAATGTATTTTTCTAAATATTAATTGTATTGTTCTAAATAGTGATTATATATTCACTAGTAGAATTTGTTTATTTGCGGCCACTAATTAGCGGCGTATTAGCTAAAACGCCGCATATTATCTATTGATATTAATAATATGCGACGTATAAGGTGAGAACCACCGCATATTAATTCTTGGACACATTAATATGCGACGTATATGTAGAGGACCCGTCGTAGATTAGCCACCCTAATTTTATTTCATGAAAAATACACGGCCGACCTTATCATATTTTCAATACACCTTCATTTGCAGGTCTTCATTTCCCTCGTGTTCTTGCCCTAATTCCCTAACAAAATCCTTTCATTCGTGCCACCCCAAATATTGCATCCCCCTCACCTTTATTTTGTTCGTGTTCTTGCCCAAATTTGTGCCCACATAAATTCGCCTTTCTTCATTTGTTTTCTTGCCCGGATTTGTGCTCGTCGTGGTGTCGTGCCACCACCATCTCCTCTCCCTCATTGTGCTGTCGTCCTTCAAGGTATTCTTTGATCTTTGCTTTAATTTTTTGCCTAAATTTTGCTTTAATTTAGGGTTTTCTTTAAGGTAGCTTTCAATATATTGGGAGATGAGAGCAATTATATTGGATGCGTGTTTTGAGAATGGTTGTAAGTAAAAAAAAAAAACAGAAGAAGTATATTACACGAAAATTGGGGAAAATTAGAGGGCTAAATTCACTAGAGATGGGGGTTTTGATGTCGATATAGAATTGGGAGATGGGAGAAATTATAACATGGGGTGAATTCCCAAAGAGCATAAACATAAAAGTTAGAAACTGAAGAACATACTAATATAAGCATAAAAAATATGTATGTGTATTAGTTGGAATGAAATTATGTTAGTATTCATATTATTAGGAATTAAGTTAGTATGTTATTTGAATTAGTTTGTATATTAATTGGAATTGGGTTATGTTAGATATAGAGTGTTAATATACGAATTGGTTATGTATATTAGTTTGAATTGATTTAGTTAACGCATATGGATTAGTACGTATATGAATTAGTAGAAGTTGATTTGGCATTGTATATGAATTAGTAAATGGCATTGTGTGCTGGTTGTGGTTGTATATAAATTCATATAAACAAGTTTGAAAATCTATTTTCAAAATTGGAAAATGTTGGATTTACAAAAGAAACTCTGCCAAATTTTTTGTAGAATTTGTAGTGATTTACAAAGCATAGAACAGAAATAATATCGCTAGAAGAATTTAGTAACTTAAACTATAGAGCGAGTGTTTGTGGGTCATTGTGGAGTTTGCTTAACCTTATTTTTGGTAAGTTACTTGAGGACCCTTTAGGTGCAATTATATATATAACTATGCGAAAACTGAGTGTTGATTAGATTGTTATTTAATCTCTTACATGTTAAATAGGGCATAACACAAACTATGGAGTGAAAATGGATGTATGGTAATCGTGCTTCCTTAGAGTTCATGAATAGAGTTGAGGAGTTTTGTAGACAAGTGTTGAAACACCTAAATAATATTGGAGATGATGAGGTGTGTTATCGTTGTGTTATTTGCGATAATGTGAATACAGTTAGTAGTATAAGAGAGTTGAGGGGACCATGTGATCCAGTGTGGGTTTAGGCAACAATACCATGTATGGGTATGGCATCATAAGGTTTCTGCTTCTAATGACATGGGGTCGTGTTCTAACGAAATTCCCATTCATCAAGTTGAGCTAGACCATCATGGCTAATTAGAATCTGATGACATTGAAGATATTGATACCGAGAAGGAAGATAATGGGGAGGATGAATTGGAGGATAAGGACCCTAGTGATGAAGATCGAATAGATGAAATGCTTGAAGGGGTTGGGGATCAAATTGGTAGTCAATCTCGTACTTTTGAGCGTTTATGGGAGGCTACTGAGAAACCGTTGTATCCAGGATATACTAAATAAACTAAGTTGTCTGCCACATCAACATTGTTTAACTTGAAAGCGAAATATGGTTGGACTGATACTAGTTTCATAGCCTTATTGAAAATTTTAGGGGACATGTTTCCAGAGGGTAATGATTTGCCTATATCCACGTACTATGCGAAGAAGTTAATGTGTCCCCTTGAGTTAGAGTATAATAAGATTGATGTCTATCCAAATGATTGCATATTGTATCGAAATGAGTATGCAAAGTTCATTCAATGTCCTAAATGTGGGTAGTCACGTTACAAACTCCCACATGGGATAGAGCCTGTAGTAGGGATTAATGGTCCTAGTGTAAAGGTGTTGTGATACCTTCCCATAATACCAAGATTCAAGCGTTTTTTTCAATTAAGAGTGATGTAAAGAATTTGAGATGGCATGCAGAGAAGAGGAAGAAAGATGGGATGATTCGACATCCTGTGGATTCTCCCTAGTGGAAAACAATTGATGAATCTTTCAAGGCTTTTGACGGGGAAGATAGGAACATAAGACTTGGTCTTTACACGGATGGAATGAATCATTTTGGTACCTTAAGTAGTCAACATAGCACATGGCTAGTTTTGTTAGTGATATATAATTTGCCCCCTTGGTTATGTATGAAGCATAAATATGTTATGTTATCGCTTCTAATATCAGGACCCAAGCAACCTGGGAATGACATTAATGTTTATCTTGCTCCCCTTATTAAAGATTTGCAGTTGTTGTGGGATAAAGGTATATCAGTGTATGATGCATATGCTGAAGTGACTTTTACACTCTGTGTCATCCTATTATGTACCATTAATGACTTTCCAGCAATGGGAACTTGTCGGGGTATAAGGTGAAAGGAAAGAAAGCCTGTCCTATTTGTGTGGATGATATGGACTCAACTTATTTGCCTCATTGTGGAAAACATGTGTATCTCATGCATCAGAGGTTCTTGAATAGGTTTCATCCTTATCGTAAGAAAAATATCTCATTTGATGGTAAAGTTGAGCAATGTAGAGCCCCTATACCGTTGACTGACAGGGAGGTTTATGACATTGTGAAAGGAATAGATAATGTGTTCGGAAAACTTTGAAACACGGAGATGTTCAGGGGTTATGGAAGAAACAGTCCATATTTTGGCAACTTTAGTATTGGAAGTATTTACCCGTTAGACATTGTCTTGATGTTATGCACATAGAGAAGAATGTTTGTGATGCCATCTTAGGGACGCTGTTGAATATACCTGGTAAGACTAAGGATGGTCCTAATGTTAGGAGAGATATGCAGACGATGAAGATTCGATCCAAGTTGTGGCCTGAAGATAGAACGCCTAGGAATGGAAAAGGTAAATCCATATATCTTCCTCCGGCTTGTTACACTTTGTCCCGAGCAGAGAAGAGGATATTTTGTGAGTGTATGTATGGGATCAAGGTTCCTATTGGGTATTTGTCTAATTTGAAGAACTTCGTATCAATAAAAGATCTAAAATTAGTGGGTATGAAGTCCTATGATTGTCATGTTATGATGCAAGTGTTTCTACCAATTACCATCCGCCATATTTTATCCATGCATGTTAGGGATTCTATCACTAGACTTTGTTCTTTTTTTAATACAATATGCAACAAGGACCTTGATCCGTCATGTTTGGATGAGTTACAGGCTAGTGTTATTACGACCTTATGTCAACTAGAGATGTATTTTCCACCTTCGTTCTTTGATATTATGGTACATCTAGTTGTGCATTTGGTCCATGAAATCAAGTTGTGTGGTCTAGTGTTCCTAAGATGGGCTTATCCTTTCGAGAGATACATGGGTACTCTAAAAAAGAAGGTGAGAAACCTAGCACACCCTGAAGGTAGTATAATTCAAGGTATAACCACAAAGGAGGTAGGTGAGTTTCTTAGTGAGTTCTTATCCAAGGGGGAGGCAATTGGGTTATCAAAATCGAGCATGAAGGGAGGCTCAAAGGGCGCGGCATCGTGGGTTCTAAGGAGGTCTTAATTCCATTATCGAAAGAGAGACAAGCTCATTTATTTATTTTGCACCATATCACAGAGGTTCATCCTTACTTAGAAAGACATATGAATGAATTGAAGGTGATGTACCCGTCTAAAGGTGAACGAGCATTGATGCAAGAACACAATAACACCTTCATTGATTGGTTTCATGAAAAAGTTATGCATGCATTGTCTGAAACGGGCCATAACATTTCTGATATAATCAAGTGGTTAGCTTACGGCCCTCGAACAACTGTTCGATCTTTTAAGGGGTATGATATCAATGGATATACCTTTTATACTGAACGTTGGGATAAGAAATCAAAGTCTGTTCAAAATAGTGGTGTTTCAATAGTGGCTTCTTCTCGAGAATATGCTAGCTAGCTCAAAAGATAAAGCACCAGTTGATGCGATCTTGTCGTACTATAGGATAATTCAAGAGATATGGGAATTTGAATATTGTGGGTTTAAGGTTCCTCTTTTTCAATGCAAGTGGGAAGATATCAGTCGACGTGGTTCGGTGAAGAAGGATGAATCGAATTGGACTTTAGTTGACATGAGTCGGATGCGTGATACGGAGGAACCTTTTAAACTTGCATCACAAGGTAAACAAGTATTCTACATTAAAGACACAAATGACCCTCGATGGGCTGTTATTGTCCCTGGTAAACGACATATCCTTGGAATTGGTGACGTCAATGATGAGGAAGAATATGACATCTTTGATGATCTCCCACAGTTCTCGATGCCAAGTAATGATGACATGGATGCTAGACTAGAAACTGAAACAAATTATATGAGAATGGATCCCCTTGAAGGAGTTACTATAGATGAGTAGTATTCATTGTCTAGGTATTTAATTATTTTGTATTTATGTTAATGTTTGCCTTATTTCCTGTACTATTGTTATATGATTCACTAACTCAATTTGCATTGTCTTATTGTTGTTTTATGCAGTTACAGTCTTTCATCATGGCTAGTGACGAAGATTTCAGTGTCTCTTCTAAGGACGTGGAGTACGATGTGCACCTCGAAACTGATCGAGGTGATCCAAAAGACATAGCTGCTGAGTTAGAAGCACTAAGATTGGATAGACTATTCGACAAACATAAAAGGATTGTTGAAGTGGCAGCACCTTTAGGGGATGATGTATAGATGGACATTGTCATCCCCTCATGTTCGGGTACCGGGAGGGGGAAGGGTGGTGCTCAGGGCGTAGGTCGACCTAGAGTTCCGACTAGAAGCCTTAGAGTGGCCGAGCCTATGCATCTAGAACATGTCATAAACACTTGAAATACATTGATTTGAGTCAATATAGGTCAAATGGGATCGATTTTGGGTAGAAAATTACCTAAACACTTCAAATACATCGAGATGAGTCAATATAGGTCAAATAGGATCAGTTTTGGGTAGAAAATGATGTATTTACCCTAGAACATGTCATAAACACTTGAAATACATCGATTTGAGTCAATATAGGTCAAATGGGATTGGTTTTGAGTAGAAAATGACCTAAACACCTCAAATACATCGATATGAGTCAATATAGGTCAAATTGGATTGGTTTTGGGTGGAAAATGATCTAAACACTTCAAATACATCAAGATGAGTCAATATAGGTCAAATGAGATCGGTTTTGGGTAGAAAATGACGTATTTACCCTAGAACATATTATAAACACTTGAAATACATCGATTTGAGTCAATATAAGTCAAATGGGATCGGTTTTGGGTAGAAAATGACCTAAACACTTCAAATACATCGAGATGAGTCAATATAGGTCAAATGGGATTGGTTTTAGGTAGAAAATGACGTAAACACCTCAAATACATCGATATGAGTCAATATAGGTCAAATGGGATCAGTTTTGGGTAAAAAGTGATGTATTTAACGTGATTATATCAATGAGTCAATATATGTAGGTCGGATTTGTAAATGGGTCCATAAATGTTTGAACTATACTTTTCAAATACATTGCATTTTATATACACTTTAATGATATGTTAATCAATATTAGGTATGCAAAAGATTCAACGAGGAGCCCTTCTCCACCGAGGAAATCGATGTCGTCCGCAACAAACTAGCCAAGTATTGGACATATAACTTTTTTTAGATTATGTACATTACCTTTTTGTGTATTTTGTAGTTTTTCTACATCAAGTTCATTAATTGTATCGTATTTTTGATGTCACTTAATTGTTGTTTTTACGACCCTATTAGTATATATAAATGAGAGATGGATCATCATGTGTATATATGTATCTTGGTTGGCTGAAATTACAAATATAATATAGCATGTTTTGAATTTGAAATTTGGGCATAGTAAGGATCAAATTAAAGCGTTTCAAAAAAAAAACTTATATGCGGCGGGTGTCCCCAAGACCCGGCGCATATTACTGTATTACAGGATGTTTTTTCAATCTGGTAAAGTGTTATATTCGGCGGTTCTTGGCTAAGTGACGCCGCATATTAAACATTAATATGCAGCGTCACTTAGCCAAAACCGCCGCATATTAATGATTATTATGCAGTGTATTTTTTTACGCTGCAAATTAAATAGATTAATTTGCTACTATCTGAAATGCTGCTAGCCTTTTGACACCGCATATGGTACTAAAAACCCCGCCGCATATTGATCATTTTCTACTAGTGATTCTAAGGTTCGATTTTATGGTTTAACTATGTACGTTGTTTGTATGTTTAGTTATTTTGTTCTAAATATTAACACTAGTTTTCTAAAAATTTACACTATTACTCTAAATATTAAGTCTATTGTTCTAAGAATGTATTCTATTGTTACAAACTTTTGTAATATTGTTCTAAATATTAATTCTAGTGTTCTAATTAGTGATTATCTTATTCTAAGGTTAAATTCTAATGCTTAATTTTTATTGTTTTAAAGTTGTTATCTCTTGTTCTAAAATGACAATATTGTTCTTAACAATAAGGCTATTGTTCTAAGATTATTATCACTTATTCTAAACTTTTATTTTATTGTTCTAAACTTTTGCTACGTTTTTCTAAATATTAATTGTATTGTTCTAACTAGTGATTATATATTCCTCAGTTCGATTCTATAGTTTAACTCTATTGTTTGTATGTTTTGTTTTATTGTTCTAAATACTAACTCTAGGTGTTCTAAAGATTTACACTATTGTTCAAGGAATGTATTCTATTGTTATGAAATTTAATTCTATTGTTCCAAACTTTTGCAATGTTGTTTGAATATTAATCCTATTATTTTTATTAGTGATTTTCTTATTCTGAGGTTCAATTCTATAGTTAACTCTATTGTTCATAAGTTTACTTTTCTTGTTTTAAATATTAATTCTATTGTTCTAAATAATAAGTCTATTCTTCTAGGTTGTTATCTCTTATTCTAAACTTTTGTTACGTTGTTCTAAATATTAAACTTATTGTTCTAAATATTAATTGTATTGTTCTAAATAGTGATTATATATTCTAAGGTTTGATTATATAGTTTAACTTCGTACGTTGTTTGTATGTTTAGTTTTTTTGTTCTAAATATTAACATTAGTGTTCTAAAAAATTACACTATTATTCGAAATATTAAGTCTACTATTCTAAGAATGTATTTTACTGTTCTGAAATTAATTCTACTATTCCAAACTTTTGCAATGTTTAGTTTTTTTGTTTTTAAATATTAACTCAAGTGTTCTCCAATATTGTAATTTATTATTCGAAACATATATTCTATTGTATTATATTTATCCAATATACTAACCTTAACTCTGTTGTTTGTATGTTTTGTTCTTTTGTTCTAAATATTAACACTAGTGTTCTAAAATTTTAAACTATTGTTTTAAATATTAAGTCTATTGTTTTAAAATGTATTATATTATTGTGAAATTTAATGATTTTGTTTTAAATGTTAACAATAGTGTTCTAATGTTCTAATATTATAATTTATTATTCTAAACATATAATCTATTGTATTATACTTATCCAATATACTAACCATAATTCTAAATACATTGTACTACAACTTAATATTTGATGTTACCGAATGTTCTAATGATCTAAATTACTATTTTAATTTTCTAAACATCTGCCCTAATATTCTAAATTTTTATTCTAATATTATACACTTCTATTATAATGTTCCAATAGAGTTTCTATTTAGAATAATAGAAACTACGAGAAGAAAAAGCTAAAAATAGCAAAAGAAAAAAAATTTGGAAACTACACAAACATAAAATTAGTGGATATAATATAAACAATTACTTTGAAAACTACCAAATTTTTAAACTCTCGTAAATTTCTCAATTGTTAGAGCTTAGATATTGTAAAATTCTAAATTTTAAATATTTACAGCTTTGCCATTATTACTATTTTAATAACAACCATTAATCCATCCACCGATTAACAATGATAAATAAGTTTACGCATGATTTAAGGGGTTCTTACCTTTTATATATATATATATTTATACATACATACATACATACATATATATATATATATTTGTATATATATACATACATACATACACATATATATAGTATATATATATATATATATATATATATATATATGTATATATGTATATGTATGTATGTATATTTCGCATAAACAATACGAAGTGTAATAAAAATCCAATTTTTCCTTTATTTTTTTCCATGCCAAAACCCTAATTCTAATCTCCGCTTCGCATATCCCCACTGTCTCTCCTCTTTCTCACACCCATGGCGACGGAGGCAAGCGGTGGAGCATACGGCAAATTCCGCAAGAAGCTGTTACGGAGAACCCAAACGAAGCCGTACGACCGACCTCCGACTTCCCTACGATCCACTCAGCTTGTTGGTGGAGGTGAGAGAGAGAAGAATGGTTGGTTGTCGAAGCTTGTCGATCCTGCTTCTCGCCTCATCACCGCCGGTGCACACAAACTCTTCTCCTCCGTCTTCCGCAAACGCCTCCTCCCTCCTCCTCCTCCTCCTCATGGTATCGGGATGTTCTCCCCATTTTCTTTGATTTTTTTTTAATTTGCTATAAATTTTCAAATTTTCGAGTTTTTGCGAATTAGGCGTGCTTTTATCATTTCATTGTTTTGTGAAGTACAAGTTGTGTATCGATTGATTTATTGAAGTTAATAGTTTTGGATATTGGAATTGGTTTTTCGAAATTCGGGAACTTGGAATTGGTCGATTTGGGAAACGAGAGATTTTTTTTGCTGCTGTATTGCGAATTTGGTGTGCTTTGATCATTATTTTGTAAATTGAATTTTTTTGTAGTATGCGTAGATTTAAAGTAGTGTTTTGATTTTTGTATTGAAATTAATAATTTTGGAGCTTAGAATTGGTTTATTTGACATTCAGGAATTCAGAATCAGTCGATTATGGAACCTAGTATCGGGTTAATTAGGGTAACAGGGAATCATTTTGAGTTATGTTGCTTGCTGCTTTATTGCAAATTTGGTGTGCTTTTCTCATTGTACTTTGTATTGACATTTTTATGCAGTATGTGTAGATAACTAGTTCTGTTTTGATTTATGTATTGAAATTAATTTGGGAGTTTGGAATATGTTTATTTGAGATTTGGGGACTCGAATCAGTTGGTTTAGGAACCTGGAATTTGTCAATTAGGGAAATAAGGAATCATGTTGGGTTATGTTACTTGAATTAGGGGAGTAGAAAGTGATTGCATTTTGTGGGTTTTATTGATTTGTCAGCAATGCTTGGTTTTAGAATTTGGAATTTTGGGACTTGTGTTTGTTCGAAATTAGGGATCTTGGAGTTGATTAAATTGGGAACTTGGTGTGGGTTGCTTTGTTTTGAGTATGTTACTGGAATGCTATTAGAAGCTAAGTATGCTGTGCTGAATGTTCTCCATCTGTAGATTTATAGTTGGAGGGGAGTGAAAAGTGATTGTATTATGTTGGTCTTGTCTAAAGTAGTTTGGCAATTTTAGGAGGGATGTTCCTCGGTAGTGACATTTTTAATTCCGATATTTGTGTATGCTTTGTAGCAGATTGGTGTATTTGCTTGCTCGAATTTGAGGATTATGCCCAGCAGCTGTGTTGGTTTGGTATTTTGGTGGTTGTGTCTTCTCACATTTTGAAGTGGTTGTATCTCCTTGTGTTGAATAGCTGGTTGCAGGTTTATTTCTTATAATGGTGGTTAGCTTTGCATAGATAAGTGTTACTCCAGTTTTGATTTTGAAATACTGAGTCAAATTTTATTATGTTTGCTTCAGATTTGAATTTAAAAGTTTGAGCAATTAGTGATGTTTACTCAATTATATTTTTGTTAACTTAAATCAAGCCAAATTTTAAGTTAGAAATTAAGTGATTTATTTTTTTCTTCTTCCATGTAGATGAGAGGATGGAGACAAAGGATGTCCTGCCAGAAATAACAACAGAGGTATGTCTCACATCTTAGTTGTGTTTTGTATCTTTGCTAGGCTTTGTTTGTATGCTTAAAGAAAATACTTTTCATCATGAATTTGTGATAACGCGACTGTGTCCACTTTTTTTTTTCTTTGAGGAGAACAAAAAATCCTGAATAGTGAAAGGAAAATTGTTATGAAAATGAGGGAATTAGATAAGTTGTGCAAGGGGAAGTATTCATGTAACATGGACAGAAGTTGGATGACTTGAATACAATGTGAAGTTTATGAGTTTTTCTGGTTATCAAATAAAACAAGTGTTTTGGAACCCATTTTCTTTTGTTGCAATATTGAAGGAAGTGAAAATTTTTAGAGAAAAAAGTGGGTGAGTTTGTGTGGAGCCTAACCTATTGAATAAAAAGGAAAGAGGCCTGCCAATAGTATGTAGCAAGTTAGTCGAGCATCCTCAAATAGAAGATGTAGGTCTAAGTCACCTTGAGATTTTTTGGTTAGCTTGTGAATTTGGGCCACTATTTGTACTTGTTTGGATGATATACTAAAACACAAGAATTGGAAAATCTTAGGAAATAGAAGAAGGTTGAGCTGTTTGGTTAGCAAAAGCAAGTGAGGCTTTGCACGGGAAAACTTCTTATTCTTAACCAAACAACTTTTGGATACATTTGGAGTTATGAGGAATTGCAATGATATGGGTTAAACAACTCCCTTGGCAATAAGTTCAACTGAATAAGTATTGTTTAACCATGTACAATGTTCTATAATGTGATAATAATTTTCTATATTATCTTGAAAATTCTTCATACCTTCTTTGAATAATTTTTAGTTTTGGTACAAAGTTATTATGAAACTTTTATATTACTATTGCCGTAATTTGGTCGTGGACAAAAGATGATTGTGGCAAAGATGGGTATGCTGAGGTGGATGCATGGTAACACGAGAATAGGTGAAATCACTACGATGAGATTCCCAAGAGTTTGTACTAAGGGTTGTAGTCATCAAAGATAAGATAAGAGAGAACCAACTCTGGTGATTTGGACATTTCCATCAGCAATATGAAGAGTTGTTGGTCCAGAGAAATAGATATGATACTGATATGGAGTAATAAAATAGACGGTTTATGACATAGATGGAGGGGGTAGCATAGGATCTGAAGGAGTTGGGTATCCTGGATCATATCGCCTTCAACATGATTGATTGGATGAGAGGCAACATGAGAATCTGTAAGGGACAGATCCTATGTAGGCGACATCATCTATTTTGGAGCAACAAGAATAGAGTTATGTGACATATTCTCTTGGAAGTGTATTCTTTTTATTATTTGTATTTATTTATTTTAATGATAATGTTGTGACCATATTTTATATTGCTGCATATGTTTGATGATAACTTTGTCTCATTTGAGAGAGAATAGCATCCAATGGAGATGTTAATTTTAGGTACTCTCTGAATGCTTGCTTATTACTGGCTGGAGTTGGATTTGTTTGGTTGCGTGTTAGAGAAGCTATGTCTTATAAAAAATCAATTCTTGTCTGAAGGTCCCTTAGCTTGTTTGAATACAAGGTCTAAATATTAGAAATGAACCTCCAACCAACAAAAAATGACATTTGATTGATTTGAACTTCAATCCGAGAAATAAATGTGGCTGGTAAAGATAGACATTGTACGACTTAACCCATCTTAAGGTATTATGATTATAGCTAGGTTTAAATTAAGTTGCAAAACTTATGACTGATAAATATCTGAAATTAAGCTCTAATGTCTTAATGAAATATTTATCTTGATATTTTAATATCTCAACTTGTCATTGCTGTCATTTCTGGCATGCTTTTACTTGTCTCTACCCTTGGACTGTATTTGTATTTGATCACTAAGTTGTTTTGACCAGGTTGGCTCTTTTAGCACCAAGGAACAAGTGTTTAAGCGTAATGATTCAAGAAGACCATCCGAGAATGACGGGGTTGTAGATTTGGAGAATATTTTGAAGCAGAAGACCTTTACTAGGCAAGTCTTAATGTTTAACTTGCTAGTATTGTTTGCCTTATAGAAATATAATCAATCATGCTTTGAATATAGGCCTTGTATGCAATACCTTTTCTATAAGACTAGTTGTATCATCTCTTGCTACAAACGTGTTAACCAATTTCATTGTATATGGTGTGTGTATTGTTTTATTCTCTATATTTATTTTAAATCACTACTTATCTGTCCTAATAAAAACAATAACAAGGAGTATTATTTAGAGAGGTTCTAAACAGATATTTTCGAGATTTTATAACTACTACGTTTTAATTTTGTACATAGTATTATTTTAAAGGACACTTTTAATGTAGTGCTCAACCTTTTGTTTCAAAAGTAAAATTTGTCTTGAGACAATATGTTATTCATTCTACGATAAAAAATTATCCCCATTTTTCATAGAGAAAAGTTTTACTAAGGTCAAAGGAAAATCTTCTTCACCTTTATATATCTATGTGGTTGCATATCTATGTGGTTGCTTACTTGACAATACAAAATGTGAGAATTGGATAATTATTGAAATTTAGGGATGTGGTAATTGTTTGGTCCACATCAAAAAGTTAAGATGTATGAATTGGAAATTCCCACAAACATGGGAGTTCAATTACAAAGTCCTAAAAGGTCCAACACCAACCAAAGTTAATATTTCGACTTATTTGAAACAGTCTCGTCATGCTTTTAATGTACTATAGGTGGTACATTAAAATTTTCCTTAATTACCGCTAATCTAATAAAAACATTAACCTTTATATGTGACATTTACCTCAAAAAGAGGAAACCCCAATTTAAGCTCATTTTTTCATTATCAAAAACACATTTTAATAAAAAATTAAAAAATGCCTTCACTCTCTTTCCTATGTTCCTTCTTTCATTTACCCAACAAATAATATTCCATCTAGTTTTTGCAGATGTACCATATGAAGTATGAAAATACAATTCTTGTCCCTTTTGTTTTGTAATTAGCTTGTTGAACACATCAATTCATATGGATATGGAATGAATCAAAGATGTAGATCCAATAATATTTACAATTGTAACACTCAACTACAACAACAACCAGATTATAGGAAGATTTAGACGGTTGCTTAGGTTTGCTAGGTGATTATGGGTCACGTTTTTTGGTGGTTTCCTAACAGAGTGGGCAACAATAAAGCGGCTCATATCGGCATTTGTTGGCAAGAAAATAGCTTTAGTGCCAAGGAGGAAGCTGAAAATGATTGAGAGAAGGTGGAGTAGAAGACTAAAAGAAACATGAAATAAAAAAGTTGGGTAAAAAATGGACCATTATGGAATTACCTCAAAAGATGATAATGTGTAATAACCCTTTTGAGGCAAACCATCCAGTCTCTTTTAAATGTAGTGTATGTTTTACCTTTGATGCTTGGACTTGCCTCACCCCCTCCCTAGCTGTGTCGACCTGACTTGACCCAAGTGTGGACACGAAATATGAGTTTGACCGTGGGTTGAGAAAGTGGACCTGGCTATGTTATGAGTGTATTTAAAAGTCAGAAATAAGGGAGTGAAGGAGGAAGAAAGATTGAGGCAATTTGCCGTTATGCTCTTAATGGTTCTTGTGCAGCTTTTTACCTCTTTTGGTGCCCCTCTTCCCTGCAACTTTCCAGGCAAGTTGGCCTCAGCTTGTATCCATCCTATTTTACTTGTTTATCTTTCTTCGAGGGTAGTCGTAACCCACTAAGTCTAGTCTAATGCTAAGATATTCAATGTTAGGCTTGTGTTTTACCAGAAACTCATTCTAATTAAGAACTTTCTGTACTTTCCCCTTTTTTAGCTGTATCCTGTTGACATTTTGCATTCGTCACATCCACCACTTTGTCTGTCTAAAGTTACTTTGATAAAAAAAATAATTGTCATGTGAGACCTTGTGATATTGATCTTAGTATGTATTTTATAGTATAATGGTCAAATTTTTGTATGTGTAATCGTGCCTAGTCAATGTGGTACCACTTTTTAAAAATAAGTTATTTTACTTCCTAAAAACTACGCTCGTCCCCAAGTCCATTTCTTTAGTTCAGATACTTCTTAAGCATGGCCCCATATCCTTAGTTATTAATTTCCTGAGTTTGATAATCCAACCTATACATGTGTCCTAGCATCATAGATATACAATGATAAAAAGGATTATGGAGGATCTTTATTAAGTGTGAGTTTGTTAGAGGAGTGGTAGATGGTACAATACTGAAGGCTTGACTGAGTATTAGAATGAAAGGTGGTCCAATATAAGGGACGTTTCATTACTTTGTGGGTGAATTTGTTCTGCTTTGAGGTTCTCTCTCTTTTTTTTTTTTTAACATCGTAGGTGGTGAATTAGTGAGGGGTAATTTTTAATAGAAAGCCTTTTCCCACCTGGAATTTTCTATGCCATCCGGCATTGCCTTTTCCTTTTCATGGAAATGAAATATTTCCCTCGTGCAATATATATTATGCAATCTGATATTTTATAGCCTTTTAGTTTAATTTTTGAATAATCATGTTAGAATTTTGTTTTGGTAAGCAATCTCAAGAAATTTTATTTGCAGAGAATCTCAAAAAAAAAAAAAAAAATATTATAAGAGTGCTCTTATATTTCAGAAATAATTAATGTGTTAATGGACAAATGTCACCAAAAACTGATTTCAATAGCCATACGTGAAGCAGCTCTTCTTATTCTTCCTTAACGGCCCCTCCCCCCACCCCTCAAATATAACCATCAATTCTTTGCCACCTGGAAGAAAGGCTTTCAAAAAAGTGTTTTCTTATGACATGATGAGTGATGGGGTGTCAGATTGCATCTGTTTTTAGACAGATGTTGAGCAAAGCATGATTTTATGATCTTATTGCAACAGTGGGAAAGCTTAGTATTTGTACAAGGGTAACGTGATATAAATCTGAGGTTTAATTTGATATCTGTAGCAAAATAAAGTTCTATTAAGACAGACAGCGTGGTACAGTGATGTGTGTTAGCTTAGCAATTTGGCATTTCGTGTACATTCAAGACTATTACAGAGCCCTAATATTTTATTTTTTCAGGTCCGAGATAGATCATCTAACTGCACTGCTTCTGTCAAGAACTGATGATAATTTGGTTGGAGAAGAGAAGGGGAGTTCAGGACCCACTTCTTCGGATGAGAAGGTTGTTCATGGTAGACATGAAATGCTAAGTACTCTCTCAGCTTTTGAAAATGGTGCAGAGCATGTGGTACCTACAGCTGTCTCGACTCCTGTCTTGAGATCGAAAGTAGGGAATTTTTTTGAGATTTGGATTGTTCTATTTTGTCTTTTGACTGAATTGCTCATGTTGAGTTTTTCCTTGCAAATGCTTCCTCTATTCAGGTGCTTGAGGATGTTGTTGCTTCCCCTGCTGAGCTTGCTAAAGCTTACATGGGTAGCAGGCCTACGAGAGCATCCCCATCAGTGTTAGGATTGCAAAATGAAATACCTAGGGAAGACCTATCTGCTCCTTCTAAATCGTTCTTCAAACCAAAGTCTCCAGTCATATCTCTCATTCAAAAGCCTTCCAGTGAGATTAGAGCGTCTGCTAATGATTTTATGACCCCTAGATATAGAGGAAGATCTGCGATATACAGCATGGCTCGTACTCCGTATTCCAGGCCTCATCCAACTGAAGTATATAAGGTTTTCTTTGGAAGATCTGTTGTATTCTGTACTTCATTCAGTTACATTTGTGCTAAGAGTTTTCTAAACGTTGCAGCCCTTGCAGGCTGCTGAAATCTCTTCTGATCTCCATGGTGCATCATCGCCTTCTCATTATGCAATGGAGGGACAGCTTAGTGGTTCTAGGAGACAGGTAATGTTTTTCTTCTTTGTATGATAAATTTGAAGTTGGATGTGATGTCTGTTTGCTTAGTTTGTTTTTATTTGTCTCTTTGTTTCCAGGTTCCGAAGCGCAGGAGTTCTGTCATGGAAAGTGATATTGGGTTTGTTGGTCCAATTCGCAGGATTCGTCAAAAACCTAATCTCCTGCACCATAAAATCTTGTCTCTGCCTGCTTATGCTGCTCCTCATTTAAAACATGGATCAGGAGGTCTTAGAGATGTTACTCAAATTTCCTCTTCCTTTAACTGGAGTTCTAACCTTCATTCTTCATCGAAAGCACTTGCAGATAATGATAAGCCTAGTACTAGCAATGGCTATGTTCCTCTACAATCCATTAAGACAGCTCAAAAGATCTTTCAACATCTTGATAGTTTTGCCTCTAAAGGAAAGTCTCCTGAGAAGAAATTTAACATTGTGGGAGGAAGTTCTCCTGGGAAGTCAACATCTGAATCCTTGAAGGTCTTTCAGACTATTCAAGATAACAGGAAAGAGAATGGTTTGGTGGACTCTTCTATAGCACATGATCAAGTACTTAAAGCGTCAAAATGGCCAGGAGAAGATAGTGTTCAGAAGGTTGTTATCCCCCCTATTGAAGTTGGTGTAGAGGCTAGAAGCCGTAATAAGGCCCTTGATAACCTCAATCCTTGGCCAAGCGTTGGCCATCAAAAGAAAAAACGGGTATTCCAGATGAGTGCTCATGAGGTAATTTTTTTATGTGAACTCTGCTTTGTCCTGTGCAATCGGAAACTTGATGATCCTTACCCTCATTTTGTTGGCATACTTAATTCTCTTCTTTTGTTCTATGTATGAATGTTATGATCAATTGTATTTGTATGGTGAGTATGGGCGTTCTATTCTGGCAGAGTCTTTTTGATTTAGTTTGTTTTATATGTTGCGAGTTACTCCCTCTGTCCCGAAGTGTTTGTCCACATGTCTAATATATCCAATTTTCGTGTCCTTTTTAGTTAATAATGCCAATGTATTCTACTTCTACTGATACTATAGGCTTGATTTACTCACTTATTGCACTCTTTAGTCTTTGATATTCATGAACAGTCAAACATTGGCTAACTCTTTGGGACTAAGCAATAGGATTTTGTTTGATGAATGTGTTTGTAAAGATAATATGCTCCTATGTTGCAATAAATGAGAAATATACTCACCTTTGAAATGGTTAGCTGCATTTTTACTCTATTGTCTAAAGTTCTATGTGCCATAATTTCTGTTTAATTGCTTAAGCTTTGAAGTGTGAGTCCTGAATGTCATGTTTTGTTTATATATTCTATATCTCTTATGGTGGTTTACTAATGGAAGTTTTGCTATATTATCTCATCTGGAAGGATTATCTGGAGCTGGATGATGATATGCATACAAATGGTGTTGCACCAACTCTAATGAATAATGGAGTAGAAGGCAGTGAGTTGGCTAAAAGCTCAGCTTCCTTTGATAATCCTTCTCAAAATGCAGCAATCTTAGCAGGGAAGCCTCTGGTTAGCGAATCAAATCTGTCACCTAGCTCTCTGGGCTCAAGCAAAGAAGATTCTCTACCAGATGAGTCTGCTGCTGCTCAAAAAGTTGCTGGCTATACACTCCCTAGTGGATTGTCGGCTACATTTACATCGAGCATGAGTACACAAGCAGTTGTGAGCTCTCCTCTGTCAACAGTAGAAATGAAGAAAGTTGCTGGAGAGTGTGAAAAAATAGATGAGGTCACTGCCAATAGCTCCAATTCTCCAAAAATGGTTCCATTTTTGTCATCTCCTTCATCCTCCATAGTGGAATCTGCAGCCACAAAGGACTTGAAATTGGAGTTGCCAAGCAGGTAGTTGATGCTGTCTAATACTCTATTATGGAAATTAGATTCCCAACTTTAATGTGTTTATCAATTGTCTAAGGATTTTATTTTGATGAGGCTTGTCTATGGTTTTACCTGTCATTCATCTGTCATTCCACTTTAGATTTTTTGATTAAATGACCAGTAATTGGAGAAAAGTGGATTCTGATTAGATGATATTTGGAACATAATGTTTGAATCTGATTTGTATGATATTCCTTGGAAGCAACAATTTATTCTGTGATGTGTTTTAGATCTGAGTGAATGCCTTGTTGGAGAACTTTGATAGAAGGAAGCTATGAATGTTGTTGTAGTGCCACAGAGAAGTGGTGTGTATTGGTCCTCTTAATTATTGGAAAAATCATAGTTGATTTTCTTCCGCTTGTCCTCTTTCTCCCCTTCTCCCTTTGGGTGAATTGGATATGGAATTAGAACTATTGCACTTGATCAGTAGATTGACGAATGGATCCTAGATGGGCTAGCGTTGTGCTACATTGTATTACAATTTTCCTGGATATTGCTTGAACCTGAAATTATTTTGTGTTTAATTTGTGTTTTTTTTTATGCAAGCTTCTGTGGTTAGTGTGGGTGCTATAATTTTTAGACTTCGGAGCTTTCTCTGACTTGAAATGCTAATGACTATTGCTTATGTTCCAGTGCAACCGACTCTGCAAACAAAGCAGATGGACCTGATAAAACTGACAAGAGCACCCTGCTTTTGGGGGATGCATCTAAGAAAATGGATGATGCAAGCTCAATTAGAGACTTGTTTTCCTTCGGGGCACTATCAAATGGTAGTTGCAATGAATCACCCAACCCTGTTACCATGCATGTGTCATCTCCCATTCTATTTCCAAGTACTTCAAGTGATCTGAGTCCTGTTCCTGTATCATTGTCTTCGTCACCATCACTCTCTATTTCTAACGGCAATACTTTGTTTATATCTACCCCAACTACTTCTGCAGGAGCCGTGGTCAACATTGCGTCTACTGGTGGCATATCAACCTCTGGCAGTAGCAGTGATTTTTCGGCGTCAGCTCCATTATTTTCATTCAAGTCCAATATTCAGTTTGGATCTTCTGCTATTCCTTCTACCTCAGCGACAGTGTCTTTTGCTATGGAGTCTGTTGCAAGTTCAGGAGCTAAATCGACTGAGATTGCTTTTGGCAGTGCAACTAATAGCCTGTTCAATGCGACACCTATTGGAACTATTAGTGTGGGGAACAATATTTCTGGATTCAGCGCTTCTACCTTAAAATCTGCCAGTTGCAAGGCTCCAACTCTTCCAGCTGCTATCTTCTCTCAAGCATCGTCATCTTCTGTTGCATTCACAACATCGACACAAAATATCTCTTGTCAGTCTACTTCATCAGTCATATCTAATTTTGGGTTTAGAGAACCCGCTAGCGTTAATGCTAGCACTGTTGCTGATACTTTCACTTCAGGATTTGGGTCAGCATCAAGTGTTCTAAGTTCTGCTTCAGTGACTGCACCTATAAGCTCCAGCAGTAATACGTCTAATATATTTGGTTTACAACCATCTAAACCTACTGTTCCCGGTTCTATGTTTGCTACATCTCAATCAACTGGATTTCCATTTGGATTGACAGCCTCTGGAACTTCTGCAGCTAATAATACCACCCAATACGTGATGGGAGCTGCCTCCAGCTCATCCCCACCTAGTAATAGCGCCTCACTTGTGTTTGGAGCTATCAACTCCAGCTCATCTGCAGCCAGTACTAGTACCTCTATGTTTGGAGCTACCTCAAGCTCTTCTGCAGCTAACAGTGCACTGTTTACATTTGGGGCTCCATCAGCAGCTTCTATTTTCTCTGTCCCATCTTCTGTTGTTTCCACACCTCCTTCGAGTATGCCATTTTCAACTCAGCTGGCATTTGGCAACTCTAACCCTCAACCATTTGGTTTTGGTTTGACACCACCTGCTGGAAATAATGATCGGGTGAATATGGAAGATAGCATGGCTGAGGATTCTGTCCAAGTTTCGACACCTGCAGCACCAGCTTTTGGTCAACCAGTGGCAGTACCATCTAACCCATTTGTGTTCAATGGAGCAGCACCATCTGCAGGAAGTCCATTTCAGTTTGCTGGACATCAGAACCAAATTTCCCCCCAGAATACACCATTTCTGCCCTCTGGTAGTGTAGAATTTAATGCTGGTGGGGCTGGGAGCTTTTCATTAGGTAGTGGAGGTGTGGATAAAGCAAACCGTAGAATTGTAAAAGTAAATAGGAAAGGGATACGGAGAAAGTAAATGTAGCTGCTGTTACAGAGATATATTAAGCAAAGGTGTCACTTATTGGTATCTCAAGGAGCAAGTATGTGCGTGACACCAGGCAGCTGGGATGACTGACCTGGGTTTTGCCATGGCTTTTAACTCAGATTCACATTGTGATTTCAGGAAAGCAAGTACTTACGCCTTTCCTTTTTATGAAGTTTTCTTTTTTGGTGATAGATAACCATTTACGAGGCTTAGTTTTCACAATTTTGAATTTGGAGCTGGTCAAAGAATTGTATTTGTAATATCTGTAATAGTTTAGTAGTTAGGATCATGTCTTCTGTACCCATATTGTGTACCATAAAGAGTAGTGGCTGAATATTAAAAAATTGAAGTTTGTTAGAAAATACCAGTGGATCGAAATGTAGTAGAATGGTTCCATATGTTTACTCCATTGTTTCTGTTCCTGAATCTCTTTTAATTTCCATGCAAGTTTCTCATTACCATTATCTGCACTTTCCGGTTCTTTTGGTAGTACCATTTTTTTTTTTTTTTTTTTTTTTTTTTTTTTTTTTTTTTGTAAACAATGGAATTTCAAGTTGCCTTTTTCTTGTACCTTGCAGTTTTGATCACCAAAATGGAAAGTTGAGACTTTTGTTTCTGATTTGGAAAATAGTGTAACGATTTTGGGCATTGACTGCTGTCCATGATTAGAAATGGGTAATAGGAGAAGGAGAATGGCGAGTAGACACTAAAATGTGTCTTCCTGCCTTAAGGCCTTTTAACTATATAGATTTTTTACTGGGTTCAAACTATAAAGACGAGTTGAAAGGTTGCTTAAAATTCACTTTAAAAGCCTTAAATCCAATTAATAAGCCTAAATGTGTATTTGTGCCTAATTTGAGGTCATTTGCCCAAAAATTGGACTCATACCACATTCATACCTAAGCCATGGAATATTTTGGAATTAACCATGGCCCTTGCATAGAATCCACATACCACGCACGCACCATGCCTGCAGATGATTTTGTCAAAGCAATTGTGTTACAAATCTTGAAGCCATAATGTTGCATGGAATGCAGATATTATGTGCGTCGTGCATTTATTTGTGCTACAAACAGAATATCTATGTGCAGCGTAGTCCATCTGCGTTAAGCTAATAATGCCCTTTCAGTCGTTCCTCATGACGGCTAACCTAATGTTCCCCAAACTTTTCCTAAACACTACAAACCCATGTATGTGCTTCGTACAAAGAGCTAAAGGTGCTTGTGAGCCGAATCGAACTCGAATTTGGCTAAACTCTACTCGAGATAGATAATTCAAACTCGAGCTCGAAAGCTCGTGAGCTAAAAAACCAAAACTCGAGCTTGACTCGAAAACTCAATTATCGAATTTGACGCGAACTTGAGCTCAATTTTATAGCTCGTTTCAAGCTCGAGCTCAGCTCATTTAAAGGTTCAATAAGCCTAAATACTTATACCCAACACTAGTAGAGAAATGTTCAAATGTTGAGGTTTTCTACACTTAAATGCTGCAGTTATTGAGGAGAACCACATATGGACGAAACACTTGAGATATATGCGAGTGCTACGGTTTTTTGGCGCAGCAATAAAACTCACAAGTGTTGCGGTTTTCTACAAAAACCGTAGCAAATATGTAGTACTCTTTTGATTTTTTTTTAAATCTGGAACTATCAATTGTTGCAATTTTTTAGAAAACCGCAAGACTTGCTCTAATTTGTTATTTTAGGGTCATTATTACCAGGAATTGCTTGCAATAAAAAAAAAAACTAGATGATATCTTACTGCTCAATATAATAGATAGATAAGATTTCCAGTGCTAAATATTAACATTTTATATCTCACAAAATTGTTATATTAACCCTAATTCATCCATTTCTTCTTCTCTCGATTTCCGTGAACTACCCAGATTCTTTACTAGACAAAGGCTACTTCTTAAAAAAATTTCAGATTTTGTTCTTGATCCCAAGCTTCCTTCACAATATCTTCCTGCGTCTCTGATTTTAATGCCTTTAATGCAATGATTGAGCTAACTTTTTGTTCATAAACAAAGAATAGATTCACAGTTTGTCCAATGTGTTGTCTAAATCTGAGCCTTCTTATTCTTGAGCAAAGAATTTCCCAAAATGGGTTGCTGCAATGCAGAAGGATATTCAAACCTTAGAGCTCAATGATACCAGGGATCTCACTTCTATTCCACCTAGCAAGAAAGCAATTGGTTAAAAATAGGCATATAAGAAAAAAATTTAACCTAGATGGGACTGTTGAAAGATGCAAAGCCCATGTAGTTGCTGGAGGTGGTAAGAAAATCAAAGGAAAACATTTTCTGCTCACTTTTAGTCCAGTGGCAAGATTCACTATTGTGAGAACTATTATTGCTTTGGCTGTTGCTCAGAGTTGAGACATACAACAACTTGACATTAATAATGCTTTTCTTCATGGTTACATTGATGAAGAAGTGTACATGACTCCTCTAGGATACATCGAGGCTCAACCTGGTCAAGTTTGCACGTTAAAGAGATCCCTTCATGGTTTAAGGCAAGCTTCTAGGTGTTGGAACATTGATTTATCCAAGTTCTTTGTTCGAAATGGTTTCAAGCAGTCTCGGCAGGATCACTCCATGTTTTATAAGAAATCTGGACAATCAATTCTTATTGTTATGGCATATGTTGATGATCTGCTAGTCACTTGTAATGATCATGATATGATTAAAGCCTTAAATTCTGCATTCACAATAAAGGATTTGGGAAGTCTTAAATAGTTCCTTGGCATAGAAGTATCAAGGACTAACTCTGAGATCTTGTTAAATCAGAGGAAATATTTCTTGATATGTTACGAGATGCACACATGGAAGATTGTAATCCTGTTTTATTTCCTTTGTAGAGAGGTCTCAAGCTCAACACACATGATAGAGATGTATTGCAAGATACTGAGCAGGAAGATTGTATTTGAATCTCACAAGACCTGATATCTCATGTGCAGTTCTGCAATTAAGTCAATTTCTGCATACTCCTAGACAACTTCATCTATCAGCAGCAACACATGTCCTAAAGTATCTTAAAGGTACTTTACGTCTTGGTCTTTTCTTTCCTGCTAGTTCTCCCATGGTCCTCACTACTTATTTACATGCAAATTGAGGCAATTGCAATGATACTAGTCAATCTTTGACTAGTTATTGTGTTTTCCTTAGAAACTCCTTGATATCATGGAAGACTAAGAAACAGAAAGTTGTCTCTAAAAACTCTACAGAGGCTGAATATCAAAGCATGAGTCAAACTGCTAGTGAAATTGTGTGGCTTCAAAGATTATTTGACGAGTTAGGGATTGAGATTCCTAATCCTATCACTTTGTTTGGTGATAATGTTGCAGCTCAATTTATATCAAAAAAATCCCTTTTTTCATGAAAGAACAAAACACTTGAGAGCTAAACATGTGAAGCTTGATATTCATTACATCAAAGAAAATGTGCAGTCCTATTTGATACATACTTCTCATGTCAAATCCTCCTTGTAGTTGGCTGACATCTTGACTAAAGCTCTAGGAGCTGATCAACACATATTTCTTTCTTTCAAGATTGGTCTTGTGTCTATAGTTTTTCAGATTCTTACAATATTATCCTGCTATCCCTTCGTTTTCTTTGAATGATGTGTCTTTGCTTCTTTACTTTCAAACACCCCCTGTCTCAATATATATATGACTTCTTCAGCGTTTGAGGGTCTTCAAAGTTTTGACAAACTATACGAGCAAAGTTTAGTATAACTTTGACTCTGTACAGTTACGGTGTCAAATTTTGAGATGGAAGGGGTATATAGCTTTTTCGATTTGGAAACGGAAAGATTAGAATACTATGTAGAAAATTTGTCCATAAATACTTGTGGTCTAGAAGAAATCTCACTCACAGAGTGATACTTCTAATACCACTCAACCTAAAATTATACTAGCTTGGCGAATGGCGAATGTTGAGTGAACCCAACTATCCACTTAAGTAAAGCCTACTGCAGCAAACATATAACAACCATTACACATACTTTTAACAAGGCTGAGACTCTTATTCAAAGATCACGCTTACCATACCTTAGCTTTAGGCCTCCTGCATAGCCAAGAAGGCCATTTTGCAATGGTCTGTAGTATTGTCCTGCTACAAACTAATAGCAGCCTCAAAATATGAGCTGCAGTACCAAAATCTAGCCAAAGATGGAAGGATTATAATTTACCAAGTTAGAATTACATTACAGATTTATGTGACAAGTCCTTAATGGGACTACTTTAGTTATAGAAGTTTCCCAAGCCAAATACTAAAGTTAGCCGATCATTTAGAGTATATGAGCTCAATGGGTCTCCTCTGTATGGCATTAGAGGCTCTATATACCATTCTAGGTTGGGCATTTTGCAACAACTTCATTGTATGAAATATAGAATAAGTTTATTTAAGGAAAAATTGTGGTAAAACCAATCAAAATGGCCTATTGTATTTGCTCGAAGGATCGGACAAAGAGTTTCCTCTTTTTTCGTGTGTTCCCTACTTAAAGGTGTTCAAAACCTTAAAATTCTTATTGTTGCTAGGAATTCGGAGGATTTCAGTACTATTACTGAAGTTTCAAAAGGATCAGTTGCTCTTCAAGTGCCTTCCTTTCTACATCAAAAATTCTTTCAGACCCCTATCCGACAAATGGTTTTAATAGTTTTCATAAGTTCATATTAGACCTCCAATTAATTATTCCCTTGTATAATCTGAAAAGCATGCTGATATAGTATGAGACGATAGTTTTCTGACGCAAATAAGACTATGGACTCGGGTGCACAGTAAGCATCGTGCACCCTCTGTGCACCCGGGCCAAAACGCACAGACATTATAAATAAAACGCATGCAAAGTCACAGAAAGTGAAATGAATGAAAATTCTTTTACCAGGTAATGAACATTGGGATGTGTAATGTTCATTATTCCCCACATAAGTGAATTTGTAATTTGAAAAATCAGAATTATTTTTGTAGTGGGAGTAGTATAGATTTCAAGGTTCATTAAAAATCTGATCTTTTTACATTGGGAATAGGTCACGTACTGTACACAAACTATGAAAATGAACATTATATATTATACTACTGAACATCATATATTACTTCACTGAACATCGTATATTATAACAATGAACATGTTATATCAAGTTAGATACATATTTATTAAAATGAACATTGAACATTATGTTCAAAGGCAATGAACACTACGTTCAGAGGCAATGGAATTTACGTTCACATGCAATGAACATCATGTTCAAAGGCACTGAACATTACGTTCAAAGGCACTGAACATTAAGTTCAAAGGCAAAGAAAATTACGTTTAAAGGCACTAAACAAACACTTCAAAGGCAAAACAAAAATTATTATTGAGTAATGGGGAACGTGTTGCATGAGAAATCGAAATAGTAATGTTGCGTGGGAAGTCCAACCGTAATCAATGCACTTAGTGGTGGGGGGGGGGGGGGGGGGGGGGGGATTTGTGAAACTGCCAATGTTCATTTCCTTACACCCGGATGTTCATTGCATATGCTGACGTGTCAATTTGCCTGCGTTTTATGTGTAATATCCGTACGTTTTGTACCGGGTGCACGATGCTCACTGTGCACCCGGGTGCAGGGTCCAATTGCTGATTTTCTGACTTCTTGGGTTCCAAATTACTAGCAAGTTACACTATCTGATGCGCGATAAAAAGAGTTGAGATTTATTAGTGTATAATTTCTTAAAAAGGACTCTTAAGATATGCTTAACGAACTACATGCGTCATATAAAGTTGATGAATCCACCAATAAGGCAGGTGGAATCATTTTGTTTTCATGGAAGTCAAATTATATGTATGCTTGTTACTTGAGTCTTTAATATTACACCTTTTGTCGTGTTACTTGTATCTTTAATATTTCACCTCTAACTAAATCATTGTGCTGTAAAAATTAAATGGTTTTCATATGGATGGTGTTGTCCTTCTTGAGTGGAATTGTTATGTTTTCATTAGCGAAGTAACTTAGTTTAACCAGCTGCATAACTTGCATTAGCTCTGTGTAAGATTGATGTCACTAAATAAAGGGAAGACAAGGAAGATCTGAATGTGAGGAGCTGGGAAGGCAAGCTAAGGAAAGAGTGGGACTGAATAGTCTACACTATTGAAAGTGTCAGTTTTTTAAAGTTAGAAACTGATATGAATTCGTTCTCTCCTCTTACAAAGTTAAAAAAGTCGAGCCATTTTGTGGTGATGTCGTGAAAAGTTTTCACATTTTACAAAATAGAGGGTACACTCTTTTTAATCTTATTTGCTAAATTTAATTTTTTACGATTTTTAATATATAACTTAAATGTTTTTTCTCTAAAGTCTTAAGATAAAAATTGTGAAAACTTGATACCGTAAAAATTTAAATCAAGATAAATCCAACAAGTCTCACTTGAATTTCTTATTTTTTATAATACAATTATAATTTATGGTCAATGTTTTAAATTTTGACTACAAAAATGAAAATAAAGCAATTAAAAAAGAATAGATTGTTTTTTACCTGGATTTCCATATAGGTTAACTCGTTAAATAGATTGAGGGGGAGATAGAGAGCAGAAATAACATAAGGTTCCACAACTATTGTAAAAGTCATGTGTTCTTATTGAACTATCATACATAGTATTGTTAGTTATTAGAGTTGTCAAAAATCGACCCGAACTGGTGAAATCGAACTATTCCAAAAAGGAACCAAATCGTTGAGAACCCGTTTGTTGAAAACCGAAAACCAAATCGATCCGATTAGATGAAATATGAAACTGAATTGAACCGTATTTCAGAAAACCATTAATGACCGGTAACTGTTATCAGGCAGGACCGTTACAACCCGAACTGAGAACAACTCGAACCGATTACGTCCAAACCCGATAGTAACCCGAACCGATGTAAACTGAAACCGTTAAAATCTAACAAAAACCCGATAAATCCAAACCGTTTACAACTCGTAAACCGTTATGATAGAACTATCAAGTTTAACCGTTCAAATCATTCAAAAAGCGTTTCTAATATAACATTGTAACATGGTCTTACACTCTTATAAGTCTTAACTCTTATATGATACGACTCATACAAGTCATACGGCTATATGAGTAATGTATAATTTACTAATTTTGTAATTCATAAAGTGTTCCACTTGGGGTGTATCTTGGTGCGTAAGTCTTATTCGCAGCTCCTATATACTTTGGAAACACATTTACACCAGATCTATCCTCAAACCGGCCTAATTCAACCTAAATTGATTATAACCTGAACTAATTTTACAACTTTTTTTTGAACCAAAACTCTTTTTCAAACCGAGCGATATCAACCCGAATTGATTACAACCGACCCGAATAATACCTGAATCGATCATGACCCGAATTGATTATGCTCCAAACTAATTATGACCCGAACCGATTACAAACTAAACCGTCTAATACCCAAACTATTTTGACCTGAAAACCGCTTTAAACCGTCACAACCCGTTTTCAAACCGACCGATTATAACCCGAACGGATTACAACTTGACCCAATCAGGACCCGAGCCGAATAGAAACCGCAATAAAAAAACAAACCGAACCGACCTGATAATTTTTAAAACTGACCCGAATCGCTAAAGACGGTAAACCATTAAAAACCAACCTGTTAATAACCAAAAATCGTAACCCAAAACCGATCCTAATAACCAATTGATCGACACCCTTATTAGTTATAAAAGGTTGAGATAACGTAACAATTTATTTTGAAAGTTGAATCAGACTGAGTTTCGTACATATTGTATCTAATTTGTTCTTATTAATGCATCACTTTTCCAAACATCAGTTTGTCTTAAAAATCTTATTATTATTCAATATCTAATTTTTCGATGATGGAAAACAAAAGCTTAAGGTTGATCAATCATTACTACATTGGCATCAGATGTGACTTTCCTAACAATTTCAAGTATATATTCAGTGAACCAACAATTTTTTTACTGTTTGAAAGCCTACTAAATGAGTGGCTAGGGTATGATAAAGGACAAATAATGTACAAAGTACATGCACTTCATATCTTCTTATGTTTGGTGGCCAATTTACCGAAGAAACTTGACTTAATATCAGATATTTATATAATAAAATCCCTCCATATCCCATATATTGTTCCGGTACAAATTTTAACTTTTTAAAGTTATAATGGGAAATCTTTGTAGGGACAAACCAAAATAGAAAATCATTAAGAGAATTAGACAATTTTTAAGGGACGAATCAAAATGAAAAATGGGTCAATATTTGAGAAACGAAAGGAGTACCATGTATTGGTTCCACTAACCAAAAAGACTCCAAGGTTAAAATAATGTAACAAGTTTGCCATCCTTATCATAGATCAACACTACATGTGCAGGCAATTGAGGTGCCATACTATCTTTGAATAGTTGTTATTTCATACTACTAAATCAACATCTTGATTATTTTGTAAAGATAAGGTGTGAACTAACAAAGCTACACCAAACCTAATCCGATTGAGATACTATACGTTGTTTATTCGCTTTCCCATGTCAGTTTGTTTCCAATTTGACGGGATTTTCGTGGAAAATGCTAGTAGGGGTACATACGTAAATTATCCTTTTGTTCGGATATAATTGTCATCAGAATTTTGTCTTAATTTTTTTCACTTCGTAGAGTAGTTATAATTAAATTTTCAAACTTAGTCTACAGTTTACTTATCGAATGTTAAGTTGTGTTTTTTTGGATGTGGGGAGAAGAAAATTGTGATAAAAGGTTATTTTAGTCAAATCAAAATCAGTTATTCGATCCTAAAAGAATTGTATAGCTTAGGATTAAGCGCTTCAACTAGTTAACAATTATAAAGATATTATAATAAAAAATTATTAATTTAGTTAGTTTAGGTAGTTGTAATATTTAGCTGAAAACCAATTCATGACCAATTCTAATTTGGTACAATCATGAATTGGCTTGCTACTAACAATAACCGAGTCATATAGGGATTGCACTCTATAGAGTATGGATTGGATCAAAACTAATGAGAGCCCATTAAGACTCATAGGATAGAATAAACCTAATTTCGTTAAGGGAAGGACATTTATTCATTTATCTTCTATTTACAATATAATCAAATGAATATTGTTGTATGTAATAGTACTCCCAAAAGGTTCTATGCACTTCAAAAAGTGAGAAATGTTCTCCTATTCTAGCTAACATTTGTGAAGGGATGGACTATGTAGAGGAATTACAATTAGGGTTCTTAGCTCGATCTTCTAAGTTGGGCTGAATTGCTAAAAAAACGCTACAAAGGTATATTTAACTTGTCATTAATTCATGATTAAACTATGCATGAGATTCTAGTTGCATGATGTAAGAAAATCTTTTTCTAGAAATTCTGCTTTAACGCATCGTAATCTTATTTTTTTGTATGCATCTTTCCAATTATTTTTTGATACAATTAAGAGAGGTTTATTATGTGGATTAAAATTGCATAATTAAAATTGGATTTTAAAATAGTAGGATTGATTTTGTAGTATAAGATACTCAAATTCTACATTAAAATTATGATTTAATTCTAGTTTTCACTCGCTACTATTGCCCCAATTTTTCAAATTTATTTTGAATATTTTCCCATTCAGTTCGAAATTCTAGCTCACAAATTTCAATGGTTGCTACATATTTTGTTTGAATTGCAATTAGATTATTACCTCATACTTATGAAATTCAAACATCTGCTCCAACTTCATGCACAATGGTTCAAAATTTCATAACCTTAAAGTCAATTTTTGATGAATAAAATTCCAAAATCTTTGCTAGATGTTGCTTGAAATCACTTTAGATTAACTATTTGATTGTTATTGCTTCACGAATTCGAACAACTAAGCCCAATTTCACTCAAACTCATGGACCCTAATATTTTCCCCAATTTGATTTGATTGGTACTAAAATTTCATGTTCATTATTACATTGTTCAAATCCCTAACTTTGTTAAAATTAAACACAATTACTTTTAAAATTCAAGTCCATTTTGAGCAATATTGTTGGTCAAAATCACTCCAAAATCCGTAAAAGTTGTGAAATTGAGCGGGAGAGTAGAGCACTTCATGGTGTAAGCAATTGTGCAACCGTTGCATAGTGGCTGCAACAAGCCTAAGTGTGAGCGTGGTGGTGGTAACCATGGGGTGGGTTCGTAGTGGGTGAGATGCCTAGATTTGTGGTTACTGAACGAGTGGTGGCTGTAGTAATTATCATTTGGTTTCAAATGGGAATATACCCATATAGGAGTTCTTGGGACAGTGGTGTGGACAATGGTGCCTATCCAAATTCTTGGAGCTCCACAAGTCATGTAGTTGGATACAAGACTATTCATTAGGCATGGCTTTTGACCAAACTATTGCAAGTGTTGCAAATTTGAGTGGCAATTTTTTTAACCTTTTAAAAAAAAATTCAAAAAATTACGTCGATGGCAAACTATTACAAAAAATGTCTTTCTGATGGGGCTTGTATGTAAACTGATGTTAGTGGCAGCAATTTTACTTCAGTGTATGAGCTAGGCCAAATTTTATGAATTGGCTCAAGATAAAATGCCCTTGGCAACGGTTTTAGCTTATCGCCATTAGCCGCGGTTTTAGCTTATGCCGATTCTCAATTCAAATCTAGCATAAGAGTCCATGAATTTCATATAACATGTTCAACAAAAAAAACCAACAATCAGTACAATTTTGGAATTTCACCAATAATTGTAATTCGATACAAATTAATTATTTCTCCAATTCAACACAAGTCAATGTGAAGATCTCGCATCACTTATCAAGCACAAATCCTCCACAATAATTCTTGAACACACTTATGATAAAATATGGATGGATATGAAAAATTACAATAACCATGGTTATATAAACAAGGTAGTTAGTAATATATTTACATAAACACTCTAAATCCTATTAACTATGTCATGGAGTATCACCCTTCTCAGCAGTGTCCAAGAGAGGAAATGGTGAACTCTGGCATTATTGGGTGTATAGCCCACTCGGTACGTATCCGAATGGATATAGAGGAGATGTAGTTTGAAAACTCACCCTAGGTAGATCCAAATGTATACTGGGTCCTCTAAAGACTCACAGTCTTAGGGATCTCATGCACTTAAGATGAGTAGAAAGTATCTGATGTGACATGTGCAGTATATACAACTTGAAATGGTCGTATTCGTTGCACCTAACCAACCATCTCCAAACCTCCTGTACACATTTGAATGACCCCATCTACAAGAGCCAGACTTGGGAAATTGCATTATTGTGACAATATTCACTAATAACCAACAATAACTGAGTCTCAAACTCATTGAAAGCATTCCATGATGCGTAGCAAGATGGATACTGCCCAAAAATATGGCTCTTAAACGACAGCAAATAAACAGGCATAAGATAAAATGGAACCATATAAGGTATGGATCATAATAGTCAGAACCCTTAAGGCAATGTATCTGTACAATACATTTTTGTCAATTGTCCCATGCGTAGATCCTCTAAGCATGAAAACTTTCCTAGATAACCGTGGGCTTCCCTTAATGATAAATATCATAAAATTAAGGGTATGTTTGGGAAATGGGTGGGATGTACTTTTATAACCCAAAGTGTCTCAAAGCTTGGTTTAGCATATGCATCTCCACTTTATGAAAGCAGATAAGTGAAGCGATGATACACCTTTTTTCTAGGTTAACGACATTGGGATATGGGTCCCAAAGCATCTATTTGATAAAACATGTATGAATTTATTAATAATAACTGTATAATATACGACTTAAAAAAACAAACAATCATCAAAAAGTTACCTGATCATAAGCCATATGCTACGAAAGGTGATAATAGAGCTCCACGAGATCTCCATCTCGTTCAGGTCGATGCCGAGTAGGAATAGCAGGTCAAGAAAATGCCATATTTTCCCATTCCCATACCTAAGTAAATATTTACATATAATGGTTAGTGAAACTAATAACAATAGGGGTTTATTACAAACATAAATTTTATCCTTTGAAATCCTACCTGAAGTATCACTAGGGGACCTGCAATGTCTATGGGAACAACTTTTCCCCTTGACTTCACTGCATGACAGAGGTTTCTATATAAACACCAACACCGCACTACCTCAACTATAGGAACCAATGTTACTCTAGCTTTGGTCGAGAGTTGGTAAATAGATGAGGCTAACATCTTTCATTGATTTGTTAACAAAGAGAAATAAGAAGATGATCAGCAGAAAATAAACCCTACCATATCTCTTAACAATGGCATCACTAGTATCATTGGTAGGAAGTTGTTCGAATAAATGTCACATAACCAGCTAGTCTTCACAATCGTGATGGAGCCTTATCTTGGAGGTTACACGTCGAACATCCTAGTGAACATCTTTTGTCCCTCGTTCGGGATCAAGGGTCCTGTAATTACATGTCCCAAGATGGGAAAGTGTATAAGTATGGCCATATCTCGTAATATGATAATATTCTTTTCGACCAGTAGGTGGAAGGTGTGAGTTAAGTACCAAACATCCTAATCTAAGCAAGTTGTACAGCTCGGCTAAATGGACGTAATGTATGACTCGATGGTCAACAACCCACTCCATTGTGTACCAAGATACCATGTCACTAAGTAAGCAACTGGATCAACATTTCCATCTCATAATGGAATGGAATATTGATGCCTCCCCAACCACAAAACAGAAGGATCACTTGGTCCTAGATCCATGATCCTATTCATTATGACACGTAATTTTTATTAATGAAATCGTAATCTATGTAAAGCATAAAGAGTAACATATATTACGTTAATGGTGAATGCATGATCTATCTAAAGAAAAAATAGTAACTTAAACATCTAAGTAATTATCAATCTCTAGGGTCTTTGGGAACAACATCTTCGATTACATTCGTTTACATGACATAAATTGCAAGTGACTCCTCTGTCAATTTCTTAGATTGTGGACATCCTTTGGGTCTTATTCTGCTTTTCATCTGTAATGAACTTTGGACCACCATATAACCTCCATTACTAAGGATTGAGAATAAGTATGAAGTAAGACTTATAGGCATGGAGGTAAGAACTATAAAGGAAATATGTATCCACAAATAACACATATGCTAAGCTATAGTGAGCGCAGACTGCTAGGACATGGGAATAGGAATAGTGATAAACTTCAATCTTGTTATTAGTACGTGTGATATTCTAGAAATGAGCCAGATTTCACTTACCAACCTTTTGCTTTACTTTGTCACCATGTTTTTGGTTGCATAGCCATATCCGTGTCCACCATTGTATGCTAATAACAATTTTTCTAATACCATGTCATTTATACTTGGCAGCTAGCAATGATTTCAGAGCAATGTGCCTTAAACCCTTGGTGCATTTTGCTGCTTTGCATTGGAATGCAGCTTGAATGAAGGATTTTTTAACGGCCACATATTTCGCCACAGCCACAATATTCAAATTAGATGCAATGTGAAGGAGACAAAATCGATGTTAAGCATTAAAGGGTGTCCAACCACTGTTCTATTTATTCATAGCATAAATTATTCCAGGGTTTCTATCAGAAATGACACAAACCATTGTCTTTGGGTCACCTAATGCCTAATTAAAGCCATAAATCAACACCAACTATCTCCATTCTCCTCTTCAACTAGGACAAACAAAAGTGGAAAATTTTGGTTATTACCACCAACAAGTATCGTAGTTAGATTTTCCCCATTTATTTCCCATAAAGTTGGGTACCTTCGATGGTTATAACTGGTAAAAAATGTTTAAACTCATCAATACTTGGCTTGATGAACCAAAACATCCTCTTAAATACATTAATCAAACCATACTCAGCCTTGTAACACCATTTAATTGCCATTCCAGGGTGAGTAACGCTCATCATATAATGTGGCAGACGTTCATATGATTCTTCCTAACTACCATATACCTCCTGATTGATGATTTCTTACCATAAGATGCCTTAGAATAAAAAATGGTATAGTGAAACTTATCTTGCACCATCTTCATAATTATAGCACCTTTAAGTGTTGGGTATGTCCGTATACATTCCTTGATGTGATTTCCTGTCAAGGATGCTCTTAGGTATTTTGGACCCCATGCATGGTCGTCACTAACCCAAGAAACCGCATGAGGACCCTTGTAAGTTACAATAGTCCAAAATGGGTCCACTTGGTTCTTTTGACCAGAACAAAGTTTCCTACCATGCTTAATCTTACACACTTATTCGATCAATCTCTTATTTAATTTATAAGTTATGTAAGATTGATTAGTTCTGATGCAATACAACTTAACTGCTTGGATGAGTTCACTCTTGCTTGCAAACTCCATGTGCTTCGTGAAATCAGTTCCTACTGTGGAAGACGGTGCTCTTCTAGTCATTCTCCAAGAATTTTCTTCTATGTACTCATCGAGATGGTTGTAAAATGGAATAGAAGACACAATCTAAGTTTTGTTAGGAGCCGCCATTATCACAAGCAATACCTCCCTCAACTCACCCTTCTTCTTCCTACTCCCCCCCAAGACTGAAATGTTGGAATTATCTTCATTTTCAACATAATCGGCTATCGGATTTTTAGTATGTCATCCACCACTAGACCTCACTTCCACATGGTCTAGGTGATCTGACACATAAGGTTCATTTAGTTGCAAGGGCATTTGTGAGTGGGATGGATGCATTTGGGGCTGATAAGGATGCATTTGTCATTGAGATGGATACATTTTTGAATGGAAGAGTGGGTTTTGGAAATATATTTGAAGTATGTTAGTATAAGAAGGAAAATAGGCATACATGGTTGTACATTGGGTGTGGAACAAACTTCTTCGACAAATATTTTCTTAAGAGAGTTCGGAAAACTTCTAATTCATGCCCACAAAAATTTTAATGAATAACCAACATAAATCATGGACCATATCAAATAATTAACTCAAAGTAATGTCAATATTGGTCAGGATAATAGTATAAATTTTGCCTCTATACTCAATACAACTACTCGCTTTAGCAAGAGTTCTAGCTCAACGAGAAATCAAAGGATATTTCGAACTATCCATAATACCTACATGATCAAAAGTAAGTTCAATGACAATACTTTAATTACATTTCTACCACAATTCCAATTCATTAACATTAGTCACCGCAGTTTAATACAACACTGCCAATTCATCAAACTTACCAACACAATTGCATCGACATAACCACTACTCATCACTAACCAACATCAACTCATTGAATTACATAATAATATATTTCATCAACATAACCACTAGTTATCACTAACCAACATTAATTCATCAAACTAGAAAAGATAATTTATTCAACATAATGACTAATCATCACTAACCAACACTATTTCATTAACCTATTCACTACTCATCACTAAACCTAAGTATTTCTTCAAATTACCTACTAAACATCATTAACCAAATCATTTAATTCTCACCAATCATCATTTCCTACTAATATTAACATAATAATTAACAACAACACCATAATTAATATAATCTAATAACTAAATAAAAAATCATAATAATATACATAATCCAACACACTAAACCACTAAACACGCTAATAACATTATAATTCCCAAATTAAAATATTAAAAACCATAAATCACAGTAATAGATACTAATTTAACTAATTCAACATACTAATTCATATGCATTACCCCACATATACAAATTCCTAGTTTCTACCCCTAAATTTAAATTAAAAATAGAAAAGTAATAAATTCACCTCATTCACGGCGAAAAAATTGTTAAACAACCATGTCACATTGGTGGGACAATGGGGGAAAAGTAGAGGGGATAAAGGTAGAGCCAATGATAGGAAATGCGAGGTATGGGGCCAACGCAACAAGAGTGAAGGAATTGGGAATGAAGGAAATGAGGCTTGATCTGGGTAAAACTCGTGTTTTTCCCCAGATCAAAACCTCCACTAAGGGCAACAATTTCATTTATATGAAAGCTATTTCCTCTGGTAACGGTTTTAGTTTAACTAATTTTCCCATCTTTGGGCCAGCCCATATATGTCCTTTGAAATTGCTACTAGTGGTATCAGTTTATATACGAACCTAAGATAAGGTTATTTTTCGAAATACTTTGACATCGAGGTTTTATTTGTAATTTTTTTTAAAAAATGGTTAAATAAAATTCTTGATGTAATGGCATATTTATGGAACAATAAATTGACAAGGGCTAATAGTTCAAAGTATAATAGTTGTACAGTTTGGGTTGAGCATGCAAGTGCTTTCTTAGGTTTTGTTGCATCCATACATGTAAATCATTATATGTTTTGAATTCATAAGGACTAAAATCGTTTTCGTTTTGGGATGTGCAATTGTTGTACGAACAAAACTCAATATTTTCCTAGTCTAATATTTTAATTTTAAGTTTTTTTTTTAATTATTTCCACATAGTAAACAATAATCGAATTAAAATAATTAGATATTTATTATTATTAAGAATTAATGTAATTAAATACATCACATTACTTTATTTTATTTTATTAATTTGATTATTAGAATTAGATCATTTACTTAGAAGTAGATGAAATAATGTTTGATATTATAAATGAGCTAATGTTATATGATAATTGATATTATATGGTGATTAATGGGACAACTCGAGTTTTATGTAAAATGGCTTGCAAGAACTTGATAATTTTATATTTTACTTTAAAATAAACTTAGTTTATTTAAATCCAAGTTACAGAAATTGTAAGATATTTGATGGAAAGATCAATCAGGATAGGGATCCGACAATCAAAATGAAAACTTCTAATATTTAGTTTGCATAGAAAAAGGGGTCATACTAGCTAGTATCACATTTATTTCTTGCTTTTTTTTTTAAATACTTTAGATTTTTTGTATGTTGTTTCTTTATTCTTTGAGTTCAGTTATATTTAAACCAACATTGGAAACTAAAGTTTCGAAAGAAAAAATTGAGTTGCCTTGTCTTTCCAAACCAACACCTAAAAGGCCTTCGAACACTAGTAATAGGTTCTGTTGAAGCAAGGTGTTACTTTTTTCTTTAGTTGTAGGGTAAATTTGCAAAATTTACATGTTTAAGTTTGATTATGCTCAACAAAGTAATTAAAAGAGTTTTAGGTTTTGAGACATAAGATTAGGTTTGGATATATAATAACACCTATAAACCATGAATCATAATTGGTATAGTTATTAAAGGAATTTACTTAACTTGATTACTTACTTTTATAGAAGAGTCAAAGTCCACTTAGAATTTTGTGAGATAGGATTTATGAATCACTTTATTCGATCATGATAGGGACAATTACTTGATTATAGTAATCGTAGCTTAATTTGAAAGTTGTTTGATTTTGAGCTACTATTATGATAAATGTATGAACTTTTGCATTTCTTTTACTTCAAATAGTAGATAGATGGCTAATATTATTGCATTAGTTACATTGTATTCAATCTTTATAAAGATAAGTAGAATGACAATAACTTCTTCGATTAGCATCATAATTAGAGAATTATTATCAAATTTGAAAAATAGCATATTGAAACTCAAGCTTATGTTCCTCATTGAGAAAAGATTTTGAATATTAAGAGGGATACCAAAAGTTTGTATAAGGATTATCTAACTACTGTGATATATTTTATGTTAACAATCATTGAACCAAACTTTAGTAGTGACATGGATGCAAAAAAATAAAATTGAGAACTTTAAAATATTTCATGAGCAATTTCGATGGAGAGGTTTTGAAATTTTCAAGAAAGAAAATAAGTTGAACCAATGTGATCATAATGACTGTCATTCTAAATAGGAATAGACTAGGTTTCTTGTAAAGACAAGAATTTTCTAGTCACGTCATTTCCCGCACTCTTCATGATGAGTATGACTTATTCAGGTTGAATTTCAATAAGGGAAGGATAAAGTATAAGAAATTTGTTCTTAAGGTTATGAAATAAAATGAGTCTAAGAAGAAAGAGAGTTGGAAAAGTTGAACCGAATGGTAATGGCAAGATGGTTGTCAAATTCGAATTTACTAAAATCATTTCTAACATAAAATGTTTATATTATGATGAATTTTTTCAATGAAAAGGAAACTACCATAAATATAAGGAAGAAAAAATAAAGGAGTTATGAATTGTAATTCAATATTAAGTTATTTGTTATTAAGATTATTTTACTTATTTCTACTTCTTGAGTATTCAATATCATTGGGGCTCAAACATTTTCAAATTGTTATGGACTAAAAGTATGTAGGATCTAACTAAAAGAAGAGGTTAATCTATGAGCTAGGAATGGAACAAATGTATTGCATTATAGATCATCTCTTCATTTATCTAGGCCATCAAGTCTTGCTTAAAATTAAATAATTATTGTTATTTGGTTCTAACAATTACCAAAATCCTATTTGTTTGAAATAAAAGAACAAATAGTTGTTCAATTTTATTTAAATGACATATTTAATAGAAACACTCAACTTGAAAAAGGTAACTACTTTCTTAGTTTAGACGAACAAATCTTCAACAAACCGACCGAAAGGAAATTATCAAATGGTTCATATTCATTTGATTTCTATATATTTTCATATACGACATGTAAACTTGAATCGTATTTGGGATCTCTATATAAATGGAAATTTTTAGCATATATCAACCAATTTTGATTAATATTACGAATCATATTTAATGGATAAATTGGCTACATTATTCTTTACTAAAAGAGTGGTAGCGACTTTTAGATGTATGCATAAAGTGTATGGACAAAATAGTCTAATTATTTTCATATGGATTAAGTTACTTCAAAATATTATTATTGAGTTAAGTGATATTATTAAGTATAATTAGCAAAATAAATATATTAACAATTCGAAAAGTTCTCATAGTTTAAGAATGAAGTGAAGAACCAACTTGACAAGAAAATTAAAGCATTACACTTTCAACTAAGATTTTGATAATTATCTATAAAAGTTGTGAAAATGGTTCATAACTAACTCCAAAATATGCTACAAATGAATGGTATGTCTAAGAGGAGAATTCAAAGTTTATTAGATATGTTTCAATGTAAGATGCATTTTGGTGATCTTTCTATATTCTTTTAATAATACACTTATAGGACAACCACACTAAACAAAATTTTTTCAAAAGTACATGTAGATTAAACACCATATGATATATATAATGGAAGTGTTCCTAGTTTATCTCTAGTTGAAGATTCTACAGGAGATAGAAAGGATCAAAATACTCTAGAGGGGGGTGAATAGAGTATGGTAGAATTTCGCAATTAGGTGTTCAAAGGCTTTGAAATAGCTTTTAGATGCAGAAATAAGATATGATAGGTTTCAAGGGCTTTGAATTATTTTTCAGGACTTGATTTGAAAGCGAATACGAAAGAGTAAAGCTAATAAAGAAAGTAAAGCAAGTTTAAAGGGGACAATGATTTGTTACGAAGTTCGGCAATGTGCCTACGTCTCCGCCTAAGGTTTCCTACCCGTAGGATTTAACCGATCTTTATTTCCTCCTTTAGAGACCTAAAGCCACTTTTGAAGATTAACACACAATCTTCTATACCGTAGCTTACCCTAGCTACACTCTAGCGTCTCAATTCCTAGAAATAAAAATCTTCTCCCTTTTTCTTTCTGAATCTTTGAGTATTATAAATCTACTCAAAGTATGTCTCTCTTTTTCTTTTGATATTTTCTTTTTCACACTCAAGGAGACTTTCTTTTATTTTCTCTCAATCTAAAATATAAGTAAAGTATAAAGCTTTAGAGAGGAAAGTGTTTAAGTTTTCTGCAGCTTGTGTTGTGTATCTCGTTGAGGAATTCTTAATCTTCAAGCTTCAGCTCACCCTATTTAAAGGGTTTCTTCTCACAATGGATAGTCTTTAGTGTATTCAATAATACCGTTGCCCTTGAATCGGATGTTAGGTCTTTGACTAACTACTTCAGAATTTTTTCCATGATGCTCGGGCAGTTACTGAGGTCTGCTTCAAAGGTCTTGACTAAATAGCCATTACAGATTTGAATGAGTCTTCTTATTTTGAATGGCACGATCAATAATATTTGAATGGGGATATCTTCAGCTGTACTTTTTCAATCCCATAAAGCTAGGAAGACTTGAAATTTAAACTCATCTTTAAGCCATTTGAATTTTAATCCAAAACCTTCAAGAGTCCATCATGTAACTACTTTCTTGTTTTTAGGAGAAGTTTCAGCAAGAATTTAGCAGCTTAAAAGCTTTGAATTCTTCGACTATATCTAGACAACAAGAAAATGATCCATGCCACAAAGCAAATAATACAAGTAATCACATAGTAACCGTGTTTCATGCATGACATATATCATAAGGTGTTCTTTGACTTCCATCAACTACATTTAATCAAGTTAAAACGTATAAATCATATATGAACATATTATCATGACCAAGATGGAGTCTTCACTAGTGATTGTGAAGCTAAGGTAAAGTGTTCACTCTTTAACAAGCTTACACCCTAAACATATAAGTACCTTTGTTGATAAAAGGGTTAATATCTCTACAACTGTACTAAGAATAAAATGTTTGATACTCAAGACGATGTACTCTTAGAAAAGCTTTACTTTTCCAAAAGGCAAGTAGGCAAAATTTCTTGAAGTGTTTGAGAAGCGCTCACACGCAACTCTAAAAAGGAAAGGGCATAGCGAGCTAGAACATCCAATGAAATTATGGATGAAAATTCACAAGTTGTGATGCATATTTCCCCTTTTGCTCTAATCCTATGAAGATGTGATAAGCCTTTTATCTGTAGATAAGCTATAATGAATCTTAACTATGAAAATTAATTTATTTCCATGACATCCGAAATAATATCCATATCAACTCAAGTTTGGAACTTAGTTGATTTTCTTGATAGGGTAAAATCTACTAATTGCAGTGAGTGTTGTACAAGTTAGAAAAGGACATGGATGGTAATATTACAATATTTTTATATTCACAGTTTTAGCTTGGTTGCAAAAGATTACAAACAAATAAAGGTATCGACTATGATGAAACATTTTTCCTAAAAGATATGTTGAAATTAATAAGGATACTCCTTAGGAATTTTAGCTCATTATTCTTTTAAGAGTTAGACAATTGATGCCAACCTCCTTTAAATGTTATCAAGAAGAGGAATGAAGTATATAAGTTTTTGAAGTTCATATATGGACTAAAGCTAGCATATTGGAGTTTTTGAATATTCTATTTAATGAGGCAATAATTAAGAAACTTGGTTTCCTCATAAATGAAGAAGAGTCTTGAGTAGACAAGAAGTTTAGTGGGAACCTAGTCATTTCTTGCTTTACATGTTGACATACTAGTCGTTGAAAGATTACCTTCCTATAGTGAAGTTTGTAAGACTTAGTTTTGAATATCTTAACATACCTTCAAAGGTTCAAGGGTATGTTCCATTCATTTGAAGGAAAAGAAGAGCTAAGTGTAAAAGTTACACTTAGCTAGTTTCCAAGAGACATAAGATGACTTTCGATTTAATTCATCTTTAGTTTTAAGGAAAACCATTAAAAAGAATAATTTCAGTTAGAGCATCATTGCTAATTCTACATATTTAACTAATTACAATATCATTTTGGATATGGTAAAAGATTGTATCTTAATTAAAGTTCATCTAATTTAGTGATGTAATGATTTGTAAAGTTAACTTGGATTAACTTATTGTTAATCCATAAAACTAAATATGAGTATCATATTATTGCAATAGATATTAAGTGAATTAATAAGGGATTTTAATATTTAATATTTAATATTTTAAATTATGAAATTTTTTTTTAATTGTAAAACTTATATTTATCATTTGAAATAAGATTCATGATTTTATTTAACTATGGTTTAGAATTAAATAAATATCCAAAATAATTTAAAATATTAGAATAGGATTATCAAATGTGTGATTTGGTAAGTGAACTCCTATTAAGTGAATTTATATTATATTATTCCTAGTCTTAATTATTAAATTGAACATTAATGACTAATAAAGTATAATTTGTACGTTGATTAATAGCACAGTCTTATGGGGCATAATTAAAGACATATGATGGCTAATAAATTACATTGATATATGCATGTTAGAAAATATATATTGGACTAACCCACTAAGGAAATTCATTAAGAGATTGAGAATGTCATAAGAATTTTCCATTAACTATTTAGTCAATTCCTCAGACTTAAGTGCATCTCTTTTCTTATACGGCGAGTATTTTGCTTTTGACATCATTAAACATCGTAATGTAAAAGGATGATATAAATGTGATGTTCATAGTCATTATGAGCCATATGGAGAAAGGTGGATGTACACGATAAGAATTGTCCTCTTATTATTTAGTATTATTGTTTTTGGCTTCTCAAAGAGTTGAAACTTCAAATGGATTAATAATTAATCACTTATTTCGACAGTTAAGACTAGGAGTTCAAGACAAGTTAGTTTGAACTAAATGAAGATGACATGTGTAACTTATCTTATATTCAAATTAAGACATTAAGTGGCAATAAATTGTGGAAGCTAAGCGCACTTGTTTTGGGACAAGTGGGAGATTAAAGGAATTGTATGTCATACGATCAATCACTTAGACTAATAAATGGTTATCAAGATTAAATATTAAAGATGATTAATTTAGTTATAATTTAGCCAATTGTAATGTTTAGCTAGAAACCAATTCTAATTTGCAATTCAATTATGAATTAGGCTTGTTGCTAACTTTAACTAGATCATATAGGGTTACACAGTATAGAATATGGATTGGACTGAAAATACTAAGAGGCCATTAAGGCTCATAAGATAGACTAAACCTAATTTGGTTAGGAGAAGGACCTTTATTTATCTTTCTTCTATTTACTATATACACAGATGTATATTGAAGTACACCTAAAAGGTTTTGTGATCTTCATAAAGTGAAAATTGTTCTCTTACCCTAACTAACATACATGAAGCGATTTAGATATGTACTCGTGCGAACAACGTAGAGAAATCACAATTAGGGTTCCTTATCTTCTGAGTTGGTCTGAATTGCTTAGGAAAAATACGCTACAAAGGTGCATCTAACTTCTTGTAGATTATAATTAACTATATATGAGTCTTGATTGTATGATCTAAGATAGCGTTTCTATAATTTCGGTTTTATGTATCATAATCTCACAAATACATGTCACACCTACCGTATATCTTGTTAAAAAAAACACAAACATGACTAATTAAAAAAAGTTTGTTTAATACACAAGTCATACTCAAACAATTTGGTGTTTGACTTTCACAGACTCCTAATAGCTTGTCTCTATACATTTAAAACCTAATTATTTATTTCTTCAAAAAATTATAAAAAAAGTTGATCAATTTGGGATTATATTAGATCAGATAATTTTACTAGCACAGTAAGCTGATGCCCTTGATAAAAACTTTCCCCCTTTTTCTTTGGATTGACAAATAAAATGACTTTTCTTGAAGTTGAATTCCTCCTATAATATTGATGATATTGTTTTACAATAGTGGTGATGACGAGGCTCATGCATACAAAATATCTCTGATTGACTGCTTCATATATAAAATCCGAGTAGGCAAAAAGTGCATTATCTAGCTAGCTAGGCTTATCTTTTCAGCATCAATAATAGTAATTATTATAGATTTTCTTGCTTCACTTGGATATATAATTACTCTCTCTCTCTCTCTCTATATATATAAGTGTAACAAGACTAAGGATTGAGTGTTGACTTAATTCATCCACACTATTCGATCGTCAAGATGAAGTGTCCAACAGGATGATATAAGACATATGAAATACGAAATAAAGAATGTTTATCTTGCTTTCTTGCATAAGTTGGCATCCCTATTCTAAACGACAGACGTGTTAGTTTATACATAAAAACTAATCAACGTATTCTTTACTGTTACTTATCTCTAGGCATTGTCTTGTTACCAACAAGCTACAATATCATAGTTGCTAAAATTAATTTAGGCACAAGTTTTGTGGAGAAGCTGGTAGATTGAATTGGTGATGAGATTGATAGAATGAGAAGAAAAAAAGAAAGAAATAACTAACATTTGTGAGGAAATTTTTGGACTTTGATTCGAGATTTACATAATCCATGAGTTTGTATCGAGAATAAAAAACTTAGCATAAATAAATTACTTTGTTCGTGTACAAGAGGGTGAATGAAAGAGTAGTAGACTTCAAAATAGTTGTATAAATCATAAGGAACATATATTATATGAAAAGATATTCCTCCGTCCTTTTTTGTTCTTCCCATTTTCTCCTATCGAAAATTTCAAAATATTGTTTTCATTTGAAATCCTTCTATTTTAGTTTAATATTGTTATTTGGCGAAAAAGTTTGTTGGAAATCATTATATATCCATGTGATATGTAGCGTATTGGTTGATATTTTAATTGTTTAATGTCATAAACTTTAGAAATTTCACTACTTATTTAATGTTCAATCCACCTACATCATATTTTAATAGAATTTATTCTTATTTTTAGAGTAATTTAAATTATTTTACACAATCTTAATGATAGTTAATATTGTGTTAGTTTCTTCACTTATTCCAAATAGATTGAAAAATAAAACAACAGAGGGAGTAAATATTAAGCCAATGAAGTATATATATAATCACCACATAAAAGAGTGTTAAACTTAGAAACTTTTTTAGATAATACCAAACATATGAATTGGTTAATTCGATCATATTCATAATCACAATGCTATATTTGTTTCCAATAAAGGAAAAAACACACATAAAATATAAAAAAATCATGAAAATGCTTGAAGGGCATGAAATAAAATAATCCTATAATCCCAATATAAAACGCAGTCACCCTCTGGCTTTGCGCTCCATAATACTACTAGCTTTCCCCCTCTTTCTCCAACTCTCATAGACACAAGCTAAGCAACTCCTATATACACAAGCTAAGCACATTAATCAACCCAATTCAACTCCATTAAGGCCATTAATGAAGTTGTATTAAGATTAATTAACCCATTATTGAACCTCCCAACTCTAAAAATATGTCAAAAAACTCCAAAAATATGGCAACTTCTTTTATGTGCTACATAACAGGAAAACCAGCTAGAGCTGTATTATGGATACTAGTTTTCATCATGTTGATCCAACAAGTATTTCCCCCGGTATTTTCGAATTCGGTTCGAGTTTGGATCGTAATCAAGGGGCGTAAGTTCATGTATATTGTCCTTAATTTCATTATCATCTCCATCCTTATTTCTTCGTCTTCCTATCTTACCAATATCTTTCTCAAAGTAAACAAAAAAACATCGAAAATAAACCAGTTTTATAGTCAAAAGAGTGTATCATCATCCCCTCTTGTGGATGATGGTACATGGTCGTTCTTTACACACTTAGATTACGAACAGCCACCTTTTGAAAGTACTACGACAGTACCAACCGAGGAGGAGAAAGCTGTGTCGTTGCTTCGAGTGGTACATGAGCAAGAACAACCCTTGAAAAGCAGTGTAGCAAAGGAGAAGAGTGCGCCGTTTTGTGTTCTGCAGGAAGAGGAGTATAGCGTGGAGGATTATAAGAGTATAGTTGAGGGAAATGAAGCAAAAGAAGAGAGTGAGATAGCGGGAGATAGTTTAGATGCCACGTGGAAGGCGATCATGGAGTCCCAAGGGAAGGGAACTGGGCCCCAGCTAACGAAGAGCGACACGTGGAGCTGCGGCGATGGTGATGGAGAGGAGAGGAGGAAGGAAGAGGGAGGGATGATAGGGGGGTTGAGCAAGTATAGGGTACAGGAAAGGCTGAAGAAGTGGCATAGTTATAGAGATATGGTTGAGAGAAGAGAGACTGGAGGTGGTAGTAGCGGCGGTGATGGTGGGAAGAAGCGGGGTTGGAAGAGTATGGAGGTGGCTCTGACATTTCATGACGAGTTCAAGAAGAAAGCCGACGCGTTTATTGCTCGGTTCACTCAAGATATCCGCCTTCAAAGGCTGGAGTCCGATCAGCGTTTCATGGAGATGATCAACCGTGGTGTTTAACCAAGTTTTGGGTGCCTAGTTCCTTGGATAAGAAGCCACCAAGGGTATAGGGGTGATGGACCAAATTGCTATAAGCCTTGAGCATCTAATTAAAAGTTGCATACATCCCATTCCTTTACCTCGTGAGTTAGTCTGCTGTATAACAGATAGATAGGTTGATGGATAACACTACATCATTATTGTCCATGACCGCCGTTGAAGTTAATTACTATCAGTTTCTTAGACAATAGTTCTATATCTTGTAGTTATTTTCGTCTTTGTGGTAGTGCAGTGGCTTAATGTGTTCTTCGAGTGATTTGGGTAAAATGTTGTTAAAAGAACGAACAACGGTGGTTAGTTACATGCCATCTTGATCTTTACCGGCTTAGTTTGTACTGTGATGATTAGTAAGTGCAGCCTGAAGTAAGTTTCTTGTCCTAAGAGTATGTAAGCTAATGTTATCCACTTGGATCTTTGTGAAGGAGCATATTTGAGATAGTGCAAGTTAGAAAATCTTGGGGATGGATGTGAAATATTTTGTAATATATACTACTAATATGGGGATGGGTAGTGCAAGTCGAGTACACAGTAGTGACCGTGCGACTAGTTAAACAATTGATCAGATTAAGCTCTATTCTGCAAGATCCTATTTCCAACAATTTGAAGACATTTTAACATTGATTCTATTGCAAGATTTAACTTTATGATTCTGATAGTTTGAACGAACTAAAACCTGTCCTCAAAGGTCCAAGAGAAGTTTTAGCATAGAAACTAGAAGCTAATGTAATTTTCAGCTGAAACAAGACCTTGATTTGAATTATATCATCGAAAATGATATGAAGTATGACCTACTATTGCTACCACTATAGTTACCAACTACCAACACTCATGCCTCATTACAACAATTCGAATGCAACCTGCCTAATTTCACAATATCAGCTGCTGGCTTGTGAAGAAACACAATACTATTCCAAAATTTAGAGGCTGATCACAGATAAAATCACAAGGAATCAAATAAATCACCAAAATCTAAAGCACCATATCTCTTGCATCCTGGCACCCTGAACAAATAGTCAAAATTGATGAGCATGTACAAGATGTGTTTGTCATCCTATGATTTAAGCTTGAAGGATTGCAAAGCAACCCCATTTTTGGCTGTAGAAATACGATCCCACCTTCCAAGGCGTGGCTCCTGCGTAAAAGTGGACTATTAGGACAGACAAAAATGTGACTGCAGCTTAATAACGTGTACCAACTGATAGTCAAATATTTACTTACTAAGAGAACCATATGACTAAGCATAACAAGATTCAAAAGACAGGGTTCAACTTGATTAAAATACCACATCATGATGTCAACAAGCCAAGTACAGTCCTTAGTTCCTTACCCCCCATCCCATTTCGACTTGAACCTTACGCAACATGATGGGTGAGAAAACAAACAGCTAGACAGTTCGTATTCAGTCAGTTTATTAACCAAGTTTTGCCACTTAAGCACATAAAATTGATTTTTTTTTTACATGCCAATTGGATTTGATCGCCGACAAACTTCTCTCTCTCACCCTCATCCAAAACAAAACTTCACAATAAAAAAAAACAAAAGAAAAAACCCAAGGTGCACTTTTCTTCAAATTTTGATCCCCCTTATTCTTCGGCAGTGGCAAAATTCTCAACTTCTGCCATGACTCTTAACAATCTTTTGTTCATCTAAACCTTTGCAGACAATAGCTTTATCCTAATGTCATTTAAAAAGTAGGATGGAAGCAACGTTATCCATACAAAATAGCAAGAAAGGCCTTTTGATCCTTACCTCAACAATTGCAATGAGATGATTCTCTTTCCCAAAAAAAAAACAAAAACAAACCACGAAGTATGACACTGCATTGTGGTGTGAGAAATACAATAGCAAGAATACTTGTTTGCAACTGAATGTTATATAATGGCAGCGTATTCTGATGAGCAGCCGATAGGTCGGACTTTATAGCCAAAACCCTATTTGATATAAATCAGTATAGCCATATATACACCATTATGTTGCCAAAATGTTCTATACTACTCTATATTTGATAAGACAATGATACCAATCTAGAAATTTTGCTCCCTCCACTAACGAAACAAAAGTAACATGGGGAAAATAAGAAGACACAAGGCTGTTATCACATAAATGAATAAATAAAGTAAATGATAGAAATAGAAATGAAGTTGTCTTCTCTAATTATAGGCTGGATCCGGGAAGAGTCATGGGGTCCCTTCAACAATGGAGATTTAGAACATATCGAGCTTTCACAGAGGATAAAATAAAGGAATGTGAGTCTTCTCTGAATCAGAGGAGGAATTTCAATATAAGGTCAGCGGGTACTATACAAGGAACAAACTGCTGTTTTTTGGAAATAGATGGTGCGTGGAAAGACGTCAACAGGATAAGGAGCAAAACTTTGCAGATGCAGGTATAGGTTATGTCCTCTATAAGACCAAACATGTCTGCTATCAATCAGGGGAAAAAGTCTTCGCATCCTCGCCACTGCATGCGAAATTGCTTGCTATGTGGAAGGTCCTCACTCAGGCGATTAAATTCGTACCTGCCTGGATCTTGAGAATTGATAGCTTATCTGCCATCTCAACTTTGAAGGCGCTAAACTTGGCCCCAAAGGAGGTACAGGTCTTGGTCAAAGACATCCTTTTGTTCTCTCAAAAGTTTAGTTGCTAGGAAGAGTAGTTAGTCTTTGTCTTTAATACACTTGCCAAAAAAAATAAAAGTAAATGATAGAAAGGTCACCAAGGCTATCACTTAGGACGCTTACTAAAGAAGAAAAATCCACCCACTGGTTTATTGGCTGAACTCTTGAGATGTCTTCAGCACGAATCACCTGAGCTTTGTTACTAAAATTTAGACTATTCTGATACAAACCAAGCAACAAAGTGTTCCCTCATAGTAAAAATTGGAGACAAAAATCCCAGGAAAGGAGAAACCTCAAATGCCTACCATGCGGGATTGGGGGACAGTGTAATACTTTAAGAAATGTAAAGTCATGAAAGTTATCTGCTCAATTCACATCTCCTCCATAAACTCATATTTGGCCCGCACACACTCTCCCCCATGCTCTACCTTTTCCCTAAACATATAGTAAACCATACCCTCTTTCCTCAAAATATAGTGATGAAAACTAGTAGATACACTCCCTCTCCTCTTGAATAGAATTTTGTCTGCTTTAAGTGAGTAGTTCTATGTAAAGCAAGAGAGAATTGTTTGTTGACCTTTGATTACCTACTTAAATATGAATTGCAATGAAATAATTACGAGATAATTTTGCTAATTGCATCGTAATTGAATGATCATGGGAAATCCTGAGAAAAATTACAGTTATATATCAAATATCAGAGCACAAATAATGCATCTAAACACCTATAATTTTTTTTAAAGATCTTGTTTAAAGGAATAAGATAACATACTAAATAAAAAAAATTGCAAATTAGTAATGTTAAGGTCATGTTCCCTTTGCCTAATTTCACTAAACCGAAATTTTATTTTACAAATCCTATTGATTTTTACATTCTAAATCTTAATTATTGGTTGATACTAAATTGGGGTTGGTTACCCACTAGAGCTGATTATTAATGTGACATTAACTTTTCTGTTCTATAAGATTACGGCTTTTACTGATTGGCACTGACTTTACTAAATAATACTCTGTCTATTACACTTAAATAGGCCTTATTTAATTCAAGGTCAATTCTTTAAGGAATTGGCTTACACAACAATTTCTGTGATTGTTAAGGACAAGCATCTTGTTAAGTACGCATCACATCTTCAATAAAAGTACTCCGTAATAGTAAGAGCAATGGGGGAAAAATTACAATTAACCTGACTAGATACAAAGAGTAGTCTAGAATTTTGGTTTAACAAAAAAAGTAATGAAGAGGGACTACAGGAGCATTTTCTAAGAAGTTGCAGAGAATAAGGTCTTACTGGTTAGCAATAAGACTAAACACCTTAACTCATTATATCACTTCAGCTAAAGTTGTGACAGACAGCAACAGTAACAGAGCCACAATGTCCGAGGACTCGGTCAAAATTTTGCTGCAGAAGAGGGCATGACAAAGGCAATTCTTCTTAATTAACACAACATGAAAGAGGATGGGCCTAAGAGAATACTTTCCACCATGAAAGATTCTGATGGTAGGATAAGGCAACCAAACTTCCCCATAATGGCCGTTATCATCCTTTTTTATCTTCCTAAGAAACCATACAGTTTCAGAGCAATCCCTCTAAAATCATTGTGATACACAGTACAGATGTAGTTTGCATCCTAAAGAGCCAGGAAAAATACACATAATACAAGCATAGGACAAAAATAAAAAAATTTAAAAAATCACCTGCCCAACTCCAGCTACTAGAAACCTGCCAGAATTTGCAAAAGCCAGGGAGTTTACATACCCCACCTGCATCGGGAAAATGAAAGGTTAACTAGCAATGAGCCAAAAGAATTTAGAAATCAAAGATAGCACAAAAGGAACAATAAATTAAAGCAATGTTTTGTTGCTGATGCACGATATTTTTCAAGTAGGAAAAATATCCCAAGAGTATATGTAAAAGGCATGGTCAAAAAAATTAAACTATTGAAATGAAGAGTTTTTTGTTAAATAAACAGCTGACACTTGTCACAGTAGGATTGACTCTCTTTTGTTGATAATTTATAACGGTTAGAATGTTTATAACAGATATAAAAAATGACTTTTTAAAAAATAAAATAAAAATACCAATGACTATTTTTTTTCCCTTCATCAAATTTCCTCTGTCAAAAAGCACTTCCTAAACTCATCAAGTCTTTCATTACTTCTTTGTCTAAATTTCCAGGCAAGAATTTGTTATAATATTTTATTTGAATTTATCATAAGTTGGATTTTCTGACTAATTGGTTGCATTGGAATTCGTGAGAGATGGAAGCTACCATCTACTTCTTGATTGACAGCATTGGGAAGATTCATGCTCTCTCTCACATCTTTCAACTTCCTCATATTCCCACCATTGATTTTGAACACTTATAAATTTCAGCATATCCCATGTATTTATGTTTTAGGAGAAAACTGAGGAAAATTGGAGAACTCAAAATAGCAACTATTAAAACAGAGTCCACTAAACCAAATTTCCCCCCTCAAAAGCACCTCCTTTTCCTTCCAAAACTCATCAAGTCTTCTATTACTTCTTCGTGTTGATTTCCAGTCAAGCATTTATTAATATGTTTTATTTGGAATTCTAGGGAGTTGGATTTTCCTGCTGATTAGTTGTATTGGAGTTCTTGGGAGTTGGAAGATACCATCTACTTCTTAATTGATGGCATTGGAAAAATTCATCCTCTTTCATTTTTGCTTGGTATTAGAGCCAAATCTTCTTTAATTATTAGTTATAATTTACTCCCTCCGTTCTGTTTAATTGTTCCTACTTTCTAAAACAAGCAACTCAAAAAATTGTTCATATTATGAATTTTTTCCACTTTTGTAATTATTTTATGACTAAGTTACTCTTACTAAAAAATTAAAATATCAAATTTTCCTTAGTTCTGAAAATTTGACCAATTTGTAAAGTTTTCACCCACTGTTATCAATACCCATCTTTTTTCACCCTCTTTCCTTTTTAAAATTAATGACAATCAACCATAATTTTTTTCCATAACTAAAAAATATCCCCATTATATTCAAATTAATTATCCACCCATCTAAGATTCACTAAGATTCCTCTTTTCATTTTTTTCCCTCTGATTCACAATAGGAGCAACACATAAGAGCAGAGGGAGTATTTAAGATTATAACACTTCAATTCAATAGATAAGAATTAATTAAAGTAAAACAAAGCAAGTAGGTGACTAATGCCCAATCTTTTCATGCATTACATGAAATAATAATCTTCAGAAAGTAATATTCAACAGGGATTCTGTACAGTGGTTTCACACTTTAACCCATGGTTCATCAAGCCTAATTGAAGTTGCAAGACTAGTAACAAGAAGAAGAATAAAAGAGTAGATACATTATCCATAAACAGAAATGCTATCCAACAAAATGGGAAAAAGACAAGCATATGATTGTCAAGAGTGAAACCATGGAAGGAGAGAAGCAAAAACCACCTTATACAACTGCATAGTTCGATCACGACCAACGGTCAATACCCGTTCCTTTCTCATGCAATCAATACTAAGCACCTCACTTTGATGACCAAATAACGTTGTTATGTATGCCCTATCTTCAACATTCCAAACCTTAACTGTTCGATCAAATGAACTAGAAAACATTTCTGAAGCCCCTACCAAAATGTCAAGCATGACACAGACCCTCTATGACCCGAAAAAGCCTGTCAGTCAATCAATTGGGCTGCAATGGATACAATAAAAACCAATAAATGTAGCTACCAACATAGTATTGAACATATCAGCCACATAACTCCACATGACCCAATCATATTTGATGCAAGTGTTCAAAAAGAAATTATACTACTATAGATGACTCGTGATAGCTACAGCATCCAAGCACATTAAAAATGATGACAAACCCACAATCTCAGCAAAGATAAGATATAAAATAGTCAAAAAGATCCCAAATTACACAAAATACTAATCTATAGGAAACAAAACAACTTCAGCAATCCCATATCGCAAACTTGCCAAATTTCCACCCCTTATTGCCAAATGTTCACTTTGGATAGTTTTGGTTTCCTTGCACCAAAAAATAAAAATTGAAAAAACCATCTCCAACTAGCTTTGATCACTTGAATCTTCAAAAGATGCATCATTCTAGACCATAGAAATCACTAAACCTTTGCGTGAATTCAAGCACACATCCAACAATGACAAATAAACCAACATCTACCTGAATGTGCTCCCGTGTACGAGTATCCCATAAATGAACATGACGATCCAAACCACCTGTAGCTAGATATCGGTCATCAAAACTAATAGCCAATGCAAGGGTATGCTTACTATGCTTAGCTACTTTACCCTTCTTTTTTGAGTGACCCTGTGGATCCCTAACATAACGAGACTTCAAGATCTCCTTAGTAGGCCAAAGGTATTTTTCTGCTTTTCTACTTTCAACATCCCACTGGGAAATACACCAAACTTTGAAGCTGAAAACCCTCTTCTGTCATCATCAGACAGAGCTACAGCAGTTACAGACTGCCTATGCTTCAACAAAAACTCTGATTCTTCACTATCTTCTAGATTCTGTAACCTACATAACAATTACAATATGTATAAACATCCCCAGACAACAATAAATAATAAATCTCCAAAATCAATAAAAATGAACGTTAATTTTAGTTGATAACTCAACAACGTCAGCAATTTTTAACTTAATAACACAAGGAAATTAACCTTCTACGCATAAACACCCATCAACAGCCCTCAAATCACTCGAATTCACGCAAAAACAATCATCCAAATTTCAACCTTTCAACTTAAAATGGCAACCCACAAAATTCAATCAAAAAAATCATCAAATCAAACAAAAATCTACTTAAATACAATCAAGAATATCAACATTTCAAAAGCCCATTTCACAAATAATGAAAAAACCATAAATGCCAATCAAATTCCTCTCAAAACTTGATCATTCGAAAATTCAATCTTCCATCTTAGAAATTTCAAACCACGAAAATCAATTGATAACTCATCAAACAAACAAAAACCAACTTGAGTACAATAAACAATGTCCACATTTTGACACAATCTTGCACTAGGATTCAAAGCAACAATAAATACTACAAAACTCACTCTAATTCAATCATTCAAATTTCAATCATCCAACTCAACAACAAAAACCCACAAATATATCAAAAACAAAAACCAAAAAAATCCACAACTCACTTCGAAGCGATCAATCGCCTAGTCCGGCCACTCTCCTGAAGCTGCTCCTGCTGCAAAATCTTCTTAACAAGAGAATTCCTATTCCCATCTCTCTCCTCGCTATCACTCTCCTCATCCTCATCCCTCTTATATTCTTCCTCACCCTTCCTCACCTTCTCAACCAGTTCCCACACCAGCGCCGCTCCTCGATCGTCTCCTTCTCCAACTCATCCTCCTCCCCGGATTCTGCCTTCGCCCCATCATTCTCATCCACAAAAAAATCACCCCCATGATAACCGACTTTTAGGTCATTAACTAAAAGACTAGTTATGCAAACAATATTTATACCAACCTACGAACTATACGAGTATAGTGGAGTAGGAGGTTGAACCACGAGGACAAAGGATATCAAGACTTTAATTCTTAACACAACCGGACTATTTGGAGTTGGAAACAACTAAAACTAATAACAAGAATATAGATAATGATAAAATACGAGGTAAATCAAATAAAGAAAAACGGGGAAAAGATTAGATTCACCCTAGGAATGAAGCTTTCAAAACCGAACACGATTGGTTAGAGAAAATCTAATAATAACTAGCATGGACATCTAAGAATACGAGAGGACGTTGGTGATTCCACAAATCACAATGAACGACCTATAATCGCCCTATGTCTCCAAAGGAGTGGCAGGACAAGATTCGCATCGGATTCCGAAACTACTTATTATCATTCCTACAACTTTAGGCAATAAAGATCATAGCTTTTCCTACGGTTTCACCAATGAAAACTCCTAAAAGAACTACTCACACATATTCATGCTCAACAATATAACGATATTCAATAAAGCTAGCAAAACGATCATGAAAAGAAATTAAGGAGAACGAAAGCAAATCAGAAACTATTCTAGTAAATGATAAACATATAACTAAACATGGAATGAAATAAAGCGAATGAATTCAAAAGTCAGGAATAGAGTAATACTCACAAAAGCTTCAATGTATTATCCATGATTAGAATTTAAATGACAAAATCCAGAACTCGGAGTACAAATGTTGAGAAAAAAGAAAACCGAAAGCTAGAACTAAAAGAATGTAGAAGCTAAAAAAAATTAAAAGCGCATAAAATATAAAAATCTAGCTGCCCTCCCTCTCATCAGAGGGAGGGGTATTTATAAAAAAGGATAAGAAAAATACGAAAACCCTAAAATGCCTTTGGGCTGGCCCTAAAAAGAAGTAGTTGTTCCGAAGAAAACATTGTCATTTAACCGAATTCAAGGCCCATTTGGCCAAATATGACTCCATTCGCCCGAATGCAGGGTTTGATTCGGCCGAATGTAAGCTCATTCGCCTGAATGATGTCCATTCGGCCTTCCTAGAGACCATGGAAAATACGTCTGAGGAACTGTCCATCATTCGACCAAATATCTCTTAGATTCGGTCGAATCTGCACCATTCGGCCGAATGTATCTCAGATTTGGTCAAATCTGAGACCATGCACTCCTCTTTTCACTTCTAATCCTTTATGAACTCCATGGGATCTTCATGAGTGACTTGAAATGTTTTCCCAAGCTATGATACACGTGTCTAAGGCTCGAATGAATCGCATTTCACCTCAAAATCATCAAAAATACCTGAAATGATCTTAAGACAACTCGAAAACAAGATCAAGGTGAAATCAAGCGTAATATGAATAAAATCAATATAAAACTATGAGACTTGACACTAAAACGAGGTAGTAAACGTGCTCTAAAACGAGCACATCAACTTCCCCCAAGCTAAACATTTGCTTGTCCCTAGCAAATGAAATAGGAAGATGTCATGAAAGCGTAAGGCAAAATAGTCATAGAAACGAATGAAGAACAAGTTTAGTGAAAATCAAGACAATGCAAGCCGTGCATGTGCAAAACTCTTCCCTAGACATGGGTGTGCAAGTACAATGGGATTAAAAGAGCATATTACACCTACTTGGGATCACCAAGCAAGCTACATCATAGTTCATTCCACTCACTACCTAATGAGGTCACAAGTCTACACTCCCGAGGTTATTTCCCAAGAGATGTGGGAAATTTCTAATACGCTCATGTGTTTATCGGGTATGTGTTTTGCTCAAAATCATCCAACTAAAGATGAGTCGGGAATTAAACACCTAAACAGGGAGAAATCTCGGGGATTGTGTCTTATCTATTCTCCAGCACTTATCTTACTAATCAGGTTAAGTCGAATAGGTTTGGAAAGGGTTGCAATGTAGGCTTGGATCAAGGTAGGGAGAATTTAGGAATGTGGAGTTAAAATAGAGGATAGTAAGTGATTCAAGGAAATAAAACCAAGGAAGATTACGCCTTCCGACATTCATGACACTCCCAAAATTCCCAATAATGGACTCTAATACACTTTGTCAACTTTATTCTCAAATTTTTCTCTATTTTCTTTTTGTTTGTTTTCTTTTCTTTTCCTTTTTTTCTTTCTTTTTTCTCTTTTTTTTTTCTTTTTGTGCTTTTTAAGCTTTTTTCTGAACTTTCCATGTGAAGACTTCCTTGAAATACACTAAGACTAGTGTATGTAGTCAAATCACCCAATACTCACTTTTCCAAATCGAAATCCTATATCGCAATGCTATGGACACCAACTTCACTATGATCACATGACTATCCTCTAGGTAAAAAGAGGGGACATTTAGCTCATGTGGAGTTAGATAGCGTGGCTACAAAAAAGAAGGTAAAGGAAAAAAATTTGGCTTAACCTAGAGTAAATTGATTTTCATGGTAGGCACTTTGGCTATGTAGCTTCAACTATAAACGTGTTATCATCCCTAACCTTTAGGAAAGTAGACTATGCTGGAGGAGAACAGACACAATTCTTAAGATTCCCTGACTAACACTCAATAATATAGGACTCATAATAAAGTCCTAGAAGGCTCAATCCTCACTAGGTTAGTCGAAATGTGCCTCAATAGGTAGTCATCCAAACCACATACCAAGCAAGCTCAAATCCCCCAACTTAAGTGAAAAAAAGTCAATAAACTCAGACCCAAAACAGGCACAGGGCTAGGGGAATACGAGTTTGCATAAAATCAATATAAAGTGCACGACAGAAGCTTGCATGCTTGTTTGGAGCATATAATGGAAAGAAAGTAGCATAGGATGGAAAAAAAGGGGGCACATGATGGAAAGAAGGGGAAAACAAACACAACTATGACTAAATAAATAAATTTGGATTTTCAAGCGAGTAATCATACCAGTATGTAGGCGCAACGACACATAGAACTTATTATATAAGCACCTGAAAACAACACCAAAAAGCAAAGCACAAAACACAAAACAACACTAAGAAACAGAACACAAAAACACAAAACAACGCAAAACTACACAGCACTAAAACTAACAGCCAAGACCAAAGGACATGCAAAATAATGAGTAGTGGACTATGGATACCCCCTAAGCTAGGGTGAAGCCGTCCTCGGCGCTAAGGGAGGCGTTTAGGTCTACCACTACTCATCCCCTATAAATTCCTCATCATCCCCCTGGTAATCTTCCTCATTATCCTCCTCCTCCCCACCCGTATAGTCCATCCCATAGTCATCCAAGGCTCTCCTAGGAGCCGATGGGGCGAATTTATTAAACTTATGCCTATCCACCCAGAATCGGTCAAATCCATGACTTAATGATATCTCGTTATAGTTGTCATGGTGGGGGTACCAGGAAGGGGTGTCCATGCTTTCACCGACCATATGGGAGCGGTAGGCCATGTCATACCATGGGTAGTGCGCCTGCTCGAAGTTTTGCTCGAGGTGATCGAGCCGGGCGGTGTGGTGGGCTTGGGTGGTGAGGACTTGGTCAAGCCTTCTCTCTATGCGTCCTAGGGAGGACATAATATCAGATTCAGACTCATCATCTGAATCGTCATGGTCTAATAAGACCGAGGTGGAAGCCCTAGGTCTATCATGTATAAAAAGGGTGTGAGGGCGAGGAGGGGGTACAAGTGGGGGCTCAATAGTGTATCGCAACACATCGCCGTCTAAGAGATACGAGCCCCCAAACTGTATTAGGGGAGGTAATTGAGGACAGGAAAGGGGAATGGTGCAGCCTTTCAAGTATCGCCATCGCATGGGATCAGTGAAAATAAAGTCGGCCCGTACGAGGTATTGCTCGTGAAGGGTGGTGGAACCGGCATATCTGTCACTGAATTCTAAAGGATTCATAACATTAAGGAACTCAGCGATGTGGAATACGTGTCCCCCTAGACATAGGTTAGTGTTTGCAGCTAGGGTGGCTGTGTTGTTTAAAAACTTCCACAGCGTCATTGGAAGGCTAAGTGCGGTGTCATTGTGCGGTGCAAGGTAACGGTGCAGAATGTGCACTTCATGTGTTCTAACTAAGTTAGGGCTAAGGGGAGGGAACAAAGTCTCCCTAGCAAATTTAAAAAACATATGCAAAACAGGGTGTTGTACATCAGATGCATATATATTTCTATTCGGATAAACAAGCCCGCCAGCAATTTTAGGCCATAACTCAGAAACTCGATAGTTGTCTGGTTGTTTATCCAGAATAGGTTCATTATTAAAACCAAAAACGGCACAAAATGCAGCATAATCTAGAAAATAGGTTGCATTCCTTAGCCAAAAAGATAAATACAACCTACCTTCACGTTGACACGGAGTTAGGGAACTAAGAAACTCATAAGTTAAAAGCTTATGAGTCGGGTGCCACATGTTAATCCAGTTCTCTAACCCACATGTCATTAACAATGCAATAAATTGCTTATATATATTCCATTCTTTTGTCTAAATAACGAGTAGGGTTAATTTTTCGTACCTTAAGCCATTGGAAACGTTCATATTGCTCCAAAGATATGAAAACTACCATTAGATGATCCTCATCAAACCATAGTTCCTGGCCGGGAAGTCATTGTTGGCCCTCCGGTTGTTATTGAGAGCTGGTATGTTGTTCTTCCCGTGTCGCTCCTGAAGTAGATCCTTCTCCATGCTTTTTGGATCTCTTGAAGGGGTTTCTCAAGGTTCTTCTTGGACCCATAGTGATTGATGAGTTTTGAGAAGGGAAATGAGAAGTTTGAGGAATGGCAAGTGAGTGGGGGAGCTTGGGCTACTTTAGGGTTAAGTAAATTTTTCTGGCGAAAACCCGTGGAATTGAGCTTATATATATAAACCTGGCTTCTATTCGGCCGAATGGAGAACTCATTTGATCGAATGGAGCTCCATTCGCCCGAATGGACCTCCATTCACCCGAATGGATGCCTTGTTCAGCCAAATGGATAAGAGCTACGAAGAATTCTTTGCTCCCATTCGGCCAAATCCTATATGTATTCGGTCGAATGGACCTCCATTCACCCTAATGGAGTGTCCAGTCAGGGTTCCCAGAAACAGCGTATAATTCCCTCTACAGATCTATTCAACCAAATGGGGCATCCATTCGGTCAAATGAGATCCATTCGCCCGAATTCGACCTCTCATTCGACACTTTCAGAAATACCTCTAAACTTCATAGATCAAGCTCATTCGGCCGAATGGAATGCGAATTTGCAAATTATAAGCTTGGAATAATCAAATCACTTGTGCTTTTCCAAATCAATCATGGTACTATGATTATTTTTTACGAAAATCCAAATAAAACCGGGTTACCTCCCGTAAGTGCTTTATTTAACGTTGTTTAGCTTGACATAGCTCGGGTAATCACGAATCAAAGGCAAAAGTTAATCTAACTACTTAAATCTTAACAAAACTTTAAAGAACGATGATTCAAAGTTAAGATACTCGATAAGTGCCAATGATTATACCAATCATTTGACTTCGACATCATCTAACCTTATACGCTCAATGGTGTTAACTTCGTGAAAGCTACTCTCATGGAAGAGTTTTAACAGATGCCCATTAACAATGAAACTACCTCCATGATACTCTTTCAATTCTACCGTTCCATACGGAAATACTTGTAAAATCTCGAATGGTCCAGACCACCTCGATTTCAATTTCCTAGGGATAACTTTGCTCTTGAATTAAAGAGCAGCAATTTATCTCCTACAAGGAACTCTCATTAGATGATACGTTGGTCGTGCCAATGCTTAGTACGTTTCTTGTAGATATGCATGTTATTGAATGCGTCGAGCCGTAGTTCTTCCAATTCTCTTAATTGGGTGGCTCGCTTTTCGCAGAATAAGGTAGGGTCTAAATTAAGGGTTTGGATCACCCACCAAGACTGACATTCCAATTCCACCAGTAGATGATAAGATTTCCCATACAATAGCCGAAACGGGGTGGTGCCAATAGGGGTTTTGTAACATGTACGGTGGGCCCAAAGAGCGTCGTCTAACTTCAGAGACCAATCTTTCCTGTTTGGGTTTACCACCTTTTCTAGAATTCTCTTAATTTCCCTGTTGGCTACTTCCACCTGTCCTTGAGTCTGGGGATGGTAGGGTGAACCGGCTTTGTGCACGACTCTATAATTTTTCAACAATTTGTTTAGTTCGTGCTTAGCAAAGTGGGAACTCCCATTACTTATGACTATTTTGCGAACACCAAATCGAGGGAAGATTATGCTTTTAAAAAGCTTTATAACTACTTTGTGACCATTTGTAGGCGAGGCGATGGCCTCCACCCACTTACACACATAATCAATCCCTACCAAAATATATTGGTTCCCATGAGATGAAACAAATGGGCACATAAAGTCAATACCCCAACAGTCAAACACTTTACACTCAAGGATGTAATTATGAGGCATCTCATTCCCTATTGAGATATTGCCAACTTTTTGGCATCTCTCACAGCTCTTCACAAAAGTTTTAACATCCTTATGTAATGTTGGCCAATAGAAACACGCGGTGGCAACCTTAGCAGCAGTGTTCATTATACCATGGTAGCCGCCACACGCGTATAAATGACAGTGAGTTAGAATCTTGGGAACTTCCTCTTCAATGACACAACGGCGGATTATGTCTTCGGCACCGACATGAAATAAATAGCGTTCATCCTAAAAGAAATTCCCGACTTTTCCAAAAAAGCCTTTTTCATAGCCCTTGATTCGAACTCTGGAAGTTCTCCACAAGCTAAATAATTCGCAATATCTGCGAACTAAGGGTCTTTCCCAACTACTATTGTTGTCATCAGGGTTTCTTCAACCATTTCATCTTGGATAGGCAAGGAGTTGTTATTAAGCTTGGGTAACCTAGACAAATGGTCAGCTACCACATTTACATCACTACAAAATCGCAAGGGACCACTAGTTCTCCTACTTGAATAGGTATATCGTCAAGTTCTCCACATGGCACTTATATACTCTTATCTGCCAGTTAGATCATTTTACTTGAAGGTCTGAGGTTAAAGGGTAGAATTTGGGCAATTGATAGAGACATAAGACTAATCGAAGCCCCTAGATTGGCGAGCGCCCTTTTTCGATCAAGATTTCCCAACTTAACTAGGAGGTTATAAGGACTGGGATCTCGCTCCTTCATAGGCATCTTCCCTTGTAATATGGAGCTAACCTAATGGGGGAGACTAATTACCTCTTCCTCAAGATTTTTCTTGTTGGACAATAAGTCCTTTAAGAACTTAACATACTTTGGCATCTGTGCCATAGCATCAAGGAATGGAATTTTCATCTCTATCTTTTTTAAATGTTCAAGAAACTTCTTAAACTTATCATCAAGTTGTTTCTCAACTTTCTTATAGGGAAAAGGAAGTGGGGGTGCATATAAGCATTCTAATCTCTTTCTCTCCTCAATCCTCTTTTTCTTCTCTTCCTCACTCTCTACCAACTTCCCACTTCTTATCCTCTCATCCTCATCATCCCCATTTCTTTCATTTTCAACTACTGACCCCTTACCTTGTTCCTCTTATTTTTCATTTTTATCCACTCTCGTCTCATCCTTCACCCATACCAAAGGTGCATCAACCGGATATGAAGGACCGTCATACTGAGTCCCTGATCTCAGGTGGATAGCTTTAGCAGTACGTTAGTTTGGGTTTGGGTGCTAAGGTGGAGGTTGTGTAGCGGTGGTGAGGAGGATTAGCCATTTGGGTAAGTTGAGTTTCAAACAAATTTTGCTGAGCTTGAAGTTGTTGCATTTGTTGGATGAGAGTATGATTAATCTGAGTAAGACTCTGGTTCTGCTGAGCAAGAGTTGTTACTTGGGAGGCTAAATGGTCATTGGTTGAGGTATGACCTTTTTGTGGTTGAGAAGCCACATGATGAGGTTGATTAAGCGGGAAAGGCAGGTTTGAACCATTTCTAGGTCCTTGGTTAAACCCTGGGGGTCTATAGACATTAGGCCTTAGTACATTCTTATTAGATTGGTTCCCTTGAAAACCTTGGTTGTTAAACCCACCTTGAGTATTTCTGTTGTATCCCGGGTGGAAGTTTCCCTGGTTTTGGTTTGAGTTAAAGGGAGGTTTATAAGGTTGATTTGGGAAAGGTTGTTGTCCATACCCTACTCTTTGTCCCTGTCCACCATAGTTAAGGGCTGCTACATGATCAGGGTTATACCCATAACCGTCATAATTCATCACCTGCGATTCTAGGTTATACCCTCCATAGTCAACTGCAGCAATGTGCTCGGAGTGCGAACCACCACAATAAGATGTATCATGGTTGGTACCCCCACATATGGCACATGTAAAGTGCTTTTCATGCACTAGAGGGGTGTTCGAACTATCGGCAAGGCTTAAGTTGGACAACTTCTTATCGATAACTACTTCTATCTTAGCACTAATGGTGTCCAAATTGGTTGTGTCTATCATTCCTCTAGGTAAACCCTGACTCCTAGTTCCTCCCCAGGCACTATTCTTAGAAACTTTCTCAATTTTGGCTTTGGCATCTCCCGCTAGACTCAAATGAAATAGGTGTATTCGCACATAATCTAGGCTATTAGGGCAAGGAGGGATAACTCCACAAATGTCAGAAAATGCCTCTAGATGTTGAAGCGGACATTCATTTCTTAAGCCACTAAAAGGTGTTTCCTTAACCATTCTAGTGAACTAAGGGTGTATTTGGTATGGTGTAGTAGCAACATGGAGCACTACACCTCCTTGGAACTCTTGTGAGCTAGGAGTTCCGAATTAACCAAACAATTGATGTTCGTCGGCCATTGGGGATATGGATGGGTTTTGGACAGAATGTGAGGTGTGTTTTAATGGGCGTTGTCTACACACGCGTTAGATTTCAGGATTATAAGGTGTTATTGGCTGGTTTGACCTACGCGTGCTATAGGGCATGCAAACAGCAAAGTCAAAGACAATCACTAACAAAAAGAAAAACAATAAACAGTAAGTAGAAATGAAATTAAATAAAGTTATATCAAGAACAGAAAAGTCTAAATATTACGCCTTGTCCCCAGCAGCAGCGCCATTTTGATAACCGGCTTTTAAGTCGTTAATTAAAAGACTAGTTATGCAAACAATATTTATACCAACCTATGAACTATATGAGTATAGTGAAGTAAGGGGTCGAACCACGAGGACAAAGGATATCAAGACTTTAATTCTTAACACAACCGGATTAAAACTAATAACAAGTATATAGATAATGATAAATTATGAGGTAAATCAAATAGAGGAAAAAGGGGACAAGATTAGATTCACCCTAGGAATGAAGCTTTCAAAACCGAACATGTTAGGTTAGAGAAAATCTAATAATAACTAGCATGGACATCTAAGAATACGAGAGGAAGTTGGTGATTCCACAAATCACAACGAAAGACCTATAATCGCCCTATGTCTCCAAATGAGTGGCAGGACAAGATCCGCATCAGATTCCAAAACTACTTATTATCATTATTCCTACAACCTTAGGAAATAAAGATCATAGATTTTCCTAGGGTTTCACCAATCAAAACCCCTAAAAGAACTACTCACACATATTCATGCTCAACAACATAACGATATTCAATAAATCTAGCAAAACGATCATGAAAAGAAATTAACGAGAACGAAAGCAAATCAGAAACTATTATAGTAAATGATAAACATAGAACTAAACATGGAATGAAATAAAGCGAATGAATTCAAAAGTAAGGAATAGAGTAATACTTACAAAAGCTTCAATGTATTATCCACGATCAGAATTTGAATGACAAAATCTAGAACACGGAGTACAAATGTTGAGAAAACAGAAAATCGAAAGCTAGAACTAAAAGAATTTGGAAGCTAAAAAAAACTAAAAGTGCATAAAATATAAAAACATAGCTACCCTCCGTCTCATCAGAGGGAGGGGTATTTATAACAAAGGATAAGAAAAATACGAAAACCCTAAAATGCCTTTGGGCTAACCCTAAAAAGAAGTAGTTGTTCTGAAGAAAACACTATCAATCGATCGAATTAAAGGCCCATACGGCCGAATATGACTCCATTCGCCCGAATGCAGGGTTTGATTCGGTCGAATGGAAGCTCATTCGCCCAAACGAGGTCCATTCGGCCTTCCCAAAGACCATGGAAAATACGTCTGAGGAACTGTCCATCATTTGACTGAATCTCTCTCACATTCGATCGAATCTGCACCATTCGGCCGAATGTATCTCAGATTCGGTCGAATCTGAGACCATGCACTCTCTTTTCACTTCTAATCCTTTAAAAACTCCGTGGGATCTTCATGTGACTTGAAATGTTTGCCCAAGCTATGATACACGTGTCTAAGGCTCGAATGCATCGCATTTCACCTCGAAATCATCAAAAATACCTGAAATCAAGTGTAATTTGCATAAAATCAATATGAAACTACAAGACTTGACACTAGAAAGAGGTAGTAAACGTGCTCTAAAATGAGCACATCACCCCACTATTCGAAACATCGCTTGGAATCTCCGCATCAAACCCATTTTTGTCGGCTACGTCTTTTCTTTCGAAATGATGTCATTTTTAAATGATATGTGAATGCTTGTTGTTTGATTTGGTGGAGTACATAGAAGAGGTTTTGCGTTTTGAAGTTTAGTTCTTCCTTTTTTGAGAACTTTTGAGAATTCTGGGAATTTTTTAGGGGGTAATTGGAAATTTTTTTGGGGGTAGACTAGGGTTTAGTGGAGGTTTAAGAAGAGGATAGTTTGAGCAGTGTAAAGTTGAGCGGCAACTCAAGAAAATTAAAGATGGTTGGGCAAACAAGTTTTGTCTACGTGGGACATGTCAACATGTGTCTGCAATTTGGTTTGGGCTAACACCATACCGTTCGCATAACTTGATTAATATTAACAGATTTGGCTGAAAAGAGTAACTCCCTCTTTCCCTATATTTTTGCCCCAAATTCTAAATTGGGTTATCCTTCTTTATTTGCCCTAATGCCATATATGAAAAATACTTAAATGCCTTTAGCCCTTACTTAGTGTCCCAGGCATAGTCAACACACATTTACTCACCTAATCACTCCCTCCCTTTTTGAAAACCCGAAAACTACCCCTTAACCCTACTTGTCGGCCGTTTCTTTCATTGCCTCCCTTTGCAACTGTTTTCTTTATCTCTCTTCATAATAAACCCTAGATCTATGATTATCCACCCTCTAGATTTCAATAAAACCTATTTTTAAAATATTCCCCATGTAAAGGCAATCATTTTAGTGGTTGGTTTTGTGAAATTTTCCCACTTCTTGTTCTATCCCATCCATTCGTTGGACGTTCTTGGGGTGTTTTTCAGGTTTGACAGCTCTTCCCATTTGTTGTCTTCATAATTTGTCCTTGATTTGGGCTATGGAAGGTGAGAGATGGATTGATTCGGTAGACTAATTTTCCGAATTTGTCCCCGCCACTCCTCTTTCCTCTTCGGGATCTCCTGCAGATGTCAAGCCTCTTCAATTGACACTGGATCTGGTGAGCACTCTTTGTGTGATACCCAATCATACTAGCACAACCTAGATATCTCCACATCTCTCCCCTCCCTCCTCAGCCACCCACACACCGCTTCCGCACCAACACTCTCCTTTGCTAGTTGTACACGAAACGCCGGAGAAACTCTGGTTCACCCCATAGTACCAGCGACGACAGAGGCATCGTGCTAAGATAAACTTGGATTGGGGAGTGGTGGAGGGTACCACTAGGCTAGAATTTGTTGTTCCAGACTGCCTAAACTTGTGACTATCGTTAAATTCTCTATTGATGTTGAAGACCCCGAGTGGGTCCCTCTTGGCTATATCCCTAATCCCTTGCATGAAATGTGTAAGTTACTGGTACCTAATTATTTTTGTATGATATTCACTTGGGATGGAATGACAACTCTATTATTAACCAGGTGAAATTGTTATGCATGATAACTCTATTTTCTAGGGTTTTCTTAATTCCTAATTGTGATGGAATGTGATCCTATGGTATTGGCTATGTGATGAAGGTGTGTTTGGTACTAGTATACTGTAATGGCCTATTGTGTCCTATGTTATGTGTTTGTTTGATTTACGTGATTTTTACGGCAATTATAAGAGGACAGATGGAGTATGATATGGAATGTTTGGCATGCCTCAATGATGGAGTGTTTTTAAAATACATAAAGACACCAACACTAGTAATTTAGGCCATCCACTTGTGGTAGTAAGCTGATTGTTAAGGCACATTAAGTGACAGACAATTTAAAGTACTCACAATTTGGGTTGTGATCTATAATAACATTATGAGAGACTTTTTCCCTATGATGAATGAGTTGTCTATGATGCATGTGTGTTGCTTTAATGTTGTGATAGATGCCATGTGCTTGTGAACACTCTATTGTACCATTGGATTGTGCTTGATGACCAAGTGTTAGGATATTTGCATGTGATGAAATATTAATGAAATTGAGAGGTAACTTTTATTCATGTAGTCATTCATTTCCAAAAGTTTTTTTTTTAATTGATGTAGTCAAAACAAGTGCTCTATAAAAGCTACGGTCCATTCACTATGAAACCAAAATATTAACTACATCATTTAAAAACACCTTTCATACTTTTATGATACCTTGTGTTCCCTAGAAATTTTTACGCCAAACCTATGCGTCGTATGTATTGTTGTATCAAAGCTGAGCATGTTTCTTTTATAAGTTCTTTGATTTACTTCAACTGATTGTTGTAGTTGTCTTGCTTTGTATTTGTCTCTATTTTCCTGTATGGGGGATCCTGTAGTTGCCCTCCCCCCCTTGTCTTTCATAATTTCAAGCATTACATGATGCAATGTCAAGAATACATAATTTATTTTCACTGGATTAAAGATATTTTATGCATGTTATACTACATTTATCAGCTCTTACATGTTCCTTGCTGCTTGTTTATGCTAAATTGCTTGAATTTCACTAAAGAAGCTCATGTCCAATACATTGGTGTCTAGACTGTTGGGGGCTGTGAGATCAACTCTATTTGAAACCCATCAAAGTTTGATATGGCCTTGAAATCTAGATCATTATTCATTATATGAGGGGTTGCATTGTCTTGTTGAATCTTAATCTTCCCATCAGCACCAAGTGCCCATCTAGACTTGATTGCCGATAGTAATTTGCTTAAAACCATGTTTTGATTACTTCTTTGGTTATTTTCTTTATGGACTTGAATTCTAGTGTCCCTGTAACTTTATGAACACTCCTCCTCTGAGCTAGAACATGTTCTGCAAATGGTCAATACCCTATTTTACCATCAAAATCACATATCCCATCTTATGTGAATTATGGCCTTGTGATTACTGTTAGAAACATGATTTTATTGATAAATCTCTTGGACTTGGCATATTTGTAAGGCTTTGTTTCTATTGGTGTTAGGTAATAGTTTTATGTTGTTTTTAACATAAAAACCCATTTTTCATCTACATGTACATAGTCATACATGTCTTTGAATGTTGGTGTTGTATTTGTATTGGTGACATTAGATAAACACCAACTTAGTCTTTGTATTATATTCTTTGTTGTCAATGTGGGTTTTATAGCATTATTGTGCCTCCTGATGATCCCTTTCTGTATCATTTTGTGCACTGTTGTCTTATTAATGCTGAGTGACTTAGCCAAAGATCTGTTGTTTGTCCTGTTCTTCTTCAGTGAAACAGACATGAGGTGTTCCTCATCAATTTGAATTGGCTTTCTCCCCACTCTATATGTGCGTTTCCTAGAGAGTCTAATTTCTTCCTTGGATAACATGCTCTCTATGATATCTTTCCATATCCTTTGTATGGTCCATCTGCTACAATGAAATGCACTAGCTAACCTTGTGATAAGTCCACATAAAAGCTTATAGTTTTTGCTATTTTGCAAATTGAGCAATGTATGACAATCTCTCTTCTTATGTCATATCTTTTTTGTTTACTGTACCAATTAATTGTACTTCTTGTGGGACATGAATGATTGTTTGGCTATTTGTTATTTGTTTGGTTACTATCCCATTCCGGTCTTCTTCATTTGTTGACTAAACTGATGTTGTTGGATGACTTCTTATTGATGGGGTCCCTCTGGTGTGTTGTCATAAAGATGCGAACCTAAAGAAAACTCAATTGCACACAACTCTAAAATTGGTGCTGGCTGATTTGAATGCTTCTTTAGTTCTTCTGCAGTCCTATGGCCTTGTATGATTCCTAATGACAACTCTTTTGTATTCTCTATGATGAATCTTCTTTGAGAGAATGGCCTGACAGTAGGCCTGCTTGGTTGGAAATCGACTTCAAGGTTGTATTTATGGAGGTGGTTGATGTAATTAATCTAATGGTTATTGTATTTTTAGTAGTCTTGCTATGAAATTATGATTGGCTTTGTTGGACAACTCTATTTTGTGTTTTTGGGCAATCTTTTTGTGTGTTTAAAGGCCTGTATATATGGTTACATTTAGGTAACTCTTGTTTGAAATTTGAATCCAAATTTCAAACGAAATTTGGGGTTACATTTGGTGGAAATTATGAATTCCCCAACTTTTCCCTAGCCCCCACGTTGTAAACCACTTCTTGTTAGCAATAATTATCTAGTACATAACCCACTTTCTGATATGATTTGCCAATGTTAATGAAGTTTAATGTGTCCCACACCTTTTGTATTTTTTGGTCCACTTTAAAAAAGCAAATTCATGTACTAGGGGCAATAATATGGGGACAAAGAGGGTATTAGTTTCTTTTAGACCAAGTCGGTCAATAATCGATTTGGATTTAATCAACGATTTATTTATTTGGGTTTGGATTGACTCCAACTCAGGTTTGATTTTCTTTAGGTGATAATCAATTAAGTTTGAATTGTCTAAGATAATTTATTTAAGGTTATGTTAGACTTTGACTTGAGTTGATTTAGGTCATTTTGGTTCAACTTTGAATGGGTTAAGACAGTTTATTCAGGGTTAGGTTGATTTTGAGTCATTTATTTAAACATGTTATCTTAATTACAGTTGTTGATTATGAATTTCTTATTCCTTTCGACACTTCTCCTAATAACAAGGGGATTCATTTAAGTCAAAAATATTGTTTAGTTGACATTTGATAATTTCTCATAATTGATTAACTTCTTTCTTGCATTAAACCGACATTGTTCAAGTACATTACATCTATCATGAAGCTAATTATGTAATAAATTAACTCTCTAGATTAAATTATCCAACCTTGATATAGTGATAATATTGTTATGTTGCTATGTTGCTTAAAAACAAGTAGCTTATCGCTTTTATATTAACTCATAAGGGACATAAAAGCAATAGATGTCAATAATACTTATACTAATTAGCCGAAAAAGTGCCCTAATAGTAGTAGGAAAATCTCATTTATGAATATTGAAGAATCAATAAGGAGATGGAATAGGATCAAATATACTTTAAAAGGGGGTTGAATAGAGTATGCCTTCTTTTCGTACTAACATCTCAAAGTTTTGAGATTAGTTTTAAGCTGCAAGATGCCTATAAAATACAATTCAAAGAGAGGCTTAAGATATTTTAAAATACAAGGCTTTGAAATCGACTATGGAATGTAGATTAGAGCCTTTGACTTTGCTGTTGCTTTGAATAAAGAACAAAAATAAAAAAGAGTAAGTAAAAGATATAACTTATAAGAGAGACAAAACACAGAGATTTGTTACAAATTGGGCTTCTAATTTTCCTACATCCCCGCCTCGGGTTGTCCAACCCGTAGGATTTAACTCGAGTTGTTGTTACTTGCCTTATAGTCTTAAAGCAATCTTAGAAGATTACATTCCTTATCTTTTATACTGTAGCTCCCTTACTACACTTTAGCATTTCAGATCTTAGTAACAAAAGTCTCACTTTTACTATTGTTTGAGTATGATGGTATACTATTAGTATAACACTAAATATATAATACTTTTGAACACTCAAGAGTTATTCTACTTTTCTCTCAAATAAAATACAATTAAGAATACAATGTTAGAGAGAAAATGAATGATTGAATGCTGATTTTTTTCCAAATTTGTGGAGTGTACGCTTAGATGATTAGCACTTCAATACTTGCACTAGTAAAATAATAATCAAATGCGGCTACCAATTTGAGGCATAAAACCAATAACGCAGCAATTTAATTAGGAAAGTTAATAATATGCGGCGTATGTTTGTGAAACCGCCGTGTTTTAATTCCAAGTTGTAATAATATGCAGCGTATTCAGCTAGACCCATCGCATATTATTTACTAATTACATTAATACGCGGCGGATGTAAGGTAGACTCGCCGCATATTAGTCTGCCTTAAATTAAAAAAAAAAAAAACGACAGCTTCCTTTTCATTCTTTTGACTTCGTATTTGCAATTCCTCCCTTACACCTCATATTTTCTTCAATTCCTCTCTTCGCGCTTGTGTTCTCTTGCACCGTCACCACCGACTTGACTCGCCCACCGTGGAGTTCACCCATATTTGTCAACTCTCCTCATTGTCGATATGACCCATATTTTCCACCCACCCACCATGTTGTCGTCTTTGTGCTGTCATTCAAGGCTGGTCTCCCATTTGTTCTTCGTTATCTACATATTTTGATATATTTTGTTTTCTATACATTTCGTTTTAATGATGGGGGATTTGAATTAGGGCCAGGGAAGGGGATTGTTCGAATGAAGACATGGGGTTAGTTTGGCTTAGGGTTACGTTAGTTGGGGTTAGTTTGACTTAGGGTTAGTTGGGGTTAGTTTCAAATTAGGGTTAGTTTCAAATCAGGGTTAGGGTAAGGAGTTAGTTCGAATAAGGGTTAGGGGAAGGGTTTAGTTTAAATTAGGGTTAGGGAAAGGGGTTAGTTTGAATTAAGGTTAGAGGAAGGGGTTTAATTCAAATTTGGGTTAGGGGTTAGTTGGGGTTAGTTCTAACTAGGATTAGGAGAAGGGGATTGTTGGATTATTAGTCAAATTTGGATTATTAAGTAGGGAATTGAAGCTTAATAATCAAGACAAATAAACAAACATTAAGAAAGGTAAGGAAGGCTCGATCTTACATTGAAGTAGTAATTTTCATGGGCTTTAAAAGGGTGACAAAAGCTAAGAGAAAAACAGATGAGAGAAAAAGCTGAGCTTAATGATCAAACAAACAAACAAGCATGCGTAGAAAGCAATGTAAAGACGATTGAATTGAAGTGGTGTAAAGTAATGTGAATTTCACCTCTATGATATTGTGTATGAAATGGCATTGTGTGTTGGTTGTGGTTGTATATAAATTCATATAAACAAGTTTGAAAATATATTTTCAAAATTGAGAAATGTTGGACTTACAAAGGAAACTCTGCCAAATGTTTTGTAGAATTTGTAGTAATTTTCAAAGTATAGAACATATATAATATCGCTAGAAGAATTTAGTAACTTAAACTATAGATCGAGTGTTTGCTTAACCTTATTTTTGGTAAGCTACTTGAGGACCCTTTAGGTGCAATTATAGATATAACTATGCGTAAACTAAATTATGGATTGAAATTAGATGTATGGTAATCATGCTTCGTTGGGGTTCATGAATATAGTTGAGGAGTTTTGTAGACAAGAGTTGAAACACCTAAATAACATTGGAGATGATAAGGTGTGTTGCCCTTGTGTTGATTGCGATAATATGAATACAATTAGTAGTATAAGAGAGTTGAAGGACCATATGATCTGGCGTGGGTTTAGGCAAAAATACCACGTATGGGTATGGCATGGTGAGGTTCCTGCTTCTAATGACATGGGGTCGTGTTGTAACAAAATTCTCATTCATCATGTTGAGCTAGACCATCATGGCCAATTAAAATATGAAAACCGTGAAGATGTAGATGCCGAGAAGGAAGATGATGGGGAGGATGAATTGGAGGATAATGAACCCGGTTATGAAGATCGAATAGATGAAATGCTTGAAAGGGTTAAGGATCAATTTGGTAGTCAATCTTGTACTTTTGAGCATTTGTGGGAGGCTTTGAGAAATTGTTGTATCCTGGATGTACTAAATACACTAAGTTGTCCACCATATCAACGTTGTTTAACTTGAAAGCAAAATATAGTTGGACTGATACAAGTTTTATAGCCTTATTGAAAATATTAGGAGACATGTTTCCAGAGGGAAATGATTTTCCTATATCCACGTACTATGCGAAGAAGTTAATGTATCCCCTTGGGTTAGAGTATAATAAGATTGATTCCTGTCTAAATGATTCCATATTGTATCGAAATGAGTATGTAGAGTTCATTCAAATATTCAATGTCTTAAATGTGGGCAGTCAAGTGGGGATTAAAGGTCCTAGTGTAAAGGTGTTGTGGTACCTTCCCATAATACCATGGTTCAAGCATTTGTTTTCGATTAAGAGCGATGCAAGGAATTTGAGATGACATGCAGAGAAGAGGAAGAAAGATGGGATGATTTGACATCCTGCTGATTCTCCCGAGTGGAAAACAATTTATGAATCTCTCAAGGATTTTGACAGGGAAGATAGGAACGTAAGACTTGGTCTCTGCACGGATGGAATGAATCCTTTTGGTACCTTAAGCAGTCAACATAGCACATGGCCAGTTTTGTTAGTGATATATAATTTTCCTCCTTGGTTATGCATGAAGCGTAAGTATGTTATGTCATCGCTTCTAATATTAGGGCCCAAGCAACCAATGAATGACATTGATGTTTATCTTGCTCCCCTTATTGAAGATTTTTAGTTATTGTGGGATGAAGGTATATTGTACGATGCATATACTGAAGAGACTTTTACACTTTGTGCCATGTTATTATGTACCATTAATGACTTTCTAGCCTATGGGAACTTGTCAGGGTATAAGGTGAAGGGAAAGAAAGCTTTTCCTATTTGTGTGGATGATATGGACTCAACATACTTGCCACATTATGGGAAACATGTGTATCGCATGCATCAAAGGTTCTTGAATAGGTTTCATCCTTATCGTAAGAGAAATACCTTATTTGATGGTAAAGTTGAGCAACGTAGAGCCCCTATACCGTTGAATGGAAGTGAGGTTTATGACATTGTGAAAGGAATAGAGAATGTGTTCGGGAAAACTTTGAAACACAAAGATGCTTAGGGGTTATGGAAGAAACATTCAATATTTTTGAAACTTTAGTATTGGAAGTATTTACCCGTTAGACATTGTCATAATGTTATGCATATAGAAAAGAATATTTGTGATGACATCTTAGGGACGCTTTTGAATATACCTGGTAAGACTAAGGATAGTCCTAATGTTAGGATAGATATACAAATAATGAAGATTCGATCCAAGTTGTACCCTGAAAACAGAACGCCTAGGAATAGAAAAGGTAAATCCACGTATCTTCCTCCGGCTTGTTACACTTTGTCCCAAGCAGGAAAGAGGATATTTTGTGTCTATATGGGATCAAGGTTCCTAGTGGGTATTCATCAAATTTGAAGAACTTTGTATCTATGAAAGATCTAAAATTAGTGGGTATGAAGTCTCATGTTTGTCATGTTATGATGCAAATGTTATTGCCATCCGCCATATTTTTCCCAAGCATGTTAGGGATTCTATCACTAGACTTTGTTCTTTTTTCAATACAATATGTAGCAAGGAGCTTGATCTGTCATGTTTGGATGAGTTACAAGCTAGTGTTGTTATGACCTTCTGTCAACTAAAGATGTATTTTTCACCTTCGTTCTTTGATATTATGGTACATCTAGTTGTGCATTTGGTTCAAGAAATCAAGTTGTGTGGTCTAGTATTCCTAAGATGGGCTTATTCTTTTTGAGAGATATATGGGTACTTTAAAGAAGAAGGTGAGAAACCCAACACACCCTGAAGGTAGTAGAATTCAAGGTATAACCACAGAGGAGGTAGGTGAGTTTCTTAGTGAGTTCTTATCTAAGGGGGAGGCAATAGGATTATCAAAATCGAGGCATGAAGGGAGGCTTGAAAGGCATAGCACCGTGGGTTCTAAGGAGGTGTTAATTCCATTATCAAAAGAGAGACAAGCTCATTTATTTGTTTTGCACCATATCACAAAGGTTCATCCTTACTTAGAATGGCATATAAATGAATTGAAGGTGAAGTACCCTTCTAAAGGTGAACGAGCATTGATAACCGGCTTTTAGCATCGTTTACTAAAAGACTAGTTATGAAAACAATACTTACAATCACCCTGATACTACTACAACTAGTGTAATGGTAAGTCGGGGGTCGAACCTCAAGGACAAGGGATGCTAGTTTGTAGACTTGATGCAAAAGTTTATTTGAGATGTGAATTGCTTAAACTACACTAAAAACAGGAAAGTAAAGCGAGAATAAAAACGATGATAAGCAATGAAAGACAAACGGGGATAGATTAGTTCCACCCTAGGAAGAACAATACAACTAGTGGATAAGCTAGGTCAGGGGAAATCAATCAACAATCAATCAAGACACTCAAGATGACGAGAGGAAGTTTGCGACCCTATAAATCACATGAACAACCTATAATCACCCTATGTATTCTAAGGAGTGGCAGGACAAGATTCGCATCGAATGTCAATCAAACAATCATCGATAATCTCAAACCTTAACCCTACACATGAAGAACAAGCCAACCTAGGGTTTCACCAACCAAACCCCTAAGAGAACTACTCACGTGTAGGCATAAATGAAGACATAATAATAGCAAGAGTAATGAAATCAACAAAAGCAATGAATGAAAGCATTAAATAAAATAAAGTAATAAAGGAAACGAAAACTTACGTGAATGAAATTGCTTTGAATGAAAGAAATTTTGAATCCAAATACAATACTTGAAAGGAGAGCAATGACAAACATTAAATCTAAACTAGTGCATGGATGAAATGAAAAGCAATGAAAGTGATATTCCAAGTTGAGGCACAAGAGCTCTCAAAATAGGCATAAGGGTTTTACACAGAGCAAGGGGGTATTTATACCCTAAGGACATAAGGGGGCAAAACCTTAGAAAAACCCTCGAGGACTGGCTTAAGAAAGAACCAAAATCTGTGAAAACAAGGGCCATTCTACCGAAGGAGATGAGGATTCGGCCGAATGGTAGTGGATTCGGCCGAATGATGCTGTAATTCGCCCAAAACAGAAAGCAGAGCAATATTAATCTAGGACATGTCCACCATTCGATCGAATGGAGTATTAATTCGGCCGAATGGATGGTGATTCGGCCGAATGGGACCTGCCCAAGCTATGATATGCGCATCTAAACTCTTGATAAGAGTGCCAAAGCCGCGAACGCATCGTATTTTACCTTGAAATCATCGAAATTACCTGAAATGACCTTAAAATAGCTCGAGGACAAGATCAAGATAAAATTAAGTGTAATGTGCATAAAATCAATCTAAAACCGCGAGACTCGACACTACAATGGGGTTGTAAATGTGCTCTAAAATGAGCACATTAACTTCCCCCAAGCCAAACGAACTAGTAGGTCAACACAATGAGTAAAGCAAATGAAAAGCAAGGCGAGCGGAAAACAAGACAATGCAAGTCGTGTATGCGCAAAACTCTTCCCTAGCCATGGGTGTGCAAGTACAATGGGCTTAAGAGATCATAATAATAAGAAGAACAACGTTTTCCACAGACTTAGGATCACTAGAAAAGCTACAACACAGGCCATGCCACCTATTACCTAATGAGGTCACAAGTCTACGCTCCCTAGGCTATTTCCCAAAAGATGTAGGAAATTTCTAATATGCTCGTGTGTTGAATAAGGTATGTGTTTCGCTCAGAATCGTCCGACTAAAGATGAGCTAGGAATTAAACACTTAAATAGGGAGAAGTCTTGGGCATTGTATCTTATCTCCTCTCCAGCACAGAAACTTACCAATCAGGCCATGTCGAATAGGTTTGGAAAGGGTTACAATGTAGGCTAGAATCAAGGTAGGGTAAAACTTGGGGATGTGGAGTTAAAATAGAGGATAATAAGCAATCCAAGGTAATGAAACCAAGGACAACTACGACTTTCGACAACAATGCCACTCCCAAAATCCTCAAGATACGCATAAATGAACTCTAATACATACACCAACCTTATTCTCGAATTTTTCTCTTTCTTTTTTTTTCTTCTTTTCTCTTTCTTTTTTTTTCTTCTTTTTTTTTTTCTTCTTTTCTCTTTCTTATTTTTTCTTTTCTATTTTCTTTTTTGTTTTTTTTTCTTTGTGTTTTTCATGCTAATAATACTGAAATATACTAAGAGTGATGTACAGAGTCATATCATTTGACAACGACTTTTCAAACCAAAATCCTACACCACAATGAAACGGACACTAACTTCACTATGATCACTTGACTATCCTCTAGGTAAAGAGAGGGGACATGTGGCTCATGTGGAGTTAAATAGTGTAGCTACGAAGAAAAAGGTAAAGGCACAAACTTGGCTTACCCTAAAGTCAATCAATATTCATGGTAGGTAATTTGGCCATGTAGCTATAACTACAAATGTGTTATCATCCCTAACCTTTAGAAAAGCAGACTATGATGGAGGAGAACAGATACAATACTTAGATTCTCTAACTAGCACTCAATGACATAGGACTCATAATTGAGTCCTAAAAGGCTCAATCCTCACTAGGCTAGTCAAAATGTGCCTCAATAGGTAGTCATCCAAGCTACAAACCAAGCAAGCCCAGATCCCCAAGTCAGGTGGAAAACAGTCAATCATTTGGTCCCAAAATAGGCACAAGGCTAGGAAAACATGATCATGCATAGGACCACTAGAATGTACACATTAGAAGCTTACATGCCAGTTTCACAACTCAAGAACATCAACTTAATACAACTAAGCATGCAAAACCTATCACAAAAACCACTAGTGGAAAAAATGCCAAATACTACAATGAATATGCTCCGGTTCTACATTCAACCGGAGTATATGCTTATGACTTATTTTAATGCAATTTTTTTGTGTGTAAAATTATATTTTATGCTCCGGTTTATTAACACCCGGAGCATATAAACACTTTAGGCTCCGGTTAAAAGGGAACCGGAGCATATGCCTACACTAAAAATAAAACTGCTGCCATTCTTCTTCAATACAACCCTATAGCCTATAATAACTTGCAGCCGGCCTCTTCCTATTTTCTTCAACGAACACGCAGCAACCGCTCCTTCCTTCTCCCACGAAACCCAGCAGCGCACCATCCTTATCCCACGAAAGTAGCAGCGCATCTCAACCCCATCACCATATTCGACCCAAGCACCATATTCTGCTACGTTCAAAACCACAACGCAGCTCGTGATTCTAGCAACCCATATTCAAGCATTGTGCCAAATCCTCATTCTCCCAATTAAAGGTAAATTGAATTTGTTTTAATTTGTTTTAGTATTCCCAAATTAGTTTATTGATATGTTTAGTATTCCCCAATTATTAGGAGTTTCTGTTCGTGTTGAATACCCAAAAATCTAAGAATAACTCTAACTACTTTTTCAAGATATTCATAAGGCCCTAGCAACAAGTTATGATAATAGCACTCATGATTAGTATTGTTACCATTAGAGCTAGTGTAGTTTTCTTTCTCATCTTCCTTGGAATTCTTCATCTCTATGTTCATGTTCCTTTCTTCTTTGCTGTCTTTCATCCTAATCTTCTCTATCTTTCTTTGCTTCTGGCTGACAGGGAGACCTGGTCTCAAGAAAGGGCTATAAATGAGGATTTATTATGTGGTTGGTGTTGTCAGTGCATAGGTGTTTACTGTTTTTATGTTGCAAGCTGGTTTTTATATGCTACACCCTTCCCCGTCTTATGGGTTGGTTCAGACTTCAAAGGGTCAAACTACATTAATTTTCATAGTGAAAGAATGAAGCATCTTTGAGAATTATTATACAACTAATAAACTAAATAGAACAGTTGTTGAATTTATAAGCAGTCAGAGTATCATATCTGTTTTCTAGGGTTCTTTCACAGTATCTAGATCTAACAAGAGGTTCAAGCTCATGTGCAAATAAATGCTAGCTTATTATGTAAATTCCTGTTTTCTGATGTGCAACAGACAATATATAAATGAGTATACTAATGATTTTAACTTCGACCTTTCTTGTGGTTCATTCAGACCTTCAGACCTTGTGTGGACTGGACTGCTTTGAGTTTCGGATTTGTGGCTGGATTTACAGTCTCTTGAAGTATTTATTGCTTTTTGCCACCTCAAATCTTACTAGTTTGGTAGTAGGCACTAGGCAGAAGTTAAGTAGTGAACTCCAACTACACATTTTTGATGCAACAGGCCTTCCCGCTACGGTTTTTGTGTAGTGAAGGCTTTTCTTTTTGCGTGTTTTAAGCCCATGATCCTAGCTTCAGTCTGATCCCAACTGTTACTGCCTCTGTTTTAGTTACATCTTAGTGTTGATTCTATGAGCTTGATCATGCTTTTACGTATGCTCCAGATGTAGTGAAGCCTGTCCCATCAGAGGTTTCTTAGAATATGGATTTGTACTCTGTAATTGGCATGTGTCTTCTGGTGTTCTTGTTGCCTCTTTTCGTTCAGTTCTCTTTTTATTACCTCTTGTGCTAAGATTTGTGACATTGCCACCTTCAGCCACAACTAGATTTTTGTTAAACTTTGAGACAAGGTTTGGGTAGTCTGACCTTTTTCTGTTCAGTCCAATGCTGTATCTTAGTAGCTAATTGATGCATTTTTTCTTGCTGTGTCCTCGATATACTTTGTATCTTTACTAATTTTCTTTATCTAATGCACTTGAGATTATGTCAGTGCTGACCTTGGCCACCAAAAACTGTTGAAGCTCTTCTAGAGGCAGGGAAACATCGAGCCCAAATACGTGTATTGTGTCTTGCTTGGTATGCCTTGACAAGGTTTTTGCTTTTTATGATGTTAAGAGGAGACGGTGTAAGTTAATAGTTGAAGTCAGATATCATTGAGTATGCAAGTACCAGAAGCAGCTTTTTGGCTACTTAGAAGCAGACTACAAGATTTGACTGTCAGAAGTTCAGAACTTATGCTGGGTTGTTATAAAATCAACAATTTGGTGTCAATTAGCAAGTTCAAGGATACCATCTGCTCTATTTACCAATTTTATTAGGGAAGCTAGCTAGGCAGCAACCTTGTTGTATTAACTAACACCTGCCTCAAACTCTGAGGACATTCCTAATTTTCATGCATCTTCTAGCTACTTTAATACCCGATGGCCGGTTAATTCTTAATGATGTAAAAAGCAGGTGTTGCAGTCCTAATAAACAGACCTTCAGTATTCTGAAAACACAGACCATTTTATTGAGCTGTGCCAATCTATATTTGAATCTAAGTGTGTCAGTCTAAGTATGCTAACATTCTTTTCAGTTTTACTCTTGTATTTACTTAACATTTCTGGCGTTTTTGATTTTTCTTGCTCTCTTGTTAGGTCATTTGCTGAAGAATCTGCAGTAGCTGTATCAGTTCAGCCTTTCATAGTGCTTGATTTAATTGTGAGTTGAGCGACTAGCAGACAGCAGACGGGAGCTGAGGTTTTCCAGGAGTGCAACTGCGATCATTTAGTTGTTATATATAATATTTAGTTGTTATGTATAATTTATTTTGTAACTCTAATCATGTACAATTATATTTGAATCTTAGTTTTATATAAAGAGTATTGAAATCCTTTGAGCTTGCTTTGTTCTAATATTCGCATTGAATAAAATTTCCAGTAACAATAATTAGCATTTGCCAAAAAAAAAAAAAAAAAATTAGACTTTATGCTCGGGTTTTTGGAAAACCGGAGCATAAAATGCTATTATATGCTCCGGTTTTCCAAGAACCGGAGCATAAAATCTAATTTTTTTTTTTTAAAAAGAAGACTATATGCTCCGGTTTTCCAAGAACCGGAGCATAAAGTTTCCATTATGCTCCGGTTCAAACCGGAGCATAAAGATATTTGCAATATGCTCCGGTTAAATCTACTTCGGGCCAAAACCGGAGCATAAAGCCTTCAAAAAACCGGAGCATAAAGCCTTCAAAAAACCGGAGCATATGTGGTTTTTTCCACTAGTGAACCAAGGCAAAAGTTTCAATAATGCGGATCTTTCTAAACTTTGAAAACACAAGAACCTTCCCCCCAAGCCAGCTCAAAAGCCTTCTCGGTGCTTGGAAAAGGTGGATAAGAGAACCAAAAGGGAGAAAGATCAGCATTATGGAAACTATTGCTATACAAACAAACACCGGATTATCTCCCGTAAGTACTTTTGTTTAACGTCGGTAAGTTTGATATAGTTAGCCACAAGCTTAGACAGAAAATAAAGACAGAGAAATTATACACCTGCCGTAGGAGTGGACTCACTCCTAGCATCTCCATCACCACCAGCGTGGGGAGTCAAAACTCTACACCGAGCAGGGGCAGAAGTAGGCAAAGTGGAACTAGGGTCATCCGGAGGTGGGCTATAATGCAGGGCTCCCCCAAGCCAGGGTGGAGCCTTCGATCTCTTTTTTATTTTCTTCTTTTTTTAGCCCTCTTCCTTTTGTGGGCCGGATTGTCAGTATCCTCAGATTTTTCACAATTTTCCTTCATCGGAACCATCTCCTTCCCATCCTCAAAAGCAACATTCTTAATCGTTTTCTCCTCATCTGACACCTCAACCAACATCGGGGCAGCAAAAACATCATACCCCTTAACCTTTTGTTCAACTACATTCTCAACAACCTCAAAGGAACAAATCTGCTCGACCATGGGTTCTTTGGAGGACTCAAAAAAGGCAAATACAACCTTCTCTTGGGCTACCCTCACAGTGATAGTCTCAAATTCGCAATCGATCAAGGAACCTAAAGTCTTCAAAGAATCTCTCCCTAGGATGAAGGGGGGTATAGGGATCCTCAACCATATCAAGACTACAAAGTCACAAGGAACCACAATGTTCCCTAGTTGGATCGGAAGGTCCTCGAACTCCCCACATGGCACTTTTATACTTCGGTCGGCTAGTTGGATGGTTTTCTTTGATGGCTTAAGCTCAAAGGTTAGTTGTTTAGCAATTGACGTCGGCATGAGGCTAATGGAGGCCCTAAGGTCAACAAGTGCTCCCTTAGAATTAAGTTTTCCAAGGGTGACTGGGAGCACAAAGGGTCCTTTAGCTTTTTCTTTCTTGGCCCAGGTGCCCTAAATGATGGCACTCACCTGCTTTGGCAAACTAATCACTTTGCCCCCAAGCTTTCTCTTGTTTTCTAAGAGAGTTTTCAGATACTTAGCATATTGAGGCATTTGCTCCATGGCCTCCAAGAATGGTATCTTCATTTTAAGTTGCCGCATATGCTCTAGGAATTTAAGAAACTTTTCTTGTAATTTTTTCTCTACCTTTTTGTAAGGAAAAGGTAGTGGCGGAGCATGTTGAAGCTCAATTTCTTGTATCTCCCTCCATTTTTCTTCTTCATCCTTCCTTTTCTTCTCTTGCCCATCTACTTCTTCAATATCCTTATTCTTCTCCTCAACTTCATCATTCTTTTTCTTACCTTCTTCATCAACTCTCTTCTTTTCTCTCCCCTCAAAATCATCTTTATACCTAATTTCTCTTTGAAGACCAGGATCCTTTGAAGAACCTTCCCATAAATCATCTCTTTGAGCTATAACTAGAGCAGAGTATAAGGTTCCCAATCTTAGGAAGATCGCCTTGCATGTGTGATGTTTAGGGTTGGAGTCAGGAGTGTTTTATGGTGGAGGTTGGTGGATGGGTTTTGTTGAGGGTAAAATGGGAATAGTAATGGTGGAGGTGGATTGGCCATCTGAGCAAGCTGGGACTCAAACCACTTCTGTTGTGCTTGAAGTTGTCGCATTTGAGTGATCAAGGTTTGATTGATTTAATAGAGGGTTTGATTTTATTAAGCAAGAGAGTTCACTAGGGTGGAAAGGTAATAATGGTTTGGAGGCGGGTTTGGTGGTGGTTGTGTAGATGGTTAGGGTAGGTTGGGGTTAGGCCTTAGCACCTGAGGATATGGCCTATTCCCATTTGGCCTAGGAAAACTCCCATTTGCTTGATTCCTAAAGGGGACATTATTGTTAGAGTTGTACCCTTGGTTGAAGTTTCCTTGGCTAGAATTCGGATTGAAGGGAGGTCTAAAGGGTTGATTATTTTAGGGACCTTGTTGAGCAAACCCTTAGTTTTGACCACCATAACCCATAGCTGCCACATAATCGGGATTGTACCCATAACCATCATAGTTCATGATTGGAGGTCCTTCTTGGTTGCACTCCCCATAATTCACAGTTGCCATATGTTTAGAATTCGAGCCCCCACAATAGGATGTATCATGATTAGTGCCATCGCAGATTCTACATGAAAAGGGCTTCTCATTAACCGATGAAACATTAGAACTACCTTGAGCTAGTTTGAGCTTAGACAATTTCTTATCCATGATAGCCTCAATTTTTGAGCTTATCGTGTCCAAGTTACTTGAATCAATCATACCCCTCGGCAATCCATTACCTCTTGCTCCTCCCTAAGAGCTATTTTTGGTCACCTCTTGAATCTTAGCCTTCACCTGATTGCATGGGACTTTCGAGAGTTGTCCACCAACTGCCGAGTCTAGAAGTGCCTTGGTGGAGTCATTAAGACCATCGTAGAAAAATTTGTTGACATGGTTCTCCCCGTACTCATGATGAGGACATGCTCTAGTCATTCTCTTAAATCGACTCCAAGTAGCACTAAGGTTCTCATCATCCTCTTGAGTGAAGGACACAATTTTCTTCCGCCAATCTTGCGTTCGAACTATAGGATAAAACCTTTCTAGAAAAGTTGTTTTCAGTTGAGCCCAATTAACAATTTAGTTGGGTTCTAAGCATTTATACCAATCTTTAGCATCCCTAGCTAGACTCAAGTAAAATAGGTGCAACCGCACATAGTCTGGGCTATTAGGGCATGGAGGAATGAGCCCGCAAATATCTGAGAATGCTTCTAAGTGTTGGAGGTGGCATTCATTTTTCAAGCCATAAAAAGGGGTTCTCCTTCACCATCCGGGTGAATTATGGATGTATTTGATAAGGAGTTGGGGCTATGGGTAACACGACACCTCCTTAAAATTCTTAGGACCCAGGTGTCCCAAATTAACCAAATAATTGCTGGTTTTTGTCCATTGGTGGTGTAGGAGGGTTGGGAGTATTTGGTTGTAACAGGGTTTGGGATGGAACTCGCCGTTTACTACGTTGAATCTCAGGGTCATATGGTATTAGCTGTTGATTTGATCTACGTGTGCTATAGGACATGCAAACAACACTAGAAACCAAGCGTAAGCACTAACAATCAAGATTAAAAGACAATAATAGAAATAAAACAAAAATCAAGTACAGCAAGACTATAATCTAAACATAGCGCCTTGTCCCCGGCAATGGCGCCATTTTGATAACCGGATTTTAGCGTTGTTTACTAAAAGACTAGTTATGAAAACAATACTTATAATCACCCTAATACTACTACAACTAGTGTAATGGTAAGTCGGGGGTCGAACCTTAAGGACAAGGGATGCTAGTTTGTAGACTTGATGCAAAAGTTTATTTGAGATGCAAATTGCTTAAACTACACTAAAAACAGGAAAGTAAAGCGAGAATAAAAATGATGATAAGCAATGAAAGACAAATGGGGATAGATTAGTTCCACCCTAGGAAGAACAATACAACTAGTGGATAAGCTAGGTCAGGGGAAATCAATCAAGACACTCAAGATGACGAGAGGAAGTTTGCGACCTAATAAATCACATGAATAACCTATAATCGCCCTATGTCTCCTAAGGAGTGGCAGGACAAGATTTGCATCGAATCTCAATCAAACGATCATCGATAATATCAAACCCTAACCCTATACATGAAGAACAAGCCAACCTAGGGTTTCACCAATCAAACCCCTAAGAGAACAACTCACTCGTAGGCATAAATGAAGACATAATAACAGTAAGAGTAATGAAATCAACAAAAGAAATTAATGAAAGCATAAAATAAAATAAAGCAATAAAGGGAACGATAACTTACGTGAATGAAATTTCTTTGAACGAAAGAAATTCTGAATCCAAATACAATACTTGAAAGGAGAGCAATGAAAGCATTAAATCTAAACTAGTGCATGGATGAAATAAAAATCAATGAAAGTGATGTTCCAAGTTGAGGCACATGAGCTCTCAAAATAGGCATAAGGGTTTTACACATAGCAAGGGGGTATTTATACCCTAAGGACATAAGGGGGAAAAACCCTATAAAAACCCTCGAGGACTGGCTTAAGAAAGAACCAAAATTTGTGAAAACAAGGGCCATTCGGCCGAAGGAGATGAGGATTTGGTTGAATGGTAGTGGATTCGGCCGAATAATGCTGTAATTCACCCAAAACAAAAAGCAGAGCAATATAAATCTGGGACCTGTTCACCATTCGACTTAATGGAGCATTGATTCGGTCGAATGGATGGTGATTTGGCCGAATGGGACCTGATTCGGCTATATCTAAGAGCTTGAGTCATATGCTTGAGTCCCTGTCTTCTATTCGATTGAATGGCTGTCAGATTCGGTCGAATCTGAGCCTGAATCTTGCTATATAGCTTCTTTGAAGTGTCTACTGGCTTCTAAACTTTATGGGATCTTCGAGAGTGACTTAGAACGCGTTCCCAAGCTATGATACATGCATCTAAACTCTTGATAAGAGTTCGAAAGCCTCAAACACGTCATATTTTACCTTGAAATCATCGAAATTACCGGAAATGATCTTAAAACAGCTCGAGGACAAGATCAAGGTAAAATTAAGTGTAATGTGCATAAAATCAATCTAAAACCACAAGACTCAACACTACAATAGGGTTGTAAACGTGCTCTAAAACAAGCACATCAAGCATTGATGCAAGAACACAATAACACCTTTATTGATTGGTTTCATGAAAAAGTTATGCATAAATTGTCTGAAACGGGTCAAAATTTCTGATACAATCAAGTGGTTAGCTTATGGCCCTCGAACAACTGTTCGATCTTTTGAGGGGTATGATATCAATGGATATACCTGCTACACTGAATGTCAAGATAAGAAATCAAAGTCTGTTCAAAATAGTGGTGTTTAAATAGTGGCTTCTTCTCGATAATATGCTAGCTCAAAATATAAAGCACTAGTTGATGCGACCTTGTCTTACTATGGGATAACTCAAGAGATATGGGAATTTTAATATTGTGGCTTTAAGGTTCCCCTTTTTCAATGCAAGTGGGCAGATATCAGTCGACGTGGTTCGGTGAAGAAAGATGAATCAAATTGGACTTTAGTCGACAAGAGTCGGATACGTGATACAGAGGAACCTTTTATACTTGCATCACAAGGTAAACATGTATTCTATATTAAAGACACAAATGACCCCTGATGGGTTGTTATTGTCCCTGGTAAACAATAGATCCTTGGAATTAGTGATGTTTGAGGAAGACTATGATGACTTTGATGATCTCCTAGTGTTCTCGATGCCATGTAATGATGACATGGATGCTAGACCAGAAACGGAAACAAATTTTATGAGAATGGATCACCATGAAGGAGTTACTATAGATGAGTAGTATTAATTGTCTAGGTATAAAATTATATCGTATTGATGTTAATGTTTGCCTTATTTCCTGTTTGCCCCTAATGTTGGATGATTTACTAACTCAATTTGCATTATACTACTGTTCTTTTATGCAGCTACTGTCTTCCATTATGGCTAGTGACAAAGATTTCAGTGTCTCTAATGAGGACGTTGAGTACGATGTTCACCTCAAAACTGATCGAGGTGATCCAGAAGACATAGCTGTTGAGTTAGAAACTTAGAAAATGGATAGAATGTTTGACGAACATGAAAGGATTGCAAGAGCGACAACAACTTTAGGGGATGATGTACACATGAACATTTTCATCCCCTCGTGTTCGGGTTAGGAGAGGGGGAAGGGTGGTGCTCAGGGCATAGGTCAACCTAGAGGTACGATTAGAAGCCTTAGAGTGGCAGAGCCTATGAATCCAGAGTTTGATCATTTGCACCACCTTATTGGTAGGTGGCGTCTCAAGTACAACAGCACATTTGACTTCTTAATCGGAAGTTTAACATCAATTGAAAGTGGTCGGGAGTGAATGAGGGAGTTTGGCAGACCTTGTGGGTGGACACAATGGTACGTATTCCTAACTTAATCTTAATTATTTAAATATTTGTGTAAATTACCTTACTAAATAAAACTAACCTAATTAAATATATTTCAGGCTTTGTTTAGATTTTGGGATTTCAAATCAAAGTTGGTGACTAGTTGGATTACCAAGACAACAAAGGTGTCTAAAAAAGAAGCTAACATGTTGCCCTATGAAATATAGAAACATATTAAGGAAGGTGAATGGGCAACTTTTGTTAAGAACATGACTTTTGACTTTGTAGTGGTAAGTTAAATACTTCTATGTATTAAGTTTTGGAAAATACTTTTTGTTGTACTTTAATGTTAAGTAAAATACCTTTATGTTGTTGACAAGCTAAATGTGAGAAGGCGAGCAAGAGTGCTAGGATGAACATTCATCCCCATTACCTTGGACAATCTAGCTACAATGACGCAAGGAAACAATGAATATTAGAGGGTTTCTATCTCTCTTGCTCAAGACCTTCTTCTATAGAATCAAGCACCACACAGATAAGTCGTGGGGATGACCTGTTTTGTTCATGGCACAAGAAGGATAAGAAAACTAGGGAGAGAGTCATTCCAAACGAATAGATGCAGGCTGTGGCTAAGAAATACGTACGATTTCTATTTGGAAAATAGTAAAGTTACCACTGCTTATAAGATCTGACATTCATTTCTAATCTTTTCCTTTTTATTTTCAGTTGGAGTTCCAAGATAAGCAAATTCAAGGGGAATTCGTTCCTGCGAGGGCCCAAGACGCATTAACTATGGCCATTGGGAAGCCAGATCACCTCGGACGTTGCCTTAGACTTAGGGTACCGACAAGTATTTGGACCTCCTTCACCGAGATCAAGCCAACAAAGTCAAAGCGGGGTTTCAACGGAAGATTGGGAGACTTTGAAGGCTCAACTCTAAGAAGAACTTAGACAGGATTTTGATGCCACTATGAAGGAAAAGTTGTTCTCCCTACTCCAAGATATTGGTATCAGCATCGAGCAGTTAGCATCCCAAGGTGCAAGGGTTTCTACTCCCCATGTAGAGGTGTGTTATATTCCCTTTTTAAATCTTATGTTGAATAAGTATTATTTGCATTAATAATAACCTATAATATAGACATAGTATATTCAATTTTTAGGGTCCTACTAGTTGCCGTCTACTCCTTAAAGATCCAAGTACGGGAACGATCTACAATGTGGCCGGTGGTGTCGCGTACTTAGGTCAGTCAGGCCAGCAGTTTACATGAACTCACCAAATAACGAGACTTGAAGGACATGAAGTGGTGATGGTTGAGACTATTCCTGAATTCTTTAAAGGAGCAGCACTACCGATCCCTATTCCACAGTATGACTTGGAGACAGTGAATGACGCAATTGGTACTTTTGTGCAATGGCCTCTACATTTGATCAAGATCATAAGTGAGGTAGAAATCAAAGTTTCAATCGAATTTCCTCTATAATTATATTTTTGTATGACTAAAGTTATGTGATATGTGCTTTTTTAATTAGGTGACTCCACAAGTAAAGAGGATGAAGAGGATGTCAGCTGATGAAGTTATTGGGAGCAATGAGTCGGCCTCAAAGAAGTTAGTGGTAGAAAATAGACCTATTCTCACTGAAGATGTAGCGGCTTCTCTGAGACACGAGTGCAAATGGATACTTCAATGTGTGACCATGATGAAGGAAGACGATACCATTGATGTGCCATTGGATAGAGCCTTATTCAACTACTCTAAAGACGGAACAACGTGGCTTGACAAAGCTAACATCACCCAATTCTTACAAGGAGCTCAATTGAAAAATTATGTTATTTAATGCTTCATGAGCTATACACAATTAGGATATAGGTTAACTTATGTAATACTGTTAATAATTTTTAAAACATTTGTATATATATTGCATTTTATGATTAAGAAGGGTACTCCAAGATGATTTTGTGTCATGCAATTTACTCTCATAACTCAGTTGGTTGTGTTCTGAGGCCACTTTAGATGCAAGAATCGATGGAAACATTGAGGAGATAAAGACGTACGTCCATTTTGCATTCACGAAAGCCCTATAAGCTAAGTTGAAGTTCATTTTCACCCCTATTTTAGAACGGTACGTTTGAATCTGATGTGTGAACGTAATGCTTATTACTTATACATTTAATTTAGAGTATGATAATGCATATAGTATGTAAATATAATGTTAATTACTTATTTCTTATATTGTAGTTCACACTAGATGTTTTTAGTCATTTTTGTGGGTAGTGGAAAAATATACTTCTTCAACTCGACTCGGTCAATGCGTATTACTAAGCTGAGAGAGATTATTAATTAGTAAGTATTATCAATAGATTTACATTGCAAGCTAAGGTTGATTGAAATAGAACTTTTAAACTAATCAATGTCATTTTCCAGTGTGTTAAAAAGACTTACATTTCAAGGAGAACAAGCCTGAAAGAAGACATCAACATGGATAGAAGTGATGGTAAGTTCTAGAACTATATAAAACATTGTAAAATAATACTATCATACGTATGGCTAACAATTTTATTTTGTAATTCATAGTGTGCTCAACAACGTGGCGGAACTGAGTGCGGCTACTTCGTGATGCATTTCATGCTTGACGTCCTCAACGGGTGTAGTAGTGGGATGCCCATGGAGGTAAGAGAGTTCTCCCATAATTTCATCGTTTTGAGTATATAGAGACTGATGATGGTGGTAGTAGCTGAATAAAATATAAAAATATGAGGGTTTTGATGGTGACAATGAGGCTGTAGTGATTGATGAAGAAGAGTTTTTAAAAAGGATTTTTGGATTCATGAGATTTAACCCCTCTTGAAAACTCTTCTTTATCAATCACAACAGCTTTATTATCATCTATCAAAACCCTCAAATTTGATCTTTCATTCGGCTAGTACCACCCGCATCAGTCTCTTTTATCGATTGTCACTTCCTAACCGCAGCAAGATGCGCCCTTTTGTTGCGTTCCATCACCATTTTAGCTTTTTGACTCCTTGTTCTCTTTCTAGCAAATAAATTCTCCATCTTTTTTTCATAAAATTCAAAAAATAACAGACCCTAACAGAGCATTTTATAGGGAAGCTCAAGAATGTGATGAAGGCGGAAGAGCAGGAGAGCGAAACATAGGAAACGTTATGAATTATACCATAAATCGGTCAAATGGGGGGGTTGGGTAGAAAATGACCTAACCACTTCAAATACCTTGATATGAGTCAATATAGGTGAAATAGGGTGGTTTTGGGTTGATATTGGCGTATTTCCCCTAAAACATGGCCCAAACACCTCGAATAGGACGATATGTGTCAAAGTAGGTCAAATGGGATCGATTTTGGGTAGAGAATGACATATTTACCCTAGAACATGTCATAAACACTAGAAATACATCAATTTGAGTCAAAATCGGTCAAATGGGAGAGGTTTTGGGTATAAAATGACCTAAACACTTGAAATACATCGATATGAGTCAATATATCTTAAATAGGGCGATTTCGGGTCAATATTGGCATATTTACCCTATAAATTGGCCCAAACACTTTCGTTAGGACAATATGAGTCAATATAGGTCAAATGGGATCGGTTTTGGGTAAAAAATGACGTATTTACCCTAGAACATGTCATAAACACTTGAAATACATTGATTTAAGTCAAACTCGGTCAAACGGGAGGAGTTTGGGTAAAAAATGCCATAAACACTTGAAATATATCGATATGAGTCAATATATGTCAAATAGGGTGGTTTCGGGTTGATATGTGCCTATTTACCCTTGAACATGGCCCAAACACTTTGAATAGGATGATATGACTCAAAGTAGGTCAAATGAGAGCGGTTTTGGATAAAAAATGATGTATTTAACTTGATTACATCAATATGAGTCAATATATATAGGTCGAATTTGTAATTGGGACCATATGTTTGAACTATACTTTTTAAATAGATTGCTTTTAATATATAATTTAATGATATGGTAATCAATCTTAGGCATGCAAATGATTTAACGAGGAGCCCTTCTCCACCGAAGAAATCGATGTCGACCGCAACGAACGGGCCTAGTATTTACTTTTTTTAGATTATGTACATTATATTTTTGTGTATTTTGTATTTTTTTATACATCAAGTTCATTTATTGGGTCGTAGTTTTGATGTCACTTAATGGGTGATTTAACGACCCTATTAGTATATATAAATGAGAGATGGATCATCAAATGTATATATGTACCTTGGTTGGTGAAATTGCAAATGTAATATAGCAGGTTTGAATTTAGAAATTTAGATGTAGTAGAGATTAAATTAAAGCGTTAAAAATAAAAGCGGTTATATGCAGCGGGTGTTCTCCAAGACCCACCGCTTATTATTCAGTTATAGGAACTTTTTTCAATATGGAATAGTATTAATATGCGGCATCACTTCGCCTAGAACTGCTGCAAATAAATGATTAATATGCGGCGCCACTTAGCCTTATATATATATATATATATATATATATATATATATATATATATATATATATATATATATATATATATATATATATATATATATATATATATATATATATATATATATATATATATATATATATATATATATATAGGGAAAGGATCCAATGAGAAGGGTGCTTAAAATAAGAAGAATAAGAAGAGATCTTGGCAATTCAAATAGTAAGATCCAACGCTAGAGATTTCACGTAAAAAAATATAGTTACTATAACAATAAAAAATGGTCAATATAATAATACAAAGAGTCACTATAATAATAAAAAGTGTCATTATAAGTGAAAAAAATTATTTGGCCACTATGAGTACGTAAAATGTCATCCGTTAGATTTAAGAGATGAAGAGCTAAGATATCTTCTCATCCTTCTCATTTTAACTTTTACCTATATATATATATATATATATATATATATATATATATATATATATATATATATATATATATATATATATATATATATATATATATATATATATATATATATATAGGAGGGATCCAATGAGAAAGGTGTTTAAAATAAGAAGGATGAGAAGGGATCTTGGCAATTCAAATAGTAAGATCCAACGCATGAGATTTCACGTAAAAAAATATAGTTACTATAACAATAAAAAATGGTTACTATAATAATAAAAAGAGTCACTATAACAATAAAAAGTGTCATAATAAGTGAAAAAAATTATTTGGTCACTATGGGTTAAAAAAGATTCACTATGAGTACATAAAATGTCATCCGTTGAATTTAAGAGATGAAGAGCCAATATGTCTTCTCATCCTTCTCATCTTAAGTATTCTTCTTATTTTAACTTTTACCTATATATATATATATATATATATATATATATATATATATATATATATATATATATATATATATATATATATATTGGCTGATAAATAATAGTTACTACCTTACATTATTATGCAATAGTAACATCCTTGTTTTTGTCCAAGTATTTGACTAAAACTACTGGAATTTTCTATGGGGGAGTATGGGCATATTACAAAATGATATCAATTTTTTGGGTTGTTAAAAGATGTAGAATTTAAATTAAAATAAAAATGTGAGAGTGTGGGTACTCTAAGTTGGGCATATAGGTTAGTGTTCTCTGTTACATTCTAACTTTGTGACAAATGAAAATTAGTTTTCATATTTGAAATGAAACGATTGGAATAGTATGTTGCAATCCTCTTTCGACAGGTATGGGACCAACGTTATGCACAACCACTTGTACCTAAAACTTACATAGATCAATTGATTCCATCCATACTTTAAGCCTTAAATTATTATTATAGTTTTTAACTTTTCATCACTAATTTAATTGTGCATAAAAAATATGTAATTATTTTGTGCAACATTATTTATAATTAATTAAATAAATTGATGGAATTAAAATCAATATATATATAACTTGATTTGAATTATTAAATTAAGTTTGAATTTAAAAAATTATAAATATTTTTATTTACTTTTTTAGTACATTTAGAAAACCCTTTATCTTGAAATTTATTTGGAAATTTTTATTTTGGAATGTAAATTATTTTTAGAAATTACTTTATAAAGTTGGAATATTATTTTTGGAAATATTGATTTAATTTGTTTATTTGAATATTTTGCCATCTTTTTGAATTTCCTATAATTAGTTGATTTTAATTAATTAAATATATTTAACTAATCTGGAAATTTGAGGTACTATTTTAGGATTAATTAATTAATCCAAAACAAATATTTTCATTTTAATTGGAATGAATTCCAATTTAATTAAATTAATTAGATAATTTTGAATCATAATTATCATGTTTTGGTTATTTATTTAATTATATAGTAGTTTATTACTCCATATTAAGTACGTTATACTACTTTATCATGCCTCAAGTGAGTAAATAACTTTGGGGCAATTAAATTTTAATTAAGGAGGGTTTAATTCGATTTTTATGATAAAATATGTTAAAAAATTATGTGAACGGTGAAATGTGAATGGTTGTCTTTGAAAGTTAAATTGGTTAATTAATTTATGTCAATATAATTTAAAATTTTATCATTGAATTTTTGATTGGGAAACTTTTTTATGTTGAAATCTTGTGAATTATTTATGTTTTTCATAGCATTTGAACTTTTATGGGAAATTTTTGGATCAATTAGGCCATCTATAACATATTATTGGTATTAAAATGGGATTGCCTTTTATGGCACTAGTTAAGTCTATCATGATTATGGATCATGTTCACATTTAGATCATACACATGTTTTGGATTGAACTTTTGCATGTGTACTTTGAACATTCATGCTTATTTTAAACTTGAATCTTTATCTTTTGTTATTGAACAAATTTTTATGAAAAAAAAAACCATTTACTTTAGTATGTGGAACATTTCGAATTTTATCTCTATAAGATTTTAGGGTAATTTGCTAAAAAAACTACTACGTAATATTAGCAAATTGTGAAAAATACCACATATTAAAATCCAATTGCAAGAAGCCATCATCTAGTGGTTTTCTGGCCTTACACCTGGTTTTGCGATGTTGACCAGTCATGTGACTAGCAAGTGTGAAGCTTAAGTTTTTATTTTTTCCTTTTTTTCACTTTACTTTCCTCACTTTCCTCTTCTACTGAAAAAACTACATTAAACCACCTACATTTCTTTCATTGCAAGCTGTAGCAAATTGCATTAATTGTAGGCCTGTCATCATCCCATTTAACTAGGACTTGTAAGAGGTAAATTTTTCACCTATTCATATGCATTCTTGACTTACCAAAACTGGACCACCCACCAATTCGAATTCACCGTCTTAGCCGTGTTGAAAGGCAAGAAAAAGGAGAAAGGCAAGCCAATTCGAAAGCACTAAAGGGAACCAATTTCACATCCCTTCAAAGTACAAGTAATAAATCAATTATTCAAACTGGAGGCTAGGTTTGATAGCTAATATTGTTAAAGTTTATGGTTTGAGCAAAACGATGAGTGAAGATGGCAAACAAGTGGTATAACAATGGAGGGAAGTAAGGGGCAGAGACAACGAGTTCAATGGAAGAGGGTGGAAAGGAAATGAGGGAAATAAAGGGGAAAAGAAAGAGAAATTTTTTTTAATTAAGCTAACTTGTGGCATTCATGTGAGTAGTCAGAAACCAAGTCAAGGGCCAGAAAACCACTATGTGGTCTTTTGCAATTAAAATTTTTTATATAGTAGTTTTTCACAAGATTTTGTTTACATGGTAGTTTTAATAAGATAGTATTTTTACGTGATAGTGTTTTGCAAATTACCTAAGTTTTCATGATCCTATTATGACAAAAAATACAAAATATTCTAGTAATGAGTTTTTGCATAAGATAAAGTGGCTTTCAAAGAAAACTTATTATTCATAAATTCAAAGAATTTAAAGACGATCCCAACTTTGTTTTGCTATGTTTAGCTCACTTACCCATTTTTCCTTTCTTGGAGCTAATTTGCAAATTGTGATGTTTTGGTAGGTATTACTAATAGTAGGCATTAGAATTATGTTGATCGTTCCGAAGGAGTAAGGCTAGTTACTCAAAATACAATTGAGCATGACTTTCACCATGATGGAGATATACATAGAGTTGAGACTAATCCTTTAGCTAGAGGCCCAATAAAGAATGACTGACCTTATAAGCAAGGAATCTAGGAAAAAGTCACTTCTTCTCAGTTAGCAGTCTAATGACAAATCAATTCTTATAGTAGAACTTGAATCAACTTGAGATTGAGTAGGCCAAAACCAAAACCATATTCAAAGAAGCCCAAACACTATGGAAACCCAAAGCATTTCAAAGCTCTAACATCATAAAAAGCTTAAAGCCTAAATTACCCCCCTAAACACATGCTTTCAACTTAAAAAAGGTTTAAATTGACATTAGTAAGTCAAATGCTAGGTATCTTAATTTTGGCAGTAAGTGTTAAGCACTCGAGAGCTAAGCATTAAGAACTAACATTAAGCACTGAACATTGATGATTCTAATTTTTAACACTTAACTTAAACAACAAACTTCTAGTGTTAAGAGCCAAACTCTAAGCTCAACTTTTTAGAGTGCCTTCCAAAGAGCTATTGGACCTCCTTGAGCTCATTTTCCTCCCATCAAAAGATGTGTTTCCAACGATCGACATTAGACTTGAGCGTTTGATGCCCAGCACAATGTTTAACACTGGAAATTATCATTCAAAGGTTAATATTACATTAGATACATGATACTAGTGTTAAACGCTCATCCGATAATTTAGACTCTTTTTTTGCTCTATGAATACGTACCCCTACTTTTTAAGAGAAAAGGGACCAAAATTTTCAAAATCCTTAAGCATTGTTACATTGCTAAAATACTACTTCACAATTCCTCTTAAATACATCCCTCACTTAAACCTAGAATCTTTTAAGGCACCCTTGCCTTTCCCTAGAAAAAGAAGAATAGTCCATTTAATGCTCAATCAAGAGATTGAACAAGAAAACATCCTCAATGGTGAGCATACTGAGTATTCTATTAAAATTACTCTTTTTTATTCATTTGCCTACTTCTACTCCCTTTGTTTCTTACTCTATTCTCTAGTATTCCACTACATTTAAGAGGCTAAGGCTAAGATTTATAGATCAATGATTGTGTCAGGAAGCAAACATTTCTTTTATGAGACCCTTTTTCAATCATTTAAGGCTTTCATCTAGAGTTTATGATCAATCACAGATGTATCACTCTTGATGCTATATTTTGTTCAACTCCCAAATTCTAATTTTTTTTTATTTTATTTGTATTCAATCAATGATGTGTTACTAAAGGAACAACTTTCACTAGATTTAAGCATGAAAGTTCTTAACCTAGAGAATCAAACTTTAAGGAATCATCCCTATAGGTGTGCCCACGGGTAGAAGTCATATGTGAACCTCATACACGCCCTTGACTTGAATACTCTCATGATTGTCGTTCACGACGCGTTCTAGGTCATCCTTGGTTCGATATCATTCGCTCGGTTTGAATGTAACCCGCTGATCTGGATGGATTTGTGCGGGTATAAGATAAGACACATGACAAAGAAAAGCAGGTTCACTGGCACTCACCTCACTCACAAGTGATTAGAAGAATTGCACGTCCAGAGTTGGAGAATCAAGTTCAGGAACCACCTGCACACAATCTCCTTCAATTATTTCTAGTGTTCTCCAAAATGGATGGATTGCTGCAGTTTCAAGAACTTCCCGTTCATGAGGTATTGTGAATCTGACATGTGCATAGTATCCCATGGCTAGTTTTGATACGCAGAACCATAGAGCTCGTGCACTTCATCACCAAATGATCTCATGCGTTTCTCTTCATCAACCAATAGCTCCAGACAATAGTGGGAGGCCCGCCTACCCAAATGCTGTAATGGAATCAATATTACTTCTCGATGCCTCAAGAGTATGGCGAATCTCTAGGCACCAATGCTTGTGTTAATTTTGTGCCAAACAGTATCAAACGACTCGTTAGAGTATGACAACCAACTTTTCAACATAGAATAAGCACTCTCAACCCGACAGTTAGTTGTGTTCCCAAAGTGAAGCTTCTCATTTGTCCACCGCTTCACGAATTTCTCGGCGCGAACGAGCCATGTCCCCTAAGTGCCCTGAAGACCTCATATGGCATGATCATATTCCTCTTGAATCTTGGCTTCCACGATAGTCTTCCACCTACCTTGCTTAAATCTCTCCCGGATTTTCTTAACTCTGCAAACTTTACCAACTTTGTGCTCCACATCCATGTTGATGTGCCATGTACATAGTAAGTGTGTAGTGTCAAGGAAAACCTCTTGAATAGCAACCATGACCCCTAAGTCCCGATTGGAGACAATCGTCGATGGAGACAAGTCATTGACATGCAACATTTCATCTTATATAATACCCACAAGTAGCTACCTAATATACATATGCAATCAAGAAATTCTTATTGCACGGAGTACCACCACATATATTAACACAAGGGCATCTTATACATGTTCGTCTTGTAAGTGCAATTCATGCCCAAAATCCATGGATATGTACGTAACAAGTTCACATAACCAAGATGTGCTATAAGCGCATACGTGACAACATTTGTATCAGGATCGGACCTTACATATTTGACATATTGACTCTCACCAACAAGATGAACTAACTTACAAAATCCCTTCCACCAGCCTCCTCCCGTCTCATCCTATCTTTGAAATTGTAGATATGTTGTGCATTCGGGTAATCTTCGAGAAATTGGGAGTTCACAGTAGCCAAAATAGCCTTAGGCTTCGCTTGGGCAGCAGACATATCCCAAACCAACTTCTTTGCACCGGGGCTAAAACCACTCATCTGCCAATTTCCCTCCGGATACTCAATCAATTTGTGGTTGTGTATGTCGTTCTCCTTAATACCCAATACTATCAACCATCCTTCTTTAGAACATGCAATCTTAATAAAAAATTTACAATCACAAAGTTGAGATTATGTACACGGTCATTCAGCATTTTCTAAATCTCTATATTCTCCTCTGTTTCTCTCTCCCCAATTACATCTCATATAAAGTGTCCCTCTTTTATACGACGAATGCACCAATTGAAATATATGTTAGGTTGAAGGACGATTGATTTAGCCCATTCATCAACTATTTCTTTCGTCAAAAATACTTCTGAAGTCATGAAGTGAGGGTAATACCGTCGTCGCCAAAGTCTTCTGTCGGAACCTAAATAATTATTAATTTATAATTAATATAACTTAAAAAAATTAAGGCTTACCCTACCGCAAGCCATCCAAAAAATGGCTGACCCTAGGGCTAGCAATTTATTTGGGACGACTTTCCCTAGGCAAGCCAGAATTTTTAAACGACTAGTTTTTAGGTGAATGTAATATACCCGCAACGTTGACATTGATGGCTTCTCCATAGTGTCGGTGGTTTTCAGCGTCAAGAAAGACGACTTTTGATACGAAAGTCGGGGTTAGTGTGGTGGTTGATCGAATTCCACCGGATCGTGGTAGTCGGTGGGCGAACATGGTGGTTCGTAGCGGAGCATGGTGGTTAGGTTGGTATTATGAGAGTGTGAAGTGGGAAATAAGAGTTAAAATGTGAAATATTCGATTTTATCAAAGGGTGAAGGGAGGGAAAATATGGTAATTGCGGGAGACGGCTCGAATAATTTCGTAATAGCGGATAGTGCTCCACATCCTTTTAACATTATACTAATAATTTACAGTCTTATACGCATCTAAAGAGGTGCCCAAAAAGCTAGAAATTTTATTTATATATTTGGAAAAAGTATAAAGTCGGGCACACCCATGCACATTACTCGCGCGCGCACACATTATATCATCTTGGTTGTAAATTTTACAGCAGAATGAATCAAATTCATCACAGTACTGCAAAAACCAAGTCAGACTCTCTTCACTCATTCTATTTTGTAATATATTCATTTGGTTATGTTAAATGTTCATTCTAAAATTCATATTAGTTCATTTAGACACTAATACAAAGTTTGAACTTATTGTAAGTAGTTTCTTTGGGTTTTTTTTTTTACAAGTCCATTCTAATATTCATTAGGCCTGTTCATTAGATCAATAATAAAAGTTCATGCTTGATCCTTTTGAAAAATTTATTATAGTATATAAATCGATTCATTTGGAAAACTACATAAGTTTTTACTTTTGACACAATAACTTTATTGTGTCTCTTATGTATACAATACTTGGTGTTCACATTTGATGCATGTTCATTTGGTTTTCTTTAAGATCAGCAGTCAGTCTCCATGGATTGGTTTTCTAGCATTCCCAAAATTAGCCAAGCTCATTTTGATCTCTTATTGAAGCCGTTCACTAAAAAGGAAATTCTGGAATAACCCAAACCTACCATCAATCTTCTATTGTCTTGAAAAAGCCTCTTGAGATTCTATCATGGACTTAGTGGTTACAAAACAGACATCTCTTCATAGAAGTTGGTGGTGCATGAAAAAAGACTCTAAAGAAAGGCCAAGGGTGGATTATTCATGCGGGTATAGAATGATATATTGCAACGAACGACGAAAGGTGTGAAGGGGGTGGTGAGAGAGTTTGGGCAACTTCGGCCCTTCATGTGTTGATTTTGGCCATCAGGAAAGGTATACAAGAAGTAAACAAACTAGGAGAAACATGCTTTCTTTGAACAGACAATTCAATTGCATTGGATTTACTTTTGAACCCGTACAATTCACCGAAAGAACTTCAGTTCTTAATCATGGACATCAGAGAGGAAGCTCAATGACATTTTTTCTTTTCATGTTTTAAAGTTTTAAATTTCTTGTAAACTCTACTCATAAACTGGCTATTGCAGCCATGATGGGTTCTTAGCTTTATTTCCTTTATTTTTCAGTTGCCAAATAAAAAAATTCACTATAAGTTCATTCTCATTTCACTGCATGTTTTATTTGGCGTATTGTGTTTATTTCAGCAAGTGCAATGCAGGTATATTGCTGGTAGTGAACAAGATCAAAAGGAAAAAGTGAAGGAAGCTGCAAAAAATGAAGATGCTCAAAAATAGGGTGCCAACGAAGCATCAAAGCAGAAAGAATAAGCTACAAAAAAATCTATACTATGCAGAAATTTTATGGTTATTTCTTATGCAAAAAACACATGTTATCTTCAAAGTAGTATACTAATGTTTTTTTTTATGTAAAGAGAGCCGCAAGAGGCAAGGCAACAACTAATTTAGGCGGGATTTGATCCCAGCTCTAGGTTACCACCCTCCAAGATTTTAACCAACTAAACTAGTTGTTATCCACAAAGTAGTATATTAATGTAAAGTAGGTTTATTTCAGAACAAATAAAAGTTTATTTAGCAAATGTTAATTTTAAATCAGAATGTAAAGGCTCATTCAATAATGCACAAAATGACATTATTTTAGTGATTAGTACATAAACTCAACTTAAAATTTCCAGTTTCAAAGCTCAAACTCAACTGTTCCAAAATTGAAAATAATCAAGAGTCTATGTCATAATCAAAATCCCAAATGTTCAATTCGACTAACAACGAACTATATACAAAATGCACAAAAGTATCATACATTTTCATAAATCCAGTATGCAAGACCCAAAATAAAATATGATGAAATGAAATAAAACAAGAATAGAAGGGATGTTATGTAGCCTAATTCATATACTAAGATATCTCTTCTCGAACCTTACCATCTCGATAAAGATGCCATTTTTGATACCTTCCGCTTCCAAACAGAACAGGTCTTAGCCTTGGAGCATTTTTGCAATCTGGACAGCAGCAGCCTCTCCATTCGTCAACACAGTTTCTGCAGCATCTGGAACAATAACAAACAGCTATTATTCAACCACAAAATAAAGGGTTCCAAACTTGTCCATTGCTTTGAGGATTTACAGTGTAACTTATAATACTCCTCCATCCGTACAACAGGCCACACAAGTTTACACATAAGTTTAAAAAAAATAGTCACATTGCCACAACCATCTTCCCCTATCAAAAATTTTACAGCATCATCATATCAGTATAGCCTTCTTTAGAGCACAAAATTAAGGGTATCATTAAGATAATGTCAGAGTTCAATGCGTAATTGCTAAATTTATGAAGTAACTTATTTTTTAAGAAGGCCTAACATACAAATGTGACATTATTTACAGATGGAAATAAAAGCAACATTAAGATGAGGGTTATGAATTTTAGCAGAAGCTAATGGAGTGAATAGTGCGCAGCATCACAGCCATTGAGGGCGTAAGGACGATATGGCTGTAGAAATTCAGAATATCAGTGTTTATGGAGAAAATAAAAAGAAATGTACAATGAGGTCAGAATATCAAATGGATCAAGGGAACAATAATTTCTAGATTGTGGCTTTGCTCTTCCACCACCCCTTTAGAATCTTACTTCGTTAAATTAAAGATTAAGTGTAGCATATGATGTTCATATTTAAAAACTCGAGTAATGACGGAAAGTTATTTTCAAATCATGTTGACACATGACATAATAATATAGACAAGGGGAAGGTGCCACTGCTACTTGGAGTTTTGTAAAGGCAACGCGCTTAAATATAATAATATACCATCTACACTTGGCTGTTAATTTCTTTGAAATATTTACTAAAAATTATGAAATTCAAAACATTGTAATCATCATAAAGGAGAACTTACAAGAAAAGGAGGTTGCAGTCGAGATTTGCACAATTCCGATGTCGTAGTTCATGTACTTGTAAACCACATACGTAGCATCTAGCGAACTTGCAATTATCTGGAGCTTCCTGGCTTCCACTTGAGGTGGAGGCTTCAGGGTTGAAAGTGGATGGTGGAAGAGAGAGACGAGAGTCAAATACAAACAAATTACCATTCCACTTTTCTGGACCTTCCTTCTCAAGGTAATTTGAAACTCCACCCTTCAAAGTGTATAGATTCTTGAAACCCTTTTGTCTGGTAAGTTTTCAAGGATCATCATGCAGAATCCAAAGATCAACAAAATATAACTTCTGGATATTCCAACAGCCACTGAACTTCAAAAATAGAGGTGGATTAGATGAAGAAAGGGAACAACCTGAGGATGGTAGAATATACATCACAGCGAATTCCTCCTGTACAGTACATCAAAATATCTGTTTTCTCTTTATCAACATTCGCTAAAGGATCTAATTGAGTAACCTGAAATAGAAAACACAAGACACCGCACATATTTCATCCTCTATAATAAGTGTCAAGAAAAAATCATACTCCATATTTAAAAAAGTGACACCAGTGCAGCGCTCATGTATATCTCAAAACCAGAGAATATATTCACAAGTTCATTAATAGAAAAGTTTAAGTGCTTTATTAGCACAAAGTGGTTAGGACATCTGCATCCCTACAGTCTGCCCATGGCAGGATTCATGCTAGGTGGTGGTGAAGATTGTTCATTTTGTGGGTCATTAATAAATGCATACCCTCACCAGGGATTTCACTTTTTCAGTCCTAATGAAGCTAAAAGAAATCAGATATAGTAACTTACTATATTGCAAATTTCTCCGTAACATTAATTTTGGGATGAGGAGAAATAGGGATGAATCACAGATTTCTTTCATAACATGGAAGGTTTTTTTTTTGTTTTCAATTCATGGTAAAGAAAGTCTGCCAGGCACATGAAAAATAAGTTCTAGGTGCAATATATGTAGACAACAAACTAGAAGATCATAGATCTAATGCTCAAGTCTGGTACCACTGTTATTTATAATAAAACAAGGGAAATAAAGTCCAAAACACAGGAACATGCGTATCTCCAATCTTTCCTAACTCCCATGTTATGCACATGAGTATCTTCTTCTAAACCCATTTTCCCCATATCTTTCCTAACTCCCTCCATCCAAGCCATTCTCAATCTTCCTCGAATGCGTTTGAGGCCTCCATTACTCTAACCCTCCACCTCTCTTACCAGAGCATATTTTGCATCTAACATGCCCAACTAACGCAATCGATTCTCCTTTAACTTATCCTCAATATTTCAGATATCCACATTCTTAATTTTATCCCTTAAGGTGTTCCTACACATCTCTCTTAACATAAGCATCTCTACTCCACTCATCTTCTTAACATGCTTATTGAAAACCTGACATTCTAATCCATACAATAACGCTGGTTTATTTGTCATCTTATAGAATTTCCTTTTCAACCTTAATGATACACAGGGATCACATAATAGTATTGTATCTTATTTCCATTTGAGCCACCCAGATTTTATTATATGGGTATCATCTTGATCTATATCTCCATTCCTTTGGAGAATCAATCTTATATTTGAAACATTCGCTTATAAGAAACTCTTTGCCATCCAAAGTCACTTGACCTCACTTGATCTCCTCCTAATAATAAAACAACACTTCATATAATCAGTTTTACTCCTACTAACCCCGAAACCTCTAGATTCTAACTTTTGTCTCCATTATTCTAACTCAACATTCACCCCTCGCTAATCACATCGAATAGAGCAATATCATCCGCAAAAAGTAAATACCATGGTATCTCATCTTATATTGACCTTGGTATTTCATCAATCGCGAAGAGGAAGAGACTTAGTGCAGATCCTTAGCGTAACCCAATTGTAATAGGAAAGTCATATGTCACTCCACTAAATCTTTTAACATTCATTGAAACTTCTTGATACATATTCTAAACTAGGCCAAAATGTCCTTATGTGACATGTCTTTCTTAGCCATTCATTACCCACCAAATTACTTCTCTTAATATCTTGTCATATGCCTTCTCTCAATCAATAAACACCATGTGTAAATCTTTCTTCCTTGCACGATAATACTTCATCATTTGCCTAATAAGGTGGATAGCTTCCGTGGTAGATCGACTTAGCATAAACCCAAACCAATTTTCGAAAGTATCAGCATACTACTTCTTCCATCTTCTCTCAATCACTCTCTTACATAATCTTATGGTGTAACTCACAAGCTTTATTCCTTGATAGTTTTGAACACTCTTTAGCATCTCCTTTGCTTTTATAAATATGCACCAAGGTGCTTTTCCTCCAATCTAGTGGCATCATACTCAAATCTTGTTGAAGAAGCTGATTAACCACTCAAGACCAATTTTGCTTAAGTGTTTTCAAAGCTCGATAAGGTTATCATATGTCAATAACCTTCCTTAATTTCATCCTCTTCAATACCTCCTCCACCTCCACCTCCATTTTTTGTGTTATTCTAATATACTCCGAGTTAACATCATTATCATTAACATTGGTGTCACCTATACACCCCAATTGATTTCTATTGAACAACTCGTCAAAATACTACCTCTATCCTTTGATCTTGTCATTTGGTTTTTTTATCCTTTACACACTCAAACATACAAAGATCATTGGCAAATGTTTGTCTCCTCTTGGCTATCCTATATATCACTTTTTCTCCTTCCTTAGAGTTCACTTTCTCATAAACATCCTTATACACCTTGTCCCTAGCCTCTTGAACTTCTTCTCTTGCCTTAACCTTAGCTTCCCTTTATCTCTAGATTTTCCATGTCCAAGTAACATGTGTCAGTAATAAGAAGGGATTTTTTTATATTAAATAATGGTCTCCTTATGCACCAAGAAAACAATACATGTTGTAGAATCCATCAAGCAATACCTGTAGGTCTGATAGCCCAAAGGAAGTAGTTCTAAAGCAGTCAACTTCAGGACGTTGAGCCCCCTGGAAGTGACCAATATCCCATTCATAGCCTGAAATAAAGTTATATTGTAAATTAATCCCCGGAAAAGAAGAATATGTTAATTTCAAAAGCATCTAATATCAAAGCAAACAGAAGAAAACATCAAATTGAGAAAGTAGCAGAGGACATGGATAATTCTAGAAAAGCAATTGGTTACCCTATCTCCAATATCAAGCCAAAATAGAATTAGATAAAGAAGGGAGATAGAAATCATGCGATAAGTAGACAGAGATGTCAGGAAAGGAAAATTTTAACCCCATTCAACCCCAACCCCCTCCCTCTTCCTCCATGCCCTATCAAAGGCACCAAGAAAAGAGGAGCAAAGTATTGGAGTTTAGAGTCAAGAAGCACAATCTGGTCTATTTTTACTGTCTATAGTCTAGGGCAATCGAAGCATTTATCACAATCATAATCTCATAGAACACAAGGGGAAAAAAAACAACCCTACCAGTAAAACTCCACATGTCATAACTAATGGTTCTAATCATACCCTTCCATTTAAAAATAAAAAGAAGGAAAAAAATCATTACCATTTCTCACATCCAACAAAATACAACTCTTGTGATTTTCACTTGCCGAGCCATGATTGCTATTTAGTGAGTTTAACCTTGACTTCCATTCAGCTGGTGATAGAGGCGCTGCACGCATTGAAGGATCAAGGAGTGGAAGATCTTGAACTCCTAAATCAAACTAAAAGTCAAATAATGTCCGTCAATAAAAGAGGAAAACAAACGATAGGAAGAAATTAGTGACAGTATAAAAATAGGTTATCATATAGAACTTGCCTGCACCAATGAAGGCTTATAACGCAGCTTTAATCTAGGGAATGCATGCCCACTAGAAGAGGGAGATATTTGGACCATAATATCAGAGAATCTTTGGTCATCTCTAAGCCATTTCACATACAATAGAGCATATTTTACTGGTCCACTAAACTGTAACAGCAATGAAAATAAAATAGTGCAACCCATGTAAGAAAGGAGCTACAAAACTCTTCCATATAACATTTAGGCTAAGCCTCATAAGTATAAAATCACATCCATGATCTAAAAACTTTACAAGGCTGGGAACCATGTCAAAAAACAAACCAGGAGGCAAGAGTGAACCCTGACTCCTACCACCTTAATGGATTGGAATCAATGAGCACAACAGCAATCTACACAGTCAAATGTCAAATCACTGTGCCGATGTCAATCACATTAAACTGTCAATAAGTACAAAGTCCATACAAAATATCATCAATCTGATTTTAAACCTGGGTAGGCTAAAATTAGTTTTGCACTGAATGCACGGGAGTCATGAGGAACACAGTAACTGGAGAAGTGAATATAGATGCATCAGAATATGACAAACTCAAGCAAAATAAGACCTATAATAGCTCCAAACGTAATTTTAGTTTGAGGGTGGTAGAAATGAGGCAGTGAGGTTGCTGCCCTAAAAATGCAGATCAGAACACATAATCCTTATAAAGATGCAGGGACAGAGAGAAAATGCTAAATATACACAAAATGAAAATAATTGGTTGAGTAAAATGCAGAGAAAATCAGTAAAGATTATATTACTTAGCAAAAGGAGAGTGATACCTGAGCATTAATACCTTGTTCATTGATATATATCCTCCCATGTATATCAAGGTCCTGACAATGGATCAGTTGAGAAAATTAACTCACAAATCAAAGAGTCCGGATATCATTTCTATATATTATGAATTGGCTAAGTACAGATATTTTTGGACAATATGTAGCCACCATCACTGAATAAAGAAATAGTCAATGAATATACTGAGTGACATAAAACTATTTTCACTGTCTCAAAATGCAAGGTAAGAAAAATCTGGATCTTACGTAAAAGATATAACAAACTTCTTGATTAAAGTATTTAACTACATAAATAAAATGGTTTTCATGATGATAAGCACTAAAGAAGAATTATAATTTGGAAGTCCTACTAAAATTTATAGGCCTTATACAACTCAATTCTCCAACTATGGAACCTGCAAGCGAACCTTTCACTATAAGTTGAAAACCAGACTATACGATTCCTATCAACCAAACATGAAGCACTTATTGTTTTATATTCTCGGATTAGACAGGAGTGGAAGGAGGAGAATGATCTTTGTGGACGATCACAATCATCACATGAGCTAGACCTTTGGTTTCATGCAACCAATCCCATCTTGGGAATAAGGCTTTGCTTTGTTTGTTGTTGTCATTGTATGTTGCGGGCAACATATAGACACCATAAAAGACAGCATATAGCTAAAGCAGTACTATCTTCTATGTCAATTTAGCTAGCACACCCTACAGATACTCAGTCTTGCTCTTTCATTTACAGCCTACTGAAAAAACATGGAAAAACTTCAATTTTTGTTTAATTCCAGCATTCCATGGTCTTTCTCCTAAGTATTCCCATTTTCCACACTTTCCCCTTTGTTGTACATTCTCACAAGTGAACATACAGGAAACATATTAAAACCTTAGTAGTGCCCTATTATTTGTATTGCAAGTGAGAAGAAAAGGAAGTCCTGGATAATTCAACAAGATTGTTTACACCCTGTTCTCATTTTTCCAAAAAAATGTGTAATATGGAGAACTAATGGGAAACAAAAGTCTGAAGGAGATCAACAACTTGAACACAGTTTTGAAGATTATATACTCAGGAATTTCCATTTTTGTTCACAATCAAAAATGAAAACTTAATGTAAGTGCATAAATTTAATTGTCATGTTATACCAGAAAATATTTTCCATGCATGACAAAGGAAACTACACTTATGCATCTACCTGGGTCACAAGGACAACGTTCATTTGGAACGTATCGCTATGTCTAGCAATACACCATAAATGAACTTAACAAAATGACTTGCTCAACTATGCATGCTTCTCATCAATTTCCAATCCAAAATTAAAGGCCAGTGTATTTCATATCTCAGTTCAAGCGGAAATGACATATAACCAGCTTTATACCATACCTAGGTATGAGCTTCTTTGAGGTCTTAAGAATCTTGATTTATATGTTGATACAAGTATCTCAAACTTCACAATTTCACCGTAAACCCGAGATGGACAGAAATAAACAGTGACGTGATGGCTGCACAATCCACCAAGTAGGCCCCTAAACCGGAAGAAACTATATCTGACAGTGCATTAATTTACACCATAAGGTGTGAAATAGATAGATGTTGTAAGCTCTTGGGGAATAGAAGATTCAAAAGAAAAAAATTCTGGAAGAAGATACAGTATTCATAGAAGCAACACCAAGCAAAAAGCAGTCACTAATATTGACAAAGTATCAATGGCCATCTGAAACGACACATCCCATAAAGCAGACTCAAATGAGATAATCATAAGAATGGGAAAAAGGCAGAAGCGGATAGTTCTAATCAAAAGAGGGCTGAGAGTTCAAAACAAGGTGAACAGAATAATCTGGCTAGTTCTTTTGATTTTTGGTTGGAGATGGCCATCTCTTGTGACAAAGGTGTTTGGAGGTTGAACAAAATTTCCTATATGATTGGTTTATGCAGGAATTGTCGGTATTAAACAATCCAACAACCCTGGTAATTCCCATGGCCTTTGGTTAGGTAGGAAGAAAAAATCTAGCCTTTTAATTTCAAAACAAACAAGCTGATAGACATGGAAGCCATTTACAAATAGAGAGATAAAGAAAACCATTTCCTTGATGGGTGCTTCGAAATCCCCGGGTTCAGATGGGATTCGAGCAGGTCTCTTTCAAATATATTGGAACAGGGCACGTCCTCAGAGAATTAAACAACACTCACATTACCTTAATCCCCCAAAAATGAGAATTCAATCCACCAATATATTTAGGTCTATAAGTCTACGCAAGGTCCTTCACAAAATCCTCTCAAAATGCATTACAAACAAAATTACAAGAGTGTTGAGCCTTCTTGTAAGCCCTTACCAAACCACTTTTGTGCCCAGAAGGTTGATTTTGGATAATCCCCTCATAAAGAAAGGAACAAAAGACATATGATATGCTGTAATGGGATTTTCTCAAACACCTCAAATCCTTATTAAAATAATGAAGGGTTGTGTGTCCACCGTAAGCTACTCGATCTTACTCGATGGTAAACCTTTGGAATTTTTTAAACCGGAATGTAGGCTTCCAAGGTGATCTACTCTCCCAGATCGAAGGCGGAAAGAGAGAAGAAAATCAAGGGTTCAAATTGGGAGATTTGTAACCTCAATTTCTCATTTGTTATTTTTGGACAACACCACATTTTTCATCAAAGAGGAAAAGAAGGATTGCAAGGGACTTCAAGATATTCTGGAAATTTACTGCAAGGCTACTAGGCAGATTATTAATAATTCCAAGTCGCTCATTCCTATGAGCCCAAATATTGCCAAAGAAGAAATTTGAGGAATTTCTAACGTACAAAAATTCTCTGATGCATGGTACTCACTTGATAACCATCCTCTGTACCAATATGTCCCCGTATGGGGACGATACTGATACTTCACTTAATAAAATGATGTACCCATGTTTAAAAATTTTCAAATTGCCATTTTACGTCCCCGTCTTCTTACCAACTTATGACCCCATGCTCGTCTTGATGCAATACAGAAAGAATCAAAGAACTTTGGTACCTATTTAGATATTCAAGCTGACTTTGGAGCAACAAAAAGAGAGATTTTTAGAAGTCTGACTACTAAGGTGCAAGAGAGACTCAACAGGAATGCTATTTTCTTGTCACAAGCAGGAAGGTTAATGCTCATCAATTCGGTCCTCACCTCTCTAGGTTCCCACATTTTCTCCGTTTTTAAATACCCTTCATTCATCCACAAGAAAATTAATGCTATGATTGCAAGATTTTTAAATGATTCACGATGCAGTTAAAATAGTAATTGCAAATAAACAGATACATATAACTATCCATACAAAAGACCCAAGGCTATTGAAGATCCTCTCAGAAGAAACGCATCCACAAGCAAATTGCAGAAACCAAGTTCAATTAATCTTACAGTTATTTCCCTATTTTCATGGTTAACTTTTATTAATAATTATCCTCCTATGCAGGGAACTATCAGGAGAATAGCCAGGAATCAAGTGGGGAGACCATAATCACCCTTTATACTCTTTACCAAAAAAAAAAGGGGAAAGAAAAGAAAAGAAAAACAAATTCAAATTTTCAGGAAAAAGTATCTCGAACTTCAAATGCATTAACTTTTGATGACAAATTAGTCCCAATATACTCGCATATACAATCATCAGACAGTCATGTTCGGTTCAAACTAATGGTAACTTTTGCAAGCGAAATCTTCTCACATTACGTGACATTCCTCCCCTTATTCCTCCTGATTACATCCTAAGCCAAATGCCGTAATTCACTATAACCTTTAATCACTCCCTCTTGACCCCAGATTTCCTAGTATACCATGTGTTCCGTACACCCACAATCAGCTCTTGCATAATGAATATATGCACAAAATAGTTGCCATATGGGTGAACATACACGGTACACCTGGGTGTATAATCGAAACCGCTCTCACAGTCTCATATGACATCTCAAATCAAAACAACTCAACTACTATAACCCCAATCCAAGAAACACAAATCATTAATTACAATTTACAAAACCCCATGTTAGAAACCCATTCAACAAGCAAAAACCCAACATTATTACTGCAAAGAAAGATTATAATCCCAACAATTCAACCAATTCAATCAGCCAATACAAACATGCAAAAATGAAAAGAAAGCCAGGAAATCAACCTCCAAAACAGACAAATGCCTCGCAACTTCAGACTCAGGATTCTCAATGAACACAAAGTGATAGAAGTTGACAACTATAAATACACTTCCGTCATTGTCTTCAGCTTCAACAATGGGGCCCACAGAAGTGCACCTGATAATGGTAGTTGAGAAACTCCCACAGCCATGCGAGAATCGGGTTTGGCCGTGTGGGAAGATGGTGAGAAAACACAGGGGTGTAGAGAAATGAGGGAGGTGTCGGCCATGGAAGTGAGGGAAGGAAGAGAAGCGATATGGGAATGGCTTGGATGGCGGGAGTGTAGTGCTAAGGGAAGGCATTGCCAGAAGCATAATGCAGACCGCAAAGACTAGACTAGACGAGACGATACGAGACTGCCCACCTCATCTTCTTTTTGATCGAGGTTTAGAAGGATTTTTTATTACGTGACAATGACATTAGTTGGTTTTGTTGGTTTTAGTTTTGAATATTAAAAGGATAATTGGATCTTAAAATTGAATTTTTCTCAATCTGATCTGACATTTATTTTATCTTATACATTACTATATATTCATCTTTTTATAATGATATCATTTGGATTTCGATTGTATTTATTAGTCCTTCTTTGACCATATTATTATAATTTATACAATGTGAAAAATATAATTAAGGAGAATCTAGTTGGATTCTTCTCCATGTACACTTTCATAATATGAACTTTATTTAAGTTTTATAAATATTTTTGGTTGAATTCTTGTATAAGAGAGTGAAACTCCAAATGGTATAATTAATAAAAACAAAATTGAGGAAATCTACTAAAAAGGATTATCTCGTGAAATTTTAGTGTTAGGTAGGATTGTCATGTCATACCTAAAGGTGCTTAATCAACAAGTCAAACCTGAGTAGTATTGGGCTCAGCTCGAGTTCTTTAAGGTTTTGCTCGACTTGAGCGAGGTAGAAACTTGACAAATTTTTTTTATTTTAGATGGACATATACTCAACTTGAAGCTCGAGAGCTCAAAATCATCGGACTCCAGCTTGAATTGTGCTTAATTTGAGTTGGGCTCAAGGGACATTGTACGACATTGGACTAATTTAAGTCCAATTGAATGCTTTAAACAAATCCTTGTTAATGGATTTTGTTAGCCAAATCTCTTCTACGATTATATAGAGAATCTCTTACGAAATCTATTAGTTTCTTTCCAATGTAGGACAAAAATAAACTATCTTCTCATTCAACTTCTTATTGTTTAACAATATCCTCACCATTAATCCAAGTTTTGCTATTGTAGACATGTAATCATGTCAAGTTTTGCTATTGTAGACATGTAATCATGTCTCTACTTGTCACGATCATATGACGAAACAACCCTAACTGGAGGACCTAGCTTAGCTCAAGGTTGAGTGTGTTAAAACCCATAAAGCCTTCAAATAACCTAAAAACCTCAAAAGTCTCAAACATAAGTAAGCTCAATCACTTTAGACAAACACAAAACTCAAAAACCTCAAAATCACATGCTTAATCCTTAAGATTCTTCAAAAATCGTCCTAAGTTGAAAATGCTCAGAGCACTAACGTTGTAACTCGACATTAGTCACCTAAGAACAGGACATCCAGCACAAAAACTCAGCGCCATGCGCTTAAGAACCCATGCATGCAATGCTTCTAGACGCCCAAGCACAGCGTCCAATGCCCTAATGCTCGGCACGCGCCTTAAAAGTGTATTTGGTTCCTTGCAACCCAGAAAGTAGTTGAGCAAAAGATTTGTATTAGACGTTTGATGCTTAGCATGGACACTGGAAGCCAATGCCTTGAGTTGAATGCTCAAACTCAGTGTTTGCTACTCAAAAAATGGTCTTTTTTCCTACAAATACCCTGAATTTTTAAGAGCAAAAGTTCCAAAATTTTCCAAAGCTCAAACAATATTACTTTGCAAAAATCACTCCTTAAATCTTCCCTTAAACTTACCTAAGGCCTAATCCAAGGAAAATATTTTCCTCTTTACTAAAGGAAATATAACTTCTACAGCCAATCAACCAAGACTTAAGCAAAGGACTCATCATCAATGGTAACTAACCAACGACCCTTGTAAATTTATGTTAACTTTGCTTTAATTTTTCTACATCTACTCTATGTACCGCTCCTGTTGATCTCTAATGGTTTCCATCCACTCAAGGGTTCAAGTTGAGTCATCTTTTTTAATCCCCTGAAATTCTACAACTATTTTTTTATTTATTTATTATCCTAAGTAATCTGCTAAGCCTAAACTACCGAAATCCTATCCTACTCAAATTTTATAATACCCGAAGCTCTATCTTACTATCTAAACACTATCTAAACCTAAGAACTTTACCTAAACCTAAGCACATTTTACCTAAACCTAAACACTACAAAACAAAAAAAAAAACCTACCCATATATAATCCCCACCCCGTGAAATCCCCACAAATACTCAAAGTAAAAAAAACACAAAATTCCCCACCCATCCCGTAGAATCCCCACAAAGCCAAAGCCAAAAAGAATAAAACCCTTCCCCCCCTCCACGTGAAGTTCCCTCTCGCACAAAACCCCTCCCCCGACAGAAACCCAACCCGCAGGAACCCTCCTTCCCCGCTGTTGTCCCTACGCCGCCGCCTCCAGCCAGCTGCCTTCGTCGGCCGACTGTCTTCTTCCTCCTTCTTCCCTCTCTTTTCCCCTTGTTTTTCCTTGTTTTATGTACTAGTATAATATGTGATATGAAATTATGTATGGTGGTTGTTTTTAGTTATTCATATTGGATTTTATATGCAGGATTCGAATTGGGTTTTGGTTTGGTTTGTAATTTGGTGGGTTTAATCTATAATATCATATCATATGATGCACGCCCAAACTTTATGTGTTTATTTCTTAATTAATTGTATAATTATATATATATATGTATATGTATAGTAAAAGATTTAGTGGATTTTCAAGTGTATATAAGGAGAATGGCAGCAACGTATGTGTTTTTTTTTCAATTGGCAAGTTCATTAAGATTAAAATATCATAGATTGTTTTACTTAGTAATCTTTAGTGGTCTAGGCAAATTTATGGAGGTTAATATAATGTAGTTTACAATGCTCATACTGTCAGTTGTAAATCGTGGGTTTGGGTATAGTTGAGATTTTTGGGTTAATTAGATAGGATTTTTTTGGTTATAAAGAGTGTTGGTTATTTCTTTGGGGATTATACTTAGTAGTGGCTAGAACTTTTGAGATTTGTAATTTATTGGATATTATACAAGGGGGATCAATAATTATATTATGCTCTGTTAGTGTTGCTATTATTGCTCAATGTCGTGTTTTGGTGTTGGAGGCTCATTAGTTTACTACCTAGAATTATGTGGTACAGTGATGGTGCATAAGATTATGTAGTTTTGAATTGGTATTATGGGCTTGGACATGTATTCCAATAAACGTACAGTTAATATTGTAGCATTTCTTGTAAACTACTAACTTGTGATTTTGGGAAGTATTTGGGATGATTTTAAGGTCTTAGAAAATTTAGTATGGTTGCTGTAAAATTGTTGGTATATTGATTTAGATTATATTATTTGGTGTAGAAGAACGATTTGTGAAAGGTCCTTAAAAATAGAGAAAGTGGATACCCGTGCATTTTACACCATGTACGTACAATTACGAAGAACGTTATTTTTAATTAGGAGCATGATTTAGGGTGAAACATAAACTTAGTATCATGTTTAGGGAACCCTTTGAATGAGATTATTTGGTTATCCATTTGAAAGAATTCATGTTCTTTATATTAGGGGCATGTTTTGGTGTTATTTGTGAGAAATCGTGATTTATTACATTGGTATTAATTGTTAATTAATCCATGAGGTTTTTTAATATTACTCCTTCATTACTGATAGTATGCGTGGAGTAAAGGTGTGTTTTATATGTCTTAATGCAAGGTAGTTGACTTGGGTCAACATTTTTATCAGTTGAGTTTGAATTAAAAAGTTAAAAATTACAGTATAACAAAAATAGATGGAATAACTGTAATATTTGCTTTTGTGTGCTGCGGTGATTGTGTTTTTGAGTTTAAACAGTAAATCACTTAAAGAGAAAGAGAATAAGCAATAAAACTATAGGCTAGTGCACGTCTAGAGTATTGACAATCAGGGGTTGGAGTTCACGAGGTATTTTCCTTGGCTTTTGTTGGAGACCGTGTGATCTACGAGTCTCTCTTTTATAAAGTTTTAAACTTAAAATTGGGATTAGTTGAGATCTCATCTAGCTATGGTAACGGAGTCGCGCCCGTTTACCATCTGTATTTTTATACTGTGTTTTGATGCTCCCCGACGAGAGTCCATGGGTTATTTATTTATTTGATGTCCTAATCAGGACATGGGGGAGACAACCTAGTCTATTGCTTAATCTAAATCATTAATCAATTTATCGTGTCAGTTGAGTAAAATGTTGCATGATAAGTTCTTACATTTCTTATAGTTATTTAATTATCAGTTCAACTATCGTACTTTGTAATTCGTATGTACTCAGCTTGCTGATTACGTGTCTTGTGTGTTTTTGGTCATGTCTTTCGCCTATAAATGACACTATAATGATCCAATACTTACATTTGTATTATTGGGGAGCATATTATATTAACAGGTATCTAAACAAGCATTCATGCATGGGCGGGTTGGAGAGAAATGTTATTTTAATTTAGATTTCAGAATAAATTATGTTAGGTTTGATTTGGTTTTAAACTGTTGGATTTGAATTAGAGGTAAATGTTATTTGGTACATTACAGTAAGGGTGATAACCGTCTTTTAGGTCGTTTAACTAAAAGATTAGTTATGCAAACAAAATTTATACCAACCTACAAACTATACGAGTATAGTGGAGTAGGGGGTCAATCCACGAGGACAAAGGATATCAAGACTTTAATTCTTAACACAACCGGACTATTTGGATTTGGAAATAACTAAACTAATAAAAAGAACATAGATAACGATAAATCACGAAGTAAATCAAATAGAGAAAAACGGGGACAAGATTAGATCCACCCTAGGAATGAAGCTTTCAAAACCGAACATGGTAGGTTAGAGAAAATCTGATAACAACTAGCATGGACATCCAAGAATACGAGAGGAAGTTGGTGGTTCCACAAATCACAACGAACGACCTATAATCGCCCTATGTCTCCAAAGGAGTGGCAGGACAAGATTCGCACTGGATTCCGAAACTACTTATTATTATCATTGCTATAATCGTAAGCAATAAAGATCATAGCTTTTCCTAGGGTTTTACTAATCGAAACCCCTAAAAGAACTACTCACACATATTCATGCTATATGACATAGAGATATTCAATAAAGCAAATGAAACAAACATGAAAGGAAATCAACAAGAACGAAAGTAAATCAGAAATTATGCTAATAAACGATAAATATAGAACTAAACATGCAATGAAATAAAGCGAATGAATTAAAAAGCAAAGGAATAGATTAGAACTCACAAAAGCTTCAATGTATTATCCACAAATAGAATTTGAATGACAAAGTGTTGAGAGAACTGAAAACCAAAAGCTAAAACTAAAAAAATTTGGAGGCTAAAGAAAAATAAAAGTGCATAAAAATATATAAACCTCGCTCCTACCCCCTCTCATCAGAGGGAGGGGTATTTATAACAAAACATAAAACACCTACAAAAACCCTAAAATGCATATGGGCCGACCCTAAAAAATGTAGTTGTTCCGGAGAAAACATTGTCATTCGACCGAATTCAAGTCCCATTCGCTCGAATACACTTCCATTCGCCCATTCCAAAGGCTCCGAAGAATTAATCACTGTCCACCATTCGCCCGAATGTAGAGGCTGATTCGGCCGATTGGAAGCTCATTCGCCCGAATGAGTTCCATTTGGCCTTCCTAGTGACCAAGGATTAATGCTCTAAAGTCTGCCTCTCATTCGACCGAATGTGTCTCAGATTCGGTCGAATCTGAGACCATGCATTCCTCTTTTCATTTCTCTCATTTCTGAACTCCGTGGGATCTTTTTGATTGGCTTGAAACATTTGCCCAAGCTATGATACGCATGTCAAAGGCTCGAATGCATCGCATTTCACCTTGTAATCATCAAAAGTACCTGAAATGCACTTAAGACAACTCGAAGACAAGATCAAGGTGAAATCAAGCATAATATGCATAAAACCAATATAAAACTACAAGACTTGACACTAAAACGATAGAAAACGTGCTCTAAAATGAGCACATCAACTTCCCCCAAGCTAAACCGTTGCTAGTCCCTAGCAAACGAAATAGGAAGGTGAAGTCATAGCTTAGGGAAAAACAGCCATAGAAACAAATGAGGAAACGAATGAAGAACACGGGAAGTGAAAATAAAGACAACACAAGCCGTGCATGTGCAAAACTCTTCCCTAGCCATGGGTGTGCAAGTATAATGGGATTTAAAGAGCATAATCAATGTTTTACACCTACTCGGGATCACCAAACAAGCTACATCATAGTTCATTCCGCCCACTACCTAATGAGGTCACAAGTCTACGCTCCCAAAGTTATTTCCCAAGAGATGTGGGAAATTTCTAATACGCTCATGTGTTTATAGGGTATGTGTTTCGCTCAAAATCATCCGACTGAAGATGAGTCGGGAATTAAACACCTAAATAGGGAGAAATCGCGGGGATTGTGTCTTATCTACTCTCCAGCACTGATCTTACTAATCAGGTTAAGTCGAACAGGTTTGGAAAGGGTTGCAATGTAGGCTCGGATCGAGGTAGGGTAGAATTTGAGAATGTGGAGTTAAAACAGAGGATAATAAGTGATCCAAGGAAATAAAATCGAGGAAGACTACGCCTTCCGACAACCATATCTCTCCCAAAATTCTCAATAATGGACTCTAATACACTATGTCAATTTTATTCTCAACCTTTTCTCTATTTTCTTTTGTTTTCTCTTTTTTTTTCTTTTTTTTTTCTTTTTTTTTGTGCTTTTCAAGCTTTTCTGAATTTTCCATGTGAATACTTCTTCGAAATGCACTAAGACTAGTGTATGTAGTCAAATTACCCAATAATCACTTTCCCAAACCGAAATCCTATATTGCAATGCTACGAATACCAACTTCACTATGATCACATGACTATCCTCTAGGTAAAAAGAGGGGACATTTGGCTTGTGTGGAGTTAGATAGTGTGGCTACAAAAAAAGAAGGTAAAGGCACAAATTTGGATCAACCTAGAGTAAATTGATTTTCATGGTAGGCACTTTGGCTATGTAGCTTTAACTACAAACGTGTTATCATCCCTAACCTTTAGAAAAGTAGACTATGCTGGAGGAGAACACGCACAATTCTTAAGATTCCCTAACTAACACTCAACAATATAGAACTTATAATAAAGTCCTAGAAGGCTCAATCCTCACTAGGTTAGTCGAAATGCGCTTCAATAGGTAGTCATCCAAACCACATACCAAGCAAGCTCAGATCCTTCAAGCTAGGTGAAAAACAGTCTATAAACTCAGACCCAAAACAGGCACAGGGCTAGGGGAATACCAGTTTGCATAAAATCAATGTAAAGTGCACGATAGAAGCTTGCATGCTTGTTTGGAACATATGATGGAAAGAAAGGAGCATATGTTGGAAAAAAGAGAGCACATGATGGAAAGAAGGGAAAAACAAATACAAAAATAACTAAATAAATAAATTTGGATTTTCAAGCGAGCAATCATACCAGTACGTAGGTGCAGCGGCATATGGAACTTATTATACAAGCACCTGAAAACAACACCAAAAAAAAAAACAAAGCACAAAACACAAAACAACACCTAGAAACAAAAACACAAAACAACGCAAAACTACACAGCACTAAAACTAACAGCCAAGACCAAAGGACACGCGAAATAATGAGTAGTGGACTATGGATAACCCCCCCAAGCTAGGGTGAATCCGTCCTTGGCGCAAAGGGAGGCCTTTTAGGTCTACCACTACTCATCCCCTATAAATTCCTCATCATCCCCTTGGTCATCGTCCTTATTTTCCTCCTCCTCCCCACCCGTATAGTCCATCCCATCATCATTCGAGGCTCTCCTAGGAGCCGATAGGGTAAAGTTATTAAACCTATGCCTACCCACCCGTAACCGGTCAAACCCATGACTTAATGATATCTCGTTATAGTTGTCATGGCGAGGGTACCAGGAAGGGGTGGCCATGCTTTCGCTGACCATACGGGAGCGGTATGCCATGTCATACCATGGGTAGTTCGCCCGCTTGAAGTTTTGCTCGAGGTGGTCAAGTCGGGCGGTGTGGTGGGCTTGGGTGGTGAGGACTTGGTCAAGCGTTCTCTCTATGCGTCCTAGGAAAGACATAATATCGGATTTAGACTCATCATCTGAATTGTCATGGTCTGGTAAGACCGATGTGGAAGCCCTAGGTCTGTCACGCATAGAAAGGGTGTGAGGGCGAGGAGGGGGTACAAGTGGGGGCTCAACAAAGTATCTCGGCACATCGTCGTCTAAGAGATACGAGGCACCAAACTGGACTAGGGGAGGTAATTGAGGACAGGGAAAGAGGATAGTGTGGTCTTTCAAGTACCGCTATCGCATGGGGTCAGCAAAAATAAAACCAGCCCGTACGAGGCATTGCTCGTGAAGGGTGGTGGAACTGGCATATCGTTCACTGAATTCCACAGGATTCATAACGTTAAGGAATTCAGCAATGCGGAATATGTGTCCCCCTAGGCATAGTTCAGTGTTTGCAACTAGGGTGGCTATGTTGTTTAAAAACTTCCACAGCATCATTGGCAGGCTTAGTGCGGTGTCGTTGTGTGGTGCAAGGTAACGGTGCAAAATGTGCACTTCGTGTGTTCTGAGTAGGTGAGGGCTAGGGGAAGGGAACAAAGTCTCCCTAGCAAATTTGAAAAACATACGCAAAACAGGGTGTTGTATATCAAAAGCATATATATTTCTATTTGGATAAACAAGCCGGCCGAGAATTTTAGGCCATAACTTAGAAACTCGAGAGTTTTCCGGTTGTTTATCCGGAACAGGTTCGTTATTGAAACCAAACACGGCACAAAATGCAGCATATTCTAGAAAATAGGTTGCATTCCTTAGCTTAAAAGACAAATGCAACCTACCTTTCCGTTGACACGGGGTTAAGGAACTAAGAAACTCATAAGTTAAGAGCTTATGAGTTGGGGGCCACATGTTTATCCAGTTCTCTAACCCACATGCCGTTAGTAATGCAACAAATTGCTCATATATACCCATTTGTTGCAGAATAGAAATGTCTAAATAACGAGTGGAGTTAATTTTTCGAACCTTGAGCCTTTGAAAACGTTCATATTGCTCTAAATATATGAAAATTACCGTTGAATGGTCCTTATCGAGCCATAATTCCTGGCCGGGAAGTCGTTGTTGGCCCTCCGATTGTTGAGAACCGGTTTGTTGTTCTTCTCGTGCCGCACCCGAAGAAGATCCTTCTCCATGCTTTTTGGACCTCTTGAAGGGATTTCTCAAGGTTCTCCTAGGACCCATAGTGATTGATTTGGTTTGAGAAGGGAAATGGGAAGTTTGAGGGATGGAAATTGAGTGAGGGAGCTCGAGTGTGTTTTAGGTTTGAAGAAATTTTGTGGAGAAATCCCGTGGAATGAACTGATATATATAGGCTTGACATCCATTCGGTCAAATGGAACTCCATTCGCCCAAATGGATGCCCTGTTCAGTCGAATGGATATGAGCTACGAAGAATTCTTCGCTCCCATTCGATCGAATCCTATATGCATTCGGTCGAATGGATCACCATTTGCCCGAATGGAGTGTTCATTTGGGGCTACCAGGAGTGGCTAATATTTCCCTCTGCAGATCTATTCAGCCGAACCGGAATCTCCATTTGGTCGAATGAGATCTATTCGGCCGAATTTAACTCTTCATTCGGTATTTTCAGAAACTTCTCCAATTTTTATTAACTTTATTTTTAATACTCATTCGGCCGAATGGACCTATCATTCGGCCGAATTGAGGATGGTTTCGCAATTTCTTAGCTTGGAATAATCAAATCACATGTGCTTTTCCAAATCAATCATGGTACTATGATTATGTTTTACGAAAATCCAAATAAAACCGGGTTACCTCCCGTAAGTGCTTTGTTTAATGTCGTTTTGCTCAACGTAGATAGGGTAATCTAAAGTAACACGAAACAAAGACCAAAGTTAAACTAACTACTTAAAACCTAAAAAACCTTTAAAGAACGATGATTCGAAGTTAAGATACTCAATAAGTGCCAATGATATACCAATCATTCGACTTCGACATCATCTAACCTTATACGCTCAACGGTGTTGACTTCGTGAAGGCTACTCTCATGGAAGAGTTTTAATTGATGCCCATTAACAATGAAACTTCCTCCATGATAGTTGAAGACTCCACCTTGATTACTAATGTTTTTATGTTTAATGATGGAAGTCAAAATGCAAAGTCAAATAGAGTTGAAAACTTGATGGAAACCAAAATGCATAGAGTTGACAATGTGTTGGAAGTAATGGAAGCTATAATGCAAAGCTTTATGCATTCTGTCAAAGGACGAGAATAACTCTTGAACCACGTCTTCAAAAGCTTGAGCCACGTCTCAAAACAGTCAGCAAAGTTCAAACACTTTGTCAAAGGATAAGAATCTTCTAATTGCCTAAATCTTGTGTTTTATCCTTTCCCTATTTCACTTATTTTATGCTCTAACCTAACTTATTTATACATGATTTTACTGTCAAAGATATCTCTTTATTTCAGCAAATAAGTGATGCTCATATATGTTGAAGATTATTCAAGTTAATTTTGGTTATTACCAAAATTCAAGCATTGTGGTTATGGAAAACAAAATCTGTTTTGAAGCTTTAAGGTGCAGCAAATAAAGTGGAAATATTCTTGCTGTAATATATTCAATGATATCAATCTTCTACAGCCAAAATGAATTATTCTCTACAGCCATATTGGAGGAAATCTTGCTGAAAGTATTGAATGCAAATCAGATTTTTAGCAGCCTATTTTGAGCCTCCTTTCAACGGCCTGAAATCAAGTTCAGTATATATTCCAAGCTTTGAAGCTGAAGAAAAGTAGAGAGACAACGTGAGACACAACGAAACAAAAAGAAAAGAGCAGAAGCTTTAATCGTGAATTTCAGTCACAAGCACATCATCAAAGCTTCATTATTTTCTCTCTAGTTCCATAAACTTTTCTTGTATTTAGATTGAGAGAAAATCAAAGTATAATCTCTTCAGCGTTTAAAAGAATTTTTTTAGAGAGTGTTATACTAAGAGTATACCCATAATACTCAAACGTATAGAAAAAGAGAGAGCTTTTTATTACTAGGATCTGAGATGCTAAAGTGTAGCTGGGGTGCTATGGAGTAGAAGATGGGGATTAAGATCTTCTAGGATGCTTTAGGTCTCTAAGGGAAGTAATAAAAGAGTGAGTTAAATCCTAAGGGTTGGACAACCCTAGGCGGAGACGTAGGCAAATTAGTTGCCGAACTTCGTATCAAATCTCCGTGTTTTGTCTCATCTCATTTCTGCCTTCATTGCTTACGTTTTATGTTTGCTTCACTCATCAATCAAAGCAGTGAACAGTCAAAGCTTGAGCAAAAGCCTTTGAAACCAATTTCAAGGCTTTGACGTCCAGTTTCAAAGATAAGCCTTAACGCTTATATTCCGCCTTTGAAAGTCAGTTCAATACCTTGAGACCCTGAACGCGAAAATCGGTATACTCTATTCACCCCCCCTAATTAATCATATTCCATCTCCCTATTGATTCTTCAATAGTTTTTCAGCTCTACCATTCTATAAGGGAAAACTTATAAAATCTCGAATGGCTAAGACCACCTCGATTTCAATTTCCTAGGGAATAACTTTGCTCTTGAATTAAAGAGCAGCACTTTATCCCCTACAAGGAACTCTCGTTGGATGATATGTTGGTCATGTCAATGCTTAGTACGCTCCTTGTAGATGTGCATGTTATGGAATGCATCGAGCCATAGTTCTTCCAATTCTCTTAATTGGGCGGCTCGCTTCTCGCAGAATAAGGTAGGGTCCAAATTTAGGGTTTGGATCGCCCACCAAGACTTGCATTCTAATTCCACCGGTAGATGACAAGATTTCCCATATAATAGCTGGAACGGGGTGGTGCCAATAGGGATTTTGTAACATGTACAGTGGGCCCAAAGAGCATCATCTAACTTTAGAGACCAATCTTTCCTGTTTGGGTTTACCACCTTTTCAAGAATTCTCTTAATTTCCCTATTGGCCACTTCCACCTGTCCTTGAGTTTGGGGATTGTAGGGTAAATTGACTTTATGCACGACTCCATAATTATTCAACAATTTATTCAGTTCGTGGTTATCAAAGTGTGAACCCCCATCACTTACGACTATTTTGGGAACATCGAATCGAGGGAAGATTATACTTTTAAAAAGCTTAATAACCACTTTGTGATCATTCGTAGGCGAGGCAATGGCCTCGACCCACTTAGAGACATAATCAATCCCTACCAAAATATATTGGTTCCCATGAGATGAAACAAACGGGCCCATAAAGTCAATTCCCCAACAGTCAAACACTTCACACTCAAGGATGTAGTTCTGAGGCATCTCATTCCTCATTGAGATATTGCCAATAGAAACTCGCGGTTGCGATCTTAGTAGCAGTGTTCATTATATCATGGTGGCCACCACACGCATATGAATGACAGTGAGTTAGAATCTTGGGAACTTCCTCTTTAGTGACATAATGGCGGATTATGCCGTCGGCGCAGGCATGAAATGAATAGGGGTCATCCCATAAGAAATTCCCTACTTTACCAAAGAAAGCCTTTTTCATAGCCCTTGATTCGAACTCTGGAAGTTCTCCACAAGCTAAATAATTCGCTATATCCGCGAACCAAGGGGCTTTCCCAACTACTATTGTTGTCATTAGGGTTTCTTCAACCATTACATCTTAGATAGGTAAGGAGTCATTATTAAGCTCGGGTAACCTAGAGAAATGGTCAGCTACCACATTTTCACTACCCTTCCTATCTTTCAACTCAAAATCGAACTCCTATAATAGGAGCACCCAACGGATCAACCTCGGCTTTGCATCTCTCTTTGTCATTAAAAATTTCAAAGCCGAGTGATCAGTGAAAATTACAACTTTTGAATAAATTAGATACTGGCGCAGTCTCTCGAAAGCATAGACTACCGCCAGCATCTCCTTTTCAGTTGTAGAGTATTTATACTGTGCAGGATCCAGTGTTTTACTGATATAACATATTACGTGGTGCTTTCCCTCCTTTTTCTGCCCAAGGACAGCACGAACAGAAATATCACTAGCATCGCACATCAATTCAAATGGCAAACTCTAATCAGGAGCTTGCACAATAGGCATAGATATCAGAGCTTCCTTTAGCTTGTTAAAGGCATTTAGGCATCTCTCATCAAAGTTAAAATCGACATCTTTCTAAAGTGATTCATTCAAGGGTTTTGCTAAAGTCGAAAATCCTAAGATGAGACGCCTATAGAATCATGCGTGTCCAAGAAAGGATTATACTCTTGTAACTGAGGTAGGTATAGGAAGATTCCTTATCACATCAATTTTAGCAGGATCTACCTCTATGCTTTTGAAAGACACTTTGTGGCCTAGGACAATGCTTTGAACTAAAAAGTGACATTTCTCCCAATTTAGTACAAGATTTGTTTCTTGACACCCTAATAAAACTTTCTCAAGATGTGTCAAGAAAGTGTCAACATAAGACCCTCTAACAGAAAAATCATCCATGAACACTTCCATGAAGTCCTCTAATATATCAGCAAATATAGCCGACATGCACCTTTGGAAAGTGGATGAAGCATTACATAAACCGAAGGACATTCTCCTATAGGAAAAAGTCCCAAAAGGACAAGTGAAAGTTGTTTTCTGTTGATCCTTGGGGTGGATTAGGATTTGAGAGAAACCCGAGTAACCATCTAGAAAACAACAGTACCTGTGACTGGCTAATCTTTCAAGCATCTTGTCGATGAAGGGTAAGGGAAAGTGATCCTTTCTTGTAGCCTTATTGAGTTTGCGATAATCAATGCAAACTCGCCATCCTGTGGTGGCTCTAGTCGGGATCATCTCTCCTTTGTCATTCTCGATAATGGTCATTCCTCCCTTTTTAGGAACAACATGAACAGGACTAACCCATCTACTATCCAAAATTGAGTAGATGATGCCGGTCTTGAGGAGTTTGAGGATTTCATCCTTAACTACCTCTTTCATACTTGGATTCAGCCTTCTTTGTGGCTCAATGGAGGAAAACTGTTCATCATCAAGATGAATCCGGTGCATAACAAGGGATGGACTAATCCCTTTCAAATCACTTAGTGAATACCCGATGACATCTTGATATTTCCTTAATAAAATAAGTAGTTTTTCCAACGAAATGTCATCAAGCTCAGAATTCACTATGACAGGGTTGTCTTCATCATCATCAAGATAGGCATATTTTAGGCTAGGAGGTAAAGGCTTCAAAGTCCCTTGGGGGGAAGTCTTAGGACTTTTCCCCTTATGTATAATACCTTCCTCAACCTCGCAAAGTTGCTCATACTCTGCTTCTTTTTTCTCATAATCCTGGGCCTTATCTAAATGACCCTCCAACTGCTCATCTATTATAGAGGTATTCTCATCATTCATTTGATACCCAACCTCTCTTTCCCTTTCCCCGTAACAACCCTCACTCTCCCTATTGTCTACTTCAAGGAAATAGACCTGTTTAACCATAGGCTTCTTTAAAAGAGGGGAGATTTTGAAGACTACCTTCACTTGGGCTACTTCTACCGTTATGGTGTCATCATGGCAATTAATAACTGCCCAAAGTGTTTTCTGAATGGCTCTGCCCAAGATAAGTGGAGTATAAGGGTCCTCTTCCATTTCCATTACTACAAAATCACAAGGGACCACTAGTTCTCCTACCTGAATAGGTATGTTGTCAAGCTCTCCACATGGCACTTTAATGCTCCTATCAGCCAGTTGGATCGTTTTCCTTGAAGGTCTAAGGTTAAAGGGGAACTTTTTGGCGATCGATAGAGGCATAAGACTAATTGAAGCCCCTAGATCGGCGAGCGCCCCTTTAGGATCAAGGTTTCCCAACTTTACAGGGAGGTTATAAGGACCAGGATCTCGCTCCTTCATAGGCATTTTCCCTTGCAGTATGGAGCTAACCTAATGGGGGAGACTAATTACCTCTTCCTCAAGCTTTTTCTTGTTGGACAATAAGTCCTTCAAGAACTTAGCATACTTTGGCATCTGTGCCATAGCATCAAGGAATGGAATTTTTATCTCCATCTTTTGTAAATGTTCAAGAAGCTTCTTGAACTTATCATCAAGTTGCTTCTCAACTTTCCTATAGGGAAAAGGAAGCGGGAGTGCATATAAGTTTTCTAACCTCTTTTTCTCCTCAATCCTCTTTCTCCTCTCTTCCTCACTCTCTACTGGCTTCTCACTCCCTATCTTAACATTGACGTCCTCCCCACCTCTTTCATATTCAACTACTGACCCCTTACCTTGTTCCTCCTCTTTTCCATTTTTATGCACTCTCGTCTCATCACTCACCCGTACCAAAGGTGCATCAATCTGATATGAAGGACTGTCATACTGAGTCCCAGATCTCAGGTGGATAGCTTTAGCAGTGTGTTCGTTTGGGTTTGGGTGCTGAGGTGGAGGTTGTGTAGAGGGGTTAGGTTGAGGGTGAGATGGGAATAGCGGTGGTGCTGGATAATTAGCCATTTGGGCAAGTTGGGTTTCAAACAATATTTGCTGAGCTTGAAGTTGTTGTATTTGTTGGATGAGAGTCTGATTAATCTGAGTTAGACTCTGAATCTGCTGAGCAAGAGTTGTTACTTGGGAGGCTAAATGATCATTAGTTAAGGTATGACCATGTTGTGGTTGAGAACCCATATGATGAGGTTGATTAGGTGGGAAAGGCAGGTTCGAACCATTTCTAGGTCCTTGGTAAAACCCTGGGGGTCTATACATATTAGGCCTAGGTAAATTTCCATTAGATTGGTTTCCTTGGAAACCTTGGTTATTAAACCCACCTTGAGCATTTCTGTTGTATCTCGGGTGGAAGTTTCCTTGGTTTTGGTTTGAGTTAAAGGGAGGTTTATACGGTTGATTCAGGAAAGGTTGTTGCCCATACCCTACTCCTTGTCCCTGTCCACCATAGTTAAGGGCTGCTACATGATCAGGGTTATACCCATAACCGTCATAGTTCATCACCTGCGGTTCTGGGTTATAACCTCCATAGTCAACTGCAGTGCTCGGAGTGCGAACCACCGTAATAAGATGTATCATTATTGGTACCCCCGCATATGGCACATGCAAAGTGCTTTTCACGCACTGGAGGGGTGTTTGAACTACCAGCTAGGCTTAATTTGGATAATTTCTTATCTATGACTGCTTCTATCTTAGCACTAATGGTGTCCAAATTGGTTGTGTCTATCATCCCTCTAGGTAAACCCTGACTCCTAGTTCCTCCCCAGGCACTATTCTTAGCAACTTCCTCAATTTTGGCTTTTACCTGGGTGCAAGGAATTTTGGATAGTTGGCCACCTACTGCTGAGTCTAGGAGTGCTTTGGTGGAGTCATTAAGACTATCGTAAAAGAATGTGTTGAGATGGTTTTCCTCGTACTCATGGTGGGGGCATGCTCTAATCATTCTTTTAAATCTACTATAGGTAGCACTAAGGTTCTCATCATCCTCTTGGGTGAATGACGCATTTTTCTTACGCCAATCTTGCGTTCGAACCGTAGGATAGAACCTTTCTAGAAATGCGGTTTTTAGTTGAGCCCAATTTACAATAGAATTGGGTTCTAAGCATTTGTACCCATCTTTGGCATCTCTTTCTAGACTCAAATGGAATAGGTGCATTCGCACATAATCTGGACTATTAGGGCGAGGAGGAATAAGTCCACAAATGTCAGAAAATGCCTCTAAATGTTGAAGAGTTTATTCATTCCTTAAGCCACTAAAGGGTGTTTCCTTAACCATTCTGGTGAACTGAGGGTGTAGTTGGTATGGTGTAGTAGCAACAGAGAGCACTACACCTCCTTGGAACTCTTGTGAGCCAGGAGTTTCGAATTGACCAAACAATTGATGTTCGTCGGCCATTAGGGATATGGATGGGTTTTGGACAGATTGTGAGGTGTGCTTTGAAGGGCGTTGTCTACTCACACGTTGGATTTCAGGATTATAAGAGGTAATTGGCTAGTTTGACCTACCCCTACTATGGGGCATGCAAACAGCAAAGTCAAAGACAACCACTAACAAAAAGAAAAACAAAAACAGCAAAAAGAAATGAAATGAAATAAAGTTATATCAAGAACAGAAAAATCTAAATATTACGCCTTGTCCCCGACAATGGCGCCATTTTGATAACAGTCTTTTTGGTCGTTTAACTAAAAGATTAGTTATGCAAACAAAATTTATACCAACCTACGAACTATACGAGTATAGTGGAGTAGGGGGTCAATCCACGAGGACAAAGGATATCAAGACTTTAATTCTTAACACAACCGGACTATTTGGATTTGGAAATAACTAAACTAATAAAAAGAACATAGATAACGATAAATCATGAAGTAAATCAAATAGAGAAAAACGGGGACAAGATTAGATCCACCCTAGGAATGAAGCTTTCAAAACCGAACATGGTAGGTTAGAGAAAATGTGATAACAACTAGCATGGACATCCAAGAATACGAGAGGAAGTTGGTGATTCCACAAATCACAATGAACGACCTATAATCGCCTTATGTCTCCAAAGGAGTGGCACGATAAGATTCGCACTGGATTTCGAAACTACTTATTATCATCATTCCTATAATTGTAAGCAATAAAGATCATAGCTTTTCCTAGGGTTTTACTAATCGAAACACCTAAAAGAACTACTCACACATATTTATGCTATATGACATAGAGATATTCAATAAAGCAAATGAAACGAACATGAAAGGAAATCAACAAGAATGAAAGCAAATCAGAAATTATGCTAATAAATGATAAATATAGAACTAAACATGCAATGAAATAAAGCGAATGAATTAAAAGCAAAGGAATAGATTAGAACTCACAAAAGCTTCAATGTATTATCCACAAACAGAATTTGAATGACAAAGTGTTGAGAGAACTGAAAACCGAAAGCTAAAACTAAAAGAATTTTGAGGCTAAAGAAAACTAAAAGTGCATAAAATATATAAACCTCGCTCCTCCCCCCAGAGGGAGGGGTATTTATAAAAAAACATAAAAGACCTACGAAAACCCTAAAATGCATATGGGTCGGCCCTAAAAAGAAGTAGTTATTCCGGAGAAAACACTATCATTCGACCGAATTCAAGTCCCATTCGCCCGAATATGACTCCATTCGCCCATTCTAGAGGCTCCGAAGTATCGACCTCTGTCCACCATTTGCCCAAATGTAGAGGCTGATTCCGCCGAATGGAAGCTCATTTGCCCAAATGAGTTCCATTCGGCCTTCCTAGTGACCAAGGATTAATGCTCTGAAGTCTGCTTCTCATTCGATCGAATGTGTCTCAGATTCGGTTGAATCTGAGACCATGCATTCCTCTTTTCATTTCTCTTATTTCTAAACTCTGTGGGATCTTCATGAGTGGCTTAAAACATTTGCCCAAGCTATGATACGCATGTCAAAGGCTCGAATGCATCGCATTTCACCTTGTAATCATCAAAAGTACCTGAAATGCACTTAAGACAACTCGAAGACAAGATCAAGGTGAAATCAAGCATAATATGCATAAAACCAATATAAAACTACGAGACTTGACACTAAAGTGAGGTAGTAAGCGTGCTCTAAAACGAGCACATCAAAGGGCTGTAGAGATTCCAGTTTGTTACATCAGGAGTTGATTTACGTTTAATGTTATTTCATAAGTCTTTTGGTTTTTCGCTGCAAAACTCTATTTTATAGATCTTAACGTTTGAACATGTGGCGGTAGCACACCGGTAGTTTCCTAAAGGTTTGGTTTTTGGAAAATGGGAATTACCGAGGTGTTACATCTTTTATGTAATGATTGAAGATGATGCAAAATTCAACTACATAAACTTTTTAATTTTTTTTCATATACTTTGATGAGCCTTGATCAATCAAAGAGTCACCATTCTTGAAGAACTCTTGTGATCAACTCACATACATTCAATATTATGCACCTTTTATTCACCCAAGATGTGATTTCCAAGGAACATTCTCCTTCCTTCACTAGGTCAAGCCTTAAGACTTAAGAGCCTTGCTTTGAGCACTACCTTCAAGGATCCATTCTCATGAGATGACTCCTCTCAGTCCTAATGCAATCCCCTTCCCTTGCATCTTTAATTATTTTAATGCATTTACCTTTGGTATCTTTTTGTCTTTTAATTTAGTCTGTGATGACGAGACTTGAACATCTTTAATCTCTTTAGACGTCCTCGCAAAACCCTAAATATTTATCACACTTGAATGAATGTTTAGGGTTTATCCTAAAGACTCATTTCCTAGCATCATGAAGAATACTTTGATATTCTTTTTAATTCCATGTCTATGATATTTCAGGGCTAAATTATATAAGTCATTTTAAAAATAAGACTCTTCTCTCAGTTGAACTAAATCACTAGGGATAGCTTCTTTAAAATTAATTCTTCATTTTATGAGCAAACCTTCAACTCATTTACATGCATAATCCATACCTTGTATTTTTTAAATATTATTCTTTACTTACTTTATTTAAATTTATGAACTTTTATTGACTTGCTTCTTACTATGTTGTAATTATGTGAACACATTTATCTTTTGACTTGATCAAACCTTATTAAAGTGCTATCACACCTAATAAAATAAATTTGGATAACTAGTTCTAGGATCCTTTGATCTTGAGAACTCTTGAAGAAGTAAGCACCCTAATTTAGATTTACTTGCATAAATTCTTAACTTGCAAAATGATGTGCTCATTTTACAGCACGTTTATTACCTCATTTCAGTGTCAAGTCTCGTAGTTTTGTATTGGTTTTATGCATATTATGCTTGATTTCACCTTGATCTTGTCTTCGAGTTGTCTTAAGTTCATTTCAGGTACTTTTGATGATTTCGAGGTGAAATGTGATGCATTCAAGCCTTTGACCCGCGTATCATAGCTTGGGCAAATATTTCAAGTCACTCATGAAGACCCCACGAAGTGTAGAAAAGGATAGAAGTGAAAAGAGTAATGCATGGTCTCAGATTAGACCGAATCTGAGACACATTCGGCCGAATGGTGCAGATTCGACAGAATCTGTGACACATTCGGTCGAATGCAAGGCTATCTTCAGAGCTTTTGAGTCCTTGCCACTGGAAAGGCCGAATGAAACTCATTCGGGCGAATGAGCTTCCATTCGGCCGAATCAACCTCTATATTTGGGCGAATGGTGAACAGAGATCGATTCTTTGGAGCTTCTGGAATGGGCGAATGGAAGTGTATTTGGGCAAATTGAGTTGTATTCGGCCGAATGAGACTTGAATTTGGTCGAATGACAGTGTTTTCTCCTGAACAACTACCTCTTTTTAGGGCCGGCCCATATGCATTTTAGGGTTTTCGTAGGTTTTTCATGTTTTGTTATAAATACCCCTTCCTCTGATGAGAGGGGGGACAGCTAGGTTTTTATATTTTATGCACTTTTAGTTTACTTTAGCCTCCAAATTATTTTGGTTTTAGCTTTCGGTTTTCAGTTTTCTCAACACTTTGTCGTTCGAATTCTGATCGTGGATGATACATTGAAGCTTTTTTTGTGAGTTTTAATTTATTCCTTTGCTCTTAATTCATTCGCTTTACTTTATTACATGTTTAGTTCTAAGTTTATCGTTTACCAGCATACTTTCTGATTTGCTTTCATTCTCGTTAATTCCTTCCATGTTCGTTTCATTTGCGTTGTTGAATACCTTTATGTTTTTAAGCATGAATATGTGTGAGTAGTTCTTTTAGGGGTTTTGATTGGTGAAACCCTAAGAAAAGCTATGATCTTTATTGCTTAAGGTTGTAGGAATGATGATAATAAATAGTTTTGGAATCCGATGCGAATCTTGTCCTGCCACTCCTTTGGAGACATAGGGCGATTATAGGTCGTTCGTTGTGATTTGTGGAATCACCAACTTCCTCTCGTATTCTTGGATGTCCATGATAGTTATTATTAGATTTTCTCTAACCTATCATGTTCGGTTTTGAAAACTTCATTCCTAGGGTGAATCTAATCTTGTCCCCATTTTTCTCTATTCGATTTACTTCGTGATTTATCGTCATCTATCTTCAGGATATTAGTTTTAGTTGAATTTCCAAATCCAAATAGTCCGATTGTGTTAAGAGTTAAAGTCTTGATATACCTTGTCCTTGTGGATCGACCCCTCTACTCCACTATACTCGTATAGTTCGTAGGTTGGAATAAATTTTGTTTGCATAACTTATCTTTTAGTTAACGACCTAAAAAACCGGTTATCACAAAACCCAATAAATCTAGAGGTGTGCCTCTATTGTTTATGAGTGAATGCCTAGGAACTATCAAATATTAACATGTTCCATCTTAATGAAAATGCTTGCATATCATCTCAGAATTGACGTAGATTGTTCATTCCTGAACTCATGAATAGCACTTCTAAGATTGTTTATGCGTGTTATTTTGATATTAAAACCCAAGTTAGTGTCCAAACCGCCCTTAATGCACTCACGATTAGTCGGGCACTAGTGGGGGAGGGCATCTTACCTTATGCACTTTTTATTATTTTTCTTCTTTAACTTAGTTTATGATATAAAAGATGAACATCTTCACTTCTAGTATACCATTCAATCAATCAATCTTTTTATGGGAAAATTTTGAGCAATCATCATACTTGAATGCTTGTTTAAGTGTTAGTCCAAAGCTCATTTCTTACATCATAAATCATACTTTGATGTTTTGTTTCTTTCTTTTATATCATCATTATCTAAGAACTAATCCAAACAAGTCCTTTATACTAGATTGTTCAAGTTGAAATAAGTCTTGGAGAGAAGTCGCTTTAGGCTTTATTTTCATTTGTTAAGTCAATATTTAAACTTTTCTTCATGAATCATACACTGCATATTTTGATATTGCACTTTAAATATTACACCTTTATTATTTTATTTTATTTTTTTGCACTTTATTTTTACAAGATCCTTATATTGACGTAAATGCTTGATCACCTTTAATATTTGCACCTAATTGAAGACTTATTGAAGTGCAAACCATGCCTTATAAGATAAACTTTGGACAACCGGCTTCGCACCTCTTAAATTTGAGGACTCTTAAGGAATTTATCATCTACATGATTCTTAAAGTGTGAACCCACCTAATCTAGAATGTGCTTCTTTGATTTTGCATATGCCTTAGGAACTAATAATCATAAGTTATTCTTATTAATTCAATTTGCAAAGACATTATTTTCTGATCAACGTAGATCGCTCATTCTTGGACATATCTTTGGTAAAATGAGACCATTTACATGAGTTAAACTCACGATTCAAATTCATGTACACATCTAAACCGCATTTATTAGTTTGGTGGAAACTCCTTAAAAATATTTGGAACCCAAATAATATGAAGATAGCTAAGCCATGATGCCAAATGTTCGTGATTGTGCAAATCGTAGGCCCTAGTGGGAAAATGTCCCTTCATTTTATCTTCATTGAGAAAGGTAGGCTGAGTTATAAAAAATTTAGTCTTTTAGTGATAATTCACCCATTTAGTTATCCATCCTCACACTAACTTTATTAAATCCCTCCTACATCTATCATAAGGTAAGTATTGCAGAAAGCACAATAGCATTGCAGGCAAAATTCTGTTCACAATCATGAACACAGGTTCGATCAACGGAAAATGCAGACTGGAAAGGTTTTACATGCTATGGAAACTTCTTAAGTAATGCTCAAATTTTCGCATATATGCTACATAATTCTTTTGCATCTTACATGATTTGTTTGCTAATAGGGCCAAGGATCGGTCGTCAGGACACCTACTATCAAAGAACCTCTACTTCACCTATTACAAGTAACGTGTAAGTAAGGGTCGAATCCATAGAAAATGGATCTTAATAGATATTGAACTTTAGCAATTCAACTACAAGCTAGTTTTAACTAAGGTAAGGAACGATTTAAATCAAACTAAGAATGCAAATCTTAAAGTTCTAAAGGGTAGTTATATAAAGTAAAAGCATTAGTGGTTCGGGATTCAACACCAATTCTTAACATAAATGAGCTAAAACTAGAGATTGGACTCAAAATGAGATAATATGAGGCTCACAACCTCACTACCGATCTATGCATCGAACCTAAAACATGTTGCAGGGAAGGGGTTTCATCCAAGAACCAACCTCCTAGTCATCTTCAAGGAAGGATCATTACAATTGGGATTTCCTCGCCTAATCGTATTCTAAAGCATCCAAACAACACAATAGATTCAAACACAACAACCAATGGCTCGCAAGTCGACAAAATCTAACACCAGGTCACTATCCAAATCAACATTTTTCAATGTCTTCGACCTAGGAACGCAAATGGAAGAAACCTATATGGCCAATCTAGGCTCTAACCAAAACCCGACATCAAATCAAATATTATTCATCAAGAAACCAACTCCAAGCTTTAAACATCATCCATGCTTGTGATCGGATTTTCACCCTATCCCCTAACTAATATAACTACTCATATTTAGAACTAACAAACATTGTAAAATTGATAAAGCAAGATATACTACCAAATCACGAAAAAGATTAACTAGTATTATGAAATAAACCTAGAATTAACAAGCGTAAGTCAAGAAAAAGCATAAAACTGAAAAACAAAATATAAAGAAAGAGAAGGGAAAGAAAATATTGAATTTTATAGATTGAAATTGATGTCTAACAAGCCTTGATGCAAAGAATATAACAAAAACCGATACAAAATCTTTAACTAATCAAAGGAAAATTATGATGGAAAAGCAAAACCCTCGAACTCTCTTCTCTACTCTAAACTAGGCTAAGAATAATGCTTAATGACAGCTTTGTCATTCATGCCCTCTTTTGCCTCCTCAAATTCTCGTAGAAGCGTTTGAAAAGAACACGAAATTTGCCAAAATAGAATTTAGTGGGCACTCAGTTTAAGTGGTAAGCGCCCGCTCATAAGAGAATTTTTGGCTTTTTAGTGAACTGAGCGGCCGCTCAGTTCAGCCATGAGCGCCCTCTTGCCAACCGTTTATTGTTCGCTCATTAAGTTCATTCTATCAACTTCGATTGAACTGAGCACCCGCTTGAGATTCTTCTAAGCAGTCGTTGAGGTCTTTTTCTCCTAAGAGGCCTCTTGGTTTAATTCTCAAGAAATCTCTTGGTTTCTTTTCTTGACTTTTATACTATGCATCTCTATTCCTTGGTTCTCATGCCCGTGCTAACCAGATATCTACATCAAGCCATGAAAACACGCATAAAAGTAGAAAAGAAATGGGAAATAAAGGAAAACAGGACCTAAAGTACGAAGAACGCTCCTAAGCCCATACCATGCACAAAGTGATGTAAAATGGAATAAAATGGGACGAACTTAGGCAAAAAGAGTACGAAATTCTTCTAGGAAGATAGATGAGTAACATAAATGTCACTCATCATTTTCGAATTACACAAAATTGTTGTGCATCATGCAAACTTTCTTTATCCAAGCTATCCATGGCTCCCCTAATAGTTTAGATTTTCCTCATAGTTTCTATATAAACCCACCTACAACCCATTAATCATCAGTCAACTATTATCTACCATTCATCCTATACTAATACCAATACCAATACCAATACCAATACTAATACCCTATATATATTCAACTTCAACAACTTTAAGAGAAATCAATGACATCATAATCAATTTTCAAGTTATCTCAAAACACATTTTCTAGTTCATATTATGACCCAAGCAATCAAAGTTTGATATTTGAGGTTTCATAAGTAATTTATATCTCTTTGTTGTTTACCAACCATTTTATTGATTTTTTAGCAATTTAAGTGATAATGCCTCATGGTATGTTCTATACAAATTTTTATCTATCATTTTAAACATGATTATAGACATAATTGGTATGATGTACATGATTTTATGTGTTGTTATGTTGCAAGGGATTTTATAATTTTATTGTGATAGTTATTATTAAATATATATGTTGGATATTGTGCTTTGATTCATGTTTTCACACTTTTATCATATTTTTAAGTATTTATTGTACATATTGCTTATATGATCACCTTTATTTAGCAATAACTAAGACATGTATTTATAATCACAACTAATAAAATAATTATGGACAATCAAATTAGGTACCCATTTAACATGATTATTTCAAGAAGTGATCATAAATATAAGTCTATTTTTGTGTGCATTAAGTCTAAACCATTTTTAAAATATTGTAGATAGTGTAATGTTAGGATTTTTAACTTGTTTATATATAACTCTAGAAATTAGCAATATATGTTTAAATCAAAGTAGTGATGCTTATAGATGGATTACAACTTAAGACCTAATTTATTTCTCATCACCGAATCCACTTGGGTTCAAGACCATGTATTGGAGTTAAAAATCTCAACAATTTGTAAATGAAAAATCTTTGCTATTTCCTTTGGTAAATTCCTTTGTTAGTCCCTATTGTTGAATTTTAGACAATGACTTAAAATTCTTCTTTAAAAATCCATTAACATCTTCTACTTTGACCCTTTTGAAACTTAACCACACAACATATCAATCTCAATATATATTTTCATAATAGTAATCATTACATATGTAAAAATAGTGAAAGTATTAGGTGATGTTTTGTTGTCATTTGTCAATAAAGATCTTGAATTGAGTAGTATTTTTATTAAAAAGTAGAGTAAGAAAAGATGGCCAAAGTTATAATATTATTACAAATTTTAATGTATTCAATGTATAAATACTTTTGTAAAGTTTTTAGGTGAAGAAAAAAAAATTATTTTTTAAATTTCCATTGTAAAAAAGTCATGTAATCAAATTTTTATACCAAGCTCTTTAAATAAGACTAGTTTTTTTTAAAAAAAAAAGGAAAAAAATATATATACTTCATATTCTTTAACCTAGGTACTCCCTTCGACCGGTTTTTATTGCTCTAATTGCTTCTTTGGGTTGTCTTGAAATGTTTGCTCCATTCCCTATTTTGGTAAAAGTCAGGCTGAGTTAAGCCCACTGTAAGTCATTAATGTGGGTTGGCTTTGTTGTGTTGGACGGCTCTCGTTACTTTCCCCCTTTACTAACTTTTTCCTCTCTTTTCCCAACCCTAACATAATCTCTGTCATACTCCCTCTTGATATTTCCACCATCTTCTCACTTCATGCATATGTAAATCCTATATCTATATCTCATTTTCTATAAGTTGTTGCCAAAAATTACACCAAAATTCGCATCTGCTCTTGATCTCCATTTTGAGGAGCATTTTGTTGGTAGGCTCACACCTCTTACTCCACTACTGTGAGCATTTCTTGCGGTTTCCCTTTGTTTTTTTTGTCGATTGTTGGTAAGATCGCCATGTGTGATGATATTTGGAGTGATTCTTGTGGACAATGGTTCGAGTTTGTGCCCGACACTCCCCCTTCTCCAAATCCTAGTCCTTTTTTGCTTCCTTGTATGCCTCCCTGTTGTCCTCCTTATTTGCTTCCTCGCACTCCTCCTACCCTTACCAATTCACCAAACACCACCTTCTTTTGAACCACCTCCCCACTTGGAGGTGTCGGAGACTCCAAAAGAAGTTTGGTCCACCCTGAGTATAAACGACAACAATAAAGAAGGGTAGAGAGAAGGCTTGAATGGGGGTGTGTTGAGTGGAGTAGGGGCCCGAATTTGGGTCGTTCGGTGGGTGATGAGGGAGTGAAATCTAAGGAGCATTAGTGGCTTCCTCCTGGCTACACACCTGGACCCAATCATGATATGCTCAAATTGCTTGTCCCTTCGTATTTTGTGAAGCCTGAGTGAAGTTCTCTTTGACTTATTCTTTTTTATTTCGTTCTTTAATCCTCCTATTTTGATTTTTTGTCGTAATTCATGTGGATTTGGTTATTTCTGAGTTCTCTTGACTGCTAGTTGCTTTAGATTTTTTCGGATAATTTGAATTATTGATTTATATCTTTGGATGTTATCTTTGTTATCCATGCTATTGATAGGGCTTTGGGTGTGATTCAAGCTTTTGATTTAGGTTGTTCTCTTTGTGATTCATTCTTCTATTTACATTTTCGGGTGTAATTCATGCATTTGATTTAGGTTTGTGTGTCTTCTCTACGTGTGATTCATTATTGTTTGAGTGTATGCTTCATGTCTTTTGTTCATGATTATGTTTAAATCACATGGTGATTCCTGTTTGAGTGCATGATTTATGTTTTTATTTTAGTGTATGCTTCTTGGTTTGTTGTGTCATTAAATGTATGCTTCTCTTTCTATTTTTGATCATCTATTTCCTGTTTTTGGTCATTATTGAAGACTCCACCTTGATTACTAATGTTTTTATGTTTAATGATGGAAGTTAAAATGCAAAGTCAAATAGAGTTGAAAACATGATGGAAACTAAAATGCATATAGTTGACAATGTGTTGGAAGAAATGGAAGCTATAATGCAAAAGCTTTATGCATTCTGTCAAAGGACGAGAATAACTCTTGAGCCACGTCTTCAAAAGCTTGAGCCACGTCTTCAAAAGCTTAAGCCACGTCTCAAAACAGTCAGCAAAGTTTAAACACTTTGTCAAAGGATAAGAATCTTCTAATTGCCTAAATCTTGTGTTTTATCCTTTCCCTATTTCACTTATTTTATGCTCTAACCTAACTTATTTATACATGATTTTACTGTCAAAGATATATCTTATTTTCAGCAAATAAGTGATGCTCATATCTGTTGAAGATTGTTCAAGTTAATTTTGGTAAATACCAAAATTCAAGCATTGTGGTTATGGAAGACGAAATCTGTTTTGAAGCTTCAAGGTGCAGCAAATAAAGTGGAAATGTTCTTGCTGTAATATACTCAATGATATCAATCTTCTACAGCCAAAATGAATTATTCTCTACAACCATATTGGAGGAAATATTGCTGAAAGTATTGAAGGCAAATCAGATTTTTAGCAGCCTATTTTGAGCCTCCTTTCAACGGCCTGAAATCAAGTTCAGTATATATTCCAAGCTTTGAAGCTGAAGAAAGGAAGAGAGACAACGTGAGACACAACGAAACAAAAAGAAAAGAGCAAAAGCTTTAATCGTGAATTTCAGTCACAAGCACATCATCAAAGCTTCATTATTTTCTCTCTAGTTCCATAAACTTTTCTTGTATTTAGATTGAGAGAAAATCAAAGTATAATCTCTTGAGTGTTTAAAAGAATTTTTTTTAGAGAGTGTTATACTAAGAGTATACCCATAATACTCAAACGTATAGAAAAAGAGAGAGCTTTTTATTACTAGGATCTAAGATGCTAAAGTGTAGCTGGGGTGCTATGGAGTAGAAGATGGGGATTAAGATCTTCTAGGGTGCTTTAGGTCTCTAAAGGAAGTAATAAAAGAGCGAGTTAAATCCTAAGGGTTGGACAACCCTAGGCGGAGACGTAGGCAAATTAGTTGCTGAACTTCGTATCAAATCTCCGTGTTTTATCTGATCTCTTTTCTGCCCTCATTGCTTACATTTTATGTTTGCTTCGCTCATCAATCAAAGCAGCGAACACTCAAAGCCTGAGCAAAAGCCTTTGAAACCAATTTCAAGGCTTTGACGTCCAGTTTCAAAGATAAGCCTTAACGCTTATATTCCGCCTTTGAAAGTCAGTTCAATACCTTGAATTGAGACCCTGAATGCGAAAATCGGTTATACTCTATTCACCCCCCCACTAGAGTGTAATTAATCATATTCCATCTCCCTATTGATTCTTTAATTGGTATCAGAGCTAGACTCACAAGGAAAAGATTTAATCATCTGTGAGGAAAAATGAATTCAATAGGTGATGGTGGTTTTGCTCAAGGAAGGTCTACCAATCGCCCTGCTCTATTTTGTGGTAATAATTTTGCCCATTGGCGTTCAATGATGCAAATGTTTGTGATTGATCAAGATTTGGAACTCTGGGATATTATCAAGAAAGGTCCTAGGGTGCCAATGAAGATTAATGAAAGCGGCACAATGGTTCCTAAAGAAGATGATGATTTTACGCAATCAGATTTGGAAAGTGTTGCTAAAAACTATCGAGCCATGAACCTTCTCTATTGTGGTTTAGATGCAAATGAATTCAATAGAGTTTCTGCATGCAAAAGTGCTAAAGAGATATGGGATAAATTGGTGGTCACATATGAAGGAACGAGTCAAGTCAAAGAGAGCAAGATAAGCATCTTCCTTCGGCAATATGAGTTGTTCAAAATGACGCCTAATGAAACCGTGAAAGAGATGTTCACAAGATTTACCCAAATAGTGAACAATCTGGATTCTCTTGGTAAGGTATTCACAAATTAAGAAAAGGTGAGAAAGATTCTACGGTATCTTCCAAAATCAAAGTGGGGTCCAAAGGTAACCGCGATAGAAGAAGCTCAAAATTTGAGAACCTTGCCTTTGGATGATCTTCTTGGAAAATTGATCACACATGAGATGTCTCTTAATGAAGAAGATGGTGAACCAGCATCTTCAACCAAAAATTTAGCACTCAAAGCAAAGAGAGAATAAGATACAACGGAAAATAAAGTTAGTGATGATAGTGATGATGAAGATCCACTTGCTCTCATCGCTAGAAGTCTTGCCAAGATTCTAAAAATGAAGAAGAATTTCTCAAGAGGCAGAGACTATCATTCAAATAATTATAAAGGTAAGTCATCCAACTCAATGAATAAAGTTAATACACTAGCATGCTATGAGTGTGGTGAAACAGATCACTTAGTGAAAGATTGCCCTCAACGAAAGAAGAAGCCTTTCCACAAAAAGGATTATAAGAAGAAAGCTATGGTTGCTTCATGGAGTGATTCAGATTCATCTAGTGACTCAAAAGATGAACAAGCAAACCTATGTCTTATGGCTAATCATGATGATGCAAAGAAAGAACATCTTGAGGTAATGGTGAAAAATTTAATCTCAAGTCCAATTGATATTCTGTCCGAATTCTTGCAAAATATGATTATAAATGAAGAGAGTTTGATTCTTGAGTCCAAGATTCTCAAGGAGAAGCTAAACCAACAGGTAAGTATCTCTGAAAGTCTCGCTAAGGAACTAGGTAAGTATCTCTGAAAGTCTCGCTAAGGAACTAACTGATCTCAAAGCCTCTCAGTCAGCTTTTAAACTCAGGGTTCAAGCCTCGGAGTCATCCTTTGACACCCAGGTCAAGGCCTTGAAAACTGAAAACACTGTTTTAAAATGAAAGCTCGCCTCTTTGAGTTATAGTAATGATAACTTGGAGAAAGAAAAGAAGCTACTGGCTGGGAAGTGTAGAGAGCAACATAATTCCTTGGTTAGATTTGCTCACTCCGAATCTACTCTTGAAAAAATGCTAGGTGAGCACCAATCATCCTTGAATAAAAGCGGTCTTGGTTACAACAAAAATTGTCAAAATAAAACCATGACTACGTTTGTAAAAGCAAAGGATAATTAGCGAACACCTACATGTTTTTACTGTTGCAAAAAGGGTCACACTAAGCTAACTTGTCCTTTTTGTAGGAATGACCCTCAAATTCTTAAAAATTCATTTCCTATTTTTCTTCGAGACCAGATCAAGCAAGTATGGGTTCCTAAAGGGACTAGACCACCTAACATGGTCCATCCCGATTATGAATCTAAATTTGCAATTTGGTCTAGTCGAAAGGATTGATGTTTTGTTTTTTTGTAGGAAATCACCAAGAGCAAAGATTATAAGTGGATTCTAGATAGTGGATGCTCACGGCACATGAGTGGGAAGTCCTCTTTATTTTCAATGATCAAAGAGCAATCTGCTGGAACAATTACACTTGGTGATAAAGGAAAGTGTAGAATAATTGGTATTGGAAAAGTTGGAGATAATGCATCAAACACCATTGATGATGTGTACCTAGTTGAAGGTCTTAAATACAACTTTCTTAGCATCTCTCAATTATGCGATAAAGGTAATAAAGTCATCTTTGATGAAGAAAAATGCGAGGTACAAAGAAAGATGGACGGTAAAATTATTTTAATTGCTCCTCGTTGCAATAATGTTTATGCTTTTCATACTAACCAAGTTGCAAGTACTAGCTTAAAATGTCTTAAGGCCTTGACCAGCGACTCAAGGTTTTGGCACCGAAGGTTAGGTCATATTAATATGCATACCATGAAGAAGCTTTTCTCAAAGGACTTAGTACGTGGACTACCAAAGTTAGATTTCAAAGAAAAAGAGCTTTGCAAAGCATGTGCAAGAGGTAAACAAACAAAAGGATCCTTCAAAGCCAAAAAGGTTGTAAGTACCTCTCGCCCAATAGAGCTTCTACACATAGATTTATGTGGTCCTATGCGTGTTAAATCACCTAAAGGTAAACAATACATCCTTGTTGTTGTTGATGATTTTTCCCGTTTTACTTGGATTGCATTTTTGCGTGAAAAATCAGAGGCTTTACTAGAGTTTTCAAAAATTTGCAAAGAATTACAAACATTAAAAAACCTACCCATAGTTACTGTGAGAAGCGATCATGGTAGAGAGTTTGATCAACTAAAGTTTGATAACTTTTGTGCTAAATATGGTATTTCTCCCAATTTTTCAGCTCCTAGGACACCTCAACAAAATGGAGTTGTGGAACGAAAGAACCGCACTCTTGAGGATATGTCTAGGACAATGCTTTTGGAAAATGATTTGCCAAAATACTTTTGGGCAGAAGCTGTTAATACAGCAAACTATATTTTAAACCGTTGTTTGATTCGCCCTATTTTAAAGAAAACTCCTTACGAATTGTTTAAAGGTAGAAAGCCTAATATTTCCTATTTCAAACCTTTTGGATGTATGTGCTTTGTTCATAATAATGGCAAAGATAACCTTGGTAAATTTGATGCACGTAGTGATGAAGCAATTTTGTTAGGTTACTCCTTGAATTCTAAAGCTTATAGAGTTTTCAATAAGCGTACTAAAGTTGTTGAAGAAAGTATACATGTGATCTTTGATGAAACCGAGAACGGTATCTTGAGTGATGGTTTTACAGGTTTAAACTTGAATAAGCATGAAGGATATTCATTTGAGACAGAAGAAGAAGAAAGTTCATCAGATAATGAAATGGAGAAATCTGCCCAGAATATGCAAGAGCCAATTTTAGACGCATATGAATTAAATCAAAGCCTTAACCAGCATCCTCAAGATCATGAAACTCCATCTCAAAGTCTTGAATAGATGAACAATATTATATCAGAAGTCACTCCAGGGCCTTCAGACCCATCTCAAGGCCTTGAAAGGATACTTCAGGAAACAACATCAGTTCCTTTGATGCTGCCACGAAAGTTCAAATACTCCTCATCTCATCCAACAAACAATATAATTTCGGATCCAAAAGCTAGTATACAAACACGCTCTAATGTTAAAAATTTGTGTGCATTTCACGCTTTTATTTCTCTTGTAGAACCGAAGAATATCAATGAAGCACTTCAAGAGCCCGATTGGATTTTAGCTATGCAAAGTGAGCTAAATGAATTCGAAAGAAATAAAGTGTGGACACTCACACCAAGACCAAAGGATCATTCAATTATTGGAACAAGGTGGGTGTTCAGAAATAAGCTTGATGAGAATGGAAAGATAGTGAGGAACAAAGCAAGGTTAGTAGCCCAAGGTTATAATCAAGAAGAAGGGATAGATTATGAAGAGACATTCGCTCCCGTGGCTAGAATGGAGGCTATTCAAATGCTCCTTGCCTTTGCTTCCTTTATGCGAATTAAATTATTTCAAATGGATGTCAAATGTGCATTCTTGAATGGTTATTTACAAGAAGAAGTATATGTTGCTCAACCCCCTAGTTTCGAAAATGAGAAATTTCCAAATCATGTTTTTAAACTTGACAAAGCGCTCTATGGTTTGAAACAAGCTAACCCCAAAGAATCTCATTTGAGTGCAGTTAAGAGGATTTTACGCTATCTCAATGGGACAAAGGATTTCGGTCTTTGGTACTCTTGTAATAGTAACTTTGAACTTGTTGGATATTCAGATGCTGATTTTGCAGGTTATAAAGTAGATAGAAAGAGTACTTCAGGTTGCTGTCAATTCTTGGGATCATCTCTCATTAGTTGGCATTCAAAGAAACAAAATTTGGTGGCACTCTCTACTGCCAAAGCCGAATACATTGCAGCTGGTGCTTGTTGTTCACAAATTTTGTGGATATCTCAACAATTAAGAGACCTTGAGTTAGACTTCAAAGGCATACCTATTAAGTGTGACAACACGAGTGCTATATCCATAATGAAGAATCCAGTTCAGCACTCTCGCACTAAACATATTGATGTTAGACATCACTTCATACGTGATCATGTGGAGAAAGGAGACGTATCTATATCTTTTATTTCTACTGATTTGCAACTCGCTGACATCTTCACCAAGCCTTTGAGCGAAGAACGATTTACTTTATTCGTCTTGAGCTTGGAATGTTAAATAGGAAAGCATCCTCGTAGGGGGAGCTATTTGAGTAAGTTATATATGTTTATTTTTGCATGTGTATGTCAAAGTCTTGACACTCTTGTCATTGCCTTGACGTACTGTCACTTTTTAATATTAATATTGGATCAAAATGTTTGGTACTTATCCTATAGATAATTATCAAATATTTATTAAATGATTTTTGAAATGTTTTGGATACATAAATTGCGGATGGATCTGTTGCTTTTGCTTTCAATGTTTTTAAAATTTTATTCCATTCGTTTTAAAGATTCTCATGGCCTTGAAGCTGTTTTCAAAGTTTTCCGCGTATTTTATTTTTAGCTTTCAAAGCCTTGACTGATTGATTTTTTTTAAGCAACGCCTTTTTGTTTTCATGTCTTTAAAGGTTTTACTGTTTTATATCTTTTCGTTATTTTGAACAAGTCTTCTTGTGATCCAACATTTATATTTTCCCACCTTGTCGGAAGATAAAAAGGGGGAGAGTATTTATGTATTATCTATTTAAAGGGGAGAATATTTTTTATGCATTTTATTCTTTGACGTTTGCATATAATGTTTTGTCTTCCATCAAGGGGGAGATTAAAGACTCCACCTTGATTACTAATGTTTTTATGTTTAATGATGGAAGTCAAAATGCAAAGTCAAATAGAGTTGAAAACATGATGGAAACTAAAATGCATAGAGTTGACAATGTGTTGGAAGAAATGGAAGCTATAATGCAAAAGCTTTATGCATTCTGTCAAAGGACGAGAATAACTCTTGAGCCACATCTTCAAAAGCTTGAGCCACGTCTTCAAAAGCTTGAGCCATGTCTTAAAACAGTCAGCAAAGTTTAAACACTTATTATCTATTTAAAGGGGAGAATATTTTTTATGCATTTTATTCTTTGATGTTTGCATATAATGTTTTGTCTTCCATCAAGGGGGAGATTGAAGACTCCACCTTGATTACTAATGTTTTTATGTTTAATGATGGAAGTCAAAATGCAAAGTCAAATAGAGTTGAAAACATGATGGAAACTAAAATACATAGAGTTGACAATGTGTTGGAAGAAATGGAAGCTATAATGCAAAAGCTTTATGCATTCTGTCAAAGGACGAGAATAACTCTTGAGCCACGTCTTCAAAAGCTTGAGCCACGTCATCAAAAGCTTGAGCCACGTCTCAAAATAGTCAGCAAAGTTTAAACACTTTGTCAAAGGATAAGAATCTTCTAATTGCCTAAATCTTGTGTTTTATCCTTTCCCTATTTCACTTATTTTATGCTCTAACCTAACTTATTTATACATGATTTTACTGTCAAAGATATATCTTATTTTCAGCAAATAAGTGATGCTCATATTTGTTGAAGATTGTTCAAGTTAATTTTGGTAAATACCAAAATTCAAGCATTGTGGTTATGGAAGACGAAATCTGTTTTGAAGCTTCAAGGTGCAGCAAATAAAGTGGAAATGTTCTTGCTGTAATATATTCAATGATATCAATCTTCTACAGCCAAAATGAATTATTCTCTACAACCATATTGGAGGAAATATTGCTGAAAGTATTGAAGGCAAATCAGATTTTCAACAGCCTATTTTGAGCCTCCTTTCAACGGCCTGAAATCAAGTTCAGTATATATTCCAAGCTTTGAAGCTGAAGAAAGGAAGAGAGACAACGTGAGACACAACGAAACAAAAAGAAAAGAGCAGAAGCTTTAATCGTGAATTTCAGTCACAAGCACATCATCAAAGCTTCATTATTTTCTCTCTAGTTCCATAAACTTTTCTTGTATTTAGATTGAGAGAAAATCAAAGTATAATCTCTTGAGTGTTTAAAAGAATTTTTTTTAGAGAGTGTTATACTAAGAGTATACCTATAATACTCAAACGTATAGAAAAAGAGAGAGCTTTTTATTACTAGGATCTGAGATGCTAAAGTGTAGCTGGGGTGCTATGGAGTAGAAGATGGGGATTAAGATCTTCTAGGGTGCTTTAGGTCTCTAAAGGAAGTAATAAAAGAGCAAGTTAAATCCTAAGGGTTGGACAACCCTAGGCGGAGACGTAGGCAATTAGTTGCTGAACTTCGTATCAAATCTCCGTGTTTTGTCTGATCTCTTTTCTGCCCTCATTGCTTACATTTTATGTTTGCTTCGCTCATCAATCAAAGCAGCGAACAGTCAAAGCCTGAGCAAAAGCCTTTGAAACCAATTTCAAGGCTTTGACGTCCAGTTTCAAAGATAAGCCTTAACGCTTATATTCCGCCTTTGAAAGTCTGTTCAATACCTTGAGACCCTGAACGCGAAAATCGATTATACTCTATTCACCCCCCCTCTAGAGTATAATTAATCATATTCCATCTCCCTATTGATTCTTCAATTATTCTTGTGTCTTTGAATATATATTTCTATTTTTTGCTTCCTTTGTCCCGTTTGGTGTATGCTTTATGTTTCATGGTCATGATTATGGTATGGTAATCTATCTCCTCTTTTTTTGTCATGAATATGTTTAGGATATCCTATTTAGGTCAAATGTTTCATGTTTTTTGCTTCATGTTTCTTGTTTGAGTATATCCTTCCAATTTTTTGTTCATTTTTCTAGTTTTGGTCATCTGTTTCCTGTTTTTTGCTCATTATTCTATTTAGGCTCATATTATGTTTTTGGCTCATGGTTATGTTTAGGTCATCTATTTCATGGTTTTTGCTTTCCATTTCTTGTTTGAGGGTATGCTTCTTGTTTTTGTACATCTATTTGGTTTCAGTCATATGTTTCTTGTGTTTTGCTCATTATTCTATTTAGGCTTCCTATTTCTTTTAGTATATCAATCTTAGGTTGTTTGCTGTTGTGTCTTTGAGTGTATGATTCATGTTTCTTGTTCATGATTATGGTATGGTCATCATCATTATGTTTTTTGCTCATGATTATGGCATGCTCATCCTGTTTAGGTCATCTATTTTATGGTTTTTACTTCCTGCTTCTTGTTTGAGTGTATGCTTCCTAGTTTTTGTTCAACATTCTGGTTTTGCTCATATGTTTCCTATTTTTTGCTCATTTATATGTTTAGGACATTTGATTCTTTTACTATATTCATCTTGGGTTGTTGTTTATCGTGTCTTTAAATATATGTTTCCCTTTTTTGCTTAATGTTCTCTATTTGAGTGTTGTTTGGGTCATTAATACTTTCATTATCTTTATTTGTTTCCTGTTTCTTACTCTGTTCCTTGATTCCTTCTTTTTTTGCTCATGATGTTGTTTGGGTCATCCTGTTTCTTTTGGTATATGCATCTTGGGTTGTTGTATGTTGTTTCTTTGAGTATATTACTCTCTTTTTTTCTTTATGTTTCTTGTTTGAGTATATGCTTCTTGTTTCTTTGACTTTTTTCATCCTTTGGTTTTTTGCAATATGATTTTGTTTAGGTTATCATAATTTATACTAATTTGCATATAAATCTTCAATGATGAAGGAGTGTGGATTGAATAGCATGTACATTATTTTCTTGGGACAAAAAACCCATTTCTATAAGTGTATATTTGATTGATGAGGCATATAGGGTGGCAATCACATAGGTTAACACATACTAAAGCTATGAAATGTATTTTAAATCTAAGAGAGGTAGTCTCAATGATGATAGAGTTGTATATGAGTATATGCATGTGTGTTGTTAGGCTTTGTTGTTATTGATGTCATATGCCACCAAAAATATCATACACTTGTAGTTATGCTAGGTTATTTGTCTGAAAAAACATGTTCATGCTATGTGTTGACGGAAGCATTCACCTGAGGGGTTAAGATGTGTTCAACATATGTCATTTTTCATTGATTTACTTTCTGTCCATATTACAAAATTGTCAAGCATTTCAAATGATTTCCAAAAAGTTTACTAACCCTAAAACCATTTGAAATTTTGACAAATTCATGTTTGAAGAAATGACTTACAAAAGTGTCAACAATAATGACTACATACTAGTTTAAGTTGAGGTCAAGCATCAAATTATCTGGCTCCTGAGCATTGATTTCATATGAATCTTCAACTGCCACATATGCTTAATTGCTATTTGTGCTCCCCTAATTTGCATTTGTTGCTTCAGTCACTAGTAAAACACTCCTTTATTAATGGTGTTGATACTTTAATTGCTACTGGTAGAACCCCCTCTCTATTAAGTCTTTGGTTGCCTATGTGTGGTATCATGTAGTTGTTCCCCCCATGTTATTTCATTATCTCTAGCATCACATATTGTAAAGAAACAAAAACATGGTTGAGGATTCTTGGTTCAAACACTTCATATGCATGATTGACCCATCCAATAAGCTCTTTAATTGTCCTTGGTGCTTACTCATGTTGTATAGCTTGAATTGCTCTAAAGAAACTTAAGTCTAGGATATTAGTGTTTGGGCTATTTGGTGGCTGGGACACCAACTCTATATGAAAACCATATGTGTTTGTTGCTTCTTGGAAGTCTAAATCAGATTGTAATATGTGTGTGTGGCATTGTCCTGTTGGATTTTGATTCAGTAGGAGCTAAGTAGTATGTTTGGCTTGTTTTTGACATAAAAACCATTTCTCATCAACATGTAGGTAGTTAAACATGTCATGAAATTTGGGCAACGTATTCACATTAATAAGGTGAGACATTTACTAGTTTAATCTATGTAGCTTATTCATGGATGTCAAACTTGGTTTTATTGCATTGTTGTGTCTCTTTATCATGCCTCTCTTGGTCCACATATGAATTGTGCTCTTATTTACATCGAGTGCCTTTGCCAATGAACATATATTTGTTCTATTTTTGAGTGAAATAAGTAGTAGGTCTTCCATCACTAGTTGCCTACCTTTTCTGCCTACTCTTCCTTAGTATTTCTTTGATATATTCATGCCTTGCTGCATCATGACATTGTTCTTAACTTCTCTCCATATCTTTTCAATGGTCTATCTTAAGCATGTGAATGTATTGGCTAAATTTGTTATGTAACCCCTTGGTAACTTCAAATTTCGGCTCTTGTTTAAGAGCTAGTAATGCATTCATATCTTTGTTTATCAGTCATGTCTGTTCTAGTTAAGCTTGGTTGACTTACTGCCTCTACTGCATGTTCCTCTATGATGCTTGTTAAGGGTTCTTGTGCTTCACCTTGTTTCTATTCCTCTGTGATGTTTGTTACTGGGTTTGTTGCTTCACCTTCTGCCTGTTCCTCTGCTGCCTCATACTCTAGGTTGCCTGTTTCTGGTTCTTGTTCCTCTGCTCCTTGATCCTCTATAATCTATGTTTCTGGTTCTTGTGCCTCTGCTGCCCCCTCCTCTGTGAGGCCTATGCTGTCTGTGTTACCTCTGTATTCGTTGGTTGAGAGGCTCTGTCAATGGTACTTTGTTGACAGAAACCTCCAAGAGACAGCTCATGACCATAAAGGTCATTGCCTACTCATGGTTGGACTGTTTGGAAGCTATTTATGCTCGGAAAGAATTCTGTAAATAAAAACTCTTGCATTTCTTGATGATGATGATCTTATTATGAGAGAATTGGGATCTATAATGTACAATTGAGATTCTTGTTGTAAAGTTGGTGGAATAAATTTTAGGGTCCACCACCTTGAAAGCTTTTATAAGCTCCTCTAAGAGAGAGTGTGGGTTTAAAAGTTGATGGCTCAATTTTTAGTATTCAGATTTACCTCAAAATTTTGGTGGGAAATCTAATTTTCTACCTTTGGACAGCAAGTGACACGGTGAATGATGTTTGATTTTGGAGCAAAAAATGACAAGACAACTCCCTTATCCCACACACTTTCTCTACTTATTGTATCATTAATAAAATTAATGAGAAAGTTAAGAAATTTAGATTTTGTTCCATTCTTAAAAAAAGTAATTTTATCTCAATAGAACAAAAAAACCTACCCGAGGCTCTGCTGAGATCATTGAATACCGAGTGAGAATATGTGTATCCAATACTTTGCTTCCGTTAACAAAGTACTCGTAATTCGTAAATTACCTTGCAAAAATAGACTTGAATCCGAACTCAAATCAAACAACGCCAACCAAACAAGTGAACAGCCCCATTCCCACCTCTCTACGAGTCATCTGACACCCTGCAAACATTAGTAGAGCTGTAGAGGGGTGCTGGATTAGGATGGGCATGAACATGATTTCCAATATGCCCTTCAACTCAATCTCCACTCTTTCTTCCCTCACTTCCCTCTCCATTTCTAAACCCAACCACACACTTTCCAGTTCCAGAACCCCACCTCCACCTTCGAAGAGCCCCAAAGTTGAGATAAGGGTATGCACAAACAGGACTTGCAGGAGGCAAGGTTCCCTCCAAATTCTTGATACCCTTTTGGGAATCTCCCCTGAACATGTCTCTGTCATTCCCTGCGGCTGTCTCAGCCGCTGTGGTAGCGGGCCGAACCTCGTGGTGTTGCCTGTTGCTGCCATGATTAGCCACTGTGGGACAGCTGCTCGTGCTGCCGAGCTTATGGTTGATGTATGTGGTGCAGGAGGTGGTGATGATGATCATGGTATTGCTAGGAGGAGCTTGGATGCTCTTGCTCTTAGGAAGAGAGCTGAGGTTGAGTTTCGGAAGCAGAATTTTTCTGAAGCTGAGGCATTATTCACGCAGGTAGTGATTACTGAATGACAGTTTTGATACTTTTGATTATCGGATGTGGTATTTGTTATAAAGTTTTGATCTTGCAATGTAGTTTGTGAGATGTTCAATATATTTCAGGTTTGGTTGATAGCAAAATTTTAGATGGTGCAATTTTTTGGGATGTAAATAGTGGTGTTGTTAATGTCTCAATGTTAGAAATCGGGATTGCGCTGAGGTTTATGAGTTGTTGAATAAGGAACATTTGAGGATGGGTTGACTTGGCTGCTTTTTCTTGCACAATGGAATATTGATCAATGCTCAAACCTAGTATCAATTTTTGTAAGTTCTAATATTATGAAAATTGGTTATGACCAAAATTTAGAATTTGATGGTAGATGATGTTTGACAGTTTTTATAAAACAAATAATAAGATGCATATTTTGTGTAATTTATTGCCTTGAAAGAAAATCAGAATCGCGAGTGATTTGAGATGTTTATTATGACCAAGTGCGATAGTTAGTGTGTCCTTGTGGTCTTGGATACACTGGTTAATTGTGTACACTTTCGATGATAATATCTTTTACATTGGCCATTTTGTTTCTCATGAACGCTAATGCAAGAGGTCTTTGTTTTTGAAATGTGCTTTGTATGTCCATTGTAGCAGAATTATGTAGTTTGTACTGTCTTTTAAAAGGGGTAAGAGATAGTAAAAAAAATCTGTAAATTGGAGGTTCTTAAAGGTTCGTATGAGAAATATAGCTATTACAAGTCCATATTGACAATGGGGCTTAGGTTGAAGCGAATTCAAAATGATATAGGTCACTTTCTAGTTTAGTTTTTCTATATTCTTTTGTCAAGCTAGCTAATTGTCCAAGAAATATTATTCTTGCAAAATCTTTTGAAGCCAGTGCATTTTGGGATATAAAATGTTCACCAAACTACCAAAAAGTTGAACTAATACTTTCTTCCTTGTTACTAGCACAGTTTCTCTAAGTATTTCAATTCTGAACCCCCATAACAAGAGAACTATAAGACAGGTTATTGAGGTCTATCAATGAAGTCTTGCCTTGGGGTTATTATTGAGGTCTTGGCCCTTGGGTACATTGGGTGCAAGTTTTCTCCTTTCAATGTTTATACCAAATTGGCCATCTTATGAATGGGTGAAAAGTTGTTGTAAATTTCTGAAACTTTAAATATCATGAAAAGATAAACTGGTAGCTAATCTTAATGGTTCTTAGGATAAGATTGATACAAATTAACAAATCCCAAATTTACAGTTTTAGTTAAGCTAGAACACCTAGAAGTATCTGCTAGGGAAAATATTCTTTTTTTTATATGCTTGTTTTTCTGTGTTCCCTAGTCAATCTAGTTCATTGATCACAGGATACTATGTTTGCAAAATCTTTCGTAGGGCTTGAAAGTGTACTTTGGGAATTAGATGGTCGCCAAAGCTAAACTAAAAATTTTCAACTTTTCATTGACCTAGTTCACTTTTAACTATATCATTTAAGAAACATATAGCATGAGAAACAGAGTGCACCTTGATTGCGATGTTCACAAGTTGGAAGTTTCCTTGAAGCTCCTTTCACACCTACTTTTTCTTGTTATATGTACTGCATATAGCTTGCACTTTTTCAAGCCCTCTAAATGGAACCTATGTTATATTTGAGCAATATTATTACCTTTTTTCAGCAGGAAAAAATATTATATTGTCTCGATATTATACTTAAGGAACTAAATATGATCTTATGAATAGATGTTGGTAGAAAAGCTGACACCAGCATATTTTTTATTTCAGGCTATAGAAGCTAAACCAATTGGAGGCATCCATATTGCATACAAAGGAAGGTTTGTGAAAGTTAACGACTGATTGCATCTAGAAGATAAAAAGTAGTTGTTTCTATTTGTATAGAGTACCCTTAAAGGAAAAAGTAAATAATGAGGGACTTATGAATTAGTTGTTGATGATAACTTAAGTAATATATTTTTCTTTAGCATAATTATTTCAATTTTGGAATGCTTCTTACCTTCTATTGCATTTTGCATTTGACTTCTTCCATGAATGATTCATTCAGCTTTCAGTTTAGAAGCTGTCTTCACTTAAAAAGTGGTCATGCTTTATCCAATTCAGGTCTGCTGTAAAATTGGCATCAGGCAACTTCAGTGGGGCTCTTGAAGATGGTAGGGAAGCTCTAGTGTATTCCCCACATTATGCTGAGGTGGGTGGTGATTAATAATTCTAATCGTTGGGAGCTTCATAAAGGCTTATGGGGTTTTAGAGATCTTCTTTGGACTGAAACCACTTCTGTGTGATGTCAAGTTTAGTTTAGTTATCTTTATTGATGAAGACTTTCGTCCGTTGAGGTGTCCATATAACTTTGCTTCTCTTGTAGATGTCACACTGTAGTTTTTAGGGAGTATATAGAGTAACAACAGCTTGTGTTTTGTACTTTTCAATTTTTGTTACTTGGAATGAAGCTCAGGGGCCATGCTGATAATAGGGGCATTCTAGAATACTTTCTTTGTTCTTTTTACTTGCAACAATTTGACTTTCACACTATATACTAGTTTTTCTTTGACCGTCTTTGGAGAATTATATTTGAAAAAATTAGTCATATGTATTCTTGTTAGATTCATTTCAATATATAGTTTCAAAATGTATACTTTTTATACTTAGAGTTATCAACAGTTAAAAATCTGCCTTGACAAGCGTGTTTTCGGAAGTATTGCTAGTAAAAAGAAACGGAGGAAGTATATTGGATCATGTTGAAGACACGACCTTGGTACTTGTTGAAAGTTATCTTTTTATATTCAAATAACAAAAAGTAAAGCTTACAGCTTGTGGATGATATGCAGAAACAGTTGTAATGCTGCCTTGAGTGTGTATTTGAACAAAACAGACTGTCAGAATTTTATATGATTGTTTGATGATTGTGATGCCATCTCCTGTGGAAACAATGAGGAATATAAGTCTTCTTATTTTCAAAGAATGTAGGTTCAGAGTGGATAAAGAAAAAAAAAAAAACATTGGCCTAACCAGCTAGGTTTTTTTTTTTAAATGGAAAGGAAAACTTGGAATGAAATGGTTATGAGATTTGGTAGCCTTGCTATTGGAAATAGAAACTTTTAGTTTAATGTCTCTTTTGAGTAATATAGGCTTGAAAGATATGTTGTGAACTCGTTGAAATTTCAAGTTTTACCTAGGATTAACATTGATAAATGCCATAGAGGTTCCTTTTGATAAGATTCATTAGAAAAGAACCTACGAATCTATTGAATAACATATGAACTCCTCAAAGGGAAAATCTGAAACCTTTGAGAATCTGTGATTGCTATGTATTACAATGAACTGAGGGTTATTACAAAGTTTGTAGGCATGTTAATTACAACTGCCAAAAAAGTTTTCCAGCTATGGATGGATTTTTGTTATTACAGAGACATACAATTTATATATTCAGTTTTAGCTTGGAAGTACTCTTGCAGGGATACCTTTAACTCTGAGTCTTATTTTTATGTTTCATTTTTATATACTTTTTTTTTTGTAAGAAAAGATCATATAGAATGAAATTTAAATACATTTTAGGTTTCATACGGCTGAATGTGTATTCTAGAAAATCCCATGGCTTTGGATGTTAATGATGCATGTCTGATTTGCATAAAGCCATGTATGGTTTCATGGATGTGGTTTAGTAGTTATCCCTATAAGACTACAGTTTAGTGGTGAGGAGTGGTAGCTTAGGAGCAAGAAAATTATACCCTTAGATCTCGTAATTCTAATTCATATACTTTGTATTATGATATTATCTTCTATTTAAGATAGATTTAACACCCCGCTAATTTACAAATTTTACTGTCTAAATGAGGTATTGTGTTGGAAGTATCTTACAGTATTAATATTCTTAGGCTTATATTGTCCAAGGTGATATTTATCTTGCAATGGATCAACTAGAAGCTGCTGAGGAATCGTATGCCATTGCTTTGGAGAGAGACCCTTCTCTCCGACGTTCTAAAGCTTTCAAGGTAAGTACACTCAGAACTTTATTGTGTTCTAGCTAGTCTACTTAGTGTCCTTTGCTGCTCGTGATGCGTATGGCATTACTGCATAAGTAGACCATGCCCCTTTTTTATGTAGTAAGTTCACCTCCAAATACTTTGACGTGTTTAAGCAAAGGATGGATTCTAGTTCTACAAGTATAAAGATATGTGAAGAAAATTCATAATGTGATGAATGTGGGAGTTAGAAATTGTGGTAATTATGCTATAGGCAAAGGCGGATACAAGTGGGGTCCTAGGTAGCACGGGCCCCACCACAAATCGGTTCTCTCTTTTTTTTTTTTCTTCTGATGAGACCAAGATAAATAACTTAAAATGTAGAATGGTTACACATGATATTTAGTTCTTCAGTGGCTTTGAATCCTACCTCAAACACACCTAGGAGTTTGTGCATGGCTGCTTTGAGGTTCAAGGTTCTGTTCTCTAAGCTTGCACCTTTTTCTTTAATCTCAATTCCTTACATATCCTTGCAATAAGTTTGTTTTATCATATTGATTAGTGCCCCTCCAAATGTTGACTCCTAGATCCACCTCTGTTTATATGTTGTAATCCCATGACATGAATTACATTGGCCTTGCCTCCTAGCCACTTGAGTTTTAAGGATATCAGGTTTCTGGTGCATGTTATTTACTGATTTCAAATTATCTAGAGCTAAATTTTTCTTGTACAGGATCGAGTTCAGGTACTTCAAGAGAAAATGACTTCTAGAACTACGTCTTGACTTGCAAAGAATATTTCTGAGGTAACTGAAGGTGAAATTCTTCTATATTATCCAGGTTTTGTCTTAATTATAAGTTCTATAGTTCTTGGTTTGGTAATGTCTTCTCTGCATAAAGATCTTTTCTCTGCAATTCAAATGAGTGGGACTAAGAAGTTTTATCAAGCATGATGATCTCTCTTTGTATTGAATTATTCTTTCTATATCTGTTTAATATGAGACAGCATTGATTGCTCAGTTTATCTGGTGCTGTTTGATTTTTTAGCCGTCATGTTTTGGCTACTTCTGTCATATTGCAGTTTAGCTCCTTACCAAGACCTATCCTGTTGTAAATTTAATTGTGAAGTCTGATTAATCTGCTTCCTGCCAGTCTCTCAAATGATCTCGCGAGATGAATTTGCATATGTACTTATTGCACATGTGATCCATACTAGTAATTAGTAAGCATGCGCTTTTATTAAAAGTTCAACATTGATCTTGTCTTTGTCTTGTTTTTTATGTACTCTGTTGCTAATCAGTTTCCCAATTTTTTGACATTTTGTGACATTTAAGACCCAACTTCGACCACCTTTTTTTTCCCCTCGTCATATTAAGAAAAAAACTATGAAAATGCAAGCTCGTGAATCAAACTGTGCTGTTATCTCCTCTCTCACAAAAAAAAAAAAAAAAAAAAAAAAAAAAAAGAATACTCTAAGCTGCTAATATAGTATGAATCAGTGTGTTGGTGATGCCGGAATATAGATGGTGGTGTCTCTATATGCAATTGCAGCAATTTTTGTGCGAAGTATCTTGAGCTTCTCCTGAATTTGGTGTATCTTCTAGTCAAAACTGCTTCTTTGTCCACTCTATGCTCTATCTCTCTTCACTTTTATGCAATCTAAGAGAATGAGAGCTTATCTCTGACATGGGATTACTATTCATTGTTCCTGAGTTTTTAGTTTTACTGATAAGATAATATCTGTTGTCATCTCCAAGTAAATCCTCTAATGTAGATCCTGCTACTTGCTGCCAATGTAAAGACATTGCAATCACTAGGAAACAGAAGAACATTATCAGTTTCAGAGTTTTGAGGGCCTTTTCCTTTTTTGAACTTCTCATTGGTTCTATATATTGGATTTGGTGCTCTGATTGTGCAACCAAAGATGAGAAGGTGCTACTGCAATCAGGATGTTTTCATATTGCTCACGGCCTAGATCCTGTTATATATGTATATCTTATCCACTGTACACCCGTTTGCAGTCATCATTGTTATATTCTTTGAACATGGCTTGGCTGCCGCAGGAATGGAATGTATGTCTTTTGGCTGTTCATTTCTCTCTCTCTTTTTTTTTATTATTTAAAATAATATTCAGCAGATCAGTGACTCAAAATTTCTACCCATAATGAAAGGTTTGCCTATTTCTTTGAAACACCTTATTCACCTGAATCGATCTGATTCAAAAAAATTTCAAATATAATTTTGATGATTCAATCCAATATAATTCTGCCATTTGAATAATACTCTTTGATGAAAGTGTTATCTTTGTTGCAAAATTTTTCTTTTTAGTTGTATTTGAGTCATTCTTTTACCAAAATTTGTTGGTTAAAAACGTTTGATGGTTTCCCGTTTCTGATAAATTAGGCGTTTCTGATAAATTAGGCCCATTTGATCCTTTTTTCATAAAAATAAAATAAAAAAATAACTTCAAATAGCTCAGCTTTTGTTTCTTTTCTTGAATTTGGTGAAATACCCTCAATGTTCAGACTTAGTAGCACTATATACTGCTGCCATATACAACATTTCAGAAACTAAACTATAAAAATTCTTACCAAGAGGCAACTAATAACATTAAAATCCAAGTAAATCCTCATATACAGAAGGAATACCTTATCATTCAATGATTGTGTTTACAGTCGACACAACAATATTTTCCCATCTGGTTGCTTTAAGTCATTCTTGACGTGACTTACTCCGCAGCCCTCTGCTTTTGAGATTGATATTCAACTTGTTAGTATCTTTTGTTAAAAATTGTGAAGCCACAGCAACTTTGCATCAATCAAAATGAAATCAAATCCTTTACAATAAATACCATGTGAAGACTCCACTTTGATGTATTTAGTCTTAATCATTCTTATTTATATATGTATGTATGATGGAAGTCAAAAACCCTATCAAACAAGCCTATGTGAACAAATGTATAAATATGTGTATGTATGTAGTTGATGTTGCAACTCTATACACGTTCCTATACTTATGTTTTCTAATGTTGTTATCTAATAAGTTTGTTGTTGGTGGATTATGGTTAAATAATTTTCAGGTATACAATTCAAATTTAAATTGGTTCCTTAAATAAAGGAATTTGTTATGTCATGGACTTTGAAACATTTGAATAGATTCAAAACTCTATCAAGATAAGGTTGAACAAATTTCAAATTGGTCTTCCTAAGTTTATGGAGTTGAATTAAAGATATGCTGAGTTGAACAAGATTGTTGGACATGCTTATATGAAAGAACTTCTGTCAACAACCGAAATTCAAGTCATACAGACATTCTGTTACATTTCAAGCCCTTAAACTAATCTTCAAAGCGGAAAATGTGGAACAACTTTGACGTGGTCAGTCAAGAGTCTGAAGCAACGGCATTTTGAATAAAGTTGTTATGAAGCCTATCCGTTGCACTTATGTCTATATAAATAGATTGAAGTTGAAGCATTGAAAAAACAACAAGCCTTCAAACGAAATACACATCCAAGCTACATCAAATTACTTTCCTCTCTAGTGCTTACTCTTTATTGTAATTTAGAATTGAGAGAAAAGATTATCAAGTATATCTTGTGTGTTAAAAAAGAAATATCAAAAGAGAGATATACCTTAAGTAAAGTCTATAATACTCAAAGGTTCAGAAAAAGAAAGAAGATTTTTATTTCTAGGAATTGAGACGCTAGAGTGTAGCTAGGAAAAGCTACGGTATAGAAGATTGGGTGATAATCTTCGAAGGTGGCTTTAGGTCTCTAAAGGAGGAAATAAAAGTCGTTAAATCCTAAGGGTAGGAAACTCTAGGCGGAGAGGTAGGCACATTGCCGAACTTCGTAACAAATACTCGTCTACTTTAAATTTTTATTTACATATCATTTTCTTTACTTAATTCATTCATCTCGTAATAGCCTATTCTTATCAAAAGCCTGAAACATAATTCAAGGCCTTGAAACCTATTTTAATTATTTTCCGCATCTCAAAACCCGTTTCAAAGCCTTGAAAGCCTACTCAAAAAACGACCATACTCTATTCACCCCCCTCTAGAGCATATTGATCCTATCCTATCTCTTATTGATTTTTCAATTGATATCAGAGCTTTACTCAATAAACAAAGATTTAAACATCTGTGAGGCATCATGAATCAAATAGGTGATGGTGGTTTTGCCCAAGGACGTTCCTCAAATCGTCCTCCATTGTTTTGTGAGAATAACTTTGCCCATTGGCGCTCTTTAATGCAAATGTTTCTCATAGATCAAGATATTGAATTATGGGACATCATAAAGAAAGATCCAAAGGTACCCATGAAGAATGATGAAAGTGGCGTTCCAATCCCTAAAGAAGATGGCGACTTCACTCAAACCGATTTGGAGAGAATCGTGAAGAACTATCATGCTATGAACTTACTCTATTGCGGATTGGATGCGAATGAGTTTAATAGAGTCTCCTCCTGCAGAAGTGCGAAGGAAATTGGGACAAGCTAGTGGTTACTTACGAAGGAACTAGCCAAGTGAAGGAAACAAATATAAGTATCTATCTCCGACAATATGAATTGTTCAAAATGACGAATAATGAAAATGTGAAGGAGATGTTCACAAGATTTACCCAAATAGTGAACAATCTGGATTCTCTTGGCAAAACATTCACAAATGAAGAAAAGGTTAGAAAGATCCTTCGTTGTCTTCCCAAATCTAAGTGGGGAAGAAGCTCAAGACTTGCGAACATTGCCGTTGGATGATCTTCTTGGAAAATTAATCACCCACGAAATGTCCCTAAATGAAGAAGATGGAGAACCAGCTTCATCAACTAAGAATCTAGCACTTAAAGCTAAGAAGGAAGAAGTCTCCAATGAAGATGGCGAAAGTGACGATGATGAGGATGATGAAGATCCTTTTGCTCTTATTGCTCGGAGTTTAGCAAAGATATTAAAGATGAAAAAGCAATTTCCAAGAGGAAGAGACAACTATCGTCCTAATAAATATAAAGGTAAGTCATCTAACTCAATGAATAAAGTTAATACACTAACATGTTATGAATGTGGTGAAACAGACCATCTTGTTAAAGAATGCCCTCAACGAAAGAAAAAGACATATCCTAAGAGGGATTTCAAAAAGAAGGCTATAGTAGCCTCATGAAGTGATTCAGAATCAAGTGACGAAGAAGAAGAGCATGCAAATCTATGCTTAATAGCAAATCATGAAGAAAGCGAAAAGGGAGAACACCTTGAGGTAATTGTAAAGAATTTAATGTCAAGCCCTACAAATGTTCTATCCGAAATTTTGCAAAGCATAATAATGAATGAAGAAAGTTTGATTCTTGAATCAAAAATTCTCAAAGAAAGGCTTAACAAACAGGTAAGTGTTTCGAAAAGTCTCTCAAAGGAATTATGTGATCTCAAAGCTACCCAGTCAGCCTTTGAAAGCAAGGCTAAGGCCACGAAGTCATCTCTTAAAACGCAGGTCAAGGCCTTGAAAACTGAAAACACCGTTTTAAAAAGAAAGCTCGCCTCTTTAAGTTATTGTAATGATAACTTAGAGAAGGAGAAAAAGCTTCTGGCTGGGAAGTGTAGAGAACAACATAATGCCTTGGTTAAATTTACTCATTCGGAAGCAACCCTAAACAAATTGTTGGCTGTACACCAAGCCTCCTTAAACAAAAGCGGTCTTGGTTTTAATAAAAATTTTCCAAAGAAGAATTCGACCACTTTTGTCAAAGCCAAGGATACTTGGAGTACACCTACATGTTTCTATTGTTGCAAAAAGGGTCATACCAAATTAACATGTCCTTTTAGAAGGAATGATCCTCACATTATTAAGAATTCCTTTCCTATTTATTTTCGAGGCCAAGTAAAGCAAATATGGGTTCAAAAAGGGACTAGACCTCCTAATATGGTCCATCCCGAGTATGAAACCAAATTTGTAAAATGGTCTAGAAAGGTTTGATGTCTTTTCATTTTGTAGGAAATCACCAAGAACTAGGATCATAAGTGGATTCTAGATAGTGGTTGCTCTCGGCATATGAGTGGAAAATCTTCGTTATTTTCAATAATCAAAGAGCAAACTTTTGGAATAATAACACTTGGTGATAAAGGAAAATGCAGAATTATTGGCATTGGAAAAGTTGGAGAAATTGAATCAAACTCCATAGATGATGTTTATCTTGTTGAAGGTCTTAAGTACAACTTGCTTAGCATCTCTCAATTATGTGATAAAGGTAATAAAGTTATTTTTGACAAAGAAAAATGTGAGATTCAATGCGTGGAAAATGGTAAAGTCATTCTTACTGCCCCTTGTTGCAATAATGTCTATGCTTTTCATACTAACAAAGTTTCGATGAAAGCTTGAAGTGTTTCAAAGCCACGACAGGCGATTCAAAGCTTTGGCACAGGCGACTAGGCCATATTAACGTACATACTATGATGAAGGTCTCATTAAAAGACTTAGTACGTCGCCTCCCTAGAATGGATTTCAAAGACTTTGAAATGTGCAAAGCTTGTGCTAGAGTTAAACAAACCAAAGGCTCATTTAAAGCTAAAAAGGTTGTAAGTACTTCTCAACCCATTGAACTTCTTCATATTGATTTATGCGGTCCTATGCGTGTTAAGTCTCCTAAAGGTAAACAGTACATCCTTGTGGTAGTTGATGATTATTCAAGATTTACTTGGGTTTCATTTTTACGAGAAAAATCTGAAGCTTTACAAGAGTTTTCAAAAATTTGCAAAGAGCTACAAACTATAAAACCTACCTATTGTTGCCGTAAGGAGTGACCATGGTAGAGAATTTGATCAACTTAACTTTGACAAATTTTGTGCAAAATATGGTATTTCTCATAATTTTTCCGCTCCTAGGACACCTCAACAAAATGGAGTTGTGGAACGTAAGAACCGAACTCTTGAGGACATGTCTAGGACTATGCTTTTAGAAAATGGTTTACCAAATTATTTTTGGGCTGAAGCTGTTAATACAGCTAATTACATTCTAAACCGTTGTCTAATAAGACCTATTTTGAAGAAAACCCCTTATGAACTTTTCAAAGGTAAAAAGTCTAACATTTCGTATTTTAAACCCTTTGGATGTACATGCTTTGTTCATAATAATGGCAAAGATAACCTAGGGAAATTTGATGCTCGTAGTGATGAAGAAATCTTATTAGGTTACTCTTTGAATTCTAAAGCTTATAGAGTGTTTAATAAGCGTACAAAAATTGTTAAAGAAAGTATTCATGTGATCTTTGATGAAACCAAGAATGGTACTTTGAGTGACATTTTTACAGGCTTAAAGTTGAATAAATATGAAGGATTTTCATCTGATGAAGATGAAAGCTCATCTGATGAAGAAAGGCCAGAACCTGTTCGTAATATGCAAGAGCATATAAGAAATGCAGACGAGATAGATCAAAACCCTGATTAGCTGCCTCAAAAGCCTGACGAGCCGTCTCAAAGCCTTGAAACTCCACCTCAAGAATCAGAACAATTAATGTAAGTCATTTCAAGACCCTCAGAACCATCTCCAGGTCTTGAAGGAGTACTTCAATAGTCAGATTCTACCCCTTTGATGATGAGACGAAAATTTAAGCACTCCTCATCTCACCCAATTGACAATATCATCTCCGATCCAAAGTCTGTATACAAATTCGTTCTAGTGCTAAAAATTTTTGTGCATTTCACGCTTTTGTGTCTCTTGTAGAACCAAAGAATATTAGTGAAGCTCTTCAAGAACCGAATTGGATCATTGCAATGCAAAGCGAGCTAAACGAATTTGAAAGGAACAAAGTTTGGACACTCATTCCACACCCTAAAGATCATTCAATCATTAGAACAAGATGGGTGTTCAGAAATAAACTTGATGAAAATGGAAAGATAGTATGGAATAAAGCGCGTCTTGTTGCACAAGGCTACAATCAAGAAGAAGGCATTGATTATGAAGAGACATTCGCTCCCGTAGCAAGAATGGAGGCTATACGAATGTTACTTGCTTTTGCCTCATTCATGCGAATCAAGCTATTCCAAATAGATGTAAAATGTGCATTCCTAAATGGTTACTTACAAGAAGAGGTATATGTTGCTCAACCTCCCGGTTTTGAAAACGAACAATTTCCAAACTATGTTTTCAAACTTAAAAAAGCGCTCTATGGCCTAAAACAAGCTCCAAGAGCATGGTATGAGCATTTGTCAAAATATCTTTTGGAAAATGAATTTAAACGAGGATTAATTGATAAAACTCTTTTTGTGAAAACCAAAGGTAAAGACATTTTAATTGTTCAAGTTTATGTAGATGACATCCTATTCGGTGCTACTAATGACTTGTTATGCAAGGAATTCTCTGAGATTATGTGTAGGGAATTCGAGATGAGCTTAATGGGTGAATTGAACTTCTTTCTCGGATTACAAGTTAAACAAGAAAAAGGAGGCATATTTGTTAATCAAGGTAAATATACAAGAGATCTCCTAAAGAAATACAATATGACTCAATCAAAAGAAGCAAAAACTCCTATGAGCTCCACTTTATTACTAGACCAAGACGAAAGTGGTAAGTCCGTTAATCAAAAGGAATATCGAGGTATGATTGGCTCTCTTCTCTATCTTACTGCAAGTAGACCCGATATTATGTTTAGTGTGTGCATGTGTGCACGGTTTCAAGCTAACCCAAGAAATCTCATCTAAGTGCCGTAAAAAGGATATTAAGATATCTCAATGGGACTAAGGACTTCAGTCTTTGGTACCCCAGGGATGGTAACTTTGAACTTGTTGGATATTCGGATGCCGATTTTGCAGGTTATAAAGTGGATAGAAAGAGTACTTCCGGATGTTGCCAATTTCTAGGATCATCTCTTATTAGTTGGCACTTGAAGAAGGAAAATTATGTAGCCCTGTCCACAGCCGAGGCCGAATACATTGCCGCTGGTGCATGTTGCACTCAACTCATTTGGATATCCCAACAGCTTCGAGATCTTGGACTTGACTTCAAAGGTATTCCAATTAAATGTGATAATAAAAGTGCCATTTCCATAACAAGAAATTCGGTGCAACACTCACGAACCAAGCACATCGATGTTCGACATCACTTTATTCGTGATCATGTTGAAAAAGGTGACGTTAATATTTCAATCATTTCTACTGAATTTCAACTTGCTGATATTTTTACTAAGCCCTTAAGCGAAGAGCGTTTTAATTTCATTCGGTTTGAGCTTGGTATGCTAAATAAAGAGGCATCTATTTAGGGGGAGCTAAGGTACGTATTCTCTACAAATTTTTATCATGCGTACCTACTATGCTGCATTATTTGGCTTACGTGATTTCTCATGTTTGTTCATTGTTTCGTTTAAATCAAGGCATTTTATTAAACATTCCTTGACTAAAACGTTATTTTGTAAAAGTGGATCATTTGGTGTGATGATAATTTTTTTAGATAATTATAACACTTCTTTTATTTTTATTTGCAAATTTTTGTTGTTGCATGCTCGTACGTGTTTAATGTGTGCTAGGAATCTTCATTATTATCTTTCTGCATTGCCTCTCCTTAATTGTCGTGCTTAGCCCTTTACCCATACCCTGAACCGTCACTTCAAAACTCTCCATCTTTTTTCTTTTTCAACCGTCACTACCTTCTCCTTAAATACCCCTTCTGCCTCTCCTTTCACTTCACCACTGTACCCAGGCATTTCTTCACTCCTCAACCAGACCTCTCACATTTCAATGGCTCCCAAACACAAACATATTGCATCCAAAAAGCTGGCACCCAAAAGGCGAATCCTCTCGTCTCGGTCATCTAAAGTACCCATACCTACCGTAGAATATTCGGTACCCTCTACATATCCTACTCCTCCTTCATCTCCTCAACTGGAAGTTTCTTAGTCCAGCCCCAACAAAACCCCAGATCAAGCAGCTCCCTCTCCATCGGTTGCAGACATTCAATGCTCCTCTCCTCCTCCACCGCCTCCTGTTGCCGAGCCCCCAACTGCTGAGGAACCCCTCGTTCCTTCCCTTCCCAAACCTGAGGTACCCAGTATAATTCTTCAAACCCCTTTTGGTTCTTTTCCTCAATCATGGTTTAGGTCTTGTCAGCTAGCTGGTGTTTGGCAGGATGGCTTTCATAATAGGCGTTTGTGTGTTTGTGAATTGGTTGACCCTGCCCTTTTAAGGTCTTCTAAATTGGGTGGTGTTTATTTGTTTTTGGGAACCTCTTTGGCCCGGATATTGAATGTAGGTGATGTGTTTTACCCTCACCTTACCCGATTATTCTATTTAAACATACAATCTAAGCGTGAACAAGGTATCCTGACCTTGAACACGATTGTCAAGGGTGTGCCCATTTCATTGACTCCTGAGGTTCTGTCCAAGGTTTTGAAAGTCCCTAATGAGGACTGGTCTAATTCGCATCTTGAGTATTTTGAGTGTGTCTCCCAGGCCAAGCAGACCTTGTTTCTCCCAAACCCTCCTCCCTCAAAACAGTTAACCCACAGTGTCTTACAAGTAGAAGCCAAGATTATTTATGCGTTGCTTGTTAGGTGTGTTGTCCCTAAAACCAGCTCTCGTGAGCTTCTAACCGATCAATGTTTGGCCCCGCTGTTCTTAGTGTTGAATAGTTTTGATGTCAACTTGTCAGTCACCATCCTTTCCCACATGAATCATGCCATCTCCTCCTCTTATGCAAACCCCATGCCCTATGCAAATTTGCTTCCCCTGATTTTTTCTCATTTCAAAATTCCGGTGCACAATGAAGAGTATGAGAGTTGCGCACAATCCAGAGTGACCCTAGAATCCTTCAACAGACTTGGGATCTATGCTTCAAAGGATGGGTCATGGAAGCTTCGTGAAGACTTGTCTCCTGAAATGTTGGTTACCCTGCCCCCAGTCAAAGGTGTATCCAGGATCACAGGTTCCTCTCTCGTGGATGTTTCTTCAAGGCTCGAGAATTTATAATTCGAGTTGGATTGTGTTCGACGTGATCTTGCAGACTTTCGTGCCAGGATGGATGATGAGTTTGATGCTTTGCTAGCAGCAGTCCAGTCTTCTAAGTCCTCTAAGAAGAAATGAATCTTGTTTTAGCTATTTATGTACTTATTTTTAATCCCTGTGTTGAACTCTTTAATTGCTTTAATATTCTGGTTTGTAATGGATGATTTATGATTTCGTTTCTTTGAATTTCTGTTTGTGCTTTCCAAATTTGTTTTTGATATGTTTCAATCTTTCCAAAATGGATCCTACATTATTACTCACACTTTATGAAAGTCAAAAAGGGGGAGAATGTTTGTGTTTATTTTGTTGCTTATGCTTATTGTTGTGTGTGTATGTTTTAGATTATTATGCATATGTTTTGACTTCCATCAAGGGGGAGATTGAAGACTCCACCTTGATATATTTAGTCTTAATCATTCTTATTTATATATGAATGTATGATGGAATTCAAAAACCCTATCAAACAAGCCTACGTGAACAAATGTATAAATATGTGTATGTATGTAGTTGATGTTGCAACTCTATACACGTTCCTATACTTATGTTTTCTAATGTTGTTATCTAATAAGTTTGTTGTTAGTGGATTATGGTTAAATAATTTTCAGGTATACAATTCAAATTTAAATTGGTTTCTTAAATAAAGGAATTTGTTATGCCATGGACTTTGAAGCATTTGAATAGATTCAAAACTCTATCAAGATAAGGTTGAACAAACTTCAAATTGGTCTTCCTAAGTTTATGGAGTTGAATTAAAGATATGTTGAGTTGAACAAGATTGTTGGACGTGCTTATATGGAAGAACTTCAGTCAACAACCGAAATTCAAGTCATACAGACATTCTGTTACATTTCAAGCCCTTAAACTGGTCTTCAAAGCGGAAAATGTGGAACAATTTTGACATGGTCAGTCAAGAGCCTGAAGCAACGGCATTTTGAATAAAGTTGTTATGAAGCCTATCCGTTGCACTTATGTCTATATAAATAGATTGAAGTTGAAGCATTGAAAAAACAACAAGCCTTCAAACGAAATACACATCCAAGCTACATCAATTTACTTTCCTCTCTAGTGCTTACTCTTTATTGTAATTTAGAATTGAGAGAAAAGATTATCAAGTATATCTTGTGCGTTGAAAAAGAAATATCAAAAGAGAGATATACCTTGAGTAAAGTCTATAATACTCAAAGGTTCAGAAAAAGAAAGGAGATTTTTATTTCTTAAAATTGAGACGCTAGAGTGTAGCTAGGGAAAGCTACAGTATAGAAGATTGGGTGATAATCTTCGAAGGTGGCTTTAGGTCTCTAAAGGACGAAATGAAATCCGTTAAATCCTAAGGGTAGGAAACTCTAGGCGGAGACGTAGGCACATTGCCGAACTTCGTGACAAATACTCGTCTACTTTAAATTTGCATTTACATATCATTTGCTTTACTTAATTCATTCATCTCGTAATAGCCTATTCTTATCAAAAGCCTGAAACATACTTCAAGCCCTTGAAACCTGTTTTAATTATTTTCCGCATCTCAAAACCCATTTCAAAGCCTTGAAAGCCTAACTCGAAAAATGACCATACTCTATTCACCCCCAACTCTAGAGTATATTGATCCTATCCTATCTCCTATTGATTCTTCACCATGCATACCTAAAAAGGCAAATAACTTTTTTAAATCTAAAAAACGAGAAAGAATTAAATTACAATAAAGAAGGAAAGTTAGTAACTAATCTAGCCCGGACATGTGCAAAGAGTTGGTATTAACTACGAAGTGATAAGCAACAATGAAGCATCTACGTATATGTATCAGTGCGTATTTACTGAAAAGGAATGATGAAGAAATAATAAGCTTTCCAAAATATAAACAAACTCTAGGTGGATTCCAAGCTAGGCATGATTTTGTAATTATTATATGTTAAACAAATTTAAAAATAGGTTTTTTTAAGCGTATAACAAGTTATTAATAGTTATTTAAATTCAGGAACAAATAATATATTATGATCTTTTCCTTACACATATCACGGTATTTGATCTAATGTGGGTAATAATAGTTCGATCCGTTTAATACTTCTGCAATTGTGCATGTCCCTTAACTTTGCTCTTGTTATAGAATTGTTACAATAAAGTACAAGAAAAGTACTCCATATGGTAAATTTGTAAATTTATTTTCTTAAAGAGTTCGTATCCCAAAAACATGTCCATCAAAAAATAATTTTAGCCCAAAAACATTCTTGCTAAGTCATAAGTCTTATGAATGGAGAACACCAAAATCTTTGCCTCCTAAGTTATATGAATTAGCCCCTTCATTTTGTGCTACATTTTTCTAACACTGGTGTTCACATTCACACAAGAAAATCAGAGGAAGTTCAGAAGTTTTGGCCTTTTTTTTTTTTTTTTGCAAGCTTCAATTTGCTTACCCTTTGAAGTTCTTCCTCGTGCAATTTTACTTGATCATGCCTAGATTTAGCAAATGCCAACATAATTGATTTCTAGCAAAATGATATGATCACCTAAAATAACAGAATATGTTTATATCCATATTTTGACCTATTATACTTTGTATTTTTTTATACAGAAGAGTTGAAAGACAGTGAAACAGAATAATTAAGAAGAAAAGAAAAAACAGAACAAAAACAAAAACAAACAGCTGAGCAAAAGACGGGAAACTAAACAAGGATGAGCCTAGTAGACGAGACTCCTCTGACATCTTCAGACACAATGCGCCTTAGCTCCACTGGAATCGGATCAATGATTTGTAGATGAGGTGTTTGATTAACACCAAGATTGGCAAGCCAATCAGCAGCCTTATTGCTTTCACAGTCATTGGCAGCCAGAAGTACCTTGCATTGCATGATGATGAAAGTACAGTCGCCACAGAGATTATCGGTATTTGCTAGAGCTTGAACACAAGTCTTACTGTCAAGTTGTATCTCAAGCTTGGCAATTTGTAATTCCCTTGCTAATATGATACCTTTCTTGAGTGCTAAGCATTTAGCCCGAAATTCCTTGCAAACCCACCTGTTATACTTGGTGATTAATTACAACTTGATCAATGGACATACTTGTTTGAGATTGTTGAAACTTTTTTTTGGCTTGTATTTAGTTGTTGAAACTTAATAACTTGTGAATTCTTGAATAGGGTGTAATTGACTAAGTAGGAACTTTTTGTATTTATGCAATCAAATTACGTAAATTATATTATACACCCGGGTACACCATGTTTCGGGTCTAGCTGACAGCATGCAGTAATATTTTAAATATATATCTAGCGCCCAACATGGAAAAATAAATGATGAAGCGCCTGTTTTTGTTGGGAAAATAAGAATAAGAGACATTTGACATTCTATTTGTTTTATTTTATTTGCATTCCATTTTATTTTCTTTTGATATTTCATTTCGATTTATACATTATAAATATACATCATCTATATTGTGAAATCAACATGCCTAAACAATGGTCTTTAGATATTATTTTATTATGTACATTATATGATATGAATATGTATATACTTTATCAGGAGTATGTATGTTACATACATATGTAATGTATATCATGTTCATTATGAATTCTGTATGCAAAAGTACATTACTTACAATTCTATCATGTTTTCAATATTACTTACAATTCAAATATTCATATCATATTCTTAGAATGTACAGATATATTTTACATGACACAAACAAACTAAATGTACATAAATATTTAAATATAAATATTGTACAATTTAAATGTAAATATTGTACAATGTCATAGTGAAAGTGTTACTATTTATTAACGTCAATTTTGATACAATTTTAATATACATTTTATATAAGTTCGTTGTACATCATATGTAATTTCAATGAACAAAACATCTTGTATGGAGAGAGGAAAAAAACTAAAAAATCATTAAGTTGTATGGAGATATAAAAGATATGCTCTACAATTTGGATTTGTGAAATGATGATTTGTTTTAAAATTAAAAATTAAAATTATTGCAATCAATGAATCCCTCTGCTTTTTGGTAGGAAACATTTATTTATCTTGTGTACATTACCCAACAATGTCATCTACATTATGTATAACATAGGTTAAATACTCTTTGCGTTTAATGCTTTTCGGCCTGCATTTTAGTCTCGATGCACGATGTCGGGTGCTTATCCAGGCGTTGGTCAAATTAACAAAGTCTAAGTATATAAGCATTTAACTAAATAATTAATATTTTTAACCAACCTAGCTACTTAAATTGATTAAGTAAAGTCATGAGCCATCCATTGTTGAAGAGAATATTTTTCCAATTACAAGCCATATTAGATTTGCTAAATAATTTTACAGAAAACTCCGTACTTGCTTTCATCTCTCCACTTTTGACAATGTCAATACAAGAATCTCAAACCAACGGATGATAGGATTGTAAAAAAAATACCAAGTTAACCTTAGTAGCCTAACTAATGTTTTGAGAGTGAATTAACCTTAGTTATCAACCAACATACCTTGATGGATGGCTGGATGCAGTTTGAAGGAACAAGTCATATTACATAACTCTGACCCAAACCTTAGAAATTTCAGCGTTTTCTTTTTGCTAATGCTCTTTCTTTATCCCCTTGAGAACATCAACATCCATGAGTATTGTGGAAACTCATGGATGAATTTGGGAAGAAGAAAGTATACTCTTGATTGTGAAGATTGAAGAGAGTATACTTTCTTGAAAAGCAAAAGAAAAAAGAATGGGGAGATCCTCTTTAGGAAGCGATCCCTTACATGACTTTTTAACATTTGAAAAAAAAAAATCTGATTCCATCAAAAAGTAGACTCTACATCAACTTTAACTCAACTTTCGACACATGGCAACATCTTACCTTGTATCTTGAATTTTAGCATCATCAAATTTTGACAAGTGTCATTTTTCTATTTGCTACAAATTTTTGATTAAACTTCAATCGAAATATTATATAATGGCTATAAAAAAACGGTTAAAAATCTAATTTCTCCAACAACTCTATTTTTTCTTCATAAATTGAACCTAAATTTGACATTTTTTCCCTTCACATTTCTCATAGCATGCCTATGTGCTCATAGCTTCAACATCTTTGATCTTTAATATGTCGCCCATTCTCGTATTACTAATCTTTACACAACGAGCATTGTATTTTTATCTCATTTTACTAACTGTTCATATTACTCTCGATTCTTCCTCTCTAAACTGTAAATTTTCCGTAGGAGCTCCTCAACTATTTTATGGCCATGCATCTAGACTCGATAAGCCATAGACAAATCAGTTACACACTTTGAGTGCTCCATCATAAAACTTACCCGTTTCTTCTTCCTTAAACGCCTTATTTTATTAAACTAGTTCACATATTTGAAAATACGATCTCACTTAAAACTCTAGAATCTTGAGAATGAGGTATGCAAGGTAGTGTCAATATTTTCCTCTTCTTTGTTTTTGTTATCGAATGAGTATTAGAAGCTATTGAATGTACATCCTGGTTACTCGGATCCTCCCCATTTGCATCATTACCTTTCTTAACATTGTTGTTCTGGCATGCATCCAAGACCAAGAGAAAAGAAAACTTCCAATTGAATCATGCTTGCTACTCGCCGCTGCCACCATATTATCTCCCATATTCTCTTTTGTACTCTCACTCGCCATTCGCATCTCATTTGCACTCTCACTCCCCCACTTGCACCTAAAACGCATTAGGGTTGTGCATTTGAGCTTGTTCTTGGCTTGTGAATGTCAAGTCTTGCTCCCGAAGATTCGAAATTAGACATGTTGCTGGATGTCTCACTAAAGGGCCCCTAACACAATGCAACCTACCATGCAGAGTACCTCTCAACATCCCCTCCTTCCCTTATGACTCCCACAACATCTTCTAAAATCGGCTGCTTCCCTAAGCATGTTCAACATTATTATTAATATTGTTACTAGGGTAGAATTCAGCATAGGGATCATACCCTTGCCAAAATTGTGATCCTCCTCCTTGATGAACATGACTTCGGCCTTCTCCTTCTCTTCTTCATGTTGTTGAACTTTTTCTCCTCCATGCTCATCCTCAAAATTCTCCTTCGTGGCATGATGGACTAGACTCACCTTCCTGTGAACCATGACTACCCTAAGTCTAATTCATCTTCCATACCATGAATGACTACTCTTTTAAACTCTTAGTAAAATTTTGCATGAAAAAAAATCACCCTAGAGCTTCTATTCCAAAGCGTCTCCACCAAACCCCTAGCCATATTAGAGTAATAACAATAAGATGAAGGCCCATATATCACTAGAAACCCCCTCTTTCTAGGCTCTCCAAATGTCATCTAAGACATCTATAAACATCATACTCCAACACACCACAATTGAAAATACTATGACAAACAATACCACATCATTTACATAACTTAAAAACACCTTCCCCGCTCCTCTTCAGTCGATAGAAAACAACTAGAAATGATAAGCTTTGATAAATCTACATGCATTAATGCTCAAAATTCAAGGATGCCTCTCAACAAAACCGACATGATGTAAGGCTTGCATAACCCATTGTCTAACCATCTTATCTAAAGGGAGCCCTATAACCCTCACCCAAAGCCAGGCTATATCAAAGTTTAAGTTATTTAGAATAGTCAAATTGCCTCATTTACTAAATAAGATTATGTTGCCATTAATCACTATAGTTTGGATCTCAAGCAAGGCCTCTACATCTCTAGAACTAAAACATGTAAACCCATAAAGCCTACACATGCGTTGAACCCTAATTAGACTTCGGGTCTTCCACTCCAGATTCACCACCAATTGGACCGTTTCTTCTGTAGGTGGATTAGGCCCATAATACACCCCTATTATCAATAAGTTCCAATTTTGTTGATGTTGGAGCCTACGCTGATCTGGTGGACCCACTAGGACCCCCATGCGAGAGTTTTGTCCATAAAAGGGAAAAAACATGGTTTAGTTACATTGTTAGTGTGGCTAACAACAAATAAGGAGAGCAAGATAGAGTTTAGGAAGAAGAAAACAAAAAATAACCAGAGCAAACAATAAACCTAGAAGAGGGTAAGGAAGAGGCACTAAGAATGAGGAAAGCAAGGCAAGGAACACAGCAATAAACCCACAAGTGTTAGGTGCATGAAGAACGTCCGGCACCAAAGAAATTTTTTTGGAGTATATATATACACTTAATGGATGTGATTAATTCTTCAGTAATGGCAAAATTATAAATATAGAAAAGTTTGAAATTAATTGGCACTTGAGAAAAATTCGCACCCCGTAATTATTGGGTAGTTTCCAAAAACGTCTTTTTATATTCTCAATGAATCAAGCTTCCAATGTCAACTCGCACAATTCTTTAATAGTTTCCAAATTATTTCTATTACTTTATATTTGATTTTCATTATTTTTCAGTAGTAATTTGAAAACCAATATTAAACTTTGGAATATCAATATTAGACCTTAAAACAATAGAATAAAAATTTAAAACGTATGTATTAAGATTTAGAACATCGCTACTCAACTTTAGAACATCAGTACTACATATTACAACAATAGATGAAATTTTTAAACATATGTGTTAACATGTAGAACATCAATATTAAATCATAGTACATCAGTACTAGATCTTAGAATAATAGAATAACCCTTTATAACATATGTGTTAAGATTTAGAACACCAGTACTCAACTTTAGAACATCAATATCAGATCTTAGAATAATAGAATAAACATTTAAAACATATGTGTTAAGCTTTAGAACACAAGTACTCAAATTTAGAACATCAGTATTACACATTATTACATATTACAACAATAGATGAAATTTTTAAACATATGTGTTAACCTTTAGAACATCAATTTTAAATTATAATACATAAGTATTAGACCTTAGAACAATAGAATAAACCTTTAGAACATATGTGTTAAGATTTAGAATACTAGTACTCAACTTTAGAATATCAATATCAGACCTTAGAATAATAGAATAAATATTTAAAACATATGTGTTAAGCTTTAGAACATAAGTACTCAAATTTAGAACATCAGTATTACACATTAGAATAATAGAATAAAATTTTAAAACATATGTGTTAAGGTTTAGAACACTAGTACTCAATTTTAGAACATCAATATCAGACTTTATAATAATAAAATAAACATTTAAAACATATGTATTAAACTTTAAAACACTAGTACTCAAATTTAGAACATCAGTATTACACATTAGAACAATAGAATAAAATTTTAAAATATATGTGTTAAGTTTTATAACATTAGTATTGCGTTTTAGAACATCATTAAACAATGAAATGAATATTAACACTAGTGTTCTAAAAAGTTAGACTATTGTTCTTAATATTAAGTCTATTGTTCTAAAAATGTATTATATTATTTTGACATTTAATTCTATTGTTCTGAAATTTAATTTTATTATTCTAAACTTTTGCAATGTTCTGAATATTAACTTTATTACTCTAATTAGTAATTATCTTATTCTAAGGTTAAATTTTAGTGTTCAACTCTATTATTCCAAAATTGTAATCTATTGTTCTAAAATGACACTATAGTTCTAAATAGTAGGGCTATTGCTCAAAGGTTGTTATCACTTGTTCTAAACTTTTATTTAATTATTTTAAACTTTTGCTACGTAGTTCTAAATATTAATTGTATTGTTTTAAATATTGAGTCTATTGTTCTACGTTATTATCTATTGTTCTAAACTTTATTTATTTTATTTTAAACTTTTGTTACGTTGTTCTAAATATTAAATGTATTTTTCTAATGATTTGTATTTTTCTAAGTAGTGATTATATATTCTATGGTTCGATTCTATAGTTTAAGTTCTTTTGTTCTAAATATTAACCCTAGTATTATAAAAATTTATACTATTCTTCATATTGTTCTAAGAATGTATTTAATTATTCTAAAATTTGATATTATTGCTCTAAACTTTTGCAATATTTTATTCTTTTATTTTAAATATTAACACTAGTGTTCTAATGAACATATATTCTATTGTATTATATTTATCCAATACACTAACATTATATTAATTCTAAATACAGTGATATTGTATTGTATTTTTTCTTCTACAATCCTCATTCATGTTCATGCCTACAAACAATAGTGGGATGTTTTAGAACATTAGAATTATTATTTAGAACAATAGGTCAATATGTTAGAATAATTAGTATAATACTTAGAATAATATAATACAGTTTTAGAACAATACGTATAATATGTTAGAATAATAGTATAATGTTTTAGAACAATAGTACAAAGTTTCAGAATAATCACAATAAAATTTAGAACAATTCAAATAACTTCATAACATAAATTCGAATTCAAAACAATAAACCCCCTAAATTTAGAACAATATATTATAAATTTAGAACAATAGGTATATGTTACCCATATTGTTATAACATAATATACATAATGTTCTAAAACTTCTTCCATCGTTCTAAGTATTATATATGTTGTTCTAACATGTTTACCTATTGTTCTAAATTAAAATTCTAATGTTTTAAAACGTCATCCTATTGTTCTAAGTGTTAAACTACAATTTCAAATATTATAACATATTATACTTATTGTTCTAAATTATAATTCTAATGTTCTAAAAATATATTATAGTGTTCTAATAAAATCAACTAATTTTAATGCAGTAATTCTAATGTACAATATTTATATTAAGACGTAAATTTATAAATTAATCTAATGTACAACATTCTAGTGTTCTGAACATTTTACTAATACACCAAACATAATAAGAACAATTTTTTCACAGCATAATACGACCAATTTTTTCAAGAAATAAAACATACATATTACCAAAATTGTTTATCAAATCGATAGAAGTAAAAAAAAAAATACAACCATTAAAGTTATCATCATCATATTATAACTACATCCTTCGATAATTCAACGACGGAAAAAATTTAAACATTACCTTTTTTTGAACCCCAAATCAACAAAAATAGCATTCGAATAACTTCTGGAAAAATATTGCAATTTGAATAAAGAATAACATAAACAATATGGAAACTACTAATTTTTAGGGAATATAAAAAGACGTTTAGGAAACTACCCAATAATCATGGGACCGAATCTTTCTGAACTGCCAATTAATTTCTGACTTTTTGATATTTACAACTTTGTCATTGATGCAGATTTAATTACAGCCATCTAAATATACTAAATTAATGGTATTAGATGAGTTCTTATATAAGAAGGGTTTTTATATAACTAAGGGGTTCTCACATGATCACATTTCTATATATATATATATATATATATATATATATATATATATATATATATATATATATATATATATATATATATATATATATATATTATTTGAATTTAGAAGGACTGACAAAGGTGAAGAGAACACAAAAGTGCAAGATTAGATATAGCATGAAAGGGAGAAGGGAATTTAGAAAGAAAAACCCCGGATACGAGGAAATAATAGTTAGAAACCTAGGAAAACTAAGTACCCTAACCGCCTAAACAGACCTAGAGACAAGATTTTTTTTTTGTTTTGTTTTAAAAAAAATCTAGAAGGACTACCAAGAATAAAGTACACAAAAGAGTAAGATTAGACAAGGCATTAAGGAGAGGAAAGGATTTGGAAGGACATAGACCGGATTCAAAGGAAGTAATTATTAGGAACCTAGGAAACTAAGAACCCTAACCGCCTAAAGAGACCTAGAGACAAGGAAACTCAATATTCCAGAGAGAGATTTATCAGTTGCTAGCTTAGCTTGGCTATAGTGTATTTTGCAAAACTTTAAGAATTGGAACATTAACTAATGTTTCAAAAAGTTTTAGTAACTCAATTTAAGAAGTAAGGTACACAATTGAGATATAGCCAAAGACCCTGATCTCACTAAAAATTAAGGTTATATATTTAAATTTTATAGCACGAGTTTATAGAAGTGGCTTTTGATACCTGACACTCCATGTAAAGGTGATTCAAGCTTTCCTCTTTATTCTAACATAGGACACACATCATATAGTTGTTTATACCTCTTCAAACCAGGTTTGATTTTGTAGGTTAAGTAGATGTAGGTATTTCCACCCAAATGAGAGACACCTTTTGAACAACTTCATTTTCAGAAAACTTTCCAGAAACTTTTCAAGTGTAAACTTTTCAGAAAGTAGTATCTCGACTTCACACTATTCTCACCTGTTCTTGAGTAGCTCCAGACAATTTCATCTTTACATTTCTTTGGTGACATATTGCGCAAGTATATTAATAGTTATCTACTTCTTAAAAAATCTCCAAATCTTTATAAAGTCCAAAAGTCCCTCTCTAATGAATAGATCTGCTATTCATGTTGGTTTCTACTCTCCCTGTTTCAATCCTCTCAATACAAGATCTCCAATTTCTCTCCAGAAAGCCAAGAACCTTCTTTAATTCCTATTGTACTTCCACTTTCCATTATCTTGCCCATATCTTTCCTCATGAAATATGTGCCCAACCATATGCTTCTAACAACTCATAAACATGCTTGGGGAGGAGTATGATCATTAATTCTTTTTAGTGAACAATTCTTATACCTTTTGATGACCACTCTTGATACAAGAGACTTCAAAAGGCTACGAATCCTCCAAGCTTGTTTAAATAGTAGTGATGTGTTAAGATGGTGGAAGTTCCTCATTTCCGGTCCCCTTTTCTGTTAAGGTAGTTCTAATAAGGCTCTTTTCTTCCAATAGATAGGCTTCTTCTCCTATAAACTTCCCTATCAAAACCTAGGCAGAGAGGGAAACATATTCTACGTATGATCCTTTTTGGGATCTGATAAGGGAGAGGATATGAGTAGCTAGTGCCACAAGTACTATTCCATTGATGAGGACCCATTGATGAGGACCTACTTTCATGCTTGATTCATAGAGTAAAAATGTGAAACTTCCACGTGGATGTTTTCTTCACCACCCTATCATATAAGAAATCAAGGCATTAAGATGGTCTTCCATCAATTTCCATAACTCCTTATTGTTTTTCAACCTTAGGGGCTTCCTCATAAATTTTATGACCCTAGATGGTGTGTTAGGGCTAAAGACAACAAATGACTTCTCGGCATTTTCTATCTCCCTGAGATGGTATAGAAATCATCCAACATCATATCACGCACTCCACAAAATTGAGGATTGCTTTGAAAAAAAATAGAGCATTATTCGCAAAAAAGAGACAAGACAAGGTCAACACCCTCCTATTAATTTAGTCCCTTTAATAATGCCTTGACTCTCCGGACAAGACGCTCTTTTGGATAGTACTTCCATTCACAAAAAAAAAAAAAAAAAAAAAAAAAAGATAGGGGGAAATAGGGTCTCCTTGCCTCAACTCTATCTTTAGGGAGAAGAAAGCAGAGGGGTCCCCATTAACTAGCACTGAGTAGGACAATGTGGTTACACACTTCATGATCTACTTTTTCCAGCTTTGGGAGAAGCCCATTGTATCCAGGATCTTTCCAATTAAATCCTACATGAATCTATCATAAGCTTTATTTTAAGTCTACCTTCATCACTGCAAATACTCAAGGCCTTTTTCTTATGTTTGGGACTTTGGTCCAATGGATAATTTTATGGGCAATGATGCAATTTTCATTCATTAGTCGACCAAATAAACATAACCTTGCAAAGGACAAGGCATTTTGGGGTAACTTTATATTCGACGTAATAGAGGCCAATTGGTCTAAAATGACTCACCCAATCACCTTTAGAGATAAGAGAGATGAAGGTCTTGTTCCATTCTCTTAGCCTTTAAAGAAAGTTTGGACTCCACTAATTACATCATCACCAATGATATTCGAAACTTTTGCATGAATAGATGTTCATTTTGAATCACAAAGTATATGATTACACTATGTTACCCGTACTCTTCATTCCACTTCAAAGTACCCATCCCAGATCTTTAACACTCATCCAGGGGTATGTAGACGCTCGATTTTTGATTTTGGACCAAAATTATGCAATTTATTGACAAAACTGCCCAATTTAACACTAGGCTACACACTCGTATTTGATACAAGTACCCCGAATCTGTTTAACAGAGGAGTCAAGTCATGAACATATAATGTTCGCATAAAACTAAACTGTTGCAATCTTCCTAATTAATGGAGTTTGCATATACATCTTATCAAGTAATGTACAAACAAATAGGAAAGTTGTACGAATTTTAATCTACGAGTAATTTTTTTTCTAGAATTGTGACATGTAGGTATACTATATACATCCGAGGCATGCAATGTACATATTCAATCCACCCTGCACCAGCAACACTAGTCGCATCAAAGATGACCATACAAGGATTGGGTTCCCCCTCCCCGTCCGCATTTGCGAAGATACAGGAATCAGAGTAACTACAACACATTCTTAAGGAGATGAAACCCTTAATTTTTATAACACACTAGCCCCATCGCCTGAAACAGCATCTACAAGGTGAACAGGAGACCCAGGATCCTTGGACAAGATAAAATTGCCAGCATGATCTGTAGTTGTGTATCTCATGAGACGGGAACCAGACACAATTCTACATGAATTCCATGTCTCAGCCCTTAAATTGACGTCAAAATAAATCAGATGATCCAATATACTGATCCCCATAACTGACCTGTAAAATGCTCGCACAAGAAAAATGAGATAGTGCAACATTTCAAGTTTAAGATTAAGAATAACAAAAAACAATACTAAGAAAAAAAAAAAAAAGGATTGCCGAGCTGTTAACTTCAAGACATTAAGGATTTTTAAGGTATCTTATTGATAGACCCTATGACATCCAACAACCTTCTTGTCCGATCTCCAAGAATCAACGGTTTGTATAAAAAGAAGTCGAATTCATAAACTACCCTTAGAAAAACAGCCTTTAGCAGAGTATATAGCTCCATAGGGAAGGAGAATAAAGCAAAAGCAGGAACTAACCCCCCAAAATGATAGTGAGAAGTTAGGTATGAGAAACAATTGAATAAGAGCAGATTTAAAACTAGCCATCCAGAGCAGCTGGGAGCCTGGGATGGTAGCACATACGCAAATTGGTGAGAAGAGTAGCAAATACAGGCCAAACAAATGAGCTCGGAAAAACTTTGCTAGCATTGTAGCAGTGGCAAGTTGTTCTTCCAAGGTTCCATGTAATATGCAAGCTTATCAACCATGTCAGAGTCGGTCAGACCCTGAAAACCATTGATAGAGGGGAACTCCCACACTTGTGTTTTTGAAATTAAAATAAACAACTAAGTGAGGAATAATGGAATTGCACTCTTCCAAAAACAGAGTATTTTATAAAACTATCAACAAAAATAATCTACAATAGGATCATGCATGAAGGTCAAAAATCTGTTATGATTTACCAGGCAGGAAACAACGAAACTGGGTATATCTCATGAAGTATAAGTGGTTATAGGAGTTCCAACAACAAACTAAGAAGCAACAAGCCAAAATTTGTCAAAGATCATTTCCTGATTCAATATAGTTTATCTTAATAGGATTCCTTGCAACAACATACCACGTATATTATTATAGTCCTTATCAAAATCCCCAACACAATTCACAGGGGAAGCAGCAGCAAGAAGAGTACAGTCTACCCCAACCTGCCCACGAAAAAATATCCATTTCATCAGACCACATCTTATAATTTTTTCCTTCAAATGGGTCTAATTTAGACATTTCAGGAATAAGGTATTTGACAACATTGTAAAATGAGGGGTTTTAAGTAGGAATATTACTATCATTTAAACTAGGTATCCTTCACCAATTTGTGTGGATGCTGGTGTGAAGAACTAGATGAATGTCAAAGTAACTCTTAATTCTTAAGTCTTAATTCCAGAAACTTTCAAGAAAGCAGATTTAGGTTTACCACTTGAGCTTAAAAATAAAGCAGTTGCTGAAAAGGGGCACAACAAGTACTTTATTTCAAGTTCATTCAGGAAAGGACCCCAGATAAATTTTGTTCGATTCTATGGATATCAACAAAGGTATTAAAGCTGCACAGGAAAGTCTCTCTGTTTCAGCAATTTGCTTTTTCCTTCAATCAAGGATAAGTATTGGAGCAAGTTAGGTGATCAAAGAAGCTACCAAGTCCCTCTTTTATCTTTCCTTCTCTTACTGACGAGTAAGCTTAAATCTTACACTACGTAAGAGTGAGGAAATGATGGTAAAGCAAGGTCCCGCTGATGAGGAAATACAATACATCATCATAATTCGTGAGAGTACTACCTTTTTTTGTTTCAACCATCTAGAAAAAATAAAAGTTAATTGAATAGTTTTCTCTATAGCAGGTAAAATTTTGAGCCACAAATGCCCAGTACAAGTACAGCAATCTTAGGAAATTCATTATTACACATTAAATAAAATTGCCAATCAATACTCAAACATGCCATTTATGTTGTACTAGTTACCTGCTACATGAAGGATCTTCACCAGAACAATCACAAATTTTCTCAACAGTGTACATTAAACTTCCAAGTCCAATATTATACAGCCAAACCTAAAATTTTAGAAAGATAATTAGTTTCGCAATTGAAAACAAAGAGCAGGACAAACACCAATAAAGAATTGTGTTGTTAATGTCATAGTTTAGGCTCGTGATGAACAGCCAATTAGTCAGCAACAAGGAAGATAATTTGATCCTAAGACTCAAAAGTAAGTTGCCTCAGCTTAACTGAAAGGGCTAAGAACTCGAAGAATCTTCCATTGAATGAGGTACCTAAGAAGTTCTACACACACCATAATTAAAGGTAAAGAATCAAACTACTTGTATGAACAAATTGGAAAGTAAACAGCCAATTTAACAAAGATCTTCAAACAAAAGTATACATGATGGATGACAGGAGCATTTAACAGCTATATATTTATTAGTGCAGGTCTTTACAACCAGATAGGGCTAAGGGTTAAAAAAGGGACATGTCAACAATAACAAAGACAAATAAGTGCAACTTAACATATTGTAATTCCTCGAATTTTTCGGTATTTACCACCTTACTTCATCCAATTTTTATATTTACCACTTTATACTTCTGTTTTCTGTATTTATCACCTTATTTGTTTCTGTTTATTTGAAGTTACCACCAATTTTCCGTCAAATTGGAGATCACTAACTAGCTCTTTTATTTTCCCTCCCTTTTAACTCTTGTTTGACACGATTTCACCCCTCCTTTCTCTCTTAATTCAAGTTCTTCACATTTCCTCTAAATCACTGTGAATTTAATCTTGCCAAAACATAAATTAGGACAGGGAAACTACCCAAGGACAATTGGTCAGCAAAAAATAACTAAGGTATGGGTCAAATTCCTTTAAATTGATTGAAGTACAAAATAAAGATTCATACCAAACAATTGGAGCTTTTGTGATTGTGTATAATTTTTGAAATGAATGATATAAATCTTCAATTGAAAGCATAGTTGACCTAGAAATGTTGCTAATTGTTGTATAATTATAGGGAAACAATGCCTCCACTGAGATTGCCACTGAAAGAAGAATATGTAGGTGTAGATTTGAAGTTGTTAGGCATACCTCTTAGACTTCAGAGAATCCAAGACACAAGTTTTTTGGCTTGCAAATTCTATGATCATGACTCAAGCACAAGAGTTTGTGATGCCTTCCTTTGGGTAGATGAAGACTCTACAGATTCACAAAAGGGTAGGAGAGAGAGGTTTTATTGTTGGTGGGTGAGAGTGATGTAACAAGGTTGATGGTTGAAAAGTGACAAACCTGAAGGAAGAGAGAGAAAAGGGGGGAATCATGTAAAAGAAGAGTTAAAAGGGAGAGGTAGTTATTGGGCCACACTTGGACAAAAAATTGGATGGTTTCCATTAAGTGGTGGTAGCCTCAATATAACAGGAACCTTTAAGATACAAAAAACAAAGTATAAGGTGGTAAATATGAATGTCAGATTAATGTAAGGCGGTAAATATCAAAAAATTTAAATTCCACAATTAAAAATGTCTAACAAACTAAAAGTGCAAACAACTACGAGGAGATCACCAATTACATAAAGTCATAATAAGCAACATAAAAAAAAGATTGCAGGAATATTATCTTCAAGCCTATGTTTAACTAATTGCAAGACCAATGCATAACAACTTCCATGTCAAACGGGCAATGCAGAATGTCCAAAATAAATTAACCCCAGAAGGGGGCAAGGGGTAGGAAACAAATCTGATGCATAAACCAGTAGATTGTCTAAAAGTTAAAACTAGACCATACCTCTTTAGGGAAGTGATGATATGTCTTGTGACTAAAGAAAGGATAATGTGGAGGCAAATGAGGCACCATATCATGCCCATGAGTGACACGAATTGTGTCAGGGACAAATTGACTATAGTAAGAGGCAAACGCTGCATTTCCGATCCGTGGTTGCCCAAAAGTTGTAACTTGAACATTTTTTATGCCATGATGTACCTGGATATACATGTTTTTTCAATAAGTCGTGTGAGGTGAAGCAATCCATTACATGAAGGCAAGAAAGACAACAGCAACATCAAAAAGTTATATAGAAGACTGAGTATAAACCAGCAAAAGATTTTACTATGCCCCACCCAGATAGGGATACCACCTTGTGTCCACTTACCCCATTACACAACCACAGATATCGCCATGTTGATATGTATTATAGTACATGTAAACTGAGGTAAGGAAGTTTTCAATTTTGCATAACTGGGAACAGACATGTCGCCTACACACTCCCAGTAATTGCTGCCTTGTGATACACAATTACAAAGATTAAGAATGGGTATAAAAAATATTTACAAACACCATCAATGATGTCACTGAGTTGGAATTCCCAAAAGAATAAGAAATCAACAGCCGTAAAACAAGAAATGAACACCAAATCTGAAATAATTTTGCAGCTCTCTTAAATGGCTCTCACCTAAATACAAACCTAAAAATAATAGACTACTCTCTCCATTCCTAGATTTCCACTAATAATATTACCACATTGATTTCAACACCTCCTTGATTGGTGGAAAAAAATACCTATTTCATTCCTTAAAAGCCCTCATGGCCCTGTAGACACAATCTCACGGGGTTATTTTTTGTCTTCCTTCCTAAGAAAGCCATGTGCCCCTTCGATCCATATTACAATATTCCAACCATCGCATCCATGTCCCTACTGTAGCCTTAATATTCGTGCAAAGCCCAATTGTAAACAGGAACAAGAGGGAGTATCTTTTAGCAAAAAATGCAATGCATCTCAAGCAGAAAACAGCAATATTACTCAAATCAACCACCAAAGGAATAGACTTTTACAAGACCAGACAGCCAAATCTACAAAGACGCAAAGCTATATACCAAGCATATGGAGCTCATGCTCCCTTTTCAAGCAAAGAGATACATTGCACATACATAACTGAAACATTATTATCCCAGCAAAAGTGGTAAAATTATTTGTAGGTATAGAATCCAATGATGATTACCGTGAGATCAAGTGCACAAAGGGCAGCTAGAGCTCCACCCATCGAATGCCCTATTATAAAGAGGTTGATTTCTCCAAATAATTTTTTCACTCGTTTAACAGCTTTTACCACTCCAGAGCGCATAGTGGTGTTATGGTAAGCATTATAAAATCCATGGTGAACCTGCGGGAATTAATACGAATAATTACTAAGTCTTTCCTGATCCAACATGGACAACATGGCCAACAAAGAGCCTGCAGATGGTCAACAAAGTTATGGGACATATACCATAGCATCAGGTGTGCCAGGGTAATTTAAATCAAGCTCTTTCCAATACAGATCTTCAATCCAATTCTGTATGCTGTGCACAATAAGTCAAATTATAAGCAAGTAGCGTATGAAAGTGAAGAACACTAGACATATAACAACCATGAGTCAACTCTCTAACCCCACATAAAAAAAGACATATCCTCTCCTGTACAAGACATTCAAATTCATAGTATATATTCACTGCTAGGTTAAAGGAACAAAATATTCATTGGGGTCTGGTGGACCTGCTTTGATAGAGAAGGCATGATTAGAGAGGCTGATGTCCTGCTGAGCTATGCACTCTTTTGTATACTCAAGAGGTGTCACCCAAGGGCATAATTTATTTATTTTTAACTTCATACATATGATTAAGGACTGAAGTATACTACTATGTTCATATTTTTAAACAATATCGTAGATTATGACTTGTACTTGACAGGTTAAAACTGATGGACTCAAATCCAGGTTAAACCTGATTAAGGACTCAGATCTATTTATAAGAAGGACTAAATCGGAGGTTCTCCTTGATAATGAATTTCTGAGCCAAGGCCTACTTAGTATACTACAAGAAGTGCCACCCAAGGGCACAATAAAATTGGTTCTTCATACGTGTAATTTAGGATTATACTACTGGAAAAGAAATTTCTGAAAAGTTTGAAGATCATTACTAGATCTTGAAGGGTTGATACGTCACAACTGATACCTTCTTCAACCAACAACAGGTGTTAAAGAAGCAAGATTTTCTGATCCCAAGTCCGATAACTCTTCGATCTGGCTATGAAACCTTAACTAGGGAATTGGTCTTAAACCCTCCTACATGTCCAAGCTAGGATAGTGCATGATCGTTATTGTAAGTCAGCTCACACTTTCTCTAGAGAAAACCTCATCTAGATATTGCAGCTACATAGTTAACCCGTCCCACTTTTTATATGGGAACAAGATAATGCAAAATTTAAGGTAAAATCCAAGTAAGAAAGAAAATATTGGAAATTCAGCTTCCGAGGTTTCCTATTTCTTTTTTTTTTTTTTCTAAAGAGCCTTAACACGTACTAATCTCCATACTTAAAACATCTGAAATGAAGCAAACAGAAACACAATAAGGAAACTCCTCAGTCCACACCCTCCTCCCTGTAATCCATGGCAAACATTTAGCCAACTCATGAGCTATAGTAATAGCACTCCTACTAACACAATTCCAAGAAACATTTGAAAGGGACACACAAGCTGACAAGCATGATATATATCATTGATCAAAAGGTGAAAACTACTCCACCATTCTTGTTAATCACATTAATGTCACTTTCTATTATTATCTCATGATAACCATAATCCGCTGCTAAATCAAGACCAAGAAGATTGTTTTTTCCTCAGCTAATTTAGGATCCCGAATCTGAAAATATCCAGCAAATACTTATTCTAACATATTCCACAGTGATTTCTAATGGGGTGTTTGGTTCACCCTCTAGGAATGGGTTTGAGAATCCATACCTTTGTTAAGTTTTTTATCAGACTTTTATGGTATGGAGTTACATACCCAAGGGGTGCTAACTCCTTCCCATTCCCATGGAATTTCATACCCATTTTACCACCAACAACTCATAACTAGGACATAGAACCCATTCTAAAAATGAACCATGCAATTTTGCAATGTTATAGGATTTTGAATCCATGCCCCCAAGGTATGGACTTCCATACCATTACATTCTAGTTTAGCGACCAAATGCCACCTACGTTTTCCTTTTCAGGTAGAAAAGTACCTTTAAATGCTACTTTCAAACAAAATAAAAAAAAAATCAAATACTTGAGATGCAACCACTATCATGCCATCCTGGTACCTCAGCATCTCTCATACAAAAATTTAAAATAAAAAGAATGAAAGAAAACTTGCTACGATGAGATGCTAGACTTCCTGGTTTTAATGTCAGGTTGGAAAGCTGCAGCTAATCAAGATTCCATTAGATTTATAAACCTACTTAGCCATTGATCCAGGTTCAATGTTTAACTTCTGACTGGTCACTGGAAACAGCAACCCTGCGATGGAGAACTAGCTTGACAAACTCACACAGACGACACAATCGAAAGTGTTCTGGAAATTTATTTAAACAGAACATGGCGGTTGGATGGAAGTTGTCACAAGATATTTGAAAGAAAGTGGACGACCTTTGTGTCTAACAACACCAAGGCTACTCTGAGTAATATCAAGCCGATAAACAAGGCATCATTGAGTATGATAAGACAAGCATCAGGTAAAAAAGGGATTTAGAACGGTTGCAGTTAGAACCACCGCAATCACCATCTAAAACCAGTCTAACCTTCTGGAATAGCTAACATTATTTCCTTAATTTGAGGGGTTTCTGAGCTGCCCCAAGCATTCTTTAATTGTCAATGGTCAGGCACAAACATATATCCCACATGAAGTTGGCCAATGAAAATCTACCCCCACCCATTAATTTCTCCACTCTGTGAATCAAATGAGGAAATGGTAAAATATTTGCCTGATGAATCACGTAGAGCTCTGGCTAACCAAAAACACCCAACGGAACTTCAATGCTCTTAATGTTAAGTCATGCAACCTTCATGGACTACCACAACTGATATTAATTTCTATTGATTCATATCCTCTTCCTTCACAGATTAGTGTCCAACCTCCCTAAGCCTGAACTAAGATATTAACAGAGATTTCAACAGCCCACAATTGACTACTTATATTCAGGAACATACATATCCAGATCTATCAAAACAATGTCAGGAAACTTCTATGAAGACGCTCTGAGCATGAGAATGGTTCCTACATATCATTGCTAAACCCATAAATTGCAAGTCCTATAACAACTTACAAGTGTTTCTTTACCTAATTTATAATGACTAGAAGTTGGTGAGACTCAATAGAAACTTGTGGATTAGAGGTGGCAGAAAAGGAAGAGGTGGCAAAAGGAGGGTAAAAAGATTAGATTCAAATTTCTCTCAAGAAAAAAAGACTTGCCAACTTTTCGAGGTACAAAAATAGTTGGGAAGAATCAACAAGTCCAGCAAACTTTAAAAAGTAACACTATTCAGGCCCTCTGGAGTTACCACTTGAAGGAAATAAAATTATTACTTTTGTGTGACAAAATTTAATCATCAAACTGGCATAAAATTCTCTGGGCATCATGGAGTCAGAAGAAAAGGCAATCAAACGCAGTCAAAGGAGCTGAAAGTTGCTATGATTAGAAAAAGATGACCAATTCAAAAGCAAAAAAACAAATACTATGCTCCTCCAAACTTGAAATTCAAGCAAAACTAGATTCACATATTTTAGGCAATCTAGGTTTGTACACCTCCTGATAATACTAAAGAATCCTCATACGCATTTCCCAGTTAAGCAACCTCAGCTGTGGAGAAAAACTGTAGTAAGATATGGTAGTCTTGATAACGCTAATCTGTGAAGTCTGCTCCAAATCAACTATACTGCTAGATAAAGCAATCATCTTATTGATAGATCCTTGACTTATCAATTCCTAAAAGGGAAGGCCCTAAAAACTTTTATAGAAGTAAGAACTGACAAAATGCAATGAAGATGTAACCTGTGCCCCTGGGTTCCCCTAAAAGCAACAATAATAGCATTTAGATCCTCAGCAACCCCAACATAAGCCTGCAACAAACAGTATATTAATGAGAAATTTAAATTGATCAAAGTTCCAAGAAGCAAAGAAGAAAGGTGTACTCGTATAGTATTGTTTATGTGATATAAGCACCTGCAAGCAGTACTGGACATCGACGATAAGCTCTATAATCTCAAATCCCTGCTAACATAAAACGCAGTCTCATTAAGACAAATACATACCTAAACATAATTGACGTTAGAGCTATTAAACCAAAAGAAAATATATAAAAGAGAACTTTGACATTAATAAAATAGTAGCCAAAACCTTTGTCATTCCATCACATCTCGAACATGTCCAGGTAAATAGTTCAGTCAAGTCCGACTCATAAACCTGTGAAGATCAGAAAATTAGAAACAATCACCATACCAGTCTGAAAATGCTACCTCAACTCAATCATAAGAGCCAGTCTCTAATTTCAAGACTACTAATGAAAAACATATGTTGCATGAGCAGTGCAAGCAACACTAAGATAAAAAAGAAATATCTGAACAATAATACGAACATCAATTTAAACCATCAGCAAAGAAAACTCAGATCTAAGAAGTCAATAAATATACATAACCTCACCACCACAACCATATACATAAACACATTTTTAAGTAGCCAACTGAAAAACAGCTAACTTGAACATTTGGATACTTTTAAAACTAGCATGAACATCATGAATAGATAATTTGAACATATAAGTGAAAATCTTCCAAATCATAACCAAATATTATTGATTAAGTCGCTAAATGGTCTGAATGAAGAAACAAATTCACATTTTGATAGATAAATTTATGCTGACAGAATTATGACATGAAAAACTGTATAGAATACTTACTGCAGCATTGTACTTGACCAAAATTTTGGCAAGCGTGTGATTGTAAACAGAACAATGTTCACCGTTGTTAAGATTCAGCACTGTTGACAAGAGGAAACTTCATCAGGACAACTTTTATAACTACTCCAAAGAAAAAATAGCAGATTCAAGCAACAAAAGGTTCATCACACAGCCATAATGTAAATATTTTCCACAATTATTGATATATATGTATATTTTTTCATGTTAATCCCTGTATACAAAACTAAGTATCAAACCTATAAATAGCACATCAACAGATTACAGCACATTTTCATGTGCAATCCTTCAATTATTCTCTACTATCAAAATCAATCAACAAGATATCCAAAATAAACCTAACACCTCTACTTGTAAGAAAGGAATTGATACGCAATCTCATAGGAAAGACGGACAATTCGAGCAATCACCACTAACGCAATTAGAAAAAGTTCATCCGAGACTAATCTAGAAATGCAATCAAGATAGAAAGAACTTTAATTATTTCATATTGAAGCACATGTGCCACAAGAGCAGCACCACAAAGCGGGATTGCTTCCATGCTAACCGTTACTGACGAAGTTTGATTAAAACTTATTACAAATAAGACAACATGTCACATAACATGTCAACCAAATGCACATTTCCACTTAAACTATAATTCCCAATTTCCCATCTCCAAATATTTGCACCAATTAAAAAATGAGATGGAGGGAATTCAATTTCTACAATCACTCCATTCAGTAGACCATCCTATGTTGTTTTAATTAGGGGTGCTTATTGAGTTAAACTACTAATAAGCCAATCAGATTCTAATCGGTCAAAGCTCAACTCGATTAGACTCGAGTTGAGTTACTCAATTAGATAACGAGCCAAGAAAGCTGGACTAAAAAAATCGTGAGAAGCTCAAATTTTTATTTATAGTATATATATTTGTAGAAAAATATAGTTAAGATATAGAATTAGAATAAAATAAAATATAGTTTGATATATAAACCAAAAGTCACAACGTTGGATTAAAATGAAAGATGGTTGGATATAGATCTATATAACCTCTATCTCCCATATTGATAAATAAATAAATAAATAAATTGATACATGGGAGCTTTTAAACAAGTTGAAAAAATGGGTTCATACTCAAGTTCGAGCTTGAAACGAGCTTAGTCGAGCTCCATTGATTTTACGAGTCAATGAATGACTTCTAAAACTTAGAATGACTTCAAAATCAGTACAGTAGTAACATACACATATACTTCATAACAATTCAACCTTCATACTCTTCCTAATCGTAACCCAAAATCAAAACATCAAATATACTAGGCACTGGCAGTAGTATCCTTTTTAGTATGCAACCAGGTGTTATGTCTAACCAATTGATCCAATTAATTCAAACCACAAAGCAAAAACAAAATTGAGTTGAGTTGCGAATTACCTTGACCAAAAGTAACGGTCATTAAACATAAGAGAAACAACATCTTTAATAATTTAGTTGGCTCCATAATCTGCGCGCCTCTGTGATCAGTTCATGAATTCAGGATGATGATTTTATTTTTGGTAAGAATATTCCGGCAGCTATTTGCTTTCTTTTTTTTAGGATAAAGTTCTGACGTCATGAATGATTGCGTATACGGCGTCATGATTTATGAAGTTGAATTGACGAGATTAGCCTTATCTTTTATTTTAATGTAAAACTAGCTTAGCATCGTGCGACACTCAGTTTTAAGTTCTTAACCAAGAAATTTATAAAACTTGTTCTTTTAACTATTTAAGCATTATTCCTTAGGGGTGCTTGGCCAAGTTTCTAGAAGCGTTTCACAACTATATAAACAATTTTTTGGCCAAATAAAGGGGTTTTTTTTAAATAAAATGAGAAACACTGTTTCAAATAAGTCTCAAATTACATTGCTTCTAGGTAAAAGAGAAGAGGAAATTTCATATTAGAACTTCTACAAGGTGTTTCTCAAACACTTGTTTTAACGGAAAATATCTTAGCGGAAAACTATTTTCTTTTAAACTCCATTTTCTAAGGGGAGGAAAACGATTTTCCATACGGCGACAAAAAAAATCTTTAATATAATAAAATATTTTTCTTTGGTAAGGAAGATATGTCTTATTTTTCTCCGAGTTACTTACTTTTTTATTCTCTCCTTCCATCCATCCTTTGTCTCCCTCTTTTATTTTTCCTTTTTCCATTATTTTTCTTGTTAGCAAACACATAAAGGGAAACTATTACAGAATTATATTATCCTTCGAAAAAAAATTTCCTTGAAATTGTATTTTGTAAATTAAAGTATAATATTATTAATTTTTTTATTAATAATTATTAATTCGCTTTAATTATGTAATTTATAATAATACTGAAGCACTTTCTTATTTTTTTTATAAATATAAATTTTTATGTTTATAATGATTAAGTTTTTAAAAGGAATAATCATAATTTAATTATTTTAAAAGAAAAAGGGATGAGGCCTTCGAGACACTTTGCCAATGTTCAAGGCATGTCCCATAGATGCCCTGCTTCATTTTTTCCCTCCACCATCAAATTTTACGGCCATAACAAAAATCAACGACAACATACAACAACATACGTACATAAAAATAACAAAAACAAAACAAATGGAATACTTACTAACCTTTCTAATGTGTCGTCGTTGCCTCCACCATCGAAGGTACCACATTTCATTATAGCTGTCAATTCGGGTCCTCTAGTCGAGCTCAGATAGGTCATGTCAGTTTTGGGTCATATTTGAGTAGAATTATATTAAGTCAAGTCTTTATTGGGTCAAGTTCGGACTTAGTTCGGGTTTAGCTTGGTTCAAGTCATGTCGGATTATTTACCCTTCCGGGTACAAGTCGGGATCGGTTTAGCCAATTCGGGTTCGGTTCAATTTCAGGTTCGGGTTGTACTAAGCCAAGTTTTAGCCGGGTTTGTGGTGGGTAATTTTGGGTATATGTCATATTTAGGTCGGATATTATCGGGTCGGATAATTATCAAGTTGCATAGATTACTCCATATTTGGAACATTTAATCAACTATTTTAGGGTCAAGTCTGATTTTAGTCGAATAACTAATACGATGAAATATTAAGTTTCAAAAGAAATTCTATCCCTTACAAAATCAAAATTATGTCAAATAATTATTAAGTGGGATGTTATATTTATGCAAGTCAAATTTAGGTACATCATAGAAAGCAAAATATTTTTTCTTGGAAAAAATAAATTAGAGAAAGCTTGTATATCTAATAATCCGAATCATATTTGAGATTTGTAACAAAAAAAAACTTATTTTGTCTGGGAGTCTCAAATAATGTTAGTCTGTCGAATGTCATTAAAATGTATTATTTGATCCATCATACATATTTATTATATATATATATATATATATATATATTTTCAAAGTAAAATTCAACAAACATAATGCAATAAGTTATTACAACTTTAGTCAATAATGGGTCAGATCAATAACGAATCAAAATAAAAATAGGTCATGGGTCATAATAGGTTGGGTTTATAACAGGTTATCTCGGGTTATAATCTGTTCTGGTTATTATCCGATCGTGTGTTTATTATAAATCTCAAATTGTCAAGTCGGTTTTAGTCAGTTATCAGTTATGTCGGGTGGGGTGCAGGCTTGGATTTGGATCAAATAATATAAGGTAAAACCAGTTGTCGATCAATATCAAGTTGGGTTATATGTTACAAATTTCACATTTAAAACGGGTAAAGATCGGATTGAAATCGTTATAGGTTCGGGTCGGCAATTCGAGTCGAGTAAATTTTTAACAGCTCTACCCCTCGTTAGTCTTTCTTGACATCTTGTCTTGTTATAGTTGATTTATGTGGGGATGGTGGTAAAAAATGGTGTTGATGTTGGTTTGAAATGTGAAGGAACAAAGAAATAAGGGAAAATGAGGTAGAATGGATAGAGGTATGAAAGGAAGGGTAAAGGGGACATTCAAGTGCAATATGCAAGTGGCACTCAAAGTGTAGTAATCCAATTCAAAATAGGGGTTGTTGAATAATACCCTAAATATATTAAAAGCATCCTTATCTAAACTACCTCTATTAGCAAAGTTTTACTTTTAGCGTTTTCTTTGGTTCTCTCTTTACCTTTCCTATCTTTCTCACTTTCCAACCAACATGATCACCAACTAATGTGAACCACCACCCACAAAACCCACTAACACTAGGATGTCGGTTAGCCACCCACCAACAAAATATAGCTCCATCTCATTCTTATCTAACCTCCTCCTTACCACCTTCATAGTTATTCCCAACCACCTTAGCAAAATACTCAACCTTAACTACTGCACCTAAAACCACTCACCAAACTACTAACCAACCAATTTAACATCTTGGTTTTAGGGTGTCTCCATAGAGGATAAACTCACATCTTCAAGTGGACATGGGATATTCTTTGATCCCATAACCATGTTTAATTTAATTTATTTTTTTCTTGTCAAAAAGAATCAAACTACATTGAACCACACCTAGACATCGTGGCTTGCCTGTACTACAGTGGGTCATGCATGTCTTGCTTAGAGATGACAATTCAATCCGAATCCGATTCGACTCCGATCCGATCCGAATGAAAAATTCCAATCCAAACCCATTTAAAAAAATTTTGAGTCCGAATTCGATGAAAAAAGTTTGAATCCGAATAGGAGATGGATCAGACTCGGATCTTGTACTACATCCGACCGTATATGATCTGATTCCGACTCGAAAAAAATCTGGCTCATATTTTCAAATTTTTTATTTATTATTTATATGAAAAAAATATTAATTGATTATAAATTTTTATTACTAGTGTTTTCCATTTTGTTAAAATATTTTTTTAATTTCAAAAATGTCCATTATATAGCATTAATGCTTAATTAGAGGCTTTAATTTGATCAAAACTTTAGAGTCCCACATTGAAAAAATTTGGAAATAGCAATGAAAACATAGCTATATAAACCAACTTGAGTTCAACTTTTGGTTTAGTGAATTATAACGGAGGTCTAACAGGGGTCCGATGGATCGAATCGGATTTGGAGGTCCGATAGATCGGGTTGGATTTGGACTCTATGATTTCGGACTTGGACTCGGATTCGGATCTAAAATGATAATTCGAAAACGAGGTGGATCAGAGTAAGATTTTGCTAGGTTTGACCCGACTCCGATCCATTGCCATTCCTAGTCGTGCTTGCCCTCTAGCATACCATGTCATGATGTGCCTAGTGGCTGGTTGTGTCATGTCGTGCCGTGCTAGGGGCTGGTTGTGTCATGTTGTACCGTGCCATGTCGTGTCGTGGTGTGTCGACCCATAATTTTATTTTATTAACTTTTTTAAGGTACGCAATAATTTGGAATAACTAATTTTAGACAATTGTATTTTTTTTTCAAAAAGTTGTAATTAATTCAATTTTTTAATGATTATAAAATAATCTGATTAATTTTAGAAAATTGTATTTAATTTTCAAAAAATTGTAATACAAAAATAAATAAAATTGGGTCATGCCTTGTGCTAACAAGCGGGATGCCCATATGCTCGGGTCGGGCTCGTGCTTAAATTCAACAGCTTTGTCCATGGCACAATCTGACCTATCTTTTCATGCCTCAGGTTTAAATCCATTTTGAAGAAGGATAAGGAAAAATTAAGTTCATACCAAGGGATAGACTAACTAGTGAATGAGTTTCACCATGGAGTAGACTCCTTTGGAAGGAAAATCATTATTAAAAATCCTTTAAGTAATTATTAATGAACATAACCAAGAAAAATTGTATTACAAACTATTTGAGTTTTGAAATACAAACCAAAGTCTAAAGAATTTGTGATGGGCAAAGGTAGAACGATGGCAGGCAAAGGTGATTTTGAAGAGAAGAGGAGAAAGAGAGGAGGTGAAACCGTGGTAAGTAAAGGTGGTTATGGATAAGAGAGGAAGGAAAGGAGTAAGGAGGAAAAGAGAGGTGTTGGGTGTGCAATGGCGATGGAAGTGTAGAGATATGATATAGTAAGTAGTTTGGTGGGAGTGAATGAAGGGTAGATAGGGTTATTTCATAAGGAAAAAAATTGAAAAAATATGTTTAAAATGGGGCATTAAATAAAGATCCACATTATGATTAAACAAAAAGAATCAGCATATTCATGTTCACCTCTATAGTATTTCGTTAGACCAATAAATAAAAGATATTGTGAATCAAAATTAAGAGAAAAACAAACGTGAGTTTCAGGATTAAAGGCATTAGAGTAGAAAAAAGGAAAAAGAAAGGTCATTCCATACTTAAGTCAGATCGCCATTAAAATCAATATTTACTAGGAAATGGATAGTTTAGAGGATAGTAAAAGGCAAAGAAAACCATAAGAGAGTAAAATGACATCATAATTGGTTTTTGGAGGGAAAATTACATAAGAATCTGACGTGTGATGACATCAGTTGTGTTTTACTTTGGTAATAATTAATTAAAGTTTAGATACTCAATGAGTCCTATTTAACATAACCAAGTTGTCTAAATTAGTCATTTATTATATCAAATAAGTAAATCTTGCTAAATTCACCCCTTTACTAGATGTAAAAATCACAAGTATACACTCATATACCACTTGCTAGTAACTTTAACATTATTTTACCTACTTAAACTATGTAGTAAATCAAATTGAGGATTTAAAAATAGAACAAGGTAGTACTCATTGTCTATTCATAAGCTTAGATGGTAAAAGAACACTAATGCACGATATTACATAATCATAGTCAAAACTTCAAAAACATGTAAAGCAACTAGATCTAACTATGACAAACAAAGTTACACTTCTAGCTAATCATCAACAATGGCCACGAAGTAAGCCTACTCCCTTTATTAGTAGGCCAAGAATAAATTTTCCATAGAATCACCTAAAAGAATCCTAGAAATAAAATATTGAATAAATTAAAAAGGATGATTAAGACTTTTTAGAACAAAACTCTTAAAGAGCTTCAAAACCTATCTGACATGGAAAAAAACATAGGCGAATTAAATAATATAATGAAAATTATTTTTGAAAAATGAAGTAAATAATTACGCTTTTATAGAAGAAGTTATATTGGTAAATGAGTTTAGTAAACCTAAAAGATGGGATTACATCCCTTTAGAAGTAATCTAGTAAAACACTAAAAATAATCTAGGAAAATTGATCATCTTCAGTAATGACACTTGAAGAAAATAACTACATGAATAATGTCGTTCAAAATTTTGGGTTCTAAGGAGAAACAAGTTGTAACACATCTAAGTGTGTACTAGTGAAAACCACATGGTTTAAGGTAATGCCTAATCATGTACCTAAAAAAGAAGTAAAAGTAGAACAAATCCATCAAATAGGGTAAAAATAAACCCAAAAGTTATAAGAAATAGATGCAATGTCTTAAACATTGGAAAAAGAGCATGAGTAATTCTCTTAACTTATATTAACACGGATTGAACATCTGAAATTTTCTTTAACTATGTAGATCATCAATAAGTCCTATTTGAGTCTATGAATTAGGGGTATTTTAGATTCATTTGCATGTAGTTTTGATGCATTTTAGGTTAGTTTTAGCTCATTTTCTTTTATATGATGTGTTCACGGGTGTTTTTATTATTTTTGATATTTTTTAGGAATACTAGAGAAATCCATAGGCATTGATATGAGTTCGATATGTAGTGGAGCAATTCGCAAAGCCTAAAGAGTCATGTTGGAACAACACAAGGCCATTAGGAGTTGTATATCAGTGGCTAGTCATCATAAAGTAAAGGAGTTAAGAGCAAGGTTGCATGGAGCTTAAAGCAAGGAGACTTGGATGAAGCATTTGTAGAGCACTCGTCTACTTTAATGGCACAAATTGGCAGAAACAAGGCTTTTGATAAAAATTCAAGAAATAGAAAGAACTCGGACGAGTATGCAGAGCACTCACCATAGTCTATGCTCAAATTGCCAGTTTGCTTCTTCCCTCGTTTCTGACCAAAAGAGAGGAGACTTGGACGAGTGTGCAGAGCACTCGCCCGAGTCTATTTTCTCGGGCCGATTTTTAGCTACTTTTCTTATTTAAGCCTGTAGTAAAATATTTATTATTGCTAGTTTTTCTAGGTTTTAAAGTCACCACACATTAGTTTTATAGTAGTTTTCTCATAGTTTTAGCCTTACTTTAAAGCACTTTGAAGATTCAAGAATTCTAAGTTTTGTTGAATATGTGTGATTAGTTATATAATGTAGGATTTAAATGAACCCTAATATGGTTTAGGCATAGATAAACCTCAAAACATGAAACCTCAATTTGTTATTCAATTTCTTTAATATAGGTTAAGATATCAATGACAATCACAAAAGTAGATGTCATAAGCATTAAGACCTTATGAATGTCGTGTTTAATGTCTTTCTATGTATGATTTCACGAAAATAGGCTTAATTGCATTAGAGGGAAGCTAATAATACTCGAAAGAGGTTTCTATTATTGTTTAGGGCGCATTCGTCTTAGGAATTGTCTAATGAATTGAATTTAAGGGGTTGGGTATAAAATTTATTTCTATTCATATTAGTGGGGATTCGTTATCCTATATGTTTTCATCATATTGATTACAACCTTAGCTTTAATTTGTTTTCTAGCTTTAGTTTTAGTCCATAATTTTTCATTTTCGTTCCTTACCTAGTAGAAGTAAAACCAAAGGTAGCCTAATCAATCTTATAGTTTTTTGGGATTTCGACCCTACTTGCCTAAACCACATTTATTTTAGTAGATAGGTATTTTTGATATGGTTGCAACAGTTCGTTCAATCATAATTTTTATGTTATTATAGACGATTGGTATAATGCAATAGATGAAGAAGTTAAGACAACATTAATTAAGGATATTCTTGAATTGAGGGTAATGCACTAGGGGAGTAATAAAAGTCAAATTAATGAAAAACAAGGTTAGTGAAAAGTGGTTTGTAAGGTAAATGTAGTGTTAGTATTTTGATGAAAGGAAAAGTAATACCCTCATTTGAGGGGTAATAGATACACACCACACCCCTAGGGTAGTTATTACCACTATAATGAGGGTAATAATCAATCTTCCAAATTCTTCTTCTTTCTCATATCACCACTATAATATCTTTTTTTTCCACCTCATCCCTTATCACCACCTATATTTACCTTTATTTTTCATTAGTTTGATTTTTATCACCCCTTAATCTATCTCCCTCAATCCAAGCATGACCTAAGGGAAAACAAATCTCCTTCTTTGATGTCTAGGAAGTTATACCAATATATTGAGTAGGAATTCATAAAACCTAAAATAGTCCTAAATGAAAAGAGAATGGAATATCACATAAAAATATGCAATATGTCATTTGTAACATAAAGTTTGCAGAGAACTACTTACGAATTTTGAAACCTATTAAAACAACATTAGGTGAAAACAAAACCAACATTGAAATGTTCATTAATAAAATACCATAACCTATTAATGATGAAATAAAAGAAAATATTAGGAATGGATGAATAGGTACGGAGCTAGAAGGAAAAAAAAAGTGTCATTATAAGAAAATGGATAAAAAATAAATGTAAAAAGGTTATAGGCATCCAACAAGTGAATAGGTAAATCATAACCTGTCGATATGCCTAGTGATTATCAAAATACTCTAGTAGAATAGGTTTTCCAAGAGTGTTTATACAATAAAGATCCAAGTGTTATTATCTTATATATATTTTCAAGTAAATATTTTCTTTTAGAAGGGAACATTATCCTTTTGAACCTTAAATATTAAAATAATTTAATTTTTTGTTTAAAATACCATCATGAAATAGTATATGTTAATTAGAGATTATGATCTTAAGTAGGAAAGGAAACAAATTTGTATTGTGCATGATCTAAGGAAGGTTGTGTTATATGTGAATTCGTGGACCCGGTGCTCAAAAAATAGATGCGAAAATCATGAGTCTAAATTTCCGAGAAAATGAGCTCAAAATGAGAAATGGACCAAAATGGAAAGTGGGCCCAAAATAGAAAAGGACTCAAAATGGAAAGTGGGCCCAAAATGGAAATAGACCCAAAATGCAAAATGGGCCCAAAATGGGAATGAGCCTTTAAATGGGCTAGGCTAAAAAATGGGCTTGGGCCTTGACCCATTAACTTGGGCTTGGTCGAAGTTGGGATTGACCATGAGTTTGTCTTCCATGGATTATACTTTGACTTTGACCATCATGGGTTGGACCTTGACTTTGGGTTTGACTTCCATGAGGTTGGGCCTTTGTTATAAATGGGCTAAGCATGGATATAGGCCAAGAGAGTAAGAACTTGAAGCATGAGTTCAACAATGGGCTAGAGTTGGAGTGGGCTAAAGAAAGAGCAAGGCAACAAGTGAATGAGCTTTGATGTAAGGCTTAAATGGTGTGTAAAAGAGGAGCATTTGAGTTGAGCAAAAGTGGCATGCAAGAAGATTAAAAGGGGCATGGGGTTCAAGCCTTAAGGGAATCCAAAGTCGACTCAAAGTGCAAAGATTCCAAGCTTCTTAAATATCTTCTTGTATTTATTTTTTAATTAAGAGTTTTAAGTAGTTTAAATTCCTATTTTTGTGGGCATTAACTTTCTGGTCAAATTTTTAAGTACTTAAAGTTGTTAGGTTTCTTTAGCTTAGTGTTAGGCATGTTTTAGGGAGTTGTTTTCTGAATTTCACGTGTTTCCTTAGGCTAAATAGGGTTTATTAGTTTACTCCTTTTACACGTGATTTGGGCTAAGGTTTCTTTAGGGTTTTCTTTGTACTTAGCTATTTATATTGTTGCATCAACCAATTAATTCAGTTGATGAAGTTTAAAAATATCTCTTTGCTTGAGTGTTACACATGAGAGTGTATGCTTTAGTGTCCATGCTAGTTCACTTTGGCAAGTGAATGATTTTCTTAGAGCCTTGATAATTCTAAGTGGTGAATTTGTATCTTAGAATAATCAAGGAATCCCAAAGGTAATTCCTTTACTAGGTGAATTATGTAGAGTAGAGGGTTCCTTTGATCTATCAGTTACTTTTGGTGTGAAGTTGCGTGGAAGTTTATGTTTCCTATGCTAGCTCAATTGTGGTATATTGAGTGGTGATCTTAGAGCCTTAATCTTGGCTAAGTGGTGCATATGTATCTTAGTTGGTTTAGGGTTTGCCTTTGCCTTTGCATCGAATCTTAATCTTACTACCTTGATCTATTGGTTTCATTGTTAACTTATGGTTTGATTTTGCATTGAAAGTGATCTGTTGTGACGCGTGATTAAGTCACGTCAAATGGATTTGATGTTGCATGAAAATCAGATAATTAGTCCTTAGAAATTCGTAAGGTTTCAATTGGAAAATCTTGGAACAAATCAAATTATATTTCCTCTTGAATCATACGAATATTGTTGGATTGTGGATCGAAATTAACAAGACTTGATATACTGAAGTGAATGATCATTTCCACGAAATCCTTACATTTATATGATCTTGTTTTTTGAATAAAATTTCATTATTTGGACTGATTTTTACGTAGGATTCAATTGCAAGCATTTGGGTAAAATTTCAGCTAAATGTCAATCCTATTCTACTAGTTTGCGGGAGTTTTGGAAATTGAAAGGAAGGGATCCAATTTCGAGGGAGTGTGCTGATTCTTGCGCGGATTATGTGCTTGCTTAGGATCCTTAAAGTTGAAGATAAAAGTGTGGAATCATCCTCTTATTGGTCTGATATTTCGTGGGGGTAAGTAGAAGCAAAAATTAGTTTTGTTGAATTCCTTGCATGCGTGGTTGCTTGTGATTTTGTATAAGTTGTTGGCTGCTTGATTTTGGCTGGGCTTTGTTGTTAGTTAAGTGTGTTCTTGTGATCATTAGGCTATGATAATCTTCCTAGTTCGTGGGACATAAATTAAAGGCTCATAAGCCTAGAGTTCTGGAAAATAAGTCCCATTGCGCATTTTAATCAGTTAACCTATTGTGGAGTTTTGCTGGAGTTTACAGCTTCATCCTTGGATCTGAAAATAACCCGATTAATCGGGATACCCACGAAAACATCCCTACAACAGGTTGTGTTGGGTTAACTATCTTTGTAGAGCCGAAAGCACATAATGGGGAAAGTCTAAAGCTAACTACGTTCAAATATGAGTCAGAACTCACTAATGAAATTATTTTATTGGAACCCGGGCTAGCAAGCAATAATTATCCTTCAATACAACAAAAGTCACCCTTACTATAAAAAAATATCACGATTTAAGGTGATAAAAGAGTGAGATATATTTGAAAAGGAAATTCTAGGTATATTGTACAAAAATTAATCCTCATTAAAACCAAAGTAATCCTTTATACAACAAATATTACCACCAATTCAATAAAAATGACATTTAAAGGGTTTCCCATTCAATATAATTCATGTGTTCCTATTTCACTAAAGTTTTTGGCCTTATTTGGTTAATTGCTTTTAAATTTTCCATTTATTCAAACAATCAAAAACTATGTTTGAATGTTGACTTTTCATTTGACTTTTAACCCAAAAATAAAAAGTCGTCCACACTATATTTTTAGGTGGCTATTGGCTTTTGATACTTCACATTGCCATTATATCCATAACTTTCTCATTCTTTACCCAATATAATTAGACATGTGTAAGTATTAATTAATATTAATAATTTCAGATTAAATATTAATCGTGCTTAATTAAAGTTAAAAGTTCATATCACTTAAAAAGAAGAAAAACAAAAAAATTACAACATTGCCATAAAAAAAAGATTTCACAATTTAGTAATTTACTATCTAACCCCTCGACGCATCTGGTGTGCCCGACTATTGAAGTAGTCCAAGCACTGGCCCGCCAGAACCCACACCCAACTTTACCTTTACCTTTACCTGTTGACGCTTCATCGAATTCTCCCTTCCAACTTTTCAAGGTTCTCAATTTCATAATTCAATTAATTTTCAGGTTTCCTATAAATTAAGTTTATTGCTTATAATCAAATTACATAATTCAATTTAGTTTCAGGTTTTCTATAATTTGACAAGATGTGGGCAGCTTCGTGTCTGGCATCATGCTGCGCGGCCTGCGCGTGTGATGCGTGTCGTACGGTAGTCTCCGGAATCAGTCGCCGTTCGGCTCGTATTGCTTACTGCGGTCTCTTCGCGTTGTCGTTGATTGTTGCTTGGATTCTTCGTGAGGTTGCTGCTCCTCTTATGGAGAAGATTCCTTGTAAGCTCCTCTTCTTTCCGTTTTCGGATTCGTTGCGATTTTTGTAGAATTGTGTTATATAATTGTGGGAGATTATCTCTATCTTTAGAATCATAAACCTATAATAATTTCTAAATTCGACGAATTTTTTTGTTGAGGACAAGATTATGATTTGGAAGATAGGTGAAGTACATGTTATTCATAGACTTTGGAAAAGTGTGGTTTGGGTTGCTTTTGATAAGCATCTAGTATCAAATCTTCTCTTTTTCGTCGTGGATTGATTTTGGAAGATATGAGTTGAAAAATTGGAACATTGGCCATTTTAAGAAATCTAATATTTGCGGTATGATATAAATTTGAACTTAAACGCTCAATTTAGTTTAGCTGTATTGATTGTTTGATTTGGGTTCTAAACTAATGTTCCCAAGAACATACATACACACCTTCTCTTTGTGGTTGTAGATTGATTTAGATAAATATATGAGATGAAATTGGAACATTGTATGATTTAAATTTGTGCTAAAGCGCTTCATTTTGTTGGCTGCATGGGTTGTTTGATTTGGATTCTAAATTAATTTTCCTGACCGTTCATAATTCCTAATTTATGGAAGACATGTTGTAAATGGAGGTTATTGTTCATTCTACTACGTATTCTTTAGGAGATTTTTGGCAAAAGTTATTGAACCCCAATTTCCTTCGCCCATTAAAGCCTAGCTATGCAAAAATTTAATTTGCGAATGTTATTTTGAAGCGAAATCGGAAGTTGACTATTATTCTGTTCCAGATGTGGGTAGTTGGCTTGAGTTCCCTGGTGATCCCTGTTGGTATTTCCCATAGGCCATTAGATGTCATTACTCATTAGCCATCCTATGATCCTATCTCATGTTCATATTTTCTCCTCTTCCTCCTTTTTGTTTCTCTTCTCTAGTTCTCTCACAAGATGTTGGAGACTACATTCTGATGTTGTAGAGTCGACCTCAATGATCTTTCATGTTCTATTTTTCTCTGATTGCTGTTCCACCACATATCTGTTAAGAATTGTGAAAAGTTGAAGGTAAAAGTTGGAGGTAGGGTTAGCGGCTTAAGTAAACTGCTATTTGCTTGGAGTCCAAAGTTGAAGGTGATCATTATTAGACGAATTTTAAAAGAAGCTATCAGAAATTACACAAATTTCCTATAAAACATTCCCAGACCTTTTTCCCCTCTCCCACACAGAGCTGTTGTAGACTTGTATCCTTTGGTTAGAATCTTGATTTCTTAATCCAAGGGGTGGGATGTGGTGGGTTTGAGACTAATGATAATAAGCTGGCAAATTAGGGGATAAATTTCCGTCCAAAACATTGCTACCTAATCCAATTGTATTAGACGGGGTAAGTGTAACCGTACGCTATTTTCTTCATATTAGGCCAAAATGAACCACTTACACTACAGTTCCCTTTTAATGGTTCTGGGGGATTAGTGAATGGGGTTAAGATCCAAAGTTTAAATGGTTCTAGTTTTGATTTATTATGAAAGCTTTGCGAATTCTAAAAGAACATAGGCTCATGGCCGATCATTGTAGAATATAGGCATTTCCATGTAACCTACTTTTTGATATTATTGCTTTTGCATTTCTTTTTTAACTATATTACCCACTCCACCTTTCATTTGTCCTGCATAGATAATTATATATCGAGGTTTAAGTACATATTTTATTTGATTGATGAGAAAACTCTGAGGAGCATTATCAATATTACACTCTGAAGTGTTAACTTATCTTTTCTGTGGGATATTCATTTTATGTTACTTTATCAATCCTGTGGTTCTTAACTTCTTACTGATTGTGCCTAACCATAAATTGTGAAACTGATGTGGTGATGCTTTCCTTTTTTCTGTAGGGATAAATTATTTTCAACAAACGCCTGACAAAGAATGGTTTCAAACAGATGCCGTCCTGCGAGTTAGTTTGGGGAATTTTCTGTTCTTCACCATTTTAGCTGTTTTAATGATTGGTGTGAAGAACCAAAAGGATCCCCGTGATAGCTTGCATCATGGTGGATGGATGATGAAAGTGACTTGTTGGTGTGTCCTTGTACTATTGATGTTTTTCCTTCCTAATGAAGTCATCAGCCTCTATGGTATGTGTTGATATATTTATCCATTCAGATACCTCCTATCCCTTGTATAATGCTTGTTTTTGTTTATCCAAATCTTATTGTTGTTTCTCCCTTTTTAGTTTAATTCCTTTCGTTTTGTTTTCTTTGCACCAAAATATGCTCTTTTTCCTTTGATGAAGTGTTTTTTTTTTCTTTTTAATTTTTTAATTTTTACAATTCTTCTCTTACTTTGATAAAAACATTGGTGCCACAATTAAGAAGCATTGAATCATCTTAGGAATTGTCTTTCTTACTCTGGTTCATAAAGAGCATTTGCTTGTTTTTTCAGACTTTTAACCTTTATTCAGTTATAATCATTTGAGCAGCCAGGATTTATTAGTTGTGGGACTTCTAGTCTTTTATTGAGCAGTTTTGCTTTACTGTTATGCATGAATCTTCTTTAAGTGATGATTGGGCACGATTGAAATTTGTCAGATTGTGTGGCTTGCCCTTATTCGACTAGTTCCTGTGTTAATTGTTACAGCACTTCATGTTCAGATTATCTCTGAAATTTTGTTGGGTTTCTCTGATAAAATACCTGTAAAAATTGAAGGTTAGAAGAGAGAGGATTGTGTACAGAATACCAATGTTATACCCTATCCCACTACCAAAAAAGTTAATTAATTTTAAAAACTCAAAGCTAGCAGGCTGTATCAGTACTCGATCTAGGGCACTCTTGTCAGTGTTATGGTTCCCTAATAGCAAGATAGGACAATTTTAACCAAGTAATGACCCATTTTTTGTTTTCCAAATGTACTTGAAGCTTTTATCTTAGTATCTCTGGAGTTCATTTTTTGCACTGTAGGACTTTTTAACGTAGTGCTGTTAACATGAGATATGATACTTGTTATAGAACTTTGTGCCTTTGTAGATTTTCCTATAGTAGTCTGCTATCAGAAAACCACTGAGCTCTTTTTTAAGCTCATGCATAGTTACAGATTTTTTGTTGGTCTTGAATGTAATTAATCATTTTTTTCTATAACTGGAAGTACTTTATCAAAAGGCTTGGAGGTCCATATGGTTTAGTCAAAGAAATGAATCCATCAATTTATTTGTTTCCATGTTTGGTTCATTAGATAAAATTAACATTTCTCACTCCATGCAAATACCCTCTTCACCCTTTCATCTTCCCATCATACCCTTCTGCATGTTTTCTGATGTACAGCCTGCTGCAGCAATTTGACCTTACCGCTATCGTTTGAACCATATGGAACCGCCCCATCAAGACACCAAGTACACTTTTTTACTCCATTTGTTTCCATTTTCTGCAATGGATGAGCATGGTTATGTCAAATTGACCCATACTATCTCTCTCCTCTCTTGTTACAGTAATGTTTTTTTAATGATGGTTATTCTGACTTTTGGAGGTTGTGGTGGTGATGACTTAAAGGACTAAGAGGATAGATGAGTGCAGTGATAGTGCTTTTGTGAGAATAATAGGTTGCGATCATGCTAGATGAGGCTGTGGGAAAGGATGGTGGTGGTGAATGGATTTGGGTTTGAGCATTTACCGCAGACCATAGTATCTGTAATCCTTCCGAAGGATAGGGTAACATTTATTGTGATTAGATCTTCATAGGGAGTATGAAAAAGAATTCTTTGAACCAAGAATTTACCTAGAGCAGGGTCTTTTCCATTTTCTTTCTGCACCCTGAAAATTGCAAACCAAACAGTCTTTCAGTTTGATTTTGATTAGGAGCATAAATATACATCAAGAGAGGCAAACTCAAGACAAATGCAATATCTAGACCAGGGTTAATAATTACTATAGTTGTTTATTATTGTTATCATGGTTTCTTAGAATATAGAGTATCTAGTGTAAGTAAAATTGTTGTCTTGAACATTAGGTAAACTCCATAAAGTTTGCATATCATTGCTAATTTCTTTGTTTTTCCTTTGATTTCCAATCCCATGTCCCACATAACTTTACACCTCAAAAGGACTTGGATGCCTTTAAGATTCCTACACTTTTATAGAACGAGTCATTCATTTATGCTACTTTTCTGGAGTGTGACATTCACTTTTGTGTTCCCAACATTTGGGAGGTGTTTTGATCTATTTGTGGACACCCATCTATCACTGACATGTGGACCTATTTTATTTATTGTTGCTAGCTTTATCCGTCTTTCCTTTTTTTTTTGTTGTTTTATTTGTGTAAGTTAATCTTTGTTCATGTAAATCTGTTATTAACTTGTTACAGAGGCAACCTCAAAGTTTGGTGCCGGATTATTTCTTTTTGTTCAAGTTGTCCTGTTGCTAGATTTTGTACATGGGTGGAATGACAAATGGGTCGGATACAATGAGCAATTCTGGTAGTGAGCCTTTACTCTTTTTCTATTTAATCCTTTTTCATTGATTATTTATTTCTTCTCTTGATGGGATTTATAATCTTTATGGATCTTCTTGACTTATTTGTCGTGAATTTTTGTGAAATCTGAGGTACACCGCTCTGTTTGTCGTTTCACTCATTTGTTATGTGGCGACAATTTCCTTCTCGGGTCTTCTCTTTCATTGGTTTACTCCATCTGGACAAGATTGTGGGCTCAACACCTTTTTCATTGTGACAGCACTTATTTTTGCATTTGTTTTTGCAATAGTAGCCCTACATCCAGCGGTAAGTAATTGTATTACCGATTTTCTGTCCATTCTTTCCACGTTCTTAGAATCATCATGTATTTTCTTGCCTCATACTTGCCCAGAAAAAGGTAAAAAAGTGCATCTTACATCCAGACAAAATGATTCCAGATAATTCTGTATCTAGCATTTCATATTTTATTTCAAGTGTATAAGGTAGATTCTTTAGTGGAAATTAGAACAAGGATATGTTATATCTCTCCCATGTCTTTTTGCTTTTTTTGAATCCATTTTTTTGGTTCGGGTTTTTGGTTTTCCAGTAAATCATTATGTACAGTAACTTGTTTCTTATACTGCTGAATGTGATCAACTTATTACTATGTCGAAAATATATGCTCATATTCCCGAGGGGGTTGGGAGGGGTGGGGAGTAGGATTGGAGGGAGGTATGTGAAAGATGCACAAAAGTTAGTTTTGTACCAATTTTAAGGCAGTTTACTAGTTTTTCCATGACCATTTTCTTGTGGAATCATTAATTTGGATTTTGATTAAAATCTACTTGCTGTATTTTATTTAAAATTTTTGTTGCAGGTCAACGGTAGCATTTTACCAGCATCAGTTATATCACTTTATTGCATGTACCTGTGTTATAACGGACTTGCTAGTGAGCCCCGGGATTATCAATGCAATGGTCTTCACAAACATTCTCAAGCTGTTTCAACAACTTCACTTAGTGTGGGCTTGCTCACTACTGTGCTCTCAGTCGTTTACTCTGCTGTTCGTGCGGGTTCTTCAACATCTCTTCTCTCCCCTCCTAGTTCTCCACGTGCAGGTAAACTTCTGGGCAGTTTTGACTTGCATTTCACTCGTATTATCTTGGTTTGCTTGGCTATTTTTAAATTTCTTCTGCATGCTTCTTTTTTTGTGTGAAGTATTTCATATTTTTGTTGTTTGTTTAAGGATTGAGTTACAAGAGTAAATACTTCCACTATAGTTTGTTTAGAAGGGACAATATTTATGCATTTCGATTTACACACTGAGTTTTCATTGTCTTCTCTGCTTAACTCATGATTGCTTTTCCGTTTCCAAATTCCTTTGGAGCCAGAGATTAACTATTTTTTGGGTTTTTTTTTTCTTCTATTGCACTGAATCAGATCGGCGTATTATACTGCTTTTAATTAATTGTGATTTGGTGTCATTGGTATTGTTGCATTTTGGAGTCGGAAATGTGGGAAATGAGCCCTAACACTAGTGTTATGTGCAAATTAGGCCCTTTATATTTATTTAGCAAATAAACCCCACTGCTTTGTATATTGTGCAATTCAACTCTCAGTTCACATTCACTGGTTAATTTTTGTTGGAATACATAACAATCATCCGGTGCAACCATTAATTTATACACCATAAACGATACTTCCACCGTTCGTTAATGTTATTCCTACTTTAGCAAGTAAGAGAGAGGGCAAGTAGGTCCATTTTTGCTTTTTTGATAGAAAAGAGAAAGCTGTTTGGAAACATTGATATTATTAAATGGTATAAGTAGACCCGTGCGGTGGGGTTGTAAATGGTAAAAGAGAAAATTTCCTCATCCATAAAAGGAATAAAGCAAAAGTAGAAGAACATTAATGAACACCCCTAAACGGAAAATAGGAAGAATATAAATGAATAGAGGGAGTACATATATTATACCATTTGATATATAAGTATTTCATGTGTTTTGGTCTTCATAGCTCATGCAATTTCTATCCCCTTCATTTTCTACCCTCTACCTTTTACCTACCATTATATCTCTCTCATCTCTTCATGGTAAAAGTAGCACCTACATCTTCTAAATAATCTAGGGTAATTTCTATTATCTTCACAAATCACATACAAAGTAAATTGATGGAACTTGGCTACATATGATAAATTTATCTTTATGAGTTTTTGATTAGGTTTTTCCCACTTCAACACACAAAAAAATTTAAAGATGACAACAACAAAGCCAACCCTTAGTCCTAAAAAGATAGGATCGGCTACATGAATAAAGAATCTATCATACATGATCATCCACTAAAATGCTCCTCCTCCATCATCTTTTATTTAGATCCTCATGTTCTTCTAAATTCATTTTCTCCATATCTTTCATAGCTTCTTCCATCTAAGTCAAATTTGGTTTGTCTTAACCATGTTTGAGGTCTCCATTACCCCACCCTCCGCCTTCCTCATACAATATGGTTGCTATCCATTTGAGCCACCTAGATTTTATTTTATGGGTGACATCTTGATCAATGTCTTTATTCCTTTAGATAACCAATCCTTGTTATCTAAAACATTCACTTAAAAGAAACTCTTTGTCTTCCACATCAACTTCACTCAATTTCATCCTAATGTTAAATAACACTTTATATATTTTGTTTTACTCTTAGTAACTCTGAAACCTCTAGATTTCGGCCTTTATCTCCATGTTTTAACTTAGCATTCACCCTTCATCCACTGGAGTAATATCAATTGCAAAAGTAAATACCATGGTTTCTCATCTTCTATTAGCCTTACTACATCTAGAAAAATTGAGAAAATGAAGGGACTTAGGGCAGATCTTTAGTGTCAGGTTGGGTTTCATTCATGATTTAAAAAAATTAAACCAAGCCTTAATCCCAAAAATATGGGCTACATTAACAAAAAGTTAATTTCGCATGATCATCCACAAAATATTGCTTCTCCATTCTCTCTTATTTAGAACCACTTCTTATTCCAAACCCATTTTTTCTATATCTTTCCTAACTCCTTCCATCAATGTTATCTTTGGTCTTGCTCGACCAGATTTGAAGTCTCCATTAACCTTTCTCACCAAAACATCTATCATTTGGTATCTAATATGCCTAAGCCAACGCAACCAGTTCTCCCTTAATTTATCCTCAATATTTCTATTCAAACTTTCTTTAGGATATCCATATTTCTAATATTATCCCTAAAGGTGTTCCCATATAACCTCCTTAACATATGCATCTCTGCTATCCTCATTTTCTTAACATGTTCCTTCTTGAAAGCCCTACACTCCATACAACAATGTTGGTCTAATTATCATCCTATAGAATTTCTTAAGGGTATATTTCAATCATACATTATTGTTATAGCTGCTTTCCATTTGAGTCAACCAGATTTTATTCTATGGATGACATTTTGATCAATGTCTCAATGCCTTTGGATAACCGATCCTAGGTATTTGAAACATTCGTTTACGGGCAATTCCTTTTCATCCAAAGTCATACTATCTTCACTCAGACTCTTCCTAATTTATAATGACACTTTATATACTCTGTTTTACTCTGAAACCTTTAGATTCTAACCTTTGTCTCAATTGTTCTCACATAGCATAGATCAATATCATCCACAAAAAATAAACACAATGTTGTGATTAAAATAATTTATGCTCTATAAATATTTTAAAAGAATGCATTAAAGGTTGGGTTTCAATCATGATATACATTCTAAGGAGAGAAAAAACAAATATTTGATGAGGAAGAAGACATGAAAGAGAGCAGACTTTTTTTTTTTGGAGTTTAATATGGTATTGCTTGGCTGCTCATGCATTTCTCCGGTTTCCCCTATTATTTGATTTCTTTTCATTTATATTTTTCCTTTTGTGTGCAAGGTATATGGGATGTATTAAGATGGTATTCAGTGTATCTATGGTCAAATCTAGTTAAATCAAATATTTTTAGGCTAATTGTGGTCGGTAAATGCCATTTAGGTATTAATTGCACATAATAGAAAAGTTGCATGACTATTTTGCTTCATTTAGATGTCTTAGGGTTTATTTCGTAACCCATCACATTTTCCTTGTATCTTATGTGGGAATGGGAAATATAGGGAGGTTGGAAATTAGAAATAAATCCTCTTAATTCCTATGATTTGATGTCTTGGGGGAGGTGGTAATTGGGGATGAGAATGATGGGTTAGAAAAAGACTAAAAATGAAGAGAAAGGATTAAGGCCTAAAAGGGTAATATGTGGATAATTTGATATCATTTTCCGATCAATTCCCTTTTCTAGCCAAACAAAATACTTGTCAGTATTTTTATATATTCCCAGTTATTTTCCATCGAACAATTCTCACTATTTTTCCTATTTCAAATGCCTTAGTTCCCATTCCCACATAACAAGTGTTGTGGCTGATTAGGCTGGGTTAGGTCATGGATATGTAATGTGAAAATACAAAGACCAAATAGTCGACGACTACCACAGTTAACATGTTAAAGTAGATGTAGTGCTAAGTTGTTAGATCTTTGTGCTTTCACATTATGTTTATACAGTAGTTAACTTTACATATCCATTACCCGTTTTGGGAGCTAGAGCATCAAGTTACTTGTATTGACATATGTTTTGGTTTCTGTGAAGGTGCTGGAAGGCCCTTACTTCCTCTAGACAAGGTTGCTGAGGAAGAAGAAAAGGAAATGTCTAAGCCCGTCACATACTCTTACTCTTTCTTCCATATCATCTTCTCTCTTGCTAGCATGTATTCAGCCATGCTTCTGACTGGGTGGTCAACATCAGTTGGGGAAAGTGGTAAGCTGGTAGATGTGGGGTGGTCATCTGTTTGGGTCCGCATAATCACTGGATGGGCAACTGCAGCTTTGTACATATGGTCCCTGGTAGCACCAGCTCTATTTCCTGACCGGGAGTTTTAAATGGCAGCTTGTACGATGTTACCGGGGAAGCCCCGTCTCCGGACGTATTATAGTTATGTCGCTTAATCGTTAATGTTTTGTGAAGATTGTTATATTTGGTTGGCATGTATATCAAGTCCTCGGCGAGTTCTGTTGTAAGGATTCAAAATAATTGCAAATTTCTGACTGAACGTTCATGCTTTAATGTGAAAATTATGTTAAATGTAGCACTTACTGACAGTGTTTCTTGCTTATCACTCTCAGCCATTCTAGTGTAGTAGATGCCCCTTCCCCTCATTTTTCTTCATGGTTTTTTTTTATGAGTAATGGCTTCTACTACGATAAAGTCTATCTTGTAGGAATTTCTTTGAATCTTTGTCGGAGTTTAAAATTAGAAAAAAAAAAAAAAACACTAGTTTGAGCTTGTCCCAACTGCTTTGATATTATTAATGGTTCGTTCGACGTCGTTTTCAATTTTGATTTAACATTTTTAATTTTCTGGAAATTAATTGCAAACAAACACCATTATTACTTTTAAAGGAGATAGATATAGTTTTTAAGTGCCTTCAAGGTGGGCATGAGGAAATTTCTTCCAATGGTTTAGTTCGATAAAATTCGAAAACATTAACACATTTGTCAATGTAGCACCCCAAATTTTGGACATTTTAGAATAACAAAATCTTCACAAAATCAAATCCAAACTTTGGGAGTATTGCTTAAAAGGAATAAAATAAAATAAAATAATGACTAAAGTTGAGAAAATCAAAACTCTAGAAAATATATTAACTAACTAAAATTTAAAAAATCTAAACTCAAGATAATATTTCCTCTGAGTTTTATTTACAACATTTTGATTTTTGTACTACTCACAAATTTGATTTTTTTAGTAAATTATCATTAAGAAAAAATATAGTTATGTAGGATCTAGTTAGATTCATCTCGATATATAGTTTTAATCAATTAAAATTTTATAATAATACTTATATAATATTAGAGATATTAACAGTTAAAATTGTGTATTGACAAGCATATTTATATATTAGCTAAGTGGTCTAGGTGGTAATTTACAATTAAAATCAAAACCCAACATTTTAAAATCCAACCGAAATTTAAAATTTGAATTTATTGGCTAAGTGATCTTATTCAAATGTGCATCCTCACTTGCGCCAACCCAATTACAAACCTACAAAAGACATGGAAAAGACAAGAGAGAGGAACTCCTAAAAATCCAAAAAACTGAGTAATTTCGACTTCATACCATAAAAGTAAATGCTTTTATTTTAATATCTTTTTTTTTTTTACTCAAATTAGCATTTCAAACCAATATAAACCAAGTAACAAACAAATAAATCCAAATAACATTGTCACACAACGTGTGTGATAATTATTTATTAAGAGAGGGAAAGAAAAGGCTAGTATGTATTATCTAATCATGGCCAATAATAATTTTTGTACATATTGTCCCTAGTGTGCACACTCTTCACAAACTTAAATGTTAAATTCAATTGACCATGCATCAATAGTATTAGGAGGAAGACTTTTAAAAGATTAGCACATATTTAAGCTAGTATTATAGCTAGTATTTAAGCTAGTATGTATAAAGAGATGAAATACTCCCTTTATTCCCTTTTATTTGTCATATTTTCTTTTTTCATTGTTTTTAAAGCCCATATTATAGCTATAATATCTATAAATACGTATTATAAAACAATATAAAATTTGTAAATTAAAATATTAAACTTCAAGACAAATCTAACAAGATCGTTCGTGGATATGTTTCAACTTATATATATCAATGAAAAATCATATTTAAGTTTCTCAATTTTCAAATGAAATATTCTAAATAGGACAAGTAAAAGAAAATAGATGGAGTATAACTTATTAGAAGCCTATTAGGTAACCACATTTGAATACCATAGAGCAACATTTAATAGGGCAAACTATTCATCACCCTTATGGACTTCATTTCCCTTTTTAATAGTTGCCATAAAATTTATATGACAGTTTAACAATTCCAAATACTTAGTTACATAGTTCAAACTCTAATCAAATTAACAAATTTATATACCTTCAAAGACCTCAAAATTTTTACCACCACCACATTCAAGAGTAAAAGTGTCATATGTTCAACTAGGGGTGTTCATTAGCGTTTAGCCTCTTTGTCAGGTATTTGAAATTGTGGCCCGTGACTCGACCTGGGAAATTTGGGTACCCACAAACCGAGTACCTGGATTTTCCTAGCTGGGTCACATGCCACAATTTCAAGAAAAAAATTAGCTATCAAAATTCCTAAATAATATGCCATCAAAGTGAATCTGCCACAAAATCCATTTAAAACTAACTCCTAACCACCAATAACATACATTGACATAGATACAACATTATAATGCTATTTATTCAAGCATAGACATGTCTATTCTTTACATGAATTAAAATATATTAAACATCTTTACCACTACATAAAATATGGTAGAACCAATAAATATTCAAACTAAGAAAAAAATTAAAACTGGAAATAAATTATAAACCAAGTATATGACCCATTAATTTGAAATAAAGGAAATTGAATCATTGAGCAACTAAGATTGGGGATAAAACTTGAATATAGAACCACAAAATAAGAATATTACTTCATTCATTACTATTTAACCTATCAATGTAGTCTAAGCAATAAGCAACTAATTAAGCACTAACGCAGTAACCCACTAACCTTAACTCACTAATTAAAAAAATTAAACCGAGTCATCGAGTACCCAGTTGTAATATATTGCGGCCCATACCCAACCCGCATTTAGTCATTTTTAACGAATCGAGTACCCGACCCGAAAAAGTATAAAAAAAATTATTAAATTACTCGGTTATTACCCATCAGGTATTCGGGTAGTTGGGTCTGGTAATTCGAATCGAGTTTTGTTGAACATCCATATGTTCAACTCATATATTTCCAGCAATACAATTAGGGGTATCAATTCGAGTCTATGGAACCCATAGCGAGTCAGTGCTTATCAGTTTGGGTTAAATCGGGTCATTTTGGCGTATCGTGTCGGGTCAAGTCAAGTAAAATCATTATCGGGTCGGGTAAAATCAGTTATTTGGTTGCTCGGGTTTGGTTTAGGTTCGGGTCAAGTCGTATTTAGTTCAGGTCAATATTGATTCAAGTTAATCCGAGTCGATTCCTAGATGGGTTATATCGGATTATTTGGAATTTGGATAGATTTTAGGTCAAGTCAATTATGATAATGGGTAACCTTGATTTTGGTTGAAATCTAGGTTGGGCTTTATCAGGTCCGCATTGGATCATTAATGACATGTTATTATCGATTTATGAGCTGATATTTGCAATTTTGTTGCACATCTATGTATTGGTCGTTTAAAAGCTAACCCTCAAATGGTTCAATGTGATCTTGCGAGTCACCCTTCTCATTGTACTTTATTTGGCTTGATAGCTTTAGCTTGGCAGCAAGCTCTCTTAAGGTTTCCTCCAAAAAGGGAGATTTTTTCGAGAGTTGATGGCTTTCACAGGGCTAAGTCAATGCGTGAGTCAAATTACGGAAGAAAACTAGTCTACTAAGCACACCCCTAGAGGGTATACTCTTCACACACTATTCTCCACTCCACTTGTAATTAGATAGCTCCAAGATGCTTCTTAGGCGTTCAATGATAGGACTTTTTGCCCCCAACTCACAAGTTTTACCTCTATTCTCTAGAGCCTTATGAGTTGTCTTGGGCTTACTCGATTGCCTACTATTGTAATAGGACTCCTTATACTTGGTATGTGCTGAGGATTCCTAGTAGCATTGAGGATGCTTCCTCTTCTGGACACTTGTGTCCCACATGGATACCTACCAGGTTATTCAGAGGTGAATATTGGTGTTTTCACCATGTGGTCGCCTTTTAGGGTGACCGACTTCTTTCTTATGGTCCTCCGAATGAAGACTAAGCCTCCTTTGAGCCCTTGCAACAACTTCTTCATGACCTTAGGAAGGTCCTCTCTGTGACTGGGACTTGATAGACTTAAATTGCCCTGGGTGCTGGTGTAATCACTACTTGTTCAACTTTTAGGGCAGCCTGCTTCATTCTTATGGTCTTCTAAATGAATGCTAAGCCTCTTTTCATCCCTTACAACAACTCCTTCATGACCTTGGGAAGGCCCTCTTTTTGATTGAGACCTGAAAAGCTTAAACTGCCCTAGGTCAGTTAAGCTCTTGGTTGCAGTCAAGATTTATTTGGCCTTCAACGAGGCTACTATTGTTGCTTTTATTCCTTCTAGGTCATTCCTTTTAGCTAAAGGGAGTGAATTTGACTAAGATTAGACCCACCTGCCTCCCTGTGGATAGTAGGGTGGCAATATGTCCTTCATGGGTTTCCAATTCATAATGACTCCCCTACTTGATGAGAGGTAGGGTTCATCATGGAAGGGGTTCCTTTCAGCATGCCAACATGCATTGGCTTCCAAAAGCTTGCTTAGGTGATTCATCAGTGGAGTTTGTGTTAGCTAAATGTACATTATTCACCAAGGTGCAATGAGCTCGAGAAATTAGTGACTTAATTTAGGCCCTCTTTCTAGCGCCAAATTAATTTTGTCAAGAGATCAAAACTAGTTACTTGATTGTCAAGTAAGGGTTAGGATGTGGTTGAGCGAGAATGTTCTAGGTGGGCCAATTGGTAGAGCTAACTTCTGAGCTTATGTGATAAACAAGATGTAAAACAGACACATTAACTGGCCTAGATGTTTAGAGGAAACCAACTCCGATGACTTAGTTAGTAAATAAACTTAGGATCTTGAGTTCTTATGTTTGGATTTTTCTCAATGAATGCAAGAGAATCTGGTCTGAATGTTTTTAGTATTTTGAAAATTGAATCCCTAATTATAGATTTATAGGGTTGACAAGTGGGAGAGTTGTGGGCTTGCATGTTCCAATGTGAGGGACTTTGTTCATAATTTGATGTAGTCTTGGTCCAACCTATTATAAGGCCCATCAAGGTGAGAATATATAAATCCCATTGGATGGTTAATTCCCTAGCTAGACTGACCCATATAAATGTCGTTAATTGAGAATTTATATAGGCATATTAGAGTTTGATGCAATTTTCACAGGCATATTAGAGTTTGATGCAAGTGAAGAATGCATTCTATGTGATGGTGGGGGAAGATGAGTAGACATAGGGGGTGAGGATGATGAGGTATTCAATACAACTTCATTTAACTTATTAGTTAATGCATCAAGCTTAGAAGAAAAATATTAATAGAATCTATTTCATACCTCTCTCCTCCCTTAGGATGCGCAAACTCACTTTTTTTCAAGTTAGCAAAATTCTCAACGACTTGGTCAATGACATTGAATGCCTTTGTTGAATTCAGTCTCATTATTGCTCCTCAATCTCCTGAATCAATACTTATCTTGTTATAAATGTGAAAGTCTTTCGTAGAAGCTGTGAAGGAGAAGCCACTTCTCTATTCCATGATGTGGACATATTTCTATCAAACCTTTGAAGCATTTCTATGCTTTAAATAATGTCTAACCAACCTTCTCCTTAAGAGTTTCAATTTTGTTTCTCACGTGAGCTATCTTAAAAGATGGAAAAAAACTTATGTAGGAAATATCTCGTAACCTCTTGCCATGTCCTCAAGGGAATTCGGTTCCACCTTTCTAGCCATTCACTTGCCTTTTCTCGTAAAGAAAAGCTTAAACACACTTAAACAAATGTATTCTTATGTGACCCCCATTAGCTTTCAATGTATAACAATATCTTATGAATTTCTTGAAGTGAGAATATAGTGATTCATGCTTCTCACCATCAAAGGGATGTCTCTCAACAACAGTAATGAGAGCTAGCTTCAACTCAAAATTTTTAGCTTCAATGGTAGGCTAAACTATATCATTTTGCACTTGGATAGGCTCTTGAAGCCCCATACTACCTTAATGGCTTGTCATTTCCCTCTACCATGGAGAAAAGAGGGTTGGAAGTGATGGAAGAGATGGTAGGGCTAGAATCGTACGTTGCTGAAGAAGAGCTTGGGAAGTCAAGAATAGGTGCTTCTCCCTCTCCTCGACGATGAGTGGCTAATAATTCTCCTAGAGATTAAACCTTGTTTGATAGCCTTGATTGTGCACTTGATTATTTAGTGTAGAAAGTAGTAAGGCTCGATTGCACTTTTCAATGGCATGAAAAAGCAAAGATGAGCAAATGGTTAGTATTAACTATCACAAGTTAAAATAATTAAGAGAAAATAATTAAAAGAGAACTAGACTCATACTGAATGCAAAAGACTCAATGCTAAACGCCATTCCCTGACAACGTCACCGTTTGATAAGGGTAGATTCAGTTGTTGATGAACTCCTCTATCAATAAACTTGACTTAACCAACTAACAAGTAATGGGAAAGTAAGGGTCATAATCCAAAGGGAAAGGAAAAATCTTCAAATAGACACTGACTTTTGCAATTCGAACACAAGCTAGCTCAAGACAATGGGAAGTAAAGTTTGCTAATCTAGGAAACAACTAGGAATACGATGCTAAATACAGAATACTCAAATATTGGAAACAACAAGGGAATGCAGGATCCAACACCAACCCAAATGTGAACAAGCTAGGGAGTGATTTAGGAGATAGAAAAGGAAACAGATTGGAGCTCTTAAATCGATGCTTTCCTCTTAGGAGAGACATAAACCTAAGACTTTCCTAAACCAAACCAACAAAACCACAAATGAAAAGTCAATACTAAAGGGAAGTGAATTCAACAAAGATTTGATTGCTCAACTAACCCTCAAGGAAGCATGCACACTCATAATTGGGAATTCTTACCTAAATGTATATCACAAGAAACCCAAAAAGTATAAAACTTAACCAAATGGAGAATTACAGGCCATATCAAGTCTCAATAGCATAGAACCAAAACCTCAATGCCATTTCTCAATGATGTAATCACTAAATATGGATGGGTAAAATCCTATATGGCCATATCTAGATTTCTGCCACAACCTAACGCTAGAATGATCAACTCAATCCACTTCCACTATGAACACCCTCCTCTTGCTCCTTTTCTCCACTCGTGTGCATGCATAATATGATCATATAGCAAACAAATGGAAACACGCATAATAATAGAAGAAACATAGGAAATCACGTGATATAAATAAGGTGAAAAGTTGAAGTGCCCCTAAGATAGAATGCGAAACAAGGTAAAAAATGACCGAAAGAGTATGAAAAGTCTCTTAAAAAGGACTAAGTGAGTGACATAATAAACATTGTGCTTGAACTTCAAAAGTAGTAAAAGTATCTTAAATTAGGTTGACTCTTTATATTATGGCTAATATAGTTTACATTGTTGAATTAGTATATTTTCATGCTTGGTGATGAATAATGTAGGTAGTGCACATTTAACAGTTTACGTAAAAAAAGCTAAGAAGCAACAAATTAAATCCAATAAACCATAAATCCAATAGTCATAGAGCTACGAGTTTCAAGTACAAGTCATCTAGAGTAGTAATCAAACATAAACTTGTCAATGCTATCCACACATGCTCTCATCTCACACATCAAATATCTAGCATGAAGAATAGGTAGGATGATCCTCAATAGATCTCTCTACCCACTGCACATGTAACCAACTTACATTAACATTAACATATATTAACACTAACATATTAACACTATCATGAAAAATTGAAATAAATAAATATACTTAAATATTGGATGTTCGTCTGATCCGTCATGGTCGGTATCACATCCTTGTTAGTCAATTCCAAAGGAGACACTAGATAAAAACATTTAAGGTACTCGAGAACACATGCAGAAGGGTCTAAATCAATGGGGAAAAAACACGACAAATAGCAATATGGAAAATACTCCTATATTGATTCCGTTATACCAGGCCTAGATTCCAACTTTGACCTAAGGATGGCCCTAGGAATCACTTCCATATAGTGAATGTGGTCCTAGGAATAGCCAATTTTGGGTTGTGAACTTAAGGCAACAAACCTAAATAAATAATACACTAGTTAAATTATGTAAATAGTTTTAGTAGTGAATGAAATGGCCGGTTTAAATAATGCCTCTAAGGTCATGATCTAATTGCCTCTGAATAGCTACCAAACTACTCGCATTGCAAGGCTCAATCTTAGAACTCCATAGTTGAGAATGAGGTTTGATGGGCCCAACACTTATTTGTGGTTGATGAGGCCAAAAAGTGGGGAAATACTCGTAAATACAGGCCTATAAAAGCTCCAAACAACCTGTAATTCCATAGATGATGCTCTACTCACCTCCTCTAGCTGGCAATATATAATGGCTAAAGTTATAGCGCCCCTAGCATAACTCCTTAGATGACATATAGATCCAAGTCTAAGGTCACATATGCAATGGGACCTCATCCTTTGAACATTCTCATCTACAAAAAATGTGGAATCAAACATATATATAAACATTATAAAATCATAAAATAATTGACTTCTCGATTCTTATCGCAACCAAAATCAGTAACAGTGCCCTACTTTTAGTGATAGGTCAACAAAATAACTCTTATAAACTCTCCCATTGCCGCTTTTAGATTGTCAAGGCCCTCTATATTATAAATCGCCTGTATACATATAATCTTTCATGATCTAATAGTGTGATATCTTCTCTTCAAACGACAGGTGCAATGACCTCGGAATGTCAGCGTTCAACAAACGACGTAATCACGCACATCATAAAATGAAAAATAGAGAATTATTATAATAATACTGTATTATAGTATAAGTGAACAAGACTATTGACATAGTAGTGTTCGATTGACATGACTGAACATTGCATGACATGTAATGCATGTGTACATGATGAAAATTACATGCTCTTATCTGCACATTGTTTACGCTCTATAAAACCTTGTTGCGGGTGAATAAAATGATAGACTGAAAACACTCTAAAAACTTCCAAACTCCTCTAATCAATCTCCCCATATTACAATTATACTTGTAAAATTTGTTGGGGACCCATTGGGGGCCCTTGTCCAGCCCTTTATAAACTGTTTTATATAATTATGGGTTTTAAGTGGTAATTTGTTATTGGTATCTAACCGGGTCAATACCGGGTCATGAATAAAATCTAAATGGGTCACGAATGGGTCACTCACTCTCTCCCATTTGTTATTGATATATTTCAAAAACTAGAGGCAAGGTTGAATCAATGTGCAGCAGAAAGATACCAAAACACAAAGGGAAACTGCAGTACCTTGCCTCTTTAGTCTTAATTTAAATACTTCTATAGAAATATGAAAGAAAAATAAAAGCATATATCGATGTGTCAGATTAAAACTGACTTTGGACTCATATTGAGCAGCAACCTCAACTGTTGATGGAATCTTATCTGCAGTAGTGTAATGCTCATGGTAGCAAGTGAAAGAGATTCCCCTATGCTTGTGATGATGGAACTCCGGGAAAATACTCAATCACACAGATGAAATATATCCCTACTTTTTATCATTAATACTATTTGTTGATTGAGTTGTTATTTATCGCATGCAAATTTAATTACTAGGGGCCTGACACAATATGAAGACAAACTTTTCTGTTTTAATTTTTTGATGGAAATAGAAAAGACAAGATTAATCTTGTTGTATAATTGCTTTGGCCATATACAACTATGAACTATTAAGAATGCAACATTATTATGTCCAAAAATTGGTAGTAGCATATTAACACACGGTGAAGTATAAATATCATGAAAAACGTTGGTCCTTCAATGGTCAACGTTGGTTTCTTTTTTATTGGAAAAATGAACTAGTAGTACTATATATCTAGAACTTACTTTTGGTGGAGGCCACATAAATATCTACAATGTTAATCACTACTATCTGTTTGTGTTGATTATCGGTGTGACCCGTTTTTTGTCTTTTAGGGCCCATCCCGGCCCAACCAATTTGCATCCTTTAAGGCCCGATCCGGCCCATTTTCTATCTTTTAAGGCCCGGTCCAACCCAGCCCATCAGGCATGTGACCCAACCCGACCCATTCCATAGGTCTAATTACAATACGTTATCAGCACCACTTTGCTCAAGAACCCAAAAAGGTAGAAACTTTTCTTCTCTAACATATGGATTATCAATGCGAAGGTATCAATACCATATTGAGTAATGATTCATTTCCAAGTATTTATTTCATAATTAAGCACAATAATGTATCATGAACTAGTAGAGAAACGTTCAAATGCTACGATTTTCTACGCTTAAATGATGGAGTTATTGAAGAGAAGTACATATAGACAAAGAACATGGAATATATGCAAATGCTGCGATTTTTTGACGCAACGAACAATAAAACTCATAGTTGTTGTGGTTTATCTAGAAAGCCGCAACATTTAATAGTCCAAATGTTGCGGTTTTCTAGAAAAATCGCAGCACTTATATAATATTTTTTGCAAAAAAATATATTTTTTTTAATCTGGAATCATTAAATAATGCGGTATTTTTTAGAAAACCACAACACTTGATGGTTCTAGATTAAAAAAAATATTTGATAGGTCATTACCCAAGAATTTATGTGCTAATTACATATAAAAGTATATTCTTATTGATTGATATCTCACAAAATTGTTATATTTACAAATCTAATATAGTAATGTATAAACAATGACACCATCTTCAATCAACAATCTAATCTAATCTAAGTTAAGCTAAGAAATCATGCATAATGTGTTAGGAATAATGTGTCCTAAAAAATGAGAAAAGTTAAGAAATGATCAACCGTGAAGCATATAAATCCAAAGATCTATTATGACCACTCGTGTTGGCACTCAAAATTGCGATCTATGAGATGGTATACTCAAAATGGACAACTAATTAATTCTTCATAGATTTCGGGTGCATTCCGAGGTTTTGATAAACTTGTACAAGCATATCTCTTAGCTTGATAGTCCAAACAACGTAATTTTTTTTGAAAATCCCTATTTTTGAAGGTAATACACAGCCATGTAGCCCCTTAGTGGCCTCGGTGGCGTCTTATTTGAGATATCGTAAAAAATTTTGACAAGTCATAAAATTGGCTACGAGACGCCAAATGAGGCTTATAATATGTTGAAATTGTATATTTTTTCAAGATGTACTCACTAGAAATTACCAAAGAGGTATTTGTCCACTTATTTTCTCCAAAAGAAGCCTCTAATAGCATATAATCTATAAAATTTGATTTTTAAGGGTTAATTCCTTCATGAACACAACATATAGCATGTAAATCTAAACACACAGGGGTTTTTCGTCTTTACATTAATGTATAACAAATTGCTAAAAACAAAAATTAAAAATAAACATATACTAGGGTTTAGGGCATATGAAAACCTTCAGATTCCTAACTTTGGAGTATATAGATTTCTTCAAATCAAAATGGGAGAGATGAGTAGACTTCAAAATATTTTACTATGCCATATCCATGGAGACACGAGTGAGAGAGAGGAGTAGGTTTTGAAATGCATGAGGGAGAACAAATTATGGGGACTTTAGAAAGAAGTTATGGTTATATGTAGAAAATATGAGGGATTAGGAGTGGGAGGTCTAAGTGTTATGGGGATTTAGGGTTAGAGAAGTTGAGGATTAGAGAACAAGGGAAATGCGTGTTGTGCTGCTGATATTTTTTGTGTGTTTGAAATGATACTGTAAGCATTGAAAAAAGAGTATATATAGTGAGTCGCAAGTGCTACAGTTTTTTAAAACTGCATCACTTATAACTCATATGTGTTGCGGTTTTTCAAATAATTGCAGCCCATGTAACTCACAAGTGCTATAGTTATTTGAAAAATCGGCAACATTTGGTACTAATGCAACGATTTTCCAAAAAACCGCAACATTTAATGTTTCAAGTGTTGTGATTTTTTTAAAAACCGCAGCACTTGGTATTAAGATATATTTCAAACCATTAAGTGCTTCAAATTGCATATAACCGCATGATTTGTACTGAAGCAATTAAATGATTTTCTATTAGTGATGTATAACGAATCCGGCAAAGGGAATTCTAAGTCACCAACAATGCAACAACCCACCGGTTATTGCTCCAACTAGAAAAAGCCCACCAACCTCCATCTCCAATCTAAATAATTCGCCAAAACCACTAACTAAAATTCAAAAATACCCCGTCATACAAGAAGAAGGTATGACGGGGAAGGTACAAGTGGTATAATGTCACCAAAGTAATTTTTGGCTAATCACTCCACCTTTATGGAGGACAAGGACTACACAAATCTTTACAATTAAATTTTGCTAGTCACACCACCTTCATGGAGGGAAAAGACTATTCCAAATAAAGCTATATACATAAACGGAATGCTTCACTCAAATAAAGTGACAAATAGACAACCAAATCATCCACCATTTAAGGTGGGAGAAAATAAAAAGAATTTTCTATATATACCTGTCTTGTATTTTTTATTTTTCATGCTTATCTGTTCAATTTTTGTATGATCTTTTCAGCTAATGAATATAGACTCAAATTTAACGTAAATTAGAAATTTATGCAAGGAGATATTACTATTTTATTTTCTGGTGCTGCCAAAACTAATTAACATTGCTGCGAGAAATTGTTTTCTTTCTTTCTCTATTTGATAAACTTCATAGCCACAAAACCTTCAACTAATCTTCTTCAAAAATTGTACATAATATCCCCATAAAAAACTTGTTTATTAATTTTTTTAAAGGAAAATTGGGAAGTAAGAAGAAGTTGAATGAAATGGAGAGTCGGAAAAGAAAAAAATGGAAAAGAGGAAAGTAGCTTCCAATACATGCATGTTCATAGATTTTAAATAGCTTTATAATGTATGCATGTTGACATAACTTCCTCGGTGATATCGATCCTGAAATCCTGTCTCTTTATTATTTAATTTGCAAAGACTACTAGAAATAATGTCGTATACATAAACGAAATGCTTTACTCAAATAACATGACAAATTGACAACCAAATCATCCACCATTTAAGGTGGTAGAAAATAAAAAGAATTTTCTTTACATACCTGTCTCATATTTTCAATTTTTGGCACTTATCTATTCAATTTTTGTATAATATTGATTCTTAAAAGTTATAGATCTTTTCGAGCTAATGAATTTATACTAAAATATTTATAAAATCAGAGTTATGTGCTAGGAAATGTTGTTGTTTTATTTTCTGCTGCTGCTGAAACTAATAAACATTAATGCGAGAAGTTGTTTTCCTTTTTTCTCTGTTTGATAGATTCCACGGCCACAAAAACTTCAACTAATCTTCTTCAAAATGTGTGCATAATATCCCTATAAATACTTATTCCTTTTATTAATTTTTTTAGAGAAAAATTGGAAAGTGAGAAGAAGTTGAATGATATGGAAAGTGGAAAAAGAAAAAATGGATAAAAGGGAAGTAGCTTCCAATCCATGCATGTTGACAGATTTTAAAGAGCTTTACAATTTTACAATGCATGCATGTTGACATGATTTCCTCGATGCTATCGATCCTGAAATCTTGTCTCTTTATTATTCAATTTGCAAATTGCAAATAAACCCATATATATAAACGAAATGCTTCACTCAAATAAATTGACAAATTGACTACCAAATCATCCATCGTTTAAGGTGGGAGAAAATAAAAAAGAATTTTCTTTATGTACCTATCTCATATTTTCATTTTTCACACTTATCTTTTCAATTTTTACATGATATTAATTCATAAAAGTTGTAGATGCTTTTGAAACTAATAAACATTGTTGCCGGAAGTTGTTTTCCTTCTTTCTCTATTTGATAGATTTCATAGCCACAAAACATTCAACTAATCTTTTTCAAAATGTATACATAATACTCCCATTAAAACTTATTCCTTTTATTAAAATTTTTAGAGGAAAATTGAAAAGTAAGAAGAAGTTGAATGAAATGAAGTGTGGGAAAAGAAAAATTGGAAAAGAGGGAAGTAGCTTCCAATATATGTATGTTGATAGATTTTAAAGAGCTTTACAATGCATGCATGTTGATAAAACTTCCTCGTTGATATCGATCCTGAATTTCTGTCTCTTTATTATTCAATTTGCAGCAAATAATGTTGTATACCTAAATAGAATGCGTCTTTCAAATAAAGTGACAAATAAACAACCAAATCATCCAACATTTAAGATGAGAGAAATAAAAGAATTTTCTTTATATACTTTTCTCGTATTTTCAATTTTTCGCACTTATCTAATCAAGTTTTGCTTAATTTTTCTTCTTCAAAGTTGTAGATCGTTTTAAGATAATGAATTTAAACTGAAAGTTTACTTAAATAAGAGTTTAGTGCTAGGAGATATTGCTATTTTATTTTCTACTATTGCTGAAATGAATTAACATCACAACAAGAAGTTGTTTTACTTCTTTCTCTATTTGATAGACTCCATAGCCACGAAACCTTCAACTAATCTTCTTCAAAATATGAACATAATACTCCCTTAAAAACTTACTCCTTTTATGCAATTTTTTTAGAAGAAAATTGCAAGTAAGAAGAAGTTGAATGAATTAGAGAGTGGGGAAAGAAAAAATGGAAAAGAGGGAAGTAGCTTCCAATGCATGTAAGTTGACAAAACTTTGTCGGTGATATTGATCCTGAATTCCTGTCTATTTATTATTTAATTTCCAAGAACTATTGCAAATAAATTCGTATAACTAAACGAAATGTGTCACTCAAATAAAGTAAAAAATACACAACCAAATCATCCACCATTTAAGTTGGGTAAAAATGAAAAGAATTTTCTTTATATACATGTCTCGTATTTTCAATTTTTTACACTTATTTTTTTAATTTTTACATAATATTTCTTCTTGAAATTTGTAGATCTTTTCAAGCTAATGAATTTAGAATAAATTATTACTTAAATCAGAGTTTTGTGCTAGGAGATATTGCTATTTTTTTGTCTATTGCTGCTGAAACTAATTAACATGGCAACATGAAGTTGTTTTCCTTTTTCTCTATTTTATAGACTCCATAGCAAAGAAACCTTTAAGTAATCTTCTTCAAAATGTGTATATATTATCCTCATAAAAACTTGTTCCTTTTATTAATTTTTTTGAGGAAAATTGAGAAGTAAGAAGAAGTTGAATGAAACGGAGAGTGGGAAAAGAAAAATTGGAAAAGAGGGAAGTAGCTTAATGTTGACAAATTTTAAAGAGCTTTCCAATACATGCATGTTGATAGAACTTCCTCTGTGATATCGATCCACAATTCTGGTCTCTTTATTATTCAATTTCATTTTTTTTAAAAAGTGTTGGGGGGGGGGGGGGGGGGGGGACTGGAGGTGAAGGAAGGAAATTACTATCGATAAAATTTGATCCCTAAACCTCGTAGTTATAAACTAAAGACCTTACCATTTGAGCTAAGTATCTTTGTTGTTCCTTTAGCTATAAAATTAACACCTAAGGAAAAGTACTATATCGATATTCATAGTTACGGAAGATCACATTTTAAATCACTAATTTCTTTTATAAAATAAAATATAATTTTTACAAAAGGATTACAACCTTTAATATTTTTCTTTTGAATATCAACTTATAATCATTTTATTTCTTATTCGAACCAGTATTCTTTTATACGGATTAGAATGATTGAACCAATGTGGCTTGCATTCTAATGTGATATTTTTCATATTTTTGTCATATAAACTATGAATGAATCATTTATCAATCATTGTATTAAATTTTTGGCTGATTTCTATGGCATTATTATGTAATCAGGAAAGAAATTGGCAAGGATTATAGAAGATACCTGGAATGGATAGTTGATGCAAAAGTTTATCTTAAGGCACAAAGCCTTAAACATGCGATCATAGAAGATGGAAACCCTACCCCTACTAACGAGGCAAGAGCCTTGGTATACTTAAATCACCACATTCATGAAGATCTCAAATAAGAATATATCCTTGTTAAGGATCCCAGAGAACTATGGAAAAATCTCAGAGATAGATTTGAGAATTTACAAAGGATAATTGCTCCAAGAGCTCAACATGCATAGTAAAATCTAAAGATTTAAGATTTTATATCTATACGTGAGTACAATTCAGTAGTACTCCGCATAACCTCATAGCTAAATTTATGTGGAGAACCCGTAACTAAAAAGGCTATGATAGAGAAAACTCTCATAACAATGCACCCAAATAACGTGGTACAACAAGAATAATATTACGAAAGGCGTTGTGAGAAATTTTGTGACCTCATTGCTATACTGTTGGTGGAAGAACAAAATAATCATGTTTTTCTTGCTAACCATAATCAAAGGCCAATGGGTTCTAGTGCACTTTGTACAAATCAAATGCCACTAGAAGTGGCAAAGGCAGTTCTCAAAGTAGAGGCGGTTTCCATAACCGCGGTAAAGGATGCCATAGCTATCAAGGAGGACATAATAATGGAGGTAGAGGGATCCAAAATTCTTGGAGCCCATATAGGAGCAAAGGGCACCAACAATCTCGGGTCAGGCCAAAAGAAAAATATTTCAAGTTTTGCATAAAAGGCCATTGAACCAAGGAGTGTTGTACTTCTAAACATCTTGTGGACCTTTATGTGGAAAGAGAAGTGTGAAACAAATTATGTCAAGGAGACATCTCCACTGCCAGAATTTGATGTGGTTGAATACCTAGTTGATGACATAATGAATGCCTAAAAATCAAAAGCAATCCATGTCTTAAGTTTAAACTTACTTAAAATTTTTTCCTATTGTTGTTTTTTTTTGTTTTTGTTCCTTATCATGTAATATATGTTTATAATAATAAAGTTATGCATTATTTTCTTGTGCTAATCTCTATTACACTATTTGAAGAATTATTTTCTTATGTTAATCTCTATTACACTATTTGAAGACAGTGGAAACTAAAAACAAAGGCGCTCAAAAGCGTGTAAACGATGGCACAACTACACACAACATTCTGAGTAGTAAGTCATTTTTCACTAAATTCAAGCCAATGAAGGCAAACCTCCACACCATTGCTGGTACTGCTAACATGGTTGAGGGCTTAGGAAAAGCTTGTGTAACCTTGCCGAAAGGAACAAATGTTATACTTAATGATGCATTATACTCTAGTAAAGCTCAACGAAATTTGTTGAGTTTTAAAGATTTGCGTAAAAATGGTTATCATGTGGAAACCACAAAAGAGAATGACAAGGAGTATATATATCTCACTAAATATGATTCCGAAAGGAAAATAATCCTTGAAAAGATGTCATCATACTTCTCGGGACTATATTTTACTTATATTAGTCCAATCAAAACTCACTCATTGTCTCACCAAAAGGTAGATGGCAATGAAATCTTCTTTTTGTGGCATGACAGTTTGGGTCATCCAGGGATAAGTATGATGTCAAAAATTATTCAAAGCTCAAATGGACATCTATTAATATATATATACGGGTTCCACAACCTAATAAGCATCATTGTCAAGCTTGTTCACCGGGTAAACTGATTATAAGACCTTCAAAAAATAAAATAGAAAGCGAGAATTATACATTTTCAGAGAAAATTTAAGGTGGTATTCGTGGGCTAATTCACCCACCATGCGGACCATTTAGATATTTTCTCGTGTTAATTGATGTTTTGACACGATGGTCTCATGCTAGTCTCCTATCAACAAGCTAGGAATGAGGGATCAATTCCTGAATTACTTTATTAAGAAAATTCAACTTGATAATGTTGGAGAATTCACATCACAAATATTTAATGATTATTATATGTCAATCGAGATAGATGTTGAGCATCCTGTAGCTCATGATCACACACAAAATAGCCTCATATAAGCAATTTATAAAGCGATTACAATTAATCACTAGGTCATTAATGATGAAAACTAAACTATCGTCTTCTATTTGGGGACATGCTATATTGCATGTTGCAACCTTAATATTTAAGGCCAAGTGAAATTCATGAATTACCCTATGACAATTAGTGGTTGGAAGGGAACCAAATATTGCACATATAAGAACATTTGGATGTGCAGTCTACGTTAACATTGCACCACCAAAACATACAAAGATGGCCCCGCAAAGAAGGTTAGGAATTTATGTTGGTTATGAATCACAATCCATTATAAGGTACTTGGAACCTCTGACTAATGGTTTATTCAAATCCCGGTTTGCTGATTGTCAATTTGACGAGTCAGTCTTCCCTACCTTAGGGGGAGATAAAGTAGGCCCTTGCTGGAAAGATATATCATGCAATGCCAAAACATTATCTTACCTTGATCTAAGAATAATATTGTGTGAGAAAGAAGTACAAAAAATATTACATTTACAAAATATTGCTAACCAATTGCCAGATGCATTCACTAATACGAAGGGAATAATAAAATTACATGTACTAGCTGCGGATTCTCCTGCAAGGGTGAAAATTCCAATAAGAAAATTGAGCAATCCACAAATAGATGAATCCAACACACACAAAAGAAATGGTAGGCTTCTTGGAGCAAAGGATTTGAGACCAAGAAAATCTAGAAAGATTGAAAAGAATGAGAACTTTTCGAATGACAAGATGGAGCAAAAACAAATTGCCAAAAATATCATCAAATCTTCAAATAACCTAAAAAGGTTCATATACTACTTCTGAGAGGGAATATAATGGAAACGTTAACAATCATGAAATTTCGATAAATTATGTCAACACTAGAAAATAGTGGAACATGGTAAACACCCAAATTGATGACATATTTGCATATTTAATTGCCACAAAGATCACCGATGATATTAATGACACAAAACCAATATCGATTGGTGAATGTTGACGAAGGAGTGATTGGCAAAAATGGAAAGAAGCAATCCATGTAGAATCAAAATCCCTTATAAAACGAGAAGCCTTTAGTCCTGCAACACCAACTCCCAAAGGAGTAAAACCCATTGAATATAAATGGATCTTTGTGAAAAAGCGAAATAATGAGAAATAAGGTTATAAGGTACAAGGATAGACTTGTAGCTCAAGGTATTTCTCAGAAGCCAGTAATAGACTATGAAGAAGCATATATACCAATAGTATATGCCACAACAATAAGATTCCTCATCAACTTATCGCCATGTAAAGAATTGCAAATGCGCCTTATGGATGTCGTGACTACATACCTTTATGGGTCACTTGACACAAACATCTATATAAAAGTTATTATGAACTTGAACTAATTGTAGAAATAAGGACAAAACCACAAAATCTTTATTCCATTAAACTGAGAAAAACACTCTATGGACTAAAATGGTCCGAAAGGATGTATTATAGCCATTCAAGTAAATACCTTCTCAACAAAGGATATAACAAACGACCAGATTTGTCCATGCTCTTTATTAAACAAACCAAAAATGGGTTTTTCTTAATAGCGAATTATGTTGATGACTTAAATATCATCGGGACACCTGATGAGATAGAAGAAACCACAAATTGAAGAATGAAGGAATTTGAGATGAAAAATCTTGGATATACCGAATTTGATCATGGTTTACAAATTAAACATCTAAAGGATGAAATACTTGTTCACAGTTAAGTTATGATGAGAAAGTATTAGAAGGATTCTACATGGACAAGGCACACCCATTGGGTTCTCCTATGATTGTTTGTTCCTTAAAGGTTAACAAAGACCCTTTTCGTTCCTAAGAAGAAGGCGAAAATGTGCTTGGTCCAGATGTACCATATCTATGTGTACTATAGGAGCCATAATGTATATAGCCATCAATACTAGACTAGATATTGCATTCTTAGTCAACCAGCTTGCAAGATATAGCACTAAACCCACAAATATGCATTAGAATGGAGTAAAACACTTACTCCGTTACATACGTGGGACAACCGACTTAGGTTTATTCTACCGAAGACATGGAAGCCCCAATCTCGTCGGATATGCTGGTTATTTGCCAGATCCAGTCAAGCCAAGTCTCAAACAGGCTACCTCTTCAACTATGGAAATACAACAATCTCTTGGAGATCAATGAAGCAAAAATTAACAGCCACTTCATCAAATTAAGCCAAATTGATTGCATTGTATGAAGCAGGCAAGGAATGTGTATGGTTGCGATCCTTAATCCATCACATATAGAAAGAAAGTGGCATAAGATCAACTAAAGAAGGACCAACCATAATTTATGAAGATAATTGTGCTTGTATTTCAAATCAAAGATGGATACATCAAAGGAGATAGAACAAAGCACATTGATCTTAACTTCTTCTTCACACATGAATTGGAGAAAGAAGGGAAAATCAATGTTGCACAAATCAAATCATGTGATAATCCAGCTGATCTATTCACCAAGGCACTACCACCTTAGGAGCTTGTAAAATTAATCGGCATGCGTCATCTTCGAGACCTACCCTAAATCAAGGGGAGACTAGGAAACCTATATATGGAGTAGTATGTACTCTTTTTCCTTTGTCTAAATTTTTTGTCCCACTAAAATTTTCTTGGCAAGGTTTTAACGAGGTAGATACTAGTAGGTTATCAAAATCCGTCCAAAAGGGAGTGTTATAATACTTTTGTATTATAGTATAAGTGAACATGAATTATTGTTAGCAGTGTTCAGTTGACACGACTAAACACTGCAAGCCATGTAGTGCATGCATACGTGATAAAAATTGCACGCTCTTATCCGCGCAATGTTTGCGCTCTATAAAACCTTGCGAACGGATAAAATGATACATAAAACACTCTAAAAACTTCTCCGAATAAAGGGCAAAATTACAAGTATATTTACTCCATCATACACATTAACTGTTCCCTAAAAAAAATTAACTTTCACTAATTCACATAATTAATTAATTCCACTCCACTATTACAAGTCTACAATGTTCGTGTTCTCCGACAACCTTCCTCTTCCCCGCCATTAACATCCGTCTCCTACTCTTCAGATCTCATCATCTTCAATCCCTCATCATCATCATCACCATCACCATCAACTTCAACTGATCACCATCTCCATCATCATCATCATCAACAACAACTTCAAAAGCATCAATGTCGCACACAAACACGCACAGCGACACAATACCACTTCATTCCACCTCCCAATCAGACATCGACGAGATCGAGAATCTCATCCACTCCTCCATCCACTCCACCACCGTCCTCCCCGCCGCTCGCCCTCCTTCTCCACCCCGCGCCTCCATCCCCACCTCCTCCTCTCCCTCCCCCTTCATCCCCTCCAATCTCCCTCCTCCCTCCGCTCCACCTGCCTCCAAACCCCACCCCGTCCCCTCCGCCTCTGCCCCTCCTCCCCCTCCCCCCTCCTTCTCACCCGGCATCTCCGCTTCCGGATTTGGTTCCCCACCCAACACCCTAACCGAACCCGTTTGGGACACTGTGAAGCGCGATCTGTCGAGGATTGTGAGTAACTTGAAGCTAGTTGTGTTCCCTAACCCGTATCGGGAAGACCCTGGGAAGGCGCTTCGTGATTGGGATTTGTGGGGCCCTTTCTTCTTCATTGTCTTCCTTGGTCTCACCTTATCGTGGTCTGCTTCTGTTAAGAAGGTATTCGGCTTTCCTTCGATTTTTCTTTGGATTTTTTATGTTGAATTTTGATGATCGTGATGTTGGTTTTGATGGGTGTTTCTTGATTTTAGTTTCTGGGGTTTTGGTAGGTACATATTGATTTTATGATAATGTGTTCGTTTTCGGTATGTGAGTGTGAAGAAACAATGTTTCGAGGTGGATTTTCTTGATGATTTTGGGAATTTTTGATTAAAAATGTGGTGGATGATTCTTGTTTATGGTGTTTTGTTGGTGGATGATTCTAAGATACTCCGTAATGAGCTTGTTTTGCGACATGTATATGTGATCAAGTAATATGTGGACTTTGGTGGTTATTGATTATTTTTGAGAAGGGAGTTAGGTAATTTTTTTTTAAAATTTCATAAAATTTGTGGGGTTTTTGTTGTTGCTGCATATTGAAGATTATGTTGGTATTCTTCTTTATATGGTTTCGTCGGTTGAAGATTTTGACATAATATAACTGTTACCCCACATGCGAATGTGATTGAACTATGTTTGAAGGGGGATTTTGTCGATGCTTAGGATTATTTGTTATTGATTTTAAAGACGAAATCTATTGCAATGATAGTGAGGATCCTGGCTTTGGTGTGGTTGTCGATTTGTCATGTTGTTTCCATCATAAATTTGTCGTTTGAAGTGGCTATGCTGTTTCAGTAGATTGTATATAGATTTAAGAAAAATGAAAGGATATAGGAACTTGATCTTGTTAAGACCTTGGCTGGATAGGGGTTAGTAATTTTTGTGTGGGAGGAAACGTTGTCTGGTGACTAGTTTTTGGGGTACTCTTTTCAAAAAAGTAGGGGTGGTACATCAGTATAATTTAGCCATATATGGAATGCTATAATCAATGGATGTATTTCAGGTGCAATGGGTGTATGAGATAAGTGTTTGTTTTGGTACTTTAGACTAGGAACAATTTGATATGAACCTTACTATGAGGAATAAATAGTACGAGGATTTGTACCTGTTTGCTTCAGGAAATTTCTCATGAAGTTATTTCTGTTTGGATTTTCGTTTGTTGGTGAAGTTTTGATATTTTAGATGATAATTCGAGAGATGCTAGTTCTTGAAACGATGCTTGAAGATGAATTGGTAGGGATTAGTATCTAGGAATTTCAGTTTGGGGCAATTTGGTATTACAAGTTTACAACGACAAGATTGGCATTACTTTTCAGAATCCTGACACTTGCCTGGTTTGTGGCAGTGGTGATGTTTCTATCCAAAAACATGGCTTGTGGCAGAATATATATGAACTGCTAATTAAATATTTCTAGACTGCATAACAGATATGAAAGGTGGCATACTGACAGTATACAAGAAGTCCAGCGGTCCACCTCATTTTAGACATGCTGGATTTCTTACAACTAGAAACATGGGGTGAAGACTAACATTGCATTTCTTATGTGGAAAAGAATCTTATTTCCTAGACTAAGAAAATGATTGACCAATTAGCTAGCATATTTAGACATTACTTTTAAGCTGAAAAATCAGCTTAGAATTTAAATTGGCGTTTTGAATATCATTTGATGTATCAATTGCTAATATGAAAAAGCTGCAGCTTGAAGAATAGGAAGTTGAATTATGAAGATATGAAAAGAAATCAAGGTATATTACACATGACTTAAATAGGTGGCATGAATCAAATGGGTCATCAAGTTGCATTGGACAGGGGTGAGTATAGGAGTAGGATTCATGCAGATGATCCATATGGATGACATCTTAGTCACATTGTCAATTGGTTTGTTCCCATCCCTATGGAACTAAGGATCTTAGATTGTATATCTTAGTGTTGTTGTAGATATGGCTGCCTTTAAGATAAATTGTTTGATGTAAGAAATCTCTTTGGTGAATGCATAGGTATGGCTGATAGAACCACTTATGCAATTTTATGGAGAATGTTTTGGAGAGTCCCTGCTGGAATCTTGGGGTTAAGTTCAGGTGTCGTATGAAAATTAGAAACATGGATGTAAGATATCACTTTGAATTCTGCAGAAGTCAGCATGAACTGAAAAAGTCTGACGGGACATACCTAAGCTTGTCTAGAAGTCCATAGATATCTACGAGGCTGAAACTAATGTTTTCTAGCTCAACATCTAATAGTATCAGTTTCACGTTAAAGAAAATATTCTGCTGCCATAATTAGTTTCCCTTTATAGTTTTATTGCCTTTTCTCTATAAAAGCTGTAAGTTTCCTGTTCTACCCAATCTGTTTCATGGTGCTTGAATCAAAATAACTTACATCAAGTTGCATTAGACCAGTTGGTGCTGGTCTTATCAATATAGCAATGCAGTGCTCCAAACTTTAAAATATAACATGAAATAAATATGTGTAGATTTCTTATGCTGTGCCTGAAACACTCTGATATTTTTAGACTATTGATGTTAGCTTATCATTATCTTTATCTACCTTTGAACTTCAAATTGTTGTAGAGGTTTGTGTTTTATTTGATGGTTTATGAGATTTGGGGTTTTTTAGTTTTTTTTTTGTTGTCTTATAACATTATCTCAATTTTTGGTTTTCCTTTGTTGGGTCTAGCCTCTGCTGCATAATGTTGATGATAATGTTTGCTAAATTGATTATTCCACTATATTTCCCTTGCTCCTAAAGACCTACTATTGAGCTAGAGGGAACAAAGAAGTACTGCGCTTACATGGATCTTTTGAATTCAGTGCTCATAAGTCTCATCTCCCCCTGTTTTTCACTTTATAGGCCTTCGTAGATTGGGATAGATTTGGCGCTTTGCGGTTTTTTTTGGAATGGAATTACTGCAGAAACTGATTTTTCTTTTTCGTGATGTTGATGTCTCCAGTCAGAGGTCTTCGCTGTTGCATTTGCCCTTCTTGCTGCTGGTGCTGTAATTTTAACACTGAATGTACTGCTATTGGTGAGAATTTTGAATGCTTCTTCTCCTTGTTCCACTACCCTACTATAGAATGATGTCACTTACAAAAACAGAAGAACAAAAGCCGCACTTTACATTGAAATGGGTTTGTTATTGTCTTGTTCAGGGTGGACACATAATTTTCTTCCAGAGTTTGAGCCTTCTGGGTTATTGCCTTTTTCCTTTGGACGTTGGAGCACTCATCTGCATGTTAAAGGACAATGTGATTGTCAAGGTGGTTGTGGTATGTGTGACTTTGGCCTGGAGTTCATGGGCTGCGTATCCTTTTATGAGTTCAGCAGTCGGCCCTAGGAGAAAAGCTCTGGCACTCTACCCAGTCTTTCTCATGTATGTATCTGTTGGTTTCCTCATCATTGCTATCGATTGATTGTTGTGGCTTTGAGGGGCACCTGTCAGATATCAGCTAGGGATGCGGCACTATATATACATGCTGAACTGGTGTATTTTTCAAACTAAATCATGCTGGCCTTATAGATTGTTGGATAACCAATTTTGTATAACAGTCTATTTCAAATCACAATCAGGATGAATATTTTTTTTTTTCTACTAAATGTTCTATAGTTTTAGTTTGTTCAGTTGAGATAGCGTTTGTGTATTGAGAAGTGTTTGGAATGTACATCTTGAGGTTCAGACTGACACTAAGTCAATACTTCTACGGCCTTGGTGAATGTTTTATGGTTTAGTTTGTTTTGAACGTGCATCGATTACACTCCTGTGAAAGAAATTTTGCTATGTTGAGACATTTGATAGTACCGCTAATAAATTTACTAGTTAAATTTCGAAATATGTAATACTACCCATTAATATAGTTGACATTTTTTGAAACTGTCACCTAGTGTTTCTTATTTTTTTTTGGACATCCCTAAACTTACACCAACAAAAAAGAAAGAGACTTGGGTTTAGTCAACCTTATGCACCAAACAAATCTAAAATTGCAAGATAATGTATATAATTCGGCGAATTGTATTAAGAATTTTCAAAATGTTGAGGTCATTTGAAGATTAGAAACCAATTCCAAAAAGTTGCTAAAAACTTGAAATGACGATTGGCCATTAGAGACACACAACCACAAAGAGAAATGATAGGCTAAGGTGTCCACAAGGAGAGTAGAAGAAGCAAAAACTTCTAGCCGAACCTTCGTTATCCACTCTCTCGAAATCAAATCGAAGTAGTCATCTGAACAATCTGACTAATCGAAATCAAATCGAAGCCTGGTATATACCCAAAAGCCATTTAAGGCGGATGCAAATAACAAACATTTCTCATTTTCTTGGTCAGAAAAGTCAAATGATAATTAAGGTACAAATCAATCATTGACGCACAGGAGGCCACATCGCAACGAACTATGTTAAAAACCAAATATTTTCTCATAACCCACAAAACTCAAAGAGTAGGCACAAATCGCGCTAATCTAGGCTTGTTAATCCCATCCATGTTATAAAAAAGCTAGATATAAGAGGAAGCCAACCTCGGAACAATTGACCCTCAAATCCTACCTTGCAAGCACTATTGGATGATTTTGCAGATGTTTTCCCTACCTATCTTCACCAAGGATTAACTCCCATTCGTGAGATTGAACATGCAATTGATCTGGTACCCAATGCAACCCTTCCAAACAAAGCAATTTATCGTTGTAATCCTAAAGACTCTAAGGAATTGCAATGCTAGGATAATGAATTGGAGGAACGAGGGTACATACGTGAGAGCAAGATTCCATGCGCGATTCCAGCTCTTCTAGTTCCTAAGAAAGAGGGTTGGCGTAAGTGTGCAGATAGCAGAGTTGTTAAGAACATCACCATTAAGTATAGGTTTCCTATGCCCAGACTCAGTGATATGTTGAATTAACTTCATGGATCTACCATATTCTCCAAGATTGATATGAGGATTGGATATCATCATATGAGGATTAGGGAGGGAGACGAACGGAAGATAACTTTCAAGACTAAGCAATGTCTATACGAATGGTTGGAGATGCCTTTTGGTCTTTACAATGCCCCAAGATCTTTCATGTGATTGATGAATGAGGTATTACATCCTTTCCTAAACAAGTTTGTTATTGTTTATCTTGATGATATTATGGTGTATAGTCCAAATACGGAGCACTATGATCACTCGAGGCAAGTTTTTGAGGCCTTAAGGGCTCAAAAGTTGTATGAAAAAATGGAGAAGTGCACTTTCCTTGTTCCAAGCCTTACTTTATTGGGATACATTGTGGTTGGGGATTTTATTTGTGTGGATCCATCAAAGGTGGATGTTATCTCTTTGTGGCCTAACCCTAGAAATATTCATGATGTTCAAAGTTTTCATAGGTTGGCTAGTTTCTACAGGCGTTTTATTGATCGATTTAGTGATATTGTGGCGCCTCTCACTGAATTGACCAAAAAGGATGCCCCTTTTGTGTGGAGTGAAAAGAATCAATATGCCTTTGATGACATAAAGAGATATTTGCAGTTCTTGCACTCCCTAATTTTAGCAAAGTTTTTGAAGTTGAAATGGATGCAAGTGGTATAGGCATAGGTGCTGTTCTTATGTAAGGAAGGCGTCCTATTCCTTATTTTTAGAAAGAAACTCAATGAGGCTAAATTGAATTATAGTACTTATGATAAAGAGTTCTATGTCATAGTTTGTTCCCTTGAGCTTTGGTCTCACTATCTCAGGCCAAAACCTTTTTTGGCTTCATTCAGACCATAGTAGTTTGAAGTATATTCATGGTCAGGAAAAGCTTAATACTAGACATGCTAAATAGGTTGAATTTCTCCAAGAGTTCACTTTATCTTCAAGGCACATTCAAGGTAAAGAGAACATAGTGACATATGCTTTATCTAGAAGACACTTTATGCTTACAGTATTGGAAGATAAAGTGTTAGGGTTTGAGATGTTAAAGGATCATTATGCTATGGATGAGGACTTCATGGAAATGTTCAAAAAGCCATCAAGTGTGTATGGGATACATGATGGTTTTCTCTTTAGAGGGAATCATTTGTTCGTGAGCTTTTAGTGAGGGAAATACATGGGGATGGTTTGGCTAGCCAGTTTGGTGTCCATGAGACATATGACCTACTTTATGAGAATTTCTTTTGGCCATATATGCTTAAGGATGTGTGTTAGATATTGAGATGTTGCACAACTTGTAAAAAGGCCAAGAGTATTTTTCACATAGGGTTGTATACTCCTCTACCTGTTCCTGATGCTCGTTGACATAGTGTGAGCATGGTTTTTATCGTGGGGTTGCCTAGGACTGCTAGAAACTAAGATGTAATCATGGTGGTGGTAGATTGCTTTTCGAAAATGGCTCATTTTATTCCTTGCAACAAAACAGATAATGCAATCCATGTGGTTGATCTATACTTTAGAGAGATTATTAGGCTTCATGGTATTCTTAAAAGCATCATTTCTGATCAAGATACGAGGTTTCTAAGTCACTTTAGGAAGACATTATGGAAGTATGTGGGAACTAAGCTTCTTTTTAGTACCTCACACCACCCTCAAACAGATGGGCAAACTAAGGTGACTAATAGGACTTTGGGGAGTTTATTGCGTTGCCTCATGAGTAAAACTACCAAAGACTGGGATGTAAAGTTGGCTCATGCTGAGTTCTCTTACAATAGAACCCCCTCGACCACAAAAAAGCACTCACCTTTTGAGGTCATTTAACCCTTATGTTATCGTGGAATTGGTGGATCTTCCTAAAGAAGACTTAATTTGTTTTGATGCTATGAAAAGATAGAAGGTATTCAGGGCGAATTGTGACAAGGTGAAGGCTTTGATCGAGATGAATGCAAAGTACAAGGAAAATTCGAACAAGGGAAGGAAACTAACACTTTTCCATGAAGGGGATCTTGTTTGGTTGTATTTACGAAAATAACAACCTCCTAACAAGAGAAAGAATAAGCTCATGCCAAGGGTGGATGGTCATTTAAGATCTTGAGACGTGTCAATGATAATGCTTATCTCCTTGAGTTACCAAGCTCGTATGGAGGTGTAAGTGCTATCTTTTATGTGGGTGATCTTGCTCCATACCTATATGACGAGAATTTGGCGATAAATTCCTTTCAAGAGAGAGGGGATGATAAGGATCAAGGATTGAAGCATACAAAGGAAATCAAGAAGGTGACTAGGAGTGGACGAACATATCTAAGCTCAAAGGATCCAATTTTCTTAGAAACTCATGTTTGGTGTCTTACGTGAGTCGGGTATTTGAAGACACAAATTAGATATTTTTATTATTTTGATTCTAGATTTGTCTTACATATTTTTACCTTTCCCTTGAAAGGGTTTTTTCATATTTTAAGCATTAAGGTTTAGGCCTAATTTTATGGGTTCCAATTTGTATCAGGCCAAAAGTGGATTCAAATTGTATTAGGTGTCTTAAATAAATTAGAGAGGACCGAAATCTAGGCTTAAAGTTGATTACAGGTAGTTAAATAAGTCCAAAGTTAGTTAAATAAAGTTTGTTAGGATTTTTTGATTAATAGGGATGTTGTTAGTTAGATCCAAAAATAAATAGATAAGGTAGATTAGGTTTTCGGATTAATAGGGAGGTTATTAGATGATTCAAAAAACATTAGAACAAAATATATTGTTTTTGGATTTTTAGGAACAAAAATATAGAGTTAGTTTGAGTTAGGATAAGGTTAGGATTGATTAAGTCAAAATATGATCTAACTCTATCTTACTTAGATATGTGTCTTCTTAGAGTCCTAGTAGAGTCCAATTAGGAGTCCTAGTGTTCTAATCTTTTTGACTATATAGGCCCTTTAGGTTGTGAAAATCAATCAGTGTTGAGTTGAATAAAACAAAAGTTTTCCTAAGTTGAGCTTTTCTAAGTCAAGTGATAGCCTTAGAGTTAGGAGAATTGCTTGCTTGCCATTTTCCACCTTAAAGGACGTGTATCCTTTAAGTTCCACTAGCTTCCCAAATCATTACTTACCTCTTAAAAATCTTACACACGATAAAATTCAAACCTTACCTCTCATGCAATATAAACTCATGAAATGGGATTCTCTTGATCCATGAAGCTTGGCCTTCACTTGAAGTCCAATGCCCATTCCCCCATTAGAACAGGTCCTCGCGATAGAATGGAACTTTCCTCAAAGCTCATTTAAAAAGATTGCTTTGATTCTATGCTTCTTTGAGTGCTTCAAATGTCTTATGGGTAGGCTTTATTTGGTTGGTGCAATACAACTTCAATGGGCTCCTAATCTAGAACTAAGAGTATTGTTTTACACACATCTAAGCATCATAACCTATTAGGAATAATAAACTTTGTCATTACCAAAAACCTTAGAGGAATCAACACCTAGTATCTCTAGAAAGGACCCCGACCGATGAGAATGAATTCTAGATCAATCACCTTCCTACTCCTCAACTAACCCCAATCCATAACCCTAAAACACATAAACTAAATCTTCAAGTGGGACCTTATGAACAATATCTTTTCCCTCAATCAAGGGCAATTTATGAACTATAGTAAGACAATATGGTAGAGGACTATCATCAATTACATGGATTAGCAATCCAACACTTGTCATGCATGTCACATCTTTCATCCTCATCTTAGGATTCTTCATAGGTTATATGGGTACACTATATTTAACAAAAAGGATTTGGGGAAGATGACGAGGGAAGAAGTGGAGTTACTTTGGATGGCCGCCACGGGGAAGGAGAGATTAGATAGTATATTGAACTTTGGGCATTTGTTCTTTTTGTGAAGCCTAGAGCATAAGAGTGGTGGTCTAACAGGCAATATTCATATGGGTGCTATGGTTACTATCATACCCCCAGACTCTTGGCTTTGAGGAGCAATGCCAGCTATTAACCTTGGTCGATGTACATGACATTTACATTGATTTGGATGCGATGAAGAGGATGGATTTTCTCTAATATACTAAAGACCCGACCATTTTTGGGTGGAAAGTTTAGAGGGTAGTGAGTTTCTAACTTCCAAACAAGAGCTTAATAACTGTCAACAATGAGGGAGGCAATGTATGGAAAATCCCACTCCCCCTATAGCAACCTCGTGCTACCCATATGCACACAGCCTCACAACACACTTTAGGAGGTACGTCTTCTTCATAACCCCCTTCCCCTCTTTCAATATAGAAGATGAGTTTAGAAAATTGAGCTTGTTTATGCAGGGCCAAGTTGAGGCTCAAAGGAATAGTATGATTCGTAAGAATCATATTTATGACTACTATGTAAACCGGGGGGATTTCAGCCCCTTAGTGAACTACCCCTATGATCTACCCTAGCTTAGTCAAGCCCCCTCTTAGTCTAAGGACGGTACACCCATCTATCCTTATTAGATGGGCCCATCCATTTCTAGTGTCACTCCTCCCTCTTTTCCACCTTATGATTATACTAAGAGTGGAGATTGTAACTACCAAGGCAATTCAAACTACCCTTTGAACGACCTTGGTTGGCCCACCAGCTATATTGATGGTTGGGATGGCCTAATGGGTGCACCGCCCTACGACCACTACCCTAATGCCCCGAGGTATGACTAGTTTCCCTATACTAATGAGTAAGCTCAATAGGATGCAAAGGATAGGCATAGAAAGGGTAGGGCCCCTAATTCGAGCTAGTCATACCCAACATGGATGTAGCTTCACTTTTCCTTCTTGTTTTTCATGCTGAGGATGGAGCTTCACTTAAGCATGGGGGTTATGTTTCCATGAAAAACATAGGGGATGTAGAATCCTATTCTCATCTTCCACCTTTGATCCTATTGTTTGAGGCTTATTTTCCTTTGTTTCTTTCCAATTTTTGTTTAAAACTAGAGTAGGAACCTTTATATGCATTCTTAATTTCCTTTCTTGCACATTAGTTATAATGATCTATGCCTACATAAGTGATTGTTTGTCACCACTCTACAAATTATTGTTTGCTTTTTGGTGTTAATAACTAGGCATGAAGTTGAGGTGTAGTATTTCCTACTCCCATTTATTTTGCTTCTTTAGTTTGGTGTTCTTTTTCTTAATTTTTCTTCTTTAGAATAGTGGAAGTTGATTGTGATATGTTCCATTTGAGTATATGATTTAGGGGTATTTTAGGTTCATTTACATGTATTTTAAATGCATTTTAGGTAGGTTTTAGTTAGTTTAAGCTCACTTACTTTAATTTGATGCATTCATGGGTTTTTATAGTGTTTTGAACTTTTTCAAGAATACTAGAGCAAGCCCAAGGTGTTTATATGAGTTTGTGATGTCATGGAGCAATTTACGAAGCCACGTGAGTTATTTTAGAGCAAAAATAAAGGCCATAAGGAGTTGTTAAACAATGGCCAAGTCATCATGAAGCAAAGGAGAAAAAACAAAGGTTACATGGAGCTCATAGTAGGGAGACTCGAATGAGGCATTGTAGAGGACCTGCCCGAGTTCGATGGTGTAATTTGGTAAAGCCTAAGCTTCAGGTCAAAAAGTGAAGAAATATAGGCGACTCGGGCAAGTGTGTATTGGTAAAACGACTAACACATAATAGGTAAAACGTTAAGGGTTTTTGGGATTCAACATCAACCAAACATGAACAAGATAAAGCTAGAATTGGGACACAAGAATGAAATAAAATGAGGTTCATAAACCAACTACTAACTCATGAAATGAATCTAAACCATGCTACTAGGAAGGGGCTCATCCAAGAACCAACCTTTCGATCATCTTCAAGGAAGCAAGCACTACAAATGGGATTTCTCGCCTAACTGTCTATCTAAAGCAACCCAAGCAACATAATAGGGACTGAATAACAAGTCAACTCCTCGAAAATTAACACTCTAATATTAGGCTCACTATCCAAATTATCATATTTTAATGACTCGATCTAGAAACATGAAAGGTAAACCTATATGACCTAATCTAGGTTTCAACCAAAACCTAACATTTAAAACACCAAATTATAACCATTTACAAACCAAATCCATACTTTAACCAACATCCATGCTCGGGATTGGGTTTTCACCCTATCCCCTGACTAATATGACTACTCATGGCATAAACTTAAGAAGTCCATAAATTTGATTAAGGAAAACATATAGTTACAATTAAAAGTCTAATTAAACTAATCATGGATTGAAATCAAAATCAAACAATCATATAAATGAACAATAATAGAAAACCAATGAAAAATAGATGAATAAAAGTGCTAGAAGTTACTCATAGATTGAAAGGGATTATGAGTTAAACAATATCTTCTTTAATGTTTTGATCACTACAAAAATCTGATGCAAAATCTAAGACTAATCTACTAATACAAAGGAAGAACTTTATCTACCCTAATAGAGGCTCTCTAAAATCTAATCATTATATCTAAAATGTGTCTAATGAATGATACCCTAGCCTCCCCCATCAAATTAATCTAATATCCTTTTAAAAAGAGTTTAGGAAAACTACATTTTTTCCTAGAAATCAGCTTGAGTGGGTGCTTAGTTGAAATGGCGAGCGACCTCTTATAAAAGGATTTCAAACTCTAGAATGAACTAAGTGGCTGGTCAGTTGTACTCTTAAGCGCCTGTTTAGAATGAAAATATTTCTTGTGAATGCCTTCTCGAAGCCCGTTCAATACCCTCACAAACTTTCTATCTATGACTAGCTTTGAACTAAGCAACCACTGACGTTCATTCTAAGTTGTTTCTTGGCTTTAAGTGCCTTAAGAGGCCTCTTGACTCTTGGCTTGAGCGCTTGGTTTCTATTCTCGGCTTTTCTACTGCTCAATCTTTCGTGCTCATGCCTATTATGTTCCTGTATCAAGAAAATGAAAACACATATAAAAGTAAAAGAAACATGGGGAATAAAGAGGAAAATGGGGTATAAAATTATATACGCTCCTAAGATAGAATCATGCATAAAAAAGTATGAAACACCATAAAACGAGGTGAACTCGGGCCAAAAGAGTACAAAAAATCCTTTAGGAAGGCATAAATGAGTGACATGAATATCACTCATCAAATTATTTCAAGCTTGGCCCTTGTTCATCCTTAAGCAAGATTCTATGACAAAGGAGTAAGAACAATGAAACAGACTAACACTAAATGCTATAAAACTAAAACCTAACTCACTTTTGTAGGAATCACGATTGATTTAGCATCAATCAACGAGCCCTTTAAATCTCCTAATCGCTTAGAAGGAGGAGTGTGTTCTCGTAAGGGCTTTCTAGGAGGTGACCTATACCTAACAAAGAAAAAAGAAAAATCAAAGCAAGCATAACATAAAGGAAAATAGAGAATAAAAGAGAATGGAAAAGAAGGAAAGGAAAAAAATGCAACAAGTGGGCACTCATGGGACATCGTCATGATGAATACTCGACTTTCAAAACAATAAGAGAGAACAAGATAAGGAATAAATAGGAAAGAGTAGAGTATAACCAATAATTAGTAGGGAACCACTTCTCACATGCACCTAAACTAAAGCACAACCACACTCTTTTTGATCCTTGTTTCCATCCTTATGGAATTAGCTCCTCATTACTCCTTGAAGGAGTTGACCTAATTAATGTATAAGGGGTAATGACTTATGAATCAACATCTTAATTGTCATGCTTGCTCCATATTCTTGAATTGTGCCTCCCTATATCGATTATGGCTCAACTTCCTAAGTTCAAACGGACTTTTGCGTGAAATAGGACTAAAGTGGGGAAAAGGCTTAGATAGTGGTGTTAGGCTTAGCTGATAAGCAATATGATTTTATTTCTTTCAATCTTCTACCTTAATAAAGGTCCATCCTAAACTATTTACAATGAAATTTATGACTAAACCATGTAAACTCTTAAAGTTTAAGAAGAGGAACATTCACCAAGACAAGTGTCAAATTATGCCCAATTCAATGCAAAGAAAATAAAACTAAAGCAAAACTAACTACTTGCCTTGAAAAGTAAAAACTCATTTTTTTTTGTAAAAAAGAAAGGAAAAATAGAAAGATGCATACACAAAGATATGCCATGGGAAAGGTTCTCTAAATAATCAATACAAGCAAACAACTAACCATGGTCTCAAAACCAATGTTTCCAACTAACCAATCCTCAAAAATAGGCTAAACACCTTCAATAAAAAAAATGCCATATACCCTCGAAAAATCAATTTTTACTAATCTAATAAAACAAAAGAAAACACACCAATAAAAAAAAGAAAGTAGTAAAGATTATACCTTAGCCTCGTGCTCCAACTCACTCACTAACACTCATGAGCAAACATCGGTTAGTAGAACGGAGACCAATGGTCACCTATAAATCACGAAACAAAAGAAGCATGTGTATAATAGCTCCTACTCTAATCCTAAACAAAAATTAAAACAAAGAAAAGAATACAAAGACTCAAAATGAAGACTCTAGATTGGATTCTAAGATGGAAAAGTATGAAGAGAGCTAAAACCTAACTCTTTTGTGGAACATACCCACCAAACTTAAGTGAAGCGTAGTCTGTTGAGTCCCTTAGGTTTTGATTGATAGTTTTGAATGATGACAAACAGCTAAGGGAAACAGGTCTTTGAAAGTGTTCAATACAGTTGGGGAACCAGCTAAAATAGAACATTGTTTCCCTAGATAAGTTATTACTTATATGAGATATTTGTTGAACTAACTTGTCTTTATACAGGAAACAACTAGATGATAAATGAGCTATGCATCTAAGTTGATTTCTAAGATTGGAAGCTTGAAAGGACTTTCGATCAACTTAAAGGAAGGTCCTTGGTCAATAATTCAGTTCATTCATGGAAGCTTTCAAGACTTAACGAATGCATGAAGGAAGACCTCACTCGAAGAGTTATTTAGGATCTTCATGTAAATGCTCCGTAGTACAACTTATATAATTGAGTATATAAAGTGCTTTTAGTATATTAAATATCGTTGTGAAATTTGGTACAAGGTTTGGAACAAATTTCATAACATATTCAGTTCAGGGAACCAGGTCAGGGAACCAGGTTAACTGAACAGATTATTCAAGCTGCGGTTTTTACAAAGATTTTACAAAAAGGATATTTTCCGAAATATATGGATTTAAGATATATCTAAGCAGCTAAAAACCGAGAAGTATCTTATCCTAAGTTGCTCTTATCTTATGATCAAATCAATTAGGATAAATACTTATCCTAAAATCGTATATATATCTTATATGCATGATTTTAGGGTTTAGCCGACTAACCTATAAATACATCTTGATCTGAATAATCATACAGAGAGCTCTCACGCAATTTTAATAGTTTATGATCCTTGAGAGCTAAAAGCACTAATTCAATTATTAAGTGATACACAAGAGCATAATAGTGTTTTAACGTTTTCTCTATTTTGACTTTTGAGAGTTAGATCAGTAGAGAGTTCTTGATCTTGTATTAAGTCTTTGACAGAGGGGTTGAAGACTTGTTGAGTGTTTGTGAGTTCAAACACACTAGGAACTTACGAGGGTAAGTTTAAAGCACATTCGGAGTAGAGTGTGGGGTTTACTGGTTCCCGGAGTAGGGAAATAGTAGAGTGTTCTTTATCTTTATTTTTCAGAGTAGATTAATAAAGGACTTAGAATAGAAGGACGTAGGCTAGAGTTGGCTGAACCTCGTTAAGACTGTGTTGTTCTTTATTGCTTTGTTTTATTCCACTGCATAAGGGAACCAGCACAACTGATTCCTTACACATAATCCGAAAAGAAGCAAAAAAAATTGCCAACGATTACTTAACACTCAATTCACCCCCCCCCCCCCCCCCCCCCCCCCCCCCCCCTCTTGAGTGCCCATTGAACCTTCATAGTCCTTGACACAAACACGGAGAAAGAAAAAGAGAGGGTGACCCAATCGGGGTGTAGATGAGAAGTGGTGAATATGTGGTGAGAAGTCGGGCTAAAGAATACTTGATCTGCGCAAAATAAGGCCTAAGTGACTATTAGGCAAAATCAAGAGTGCCCACTTAAGAGAGAAAATTTACTACTAAAATCCTTCTAAGCAGTTGCTTGAAAAAAACTTTGAGCGCCCGCTTAGTTCAACCTTTTTCTCTTGAGATGCCGCTTAAAGGTTGATTAATGCCCGCTTATAACTTTCTATTTTCCTAGTTATTTCTTCTATGTGCCTGCTTAGTACAAACCTTGAGCACCTGCTTAGAACACTTTTTCCAACTTGAAAATCTTCTTGAGCTGTCATTTGGAACATGCTTCAAACTCTCTTAACACTCACTGTTTTTGTCCCAACATAACCTTCTTGACACCTTTACTCAACTAATTTCCATGTATGCTCAAGTTCTTTTAGGTGATTGACCTGAAATGACACAAAGAACCATAACCTTAGAATCTCAAACCAAATGATATAATCAAAAGAATAAAACAAAAAGAAAAGTAAGAAAACACGGCTTGCCTCCTGGAAGCACATTTTTATAGCCACTAGCTTGACTATGCTACCGATTGTCACTTGATTAAGGAGAGCTCCAACTCTAGGAGTAGAGATGGCAATGGGTCGGTTTGGGTTGGGTCTTATTAGATCCGGACCCGTACCTATTATTTTCAAATTAGACCCATATCCGCTCTAGACTCACTGGGTCCTAAAATTTTAGACCCTTACCCAAGTCTACTGTATCTGATGGATCTCGGGTCCAAAATGGATCCTTAACATATTTTTATTTTTATGTGCTTATGATTCACATGTTTTATAATTGGTTGTATTTTTGCATTTCAGATTTTAGAATTGTTTACCGATTAAGTGTTATAAAGGAAGATAAATTGTATTATTATGTCAAATGAGATAAATTATAAATTATTTCTTAAGCACATAATTTGTATCGTTGAAATACTTGCAAAACAATCTTTAGTTCAGTGAGTGGAAAATAAGTATAGTCAAAATCCAACACTAAATCAAAAGTCATAAACTCAACAATACTATGTTACATTGTTTTTAAGATTAAGTGCATCTCTACTCGCAAGTTTTAAAATTGCGCAGAAGCTAGGAATCTCAAACTTAGTTGAATATATACATCAAAATTATATGAATATGTTACTTGATGAGTGGCGATGAGAAAGAGTTGAAGGCGGTGGAACAATGTGAATGAATATTTAGTTTTAGTTCTAAATGAAGATTAGATTTTAATTTTATCTTTTTAAAATGTGCGGGTCCATGGGTCGGATTTCATTGGATCTGGGTCTAAATTTTTTGGACCCGGACCCATATATGACCCAATGACATTTAGACTCATATTCGACTCGAATTAAATGGGTCTAAAAAAATTAGACCCAGACCCTAAAAAATGGGTCGGGTCTAACCGGGTCTGGATCAGGTCTTGGACCCATTGCCACCCCTATCTAGGAGTGTTATCGAAGAGATTTTCTCGACCTTAAAGCATGTGTTATATACAAATATTCGATCTCTAACCTCAAGGTTGCACTTCCCAACGCAAAACTTCAAATCCTCATACGTACCATGTTGAATCTTCTCAATGGCCCTTAGGTATTCATGTACAAGGTTCATGAGTTGGATTATCATCATTAAGTGCACTATTAATGAAAATGGGGTAGGTAGAATTCTCACCCAAGTAAACATATTTCAAATGAGAGGGTGAGGGTTAAAGTTTTACCTCAGAAGGCGTAGATCTCTTATGCAAATCCTCAGCTTCCCATGAAGACTTCAAAGCCTTCTTCTCTACCACATCAATACTGAAACATTCATCCAAGGATGATGGGGTTGCCATTTTCTTTTAGAGATCAAACTCCACCTTGACATTTCCTATCACAAAGGATAGTTTGTCTCTCTTTTCATCAATCATTGCATATGCAGTAGTAAGATAAAGTCTACCCAAAATAATAGGAGTTTGGGCGTCTTCAGGGATGTCCATGACTATAAAATCACATAGGAAGACTAACTTCTTGGTAAACATAGAGACATCCCTGAGAATACCCATGGGGTGTTTGATACTCTTATCAGCAAGCTAAAGTGTGATCTTGGTTTGAGATAAAGGTCTCACATTACATAGCCTCTTATAAATAGATAGAGGCATGAGATTGATACTAGCTCCTAAATCACACAAGGCATTATCGAAAGATAAATTAATAAATTTAGTTGGGATAGAAAAAAATACTTGGATCACTCAATTTGGGTGGAAGTCGGTTTAGAATCATGGTGCTGCATTGTTGAGACAATTTAATAACTTCCTTATTTTTTTCTCCTATTAGTAGCCAAGTCCTTTAGAGCAAAGGATGGTATTTTAGATACAACATCTATGAACGGGATATGGAGTTGAACATCCTTTACCATATGGAGGAACTTCCCATATCTCTCCTCAAGCTTGCTCTATGATAATCTCTAAGGAAAAGGGATAGGTGGAATATAAGGTCAGGAAGGTGATAGAGGCTTGCTAACATTTTCCTCGACATCATCAACCGTTACACTCACTCTTTTTTAGAAGTCTTCTCACTCATTTCAACCATTGGCATAGGGTCCTCTAAATTCTTACTACTCCTAATCATTATGGCATTGATATGTTTAGTGGGGTCTATGAATTGGCAAGGGATCTAGGGTCTACAGTCATTTTTAAGGGCATTGGCAAGCTAGGCAATTTGGTTTTCAAGCATTTTATTATGAGTTTACATTTGCCTTAGGCTTTCCTTAATGCCATTATTCTTCTTAGTCTAGGTGGCTATAAAACTCTCCATCAAAGACTCTAAGTTTAATTATTGAGGAGGTGGTTAGGAAGGGGAAGCATTTGGCCTTGGATTTGAAGCAAAATCGTGTAGGTTTTATGGGGAAGGATATTTGAATTGGCCTCAATTTTGGTTTTAAAACCTGTAAAATTTCCATGCCCTTGGTTTTCAAAACTTCTATGGCTTTGGAAATTCCCTTGGTTTTGGCCACTAAAGTTCCCCGGTCCTTGGTTTTGAAAGTTCCCTTGGTTTTGTCCCATAAAGTTCCCTTGCCCCTAGGTTTTCCTGTTTCTCCAAACAAAATTTGGGTATGCTCTCTACCACGGATTATAGGTATTAAAATAAGGGTCAATTTAGGGTTCTGGGTCTTGTTGTTCATGGCATTCATCTATTCCATGCCAGAAGATGCATTCCTTGAAAAGGTTAGTAAATGACACTAGAACTAAAACAAGACTTGCATAGGTACATTAGAACTAAAAGAATGTAGGGACTATATTCCATGCAATGGAATATTCAAAATAACCTCATTAAATTAAACTTGTTAGTGACTGCATCTATTTTAGAAGAAAGTACATTGATATAATCTACCTCATACCTTCCTCCTCACTTGGTTTGTGCACGCTCACCTTTATTCCAATCAATAAAAAAATTATCTATTGCTTGTTCAATCACCTTGAATGCTTTGGTTAGGCTAAATCTCATTATAGCACCATCAGCTCTCGCATCAAGGCTTGTCTTATTTTGTTGAGACAATCAATTGTAGAGACTATGTAGAAGCAACTAGTTCTCCATTCCATGATATGGGCATGCTTCTATCAAACCCTTTGAATCGCTCCCGTGCTTCAAAAAATGTCTCATCATCCTTTTCCCAAATCGTAGCAATCTTTGTTCTTATCTTGGCTATCTTTGATGGTAGAAAGAACTTATGTAAGAAGGCTCTTATGACCTCTTCTCATGTCCTCAAAGAGTTTGGGTCCATCTTCTTGAGCCACTCACTAGACATTCTTGTGCGAAAGAACTTGAACAAACTTAGTCTAATATAATCTTGAGTCACCCCATTAGCCTTCACTACATCACAATACCTTATGAACGAACTACTTTAGATACGCATGTGGTGACTCGTGCTTCTCTCCTCCGAAAGGATGATTTTCAGCCAATGTAATAAGTGATGGCTTTAACTCAAAATTGTTAGCCTCTATAGTGGGTTGCACTACACCACTTTGAATCTGATAAGCTCTAGGGGCTCTATATTATCTCAACACCCTATCATTACCGTTTGCCATAGAGAAAAACGGCTTAAAGTGTGTGGAATAAGATGTTGGACTGAATACTCTAACTGTAGATGGAGGACTAGAAGGAGGATAATTGATATCTTTTTCCTCTATTTTCTCTAAGCTATCTCCGAAACCTCTTCTAATTGCCTTAATAGTATGCTCGGCCTCAGAATTTAGTGGAGCAATTGGATAGGCTCGACTGCTTCTTTTTTATGGAATAAAAAATCAAAGCTAAGTGGATGGTTAGAAGTGACAATCAAAAAATAAAAGATAAAGAAAAAAAGAAAGGAAAATTAAAGACATAAAAATAAACTAGACTCGTAAGAATTGCTACAGACTCGATACTAAACGCCATTCCCCAGCAACAACTCCATTTGAGGAGCGAATGGATCGAGCGTTACGACACCCACTATAAAAAAACCTCGACTTTATCTATTAGTAGTACTGGGCAAGTAAGGGTCATGATCCACAAAGAATAAAAATTAAAAGACATTGACTTCAGCGATCTAGCTACGAGCTAATCCTAACAAAGACAGAGAAAAGACACTTATCCTAACTAAGATTATTAATGTGAGGTTTTAAAACGGCTAACACGGGATAATAAAATCCTAGGGGTTTTGGGATTCAACACCAACCAAACATGAACAAGCTAAAGTGAGAATTTGGACACGAGAATGAAATAAAATAAGGTTCATAAACCAACTACCAACTCATGAATTGAACCTAAACCATGCTATAGAGAAGGAGTTTCATTGAAGAATCTATCTTTCAATCACTTTCAAGGAAGAAAACATTAGAATTTTGATTTCTCACCTAATTGTCTATCTAAAGCAACCAAAGTAACATAATAGGGACTGAATAACAAGTTAACATCTCAAAAATTAACGCTCCAACGTTAGGCTCACTACCAAAATTATCATTTTTCAATGACTCGATCTGGGAACAAGAAAGTGTAAAACCTATATGGACTAATCTAGGTTTCAACCAAAACCTAACATTTGAAATACCAAATTATAATTATTTGTGAACCAAATCTATACTTTAACCAATATCCATAAATGCAATCCACTAACTAATCTAACTACTCATGCTATAAACTTAAGAACTCCATAGATTTGATTAAGGAAAAGATATAACTGTAATTAAAAGTCTAACTAAACAAATCTAAGATTGAAATCTGAATCAAACAATCAAATAACCAAACAAGAATAGAAAACCAATGAAAATTAGACTCACTTTGAACTGAGCGATTGCTTATATTCCTTTAGAGTGGCCACTTGGCTTTAAGCGCCTTAAGATGCCTCTTGACTCTTGGCTTGAGTAGTCACTCATTTTCTTTTCTTGGCTCCTCTACTCCTCAATCTTACTCCCTATTTTCCTCGTGTTCTTCCCTATTATGTGCTTGCATCAAGCAAATGAAAACACGCATAAAAGTAAAAGAAATACAAGGAATAAAGAGGGAAACAGGGTAGAAAATTATATTTGCTTCTAAGATAGAATCATGCATAAAGTATTATGAAATAGTATAAAATGAGGTACACTCGTACCAAAAGAGTACAAAAACTCCCTCAGGAAGGCATAAATGAGTGGCATAAATGTCACTCATCATGGTGAAAGCTCAAAAATAAGAAAGCTCCAATGCCCATCATTTAAGCCTAACACCACAATCTAAAACTTTCCCACCTTTATCACACTTCACCCGAAAGTCCTTTTGACCTTATAAAGTTAAGTCATAATCGATGTAGGGAGACGGGGGTCAAACATATGAAGGGAGCATGAAAATTTAGATGTCAAGTCATAAGTCACTATCCTTCTTACTTGACCTTGTTCAAATCCTTCAAGGGGTAATGAGGCGCTCACTCCAAAGGGTTAAAGAAAAGCTCGGGAAGAGTGTGGTTATGTGTAAGCTTAGGTGCATGTGAGCTATAGTTCCCTACCCTTGGATAGGTTATCCTTTACTCATCCCTATTCATTGTTTATCTTGTCCTCTCTTATTGCATATAAAGTCTAATATTCACCCTAATAAGGTCCCATGAGTGCCTACTCCTTGCATTTCTTTTCTTCTTTTTATTATTTTGCTTTTTTCTCTTCCCTTTTAGCTATGATTGCCTTGTTTATATGAGTTTTAGGTCACCACCTTGGAAACCCTTATGAGAATACATTCGTTCTCTTAAGCAATTAAAGGATTTAAAGGGCTTGTTGATTGTTGCTACTATCAACTGTGACTCCTATGAAAGAGAGTTAGTTGATGTAATCTTCTCAATTTTCATGTTGTTGTTTTCCTTTTCATTAATTTTCCTTTATCATAGATTGCTCGAGGACGAACAAGGGCTAAGTTTGGGGAAATTTTACGAGTGACATTTATGTCAGTCACTTACCCTTTCTTAAGAGAGTTTTCATGCTCTTTTGGCCCCATGAACATCTCATTTTGCGCTATTTAGAATCATTTTATACATGATTCAATCCTAGGGGCAGATTTGAAATTCTACCTCTTTATCCCATAATTTTGCATGTTTCTTCTACTTTTATGTGTGTTTTTGTTTGCTTAATTGGTGTAGGATCATAGTATACAGGAGCACAAGTGGAGCAAGGAGGTAGAGTGAAGAGTAGAAGATCCAAGAAAGGACTCAAGAGGTCGCTCAACCAAAAGCTAAGAGGCCTCTTAGTCAAATTAAAACCAAGCGGCCACTTAGAGGGAATTATAAGCGGCCATTCAGTTCAACTTTTCAAGAAGATCGAAATGTTTAGGAGGGAATTGAGAGGGCTCTTAGATGATTTTTTTGCTTCTAAGAGGCCACTTATGATTTTTACTAAGCAGCCACTCAATTCAAAATGAAGCACTAATTCTCCATGTGAGCAGCTGCTTACAAAGCCTTCTAAGCCGATTATATGGTTTTTCGCAATTCTCTTTATTAGGATTAGCTGAGTTACGAGAAAAAGGGAAAAAGAATAAGAAAATAAAAAGAGGAGAGTGAGAGAGTTAGAGTTTTTGATAGCATAGATAGTATTAGAGAGAGTTTGTTCATAAAATTTGTGTACAATGGTTGAAGCTTGAAGCACGTTTGTTAAGGACTGAATCTCAAACTTTTATGAGTAATTTCTAGTCTCTTTGTTCTTCATATTTATTTATTTTCTATTTTTTTCTTTTAATAATTGATTGCTTGAGTTCAATTGCTTTTAGTTTCCATTTATTAGATTTATGATTTTCATTGTATTTGTTTGCCTTATTAATTTTATGGAGTTTTTCAATGGAAGACATGAGTAGTTGTCTTAGCTAGAGGATAGGGTGAAAACTCAATCCCGAGCATGGATATGGTTTATGTTGGGTTCCTTAGGTTTTGAATGATGACAAACAACTAAGGGAAACAGATTCTACATAAGTGTTAAAACAGTTGGTAGGAACCAGCTGACTTCAGTATACTGTTACCCTAGACAAGTTATTATTTACATGAGTTTTTATATTGAACTAACTTATCTTTATACAGGAAACAGTTTAATAATAATTATGCTATGTACTGGTAGGGAACCAGTATGTACTGTTTCTGTAATGTACTTGATATTGTACCTTAACTGTGTTACGTGTGCAGTAATTGAGTTTGTACCAAGTCTTGAATCTTGAAGTCCTTTGAAGCTTATTAAAGAGCCATTATTCATGATGAGATGATTCGAAGGAAGCATTCAAAGACTTGAAGTTTACATGAAGAAAGATCCACTTCAAGAAAGAGTGTTTTAGGATTTTCATGTAAATGCTCCGTAGTATGTTTTATTAATAGATATATAAAGTGCTTTGAATATATTAAACATCGTTGTGAAATTTGGTACAAGGATTGGAACAAATTTCATAACATGTTTAAGACAGGGAACCAGGTCAGGGGACCAGGTTAACTGTTCTGATTATTAGAGCTGCGATTTTAAAAAAAAAAAAAAAGATTTTATAAAAAGATTTTATTTCGAAAATTAAGTTTTGGAAAATATTTTGACAGCTATTAACTGATTTGATATAATCTTTTAAGTTACCTAAATTCTAGAGTAATTATCTTAGATTGATTTTATCTTATAATAAAATCAATTTAGGATAAATACTTACCTAAAGTCATGTTTATCTTTTTGGCATGATTTTTGGTAACTAGGGTTTCGGTTACTTAAGGGTTATAAATAGGATCTGTTTAACTAATAATCAATCACTTCTCTCACGCATTATTAAGGAGCAATACATTGAGAGAAAAGCACTAAGTCTATTGATATTTCATATACACGAGCATCTTAGATTAAATAAGTTTCTCTATTTTCACTTATTAAAGAGTTTGATCATTTAGAGAGTGTTGATCATTGTAACGTGAGTCTTTGGCAAGGAGGCTGAAGGCTAGGTGAGTGTTTGTGAGTTCAAACACGTTTAGGACTTACGAGTGTAGGTCTTTAGCATACTCGGAGTAGAGTGTGGGGTTGCTGGTCCCGGAGTAGGGAACAGCAGAGTGTTCTTTGTCTTTGTTTTTCGGAGTAGATTAATAAAGGACTTAGGATAGGAGGACGTAGGCCAGAGTTGGCTGAACCTCGTTAAATTGTTGTGTTCTTTATTGTTTTGCTTTTAATCCGCTGCTCAAGGGAACCAGCACAACTGGTTCCTTAACCATAATCCGAAAAGAGTTAAAATTTACCAACGATTGCTAAACACTCAATTCACCCCCCCCCCCCCCCCCCCCCCCCTCTTGAGTGCCTATAGAACCTTCAGTTTAGTTGAGAAAGTTTGGAGCGAGAGCGAGTCGATTTGGTTGTCCCAATATTAGGTTTCGGTGAAGATCTAAATTAGGCCATATAGATTTTTCCCTTCATGTTCCCTACTTGTATCACTGAAAAAATGATGATGAGGTACTAAGCCTTGTGTTTATGGTGGTAATAGTCAATCCTTTTATTCATCATTTGGTTTGGATTATGTGTTAGGGTTGCTTAAGATAGACAATTAGGTGAGAAATCTCAATTTCAATTGCATGTATCCTTGAGTGTGAGTCAAATGATCAAATCTTGGTTGAATCCACTTCCTTTCAGCATAATTTTTCCATTTGAGGTTAGATGGTTTGGTCTAGGATCCCTAATCTGCCCATTTTTTGCCTCCTTAATCTCTCCCTAGCCTGTCCATGTCTGGATGGATCCTATATCCCCTAGTTTTTTCTCATCCTTTAATTATTTGTTTTTAACTAGTAGTCTCATTTATATTTATCACCCTTTTCTACCCCTTGGTTAGAATTAGCTAGTAATTGAGTTGTAAAAGCTAATGACTATAAGAGGTCATACCCAGCGGATCATGACCCTTACTTACCTGTTACTTGTAATTAGTTAAGTCGAAATTTTTGATAATAGGTTAGGCTAATGATTGAATTATTTGTTCATCAGTATATAAGATTGAAAACAGTTAACTTATTTCCTATGAATCAATTAGTAAAATAATGAAATTAAATCAAGAGGTAGATAAGGTGTTCACGGTGTGGCAGCATAGCAGTGGAGCTTTGGGCGATGGAGTGTGGCCTCGGTGGCTTACTGATATGAAGGTCAGACGATGGTGTGTGTCAGAAAGAAGGTGGCGAGTTGTGGGGGTGCTAGTCGCCAAGGATTTGAGAGAAGAGAAAGGGGAGAAAGGAATCGAGGTGGCGCATGCACGGATTAAGGTGAGTGTTAATGAGAGGAGAAGGACATGATGACGAGGGTGGCACTATGGGTGATAGCTCGGTGGATGGGCGGTGGTGATTAGTAGAGGAGATGGAGTGATTGAAGGAGATGAAGTTTGAGGTATGGGGTGAGAGAAAGAGTGAGGGAATAAGGGCTTTGAGAGGAAGGAAAGTAGAAGAATAAATGAATGAAAGTGGGAGACAGAAGGCATATGGGACAGGGGAGGGAATTCCCCCGGGCAAAGAAAGGAAATGTGAGGGAACACGTGGGAGAAGGAAAGAAAGAAAAGAGATTTCAGGTTCGGATTTTTTTAGTACTCGTATTTCAGTTTCTAAAATACAAGGAAATCTAATAAAATAAAATTTCATACAAATATTTACTTATTTAAATTCTTAAAATAATTAAATAAATAGCACTAAAAATTCTCACTAATCAATTGTACTCTAGAAACTTAATTAAGCTAATTAAATACTATTATGATTTAAATTAAGCAGTTCAAATTTTTGGCGCCTGTTACATAATCCAAATGTTGTATTTTGGGTAGACATTCTATAGGTTGTATTATTTTGGGTGGGTCGTTTATAAGTAGTATTATTTTTGTTGATTCTTATGCGGTTTAGAAAAAGGAATATGAAACTGATTAATTTAATTAATCTATTCAACTTTTGGATATGGATCATTCTTCAACTAAAGGTTATGATTAACATATTGGAAAGCTTTGGATATAATGAGATTAGAATTTTTGAGTTTAGTAAGTTTTTATTATTATTTTGAGTCTAGATTTTGCTTACATGTTTTTACCTATCACTTGAAAGGGTTTTTTATGTTTTAAATATTAGGGTTTTTGGGCCTAATTTAATGGATTCCTATTTGTATTGGACCAAAATTGGTTCCAAGTTATATTAGGTGTCTTAATTAATTCAAAAAGGATCAAAAACAGGGTGATAATTCTTTTCCTAGGTGTTTAAATAAGTCCAAAATTTGTTAAAGCATGTTTATTAGGATTTTTGGATTATTAGGGATTATGTTAGCTGATCTGAAAATAATTAGAACAAAAGATAATGTGTTTTCAGATTATTAGGAACATAGGTTAAGAAAAGATAGTGTTATTTAGGAAAAGATAGAGTAAGGTTAAGGTTAGGTTTGATTAAGTCAATTATGATCCTAATCATATTCGTGTTTCCCTAGAGTCCTACTTGAGTCTAATTAGGGTCCTAGTGTTATAAAAGAGTCCTAGTATACTCCAATAAGGAGTCCTACTGTTCTAAACTTTAGTATAAATAGGCCCTTTAGGCCATGGAATCGAATAAAGTGTTGAGTTGATAAAAATCGAGAGTTTTCTCTAAAGTTAAGCTTTGTTTGTGATTGCTTTTAAGTGAAGTGATAGCCTTAGAGCTAGGAATATTGGTTGCTTGCCATTTTTCACCTTAAAGGACGTGTATCCTTTAAGTTTCACCAGCTTCCCACATCATTTCTCCTAAAATCATTTGTTTCACATTGCAATTTCTACAATATAAAACTTTTATAAATCAGAGACACATAAACCATATTACATAGCAGATCCTTATAAAGTCGTTTTTGTTTGATTGAGAGATGACTTTTGTTGTACAAACTAATAAAAGAATAATTTTAATTGTATCAAAGAGTGCTTTTAATTTATTATGGGGTAACTTTTATACAATATACTCAAAATTTCCTTTTTAAATATATCTCATTCTTTATCAACTAAAATCATGATATATTTTATAGAAGTGACTTTTGTTATATCAAGGGATAACTTTTGTTGTATTGAGGGGTAACTTTTCTTAGCCAGAAAATAACATGTATCCCATGTGCACATAAAATCTTATCTTTCTATAAATATGTTGGAAAGTGTTTCTTAAATTGACGTGAAGTGAGACACCTTAGAGTTTTATCATTAACATTTATTAATATTTTGGAGTGAAAAATTAAATATCGAACTAAATTAATTTAAAGACAATATTTTGTCATAAACTTAATTTTTAAAAATAGCGTCAAAAAAACTAATAAATTATTTATCTAAATTTTAAAGTCCTTAGAATTAGTCCCAGAAGAAAGATCAAGAGTGTTTCAAATTAAAACTCATAAATTTGACATGAAGTTATTAAAGTAGAGAATTTGAGAGCACTACTTTTCGAGGTTTGTTGTTTATTTTTTTCCCATATGTGTGACTTTATAATCTTTTTTTGTTTATCAATATGCAATATATGTAGAAAAATTTATAACAAAAAATATATATCATCAAACTTATTTCTGATTATTTACTCTATATAATTTTTGGATCAAATTATTTAGAAAAGTGCTGAAACAATTTGGAGCTTTTGTAACATGGTTTTAATCACTTTGGTAAGTTTGAGAATACTTCTCTATAGACAATATTCCTATTCTGCATTTTTTTTCTTGGGTGGAATCATCAATGAAGATCTTGGCAAACAACAATTTCATTTGTGAATCAAGACATCAAAAAGTCTACATATTTGAAACTTTATTTCATGGTCAATTTTGGTCAGATCAAGTTCACGAAGTAAAGAATGAGATCCGAGTTACAAACATAGTATTTAAAAAATAGATGTAGGACTTTGGAATTGTACATCTGTTGAAAAAAAAGAGAGAAAATTAAGAGTATACCTTGAGAATGTCAATAAACTTGAACTTTTATACAATATTGCTCCATCCAATGCCATTATATGATTTAGAGGATTTCAAAGGATTTTTGGTAAGAAAAATTGTTCATGAATAGGTCATACTTAAAATTTAGTCATGATAGCTAATAAGTGTGCAAGGCGCAAATGATAGCTAATAATTGTAGGGCTATTTTAATTTTTGTTTAATTTTATTTATCTTTTAATTTGTGTCAAAAAAAAATTTAGTCATGATGATCAAACTTAGGAATATGAAACAAATTAGTAATGTAATAATACTCTTTGCTACTTCTATGTATTCCACTAATTTATGTGCTGCCTTCCTATACAATATGTCCTTACTGAAATACGGATACTCAATATAATCTTTACTGCTTCTATTTGTTCCCTTAAATTTTTTCCTTAGTTCCCTTAATTTGGTGCATTTTTCAAATTATAAACATATTTTAGAAAATACTTGTCAATTTATGTAATCAAATGTCAACATTATTCCCTTAATTTACTCAAGTGTTCAACCGTTGAAATCTTATTGTTTTCAAAAAAGTTTTCATTACTTCGAATTTTTTTGGGCTCCATTGTTATTCACATAAACTAAAGCTAATTTGCAAAAACTCAAAAATTTAAAAATAATAGTTGACGCTCCCTATCCTCTTAAAAAGTTTTATTTAATTAGATTAGGGTTAAATAACGGAAAATAAAATAATTAAGTTGAAAGACATATCACCGTTTGTTCAATTCCCTAACTTATAGCGATCACCTTCACCCCGCCAAGAACTAAACTTTAGAAGCTACCTTCATTTATTTTCCTTTCAATATAGAAACCTTTTTGTATTAAAAAAATAAATACAATAAAACCAAAAAAAAATAGATCTTTTTTTAATACCTTTGCTCATAAACTTCTTTACTCTTAACCCTCATTGGTTTTACATAGTAACTCAAAAGACATTTCGTAGGACTGCCCTAACTTGAGATAGAGCTTTGACATTTTGTGTGTGAGGAGTTGTAGAGCTATTTTGAAAGTTGAGACTTAAGAATAACAATCATTCTACATAATTTGAGGGTCGGATGCGCAAGACTTCTAATGGATAGTCTTTGGACAATTGGACCCTAAGCAAATGAAACGCTAACAAAATTACAATTTGAGGTTATAATGCTTTTATGCTATTAACTGCAATCAAATGGAGATGACCTTCAACTCTTGGTCACCTATGTTACACCGATAAGAATTCGAATACAAACACGGATTCGTGTACGTTAAACGGAAAAATCATTTGATTGCTAGTGACTGTTACACCGGTATGAATCCGAATACGGATACGGAAAACAACAAGTCATACACGAATCCGTGCAACATGGTCACAACCTCCGCACAATGTAAAAACCAAAACTCCAAATCAATTTCGACAAGTGTGAACATGCCCATTTAATGGATGCCACATTTGATTCTGAAGCGGTAAAAAGACCCATGGCAGTTATTACAAGAAAGAGTCTAAGGACTTTCGCAATTAATCAAGGTGGGGAAATCAGATTAGTCCAAAAATCAAACCCCCTAACAGGTAAAATGTAAATACATCTACGAAAAAGGGGACATTTATTCAATTGCCATCTTCTGTGATAATGGACGTATTATCCTTCTCACTTTTATCAAATTCTATTTCTCTTTTTGTTGTCTCTATATCTGCATCTTCCCTCAGTGTGGAAATATTCTGCTTCTCATTTTCATCTTTTTCCACTGCTCTTTCACTTACATCAGAGTCTGTTTCGGATAACTTAAATTTTTTTAGGTTCTCTACACGAACGTCATCCTCCGTTTTGCCCTCACTTTCTATTTCTCTATCATGTTTACTCGACTCTGCATCACATCGTTTCCTTTGAGGAATCACCTGAAAGAAAGAAGCCTTCCAATCTCTAATCTCCAAGTACTTGAGAAGTATCTCCATCACTTGGTTTACAGTGAGGACCTGTTGAAATAGATAAACTTAACTGGGAGAGAAAAAGCATGAAACTTTTCATTAGGAGAACAATGCACTCCCATTTACCATACAGGTTTCTATGTTCATCGTGCAGATATTGTTCATGAATTGAGGTCCAAGTCTTTAATCATCAAGCATGCTTCAAGTCAGTAAAAATGTGTTATCATATAGTGCATGTCAAGGGAACTCATATTGTTAACAGCCATTAATGAAGAAAAGCTGTTTCTTAAAAATGTTTAAAGTACAACTACTTACAGAAAGATTATGACAGTAAATTGCAATTATGATCAACAAGAAGATATGTTGATGGTCATTCTCAAGAAGCACTGGAATTAGAAACATATGTTATTACTTTAGCAGAGTTTTAATGTTCTCACCTAAATAGTAGTATGCATGGGTATTCTACATTGAGTGGGGTGGAGGTTATGGATACCTCTTTAAAACTTTAGACTGTCATTGCCCCAGAATCATTGAAAAATTCCTCAGTTCCGATACTCCTGAGTCCCTCTACTCCTCACATTAATATCCTGTTTTTCCATACACGTCTCATCAGCTTCAGATAAAAAAGAGGAATTCAACCACTTCAAAAGTGTTTCAAGTTTGACTACTAATTTGAGCACACCTCCAACATAGATTTCCATCGATGATGAGAACACCAAGTCTTGTGTTGTCATCTGGTTCTCAGTATAAGGTATCTTAGTTTCCCTTGTACCCTACAAAACGGAGGAGATGCGCAATCAAAGTCTTGCTGATATGCTCACTAATAGGTTCTCATAACAAGATGTTAGCCCTATGTAGTTAAGTATATTTCACGTAATGTAGTTGTCTCACCCTCTCCAAAAGACTATTGGGCTCCCATTTTCGCTCCCAAGAACTACTGTGAAGAGGATCAGTTGCACAGATTTTCTTTCAGGTCACTGTCATAACAAATATCTGATAAGGAAATCAGGGGCTATGTATAATAAGCAGCAAGCTCCATAACAATGCCGCAATAGGCAAACATAAGCGGTTGCTTCTAAGAAAAATTTTGCCGCAGTTATATGAAAAGCAGGGTTTCAAGGACTGTTCCTCCAAGCATAACATAGCAGGTACAGGAAGAAAGAAAAGAAAAATACAAAAAGCTGAATGCCCAGTTATGGAATCAAAAGCTCCTTTCAGCACCTAAATATGACTATAACACTTCTAAAGTACTTGTGTTTCACATCAGAAGTCAATTCTATGATATGAGGTGGATGCATAATTCCTATCCAACAACTACTGCAGATGGTCAAGTTGCATGTTGTATAAAAAGATTAGGCACAATGAGATTGGGTGATCTTTGGCTCAAAAGGGGTGAAAGGAAGTTGCTGGACATTTGCAGAACTTGCTTGGGACTAGATTGAAGAGCAGATATATATGATACCAAAACTAGAAGTTAACACAAGCAGATCTATTGTTTCTTGTTTCTCAACTCGGCCATTTCAACAGGCTGTTTCACTAGGAAAGCTTACATAATCTAAAATTACAGAAATCTGCCCAATAAAATTTGCATTATAAAAAAAAACATTATGCTTGAAAATGGGTAAAACTGACACCACCACCTGATCACCAATAAAATTTACAGATAAGATATTAAATACCACATATATATCTCTACTTATGAGTAAAATGTATGGGTTGTAATGGCAGTATAGAAGGTGAGATAGATATACTGCAAAGTGGCTCCCAAATCCATATTTGCACTTCTAATGTGTAAGCTTGGGCTACAGTGACTGAAGCAAACAGTAGCCCAGCATTAGAGCAACTTGGTTAATAATGACATAAATAGTCCAAATATTTGGCAGAAATCATTTAAAAGTACATGCAAGGTTATATCCAAAAAAGATAAAAGTTTAAGATGGCAAACTTAAAAGCTCCCAAATTGAAAATCTGCAAATAGTAACGGCAGTGTAGATATGTTAACTTTACACTAGAAAGAGGCTACCATGATTAGGTGCCCCTTTATAGCTTCAGAAGGATATGCACCTTATAGGAAGAAGTGGCGTGTAAGGATTCAAGTAGCTGAGCTGCTGAATCCAAGTAAGAGACTTTTCCCAAGTTCTTACTCAGGATATTCGAAAAAACTTGTATTTATCTATACAAGTAATGTCATGGAGTAGAGCTCCACCTAAAGTCTTTATCTTTTACTTACTTTATTTTCTAATAGAAGTAACATCTTATTCAAATTAGTCAATGCATAGTCCAATTCCACACACGTCTAATTAGTTTCAATTAAAATAGAGATATTCAACCCAATCACAAGTGTTTTCAGTTTTGCCACTAATTTGAGCACGTCTCAAACATACATTTGCAGTGATTATGAATATACCAAGTCTTGCATTGTCCTCTGATTGTCAATATGAAGTATCTTAGTTGCCAATGTAACCCTATAATGATGATCAAAATGATCACTAATAGGAGCAAGGCACTTGTCTTATGTGGTACAATCTACTTCATGCCAAGATAGTCAACACTCAACACAGCTGTTTCAACATCTCAAAAAGCTTATTGGATTCCCATTTTTGCTTCCCAAGAGCTACTGTGAATAGGGTCAGTTACCGATATTTTCTTTGACGTCACTCTTATTTGCTTCCCAAGATAATTCACTTTTTTGACAGGCACATTTGTGCCATGGAAATCAGGAGCGCTTTGAGGTCACTCTAATATTTTATAGAAAATTCACTTTTTTGATAGGCATGTTGTGCCATAGAAATCAGGAGCTACATGAAAGAGCTGCACACTCCAGGACAAAAGTCTAAGGGGATTAATAAAAACGAGGAGTTTAGGGTTTCTCCTCCAAGCAAAACATAGCAGGAATAGTTAAAAAAGAATAGAAAATCACAAAAAGTAACTAGGAATCAATGCCTCAAACTTGGATACTACAGTGCTTAGGATTTGCTGCAGGAACTCCAGAGTAGCAGATTCTACTATGACTTGAGGTCAAGAAAATAATCCAAAACGTACCACAATACTCACCAAGAGAAGTCTTTCCAGGTTCAACATCAATATTTCAGAAAGCAACTTATAAGGCGGACAGATTTTTTTTCCTCCAACAACTACAGGAGGTGGTCAAGTTGCGCTTTGCACAAAAAGATTAGGCAGAATGAGAAAATGGATAACCTTGCCTCACATGCGGCAATTGTCAAATCCATTTGGCTCAATCATCTAATACATTTGGCTCAAAAGGAATGAAAGGAAGTTGCTGGATAGTTAAAGACCTAGGGAGTTGGGACTAATCTGAACAGCAGATCGGATATTAAATTTTAACTAGAAGTTATCACAATGCAGAACAATAATAGTTATCATGTAAAATTGAGTTTTTGCAATGCTTAGGTACAGGCCAGGTTTGTTTTTTAAGTTTTTATGATGCTCAATGTAGCTTCTCCTAATATAGCCTACTTTAGATTTTTGTTTGATTCTAACAAATTAGTGGTAATTAATCTCTCCAGTTTGGAATAGTCAACTGCTTCACTATTTTCCATTTCCTCTGGCTACTTTCCAGCTAACACAATACAATTGATAGAGTCCTGTCTGTTAAAAGTTGCACATTTCTAAAATGATATCTCTATTTAACAATGTATAAACTAATACGGTCACCTGAAAATATAATTACAAATAAACAGGTTATCATATTCCACATATTAACCTCTCTGTGTGGCGAAATCAGAAATTTATGGGTAGTAACATCAGTATAGTATGTGAGAGTGCTATACTGCAAAGTGGCCCCCAAATCAATATAGCATTAGCAATTTGTAAGCTTGGGCTACTGTGAATAATGCAAAAATAGTAGCCCCAGCACCAGTGCAAATTAGGTTTATCATATCTTAAACAGTTCAAATACTCTTTTATTGGCAAAAATTGTCCAGATACAATCACAGTAACATTGTAAAGCAAAAAGTTCAGTGTAAGTTTATCAATGTCCAGGTTTTGATGTTGAGGATTGAGAAACAAATAAACAATAAGTGATAGGAGCTAGTATTTCATATCTCAGTTAAAAAAAAATTGAACGAAGTTAATATGTGTAGTGCAAAAGTCAAATTGTTGCAGGTTATTAAAAACATAGAGTATCTTAGGTCAACTCTTCACACATTTGGACCTTTCCAAACCTGCCATGTTGGAAACTATACCAGAAAATTGTTCTATAATTCCTATAGAAATCACCAAATTCTGTTCCCATACATCTCTTGGAAGACGGAAAATATTAAAATATTGATTTTCTTTCAAGGAAACTGCATCAACCTTGATTAGAATAAAGTAGTAAGTATGTTCGGCCTTTAAAGTACTCTCAAACAGGTTCAAACTTGGAAGACAATATCACTTAGCATAACAAGCTTACACGACTCAAGTTTTGACAGACTACGCATTCATCAACTGGACTATAAAATCAGTGAGAATGACAAGCCTAAAGCCTAGACGACATGAGTTCATGTCATATTGTCAGACTAGCCAAACATAAAGCATTATATCGATTAACAAACAAAAAAATGTAGATGGAAAGTACTATGCTCGACATAAGACAACTGCACAAAGCTAGATATAAGCCAATACAATTAAACAAGCTCATGCAAAGACAGCAGGTCATACTACTTTTACACTGACCTGTGAACTGGACATCCTCAAGTAATTTCCGATTGGAAGCTTTGCTGCTTGGATACCTTGCTCTTCAGCTTTCTTCAAAGTTAGTCCTTTCCACCGATTCCGATCTACCAAACCACCAATGATATATATTTTCTTGGGGTCTAGATCATCCAAAACAGTTTCTGCATCAGCGGTTAAATAAACCAGATTCTCTTTCTGAACTTGAAAAGCTTCAATATAAGAGCAATTCTCTTTCTCGATTATCCACTTATCAAATCCTGGAATTCTATGCAAATGGTCTCCCATATTACCCTCGCATCCAGTCAACCATATATGGCTTGGGGAGCTGCACCTATTATTAACTGCATAGCAATACATTATCTGCAATAGGCAATAATTTATCAATAGAGTACAGAAAAAGGAAGTCTAATTCTACAAAACCACAAATAAGAAAACAAAAGTTCTCAATGAAGAAAATAATCAAAATAATAGGAAAAGAACGGCACCAATCATTTAAGAAAGCAAAGTTTCCCTTCATTATATGCTTCTACATAAATCCCCCAATTTCAACATGTCCATTATGCCCGAGTGCCATACACCTACCCGCATTTGAACAACTAGCCTACTTCCGAATATATAATAGAAATTGCCCCAATAATCTAAGAGAAACATAACCTAACAAATTTTGGACTCCACTACATTTCACAACCTCCCCCCCCCCCCCCCCCAACACACACATACACAACCCAAAAAAAAAAGGACACCCCCACCCCAAAAGTTCCAACTTCCACATAATCTTCAAGAAAAGCACACATACTTTAACAACACCCACATAATACTACAACAAACCAAACAAAAAGAAGACAAACCCCCATCTGTTGAATAAATTCACATTACCCAAACTTCATAATTAATACACCAAACCTCGAACTTAATACAGAACGATCTCCAATTTCAAGCATATTGCAATGCTTTTCATAATAATCATGAATATAGGCAAGCATAAACAAAAGCCCAATTACCCAAAAATCCATAATATTCATCATACACCCAACACTCTGTACACAATACACCCCACACTCATTTAAACAAACAAATAGCCTGGAATTCACAATACAGCACCGGGTGTGCAATAGAAATCGCCCTGAAAACCCATGTGAAACATAACTCCACTATATTTCACCCCCCAGAAATTCAAACCCAAAAATTCCAACTTTTCCACAATTTCAAGAAAAGTAAACAAATTCAAACAAACAAATGCATAATGTCCATCATACACCCAAGTATACCATGCACACCCTACACAATACACCCCACACTCAATTAAAGAAACAACAGCCTAGGGTGCACAATAAAGTCGGGTAAATCGCCCCAAAAACCAAAGTGAAACATAGCTCCACTACATTTCACACCCCACAAATTCAAACCCAAATCGAACCAAAAATCACAACTTTCACACAATTTTGCACAAAAGTAAACAAATTTAATAACATCCAATAAACCAAACAAAAGGGAGACAAAACCCAACCTGTTGAACTAGACTATTGAGTTCATTTGTAGTCATCAGATGAGCAAATTCAAGATCAACGACAATGTTTTGTCCATGAAGTTTAGCCCAAGAAAGCCTCTCAAGCTTCTTCTCTCTCTCCTCTGACCGCTTCTCCATCCTCTCCTTACGCATCCCTCTTCTTGAGTCAATCAGCTTCAGCTTCTCTTCTTCAGATGAGATGGAAGACAACTTCTCATCCCATTCTCTCTGCTTCCTCTCTTTCTCTTTCCTTCTGTGCTCCTTCTCTTGCGCCTTCTTCTCCGCCTTTTTCGCTTCGTATTTCTGCTGCTTAAGCTGCTTCTTTTGGGCACGCTTTGAGAGTGGTTGTTGTGGGGGTGCGGCGGTGGTTGTCTCGTCGCTAGGTCCCTCCATTTGCGGGGGTTTTGAAGTTTCAGAGATGGCTGAAGGGAACGAGTGGGGGTGTTTTCGGATGCTTTGTAGAGTTCGTAGGATTTCACGTGACCTAAAAATTTTGCCAAGAATCATGAGTGGCAAAATATGAATAACAAATTCTAAATGGGAATTAACATATTAAATTGTATGATAATTTTATTTAATTATTAGTTATTACAATAAATTAGTACATTATTTTTGATAATATGTTTAAATGATGGTTCACATTTTATTTATAAAATTGATATATTTCGTAAAGTATTTTTTTTTTAGCACAAATAGAGGAACACTTATATTAAAGGCCTAAAGGCCCAAATTCGCAGTACATAGGAGGTGGGATTAGAACTAGGATTACAATACTACTAAGATAAAGTTCCAACATCCAGGTTTATTCTAGAGGATGTACTTCACTACTTTAACGACGCTTGGAGTCTTTTTCATATACATCCACTGCACATAGGGGATCAGCTGATGGATCTTCATAACTTTAGACATTTTAGCACCATATTTGTGCCACGTCTAGCATGGAGAATGATCACCGCCCAATCCTATTTGAGAAGACCAGCAACATCATTAATCACTCCTCTTACTTCATGATTAGGATATTCATTAGTGCGCTCCAGCAAGTCCTTCAGATATGCGGCGTCAGTCTCCAACTCTAGATATTAAATATTGTATTTTCTAGCCAGGATGAGACCTTCACGGATGCTGATGAGCTCCGCAGCTGCAGGGCTTATAGCATGCATTTTGATGGAGTATCCAACTAGCCAAACTCCATCCTCTTTCCTGATTATTCCTCCCCCACCGGCAATAGTAGCTTTTTTCTCGCTTCCATCAGTGTTGAGCTTCATGAATTCCTGCTAAGGGAGTTGCCAATGACGGTGTCCTTTCGAGTTCAGGTTAGTAGCAGTAGTTCTCCCATCCTGGAACACCATGTTAGAATTTAACATGTCCACATGAAACATGTTGTAAAGAGAGTGAACTGTAGGGAATATGCCTTGAAAAACCACCTTGTTCCTATAATTCCATATGCTAGATTCTAGTAATAAATTTACAAGCCCAGTTTTTATCATGATTATGATCAGGCTCAGATTTGAGGGTAGGCCTTGAGTGCAATGGTCTAAGCCCTAATAAAAAGGAGCCCAAATATCAAATATGGTTGTATATTAAAAAAAAATAGCCCAAAAAAAATACAAACTCTTTCACGTAATGTTCGGCTAGCATTCACTCCATTACTCCTTCAAAACTTTCAACCTTCCATCTTCTATTCTTCCTTTTCAACCTTCCATCTTCCATTCTTCCTTCAAAACTTTCAACCTTCCATATTCCATTCTTCCTTCAAAACTTTTAACCTTCCATCTTCCATTACTTCATTACTCAGCACAATTTGAATCTTTGATCTTGGTTTGTTGAATTTGTACTGAATTTCCATTTGGGTGTGTCTTGTGTTTATCTTGCTGAGGTCACTCGTCATTTTTACTCAAGTTGTGAGGTTTTTAGACATTTTACTATTTTAGATTTTTAGTGATTCACTGATTCTAATTTCACCCCTTTCCCAATTCCCATAAAAGTGGATAGTGGTTCATCTTGATTTATTGAAATTGTACTGAAATTGTACCAGATTTGTTCATCACTAATAAAGGCGAGAGAAGGTCAAACACGGGAAGAAAGGCTGAAAGGTAGTTTCATTGTTCTCTGCGTGAATTATGATGTTAGTTGCATAAATAAACCTTGAATAATCTAAATTTGACCCTAAAAATCAAGATGCTTTAACTATGTCGGTTATAAAATTATGTCATGTGCTATGATAAAGTAATTTTGCAAATAAAGATTTTAGACATTTGGAACAATTGTGCCGTCTTTTTTTTGTTCGCAAATGAAATGAGTGTGAACACTGTGAAATCTACTTCTTGATGAAAAGGTGAATCTACTTGAATATGGAGATGGCGATAGGAAATGTGGTGTTACAAGTCAGCCATACGTGAGACACTGTCACACTGAGACCGTGAGTATTTCTTCGTGTATCAAACTATCAGTATTGATAGTGTATCACTTGATTTGCATTCACTTGGTAGAAAGTGTAGTGTAACTCTGTCAGATTGCTTATGCTCCGAATTAATCATCTGTTTTGAGCCAATAAGGCAATAAGCTAATGACATCATTTTTCTCTGGCAGAAGGAGCTTATGTATATCAATGCATGTATGCATTAATCTAGCGGAGCTTGTAGAAGGAGCTTCTGGCAGAGTGGCAGAAGCAGCTTCTGTACAATCAAGGAATTGAGAAATTTGGGATTGCTTCTAGAATTGATATTATCCATGTTCTATTGTTCATTGATTTACTATTTTACTCACTCTTGACTCTTGAGTGTTTAATTCATGTAATGATGTTGCCTAAAAAATACTTATCTGGTAGTGAGAAGAGGAAAAAGAGGAAAAAAAACCAAAGAGCTTATTAAATTACAACATAGAGCTCTTGATAAATATGTTTTTAAAAAGGTTGATACCTCTGATAATCTTAATGAGTATGATAAAAGCTCTAATCAGCATAATGAAAACTTGGAGAATTCTATTGAAAATCTTGAAATAAAGAATGTCAAAGTTAATGATTTAAGTATTTCTACAGATATTGCTAATAATGTTCCTTGTGTTGATATGCCGAATGTTGATATCAATGATATGCCTAATATTGACAATCTTGGTGTTAACAATGAATAAGAAAGTTCTCAATTTGATATTTATGATCCAAGAAATTGGGAAAATCTTGACAATAAATCAAAGGACATTCTGGTTCAAAAGGGACCTATTAGAGAAATGAATCTTAAATTTCCATTGGATAAGAACTTAAGGCATTTCTCATATGCGTATTATTCGAAAACATTGAGCAATGGTGAGATTTGTGATACAAAATGGCTAGTTTATTGCAAACTTGCCAACAAGGTGTATTGTTTTTGTTGTAAGTTGTTTAAATTTGCTAATAATATTAGCTTACTAGCAAAAGAGGGCTTAAATGATTGGAAACATGTTAGTCAAAGACTCAAGCAACATGAAAATACTAAAGAGCATATGACTAATATGAATACTTGGAATGAATTAAGAAATAGATTGGATAAAAATCAAACTATTGATAAACACTTGCAAGAAGAGATTATGAAAGAGAAAGAGCATTGGAGACAAGTTTTAAAAAGAATAATGGCAGTTGTGAAATGTCTTGCTAAGAAGAGCTTTTAGAGGATCCAATGGAAAACTATATCAGAATAGCAATGGCAATTTTCTTGGATTAATTGAAATGATTGCAGAATTTGATTTGATAGTGCAAGATCATGTGAGACGCATTTTGGATCGTGACATTCATTATCATTATCTTGGGCATAAAATTCAAAATGAATTTATCTCTCTTTTGTCTCAAAGTGTTAAAAAAATATATCATTATGATTATTAAAGAGGCAAAATATTTTTCTATTATTCTTGATTGTACCCTTGATGTGAGTCATAAAGAACAAATGACTTTGGTTATTCGTTGTGTGAATATGTCAAGTAATAAAATCAAAATTAAGGAGTTCTTTTTAGATTTTTTAACAGTGAATAATACTACTGGATTAGGACTTTTTAACGAATTAGTTGATGTTTTGAAAGCTTTGGATCTTGATTTTAATGAAGTAAGGGGTCAAGGTTATGATAATGGCTCTAATATGAAGGGAAAGCACCAAGGTGTTTAAAAGCGATTTCTTGAAGTTAATCCAAGAGCATTATATATGCCATGTGCTTGTCATAGTTTAAATCTTGTTCTTAGTGATATGGCACATTCTAGTGAGAAGGTTGTTTCTTTTTTTGGTACTATTCAATGCTTATTTTCATTATTTGCGGGATCTACAAAGAGATAGAAAATTTTGATCAATAATATTCCCGGATTAACTATGAAAGATTTATCAAATACTTGCTGGGAGAGTCGAATTAAGAGTGTCAAAGTTATTAGATTTCAATGTCCACAAATAATATCAGCTTTGTGGGATTTATTTGACTCTAGTCATAATGATGCAAAGATAAAGAAGGAAGCTGAGAATTTGATCAATGTAGTTGAAAATTTTGAGTTTTTGCTTAGCATGGTCATTTGGTATGATATTCTGTTTGCTATTAATATGGTGAGCAAAAAATTGCAATCAAAATCTATGTGCATTCATGCTATAGCAAATCATTTGGCTAGTGTAACGTCCTTTTTTGAAAAATATCGAGTTGAAGGCTTTGAAAAATGTGTAAATATAGCAAAAAGTTTTGCACTTGAAATAAATGTTGATCCTGTCTTTACAACAAAGTGTCATGTTATAAGAAAAAAAGTTATTGGAGAGAATAATGAAGATCAAGAAAGTTTTTTGTCACCCGAAGAGTCATTTAGAATAGGCCATTTTATTTAAGTTATTGATGCGGCAAGCTCTTCTTTGAAAAATAGATTTGAGGAATTGAACACATTTAAAAGTATTTTTGGGTTTCTGTATAACTCAAACAATTTGAAGTCCTTAGATGATAATCAGTTAAAATAATGTTGTGTTAAATTTCACTCTATCTTTTCTCATTGCTCTTCATCAGATGTTGATGTAGATGATTTTTACACAGAATTAAGAGTGCTACAATTTACTTTGCCACTTGAGTTCATGTCTGCTATTGATATTCTTAAATTTGTAAAATTTGTAGATTGTTATCCAAATGTATTAATTGCATATAGGATTTTATTGACAGTGCCCATGACGGTAGCAACAACGGAAATAAGTTTCTCAAAGCTAAAATTGGTAAAAAAAAATTATTTGAGATCAATGATGTCACAAGAACGACTGAATAGTTAGGCAAATTTATCAATTGAGAAGTATATGTTGGAAAATATTGATGTTGATGTGGTTATTAATGATTTTTCATCTTAAAATGTCCAAAGAGGTTGTTTCTTATAAATAGGGTTAAGTATATGCTTTTGAAAAATAAAATAAAACTAGAGAGTAATAAAACATACATAACTTTTGTTAAGTTGAAATCTATGAGAAAGTTGGGTTTTTATGCTAATTAAAGTTAGAAGAGCCCTAAATAGACTAGGAGACTTTTAGGAATTTGATGATCATATTTTTCCTTAAAAGGAAAAATATGGAGTCCTTTAAATTAGTTGTAACTCATTTGTGCCTTTGAAATCGACACAAAACTTAAATTAACTACTAGCTTTTCTTATAATTGACATAAAAATGACAAGTGAAGACAAAAACTCTGCAGAAATACGCACATAAATGCGACTTATGAAACAAACTTAGGGAAAAGTGTGAAATTCTACCGCACTCTACCCCACTCCCCTTAAAAGAAACGAATTACGACCCCGTAACTCAACCAAAATTAACTTCTTCCTTATTACCTCTTCAGCTCCCTATGTAGCCTCTTCAGACTCTTGGTTTGACCAAGAACATTCACTATCTTTACATCTCTCTTATGTGTACTACGCACCTTTCTATCAAGGATCTTGACAGGTCTTTCCTTATAGGTTAAGTTCTCATAAAGTTTTATTGTCTCTAGCTGAAAATATGAGACTTGTTTGGGATACATCTTTGAAGTTAAGAGACATGGAACACATTAACCACATGACTCAAGTCCATAGACAATGCTTGCTCATGATCACTTTCATGGGTGATACTTCGAACTCATAGGGGCCAATATACTTTGGACTCAACTTTCCTTTCTTCCCCAATCTCATGTGTGATACTTTAAGTATCACTTTTTCACCTACCTCAAACTCTTCTTCCCTTCTATCACTAGTGGAAAAAACCACATATGATTCAGTTTTTTGAAGGCTTTATGCTTCAGTTTTGGCCCAAAGTAGATTTAACCGAAACATATTGCAAATGTCTTTATGCTCCGGTTCAAACCGAAGCATAATGGAGACTTTATGCTCCGGTTCTTAGAAAACCGAAGCATATAATGCTATTATACACTCCGATTTTCCAAGAACCCGAGCATATAATTGATCACATTAATCTAACCTTTGCCCGATTTGCGGATATTAATCCAACCTTTTGTTTATTTCTGATTGAACCTACCTTTAACTGATTTTTGCTTCCACTAAACATGGTCCATTTGTTACCTATTGTAGCCGGTCATGAACAGGTAACTCTCTTTTAACCCAACACTTCTCCCTCTTTATTACAAGGTCTAGAAATCCATTCTCTCATATTTTGACACTCACTTACTCCTCTTCATTCCTGGCGTTCTTTAGCTTCAAAATCAACAACCACCAGCCCACCATTATTCCTACCATTCACTCTTTGAATCCCTCTCTCTTCTACTTCCTTGAATTCTATAGGTAATCTGAAAGGCTTAAAACATAAATGTCAATAATGTCTTGAATCAGCTAGTTACCTCTGACAATTTTATAGGAAGCAAAGCTATTTATTTTTCGCCTAATTAGGGTCATGAGACTCCTGACTACAAAAGTCACAGATGAGGCTTGTTCTTGGCATTGCAGATACTGCAGAGAGCTAAATAGATAAAGTTGTGATAAATGTTGCTTTGCAACTCTATGTGTTTTCCCCAATTCAGATTTTTATCAAGGCTCCAAGTGATTAGGCCTAAGCACTAAGGCCATTCTTTATTAATGGGGGTCAGGGAATCAAATCTTTGCTGTATTTTTATTAAGGTAATGGCTGCTTACCTCTGTCGCTTGCAATGCAGATGGTTTGCTGCTGTTGTAACAAAGCATCAGATTAGTTGTTAGCTCAGAAACCTAGAAAATCTGCCTGTGATCCAGTGTTTTGCTGAAATTTAATCTCCTGATGGAATTACTTTGGATACTGTCTTGTGATTTCATTTTTTTTCATTCTTGTTAGGTTGCTTGAAGCCTAAAGGCACCTTAAGTACTAGCATTGTAGAGTGAAATAATTATGGAGGCGTTTTTACCAGCTGACATTTCCTTTAGGCAGCTTGTACAATATTTAAACTGTGTGCCTACTTTTGGCTGAGAATTATTTGATATGTAGTTTCCTTATTTGTCGACATATTCCTGGGCATGATAGGTTAAAGTTTCAGTGCCACAACATGGTGCATAAAGCTTTCATGGCTAATGCATTGGTGAATGTATTTTAGTATTGAGGTAGATTCAACCTGAATGATTGGTATCATTACTTATAAGCATTTTAAGTTAGAATCTCCTTTAATATACTCTACTAAGTTGAATCAAATTTACGGAACTTTTATGTAGAGCTGGGGTTGGAATGTGATTATATTGGCTGGTGGCCAGGTTAAAGAGATTCTGTTGTAGAATAGGGTGATGACCATGTCTAATGATTTTTGCTTCAAAATTACAAACTAGATAATTCCCACTTGTTGTTCTGGTCATCCGTAAAAAGGTTTAGTGGAAGCAAAAATCAGTTAAAGGTAGGTTCAATTAGAAATAAATAAAATGTTGGATTAATATCCGTAAATCGGGCAAAGGTTAGATTAATGCGGTCAATTAATCCTAAATAAAATAGACTATATGCTTCGATTCTTGGAAAATCGGAGCATATAATGGTGTTTTATGCTCTGATTTTCCAAGAACCCGAGCATAAAGTCTATTTTTTAATTTTTTTGCAAATGCTAACTATTGTTACTGGAAATATTATTCAATGCAAATATTGGAATAAAGCAAGCTCAAAGACTATCAATAATCTTTATATAAAACTAAGTTTTAAATATAATTGTGCAGGGTTTGAGTTACAGACTAAATTAAACATAACAACTATATATCTATATACATAGATATAAATACATAGATCAATGCAACAACCGCTATTACATCTAGTATTATGACGAATAAAGCGATACCCAGTACTATCATTCTTGCTTTTTTCATTATCAATCTTAAGAATAAAAGGAGTGTCAACCATCAAATAGATAAATCAAAAGATGGGATTTTTAAATAAGATGTTAAGAAAGATAAAATATTGTACTGCATAATGCATATTACAAAAGATATAACTACAATAGTTTATTGCACCATAATTCTAAATAAGAATGACTTATATGTAGTATATGTATTTATATACTCTTACACTACTCATTATTCAGCTAACTTCTAGTGCTACACATGTATGAATGCTAGGAATATACGAATTGTGTGCTGCTTCAAGAGCTTAATTAATTTGATTTCACAAGGCAGTTTTATGCTCCAATTTTTAAAATCGGAGTAAATGCAAAGATAGGCTAGACATTAAAGTATGTAAATGGAGTATATGCTCCGATTCTCAAATAACTGGAGCACTTAGTCTCTTGAGTATAATAAGTAAAACTTTATGCTTCGTTACTTAAGAGAACCGGAGCATATGCAATGTGATAGATATCATTTTTTCCACTAGTTTTTTGAGATCAACATAGCTTTTTTGCCTATCTTGCACAGTTTGAATCTTAGATTGAATGTTCTTACTTGGTCCATGGTCTCTTCAATCATTTGAGGACCTAAAACAATTGTCTCATTGTTTTCACTCTAACATAGTGGACTCCTACATTTCCTTCCATTAAGAGCCTCAAAAGTTGCCATTTGAATGTGAACTAATATCACTCCAACATACTAGCATGGTAGCTACTTTTATATAAGAACTTTATCAAGTCTAAATGATCTTCCGAACTTCCTTAAACGTCAATAACACATGCACGGATCATATCTTCTAAAGTTTGAATAGTTCTTTCATTTTGTCCATTTGTTACTGGATGGAATATCATACCCAGCTTCAATATTGTACCATAAATATCCTAAAACTTAGTCCAAAATTTTGAAAGAAACCTCAAATCACAATTAGACACAATGTCCTTTGGAACTTCATGTAGTCTCACCATATATTTGATGTAAGCCTTTACAAGTTGTTCTATCTTACAATTTCTATTTCATCGGTATAAACATTGTAGATTAGGTAAGCCTTTTAACTACTGCTCAGATTTTATCAATGTCATTCTTAATTTTAAGCAAAGAGGTAAAAAATTCCATTAAGATAGAATCACACTTCCAACTAGGTATCTCATATGGTCGCAGTTTGGCCTTGAGGCCTTTGATGCTTATTTTTAACCTTTTGACAAGTCAAATATTTATAAATGAGCTTTGCTACTTCATTTTTCATCCTTGACCATCAATAGACTTTCTTAAGATCCTTATACAACTTGTCATCTCCTAGGTGCACTGAATATGATGTATTGTGGCCTTTTTCCATGAGCTTAAGCTTCACTTCCTTACATTTTTATTGTACACATCACCTTTCTTTGAATATCAAGATTCCATCTTCATGGATCTTGAAATCAATTTCCTTATGTTGAACTATATTTTCATTAAGTTTATCAAGCTTTACATATCCAACTTGGTTCTTTTTAATCTCATCGAAATTGGTGGGTTGAATAGACAAGGCATTCAATTGAAGCTTCAAATTGCCCCTAATAAGCACTTCTAAACTTAACCTTTGCATATCCCTATATAATTCATCAGGCACTACCAAAGAGTTAAGTCCATGGCAGTCTTCCTACTTAGTTTATCTGCAATGATGTTTACTTTCCCTTCGTGGTACTGTATGTTAAGGTTGTAGTCCTTAATCAACTCCAACCATCTCCTTTGACTCATATTAAGCTCATTTTGCATGAAATTGTATTTCAATCTTTTGTGATCCATAAAATTTTGCACATAACTCCATACAAGTTATGTCTCCATAATTCTAGAGCAAACAAAATTGCCATGATCATTAAATCATGAGTTGGATAATTAGTCTCGTCTGGTTTTATTTGACAAGAAGCTTATATGATGACTCTTTTTTTTTTGCATTAAAACACAATCAAGTCCATTCTTTGATGTATCACTATATACTTGAAATCCTTCATCACCATTAGGCAATGATAAGATAGGTACTAAAGTCAACGATTCTTCACTTATAACTACAGATGGACCTCAACCCCTTTTTCATCAAAGTAGCCATAGGTCTAGCTATCTTCAAGAAATCCTTCACAAATATCCTATGATATCTAGCTAAACCTAAAAAACTCCAAATATTAGTCACGCTCTCAGGTGTTGGCCATTCACTCACAGCTTTAACCTTAGCTGGATCAACAAAGACTACCTCTTTGAACACTATATGCCCTAAAAATACGACTTCCTCCAACCAAAATTCACACTTAGAGAATTTGGCATACACATAATTATCCCTAAGCATTGATAATACTATTTACAAATGCTCAACATTCTCTTCCTTACTCTTTGACAACACCAATATATCATCTATAAAGAATATTAAAAACTTGTCAAAAAATGGTAGGAAAATTCGATTCATCCAGTCTATAAAGTATTGTTGGTGTCTTTGTTAAATCTAAAAGCATTAATGTAAACTCATAGTGACCATACCTTGTCCTAAAGGCAATTTTAGGTATGTCTTCTTCATCAATTCTTAATTGGTGGTATCTAGGGATGGCAACAAACTGGATTTAGATTAGATCCTTATGGATTCAGATCCAGATCCACCTGGTATGGAAAGTAGGGATCCATATCTAGAAACAGATCCTACATATTTTGACTTATTTTTTGAAACAATTATAAGTTTTAAATTTATAAATTTGCATTTTGCATCTACGACAACAGTCCAACAAAGGTTGTAAGTTCAATACTTGAATACAATTCATATAACTACTCAAATATTATAAAATAACAAAGTACAAATGAACAAAATCAAAATTTTACATGTCTTTTGAATAACAATAAAAACAAGTACAAATGAGTAAATGAAAAAACAGGTAATGGATTCGGGTCTGGGTATTATGGTTAGACCCGTACCTGGATTAGTTTTTCATGCACAAGACCTGAATCTAACCCAGATTCGTCTGGTCTAAATTTTAAAGACCTGTATCCGTTAAAACGGATATAGATCCATGAATCCGGGTTGGGTCCAATATCCGTTGCCATCCTTAATAGTATCCTTACCTCATATCAATTTTCTGAGAATATTCCTACACCTTTAACTGGTCAAACAAATCATCGATCCTGAGCAGTGGGTACATGTTCTTTATTGTTATGCTATTTAACTCCCTATAATCGATGCATAACCTCATATTTCCATCTTTCTTTTTCACAAATAACACTGGTGCTCCCCATGGTGATACACTGGTTCTAATGTACCCTTTCTCTAAAAGTTCCTTCACTTGATCCTTAAGGTCACTCATCTCTGTCAGTGCCATCTTTTATGGAGGTTTAGAAATTGATCCTATTCCAAGCATTAAGTTAATGGTATACTCCACTAGTATTTGCAAAGGCATCCCTAGAATTTCCCTTAGAAATACATTCATAAATTCATTCACAATATGAATCTCATCCAACGACTTTCCCTTTTCCTCCAAATTCCTCTCATAACAAAAGTAAACTGGATAACATTTCCTCATAATGCATTTCAACTTCAATGGAGAAATGATTCCAATCCTTTTATGTCTCTTAATGCCCTCAAACACAACTATTTTAATAGTAGAGTTCCTCATCACAACCTTTTACTTCACACAATCGATTCTAGCTTTGTACTTACTTAACTAATATATTCTCAAAACCACATCTAACTCGCCTAAATCTAACTCAAAAGGTTAGAAGGAAAAAAAAACTTATGGATCATTAGAGGAGAACCTTTATGAATACTAGTACAAGTGACTATACTATCGTTTGGTATAACTATAGGAAATTAGGAACATTTATCGTTATAGGTTTATCAAGTTATAATTTCCCTAAAACAAAAATAGAAATGAAAGAACAAGAAGCTCCTATATCAAGTAAGACTTTAACAAATACAAAATTGATAGAGAAAGTACTAATGAAAACATCAACATCTTTAGCTTCTCCTTTTCCTAAGACATAAAGCTTTCTTAAGACTGCCTGCTTGTTCCCTCCATTGCCACCTTCATTTCCATTGCTATTCTTTCCATTGGCTCCATTCTATTGCTCTTGGCCTCTAGTTTTTTTGTTTTGACCTCCATTTAAGCTGTTCTTCTAGAAGTTATTTCCTCCAAAATTGTTCCCATTCCTACCTTGAGAAACACCCATACTCCCTGTGGCCTAACTTGTTACACAACTTGTAAGTCACTAGGTTGCCCTCACATTCCTTTCTTAGGTGGTTCTCAGGGCACTTCTTACAGAAATACTTTCTTTCAGGACGATCCTTCCCTTTTTGGATCTTACTAAGACCATTTCCATTGCGGTTTCCCTTCCCTTGGAAATATCCATTGGACTTTTGGCGCTTGAATTGATTATTATGGATGTGTCCATTGTTGACCAGATTCATCATCTCCTTCCTTTTCTCTCTAGCTCTAGAATCCTTCCTTCTCTATGTGATTGTAACCCATAAAGGTATGCAACCCTATCATAAAGAAAATTTAAGTTGGTGGACATTTCTTCAAACATCTTTTCCTAAAGCTGTAACATTAACCCTTTCTCAAACTTACTTTCCCTGAGCTCTTCAGTAGGCACTATTTCTGAAGAAAACCTAGACAGCTTAATAAACTTAGCATAATACTCCATCATTGTCATATCTCTCATTTCTAGGTTGCTGGACTCTTGAACTTTCTATTTGCTTAAATATGAAGGGTAAAACTTATCCCTAAGGCTCTTCTTAAACAAAATCCAACTTAAATTCTCTTGAGCTAAGAGGGTTCCCTCATTACTTTTCCACCAAAGGTCGGCCTTATCTCTAAGGTAAAATGCAATATTATTGACCTTAGAAACTTCTAGGCAGTTAACAACATTAACCCTTTTCTCAAACTGCTACCCTTTTGAACATATCTCCTGCCAAATCAGTCCCCCTTCCTTAAGCTGATCTAATGCTTAGGCAACACTAGTAAGTTGCCTAACAATTGCAGAAAAGTTATCATTGTTCCCATCATTGTTTTGGAAACTACCTCCTACCATTCTCCTTATCCTAACCTTGAAATCAAAATGCATAAATGGGGAATTGAGGTACTATTAAGCACATGAAAATTGAGATTCGGCTCTAAACTACAAACCTTAAAAATAAAGTAACCTTTATTGCATAATAAAACCTTAAATACGTAAAAAATATTCCTCATATAAATATTGAAAACCTAAGGGAATATCCATATAGTTGTAGCAATGCTACTTATTACATTCTTTAAAATGATAACTAGTACAACTCATAGGGAAATGTCATCACCCTTATCGTTCATCTCTACATAAGTAGCTCCAAGAAATAAAGGATCTAACTCCTCACCTTCATTTGGATCTTTCTCTATAAGTTCATCCTCTTTAGGCTTATTGAAATAGGTTCCACTGGAATCGAGAAGCTCCTCATCTATATCATAGTCATCACTATCATCTTCTTCACTTAGATAAGTCATAGTCTTAGTCCTTATAGGTTATAAGGGTTCCCCCATCTTAAAGCACTGGGCTCCTAGAATAGCTTAAACGATACTAGAAGAACTGTTACTATGTGGTAAGTTGGGATTAGGAACATAAAAATCACGGGGTTTATTGGGATACAAGAAGTTATACTATGCCAACCTCAACTCATAACTAATTCTATTTGCCATAAGGGTCTATACTCTATCTGCTACATATTTGGAATAAATAGGTGTACCATTAGGGAGATTCACATCTACGTAGTGTTATAAGACATTCAAGAATGGGTGAACTCTCCTTGCACAAGCCAACAAAAGTCTCAATACAAACTCTTCATGACCATAATGCCATCTTCCCAACACCATTTGATTGTATCAGATATAATAATGTATCCTTGTCTCCCCATTGCTCTACATTCTCATATATAGTCATATACAACGATCCCAAACATGTGTTAATTGGACTAATTAAGCCATAGAATTGTGAAAGATAGAACTACTAGAATTAGCAAACTTCCAACCATAAGATTCAAAAGGTTTAACATGAATAGTTTGAGGTATTCAGCAAACAATTCCAATAAATAAATAAAATACATCTGTTCAAGTATAAGCACTTAGCATGACTACGAATAAATCAATGAATAATAAAAATATAAATAGTAATGCAACTAGCTTATATGCCTATCTTAATATATATTATCATTCCTCACTTATTTTTTTATATTTGAAAATTAAACAGATTCAAATAAGTAGAAAATCAAAACAACATTCCATTAACAATTCCAAACCATACTAAATAAGTTTTGCATATTTGAATTAGATAACAGATAAGTAGTAAAAAAAATAAAAAATTAATTATAATAATAATAACTTAAATTGTGGCAAGACTCAATTATTTTTGAGCGGGTGCTCACTGACCACTTAAATGCCTTTCTAAAAGATTTTGACCTTTTAATAAACTAAGTTGGATGGACACTCAAAATATACTGAGCGGCCATTGAAAAAAAAATATTACAACGCTTAAATTCAGTGCTTAACTTTATAACTTTAAAACCAATACGCATACGAATTGATTTGCAAATCATTTTCTCATATGTAAAATTTTAATAAAATTTTCTCATTGTGACACCCTCATAATTCTCTACTTTTCTAAAATATTTTCTTGAATAACCATACCAAACAAAGAGAATTACAAGAGCATTACCGCCCCCTGAAAACAATTTGATTGGCTCTTCAGAGTTTTAAAGCAGAAAATTAACTACTACTATTATAAAAATTTATTCAAAACATCTAAAGTAATTATAAAGTCTTTCAAAGAACAAAAATCCGAGTCTTTAAAATCAATCCTCAAACTAACAAAATCCAAAATAAACAAAACAAAGCCATAGAATAAATAAACTCTCCCTCAAGTCCTCTATAGGAATATGACACTTTTAGACCTATAAATGTCACAAACCTTAGACTTAGGTGATGACTGCTCACCAATAACACTAATGTAAAACTAGGTCATCATAGGGTCAATTAATGAATAGGCCATGACCAATAATAAATTACATATCAGCAACATGTTAAGAAACAGCCTAAAGAAATTGTTAACATGGTCATTCCCAAAACAAATTGTGGGTCACATCCAAAAATACTTTCATCTTACTAACAAAACACTTTGACATTAAAAACTAGTATTATCTTTATACACATTTTAATCAAACTATTACTATTGATGATTTAGCAATGAACGGGTTTGTTGTTTTGTCCATGTGGGACTAGTAAAAAACGATACAAAATCTGAATCCAATATTATTATTGCTATGTCCCTATTATGAAAGTGACGAGATCTCGGTGCTATTAAGAATAAAGGTAACAACGGTATGTCACTCTATTGGAGCCTAGGGCTACCACCAAGTGCCCCCCATTGTTCAATACTCAAGGTGAATTCGACCCTCGAGTTTTAATGCTAACCTATGTTAAAAGGTTTGACAACTATACTTAACACAACAAAACATACTCAATATACAAACTCCCATTTTATCTTTGTTTAATAAGTGATCACATAACCTTTTTGTAACTCTTTTCTTTCCTTGCTTACTACCTTGTTGAACACGTTTATTAACGATGATCAACTTATAAGACAGACATGCCATAAAAGACAAATTTTCTTCCCTGTAGTTCATTTCAAGACTTAAGATATTAATGAATTAAACTTGCTATTACTTGACATGAATTACTATTATGGAAATATTTCATATAACTTGCTTAAATAAATGTATTAAAACTTCCTTATACTTGTAATTTAAAAATCATACAAAGATATTAACTCCTTCAAGCATACCAATATATATGCATTCAACATTGCTCATAAATCAAATCAATCTTAGGCATGATACTATTTAAAATAAAATTAAGCAACAACAACTTTCTTACACATACAAGTATTCCAACATGTACGTATCTTGAATAGGTAATTAGGCTATCCACTTTAGCAACTTATAAACCTTCTAATTAGTTCTCCTCTCCTAAAATAATAAAGGAACTCAATCAATCTTCTATTTAACAAATTTTATAGCAACTAAACCTAACTTTTAAAATTCCTTAAATATGTTATTACTTTCATAAATTAGGGTTAAAAGCATATACTAATAATAGGGTACAATCTCTTAATTTAAAATCCCAAAATTCCATATTTTAGGTCATAAAAACAAACTTTAAAATTCATTATACAAATTTGAAAATTATTAAACACAAATATAAAGATATTCACAGTGAATTTCATATTTAAATAATTATAATATTTTTAATTTTCTTAATAATAACATGCTGTGAAGAATTGAAAAATTAAATAGGATTAGGGTTTCCAAGTACATGCCTTTGAAAAATAAAATAAAATTAGAGAGCAGTAAAACATATGTACCCTTTGTCAAGTTGAAATTTATGAGAAAGTTGGGTATTTATGCTAGTTTAATTTAGAAAGTCCTAAATATACAAGGAGTGTTTTAAGAATTTGATGATTCCTTTAAATTAGGGAACTATATAAAAAAAAAAGAATCCTTTTTAAAATAGGAAACTATTTAAATTCTTTTGGAAAAATTGAAATAAAAGTAAAATCTTTGACCCATTTTTTCATAAAGGCCAATCTTCATTTTATTTCTGAAAAATTCCACCTTTACATGTTTTGTATTTTAAAGGGTTTAATGAAAAATGATCAGTTTGCAAGCAGGTCTTTACAATAACATGTCAATTGACCGTTGCTTTTGAAATCAATCTCTATGTCATACCCAACCCCTACCACAATCCCTCCCCTTTGTTTTTTCTTCTTCAAATTTTGTGATAGTTCTTGCCAATTTTAATGTATAAGTTTTTATTTTTATTTTGTGGGATTATTAGTGTCTTATGCAACATTGTCTTATGGCTTTAATTTTAAGTAAATTTTATTAATGTTGTTGAAATTTGCTCTTTTGGTAGATTTTGGTTGGTAGTGTTATAAGCTTATAGGACCCGTAAGTCTCAACTACTTATGCAGTTAGTTGACAATTTTGTACCAAATACCCTGAAAGTTGGAATATGTCTAGTTGTGATCTTCAAGTGATGCTTGTATTTATGGAATGTGATTTAGTTATTTGAGTGCCACATATGTTGGTCACTTCTTGATATCGCCCTATATGAATAGTTTGAAGAGATGTGAATAGGTTACTACATTGTTTTGGGAGAAATTTTTCCATGATGTGCATTTTGTGTAACAAAGTATGGTGGTGGTGATGTGTTGGTGATTAGGTGTTTTGTGCATAATTTTACTATTGGTTTATCTAGTCTACAAAGCAACTGTAAGATCATGATCAAGACTGTCCACTTCAAGCCACTTAAGACCTTATTTTTCTTTCTGATTTTCCATTTTGTGGTTATCTGAAATATTCTTTATTGAAAAGAGGCTAAGAAGGTCATCCTTTTCTTATGTTGTTGTAGATGACTCAAAATTTGATTTTTGTCTTTCCATCTTAGTTATTGTTTCTTGAATTACTGATTTGTGGTGTGTCACTTTGGTTTTTGCTCTTTCTTCAGATAGTTTTGAAAGTTATTTATACTTGCTACTGTTTTTTAATGAGATGACCTTGTAAATAATTTCCATTTGTAGTACATTGTAACTAGGAGTGGAGATAAGGATTCTTCAATAAGTTTGGAGAATCAATAACTAGTGTTAAACTGCTAATTGGCGTACCTTTAACTTTGCTAGAAGCTATATCAAAGAAAGCAATCATGTCAAATTGATTCATCACTCAAAATGCTTTATATGATCTTTAACTTTGCCAGAAACTCTATGTGTGGAATATGAAGAAATGAAGGGGGAGTTATAAGTTCAACATGTAACCAGTAAAGGATACTTTTAAAATACAAAATATGCAAAAGTTAGAATTTTAAGAAATAAAATGAAGGTTGTCTCTATGGACAAGATGGACCAAATATTGTATTTTTTATTTCAATTTTTCCAATTCTTTTTCCTTTTAAAAATAAAATAATTTATTTTTTAAAAATAATTATTCTATAAATATTAAAGTTTATATTTATAATTACTAAAAATATGTAGTATTACATTCTTTCTCATACACCATGTAATGAAATTTTCCATTCAATTGGGAAATCTTCATTTGCTGACCTTCACTAACTATCCATTTAAAGAATTTGCTTGCATTTCATTCTTAATTTTACCAACAAGAATTCAACTTTTGTTAAATTTATTAAAAATGTCAAACAAAATCATCCATAAAATATAGTTATTGACCAATAAGAACACGCACGGTATTACATCTTAGTGTTTATACTATTCCTTGTAGTGTGCACCACATATTCAAAGCCATGATCGCACAATAGTTTTCGGTAAGAATTGTTACAAGTATAACATGAAGAATAAAAGGAGTTTTAATCTGCAGCGCCATATCCAACTAAAATTATTGTGTGAAAACGAGAGATACAAAGAATTAGAGAAGTTGGGCTTTGGCTTTGAACATATGAAGAAGAAGTAGGGTGATATGATAGAGGATGCCAAATTCGAAGGATTGGTTGAAGCTTTAAAGAAGAATGCTACCATGGGAGAGTTGTTGGCTTATGGAGACACGAATCTTCTAGCCATCAAAGGGGAACATTTGCATGTGCATGATAACATGCAAATGTAAATGAGGATTGGTGGACATAGGGAATAAGTTGGTTTTGCCTATGAGTTTTCTCCCATTTCATTTGATAGGGTTTTTCTCATTTTAGGCATAGGTGTGTTTTGAACTTTCCATTTTCAGATTTTATGATTCTATAATGTGTGGAAGCCATGGAGGTGATGATTGATGGAAGGCCTTGATCAAAAGCTAAAATCTTGGAGTAATTTTCGAAGATTGAAAATTTTGACCAAGGAGGAAAATTTTAAGACAAGGGGAGGTGCTTGTTACAATGAGATGTGCTTATTACATCTTATCGGTGCTTTATTACGACTTAAGTGACATGGCAAGTGACATGGCATGGGTATGGACGTGGCTACACACATGGCATTGGATATTTAGTGTTTTACTTTAAATAAAATAGGATTAGAGTAGTTAAATTGTAATATTATCTTTTTAGGTAGGATAAGATTCTAATTAAGATAAGATAGTGTTAGAGTTTTAGTAGGATTATGTAATAAATAGGTGGCATTATCCTATTGGTTATTAGGAGTCCTTTTAGAAGTAGGAGGCCTAGTCATAATATGATTGAAACTCTCAAGCTATGGGTATAAATAGATGTGCACCCAAGCTTGGAAAAATCAGATTTGGAGATTCTTTTCTATATATTCTTCAATAAACTTAGAGAGTTTGTTGTTTTTCTTTGTGTGTAACAAAGAGTTGTGAATTGGTGCTTAAAGCTTTAGATTCACGTGAGGAAGTGTAGGAATTGAGGGTGCTTTGCTTTAATCAATTCTTAAACTTTCGCCCTAGATTTTAAACCTTTGGTGCGTAGCTTTAGAGGGTTTTCTATCTAGTTCTATCCCTTTTGTGTGGATTAAGGTTTCAATACCTAGATTCACATCAACTTTTGGTGCTCTCGTTGAGAGGATTCGAAGAATACTCAAGCAATATGGATTCCAGTGGTGATGATGCACACGAGATGCCACCAGGCTTCAAAAAAGGTTTAACCTTACAAGAAGCCAAAGCCTTGTGCATGGAACGCGAGTTGAAGGAACTGAAGGAACGTATGAATGAGCTGTTGCAAATCGTGGGGAAGAAGGAAAAGTCCTCAAGCAAAGGTAAACTCTCTTCTCATGAATCTAACTCTAGCGAAAGTGATGGTGAATCCAGTGTTAGAAGCTCAAGGAGGCCTAGCAAGAGGGACCCATCCTCTTCAGGTGATGATGAGGAATCATATAAAGGGCGTAGGAGAAAGAGTTTAAGGGGGAAAGAGGATCAAAGCTTGAGACTTGAAATCCCTGAGTTCAATGGCAGTTTGGACCCAAACAAGTTCCTAGATTGGATCCGTAGAGTTGAACGAATTTTCAGATATAAGGACTATGATGATCATAGATCCTTTAAGGTTGCTGAACTCAAACTCACTTCTTATGCAAGTTTGTGGCTTGAAGGTTTGCAAAAGAAGAGGAGAAAGGAGGGGCGTTCCAAGATCTCATCTTGGACAAAACTAAAGAAGTACATGCAAAAAAGGTTTGTTCCTCAAGACTTTGAACAAAACAATTTTATAAAAATGCATACTTTGAAGCAAGAAAGGAGGTCTGTGGAGGAACACTTGATGGAATTCGAAAATCTAGCCATGGTGTGTGGGCTAGAGGAGAAAGAAGACCACAAGGTGGCTCGTTTTGTGGCTGGGTTAAATGACCCAATCAAGGAAAAGGTGGAATTACAACCCTATTGGAGCTTTGATGAGGTGTGTACAATAGCAACTAGGGTTGAAAGGCAAACACGTAAACCTAGAGGGATCTTTCGATCATTTGAAGCTAAAGGGGTGCGTGAGATGTCTAATATGAAGCCTAATCTCGAGAATTCCATAAAGCCACAATCTTTTGGGAGAGATAAGGGAGGAAGTTCGAGGCCCCCTATGGGAGATCAACGAACTTGCTTCAAATGTAAGGGACAAGGCCATATCCAACGGGATTGTCCCCATGCTAGGATTGCTACTACTCGGAATTGGGAGGAAGATGAAACCTTTGAAGAAGAGGAGCATGAGCTTGAAGAGGAAGAAGGTAACACATCTTTTGAAGTCCTAGAGGAGGATGTGGAGGAGGTGATGCCAGAAACTAGGGGATCTAGCCTAGTATTGCGAAGGGCATTGCAATCCAAGTCCTTACCATTAGAGGAGAGCCAAAGGGAGAAAATCTTCCTCACAAGATGCAATGTCCATGGAAGACTATGTGATGTGATTATAGATTCAGGGAGCTGCACTAACGTGGTTTCTACACTCTTGGTGGACAAGTTGGAGGTGCCTACTCAAATCCATCCTCAACCATATAAGCTCCATTGGCTTAGCAAGTCAAGTGACGTAAAGGTTAGTAAACAAGCATTGATTTCGTTCAAAATTGGCAATTATGAAGATCAAGTGCTTTGTGATGTTTGTCCCATGGATGCGTGTCATATTCTCTTGGGAAGACCTTGGCAATATGACAGATTTGTGAAGTTTGATGGAAGGACAAACATATATGTTGTGAGGAAGAATGCACAAGCCAAAGCATTTGTTTTGAAGCCTTTTATGGCTCTAAAAACTCGTTCTAACAAAGATAATGGCAAGGGAGTGTTATTGGTGGATGGAAGGGAATTAGAGAAGGATGCGAAGGCCAAGGTTGACTATATGCAAAAGCTTCACACCCAAGTGAGAGCAAGAATTGAGAAGGACAATGATATCTATAAGGCTAGAGCTAACAAACACAAGACTCAACATACTTACAAGGAGGGAGACTTGGTTTGGTTACACTTGAGGAAGGAAAGATTTCCTAATCGACGTAAGAACAAGCTTATGCCTAGGTGTGATGGTCCATTCAAAATCATCAGTAAGGTGGGTGATGCATATAAGCTTCAGTTGCCTGGAGACTATGGAGTTCATGCCACATTCAATATAGGCGACTTAGCACCTTATGTGCCTGATGATCAACTTCGAAGTTTGAGGACAAACTCTTTTGAAGAAGAGGAGGATGATATGATAGAGGATGCCAAATTCGAAGGATTGGTTGAAGCTTTAAAGAAGAATGCTACCATGGGAGAGTTGTTGGCTTATGGAGACACGAATCTTCTAGCCATCAAAGGGGAACATTTGCATGTGCATGATAACATGCAAATGTAAATGAGGATTGGTGGACATAGGGAATAAGTTGGTTTTGCCTATGAGTTTTCTCCCATTTCATTTGATAGGGTTTTTCTCATTTTAGGCATAGGTGTGTTTTGAACTTTCCATTTTCAGATTTTATGATTCTATAATGTGTGGAAGCCATGGAGGTGATGATTGATGGAAGGCCTTGATCAAAAGCTAAAATCTTGGAGTAATTTTCGAAGATTGAAAATTTTGACCAAGGAGGAAAATTTTAAGACAAGGGGAGGTGCTTGTTACAATGAGATGTGCTTATTACATCTTATCGGTGCTTTATTACGACTTAAGTGACATGGCAAGTGACATGGCATGGGTATGGACGTGGCTACACACATGGCATTGGATATTTAGTGTTTTACTTTAAATAAAATAGGATTAGAGTAGTTAAATTGTAATATTATCTTTTTAGGTAGGATAAGATTCTAATTAAGATAAGATAGTGTTAGAGTTTTAGTAGGATTATGTAATAAATAGGAGGCATTATCCTATTGGTTATTAGGAGTCCTTTTAGAAGTAGGAGGCCTAGTCATAATATGATTGAAACTCTCAAGCTATGGGTATAAATAAATGTGCACCCAAGCTTGGAAAAATCAGATTTGGAGATTCTTTTCTATATATTCTTTAATAAACTTAGAGAGTTTGTTGTTTTTCTTTGTGTGTAACAAAGAGTTGTGAATTGGTGCTTAAAGCTTTAGATTCACGTGAGGAAGTGTAGGAATTGAGGGTGCTTTGCTTTAATCAATTCTTAAACTTTCGCCCTAGATTTTAAACCTTTGGTGCGTAGCTTTAGAGGGTTTTCTATCTAGTTCTATCCCTTTTGTGTGGATTAAGGTTTCAATACCTAGATTCACATCATAGGGGGTTGAAGTTCTGGGATTATAAAGAAATAATGAGGAAGACGAACGGTCATAAACCGCCATGTTAACTTTATTACCTTTAGCAAACTGGATATTTTTTTATTTAACTCTTTAAAATATAAGGACCCCTAAAAGTCGTATTTTTAAAAAATAAAAATAAATATAGGTCTTTATTAACAATACGTGTCAAATGTTATATTTTTCTTTTAAAATTTTCCTGATATTTGAAAAATAAATTCTAAAATCATGAATATTATTCATATTGCATTCTTTAATAAAAACATCAAGTGTGGATTAATGAAAATAAAAAACAATAATAATTATTGCTACCTTAAATATAAATAGATCGAAATATTCCAAATTATCCCCAAACCCCAACTCAATTCTGTAAAGATCCAAACTTTTGTATTCTGGAGCACTTAACTTATTTAATTTCTATACATTCTACAAAAGAATTATCCCAAATTATTACTCAAATTACTAGTAATCAATAAAAGCATAAAATCACAATTCCCTAAGCATCATATTAAGAAATGTGAACCAACAAAAATCAAACAGAAAACAAATACGTAAGGAAAAATACACACCAACACATGATCAACATATTGTCAACTTATACGATTAGAAATTAAAACAAAAAAAATTAGGATACAAGTACTAAGAAATTAACACTGAATCTAAAAAATTTATTCAGCGAATACTATTAATTCACACTAAATGCAAAAAATTTATTTAATAAAGAGTAATAATTCACACAAGATAAAACCAAATATTATAATAATTGAGCAATTATATATAGACATCAACCCTAAGGGAAATTTCATGAAAATTATAAATTATAAATTATATCAAATAAATTTAGCCAAACCCCAAAATACTAGCCACTTTTGTATAATTGATAAAATTATACATTTTTGAGAATTAAATAAATTGCATTTTAGAAAACGATAATTACAACAAAAAACAAAAGGAACTAATGAAAAGACAATTAATTTGATCGTTTTTGAAATTATGAGAATTTTGGAGATAGGAAAAGAGAGGAAATAAAAGAGGATAATTTTAAATTTGAAAATGAAAAATACCTAAAACTATCTAACCTTTGGAAAGACTAGAAAAAAAAATGCATGGCACATGTACTTAAAAGAGCAAAACACTAAAAAGAAAAAGAAATAAAACTATACTAAAAAAATGGAAGGAGAATATATAGAAAAGAGGGAAAGACTAAGAAAAAAAAACAAGAATATAGTTGTACATTGTAATAAATGCAAGAATGAGGTCAAATGTGGGCATTGTGTCAAAAAAATGCATTGTAAATACACTATCCAAAATTAAATTTTTTTTTTTTAAATATAGTATAAATTTTATTGTATGTTTCCAATTTTAACATGAGGTCTATTTTCAACTTTCCAAGAAAGTTAACACAACTATTAAACTTCATATGCATGATCACAAATTGACTTATCCATTTTTATCGGTTCCATACTTTGACTTTCTAATCTTTCTATGGTCATCCATAAAAATAGCCATGTCCTTACACTTATAATTTTTAATTCTTTTTTCCCTATCCTAGTCATTACTCACTAGTCAAGTGCTCAAAAAAAAAAAAAAAAGAAAAAAGAAAAGTTTGGTGGAGAAACCTTATCCAAAAAAATCTCCGACTAGCTAACACACAGTATAAAAAGAAATAAACCAAAACCCTCACATAATTACACGTGTAAAATCCCAACCAATGGGAGAACTTGGCTAGATGCGATGCCGACCTTTCGGCTTATAGGCACCGCGCATCGAACCTTCAAGAATCTGGACCCCACAATTTTATCCATAACAACAACAGCCTCGATCTCTCATATGTGTTCACATTTCACACTTCACTAAGCCCACTTACGTCCAAAACTGCTGACGTGTCTAATATAACTTTCCAGCTCATCCCTCACATGACGACACTACCCCTCTGACATCCGTACAGGACAAGCACAGCCGCCGTAAACGACGAAAGGGGGCAATTCCGTAGTTTCAGCCCTTATTGTTAATAATAAGAATGATACAGCCAGGTACATTGCACCACGTAAATTACACGTGGCTTATACTCCTCTTCCACGTCATTACCACACGCCACCTTTATATAAAGAAGCAATCTCCGCGATTGACATCTTTGTCTCACACAAATACAAATCCCCGAGTTAACTCACTGAGTCGTTGATCCTCTATCCCCGAGTTCTAGCAAAATGGTACACAGAATGATGGAATTCCCGGAGCCGAATCGGAAAAAACTGAAGGTCAAGACGGAGTTCGATGAATCCGGCGACCCCACTTATGGGTTCCTATCCAAACGACCAAAGTTTGAGGTTTTTGACGTTTTATATAATTAATTTTGATTTATTTTTTTTGTTTTTGTAATGGAGGTGAATAGTAAGGGTGTGTTTGGATGGATCAGGAAAGAAAAGGAGGAGGTGGGGTATTGGAGTACAATCCATTGGAAGAGCCGAGTCCTCTTGGATTAAAGCTGAAGAAGAGTCCATCATTTTTGGATTTGATTCATATGAAATTGTCTCAAGAGAAGAGTGCATCCTTAGCCAAAACTCTTGCTAGGAAAGAAAAGGCTGATAATAATAAGCTTAAGGCTTCTAATTTTCCTGCCACTTTGCTCAATATTGGCACTTGGGAGGTATTTTCGATTTCATTTTCATTTTATGTATCTATAGGCTTAATTACGCGGTGTTCCGTGTTTGTGAAGGGTTTTGTTACGTGTAGCCGTAAATAGGTATCAAGGTTGACCATATTTTTTTTTATAAGTTTAAAAGTTTGTCACAAAGTTATGAAAAGGTTTTGCTACACGTTGGCCTAGCGGCTATGTATATAAAGTATTCAGGTTTAACTATATGTTATAAAATATTATTTTTGTTTTTATTTTGGAGTTCATGACAAAATTTTGATTCTGAAAAGGGTTTGCTAAACGTAGGCCTAAAGGCTACGTATGAGCTCTAACTAAGTCTATGTGTCCCAAAATAATGCTTTTATGTTAGTTTCGAAATTAATGACAAAATCGTGCATTGATAGGTGTGATCAGTGGTTAATTATGTTATATTGGTTTTAAAGAAATCTGATTGACATAGCTACTTTGAATTCATTTTGGGCTATAATGTGTACTAAGGTGGCTATTGTTAGAAAATGGGTTGTTGAAGGAGTGGAAGTTTGAATTTGGATGTTGTATATGTGTGTTATTATATGAGCATTTAAGATGAGTTGTCGTTTTTGTTCCTTTTGTGCTCTGTATCTGAGTCTGATGGAAGGTTCTGTATGTGATTGTAGTATAAGTCGAGATATGAAGGCGATTTAGTGGCGAAGTGTTACTTTGCTAAGCACAAGCTCGTATGGGAAGTTCTTGATGGTGGACTTAAGAATAAGATTGAGATTCAGTGGTCTGACATTGTGGCTATCAACGCAAATTATCCTGATAATGAACCTGGGACACTAAATGTTGTGGTAAGCTAAGTAATGAGCAATGCTACATGCTATGATTTATGAATAACTCCGATTTTGTTTCGTTTTTTTGTATTGCTGCTTGTTTTAGTTGTTGTTGTTGTTAATGTATCATGATGGAATTTGTTATGTTCTGTATCAGCTTTCTCGGCAACCTCTATTCTTTAGAGAAATTAATCCGCAGCCAAGGAAGCACACTTTGTGGCAGGCAACAACTGATTTCACTTGTGGACAGGCTTCACTCCATAGGTATATCTACTGCAACTTACAAGCTCATTGACTGCTGGAGAAAATCGAGTTTTCGTTCCAATTCTTTATGATTTAGCTTCTGTTGTTCATCTATGCTTTGACTGGATTTAATCCTTGTGTAATATTATGAGAAAGGTTGATGACCAAGCTATCTATCTGAAGCATAACTCTCTAAGTACTATATTGACCGCTTCAATATTAAATATGGGGGTCATATTCTATGTTATTGCTAATGATCAGAAGGTTCACAAGTCTGTCAAACTTCATTATCTTATTTTAGCAAATACCTGTCTCATGGTGTCTTAAGTAGAACACTAGTCAATTATCAATCGAAGAAAGGCTGTAAGCTGGTTAAAATTTTGTTGTATAGATATATCTGCTGTTTCAGCTGCTACTCTTACATTTCTGGTCTTTCATGTGAGAAAGTTCACTTGCTATAAATGAACAAGACATGATTATGTTACCAAATGGACAAGCCAAGTTCAATCTTCACTTTCTTAACTTGATAGCTGTCTATGGGGTACAAGGTATTTTTTTTTTTTTTTCATTACATAAAATTGGGCAGTTTATAAATAGAGTGAGCAGGCTCAATCATGTTAGGGAGTGTATAGTAGTGTAATTCCTCATATAGGCTAATGTCACGACATTCTATATCATGTCCGACTAACAGGATATCCTAATAGAAGTATGAAAGCAAATATCACATAAAGTTAAGTGTTTTTGAGAGCTAGGGAAGGTTAGAATCCTTATAATACTAAGACAGCAGAAAGCTTATTTTCAGGATCAATTTGAAGTAATGGTTTCAATGAGATAGAAACCGCTGTCTGTGTCACTTGATCTGGATTGTGTTGGAAGTATATTTCCCCTTTTGAGGCTTTTCTTTTTTATTTAGTTTAACATAAAGGTATTGTTTTATGTTATTGAAGGTGATTCCCCTGTTTCAAAAAATTCAGCGTTTAGGGTTATAGTGTGTAAGCTGCCCTGAAAAGTTTAAAATAAATGGGTTGATTGATTAAAGCATATTCCTATGACATGGCACCGAGGGGAAAAGAGGTGGGTCAAAATAGGGTTGAAACTTTTTGTTATGCAACAGAGTTCAGAGGAGGTTTTAACGTGGAGTTGCATACTTGTTTTAATAAGTGATTAAAACTTGGCCCTGTACCATTTAGAGATTACCTCTTGTGGAACACATGGCTTAGTAAGTCATTCTTGTAATTCAAACGAGAATAGCCACTTTCTGAAAGCTAGTTCTTGCCTTACTTTTTGGAGCCCTCTGCTGTTTGCCTCCCTTTGTGAACCCTTGCTTTCTCAGTTTTTTGCTTGCTCTTTGTGCATCATAGTACTTGCATTGCCTTTACCACTAATTTTCAGCAACTAGATTTCCTGTCTTCTATCTTAGTAACTACTATGTCCTGTAGATTTTACGCTCTGGATTGACCAAATTGTTTCATTATCTGAATTCATTACACTATACTATTTTGATTGTCTTAGGACCCTGTTATTAATTAGCTATGCCTGACCTCTTGCATTGATGGGTGATATCCATGATAGCATCATGTGGTTTAAGAAATTTTGGCATATATATAGGATGATAGCCCACACAGCTTACACTGTTATGAGCTGTGCGCCTACAGAATAAAACTTGGAATGGTTTGATACCTTTCAACAAGAAGAGGGAGCTATTAATACTTGTCTTTTCAACATAAAAGGGTGTTCTAACGCCTTTATTTTTTGTTGCAGGCAACATTTTCTGCAGTTTCCCCAGGGGACTTTAGGAAAGCATTTTCAAAAGCTCATTCAGTGTGATCCTCGCCTCAGCTTTCTAAGTCAACAGCCAAAGATGGAATTAGATACTCCATACTTTCAATCAAGGGTTTCCCTTTTTGGTGATCAAAGTGACCCTGAACATGGTTTTGAATTGAAGACTATAGGGAGATTCAGTTTATCAGGCATCAGAGATACTGTTTCAGTTTCTGGACTGTCTTCTTCAGATATTGAGAGCCAAAACCCTATTGGCTCATCTACAGAGAACTCGCAAATAAATCCTCAGCTCATTCCAGGTATTTGAACTGGCATGCACCATATTTTGCTGTCTAACTTTGCCCCTGCTTGTATGATTGGATACTAGCTTTGGTAAGGGTTTATAAATCCTTCCTTTAGGTGGGGCCAGTAATGATTCTTGTGGTCGACTTCTGGTCTGGGGACTAGGTCAACCAAATGATCTTACTTGCTCGACTTTTGCACATGCTATCTTTCTGGTCCGGAAAAATAGTCACGTTAGAATGGAAACCTGTGATGTCTAGATATTGTGGGCGCAGGATATTTCATATTTGTTTTTTTTCTCCTGTTGATGTTTAGTCATAGATCATCTAGTAAATCCTCTCTACACTCTACCGACAAGTTTGTGTTGTCTGTGTGTATATGGATCGATATAGTCTGAAACTCTGAATGCTCTAAGATCTTGCCCAACAAAGTGGTTGCTTGCCTAGCCTGGTTCAGGCCAATCTTAGCCCAGTATTCCCTATTCCAGTATTTGTGGCAAGAGGACATTTTGCCATTTTATGGTGGACTTGTAGTTTTTTAGTCTTGTTACTCCCAATCATGAAGCATTACTTAAAGTAATAAGTTAACTCATGGAAACTCTACTAATGTCACAGATATGTATGTGATGGAAGGAGATGTCAGCAGCAAGTATAACGATACTGATGGACTCAAACTTCTGAACCAGATCAAAGTTCCTGGTCTTAATCCGTCCATGTCTGTAGGTGATTTTGTTAACCATATTGGTGACCGTATAACAGAGCAGATGAGATATGACAATCGTAACCTTACGATCAATGAACCTCAAAAGTGGGAAATTCTTGAGGAGATCACTCAATACCTACTAAATGACTCTCAATGTATAACAAGTTCTGATGAAAAAGGTATCATGTCAAGAGTGAATTCCCTTTGTTGCCTTCTGCAAAAGGAAGACGTTGGAGCTCAGAATGCGCAGGTCAGCTTAGAGAGTGTACGAGATCTGGCAGTTGGCAGTAATATACCTGCCAAACAATTGTGTGAAAAAAAATCTGCAAAGACTGGTTTTGCTGCGGGAAGTGAGACTGGCACAAGCAGTGAATTCCAGCAAGGGACAAGCATGTCAAGGAAGGATTCTGTTGGCGAACTGCTTCTCCATCTTCCAAGGATAGCATCTCTGCCGCAGTTTCTGTTCCCCGAGGATTCAGGAATCAAAGGTAGATAGCACATTTGGGATTGCTCCTTAAAGACGGAGGCAAACTAGAGAAGTGTAAATCTCTTGTAAATATGTGTTTTCTATACCTGAATATGGCAGCTGCAGGTTTGATAAACTTGTACAAATTATGTTTATGTATGGATCTAATTGATGTCTGTCTTCTCACTTGAGCGAAAATAGTAGCTAGAGCTGCCCATCACAAGATCACAATGAGTTTTTCTCTCTTTATTATTATGTAATGATGACATTTTTTTTTGATGTCCTTCAATGTGCTTCTCAAGTAGTGGAAACCAAAAGCACCAATATTTTTGAATGTCTCAACTTCCCAGAATATCTTGGAATTTCTCGAGTCCTTAATTTCATGAAGCAGCTAAGAACTTGCTTACACCACAACGCAATAGCCTTTAACTATGTGTTCAAATTCCAGAAAAAACATATTCAAAAGAATCCAAACATTACTCAGGAACCTACTAAGGCTAATCTGCATCCTTCCCTCCAGCTTCATTTTCATGTACATCAACATGTTAATTTGATCCTGCAGCATTGCGTTTTCCCTCTCAACATCAGAGCGCTTTCGTTTTTCTTCTAGAAACTGGATTTGTAAATGCTCTAGTACCCGAGAGTCTTCATCCAGCTGCTCACTTAACCATAAATCTCACGATCCTGCACAAATAGCTAACCTGTCAATCACTCTTACACTATACAGAGTGGATGCCTTTTATTTTTGTACCAGTGAAAATATTAGGTACAGTAATCAACATTTTGGTTAAGGAATGGTTAAAGAGCATTTTCATGATCTTCTAGCATGAGTTCTCTCATGTAAGATCATATCGATTGGTACATTCTGTTCCAGGCTTACAGTTTATTAAAACAGGTTTTCATGCTCTTTTACAGTTTTAGTAAGGTTTTTTTTTTCTTCTTTTTTTTTCCTGCTTTTAAAGATGGGCAAGGACTTAAAAAAGCACCTTGCGATTCATTTCCTGTATGGTAGTCCTCCGCATGATCTCTACAACATCGACATTCACTAACTTCGGCCTCTTAACTATCAACCAGCCCATTGGATGTGCTATTGTAGAATCGAAGTCTGTTGGAGGAAGAAGGCTCTCATTTGAGAGTCGTTTTCTTGAGAGATTATCAATAGGTTCCAGCGGTTCAAAGAGTGGCTTTCTTCTCTCAGAAAGAACAGTAGCTGGTGGAGTGGAGTCCAGTTCCTTCTCTTTTGGATTTTCATGTTTTGCTGGTGATTCAAAAATTGGCTCATCTCTTGGGTTGGTCGTATTCAGCGAACTTGCTGTCACAAGAATAGTCTTGAGGAACAAAACTTAGCAGAAATAATATTGTAGGAACAGTTTTTATTGCACACATTCATTAATGTCAATCAAGCAGATCACAGCTTCAACAAACTTCAGAATAAACAACATAATGTATAATTTAAGCTGTCAAACACAGATATAGGATCAAGCATATTTTAAAAACTTTGTGAGCCTAATGGGATAGATTCATAGAAATAGTATCTCTAGATTTCTCCTCCATGTATTGACATCTATATATTAATTTAATTTGAAGGAGAGTAATGGCGCGCCACTTAGCAATGCAATATCGTTACCTGACGCATATCAGGCCACCTAAGATGGCGTATTAATCTAGTGCAAACATTTTTTATACTGTCAAATTTGTTTTAAAGAGTACTTTAAAACAAAATCCCTTCATTATATGTTCTAAATCCCTTCATTATATGTTCTATTAAAGCGACAAATAATAAACTACGCTAGAAATGATTGTGTATAATGGGAATAGTTAAACTCCGACCAATGTAGTATTAGTTACATAATAAGTGTTTTTTTTGTAGTCCCTCACATAATTAGTGTAGGAGATTCGAGCTGCGGTTTAGCCTAATCTAACTAAGTAAATTATGTAGGGGCTTTTTTTAAGTGCTAAGGGTCTGAAACCCAACTAAGTATCGGGTGGACAATTCGATGAGTGAATTGCCACTAGAGAGCCCGATTTTTGCGACTCAACCTTCTCTTTTTGGTGAAGCAAATAAGTGCCCTACTATTTTGCACATCGGTAAGGATTGACTATGCGGCTTCAGAGACATCGAATGGGTTAAGGAGTTGCCACCAAACATTTAATGGGCTATTTGGAAACCCTGGGGTTTGAATCCCTTAATGACTCACATAAGTGATCTGTGAACCATGAGAAGGTCCTGAAATGAACAACTTATTTTAATCCAAGAGTGCATATAAAACAATTTGCTAGAGATGGAGAATGAGTAAGTTTTAGTTCCTAGGCAAACATGCAAAATCAAAGCAAAGCACACTCTAGATTTGGTCAATTTGCCAAGTTAAGAATTATGCACAAAAATCTAGGGATGGTGACCATTTGGTTAAATATCCATAAGATCAATGGGTACCTATGTTCGGTTACCCATTGTTTATCTTATAAGGCGTGATATTTAATCAATAGGTCTTGATTATAAGCATAAGTTAGTGTGATCATGCAAATGCAATACAAAGTTAGGATTATGTATAAAAGTGCATAATTGAAATAAAGTCAATGGGTTAGATTAGTTAGGATGCAAGGTAAGTATTACACATAATTTTGATGAGTTGAAGATTTGCTAGTCAAATGAAGATCGAGGCCTAGAGATACCTTTCTCCATTTCATACTTCAACTAAAGAGGCAAGAGTCTAGTTCAAAAGGCATTTTGGTTTAGCCTTAGAACATCATTGACAAATAGAGACATAAATAAGATCATGGTATGAATTATGATGCTTAAACAAGAAATAACCATTAAGGATAACATCTAAATGTATATTAAAGTGTGATGTATACCTAGGGTTTACTTATAAAAATGGGTCAAGTGTTGATTGAGTCTAGAGAGAATGGAGATGTCCAAATCTCTTCATCATAGACTAAAGTAAAAGAGGCAAAGAGACACAGTATAACTTGCAATAAGTAGAATGCAAGGGAGAAGGGTGCTTGAGAGATTAAGAGGAGACCAAAGTATGGAGATGATTCCTCGAATGAAGTGCTCAAAGTTAAGATTTTAAAGCTTAACCTAGTGAAGTAGGAGTTGCTACTAGCTCTTCAGATCATAGGTAAAAGAGACATTGAAATAAATTGTATGAGATGATCACAAGAGATCATCAAGGGTGATGTATTTTTGGTTGATCAATGCTCATCAAAAGTGGCAAAAGGATTGAAAAAGAGTGTTCCTATGAGAGGGGTTTGCACCTCACACAATCATCACAAAAAGAGTCCAATCTAAGGGTCTTAAGTAGATGGAAACTACTAGATCTAAAGCCTAGAAGGTGAATGGAGTGAAAGTAAATAAAGAAATAAAGAAAAAGAGTAGATTGAGAGGGTCCCTGGTGTTTACCATTGAGGAGAGTCTTTTTTCTTGAGTCTTTGCTTGAATATGTGTTGAAAGGGTAAGATTTCCTTGCTTGTTTGTGTCAAATTTTCTTAGATTTATCATTGGTAAGTATGAAGGATCTTTGAGAGGCTTTAGTAGTGTTTGAGAGTGTATTAGGAATATATTTTGGCAGAGTGTCAACTCTTAAGATTGGGAGAAATGCCATAGCTTTGGTCATTAAATTAGGGGGTATTTATAGGCAAATAAAAGTCGGATCCTGAGCGTCAAACGCTAGGTTCGAGTGCCATACACAGGTAGAGCGTCAAACGCTCAGTGTTCGTGTGTTAGATGATCAAAAAAGGAATCTTTTGCTCGGATGAAGAGAGGCTTGAAGTGGGACATGAGCACTTTTGGATGACGCATAGAGGCGGTGCGTCAAGCACTGAGGCCAAGCGTCAGAGGCTTGAAGAGGATGTTCTGGAACAGAGTAGAGACAAAACTGAGCTGGCATGAGCCATGCCGCCCAAAGGGTGGGTGTTTGACGCCCTATCTGGTGTTGGACGCCCACCTTGTCGCTTGCTATGCGCTCAATGCTTGCTTCGTGCATTAGATGCTTGCTATGCGCTGGACGCTTGAACTAAGAGTTTGATGTTGGGACTCAGCGTTGAATGCTAGATCCTGATAGTGATTCATTTCTTGCATTCAATGCATGAGCTTTAGGGTTTGCACGGGATTGAGGTTTGATTTTTGATGGATTTTAGGTAATGTATTTGGGCCAATTTTGTGTTTGGGCTTGGGCTTGGGCTTGTGTAGGCCTTTTTGGGCTTTGTCTTTGAGGTTTTTTGGGATTACATGCACTCAACTCAACCCAAGCAAAGTTCTTCCTGCAAGGGTTGGTTCGTCATTGGACCACTATACGGGGAGACACGATTTCGTGTTTATAGAAGCCCCCATTCTAACTAAGTATTGGATAAAGATGATAGTCAAAGTATGACTCAGGAGGAGGAAGATTTGAGACGTTTAGCAATCTCAAACCTTCCTTCTAACACCGGTACCTGGAAAACAAATAAGGGTTAGTCTGTTGTACCTACCTGTCAGGTGCAATTGGGTTAATTCCGTTGAGGATGGGAACTTGCGTCGATTGGCATGAATGACAAGAGTTAGAGTCTAGGGCTATACCGCTAGGGAGACTGGTGTTGACTAGGAGCCGCTACTGAGATGACGCGGTGTATGGATCTGCTTGCTATGCCAATTAGAATCTGCTACCGAGATGTCGCGGCTTATGTGTTAGCCTGATGCGCAAACAGGAAAGTTGTTGTCAGGGTAGCACGACTTAGAGACATGGTGTGCTGTGCCAATGGGGAGTCGCTATCAGAGTGGCGCGGTTGAGAGACATGGCCTGCTGTATCAGATGGGAACCGCGGTAGAAGCATAAAATTAAGAAAGGACGGAGTCTGGTGCTCCTTACGCCCATGAAATTCAATGAGGAGGCTTTAGCTCTTTGAGAGGGTGCTACCCTACTCCACTAGGGAGTTTGCATTTATATTGGTCCTTGAACTCATGCTGATCCACAACTTTTGACGATTTAGCTCGGTTTCTGGTTGATTCGGCTATTGAAATAATCGATTTGAAGGGCTTACTACCTTCAGCCTTTGTTGGGGGTAAATGAACTTTGTTGGGGAATTTTTTCAATTTGCGTTTCTACTGAGGAGGTCTTGCTTGAGGTTTTGAATAACTTCTGAGGGCATTTTCCCATTTTTATCCTTGGTGAGGATGCTTATCCATTGGGGATTTTAATATGCTGGGATTTTCATCCGCGGGGGAAGAGTTTTTCTTGTGAGGCAACTTCGTGGGTAGAAGGATTTTAGCTAGTTCCACTGAGGATTAAAACCCTTAGATGATCCACTAGGGATTTTTGGTTGAGTCCACGGTTGCCTTGATTTTCTTAGCGTATTGTTGGGACCCTCCCGAGCCATTGCATATTATGGGGACACCTCCTAAGCCTTAAGCTAATCAACATATTATAGGGACGCCTCCCAAGCCATCGTGACAGAGTCATTGGGTCATTAAAATATTTATGAGTCATGTAGGGTCGACCCTGCTTTTAATCGACATCTGGAATGCCACTTTTGTGTTTCAGGGGCATAGTGGTGAGCCCCCGGTTTTTGATGTGTTTGTTGAAAGGGTTTACCTTTTTTGGTTTATTTTTGGTTATTAGGTTTTTCTAGGGGCACCACCCTTTGGGAGATTTGTGGCTTTTTGCATTTGGCTTTGAAGTTTTCAGGTTTGCTAGGGTTAGAAGAAAATATGGTTTAGAAAATGTAGAGTTTTCTTAGTGTTTTTTTTTGTGGTAAACGAGAGCCTTGAGCTTCCTTGCACAGATTTCTAGCTCTGCTATGGTAATTCTTTAGGGAGATGTCAGGGTTCTCGAAGAAGAGGCCCTAGAGGCCTTCAAACGGGAGATTTTAGCCCCCAACATCATGCTTGCTTGTGCTCTTATGTTATCTAGTTTTCAGGATGATGGCTTGATTGCTGATTAATGCTTGATGAATGATTTGCCTACAAGGTCAAGATTCTATCTTTACATAGGTTTCAGGATTGTGGTTGAGTTGGTTGCAGCTTAGATTTACATAGATTTGGAAACTTGGGTGATTTTTCTATATGCGATTGCAATAAGGTTTGACTTATGATGCATGTGTCTAATGCAAATGAGGCTTAACATGATGAACGCATGATTTTGTATGGAAGGAAAAGAAGAATTTTTTGGGGGAAGCTTTTAAGAAAGTTTTGCGAAGATTTGGCAAATTTTTTTGTGTGGCTAAGAGGCATTAGGTGCTTTCATGGGATAGAGGTATCCCTTTTTGAGTTTGAAGGGGATACAATGATTTTTGGGACTTTTCCACATGGGAGGTAGCTTGATTTGCTGTTTGAGCAAGCCGAATGATTTGTAGATGTTGTCCTTATCAAAATCAAACGAAGTTTGAATGACTAGAATCTAGGAGGAGTAGGGTGTGTCATCAATGGAGAGGTTTGTGAAGCTGATGAAGCAGGTTAAAGAAAGGTTCACCAAAGGCACGAAAAGTGGCTAACCAATTCGGGTTTTTAGGTTGGGAGATAAAATTGTGAAACGAAAGAGAAATGGTTTTGTTTAGATTTAAAACCATTTTCTTTGTCTCTTATGATTTAGACTTCTCATTCTTAAAGATTTGAAATTAAGTTTGTTTGAATTATGAGGTGCCATTAAATTTTTTAAGGACTACATTTAATTTACAAACTTAAAATCATTTACCAAGACTAAGAGCCAAAACAATCATGGAGGAACAAGCTGCAACTTAGCATAAAGTCATGGTATATCATGTGATTGAAGAAACTCGAGTTGCTTAATACAGGAGCACTTTTGCATACACAATGAAGATGATCTTTTGAATGCAAAGTTGATTATTATTTGTGTGACCGGGCCTCAAAAGAGGTTGCCTACATATCCTTTCAAAGAAATTAGGTCAAAACGTAGCTCTATTGCTTTCAAAAGTCTCACTTAGGTATTCAAAACTCATTTTTGCTTGCTTTAGAGGTTTCTGCTCATATTTATAAACCCGTGACTAAGGTAAGACTAGATATGTTTCTTTTCAAAAGTTTCTTTCATACTTAAAATTCGAGACAGTGCATTTTAGAGGTTTCCTTTCAGATTCAGAAACACATAAGGCGTTGTACTTTAGAGGTTCCTTTTCAGATTTAGAAACACATGATTGTGGTCGGGCCTCTGGTAAGGTTTCCTATGTATCGGCCATGGGAATTAGTCCTAAACGTAGCTCTACATATGATGAGGCTAGGTCATTTGCATTTCAGAAACTTCATTCAGATTTAAAGCTCAGGACATTGTACTTTAGAGGTTTCTATTAGGATTTGGAAACACATGGTTATGGCCGGGCCTCTGGTAAGGTTGGCTACGTATCTACTGCTAATGAACGAGGGCAAGATGTGTTTTGTCAACTAGAACGTCGATGTGGGGTAACGGAAACCTGTCTTTTGGACTAGCCCAGTTTAGATTTCGGTAATCCATACAAGTTCGGACTCTGCGGTCCTTTCTCTGGAACAAGTATAATGTCTGTTATTCAATCAGAGTTGTTGCAATTTTGATGAACCTGGCTTCTAATTGTATCTTTGTCTATCACTGGCATATATGGGTAGGGCCAAGAAAAGACATCGATGCATTCTAAGCAATTGTATTTGCTCTACGCATTCTTTAGGGGTTAACGCTAGCTCACTTTGCACATGCTTTAGCTCCTTTTTGGCACATGTTAATCTTTTCTGTTTATTTGATTTAGGTGATTTGATTTTAAGTTCTTCCATTACTTTAATAAATTCAAAGTCATGTTCATTAGAGACAAAGCAATTGGTACGGACCAGGTTGTAAGAAAAAGAAATAAATAGAAAAAGCAATGTTTATTGATTGATTTCAGGGGTTGTTACATTAAGGGAGGATTTATGTTCTTCACTATGTAACAAAACCTACACAAGCCTAGACTCATTGCATTCGGACTCGATTAACTCCGACTTAGACTCAAACTACGACTCCGATGACTCGACTCATTCAACTTTGGGCCTTCTCTAATGACAATCTTCACCTTCTTGCCATTGGGAGTTGTGATATTTGATGTCTTCTTTCATCCATATACCATGTCAAGAACTAGCACTATCATCGTTTCCATATGTGCCATATCTTGAGTTTTGTGACAAGATGATTTTCCCGTTTAGTGATGGGATCTTCTTGGAGATGATCAAGGAAGATAGGTTACTCGCTAAGCCATCCTCCTAGACAAGTATTGATTAAGTCATTTATTGTTGTTGTTATAGGTGTCATCTTAAGGTGCTAGAGCCTCAAGAATATGGGTTTCATCATTGTCAGAATCGGAAAGGGAGTCGGTTTTAGTTTCGTTCCCCATCCATTGCTCATCGCCTGGAGCGACATGATTCTTTGCGAGGTCATCTTCAATGTTAGTGTCAATGCTGTAGGCAAATTCGAAAGATTCGAGACCCAAGTACTTCATGTGGCACTAGTAGAAAAAGGCTTATTTGCTTCAGTTCAAAAGACTTATTTGCTTTGGTTATATAGGCGAAGCACTTATGAAATAGTACAATTGCTTTTGTTCCAACACCGCAACAAATAATCCTCAATTGCTTCGGTTTTAAAACCGAAGCAAATAATCCTTTTTATATTCAGCAAAATATAATCCTTATTTGCTTTGGTTACAAGCAAAACCGAAGCAAATAATGGATTGTGTTTTTTTTAAAAAAAAGTTTAAACGGTACAAATATATAATATAGGAAGCTTATGACTATTTAAAAAGATCAGAACATAAACTATTTCATTAATAGTAGATTGCCACAATGTACATACAAATAAAGAACCTATATGTCAAAAGATATAGAAATTAAACTCTTCAAAATTCTCAAAGTTTTTACAATATATCACTAGAGAACGTGTATTCATATATCCTATTTCCCATTACCATTCTTAACACTGAGCTAGCAATCGCTCTTGGAAGTTAGGAAATACCCTGCCCAAAGTTCTCGAGTTTTGCTCAACTCTTCATCGGCGTATAGTGTTGTTCTTGTTAAAAACTGAGAAATAATGACATTTCAATTAATTTAGTTAGTAAGAATCAACTAGAACCATAATGCATAATATAAACATATGCACCAACAAATTCTACGCAAGAGATTGAGTATAAATTTCGATAGAGTCCTATTTGTTAAAAGGACCATTCACAAATTTTTAATATGTCTAGGTACCTGTTTATAAACACCAATAATGACAATATTATCATACAAGGGCCGTACCACATAGTACAAGGGCCAAAAGACTTAACTAACTCCATGACGAGAATAATCTTCAATTGAAAACAAATAAAACACAATCCAAATATTCTTTTCTTGTTTCAAATTCAATTCTATTTTATCATTCCCCATCTTAATTAATTCAAGTGTGAAAGTTTAGCAAACATACCTGACTACTATGATGTGTAGTAACTATTTCAAAGACAAATCATGATGTAGTTTCAACACTCGGAACTTCCCACTTACTGAGGGCACTACACTATATAAGCAAAAATAATTAAAGTGTAAGAAAATCAAAGAATATATCTTTAACTTGAAATAAACTTGTCATGTAAAAGTATATATACCTTAGCCGAAGTCCAGTTTCACTTGTTTCATATTCTATACCAGCCAATAGTCACTCTGTGACTTTGAAAAGCTCAAATGTATCCAAAACAAAAGACATGGTTATGTAGGAGTATAAAATCAAATGGTACAATATAGACTTAAGTGGATCAAATGAAAAGTTTTTAACACTTACGTATTCATTGGTTCCTTAATGGCTAAGTTTCTTTTTTTTTTTTTAAGAGGATCGAAAATATGGACCGTCCTTTTCTCTAAGCAAAGTACGAAGAGGACGCAGTGATAACTATTTGTAAAATGGTATGCTTTAAATTTATGTTTTGCGAAAATTTCCAATACACCAAACAAGTTATTGTAAGTCTCAAAAAAAGTTCCAATACACCAAACAAGTTATTGTAACTGATCCAAGTGAAAATTCCTTCAAAAAACAATTAAATTTAAAGGCTAAATTAAATAAAAGAATAAGGAAAAAGGGGAGACAACAACATAAACAACAAGATGAAAGCCTTTATCCCAAAAGGAATGGGTGATTACGGTAGCAAAAAAGATAACCATTAACTATGAAATCTCTATGGTCTATGCCCCTCATGCTTTTAAGTAACCACGAAGCACACACATTATAAATAATACTCAACGTGAAAGATGGGGGTGTTTTTATTTGAGCACATGAAAATAACTTATCATCTTGGGATGAATGCACCCAAATTAGATGTGTATTTCATAGTATTAACTACAACTCAAAAATTGGCCTTATTAAACTCTTAAATTTATTGCCTAGGAATAAAGTGATATCAATTCAACCAAGACTTGTTTGTTAGAACCCTTGAACTACCAACGTCTAACCAGGGTAAAGGAATCTAAGCAGAAAAATATCCAACCAAACCAAAAAAAAGGAATAATCTAATCAACTAGCATCATTTCATTTGTCCACTGAAATGATGCTTCTGTTGCACATTGGGATTAGTAGCAGCAGCCGCTATATTACCCAAACTCTGATGTCCCTAACTTTCAACAGGAAGCAATGTCACTAGCATTCCCACTCTCTGTCCACACCTTCAATATGGAAGCTCATGAATGTCAATGGGACTGGAAGTGTATGGAGTTGTGAGGCCTTTAGTGGAATTGGCATGCTTGCAGCTGCAGTGGTGCTGTCGAGTTCCATTACCTCCTGCCCCGTCCAGAATATACCCCTAAGAGGGAAGCTATAATGTCATAGTTGAACCTATTTCTTACTCCATACAGTAGTTATTCATGGCTTTACCTGTTGTGCGGTTTGGTAGAATTTTCTGTAAATAATTATATTTTTCTCACACAATGAAGTTAATACTATGAAATACACATATAATTTGTGTCCTACCTTCACTCCTTTAGGGCGCCTTACATGCTCAATGCTCCTATTATGTCAAAAACAAGATATTGAAGCAGCAACAAGTAAACAACCCCTATTATGTCAAAAACAAGTCAACAACCCAAAATATTGAATGTTGCCGCTAGTTTCACAGCTAGCCAACATGATTTACAGTAGGGCATATGAACAGAAAACTCAAGCCCCCAACGCACTGTTAGTCTGGTTTTATTGTAGATTTCCAGTTAGGGTTCATTCTTTTATGTAAAATTTCTTAATTTCAACCTCCAATACATAGTATAAGGCTGTCCTGTCTTTCACTTCCACGGTGTCCACTCTTCAATGCTTTTTATTTTGCCACTTATCATTCACTCATTTAAATGGATTATACGCACATTGAAATATAAAAATAAAGCAATGATCTGCACAAGGTGTTATTTCATTATAAATCCAAAGGGAAAGGGGTTGGGGAGAGCTTTTACTAATACAGTAATGATATGCGACCACCAAAGCAAGTTAGGTATGATTTTCTTTATCATTTGATTAAGATTGGAACTTCCATTCGCTTTCTCAAATCATGCCCCTTTGCCCAGCATGCGCAGCACCGACTCCACCACCCAGCATTCACGAATTAAGCCCAACAGCAGCACCCAATTAAACCGAGGAGCACCCAATTAAACCTAACAGCACCCAATTCATTACCCAGCAACACCGAGTTAAACCCAAAATCCAAACCCAGCAGCCACCAAATTAAACCCACCACCCAAACCCAGCAGCCACCGAATCTACCACCCGAACCCAGCCCTAGACTCCAAAATATAACCGTCTTCCCTAACCCTAGACCCTAGCCCTGAAAAATTAAAGAACAATACTTAGGGTTATGCATACCCCAATCCAAATGGTACTGACCCCTTAATTACGTATGCAACATGCCAAGATTTCACAGTCTACGAATCTTGCAAAAATAATGAAATTAAAGAACTAATTAACTCACCTTAATTTATTCCCTCAGTTTATCTGGCGTGCCGAGTGAGATCGAGGTCGAGGCTGCTTCAATTCATTTTAGTCGAACGTACGTGAGAGTTGTGAGTATGAGAGTTAGTATGAGAGTTGAGAATGCGAGGATTAATGGCTTGAGGAGTTGGAGTTAACATAAAACCGAAGCACTTGTTCCCTTATTCAATTTCAATTCGATCTGCTTAATGTACGTGCTTAATTAATACTACGGATGTTTCCTAAGTACTTATCACTTTTATATTTCTGAAATTCTAATTTAATTTCCTAATATACAAAATTAAGATGTGTTACGTATCTCTTAATGCAAATATCTTGTCTAGTTTCTTTTAATTTAATTAAAATGCTGCGTATCTCTAATTAATTAAAGGATATTATTACAACATTGTATATACCATAGCACGAACATATCGAGAGTGGGTTGAATATTATTCTGAATAAATATCTACAATGCCATATACATTTGAAGATGATCTTGGGAAGCCATATTTGAGGATGATATTCTCGGTATAAATGTTATATTTGAAGATGCATGACCTTCTCTATTAAGATCGAGTAAATGAAATCATTCACTAATTAGTATGCTTAATTTTAAACTATAAAAACTGAAAAAATCATCACAAATATACCAAATTGAACACTCAAGTAAAGAGCAAGACCTCTAACATTGAAGGAGGCAGACTAAACAAGATATACATAATACTTAGCTACCGGGAAAACTTTGAAAACAAAACGAATTAATAGCCATAACTGCTTCGGTTTATAGCTTGATCGAAGCATCAATTAAACAAGTGCTTCGGTTCCTTTAAGAACCGAAGCATTAAATTCACAAGTGCTTCGATTCCTCTCAAAACTGAATCATTAATTCTACAATTGCTTCGGTTTTGGGAGGACCCGAAGCAATTGTTCAAATACCCTATATGACATCTTCAATTGCTTCAATGTTAGCAATTGTAGTGAAGAAAATAAAGGGTTTTCTACCAGTGTGGTTCTTGTACTTGGGTAGGAGACTTGAGATGAAGGTTCTCACAAGTTCTTTCTCGAGTGGCCTTGAGACCATTTGAGAGGCTAAATTCTTCCAACGATTCAGGTAGGTCGTGAACCCTTCGTTGGTGCTTTGTAGAAGAACCTCTAACTCTCAGAGAATTGTTTGCAATTGCATATTGGGTCTTTACTGGTTCATGAAGGCATCAGTGATGTCCTATGTCTTAGTTTCCTTGTTCTTCAGGGCATATAACCACTTTTGGCAGATTGGCTCTAGGGACATAAAAAAATTACTAGGAATAATTTAGGATCTATCCCCTTGATGGCCATGGTGGCTCTGAAGTTGCGAAGATGATATCTTGGATCATCTGTTAACTTGAACATTGAGATGTCTTCAGTGGAGACATTCTCCGGGAAGTTGATTTTTCCTTTTAGCTTATCCGGAGCTATGTCAAAGTATTGTCCATTTTTGGTGATTTGATGGACCATACTTTCAACTGTTCGTGCCAGATTGGCACCCTTGATTCGCTTTAGACATTCATGCCCTTCAGCGACTTAGCTAAATCATTGACCGTAGCTAGGAGCTAAGTGATTTGTTCTGCGGTTGCCATTGGTTGAGAGGGGAGGTGATGATGCTTTTTATAACTTATACCAAGTCTGTGTACCCAAGTGACGAACTCCTGTTAAAGGACATGGGACAATAACTTGACTCGGTTAGGGTTGAGTTTTTTTGGGTCAGCGTCAAGAGAGAGATGATACATATGCATGATGCAATTACAAGTATGATGTAACTACACGATCACCTTTAATGCGTATGAATGCATGGCCCGGTTTAGGGAGTCGACCTTCATTACAAAATGGTTTCGAATGCATATGACAGACTCGTTATGCATGGACTCAATACATAATGCCCGCGTTAGGGTTAAGGTTTTTTGTGGTGCTCAAGGGTAATTTTGGAATTTCCCCTAGTGAAGCAATTTAAGGTTTTTACTGGTGAGGGGAAATTTTTGGATTCTACCCCATATAAGGATTCAGTGGAAAGGTCGGGTTCTTACCAATTAGATGGGGCAATTTCGGACTCTCACCCCAATAGGATTTCGGTGGGGAGATCGAGGCCTTACCGATTGCGGGGGCAATTTTAACCCCAATAGGGTTTTTGTGGGAAGATCAGGGTCTTACTGGTTGATGAGGGTAATTTCAAGATTTCACCCCTACAGGGTTTCAGTGAAAAGATCTGGGTCTTACCAATGCTGTAGTTTGGCGGTAAATTTGAGATTTTATGGAGTGGCAATTCAGAGGTAAATTTAGGATTTATCGGGGTTATGAGGCATTTCAGAGGTAAACTCAGGGTTTTACCAGGGACATGAGATATTTTGGAGGTAAGGTATGCATTTTACCGGTGACATGAGACATTTCAAAAGTAAGGCAAGATTTTTGTCAGGGACATAAGACATTTCAGAGGTAAACTTGGGGTTTTATTAGGGACATGAGGCATTTTGGAGGTAAGGTATGATTTTTACCGGTGATATGAGACATTTCATAGGTAAGATAAGATTTTTATCGGGAGTTTGAGGCATGTCAGGGGTAAGGTAGGCTTTTTACCGTTGCTAGGGATATTTCAAAGGTAAGGTAAGCTTTTAACTAGAGACATGAGACATTTGAGGGATGAGATAAGGTTTTCATTGCGTGTGAGACAAGTTGAGAGGCAATGTCGGGATTTGAGAGGTACAATCAGAATTTTACCATGTTTGGGTCACTTTGGGAGGTAAGGTTTGGTTTTTTATGTGTTTGGGTCATTTTTGTAGCGTGAGGCTAGGATTTCGAGCGGCATGGTTTGGCATGACACAGGCATGATGGGGCATAATGAGACTTGGGACGGACATGACGTGGTTTAGACGCGGTTTTGATGCATTAGATAATGCTTTATAATTATTACCAAGGATGAATGCAATTCATATTTTAGGGGTTTAGGTTCCCCTAGGGTTTTGCTAAGCTAGATTTTAGCATTAGTGCAAAAACATGGCAAAAATACACAATTTCAAGTAGTCACACTAGCATGCTTGGATGAATGCGACAAATACAAGTCTCCACTTAGCCAAGGTTCTAAGTTTTAGCATGAACTAGGATTGGATACATGAGTCAAAGGGTCTATGGCCTCGAGGAAGATACATTTACCAAGAGCCACTACTTGAAAGAGACCAAGGTAAGAGGACAACCCCCTAGCACAACGCCAGGAGCGCGTGCCTAACGCCACAATTTGGTAAGTTTCAGAAAAGGTAAAGGTTGGGCTATGAGTCTTAATCGTTAATGGATAATCCTCCACTCCCAAGGTGTCATGAATGTATAACACATACGTATGAGATGGACACCTCGGGTGTAATTTCCACACACGGAGAGTTACATGCATGAAAGCAAGTAAGCCTAACACTATCTCTAGCCAATTGTAAGCACATAAATTGGATTTTTTTATTGCTCATTTGCACGCATAGCCATGTAAGCTTTAGTCTTACAATTCCCCATCGGAGTCACCAAACTATAGGGGCTTTTTTGTAAGTGCTAAGGGTCTACTCCCAACTAGGTTTCGGATGGACAATTTGATGAGTGAATTTCCACTAGAGAGCCCGATTTTTACAATCCAACCATCCCTTTTTGGTGAAAAAAAGAAGAGGCGACTCTCCCCTACTATTTTGCGCATCAGCAAGGATTGGCTATACAACTTTAGAGATATTGAATGGGTCAAGGAGTCACCACCAAACATTTAATGGGCTATTTGGAACCCTGAGGTTTGAATCCCCAAACGACTCATGCAAGTGGTCCACAAACCATGAGAAGGTCCGGGAATGATCAACTTATTTCAATCCGAGAGTGCGTACAAAATAATTGGTTAGAGATAGAGAACGAGAAAATTTTAGTTAAAAGAAAAATCAAAGCAAAGAAAACTCAAGATTTGGTCGATTAGGCATGTTAAGAATTATACACATAAATCTAGGGTTGGTGACCTCTTGGTTAAAAATATCCACAAGATTAATGGGTAACTATGTCTAATTGTCCATTGTTATCTTATTAGGCATGACATTCAGTCAATAGGTCTTGATTATAAGCTTAAGTTAGTGTGATCATGCAATTACAATACAATGTAAGAATTATGTATAAAAGTGCATAATTGAAATAATGCAATATAGTCAAGATTCAATGGGTTAGATTAGTTTGGATGCAAGGTAAGTAATATGCATAATGATGATGAGTTGAAAATTTACTAGTCAAATGAAGATTGAGGCCTAGGGAGATCTTTATCCATTATATATACTTCAACTAAAGAGGCAAGAGTCTAGTTTAAAAGAAATTTATGGTTTAGCCTTAGACCATTAGTGACAAATAGATACATGAACAAGATCATGGTATTAATTATGATACTTAAACAAGAAATTAGCCTTAAGGATAACTCCTAAATGTACATTTAAGTGTGATATATACCTAGGGCTTGCTCATAAAAATGGGTCGAGTGTTGATTGAGTGTAAAGAGAATGGAGATGTCCAAAACTCTTCATCATAGACCAAAGTAAAAGAGGGAAAGATACATAGTATAACTTGTAATAATTAGAATGAAAGGGAGAGAGGTTTCTTGAGAGATTAAGAAGAGACCAATCTATAGAGATGGTTTCCTTAAATAAAGTGCTCAAATTTAGGATTTTGAGGCTTAATCTAGTGAAGTAGGAGTTTCTCATGGATCTTTACATCAAAAGGTAAAAGAGAAATTAAAAATAAGTTTTATGAATTGATCACAAGTGATCATCAAGGGTGATGTCACTTTGGTTGATCGAGGCTCATCAAAAGTGACAAAAGGATTGAAGAAGGGTGTTCATTTGAGAGGGATTTGCACATCTCATAATCATCACAAAAAAGAGTCTAATTAAAGGTACTTGAGTGGATGGAAACCACTAGATCCAAAGTCTAGAAGGTGAATAGAGTATAAGTAGACAAAGCAATAAAGAAAAAGAGAAGATTGATATGGGTCCTCGGTGTTTACCATTAAGAATAGTCCTTTTGCTTGAGTACGTGTTGAAGGGGTAAGATTTTCTTGTTTGGTTATGTCAAATGTGCTTGGATTGATCCTTAGTATGTATAAAGGATGTTTAAGAGGCTTTGGCGGTGTTTGAGAGTGTATTGGGAGTGTATTTTGGTAGAGTGGCGGTTCTTAAGATTGGGAGATATACCTATGATTTGGTTATCAAATAAGGGGGTATTTATAGGTAAATAAGAGTCGGTTCCTGAGCATTGAATGCTGGGTTCGAGTTCCAAATATAGGGAGATTGTCAAACCCCCGAGGTTTGCGCGTCAAACGCTCAAGAAAAGAATCTTTTGCTTGGATGAAGAGAGGATTGAAATGGGACAAGAGCGCTTTTGGCTGACACTTAGGGCGGTGCATCAAGCACTAAGGCCAAGCATTAGACGCGTGAAGAGGATAAGCTGGAACATAGTAGAGACAAAAACCGAGATGGCATTATTCTAGGTGCCTAACGCCCAAAGAGTGGGCGTTTGACGCCTATGGTGGGCGTTTGATGCCTATGGTGGGCGTTTGATGCCATATCTGGCTTTGGATTCCCACCTGGTTGCTCTGGGGCATGCTTTATGCACTTGTCGCTTACTATGCGCTCGACCCTTATTTCGTGTGCTAGACGCTTGCTATGCGCTAGACGCTTAAACTAGGCGTTTGACGCCGAGACTCTGCGTGGGACACTCAATCCTGATAGAGATTCGATTCTTGCGTTTGACGCCTGAGCTTTCGGGTTTGCACGAGCTTTAGGTTTGATTTTTGGATGGATTTTGGATAAGGCATTTGGGATAATTTTGTGTTTAAGCCTTTTTAGGGTTGGCTTTGAGGTGTTTTCGGGATCACACATACTCAACTTGACCCAAGCGAAGTCCTACCTATAAGGGTTGGTTCGTCATTAGATGGCTACACAGGGAGCCATGATTTCGTGTCTACAAATATTAAAAAGATAAACTTTTTGTTGGGGCTTTTACGTGCTAAGGGTCAAGAAACCCAACTAGATTTTTGGTGGATGATTCGATGAGTGTATCACCGCTAGAGAGCCCATTTTATTCACAATCCAACATTCCTTTTTTGGTGAAGAGAAAGGGACTCTCCCCCACTAGTTCCCTACTATATTTATGCATCAATAAGGATCGACTATGAGACTTTAAGACATTAAAAAGGGTCAAGAAGTCATAACCAACAATTATGGGCTGTTTGGTCACCCTTGGGTTTGAATCCCAAAGTTGACTCACATAAGTGGTCTATGAACCATGAGAAGGTCTGGGAATGAGAAACTTAAGCATTGAGATGGAGAATAAATCAGATTTAGGCTTGGGAAAAAATATTAAAACAAGTGATAACACACTTTAGATTAAGTTGGTTGAGTAAGTTAAGATTAATTCACATAAATCTAGTTTTGATGACCACTGTGTTAATTGTCCTCAAGATTAATGGGTACCTAAGTCCGATTATCCATTGTTTATCTTATTAGGCATGTCATTCAATCAATAGGTCTTGATTATAAGCATAAGTAAAGGTGATCATGCAATCTCAATACAAAGTAAGAAAAACATTACAATAGCCACAATAAGCAATAACAGGCAAGACACAAGAGGCAATATGTTAGAGTAAGTTAAATGCAATATAAGTATGATGCATGATGAGTTAGAGAGTTTGATTAATAAAATGAAGAAGAAAACCTAAAGTGACTTTTCCTTAAGATGAACTCCAACTTAAGGACGAGTCAAGTTCAAGTGGCACTTATGATTTTGTCTTAAAACATCATAGACTTAAATGTGCAAAATAGAAATTAAAGTATGACTTATGAAATTTAAAACAAGAAATGAGCCATTGAGTTACTCCTAAACATGTATTCAAGTATGATACATACTTAGGGTCTGCTCATGAAAATGGGTCAAGTGATAAGTCTACTAAGATTAGAGATGTCCATATATTTACATCATAGACTAAAAGAAAAATAAACTTGCATAATGTAGGTAGATTGCAATAAATAAAATACAAGGGAGAGGAATTGAAAATATGTTAAGAGGAGACCAATCCATGAGGATGGTTCCTTGATCATAATGCTCAAAGTTAGGATTTTGAGACTTAACCTAGTGAAGTAGGAGTTAATCCTATCTCTTCACATCATAGGCAAAGGAGATATTGAAGATAAGTTATAAGAGTTGATCATAAGATATCATCAAAAGTAATCACTCTTTAGTTTATCAAGGCCCATCAAAGTTGCATAAAAATCTAAAATAAATATTCATGTGAAAGGGGTTAGCACCTCACACAATCATCACTAAAATAAGCTAAACTAAGACCCTAGATAGATATAGAACCACCAAGATCAAGTAATAGAAAATGAAGGGAGTAGAAGTGGACAAAGAAATGAAAAGTATTGAAGTAGAGAAAGGTCCTTGGTGTTAAACGTTGAGGATAGTTCCTTTTATTGAGTCTTGCTTATATTTGTTAAAGGAGTTATGATTGCTTAATGTTGTAAGGAAAATGGTATGCCTTGGATGCTAGGATTTGTATTTGATTTGTGTTTGAGAGTATTTGGGAGTGTTTGAGGGTATATTTTGACAGAGTAATAGTGTTATAAAATTCTTAAAATACCCACCCTTTGTTCATAAAATGAGGGGGTATTTATAGGCAAAAAGAGCCAATTTCCTGAGCATTGGATGCCAAGTTTGTGCGTTAGATGCCAACTCTAGGTGTGAGATGCACGTCTTGTGCATTGGGTGCTCAGAAAATGAATAATTTTCTTAGATGAAAAGAAGCTCAAAACGAGATAGGAGCGCTTTTGGAATAGTCCACAAAGATGGGCATCTGATGCTGAGGCTGTTTGTCACATGCTGGAACCGACAATTGATCGGATTCACATTTAGTTCATGCGTTGGAAGCAAGGCGTGTATTTGATGCTGGAGCTGTGCATTGATAGGGTTAGATATCGGTCGTCATAACACCTACTATCAACTAAACCTCGACTTCACCTATTACGAGTAATGGGATGATAAGGGTCAAATCCATAGGGAATGAATTTAAATAGATATTGAACTCTAGCAGTTTAGCTACTAGCTAGCTCAACTAAAGAAAAGATTAAGATTAGATCTAACTAAATTCTATTTCAAGATTCTAAAGGACTTAAACTATGATGGTAAAAACACTAAGGGTTGGGATTCAACACCGATTCCTAACATGAATGAGTTAAAGCTAGGAATTGGACTCAAAATGAGATAATATGAGGCTCACTAACTTACTATCAACCTATGAAGCAAACCTAATCATGTTGGAAGGAAGGGATTTCAACCAAAAACCAACCTCTTGGTCTTCATCAAGGAAGTCATTACAATTGGGATTTCTCGCCTAATCGTATTCTAAAGCATCTAAGCAACACAATAGATTCAAATCAAAAATTAATAGCATGCAAGTTAACAACACTTACCATCGGGTCACTACCTAAATATGCATTTCTCAATGTCTTCAACCTAGGTAAGAAATGGAAGCAATCTAAATGGCCAATCTAGACTCCTACCAAAACTTGACATTAAATCGCACATATATTATCCAGAAACCAACTCCATACTTTAAACATCATCCATGCTCGGGATGGGGTTTTCACCCTATCCCCTAACTAATATAACTACTTATGACTAGTAATAGAAAACATCAAAAACTCAAAATAATGAGACATACTAGCAAATTCACGAATAACGACGAACAAACTAAGCGAGAAACTAATAATAATCAAACATAAATTAGTAAAAATAGAAAATAAATTGAAACTACGAAATATAAAACAAGAGAAAGGGAAAGAAAATAATGATATATTGATAAGAAATTGATGTCTGACAACTAATGATTGCAAATCCGATGAAAGTACGAAAAACTAATGCAAAATATATGAGAAATATAAAGTTTTTATGGAAGAACAATAAAGTAAACCCTAAGCTATCTCTCTAGGTCTAAAACTATTACTATCCCCATAAAAGCCTCGTCCTTCGTGCTTTTTGTTTCCTCAATCCCTGTAAAAGAGTTAGAGCTGGAACTACTAAAAAATAACATATCATGCACTCAGTACAAAGTCAAGCACCTGCTCATAAGGCCTCAACTCTGGTTCCTATAAACTGAGTTGCTGCTCAATTCAATCTTGAGTGGCTACTTAGGCCAATAAGCGACCCCTTGGAGACTATTTGACATCCGCTCATAGCTCTTTGTCTGTTTACTCCTATTGAGCTGAGTGGCTGCTTGTGATAGAGTAAGCGCCTACTTAGGTCTCTTTCTCTTGAGAGGCCTCTTGGTTCAAATTTTGAGCAGCCTCTTGGCTTCTCTTCTTGGCTTCTCCACTACACATCTCCATTCTTTGGTTCTCATGCTCGAGCTTATTAGATACCTAAATCAGGAAAATAACACGCATAAAAGTAGAAAGATAATGGGAAATCAAGGAAAACAAGACAACAACACGTACATGACATGCTCCTAAGTCTAGATTATGCACAAAATGATGAAAAATAGGATAAAATAAGACAAAATTGTGCCAAAAGAGTAAAAAATTCTGCTAGGAAGATACAAATGAGTGACATAAATGTCACTCATCAAATTCCCCCAAGCTTGGCTCTTGTTTGTCCTCAAGCAAGACTGTAGATCAAAGGATAAAAAGCACTAAACACTAACTAAACTAAGGAAAACAATAGACCTAAATCACTCTCATAGGAATCACAATTGATTTTAGCAATAATCAACAAGCCATTTAAATCCCCTAATCGCTTAGGAGGACGAGTATGCTCTCGTAAGAGTTTCCTAGAAGTTAACCTATAACTCTCAAAAACATAAAAAAGAAACAAGGCAAGCATTCTAAAGACTAAAAAAGAGAAATTGACAAAAATGAAAAGAAGTAAAAAGAAGATGCAACAAGTGGGCATTCATTGGACACTGTCGCGCTAGTAATCAACTTTCAAAATGGTAAGAGAAAACATGCTATAGAATGCATAAGAATGAATAAAGGAAAACTAAGAAAGAGTAGGAAACTATAGCTTTCATACACCTAAACTAAGACACAACCACACTCTTCCAAAGCTTCATTTCCATCCTTAAGGAATAGAAGTACGGGTAATGACTTATGATTCGACATCTTAATTACCATGCTTGCTCAATATTCTTGACCTTTACCTCATCATTACACCGACAATGTCTCAACTTACTAGAGTCAAAAGGACTGTGGGATAAAACAAGGAAAGGATTAGAACAAAATAAGGAAAGGCTTGGGTAAAGGTGTGAGGCTTAGCTTCATGAACAACAAAATTCTTAATGGTCTTAACCTTTACCTCATTTCAAGTCCTTGAGCCCTCATATTCAATTGAATACCAACTAGTCTCCTCCCCCAAGCTTAGTTAAGAACATATCCGAGCTTTCTTTGGTTCTTAGATTCCCATACACCCACAAAATTGTTCTTCACTAATTTCTTCTCTTCTTTATTTCTTTCCCCTTATTTTTCCTTTTATAAAATTTCTTCTGATTTTTTTCTTTTGATTACTAAAAGAGTATACAATTGATGAGTAGCTATTAAGATATTTTATTTAAAAAGAAACTCCTTCTACCCTTTGAAACTTCATATTCCTAAATCACCATCAATATATCCATACAACTCTCATGCCAAAGAATCCCATAAAAAACAAGGTGGTGAAGGTTCATACAAGGTCAATGGCTATCAGCTGGTAATTTTTGGAGAAATATAGGCTCAAGAAGATAAAAATTTATAATAAAGAAAGAATGTACAAGAAAAGGGGAAATGCCAAAGGCTAAAAATAAATGAAATGGGTTTAAGAGTGCCTTTGTATTTCCCTAAGAAGTTCGATCACAGTCACGGGTAGGTATAAGTCAAGTTCTTGATCAAAGCATTACAAATTAAGGATCCTTGCAACTTAATGCAAATCATGTTAAAGGCTTCAAAAGATTTCCTCACCACAGAATTCGAAAATACTAATTCCTAGGATTTCACTCGACTAAGGAAAAGGTGGGGTCCTAGCTAAGGGTCATAATAACAATAGTCTCATTTACCTTAACAAAAGTCCATCCTTAACTCTTTCAAATGCAATTTAAGTCTAAACCAGGTAAACTCACAACAAGAATTAACCAAATTTCCGACGAAAAATACGTCCGTCGGAAAAAGGTATATGTTTCGAGGGAAAAAAATCCGTCGGAAAATTGGGGTATTTCCGACGGATTTATACAATTTCTGACGGATATTTCTGTCGGTCGATTTTCCGACGGAATGAAACCGTCGGAGACAACAAAATTCGGCGGATTTCCGAAAGAATTTGCGATGGATTTCCGACGGAAAAGTCCGTTGGAAAGTTTTCGGATTTAAATTCGAGCTGCATCGTCATCTTTGTCATTTCATCACCGCATTTCTTCCATTCCTCGATCTAAATCCTTTCCTGCATTGTCGTCCTCGCCGCCACCGTCCCCCACCAGCCGCCGACAACCCCCACCCCCGCCGTCGTCAACCTAAGCATACTAAATTTGGTTAGTTTTATTAATGTTAATTATGTTTATGTTAATTTCTTAGTTTAATTTTTAATATGTAATGTTAATGTTAATGTTAATGTAATGTTTATGTTAGTTTATTAGTTTAATTTTTTAGTATAATGTATGTATGTTGATAGATTGGTTATTGATATGTTAATAATGTTTTTATGTTAGTTTAATTAGTTTAGTTTATTAGTATAATGTATATGTTAGTTTAGTTTAGTTTAATTTAGTATAATGTATATGTTACTTAAATTAGTATAATTTAGCATAATGTAAATTATTAGTATAATGTATGTTATTAGTTTAGTGTAAGTACGTTAGTTTAGTTTAGTATAATGTACGTTAGTTTAATTTAGTTTAGTTTATTATAATGTGTATTAGTTTAGTTTTGTATAATGTATGTTAGTTTAGTTTAGTTTAGTTTAGTATAATATATGTTAGTTTAGTTTGGTATAATGTATGTATGTTAGTTTAGTATAATGTATGTTAGTTTACTTTAGTTTAGTATAATATATGTTAGCATAGTTTAATATAATGTATGTATGTTAGTTTAGTTTAGTATAATGTATATATGTTAGTTTAGTATTTCAATCTTCAAAAAATGTTTGAAATGAATAATTTTCATAATCATACACTTAGATATATACCCATTGAAGTTAGAATCATGAAACAAAAAGAGCGGAGCTAGATGTATGATAGATTGAATGGGCGTTCTATTAAGCCTGAGTTCTTAGGGGTAGAGGAATTCATACAGTTTTGCGAAGATCATCGTGAGACTGCAAAGAATGAATATAGGTATCCTTGTGTTAAATACAATAATAGACGTTTTTAGGATCCGGACACATTAAGAATTCATTTGTACAGCAAGGGATTCACTCCTCGTTATTGGGAGTGGCTGTGTCAAGGGGAAGGGTTACCTGAATCCTCAGTAGAAGGCCAATCAAATGAATATCGTGATATGGTTATGGATGTTGTTGGTCATAATTATGATCGATCAGGTAATGAAGCTATAATGGAGGAGCCTAACGCTGAAGCACAACGCTTTCTTGATTTGTTGAAGGCGTCTGAACATCCATTGTATGAAGGGAGTTCGATGTCGGTTTTGGAGGTGGTGGCAAGAATTACTAGCTTAAAGTGTGAGAACAATTTGCCGCACAGGTGTGTTGGTGGGTTAATTTCATTGTTGACAGAAGCGATCCCTGGCAACAGCCGTTTGGGTGAGACGTTCTATGATGTTAAGAAGGTTGTTAAGGGGTTGGAGCTCCCACATGAAAAGATTCATGCGTGCCCCAAGGGATGTATGTTGTTTTGGAAAGAGGATTCTGAGCTTCCTACATGTAGAGTGTGTGGCAGTGATCAATACAAAAGAACTTTTAAAGGCAGCTTGGTTCCAAATAATGCGCTATTTTATTTCCCGATCACACCTAGGTTGCAAAGGATGTTTGCAACGAAGAACATTTCAGAGGAAATGAGTTGGCATGCAAATAATCCTCGTGTCAAAGGCATAATGGCACACCCTAGTGACACTGAAGCTTTGAGAGAGCTTGATACTTGCTTCCCAGAGTTTGCCTCGGATCCGCGGAATGTGAGACTAGGGCTGTGTACAGATGGTTTTACTCCTCATGGTAAGTTCGGGGGTTAGTAATCTTGTTGGCCCGTGATTTTGACCACATACAATTTGCCTCCCTCAATGTGTATGAAAAGGCATTTCATGTTCTTGTCACTGATAGTCCCTGGTCCCAAAAACCCGAAGGGAAATTTAGATGTGTACATGCAACCACTGATACAAGAGCTGAAACAGTTGTGGGAAGTTGGCGCAAGTACCTACGATATATCAAAGAAACAAAATTTCAACCTTCGAGTAGCCATCCTGTGGACCATTAGTGACTTCCCTACATATGGTATGTTGTCTGGATGGACTACGGCTAGTAAGAAGGCTTGCCCGTATTGCATGGAAAAAAGCAAGGCATTTTGGTTGTAACATGGTGGAAAAGTTTCGTGATTTGATTGTCATCGTCAATTTCTTCTTGCAGATCATCCTTTCCGAAGAAGTAAAACGGCATTTTGCCAAAACAGAGTTGAAAAAGGCTCACCGCCACACATCATGTCAGGGGCAGAACTTTGGGAATGTGTGAAAGACCTTCCGAGGGCCACCGATGGGCCCCGAATCATTGCAAGAGTTGAAAAAGGAAAAGAAAGGGTGGTTCAAGCAAAGTTGCCCATGAGAGCTTTTGTATTAGAAGCATTTGTTGATTCGTAATAACTTAGATGTCATGCTCATTGAAAAAAACTTCTTTGACCAAATATTTCACACTGTAACGGATGTGAGAAGACAAACTTCTGACACACCTTCGACCAGAAAAGACATTGCCAAATATTCTAGGCGACCTCAACTTCATCTACAGGCTGGTGATAGAGGGAATGAGGTCATGCCAAAGGCCTTATTCTGCCTCAATAAGGGTCACAGGAAGGTTTTGTGTGAGTGGGTTTGTGACCTGCGATTCCCTGACGGTTACGCCTCTAATTTGAGCAGATGTGTGGATATGCAAGTGTTTAGAATACATGGAATGAAAAGTCATGATTGTCACGTGTTCATGGAGAGGTAATTACCTGTTACATTGAGAGAATCGCTCCTTGTTCATGTCTGGAATGTAATTACAGATATCAATCAATTCTTTAGAGACTTGTGTTCCTACACAGTTACAGTCAGTGACATGGAACGGCTGGACAAGAACATTACCGAGATCCTTTGCAAACTGGAGAAGATCTTTCCACCTGCATACTTCAACTCCATAGAGCATTTACCCATTCACTTATCGTACGAGGGCAAGTTAGGTGGACTTGTGCAGTATCGATGGATGTATCCATTTGAGAGGTAGTGAACCCTTGATTTAGTTGTTGAGCAGTCACAAATTCACCGTTTAAAATCGTAATATACTTTAATTTCAGGTTCTTGAACCATATAAAATGGAAAATTGGCAACAAGGCTCGTGTTGAAGGTTCAATATGCAGCGCTTACTTGACTAAAGAGATATCAAATTTAGTTGTTGGGAACCCTTTTGGGCCCCCTTTCCCTTGAAAATCACGAACATCGTCCCAAAACTTAGTGAAATGCTTCTAAGGATCGTTTTCAATGCATGAACACTTGTAACTAGGATATATTGGTATGTTAGTGAAAGTTATAGGTTAGTTTGGTAAGAAATGTGAAAAATAGGCGAGGTAGAACCCTTTTCGGCCCCCTTTCCCTTGAAAATCACGAACATCATCCCAAAACTTAGTGAAATACCTCTAAGGATCGTTTTCAATGCGTGAACACTTTTAACTAGGCTATATTGGTATGTTAGTGCAAGTTATAGGTTAGTTTGGTAAGAAATGTGAAAAATAGGCGAGGTAGAACCCTTTTCGGCCCCCTTTCCCTTGAAAATCATGAACATCGTCCCAAAACTTAGTGAAATACTTCTAAGGACCGTTTTCAATGCATGAACACTTGTAACTAGGCTATATTGGTATATTAGTGCAAGTTATAGATTAGCTTGATAAGAAATGTGAAAAATAGGCGAGGTAGAACCCTTTTCGGCCCCCTTTCCCTTGAAAATCACGAACATCGTCGCAAAACTTAGTGGAATGCTTCTAAGGCTCGTTTTCAATGCATAAACACTTGTAACTAGGCTATATTGGTATGTTATTGCAAGTTATAGGTTAGTTTGTTAAGAAATGTGAAAAATAGGCGAGTTAGAACCCTTTATTTTGACCTATTTTCTCTTTAAACATTATTATTTCTTAATATATCTCGTCAATTTTCTGCAGGAAACATATCATAAAATGGTTGAGGAAGCAAGTATTCAGGAGTCTTCCAAAAACTAGGATGAACTGTACTAGGATGCAGTAGGCGGGCGTAACAAGAAAGGCCGAGTAAGGGGGCTTGGTTGAGGTGATGAGTTGTACTATCAATCCCAGTCCCGAGGATCTGGGTTCTCTCAGCAGTATCACCCTTCACCGTCTGTTGTGGATGAAATCGAGGCTAGGGTGCAAGCTCAAATGCAGGCCTAGGTACAGGCTCAAGTGCATGCTTAGATGACGGAACTTGAGCGGAGGAACAAAGAGATGATGGACGAGATGTTGAGTCGCATCACCGGACTAAACACTCCATTCAACTATTCCATGATGCCGCCGCAGCAGCCGCGAGACCCTTGGGACGACGACCCCGGTTGTGGGGGAGGCTCGGCATCTTTTCCCTTAGTGTAGATTTTTGTTTCTTTTGAGATACAATTTAGGTTGTTATCCAAACTGAATGTAATAATTATAATTATTAATTTATTATGATTGATTTATTTTCAAATGAAATTTTATTATGTTTTAAACAGATTGCACTAGCGAATGACAGGTCAATGTATAGGAGGAAGTGGAACTAAAAAATTAAAAAAAAAAATACATGTTCCGTCGGAAATTTCTGACGGACATTCCCTCCCCCCGTCACCAATCTTCGACGTATATATTCCGCCGGAAATTCCGTTGGAAATTATATTTCTGTCGGAAAATACCATTTTCCGACGAGGGCTTTTCCGACGGAATTCCATAGGAAATGTCCATTTCCGACGGAAATTCACTATTTTCCGACAGATAATTTCCGTCAGAAATAAGCTTAATTCTTATTGTGACTCTTAGGGTTTAAGAAGGAAAACATTCAATAAGACAAGTGTTCTATTCATACCCAACTCAATGCAAGAAAAATAAATCAAAAGAAAACTACTAGCCTTGTTAAATAAAACTCAAAATCTTTATGGATTTTTCAAATTTTGTAAAAGAAAAAGATAATTAGGAAGAAGCATGCACGGGAGTATGGAATGGGATAGGCTATCTAAGAAATTAAACACAAACAACTAACCATTGGTTTCAATGGTTTCCAGCAAACCAATTCTCAAAAACAAGCTAAACGCCTTTCAAAATAAAGTGTCATACATCCTCAAACAATTAACTTCCCTAGACTAAAGAGAAATAAAAACACACCAAGGAAAGAAATAAAAAAGGGAATAGGAGGGGTTATACCTTAGCCTCTTGCTTAGCATTTCCATTAATGCTCATAACAACCAATGATTAGCAAAACCAGTGAACATAAAATAATAGTTCCTACTCTAGCTAAAGAAAACACACAAAGAAAAACAAAGAAAGCTAAAATTATACATGGATTTAACCAAGGAAAAGGAGAAAGGAAACTAAATCCCCACCCTTTTGGGAATAACCCCCCCCCCCCCCCCCCCCCCCGGCGCGAAAACCGAGAAATAAAAGGGGAGGGCTCGATTAGTCACGATAGGACTAGCTAGTACAAGGACCTGAGAATTCTTAGGTTGGGTCAATATCGGGACCCGATGCATCAGTATAGAGCGACCAGTCATACCACGGTTCATTGGGATAGTTCCCAAAGGATAGCGAACTAGCTGGGCCATCCCACCTCTATAACCTAGGGGCGAACCAGGTCCGTTATACGGGTAAGCAGGATTACCACGGTAATCACTCCCCCTTCTAGGTATAACCATAAGGGAGAAAAGAGGGGGGAGTGACACCAGGGATGGTAGGACCTGTCTAATAGGGGTAAGTTGAGTTGCCATCCCTAGACCAAGAAGGGATGGTGCCGAGCTGAGGTGGATAATAGGGATAGTTAACAGAGGGTGTAAAATCCTCACGTTGGACATGATAGTCATAGATTTGATTCTCGTGAATCATACTACCTCTTTGGGCCTCAATTTGGCCTTGAATCATTAGAGTAAGCTTCCTAAACTCATCTTCTAAGTTAAAGAGGGGAGGGGACTTAGGAGGAGGAGGTACCTCCCAAGGTTTGGGGTGGATTCCTTAGGTGAGCGCCAGGGGCCTACTATTATGGCCTCTTATGAGCCAGAATCTTCTAAATTTTGAGTCCTTCCTACTCTATATTAGTAAGCTCGGGGTTTGGAAGGTAGCAATGCACTACCCTTCTCAGTTTCTACCCCAAGACCTTGGGGTTGGGTGTGTATTGGATTTAATCCATCCTCTTCATGGAATCTATGTCAATGTAAATGTCATTTATATCAACAAGGGTCAAAAGCCTTCACTTATCTTTAAAATCCAAAGCATGTGCTATAATAGAAACCATCCCCCTATGTGGATGTCTCCTGTGAGTCCACCCCTCTTGTGGTGAATGCATCAAGCTAGAAACTGATTCCCAAAGTTAAACATATCTCCCAATCTATCTTTCCTTTGGACTACCATCCATCACAACTCAATCTCATCTCTAGCAGTTTTACCCAAATCTTTTTTATCAAATATGGAGTACCCAAACATTCTATGTAAGATCCCTAGATATGGGTGAATGATGTGAGAGGCATGACCGGTTTTTGATTGGTATTCTACATCATCGATTATTTCACTCCACCAATGTGTATCACTATACTCCATAAATATCCTTATGTCTAATCCATGAATATTGTTAGAAGGGTCCCATTTGAAGTTTTGGTTCAACCGTCCTAGGTAATTGATTGAGGCTGGTTGAACAGCTAAAAGGTGATGTGGAAGTCATTTCTATAGAGGCTAGGAATTCTATGGTAAGCCTTTCATATGTGTAACCATGAAGTTAAACAATGTTGGTCCACCCCAAAGAACAAACAATCTCAAAGAGATCTTCCTCTATGCTTGGCTTATCTAAAGAACTAGGCTCATAAAACCAGGTGCTAAGTATTTTTCTGTTTTTGATTTTTTCATAAAATGGTTTGTGCTTTGGGTTGACAAATTTAAGCACGGATAAAATAGGTTTAAGGTTGTGAGGATTGGGGAGCACTAGGAGCCTTAGAGGTCTTCCTTTTCTTCCTTGAAAATATTTTCCCTAAGTAATGGTTTACCTAGAGATCAACAATCTAATTCCTCAAGATTCAATAACAACCAACTATGACAAGCCAAATTTCTAAGTCAAAACTAGCAACCAAGTTTCCAAACTATGGTGACTATCCTATAATCTTTTGATTTTAACCTAAACCACTATGTTCACCCTAAATAACTACTCCAAAATACACAATTAAGCATAAAAAATCTCCACTATATACCAAATAACACAAATTACCAAAAAAATTTCATAAAATCAATATAAGCAAGAAAAGTTAAAACAAAAACTAAAAAAGATGAAGTGTGTATGAAATACCAAAGTTTCCAAGAAAAAATTTCCTCTAATCGCTCCTTGTATGCCAAATCTAACCAAGAATCAAGAAACTTGAAAATTCAACCAAAAGTTTTTAGGGTGTCGATTTGGGTTTTCTCTCAAATGTTGAAGATTGTGAAAGATTTTGGTATCAAAGTGTAGATCAAGAAGAAAGGAGTATAATGGTGTGATTTAGAGTGGAAAGGATGAGAGATGAGTGAGTTATGGGGAAAGGATTTAGAGGGAGCTATAGGGGTTTTCAGAGAGAGAATGAGTTTTTGAGGGGTTAAAGAAGGTGAAATGAAGTTTTTGGGGCCGAACTCGTGTTTAAAGAAGCTTTGCAAAACACAAAAAGTAGTCTAAGTGGGCACTCAAAAGTATTCTATTTCGCCCTTCTAAGCGCCCGCTCATAACAAACTTGAGTGCCTGCTTAGTTCATCTTCAGACCCCATTTTTTTTTCAAAGCAGGCGCTTGCTCCATGCTTGCTGCCCACTTAAATGCCTTTGACTCTCCCCCTTTTTCATTCTAAGCGGTCGCTCAGAACAAACATGAGTGCCCGCTTGGTTCAATTTTTCCTGGGATTTTTCCTCTTGAGCGAGCGCTTGCTAATCACTTGTTGCCTGATCAAAGCTCTCTGTCTAGCCCTTCTTTTTTACCTGAGTGGGTGCTCATGACAGGTCAATCCCAACTTCCTGTTATGCACTGCTTTTGACCCAGACTTTCACCATTCCTCTCTAGAACTTCTAACTCACCATTTCCACATTCAAGGTCAATCCCCCCGATGCATTATACCTAAACTTTAGAAATCCATGCAAGTTATTTCAAAGGCTAAAAATACAAATCTAAAGAAAACAACTGACTCCTTAAGAAATACTAACTCGATATGCATTAACTCGATATACATGGACTAAATACTCAATGCCTGTGTCAAGGTTAAGGCTTATTGTGGTGCTTAAGGGTAATTTCATAATTTCACTCGGCGGGGAAATTTTGAGTTTTTGCTGATGAGGGGTAGTTTTGGGATTCTACCCCATATAAGATTTCGGTGGAAAGGTCGGATTTTTACCAATAGGATAGAGCAATTACAAATTTTCACCCCATAAAAGGTTTTGGTGGAAAGATCAGGATTTTACCATCTAGATGGGGCGATTTCATATTTTTATCCTAATAGGATTTCGGTGGGAAAGTCAGAGCCTTACTGGTGGAGGGGGCAGTTTCAAGTTTCTACCCTAATAGGGTTTCGATGGGAAGATCAGGGTCTTATTGATGTGGCTTTTTAAGGGTAAATTCTAGTTTTAACTGTGAAACAATTTAGAGGTAAGTTCAGGATTTCACCGGCGAGGCAATTTGGGGTTTTATTAGTGACATGGGATATTTTGGAGGTAATTTAGGATTTTTACCTAGGACATGGGTCATGAAGAATTTTAAAGGTAAATTCAAAGTTTTACCTGAGGGATGAGGCATTTCAAAGGTAATTTCAAGGTTTTATAGGGGACTAGGACATTTTGGAGGTATGGTAGGCTTTTTACTAGTGCCTTAAGATATTTTAGAGGTAATTTTGAGTTTTTACGTAGTCATGGGACATTTCGGAGATAAGGTAGGACTTTTACCTAGGTTTTGGGACATTTAGGAGGTAAGGTAAGATTCTTACTAGGCTAGAGGCATTTCGCTGGTAAGGTAGGATTTTTACCGTTGCTTGGGATATTTTAGAGGAGAGGTATGATTTTCCCTAGGTTTTGATTACTTTGAGACATTTGAGAGACAAGGTTAGGTTTTCATCGTGTTTGAGACAATTTGAGAGAATTTGAGAGGCAATGTCAGGAATTGAGTCATTTTGTGAGGTAAGATCGGGATTTTACTGTGTTTGGGTCATTTTCAATAGGTAAGGTTAGGTTTTTACCATGTTTGGGTCAATTTTGTAGCGTGAGGCTAGGTCAGGTGACATGGTTTGGCATGATGCGGGCATGACGGGATATAATGACACTAGGGATGGGCATGATGCGGTTTAGACGCAGCTTTAAGGCATAAAATGATGCAAATGAGACTAATTGGTGATTGTGACCAAGGATGCATGTAATTCATGTTCTAGGGGTTTAGGTTTCCCTAGGGTTTTGAAAAGCTAGCTTCCATCTTTAGTACTAAAAACATGGAAATAACATGCAAGTTCACGTAGTCACACTAGCATGCTTAGATGAATGCAACAAATACAAGTCTCCACCTAGCATAGGTTCTAAGTTTTAGCATGAAGTTTGTATACATGAGTCAAAGGATCCATGGCTTAGAGAAAGACCTATTTACCAAGAGCCACCACTTGAAAGAGGCCAAGGTAAGAAGATAACTCCCCAACACAACTCTAGGAGTGCATGCCAAGTGAGATAGTTTGGTAAGTTTCGAAAAGCCAAAGGTCGGGCCAGAGCCTTAATCGTTATTGGATAATCTTCCACTCCCAATGTATCTCGAATGTAGAACATATTCGTATGTGATGGAGACCTAGGGTGTAACTTCCATAGGCGAAGAGTTATATGCATGAATGCAAGTACATTTAACATAATCTCTAGCTAATTATAAGCACAAAAACCGGATTTTTTTGGTTGCTCATTTGCATGCATAGCCAAGTAAGCTTTAGGCTTACAAATCCCCATCAAACTTGCCAATTTGTAGGGGATTTTTAGGTACTAAGGGTCAGGAACCCAAGTAGATTTCAGGTGGACAATTCGATGAGTAAATTGCCACTAGAGAACCCGATTTTTTACAACCTAACCTTCACTTTTCGGTGAAGAAATGAGGAAAAGACTCTCCCCCACTATTGCCCTACTATTTTGACTTTAGTGACATTGAAAGGGTCAAGGAGTCACCACCAAACATTTACGGGTTGTTTGGAAACCCTTGGGTTTGAATCCTAATATGACTCACGTTAGTGGTCTTCGAACCATGAGAAGCTCCGAGAATGAGCAACTTATTTCAATCCAAGAGTGTGTGCAAGCAAGACGCATAGAGATGGAGAATAAATCAGATTTAGTTCCCAGGAAAAGATGCACAAACAAGAGATAAGCACACTCTAATTTAGTTGGTTGAGAAAATTAAGCTTTATACATATAAGTCTAAATTAGGTGATCACTTGTGTTAGTAATCCATAAGACTAAGGGTTCCTATGGCCGGTTGTCCAAATTTATCTCATTAGTCATGGTTGCAATCAATTGGTCTTGATTAGTGCATAAGATAAAAGTGGTCATGTAATTATAAGGTAAGGATTATGTAATAAAAGGTGCATAACTGAAATTAAACAACTTAGACAAGAGTCAAGAGACAATGAAAATAGGGTTAGGGTTAGTAGAAATGCAAAAAAAGTATGATGCATGATGAGTTGGAGATGTTTCTTAATCAAATGAAGAAGTAAGCCTAAAGAGACTTTTCCTCATGATATGCTCCAACTTAAAAAGGGTCTAGTTCAAATGACAAGTATAATTTAGTCATAGAACATCATTGAAATTGAATATGAAAATAGATATCAAAGTATGGATTATGAGATCTAGAGCATGAAATGAGCTTTAAGGGTAAACTCCAAAACTCATATTCTAGTATGATACATACTTAGGGTTTTGTCATGAGGATGGGCCAAGATTCAAGTTTAGTAAGATTAGAGATGTCCAAATTTTAGCATCATAGACCAAATTTAAGAGAGGAAAAAGAGACATAATGTAACTTACAATATGTAAAATGTAAGGGAGAGGGGTTGCTCTAATGATTAAGAGGAGACCAATTTATGAACATTGTTTTATGAATGAGATTCTCAAAGTTAGGGTTTTGAGGCTTAACCTAGTGAAGTAGGAGTTGCTCCTAGCTCTTCACATCAGAGGCAAAATGGGACATTGAAAATATAGTGTTTGAGTTGATCACAAGAGATCATCAAGGGTGATGACTCTTTTTTAGATCAAGGCTTGTCAAAGGTTGCAAAAATAGTGAGATAGGTGTTCATGTAAGATGGATTTTCACCTCATACAATCATCATAAAAAGAGTCCAATCTAAAGGTCTTAAGTGGATGGAAACCACTAGATCTAAATACTATATAGTGAATGGAGTAAAAGTAGACAAAGAAATAAAGAAAAAGAGTAGATTGAGAAGGGTCCTTGGTGATTACTAGTGAGAAGAGTCCTTTTTCTTAAGTCTTTGATTGAGTATATGTTGAAAGGGTAAGATTTCCTTGCTTGGTTGTGTTAAATGTGGTTGGATTGATACTTTGTAAGTATGAAGGATATTTAAGAGGCTTTGATTGTGTTTGAGAGTGTCTTGGGAGTGTATTTTGGCAGAGTGACGACCTTTAAGATTGGGAGAAATATCGACCCTTTGTTCATCAAAAGAGGGGGTATGCAAATAAGAGTCGGATTCTTGAGCGTCAAACGTTATGTTCGTACATCAGATGCTAGGAGAGTTTCAAATGCCTGATTCATTCGTTAGACATTCAAGAAGAAATCTTTTACTCGTCTAAAGAAAGGCTTGAAATGGGACAGAAGCGCTTTTGGCTGACGCTCAAAGGTTATGTGTCAAATGCTAAGGTTGTATGTTAGAAACTTATAGGGGAAGAGTTGGAATAAAGTAGAGAACAAATTGAGCTGGAATGGTCCTTGGCATTTGACGCCCACATGGTTGTCCCAACTCAGCTCTTGTGCTCGACATTTTCTTTGTGCTTTAGACGCGCTATGCGCTGGACGCTTGAACTAGGCGTTTAACACCAAGACTCAACATTAAACACTCGATTCTGACAGAGATTCGATTCTTGCGTTTGACGCCTTGCTTCGAGCGTTAAGTAATTATGCTCTGAGCTTTAGAGTTTATAAGGGACTAAGGTTAGTTTTTGGTGTTTGGATGAGGTGATTTTGTGACTTGGGATTTGTATTTTGGCTTGGGTCTGTGTTAATGCCTTTTTCGGGGTTCGATTTTGATGTGTTTTTGGATTTACACATACTCAAAATCAACCTAAGCTAAGTCCGCTCGTGAGGGTTGTTTCGTCATTGGACCGCTGTATTGAGAAACACAATTTTTGTATCTTTAGAAGTGCAACGGTCAAATGTAACATGCGAGCCAAATAGGGTTTTTACGTTAATCGAATTGAATACAGTCAGGGTATGGAAACTCGGATTCCCTATTGGTCCACTTAGCTTGCGAGTCGAGCCGAATCTCGGTCAGGCCTTTAATGGATTGGGCCAAAAAATTTGGGTTGGTCTAGTGCTAAGTCGGGATGAATCGTCTTGATTGCCACTTTTACTCACCACATATTTGATGTAAGCCTTTTCAAGTTTTTTCATCTTCCAAGTCTCTTCCATTGGTATGAACATTGTAGATTTGGTAAGCGTATCAACTACTACCTAGATTGTGTCATTGCCATTCTTAGTTTTTGGCAAGGATGTAACAAAGTACATTGAGATAAAATCCCAGTTCCAACTAGGTATCTCCAATGATTTCTCTTTTCCCTTAGGCCTTCTATGATCAATTTTAACCTTTTGATAAGTTAAACATTTATAAATGAACTCTTCCACTTCATTTTTCATCCTTGGCCACCAATAAACCTTCTCGAAATCCTTCTATAACTTGTCATCTCTTGGGTGCACTGAATATGGTGTATTGTGGCCTTCTTCCATGAGCTTAAGCTTCACTTCCTTACACTAATGTGGTACACACCACCTTTCTTTGAATCTAAAACTTTCATCTTTATTAATCTTGAAATTAGTCTCCTTACCTTGAGCTATACTTTCCCCATTTTTATCAAGCTTAAAATCTCTAACTTGATTCTTTTTAATCTCATCGAATATGGTGGGTTGAATAGGAAATGCATTCAATTGAAACTCAAAAATTCCACTACTAAACACTTCTAAGATTAACCTTTGCATATCCCTATATAGTTAATCGAGCATTACCAAAGCATTAAGTCAATGGATAGTCTTCCTACTTCGTGCATCTACAACAATATTTGGTTTCCCTTCATGGTATCATATGTCAAGGTCATAGTCCTTGATCAACTCCAACCATCTCCTTTGATGCATAGTGAGGTCCTTTTGCGTGAAAATATATTTCAAGATCTTATGATCTGTAAAAGTTTTTGCACGTAACTCCATACAAGTAATGTCTCCATAATTTCATAGCAAACACAATTACCGCGAGCTCTAAATCATGAGTTGTATTGTTAGCCTCATATGGTTTTAGTTGACGTGAAGCATACACGATGACTTTCCTTTTTCCAATAAAACACAACCAAGGACATTCTTGGATGCATCACTATATGCCTTATATCTTTCATTACAATCATGTAATTCTAAGACAAGTGCTAAAGTTAAATGATTCTTTAATGTCTAAAAGGCTTCTTCACACTTGTTATTCCGCACAAACATCAACCCCTTCTTCATCAAAGTAGTCATAGGTCTACCTATCTTTGAGGAATCCTTCACAAATCTCCTATAATATCTAGCTAAACCTAAGAAACTCCAAATATTAGTCTTACTCTTAGGTGTTGGCCATGCACTCACAACTTTAACCTTAGTTAGACCAACAGAGTCTCCCTTTTTTGACAATACATGCCCTAAAAATGATACTTTCTCCAATTGAAATTCACACTAAGAGAATTTGGAATATAATTGATTATCCTTAAGTGTCGATAATATTGTTCCCAAATGCTCAACATGCTCTTCCTCATTCTTTTAAAACACCAATATATCGTCTATAAAGACTACTACAAAATTATACAAAATTGGATGGCAAATCCTATTCATCAAGTCCATAAAGATTGTTGTGGCTTTTGTTAAGATGAAAGACATAACTGTAAACTTAGAGTGACCATACCTCATCTTAGAGGCAGTTTTAGGTATGTCTTCTTTGGCAATTCTCAACTGGTGATATCCTGATCTCAAATTAATTTTGGAGAATACTCCTGCACCTTTTAATTGGTCAAACAAATCATTGATCCTAGGTAGTGGGTACTTTATCTTGATTATTATGTTATTTAACTCCCAGTAATTGATGCACAACTCATATTGCCATCCTTCTTTCTCACGAATAACACTGGTGCTCCCTAAGGTGATGCACTAGGTCTAATGCACCCTTTCTCTAAAAGGACTTTCAATCAATCCTTAAGCTCACTCATCTCTGATAATGCCATCCTATATGAAGCTTTAGAAATTGGTCCTGTTCTAGGCATTAAGTTAATGGTATACTCTACTGGTCTTTTCAAAGGCATTATGAGGATTTCCTCTGGAAACACATTCATAAACTCATTCACAATATGAATCTTATCCAAAGTCTTCTTACCCTTATCCTCTAAATCCATTACACAACAAAAGTAAAATGGGTAAATTTCCTTATCATTCATTTCAACTTCAACGTAGAAATGATTCTAATCCTTTTTGATCTCTCAATATACTCAAACACGGCTATTTTACCAGCTAGGTTCTTCATCACAACCTTTTGCTTTTCACAATCGATTATAGCTTTGTACTTACTTTACCAATATATGTCCAAAATCGCATCTAACTCAACTAAATCAAACACAACAAGGTTGGACTAAGAAAAGGAGCAAAGCAAGACATGCAAGTTGCTAAAGTAAATGCACATAAACATATAAACTTCGAATTTTAGGCACTAGGTCTAAAAATTTTGTCCCCCCTTTAGTCCCTTAAGTTCGAATTTTCAACTTTCTAAGTGACTTAGACTAGTCACTAATTCAACACAAAAGAAAATAAAATGAATCCCTTTTGCAAAAATGGAGAAATTAGGTGCTCTTGACCACATGAAAATTGAGGTTTGGCTCTAAACAACAAACCTTAAAAATAAAGTAACCTTTATTGCATAATAAAACCTTAAATAAAAAAACAGTGTTCCTCATACAAGTATTTAAAAACCTAAGGGAAAATCCCAATTATTGTAGCAAATCTACTTATTATATCCTTTAAAATGATAAACTAGTGCAACTCATGGAGAAATGTCATCACTCCTATCATTCTTCTCTACATAAGTAGCTCCATCTTCATTTGGATCTTCCTTAATAAGCTCATCCTCTCCAGGCTCATTGTCTAAAATAGGTTCCAATAGAATCGATAAGTCCTCCTCGGCTACAATATAATCATCACTTTATCATCTTCACTTAGATATATCATTTGTAAGGGTTCCACTAAAATTATTGCACTTGAAGCATTGTGCTCCTCTAAGCTGCTAGAACTAGTTGAACTACTACTAGAAGAACTGCTAATATGTGGTAAGTTAGGATTAGAGATATAGAAATCATGGGGTTCATTGGGATACAAGAAGTTATACTATGCCAACCTCAACTCATAGCTAATCCTATTTGTCATAAGGGTCCATACTCCATCTTCTAGGTATCTGGAGTAGTTAGGTGTACCATCAAGGAGATTCCCATTTATGTAATGCTCTAAGACATTTAAGAATGGGTGAACTCTCCTTACGCTGGCCAACATAAGTCTTGATACAAATTTTTATGACCATAATGCCATCTTCCCAACACCATTTGGTTGTACCATATATAATAGTGCATCTTCCTTTCTCATTGCTCTAAATTCTCATAAGGAGTTATGTATAATGATCATAAATATACTCGTCAACTTGGACTGGTTAAGACATAGAACTGTAAAAGAGAGAACTACTATATTTAGCGAATTCCCAACTACAAGACTCAAAAGGTTTAACATGCATAGTTCGAGGTGTTTACCAAACAATTGCTAAAAACAAAATTCATATGTTCAAACACTTAACATGTTTACGAATTGTTAGACGTGCACTTTAGGAATATTATTAAGCTTAAAACTTTGTGTTTAGCTTTTTGTAAAGGGTTGGATGTTCCAAGATAAGTTTGTGTTTAGTACTTAAGTTTATAACTATAAAACCAATACTCATACAAATTGATTTGCAATTCATTTTTCCAAATATAAATTTTTTAATAAAAATAAAAAAATAGTCTGTAGTTCCCAAATACCATCTTATAACACCCTCATAATTCTCTCCTTTTCTAAAACATTTTCACGAATTATTACACCCAAATAAAGAAAATTACAAGATCACTACCTCCTTGTGAAAACGGTTTGATCAGTTATTCAGAGTTTTGTAGCGAAAAACTTACTACTACTACTACTACTATTATAGAACTTTATTCAAATACCCAAATTAATTGTAAAATATTTCAAAGAACAAAATAACCAAGTCTTTAAAATTCATCCTCAAACCAACAAAATCTAAAATAAGAAAAACAAACGATAAAGTAGACAAACTCTCCACTTAAGTCCCCCATATGAATATGACACTTCTAGACCTGAAAATGCCACAGCCCTTAGACCTTGGTGACGACTGCTCACCAATAACACAAATGTAAAATTGGGCAGTCACATGGTTAATTGAGGAATAGGCCATGGCCAAAAGTAAAGTACACACACAATCAGGAAAGCTGAGCACATACATGTTAAGAAAATAACCTAAACCTAACATGCATCACTCCCAAAACAAATAGTTGGTCACATGTAAAGACACTTGTTCAACTTATTAACAAAACACATGATGTTAAAAACTAGTATTAATTTGAGACTCACTTTAATTAAACTACTATTATTAATGGTTTGGCAATGAATGGGTTTGTTGCTTGGTCCACAAGGAACTAGTAAGGAACGGTACAAAATTTGAATTCAACACAATTATTGCTATGTCACTATTATGGAAGTGACGAGATCTCATCGCTATTAGGAAGAAAAGTAATATCGTCATGCACCTAATTAGAGTCTTAGGCTACCACCAATTCCCCCCCCCCCCCCCCCCCCTAAATTTCCAATTCTCAAGGTGAATTCTCCCCTCAAGTTTTATTGCTAACCTCTTCCACTTTAAGCGATTAGTATGTTAAAAGACTTAACTGACATGCTTAGCACAATAAAACACACTCAACATACAAACTCCCATTTTATCTTTGATAAATAAATAGTGATTACATAACCTTTTGTAATTCTTTCCTTTCCTTGCTATAAAAGACATAACTTTCCTTCCTTGTAGTTCATTTCAAGATTTATGACATGCATGAATTTAAATTTGCTACTACTTGACATGAATTACTATTATGGAAATAACTCATGCAACATGCTTAAAAACATGTGACAAAACATATGAACTCCTTCAAACATGCCAATACACACGCATTCAACATTGCTCATTAATCAAAGCAATCCTTGGCATGATACTATATATAAATAAATTGAGTAATAACAACTTTCGTATACAAAATAGTATTCCAACATGTACGTAGTTTGAATAGGTAATTAGGTTATCCACTTTTACAACTTAGAAATCTCCCAAGTAGTACTCGTCTCCAAAAATAATAAATGAACTTAATCAATCTTCTATTTAACAAATTTTACAGCAACTAAACCTAATTTTTTAAAAAATCTATAAACATGCGATAATTTTCATAGATTAGGGTTAAAATCATATTTCAAAACAAAGGTACAATATCTTAATTTAAAATCCCAAAAATTACATAGTTTAGGTCATAAAAACTTTAAAATTCATTATATAAAACTATACACAATTATAAAAATATCCCAATGAATTTCATATTTAATACATACAATATTTCTAATTTTCTTTATAATAACATGTTGTAAATTATTTTACAAAAACTAAATAAGGTTAGGATTTCCAATAAATCAAGTACATTCCTTTGGAAATAAAAACTAGAGAGCAGAAAAATAGACGAATTTTTTTTCAAGTTGAAATCTATGAGGAAGTTGGGTATTTATACTAGTTTAATTTAGAAGAGTCCTAAATGGACCAGGAGACTTTTGAGAATTTGATTATCATCTTTATCCTTAAAGAGTTCTAATTAGACTAGAAGACTTTTACATTTGATGATCATCTTTTTCCTTAGAAGAGTCTTCTTAAATTAGGGAACTATAAAAAGAATCATTTTCTTAAGTAGAAAACTATTTCCTGATAAAATACTTTATTTTTAAAAATAATTATTCCGTAAATATTGAAATATATATTTTAAAAAATACAAAGTATTACAGTCATGCTATATAGTAAGTGTAGATACTTCATATACTTTTCACACTTAGTCCAATCATCTTCATATAAAGCCATTTGCGGAACTTTTGATTAAAAACTACTATTATGGCAATCTTATACTCAATTGGCTTACTCAACATGTCGTAGGTGGAGTTCCACTTTATAGGACAATATATTTGTGATCTTGATAACCTTTATCTATTGCTGCAAAAAAATGCTTTCTAATCTTGGAGTTTCATAGAAGAACTGTCATTAACAAGAATGACATTTCTATTTTTTTTTCATAATAAGGATCCATTACACTAATTCCATCCTTCACACACAGATTAATGACATGACAAATGCATCTAATATGAAGTGTCTCTCCATCTAATATAAAATTAGTTAATTGTTGTTTAACCATGTTTGCGCTATATGTTATTGATGATGCATTATCAAATGTCATGGACATGATTTTGTCCCTAATATTATATGTATCAATGGCTTGCATTAAATGGTGAGCAATATTAAGACTAGTGTGGGGGTATTCTAACATTATAAAATGGATGAAACGTTTTGTAACATTCATTCACTATCCACCCAATGACAAGTCACACACAAATAGTATAGTCCATAGCCCCCATCTCATAAAACTGCAATTGAATAAACTCTACAAGGGAGATTTGTTAACTCTTTAACTAATCTTAATTTATATTCTATGTATGTTTTCATTGCAGAAGGACGAAGAGTTTTCCTAGAAATTTTTTTGTGTAGTAGTAGTACATTATTAATATAATGGTTAAAGAGTTCGTTTTTGGCAAATAAGAAAGTTGTTTGGCATGAATTAATATATTTCCAAGTTCATTTCTATCCTTTTCATAATTATAAGTGAAGCAATGTTGATGGTATGTCAAAAATTTGGGTTGAGATGGATAATTAGATGGTCCACAATATTTTTAGACATGCCTACTAAAGTGTTCAATCCCACTTTTGGATATAGTCAAGAACACATTATTATATGTGTTTACACTTAACTATAGTTTCATCTTTATTCAGCGCAAAATAATTCAAACCATTTTTTTCGCTTTTCTTACTGGTCATTTCCTCTACGGTGTACCACTGCTCTAATGAGTTTGGAATTTGTCCTTCTTCACCACCTCCATAATTTTCGGTTGAATGTTGACTATACCTAAAGGTATGTGTTTGGCTTATTTGTCTGGTTGAAAAAAAGAAGGTAATTTATTTCGTGGCACATAGTTTGGGTTAGGTTGGTACATATTTTTTTTGAAAACCAGGATTAAGAATATTCCAAGGTTGAGATACATTGTTAAATTGGTCAAATCCCATATTTTGAGGTGGAGACATTTGAGTGTATAAGTATGATGATTCAGATTCACTATTAGTAGCTATGTTTTTGCCATTGTTGAAGGAATAGTTTGGGTTTAATGCCATTGAATAATTTATAGTAATGATAAATTAACAACTAATAAAAAGCAATAATACTAATGGTAATATAAAAAATAATAACAACTACATCAACAATAACAACAATAATAATATAAATAAAAAATAACAATAATAATAACAATAATAATAATAACAACAACAATAACAAGAATATTAATAAACAAAATGATGATGATGATGAACAACAAAAACAACAATAACTACGACAACAACCACAACCACAACAACAATAATAATAATAACAACAACAACTTCAACATTATTAATAATAAATTAATAATAACTGTAATAATGATAATAATGATTACTAAAAATAAAAATGATTTAAATATTACAACTAATTTAAAGCCAATATTTATTTATCGATTGCCCTTGCACCACTTTGAAAAATAAATTTTACACTTTGAAAAATAAACTTTGCACTTTGAAAAATTTAGAGTTGAAGAAAATAAGAGATTAATGATTTGATATTTTGATGAATATTGAATAGTTGATTAGTTATGTGAAAAATTGGTTGAATGAAGATTGTATTTATAGAAACCTTATACTAGCTATTACTTACTACTACTAGTCGGTACTTTGATAATCATTTGAAGAAAAAAAATTAGCCGTTTTAATGAATTGATGATTGATGAAAGTCTAAAATCATAATTTTTTTTGTTTTGTTTTTGGGGCCACTACAAGTCTGCATAAAGTAGACCCAAAATTAAAGTAAGGCGCAAGTAAAGAGTAGTGCAACCAAGTCAGAGCAGAAGAGCGCACGAATGTAGAAGGAGCGCGGGCAAGCCTAGCATGCCGGTGCCGGGCTCAGGCCAATTATGATTTTCTTCGTCCGCAACACGTTCAAAGCTCGAGGTCACGACTGTCATGCCGGGGCGACATTGTGTTTTTACCTAGGCCTCCTGCGTGCCAGCCCGGCACATGCCTAGCTATAGATGGGTCCTTATTCTTTAAAATTTTATTTAGGATTTCCTTCGCAAGGGTAAAGCTTTGCATTTAATATGCCTTCTAGGACAAACTTGATTTGATGAGAACTGCTCACCCCGTTTGAGACTTTCCATTTAGTGAACCTCTCACCTATCCGTGGAGTGAGCCACAGGCCAAACCGCGAACAACAAACAAAATTTAGGCACTAGCACGCGAGCGACATGTCAATTTAGCACGAAACACTACCCGAATCACGCTATTATTTAGTACTATTTAATACAATTAATATTACTATTATTTTTAATATTATTATATTTTTATAATATAAGTTATATTTATCTAAAATTAATTTTTTCAATTCTATAGTATACTTTATTTTTATTCTTTTTGTTAAAAAAATTAGGCTGGCACAAGACAAGACACGGCACGCCAAGCACGTGGGCCGTGCTAGGCCATTGGCCAAGTTTTAGGGAAAGGTAGTACGACACAGCGCGACACGACCACAATTAGGCACGACATGACCACAATTAGGCATGACACGACAAGAGGCTAGACACGAGCTGACGCAATCCATGATGAGCACAGTACGACCCGAGTCTACCTCTATGCAAGAGTTGGTAATACGTGAGTTGTTTGTTAGTTGATACTTTTTTTAGAATGAATGGATGTAAAATTGTTTTACTTGCAGTTTTGAAAGAAAATATTTTCAATATAATGTAAAATGAATTTACATTCCAAGTTTTACATCTTATATTTTACTTCATACTAAACAATGTAAAATGAAAAAACAGTTTTCAGGAAAAATGTTTTACACCCTACTAAAGAGAGTCTTAATTCAGCAAAACCATAATTTTGGTCAATCATTGGCTTCACATGTGCTTTCAAAAGCTGAGTCACATGATTACATGTGTTCAGTGAGTTTACATATATGTACACTGCAATATCAACGGTGACCCATATACATTTCTTCTAATCTTATAAAAAAGCGATCCAAAAAGATACTGCATGATCGTTAATTCAGCTATATACACTCCTCAAAATCCTATATGCTTTTGTTCTGAACTAACTAAATCATCAAAATATATCCTCGGAATTGAATCATACCTACTTTTAACTTCGGCAAAAGTTGAGGATTGAATTGTAATACTTTGGAAGACATTCATTCCTCACCCATGGCGCAAGGAATGCAAGGTGGATCTTTTGACTGATCTTCTGGAGTAATGCGTAGCAGACAATTGTCATGGAAGGTATGGCCACAAGGTAGAACAGCTACAGCTGGTGTAATAGGTGGCTGTACGACAGGGCCTTCAGGTGAGAATGATAAGTCTCGCTTGCACAACATACACTTGAATCCAACTGTAGGAGGTTCATCAAAACCTGCAAGTAATACCATTGTTATGAACTTCTCATAGTGCATAATAGACACTGGAAGATAAATGGCATAGGAATATCTTGAAACTACAGGACACAAAACATTCATGGTGGCAGAGAGAGGGAGACAATTAGAGCGAGGTCTTGTTCAAAGAATTGCAGATTGCCTATACATACTAAAAATATAGCGTTCAGAAAAAATATTGATGCAAGAAATGCTGGAATGTTGTAAATAATATATAGCAGATTCTAATACAGGAATGAGACAATAGGCTTTGTGGAGTGAATATAAATATGTGATCATCTTGTGGAAGCAAGCAGGACAACAAGGTGCAGAGTATGATGCATTAGTGTTGTGAAGGGAAACATTCTATGTCACTGTATCATTAACCAATTCCAACGCAAAAATATGAAAGATCTCTGGGATATATTTCAGGGTTTCTATCAGAATTAAAATATTTTTCCCTAAATTGCAAAAGCAATATATTCTCTCACTGCTATGCTCCTGAACAACAAAAGGTGAAGGAGATTCCTCATGAAATGGACAGTATCCAAAGTAAGGACGCCTAAGAGCATGCACAAGTAAACCACCACAAAACAAAAAATATATATATAAAATATGAAAGGGCAGGCAAAAGGAGACTTGACCCCACCCCAATGGCTAGAATTTAGGCTCTATTCTCCTCAGCTTGTTTAGATAAGTTTAACTTCAGCAAATATAAGCTGAGTTCAGCAAATATAAGCAGAATGATAATATGATGAAATAACAGTACAGATATGCCTTTACAGCAATTTATGGTCTTAAAAAGTATTCCCTTTGTCCTATTCTCTTAACTAGAGGTGTTCAAATGGAAGGGGGCCCGTGAAGGACCCTTGACCGGTCCGTTTGTAAAAAGGCCTACTAAAAAATGGGTCTAATGGGTCGGTCTCTTAAAGGGTCATGTTTTATTGGGTTTTTAATGGGTCAAGTCTGATTTATAATGGGCCAATAGTTTCCAAGACTTTTAAACACTATCAGGTAATGAATTATTTCTTCATATTTACCGATGGTCTACTACCAAAGATTGAAGGTGATACATGTAAACTATCACCCTTTATAGATAAAAACTATACTCTTTTTTGACGACCCGACCCGTTATGTATCTCCTTTGACCCGGCTTGACCCGTCCTGTTTAGCGTCTCCTTTGACTCGGTCTGGCCCGACCCGTTTTGCATGTGACCCATCCCGGCCCTAACCCGACCCAATGCACAGGTCTACTATTAACCCCCATTCATATTTCAAGAAAAAAGCTAGCTTAATGAAAAATTTAGATATTATAAAATTAAGTGTACTAACTTACAAAAGTAAAACCATCTTTGATCTTACAAAAAGGTCATCTTTTCATTATACTCAGAAATCAAATGTCAGAACAAATAAACAAAAAAGTATTATCATAATGTGGAATTGAAAGCAATTAAACATCAAATGGGATCATAAAATGGGACACAACATGTGATAGAAAATAGAATACACCCAATCAAGAATGAAAGCTACTTGAATGCTTTCTACGTTGGTAACAGTATCATATCTATAAAAACCAACACATGATTAAACACTTTAAAAAACAATGGTAGCAGAAAAGTTTGTACAATCTATCATATGTATACTTTGTTATATTCTATCAAAGACATCATTCCTCTAAGTTCTTCCTATAAAACTAAATTCTTTCGTTCAATGAGAAAAGTAACAAGTTGAAGTACTAAATACTGGGCCAATCTATTAGTATTTCAGCATCTTCCTGTGTCAAGAATATAACATGATTGCACTCATTTCATATAGTCAGTGTGACAGGATGCTAATCAATGATTATCTTTCAAAAAGTTCACAAATCTGCAAAGCTAAATGTCTAAATAATGTGAAATAAAAATATTGGTGTTCTTGAAATGCATTTAAAACTTGGGCAACAACAATCACACGGTCACACCTATAGAAGATGTTACTGCATTCTTCTCTTCTAAAGAAATACCTCATTTTATCTATCATTTGAAGAATCAAATTGAAAAGCAGAAACTTACTCTAAGCCAAAAAATTAGTGAACGAGGGACGCAAGTGGAGAAATACACATAAATACCTTGAAACTTTATACGATGCATTGAGCTAGGAACTTGTGATGCTCTTAAACTTGGATCAGCTTTTGCTAAAGCAGGCAAAGGCTTTCTCCGTTCACTAAGTGATGGGCGAGTCATATTTGCACTGGTGGGGAGCAAATGAGCCTTCCGAAGAGCAGTTGCAGAAGCGAGGCGACGTACTGACGATGTAGCTGCTGCTTTAACTTTCTTTGAATAAGTACCAGGGATTGGAATTCTAGCTGAATCTGAGCGGGTCACTACTGTACTAGTGAAAGCCATTGGAGGTGCTTGCAGGGTCGGTGGCTCAAAAGTAGTACTTTCAGCACCAACAGTGGAAGTCTTTGCAAGTGCAGCTCGGGAATTCATAATGGAACTAGGGACACCGGAAGAGATCCTTTCAGAAGAACTATGGGGAGCTGAAATTTGAATTGGAGAAAGAGTAGTAGCTGCAGGTGCCATCAGATGCTGTGAGAGCCTTGATGTGTTAGAGGTTCCGGTAGTCTTCGGTATCGGAGTGAAAGATATTGTATTCCTGGTCCAACCACTACCAGGAAAATTCACCTGCACAGCACTAGGGATAATAGAGGAGTTACCAGAGGGGTTACATGCTGGAGTAGAATAGCCTCTGGCAACTTCCCCCTGAGGATTCCGCAGTAGATCTGGAGAAAGCTGCTGCGCTAAAGTTGGAGGCATAATTTTCCTGCGCTGACACCCTTGTACGGAAGGCCAGGGAGGACAATCTAAGTTCCGTTTGAAAGATTCTCTCCGGACAGCTATAGAAGCACGATGAAGTTCATTACTCACTGGGATGTCAGCAACTTGACCTGATTATCCAGACATCACATATATCAGAAACTTTAGGTCTTTAAAACGACACATATTAAAATTAGAAAGAGAACATATATACCTGTGGAATGCCAATAATGACCAGTGTTTGGATAATTTTGTCCTGAAGTTGAAGATTTATATTACAATGGGACACATTTTCTAGGTAAATAAGAAGCACATACTTATATATATATATATCTGTAGAGCAGAGAAATTTAATCCACTTAGTACAAAGCTTTGAGCACATGATTCGCCAGCAGTAATACGTGGTCCAAGACAGTCCTAGGATGGATTATGGCTTCCTCCTCACCAACATTAACAAATAAAATAAAACACAACATGCATGTATCCCCCCAAGATATATAGCGTGTCATAGACTAACAAAATCTGCAAATCAAACTATATGAAACATAATTGAATAACAACTCATATTTTCCAAGAAAATATAGAATCCTCTACCTCAGAGGGAGAGAGAGAGAATTACATATTGTCCAATACAGAAGCAAATTTGTGGCACACATACATTATTTATTTCACTTTCTTGGCACTTTGACACATGGATTGTTTTATTACATGTATTTGTGGACTGTTGGCATCATATCAATACCACATTACAGCAGATTGTCGAAAGCAAAGAAAAAATAGCCACAAGTCACCAACATCTTTGTAAAAGAAAACCAGATCTTTTAGATTAATTTTCCACAAACAGTTATGAAAGCAGTAGATGAGCACTGAAGGCAGACATACTAGCAGGAAGAAGCCCACTAGAGTACTGAGAGGAAGGCAACCCAGAAGGACAAAGCCTATTGGACCTGTGGATAAGATCACCACCATGAATAGTAGAACTAGTAGCATTGGTTCCAAGTGCACGGCCTGCAAACAATGGTGTCAGTATTACATTCAGATAGGGACCAGTCAACCAACACTACCAGGCAAACATTGCCTGACATCTCACTTCACTGATGTGACTGTAATGTCAAACATGGTGTAAGGCGGTGTAGGACAGGAGAGGCATATCTACCACTACCAAATAAAAGAAACTTGGAGAAAGAAAGCATTTTCCCTCCAAAATGCCTAGGCCCTAGGGTATTTTCGTAATTTTCTTTTTTCTTTTTAAAAGATTAAGCCAAAATTTCTTATTATCTTTTTACTATGTAACCCATATCAACCCTATTATCAAAAAATTTCAACTAATGGATTCTTTCCAGATACTATAAAAATATATTTTTATTTAATTTTCTTTCAAAAATTTCACAGAATTTTTCTATTTCATATCTGACATATTTATGTTATAATATTCGGCACTCAAGTTACTTCTTCAAATCAGTACAGTGTCTTCATTTTAGTTCGCTTGCAAAGAAAATTTAGAGATTGTTGAAATAATATTTAATCTATATTTGTGCTCCTTTTGTGTGCTACCATGATAAAATACAACCAAGCGCAAAACTCAATATTAATATAGAAGTGTACTAAAAAAAATTATTTTCCATGGGGATGAAAAAAAATCAGTATTAATATACTTTTACATGATTATTTACAAAAACTCACTATTAGTTAATATGTGAGAAGAAGCAAAGAAAAATAATATCCAGTCGGAACATATATAGATGTGAACGTTGTAAAACTTTCACATAGATGGTAAGTTTGTACATCATCCAGATATTATCCTAAAGACTTAACCTCAAAATTGAATTTCAAAGAATTGAATGCGGGAACATTATCATATAATTCATAAGGAAAATAATTTTTCAATGATATTTTATTTTACATCTAATAAATAACGTTAGAAGATTACTTCATTTCTTTTAACAAATATAATACCTAAATTGATCTGATTCATCAATAACCTGAATACATTTCTTAAAAGTGCATGTCACGTCATGTCAAATCAAGGGGTACATGATAAAATTCAGCTTATTCTATTTGTTTTTAAAATATCATCTTTATGTAAATTATTGTTCAAACTAATAAATGTGATAAAATGATAGAACATTGTTGAGCAAAATTCGACACTTTTGTAATTTTTCTAATGAAACAAAAGAGATGGAAATGAACCAATACTTGTTTTATCTAAACCTTTGGCCACCTAAGTGTAACTATAGAAAAATTAGGTCACCTTTCTCTAATTTCTTAATGCCTAAAACTACCTAACTAAAAATTTATCAACAATTTTATAGTAAAGACCATGTGTTACACGCGACCTAAAGTAGTAATAGTCTGACCTAAAGTATTAATAGTCTGTACTACCATTTTTCAAGGAGCACTTAGTGTAAACCATAATTATTTGTGACTTCTAACAACAGAAGCAGTGCCTAAATAACCTAGCATTCTACCAAGAGCTAGTGACCCAAAGAGCTTCAGCAGCTTCCAACATTCAACATGGGTCGTGAGTTTCATAATTGCAGGACTAGAATCATATTTCAAATCCTAATCAATGTGACCCCTATAAACATTTGGACGAAACATCAAAGCTTCAACAAATAGTGAAATAGAGTTCTCTTGGATATTTATCTAATTACATTGCTTGACACAATGAAAGAAACACACACAACACAAATGACGAAAGATACACAAACTACTCACCTGACTTGTCTTGGTTATCAGATTCTCCAATCACAGGAGGTGATATAAGGTTGGTGCTGAAATATGAATTCTGCAGTGGATCAGCAGCATTTTGGTGATTACTTCTCAGAATAGAAGAGTTGAATGGGACTCTTTGCATCCTTCTGTTCATGTACTCATCCAATCCTTGATTATGACCGGAGAAATTGGACAGCATGTGTGAATTTTTTCTAGAACAATCAGAATACATTCTCGAGTTAGCCTCAATTATAGATTCTGAGGTTCTGCTGCTTAGAGTGGGTACATAATGGTGCAAGTTCACTGGTCCTCTATATGAATTGGAAATTGGTCCCATATCATTCGCGGAAGTCATGGCTCGAAAACTATCATCACCAGAAAAGATTTGACAGCCCACAGAACTCTGAGGAGTCACTAGACCACCAACATCATTCTGAAACCCTTCCAAACTACCCCGCACATTGTTAAAAGATTTATTAGCTAAATGAACTTGGGGAGAGAGGGATGTCTCAACCATATAATCAGCTTTCCTACCAAAAGTGTTGGGGTTCATGTTAGAGGCAGCCTTACTTTGATATCCGAGAGATAAAAATCTTCCATCAAGTTTGTCCAATCTGTTGGGTTCAGATGAATCAATACCATCCTGGTTATCATAAACTCCTGGAACATTTACTTGCTCGTCAGCTGCACTACCACTGAAGTTAGTAAAATTTCTATACATCTCTATCGGCTGTCTGCTACTGTTTTGTGTTTCTGCTTGCAGTACACTCAAGTCAAAGTTTCCAACTCCATGACAAGTAGAGTTATTGAAGTTTCTGTCATTTGCACCAACAAAATTCTCAAAATCAGGTACCATACTCAGCCCATGATAAGGTGTCATCATGTTATTAGGAGTTTGATGTCCAGATCTAATCGCATCCACTCTTGCACCAGGGAAACTAAAGCTATGACCCTGATGTTCTGGAATGAGAACTCCATCATCGTCATCAGCCTTTACAACAGGAATATCCATTGGACATTCATTTACATTAATCCCCATATTCAAATCATTTACAGCTGCACCAGGAAAAGTTTGCTCGTATTCAAACAGATTATCAACAGGTAAAGGAGCAAATTCAAGGGGTAAAAAGGGGAAGGGAAGAGGGCTTTCATTAATGTGACTACCATCAACAGGCAATAGTTCTAGAGAATTATCTCTCTGCTGTTGAGGTACGCAAATAAAGCCCTCAAAACCATTTTCCATCCACTCATGACTAGCCATCCTTCTGGATTAAGGAATAAAGAGTGCTATCAGATTAAGAGAATTTATATAAATTCGAAAAAATTGGGCATTGATCCACTAGCACAAGCTAATTCTTGCTTTTATCAAGCAAGACCTTCACTGCTCAGAAAAACCACACATACACAACAAAGGTTAACACCCTAAACTTCTAAAAAGAGTAGCAATCCAGCTACCACATTTTGATAATGAAACCAAACATTGGAACCCAAGTCTTCAATGCACTACACACTTCTATGTGCTGAGGAAACTATCTGGTCCACAAGACCAGAACTTCTCATCACTATACTCCAATTGAATAAAAGCTTACAATTAGAAAAGCCACAAACTCAATTCCTAAACCCAATTCAGAAGTCTCACTTTCGACTCCCACTTTCTGAACAATGTTAAATTCCCACTTAAACCCTAAACCAAAAACATGATACCCAACAGAAAATAGCAAAATATCCCAAAAACCATAATTCAAACTCTACCTAAAGCCCCGTAATTCATCCCCAATCAACCCATAATTTTCGAAAATTCAATTCGAAATCTGACTTTATTCTCATTCAATTCAACCAATCAAATTCATCAAATTGACAAAGAATTCCCAACCTACAAACCCCAAGTAAAAAAAAAATAATTCATCAGTTTAAAAAACAAGAAAACCCATAAAAAAAATCCAAAATCCAAAAATTAAATCATCAACACCAAAAAAGGCAAAAAAAAAGTGAAAAAGCAATACAAAATATCAAAATTAAAGCGAAAAAAAGGAAAAGTAGAGAGAACCATGATCGGAGAATTTAGAAGAAGGAATACCAGAACTTCGCAGGAATCGGATGAAATTGAGAAAGGATGGATGAAGTTTGAGGAAGACGAAGGAAGAGTGAGCATGAGTGTGTGTACGGAAGTTGGAGACTGGAGAGGGTTTGCTGTTGTTGTTAATGTTTTGGCGCTTGGGGCTGGGAAAAAGATTTTTAAAGGGTTCGGTGTTTGTATGTGGGGCACGGTTAGTGTACTGCCCCAGGGGAGAGAGAGGGTCATAGAGCCATGTAGGAGGAACAGGGGTCCACCCACCCACCCTCCCTTTGATTGAATTAATGTGAATGTAGAAATGTTGCACTTCTTCCTCTTTACCTTTAAATGAATGAATTAATGAATGAATGTGAATGTAGAAATATTACTCTTCCTTCTCTTTACCTTTCAATGAAAGTTGAAACTAAAATTCCTTAATTTGATGATCCCCACTTTTGCTTATTACATGGTATTCGCCTTCTTCTCACCTCATAGGTTGTGCACTTGTGTTACTAAGTCATCCTTGATGGTTTTTTTAGTCTATCTCATATTTCGAGTAATAAAACTATTATATTGTCAAGATGATAAAAAATCGAGTTGAAATACTATTATTATATTGCAAACTGGATAAGGGGTTAACTACCAATTCAAATATCTACTTAATATATGGAGTGATAATTGAAGTCATGGGAACGACATTATTGAATTGTAACAAAGGTTAAGTAAACTATTAAAAATATTTGGTGAATTGTTTCCTTTTGGGTCAAAGTTACAATTGTTATTTTTTATTCTTGACTTTCTACGTTCATATGTATTAGACATTTTTCGTTAATAGACATCAAATATAAGGGTTAGGAGAGAGAAGTTAGTTCAAAGGTATTTTTCTATAATAAGAGAGAAGGTGAATAGAGATAAGATATACATACATATTCTATAAGACACTAATTTAGGTAGTTGGAGGGATGAAAATGCGATGAATCTACACAAGGTACTTATAGTGTTGACTACAATACTCACAAATAATACTCATTTTATCAATCAATGTTTGCCTTTCTCTACTTATGATTAAAATATTAATAATATCATGTACAGATAAGAAAAAGGGTGAGCATTGAATTTGACTCCAAACTTGGGAAACTATACTTCTAAAAAGATCAATTTGATCTTTTAAATTCAACATGAGCTTGGCTACAAACTCAAATTAGAGGCTAGATTTGCGTTTGAACATGAGGTAGTAAAAACTTAATGTGAGCCTTGCACATATATTTTAATTATATTATACAGTTATTTATATTAAATAAATAATTTTAAAGATTAAGGGTTTTCATTAAGCCTTAGAATATTTTTTTTTTTGGATTAGGAGAAAAAACTTGCAACCTTTCATGCCGACTACCATTAACTTAGATTTTGACACGTTATATAATTGATTAACACATTCCATCACATATACTCACTTTCTTTACTCATTGTTTATAAATTAATTATAATATTTTTTTAAAAATCTTATGAGCTGATATATTTTTAAGTATTTTTCTTACTTCTTTTGAGACATATTTTACTTACTCATAAAAAGATATTAAAAAAAAAAAGAAATTATTACTCACACATCCGTGAAAAGCAAATGATTCATAATCCACTAAATATAATAATAATAAGTCAACAACAATAATGATAATAAACTTAACTATCCCTTTCACATGATAAAATAAAAATTTTATTCATTCGCCTGATATAATAAAATAAAAATAATTGCAACTGCTTGACAAACCACAAGCATGTAGTCCAACACCTAGTTTTCCTTGTGAAGCAGTCAAATTTATTTCTCCCTCTTGGCTTTTTAAATTTTTGTTCATTGATGAAAGTTTGCAAGACAAATTTTCATCACTAATTTCCCTCATAGGGAAAAAAATTCCAGTGATGGAATTGTGTTTTATAATACTTCTCCTCATGAGTATATCTTTCCATTAGAACAAAAAATAATTTGAAGAAGGGATAAAATGGTAGAGAGATATGAATAAAAAAAATGGTAACGAGATATAGTAAAGAAATTTTTTTTCCTCACAATAAGATTTCTTATTTCTCATTCCACTAGTGTTTAAAAGAGGTATTCCAAACTCTTTCTCCTATTTTTCATCAACCCCACCCATTTCTCTCCTATTTTTATTATATCTTTGTTCTTTTTAAAGTTCTCTCACTTTTCGTTCCCATGTGATTTCAATGTTCTACTAAGTTTTCTTTATTTATTTTATGACACCCTAAAATTGAATTTTTTTGGGAGGAAATTTGCCTCAATAGCATGATATCTAGTGAATGCATGGAGTAGCAGCTACTTTAATGTTGGGTGCAACTAATGATCATTAAATCTATTCCTATTGTATCCATTCTATTTTATTCTTCATATTTGAAATTATGGGTGGAACCATGGTAGCTTAAAAGAATAGAAAGATTCCATATATTTCCAAACGTAATAAATACTATATAAAAAAAAAGATCGCCCAATTACCTAAAATTGTAAGAAAATTATTTAATTTGAGGCGAGTTGGAAAAGTAAAAAGTAAAAAAATAATAAAATACATAGGGAATTATTGTCGTCAATTAATATTATAATGAGGATAAATTTAAATAGTTAAGGTAATCAGGAAAAGAAGTACAAAGAAACCATTATAAACCTAATTTTAGGATATTTTGTCAAAATTTAAGCCATATATGGGAACATTCAAAATAAGAACTTTATTAAATCATTCGGATGGGGAATATAAGAAGAACAAAAGCAAAAGGAGATACATCTACACAATTTTTTTCCTTCCAAAATGTCTAGGGTCATTTAGTAAAAAATTTCTTTATTTTTCTAAAAATTATTGTATTTTCCAATATTTTCCAAAAAATATAATAAAACAATTTACATACATCTTATAATTTGGAAAATTGCATTTTTTAATACACCATAAAATTTGAAGTTTTTCTCTTAAGTGAATATATTTATTTTTTTATGTTAATATCTATTAGAAAATTTCTTTCATTCCTCTTATTCAACTATAAAATTTATAAATATGATATTAAATATGAAAGATAACGTGAGAATCTAAATAATAGGGTTAAGGAGAGAAAGTGTCCTTCAAAAGGCATAGGGTTGATCAGTGTTTAAAATTTTTTATTTATAGCACCATCCAAAAATTTTCTAGCAAAATGATTATTTTTCCATAAAAATCATATTATTTAAAAAAAATTTCTATAGAGTATATTTATTTAATACCATATTAACCAAAAATTTCTTAATAAATATTATTTGTTTTCTTTTTTTTATAAAAATTGTATCAACCAAACATTTTCTAATTAGCTAACTTATATGTTTTTTAATATACTAACAAATTATTTCACTTATTCATTTAGAATAATAAAAAATAATAATATACTTTACTTTGGAAATTTGTTATATCAATAGTATAGTTATTTGGTAATTACAAACTATATCTAATTGATTTATTTTATATAATATATATTTCAGATATCATTGTTATTGTGATTGATAAATGTATGCTAGAATTTTTATCGAAAATCTTAGTAAAGAATGTTGCATTGCACATACTATAGTTGTTTCTTATCATTTCTAGAAAAGTAATAATTTCATGTTGATTTTTTTGTAATTACTTAAATTTATAAAAAAAAATTATATACTATACTACATATTTCAAAAAGTTGATTGCTATACTTAAAAGAAAATTTGAATAAAATAGAGCGACCCTATCATACCCTAATTTGAGGTCATAATTTTTCTATTTTTCATTACATGGATAAAATTTGCAAATTCATTTAGAGATCCTTCAAAACAAAAGTTCACATATCCAATATGGGTACTTTGATTGTGGACATCTTGATCATTAGTGCTCTAAACTATACTTATTTTTTGAAAACGGTTCTACTTGATTCAAAGGCAAGTTTTCCATATTCATTTTAAAAATATTTATAGCTAAGTACAAATAGATTTTTTGTATGTGATACAATGTTTACTAATGATTTTCTAATATATGTTCTTCTTCAATGTATCATTAGGGTAAATATAAGCCATCATGAAAAGAAAATATTTTATGTACAAATTCTAGCCTTAACTATATTCATGCTACACATATACCCTATCTAATTTTTTTTAGTAAATACTAGATAATACAGTTTAACAAGTGATGCATGTAAAATATTTTTTGAAATCTTCATTGGTGTTAGCGTTATAGTGATTCCCATTATTTATTGATATGGTTTTAATTAGCCTTCAAAAATTCTTATAAACATTATAAATATTGACTATTTGGTATCCCACATGAAAATTATGGATCTTGGTATAGCACCCAAGGGCGTTAGTTAAGAAAAAAGATTTAAGTAATTGATGAGTGAAATTTATGTAACTAATTGTATCTTCCTAGCAGAGTTTCTTACTCTTTTTGGCATGAGTTCATCCTATTTTATCCTATTTTTCATCACTTTATGTATAGTCTAGACTTAGGAGCATTTCTCGTATTTTTGTCCTGCTTTCCTAGATTTTCCGTTATCTTTTCTACTTTTATACGTGTTTTTGTGGGTTGATGCAAGTATCTAATGAGCTTGAGTACGAGAACCGAAGAATGGAGATGTATAGTAGAAAATCCGAGAAGAAAAGACAAGAGGCCGCTCAAAATTTGAATCATAAGGCCTCTCAAGAGAAAAAGACCTAAGCGGGTGCTTACTCCGTCACAAGCGGCCGCTTAGTTCAATGAGAGTGGAGAGGCAGAGAGCTACGAGTGGACGTCAAGCGGTCTCCAAGGGGTCGCTTATTGGACTAAGCGGCCGCTCATGGTTGTATTGAGCGGCCGCTCAGTTATATGGAACCAGGAGATAGAGGGTTATGAGCATGCTCTAACTCTTATACTGAGTACCTGCTCAGTTGTTTTTTGGAAGTTTCATAGCATGCTCTAACTCTTATACGGGAATTAAGGATAGCTAAAAAGGCACAAAGGAAGGCATTATGATATTCATTCATAAGTAGTAGTACTAGCCTAGTTTAAGACCTAGAAAGATAGCTTAGGGTTTCATTATTGTTCTTTCACAAAACTTTAGATTGCTAGTAGATTTGTCATCGGTTTTTAGCACTTTCGTCGGATTTGCAATCATCAATAGTCAAACATCAGTTCTTAATCAATATATTAGTAGTTCTTTCACTTTCTCTTGCTTTATATTTCATAGTTTCAATTTATTTTCTGTTTTCGATAGTTTATGTTTGATCATTATTAGTTTTTCGCATAGTTTTGTTCATCGTTATTCGTTAATTTGGTAGTATGTCTCTTTATTTTTATTATTCGATGTTTTCTATTATTAGTCATGAGTAGTTGGATTAGTTAGGGGATAGGGTGAAAATCCGATCCCGATGATGGATGATGTTTAAAGTATGGAGTTGGTTTCTTGATAATTAATGTTTGATTTAATGTCGGGTTTTGGTTGGAGTCCAGATTGGCCATACAGATTTCTTCCATTGCTTTCCTAGGTCAAGGACATTGAAAAATGCAGATTTAGGTAGTGATCCGATATTAAGTGTTGTTAACTTACATGTTATTAATTGTTGATTTCAATCTATTGTGTTGTTTGGATGCTTTAGAATATGATTAGGCGAGAAATCTCAATTGTAATGCCCTTCCTTGAAGATGACCGAGAGGTTGGTTCTTGGTTGAAATCCCTTCCGGGCAGCATGTTTAGGTTTGATTATTAGGTTGATAGCAAGTTAGTGAGCCTCATATTATCTCATTTTGAAACTAATCCCCAATTTTAGCTCATTCATGTTAGGAAACGGTGTTGAATCCCAAACCCCTAGTGTTTTTACCTTTATAAAACAAGTCTTTTACAACCTCACACTAGATTTTAGTTAGATCTAATCTTAATCCTTTCTTTAGTTGAGCTAGCTTCTAGTTGAACTGCTAGAGTTCGGTATCTATTTGAAGCCATGTCCTGCGGATTTGACTAGTATTTGCCTATTACGCGTAGTAGGTGAAGTCGAGGCTTAGTTGGTAGTAGGTGTCATGTTAGGAAACAGTTTGATTATTGGTAGAAAGCTATCCTTTTGGAGGAGAGAAACATGAGTCACCTCATGCCACCTTAAGCAGTTCATAAGATAATGTGATACAGTAAAGGCAAATGGTGTTACTCAGGATTACATCAGATTGAGCCTATTCAAGTTCTCTCTGACGGGAAAAGCTAGTGAATGGCTTGAGAAGATGGAGCCTAATTCTTTGAGGACATGGAAAGAAGTGGCTAGAACATTCCTACATAAATTCTTCCAACCTTCAAAGACTGTTGAAACGAGGACATAAAATTATAGCGTTCTGCGAAAAAAGGAGATGAAACTCTATTTGAAGCATGAGAACAATTCAAGGGTTTGATAGAGGCATGCTCACATCATGGAATGGAGAAGGGGTTTCTTCTTCATAGCTTTTATAATGGACTGTCTTAGGAAAATAAGACTAGCCTCGATGTAAGAATCGGTGGAGCCATAACGAGATTGATCCCAACTGAAGCATTCAAAGTTATTGAGCAAGAGGTCGTAAATTTTTCTAATTGGAATAAAGGCAAGAGAGTGCAGACCAAACGAGGATTAAGGTATGAAGTATATTATATTAATGTACTTACTAATAAATTTAATGAAGTTGTTTTGAACAGTCTAATGCGTGGCATGCAATCCCCATAAGCATCTAGTTGTAATGCTCCTATGCAGGTGTTATTTTATGATGTTTGTGGAGATTATGATCATAACCCTATATAATGGCATTTACTTACCTCTATAAGGAATGCACCATCTAGAATGGAATAGGTTAATGCCATGAATAATATGGCTCCTAACCCCAAATTTGATCCATACTCTAACACCTTTAACCTAAGGTGGAGAATTCACCCAAATTTTGGTTAGAGAAATGGGCAGAACCAGGGAAATGGGAAATTCAATGGGCATAACTAGGGAAACTTTCAAAACTAGGGGATTGGAAATTTTAGTGGTCAAAACTAAGGGAATTCCCAAGGTAATAGGAACTACAAGAACCAAGGTCAAGGTAGTTTTAGAGGATATGAGAACTATGGGCCAAATCAGAATCAGAATAGGTTTCAAAACCTGAATTAAGGCCAATTCCAAAATCCTAACCAACATAACCCACCTAGTTTCAATTCAAGACCTAGACCTAACACCGCCCCCCCCCCCCCCCCCCCCCCCCCCCCTTTAACTTAACCTCCACCTCAGAAGTCTAACTTAAAGTCTTTGATGGAGAACTTTGTGGCCACTCTAACAAAAAAGAATAATGACATTGAGGAAAGCCTGAGGAAAATGCAAACCCATAATAAAATGCTTGATAATCGGATTTCCCAACTTGCCAATGCCCTTAAGGATGGCTCGAGACCTTCAATCCCTAATCAAGGCATAGATCCCATTGAACATGCTAATACCATTGTGACTAGGAGTGCTAAGGCTCTGAGAGAAATACCTAAGAGATAAGTTAAGAAGGTGATTGAAAGTCAACCAAAAAGTTCCTAGGATATAAACGTGAAGGAGACTAGTAAAGATAAGGGTGAGATAGAGGAGGGCAAGGAAGGGAACAAGTAGATGAGTGTTACCCCCTCTTATGAGAAGCTTCCTTCTAGCTAGGTTTGCACGATCTAAGATTGATGAGCCATTTGCAACATTCCTAGAGTTTATTAGGAAGTTGTACATCAACATCATATTCACCGATGCAATCAAGCAAATGCCTTCCTATGCCAAGTTCCTTAAGGATATCCTGAGCAATTACCATGAGGTAGTTGTGGATACTATTAGCTTGCTAAAAACTTGTAGTGTTATAATCCAAAATAAGTTTCCTACTAAGTTGAAGAATCATGGTAGTTTTTCCATACCTTGTGTGATAGGTGAGATGTTGATAGACAAAACACTGTGTGATCTGGGGGCTAGCATAAGCGTAATGATATATTCCTTGTGTAAGAAGATGAACTTAGGGGAATTAATACCCACCAATATCTCTCTTTATCAGGCAGATCGTTCGGTGAAGTTTCCTCTTAGGAAAGTAGAAGATGTCCCTCTTAGAGTAGGCAAATTTATATCCCTGTTGACTTTGTTGTACTAGATATGGAGGAAAATCCCAATGTGCCTATTATTTTAAGAAGACCTTTTTTAGAAAATATAGGAGCTATGATCGATGTAAAGAATGGTAAGTTGACTCTTATGGTTGCTAATGACAAGGTTGAATTAAATTTGGCATAGGTAATGAAATGCCCATCTAACATGGATGATTGCATGTGAATTGATCTTATTGAGAATGCTATACTTGATACTTTACATGAACATTTGCATGTAACTGATGATCCCTCTGAGTGTGGTTTGTTGAATGAAGACAAGATAAGCAGGGATAAAGAAGAGAAGGAGAAGGTGAGGAAATATTTTTATTCTATCCCCTCACTAACATTGCATGAAGACCTACATCTTATGATTTGAGATAATGAGGTAAAGAAGGAGCTAGATGAGGCCAAGGCAGCCCTAAAAGTGGAAATGAAACCTCTACCATCTAACCTTAGGTATGAGTTCCTTAGTCTTTCATCCACTTACCTAGTCATTGTGAGTTCTTCCTTAATCAAGTTTACTTGATGTATTGAGATTACATAAAAAGGCATTGGGGTACATCCTTGATGATATCAAGGAAATAAGCCCCACCTTATGCATGCACCATATATCATTGAAGGATGGAGCTAAGCCTTCCATTAAAAGTGAGTGAATACTCAATCTGCTAATGATGGAAGTGGTAAAGAAAAAAAATCTCAAACTCCTCGCTATAAGTGTCATCTACCCTATCTCTAATAGTAAATGGTTAGCACCAGTGCATGTTGTACCTAAGAAAGGAGGAATGACTATAGTCATGGACGATAAAGGTGAACATATCTCTATGAGAACTTTAACCGGTTGGAGGTTGTGCATAGATTATGGGAAATTGAACACCTCCGCAAAAAAGGACCATTTCCCCCTCCTATTTATTGATCTGATCTTGAAAAGGTTAGCAAGGCATAAGAATTTCTATTATATTGACGGGTTCTCGGGATTCTTTCAAATTCCTATCTATCTCAAGGACTAGGAAAAGATGAAACTCACATGCCCCTATGGTACCTATGCCTATCGTAGGATGCCGTTTGAGTTATGTAATGCCCCAGCTACCTTTTAGCGTTGCATAATATCAATTTTTATAGATATTATTGAAAAAGAAATTGATGTTTTTATGGATGATTTTTCAATAGGTGGTAGCACTTTTGATGAATGTCTTGTGAACTTAGCTTGATGTTTGAAAAAGTGTGAGGATGCCAACCTAGTTCTTAACTAGAAGAAGTGCCACTTTATGGTATGAGAAGAGATAATTCTTGGCCATAAGGTGTTACATCAAGGCATAAAAGTAGACCCAGCTAAGGTTAAAGTTATTCTTGGTCTTCTCCCTCCCATTACGGTGAAGGGGGTGAGGTCTTTCTTGGGCCACACCGGCTTCTATCATCGATTCATTGAATTATTCTCAATGATAGTTAAGCCTCTCACTACACTGCTCTAAAAGGAGAGCGAGTTCGTGTTTGATTAATCTTGCTTGACTGCTTTTAATAGGGTAAAAGAGGCACTTACTTTAGCTCCAATAGTACACCCACCGAATTGGAGTTCACCATTTAAACTCATGTGTGATGCTAGTGTCACTAGTAGAAATTATTAAATATAAAGCGGGGTTTTTAGTACTATATGCGACGTCAAAAGGCTAGTAGCAATTGGGATAACAACAAATTAATTTATTTAATTTACGGCGTATTAAATACGCCGCAAAAATTAATTAATATGCGGCGGGTCATACAATATAAGCCGCAAATTATTGAATTAATATGCGGCGGGTCATACAATATAAGCCGCAAATTATTGAATTAATAAGCGGCGGTTCTAATATAAATACACCGCATTTTATTTGTAAATTTTAATTAAAAAATCCAAAATTTATACCTATTAGCGGCTATTTAATCAAAGAACCGCCGTAAATAGGTCTGTATTTTTTTTAAAAAAATCCATAATTTGGTCCCTACCACGCCACATCTACTATGTACACCAATGCAATTGCTGATCTTTGAACCCATGGCCTTTCGAAAGAGGTATAATGTCGTGACCATGTTAGCTGAGTAATGCATCTGATATTGAGATGAAACAATTAAATAATACATGAACATAATGAAACGATCTATGAGATAATACGTAGAATGTAATAGGAACTAAGAAATGATCAACCGTGATGCATATAAATCCAAAAATCTATTATGACCACTCATTTTGGCACACAAAATTGCAATCTACGATATTTTACACTCAAAACAAACAAAAAATTAATTTTTCATAGATTTCGGGTGCATTTCGAGATTTCGGAAAATTCGGAGAGGAATATCTCTTAGCCTGATAGTCTGAACGACGCAATTTTTTTGAAACCCCCTATTTTTGAACGTACTACACAACCATGTTGGCCCTTAATGGCTTCAATGGAGTCTTATTTGAGATATTGAAATTTTTTTTAAGAACGCATAAAATTGACTACGAGACTCCGAATAGGGCTTATAATATGTCTAATTTGTGTATTTTTTCGAGATCTACCCACCCCAAGGACTCTAACACCATTTAATCTATGAAATTTTATTTTTAAGGGTTTTGAACCCTAATAGGTTAGGAGAATTACTTTTTAATTTATAAAAATTCCAAATAAACAACAACATTAGCCAAATGCAAAGATAAGCCCCATTCAAAATGGAATAAAACAAAAAAAAACAAAAAAAAAGAACTTATACCTCGATAGAGGACATGACGAGTCGTTGGTGGTGTTGGGTGGTGGCGTGGCGTGGGTGGTGTCGTTACTTTTGGGTGGTGGCAAGGTAGTGTAATGGGTTGTGGCAAGTATGATTTGGGTGGTGCTTTTAAGTTGTTGCGAGTATAAGGAGGAAAGTCGTTGTGTGTTTGAGTTACAGATTGAAGCCGTGTTTTTTTATATTAGGGTTTGATTAATACGCGGCGGGGGTGGCTTAGTGATGTCACAATTTAATAGGGTATTGATTAATATGCGGAAGGTGTGTATTAGTGACACCGCATATTAATAGTTGCTAGATTAAAATACGGCGGGTGTTTGTTAGTGATGCCACATATTAATAGTTGCTAGATTAAAATGCGGCAGGTGTGTGTTAGTGACGCCGCATATTAGTTAGATCTGTAATTAATTTACGGCTTTTCTAATATTACGTCGCAAATCTGTAGCCACAATTCAATAGTATTTTACTAGTGTATTATAGCTATGGGAGTTATATTGGGCCAGAGAAAGAATAGGAAGTCTCATGTTATTTATTATGCAAGCAAGACATTGAATGAGGCATAAAAGAACTACACCAATACTGAAAAGAAATTCTTAGAAGTGGTTTATACTTTCGAAAAGTTCAACGCATACCTGGTAGGATCGAGCACAATTGTGTAGATTGATCACTCAGCAATCATATATCTAATGTCTAAGAAGGATGCCAAACCAAGGTTAATCATGTGGATTTTACTTCTTCAGGAATTTGATATTGAGATCAAGGACAAAAACGGGTCTGAGAACTTAGTTGCAGATCATTTGTCCTGTTTGGAGAGGAAAAACAATAATCTTAAAGATTTTCCCATTAATGGTTGTATTAGGGATGACATTATTTATGCATTAGAGTCTAAGAACTTCCCATGGTATGCTAATTTTTTGTATTATTTAGATGGAAGCATGGTTGCACCCTATTTTACACTTTTAGGCTTCCATGTAAGAATGGTTAAAGCATGAAGCCAAGAGGTACATTTGGGATGAGCCTATTCTATTTAATAGGTGTGTTGATGGTTAAGTAAAACGTTGTATGCCTAATGATGAAGTTCCTAGTATCTTGAGTATGTGTCATTCCTCACCTTGTGGAGGACACATGAGTGCAAGGAAAATAACAACAAAAGTGTTGCAATCTGGTTTATATTGGCCAATATTGTTCAAGGATGCTTGGGAATTTGTGAAGAGATGTGACTGATGCTACAAAATAGGTAATATATCAAAAAAGGGATGAAATGCCAAAAAACCCAATCCTAGAATTGGAGATATTTGATGTGTGGGCTATTGAGTTCATAAGACCATTCCCATCTTCTTGCAGGAATAAGTATATCTTAGGGGCAGTTAACTACGTGAATAAGTGGGTAGAAGCAATTGCATCCCCCATAAATGACAACAAGGTAGTTGTTTGGCTTTTCAAGAAAGTAATTTTCCTGAGGTTTGGAGTCCCTCGAGCCATCATAAGTGATGGTGGTTTGCATTTTGCTAGGATGTCCTTCAATGACTCCTTAAGAAGTATGGAGTTCACCATAAGGTAGGGTTGGTATACCACCCTCATACAAGTGGCCAAGTAGAGATAATTAATTGAGAAATCAAGCTTATCATAGAGAAGAGTATTGAGAGAAGCAGAAAAGATTAGTTTCTAAAGCTTGATGATGCTTTATGGGCTTACAGAACAGCTTTCAAGACTCCTATAGGCACCACCCTATATAACTTTCAAGATTCGTGGTTTTATCCTTAAAAATAACTTTGCAAGGATTTCTACATTTCAGGTATGATGCACCAGGGGAAATAAAGCCTTGAATGTGGAAATGGTTAGTTAGAAGTGCTTAAGAAGAATGGTGAAAGTCTAGGTCAAAAATAATGCTAAAGTGAGAAAAATATAAATGAGCAGGTGCTTGACCTATCATGAGCACTCGCTCAGGTAAAAAATAAGACAGACGGAGAGCTTTAAGTAGGCAACAAGCGGTCAGCAATCACCCGCTCAAGAAGGAAAGCCCTAGGAAATTTTGGCTTGAGTAACCGCTTAGAAGAAATTTGGGAGAGGTTAGAGGTATTTAAGCGGGCACCAAGCGTGGAGCAAGCGCCCGCTAAAAAGAAAAAGATGGGGCCTATAGCTAAACTGAGGGGGCACTCACATTTCTTCATAGCGGCTGCTTAGAAGGGCGAAACTAGGGTTTCTAGGGTAATTGAGCGGAAGCTCAACATCCTTCTGAGTGCCTGCTTAAGCTGCTTTTCGTGACAACTCTGGCTTTCTTAAACACGATTTGGGCCAAAATCTCCCATTTCATCACCTTCAACCTCTCATATCCAATTTCTCTCTCTAAAACACCATTTTTCTCCACCTTATTTCCCCCATAACTCATCCAATTCTTACGCTTTTTACTTCAAATTACAACCATTATACTCCTCTCTTCGTGATCTACACATTGATACCAAAATCTTTCAAAATCATCAACCATTGAGAGAAACCCCAAATTCATACCTTAAGGAATTTTGGTTTAATTTTCAAGGTTTCTTGCTTCAAAGCTTAGATTTGGCACACAAGGAGCGATTTGAAGGAAGTTTTGCTTGGAAACTTTGGTATTCCTTACACCCTTCTTCTTTTTTAATTCTTATTTATATTTTAATGCCAAATGATGATTTTCTGAAAAAATTTGTTGGTAATTCGTTATATTGAGTATATTGTGATGATTTTATGCTTAATTTATATGTTTTGGAATATTTGCTTAGGGTGAACATAGTGATTTAAGTTAAACTCAAAATTATTAGATAGTCATCATAGTTAGGAGATTTGGTTTCTAATTTTAGTGTTGAAGTTTAGTTTAGTTGGTTGTGTGTTAAATCTTGAGGAATTAGATTGTTGATCTTTGGGTATACCATTAGTTGAGGAAAATGTTTCAAGGAAGAGATCTAAGACCTGTAAGGCTCCTAGTGCTTCCCAATCAACCCAACCTTCACAACCTACCATTCCCGTGTTGAAATTTGATAACCCAAACCACAAACCGTACTATGAATAGATTAAAAATCGAAAAATCCTTAACACTAGATTCTATGAACCCAACTCCTTAGAGAAACTAAGAATTGAGAAAGACCTTTATGGGTTACTCAATGCCATAGGTTTGGGTGAATTTTTTGAGGTTAAAAACTTCACCTAAGAGAGGCTCACCCTAGAATTCCTAGCTTCTCTCGAACGAACTTAATTTGGTGAAAATGACTATCAAATCACCTTTCAATTGTTCAATAAACCCTAAAACATCACCTTAGAGAGGTTAAACCAAATATTTAGATGGGACCCCTCCAACATTATTCATGCACTAGACATGAGTAGATTTATGGAGTATAGTGAGACGCGATGGTGGAGTCAGAATACTAATGACCAAGAATACTAGTCCAACACTTGCCATGCCCCACATTATTCATCCTTGTCTAAGAATCTTGAATAGAATTTTAGGGTATACAATTTTTGATAATAAAATTTGGGAAAGATCACTAGGGATAAGATAGAGCTGCTCTATATGGAAACATATGGGAAAGAGAAGTTAGGGGATATGCTTAATTTTAGGGGTCAATTCTTAGCCCGGTGCATTCGCGCAAAAGGGGTGGTTTGACTGGTGACATTCACATGGGGGGAATGGTCACCATTATAGCACATGCTCTAGGTGTTGTAGAGTAATGTAAGATTCTTTCCCTTGTCGATGTACACGATATTTACATCAACATTGATACAATGAAGAGGATGGATTTAATCCAGTTCACCCCTAACCCTGAGGTGTTTGAGTAGAAGGTGAGGAGGGTAGTGCACTACTACCTTCTAAACCCATTCACTGATAATGAGTAGGAAGAAGGTGAGCTTTGGAAGATTCCCGCTCATTAGGGGCAACAGCTGCAGGCCTGTAGCGCCCACCAAAGGCCTCCATCTCAAGCCTTGGGAGGTACGTCTTCTTCCCATGTCCCCTTTCTCTCTTTTAACTTAGAAGAGGAATTTAGGAAGCTCACTCTGATGATGTAGGGCCAAGATAAGGCCCAAAGGGTAGTATGATTCGTTAGAAACAAATCTATGACTACCATGTCCAACATGAGAACTTTTCACCCTATGTTAACTACCTTTATAATCCCCCTCAGGTCGGCCCTATACCTTCTTAGTTTAGGGACGGCAACCCCACTTACCCCTATTAGACGGGTTCTACCATCCCTAATGTCACTTTCCCCTCTTTTCCCCCTTATGATTATACCTAGATGAGGGGAGTGACTATTATGTTGATCCTTCCTACCCATATGACGGACCGAGTTGGCCCTCTGGTTATATAGGTGAATGGAATAGCCTAGCTGGTATGCCATCCTTCGAGAACTATCCCAAAAAAAGCTCAGATATATTCTTAACTAAGCTTGGGGGAAGATTTTAGTTGATATTCTATTGAATATGAGGGCTCAATGCCTTTAAATGAGGTGAAGGTTAACACTATAAGAATTCCATTGTTTATGAAGCTAAGCCTCACACTATTACCCAAGCCTTTCCTTATTTTGTTCTAGTCCTTTCCTTTCCTTATTTTATCTCAAAGTCCTTTCAACTCTAGGAAGTTGAGTCATTGTTTGCGTAGGGAGATAAAGGTCAAGCATATTGAGTGAGTATGACAATTAAGATGTCGAGTCATAAGTCATTACCTGTACTTTTTACTTGTTCAACTTCCTCAAGGAGTAATGAGAAGCTAATTCCTTGAGGATGTAAATGAAGCTTTGAAAGAGTGTGGTTGCGTCTTAGTTTAGGTGCATGAAAACTATAGTTTTCTACTATTTCTTGGTTATCCTTTATTTATTATTATGCATTCTTTAACATATTTTCTCTTACTATTTACAAAATTGAATATCCATGACAGTGTCTCATGAATGCCCACTTGTTACATATTCTTTTTGCTTCCTTTTACTTCTTTTAGTTTCTCTTTTTTTAGTATTTAGACTTCTTGCCTCATTTCCCTTTTTGTTTTAAGAGTTATAGGTTAACTCCTAGGAAACCCTTACTAGAGCATACTCGTCCTCTTAAGCGATTAGGAGTTTTAAAGGGCTAGTTGATTGTTGCTAAAATCAACCATGATTCCTATAAAAATGAGTTATTATTGTTGTTTTCCTTAGTGTTTTTAGTGTTTAATGATTTCCATCCTCTGTCCTAGAGTCTTGCTCGAGGATGAACAAGAGCTAAGCTTGGGGGAATTTAATGAGTGACATTTATGTCACTCATTTGTATCTTCTTAGCAGAGTTTCTTACTCTTTTTGGCATGAGTTCACCCTATTTTATCCTATTTTCCATCACTTTGTGCATAGTCTAGGCTTAGGAGTATTTCTCGTGTTTTTGTCCAATTTTCCTTAATTTTCCATTATCTTTTCTACTTTTATGTGTGTTTTCGTGGCTTGATGTAGGTATCTAATGAGCTCAAGCATGAGAACCGAAGAATGGAGATGTATAGTAGAAATTCCAAGAAGAGAAGCCAAGAGGACACTCAAAATTTGAACTAGGAGGCCTCTCAAGAGAAAAATATCTGAGCGGGCGCTTCCTCCATCACAAGCGCCCATTTAGTTCAAGCGATCTCAAAGAGATCGATTATTAGCCTAAGCGGCCGCTCATGGTTGTACTGAGCAGCCGCTCAGCTTATTAGAACCAGGAGATAGAGGCTTATGAGCAGACGCTTGACTTTGAACTGAGCACCCGCTCAGTTGTTTTTCGGCAGTTTCGTAGCTTGCTCCAACTCTTCTATGGGAATCAAGGATAGCTAAAAAGGCACAAAGGAAGGCATTATGATATTCATTCATTAGCAGTAGTTCTAGCGTAGTTTTAGACCTAAAGAGATAGCTTAGGTTTTCATTATTGTTCTTTCACAATACTTTAGATTACTAGTAGATTTATCATTGGTTTTTTACACTTTCATTGGATTTTCAATCATCAATTTTCAGACATCAGTTCACAATCAATATATTAGTATTTCTTTCACTTTCTCGTGCTTTATATTTTGTAGTTTCAATTTTTTTTCTTTTTCGTTTGTTTATGTTTGATTATTATTAGTTTTCTGCATAGTTTTGTTCATCTTTATTTGTTAATTTTCTAGTAAGTCTCGTTATTTTGATTATTTGATGTTTTCTATTACTAGTCATGAGTAGTTAGTTTAGTTAGGGGATAGGGTAAAAACCCGATCCTAAGGATGGATGATGTTTAAAGTATAGAGTTGGTTTATTCGTGATTTATGTGTGATTTAATGTTGGGTTTTGGTTGGAGTCTAGATTTGCCATATAGATTTCTTCCATTGCTTTCCTAAGTGGAAGACATTGAGAAATGCAGATTTAGGTAGTGACCCGATGTTAAGTGTTGTTAACTTACATGCTATTAACTGTTGATTTGAATCTATTGTGTTGGTTGGATGCATTAGAATACGATTAGGCAAGAAATACATATTGTAATGCCCTTCCTTGAAGATGACCAAGAGGTTGGTTCATGGTTGAAATCCCTTCCGTTCAGCATGTTTAGGTTCGATTCATAGGTTGATAGGAAGTTAGTGAGCCTCATATTATCTCATTTTGAGTCCAATTCCCAGCTTTAGCTTATTCATCTTAGGAATCGATATTGAATCTCGAACCCCTAGTGCTTTTACCTTTATTAAACAAATCGTTTGGAACCTCGCACTAGATTATGGCTAGGTATAATCTTAATCCTTTCTTTAGTTGAGCTAGCTTGTAGTAGAATTGCTAGAGTTCAGTAGCTATTTGAAGTCATTTCCTTTGGATTCGATCCTTACTTGCCCATTAGTCGTAATAGGTGAATTCGAGGCTTAATTGTTAGTAAGTGACGTGACGACCGATATCTAACCTATCTGTAATATTCTATAATACATACTTATTATGATACATTACATTTTTGACAAAAGTGTTTTCCTTATTTTCCCATATAATTTTAATTATAAACATTATTTTTTATTTCCTTTCTTTCTTCATAAAATTTGTATTTTTTTGAGAGATGGAATTTGATGGGGAACTCATTTCATCATAAACTCATAAACCCATTACTTAATTAGTTTGTATAGCTACTTAATTGTTTCAGTTATTACCACCATCAATACTAAAGCATATTAAACTGGCCTCAAATAATCAAATTCAATAACTAACTCCAACCTTAATATGTAGATTGGTTATCCTTAGCAAAGATTTTGACGTTATCGTAATTATATGAAAACTCTTACGCTAAAAGAGGAAATAAGGATTGATTCAACCCTTTTCAAATGGTGTAAAAAAGACGGTAACATTAATAAAAAATGGGTCAAAATTTGATTAATGGTTAGAATTCATGGATGTTATATTAAAAAGAAGGACAAGGAAAGAATGAATAGATGGGTGCATGAATGAGGAAAAAGAACAGAGAGATGAAGTTTTTTTTTTTATATTTTTCATTTTTTAAGAAGTCTTATTTTATACGGGGGAAAGACTTTCTTATTAAGGTGAAATGTGGATTAGAAGCAATTTATGAAGTTGTAAATAGTTTAAAATTATCTCTTTATCCAGCTCCTTAAGGCACTTGTTTGCTATTGCCTTTATTTATATAGGAAAAATATTCTTTTCTTGCATTTAAAAAATTAATATACTTTATACTTACATATATATTAGGAAAATTAATTTAATTTATACTCTGCAATGCACAAATGGTAAACCAGTAAGCTATATATTTGTAGCTCTTTGAAAATTTTCAAAACAGTGAAAGTGAGTTGTGGAAATGAAAAATGAAATTTTTGATTGGGGTAATTAAGCGGATATCTATAAAAATCTATAAGAATATGTCATTATGTGCACCAAACAGTGAAAGCAACAACTAGGGTTATTCACAAAAACCAGACCTCGAATACCTGACGGGTAACTAGAGGGTAATTTCATACAATTTTATATTTTTTGGGTTGGATACCCTACCCGAATAAAATGACTAAACACGAATCAAGAATGGGCCATGAAATATCACAACTAGGAACTCAAAGACCGGGTTTCATTTTTTAAGCTAATAAGTTAAAGACTAAGGAAGTTAGAGTTAGACTTTTAGAATAATTATTTAGGGGTGTCAAATCGGGTCAACGAGTCAGTTCTAGGATGACCCATCGTGGGTCGGTTCTTATCGGGTCAATTTTGCATTGGGTCGGTTCCGGTTCGAGTCGGGTCATTATCGGGTCGGGTTAAATCGGTTATTTACTTGGTCCAGTTCAGATCGGGTTCGGGTCGGGTTGTATTCGGTTTGGGTCAATGTCGATTTGGGTTGTATTCGGTTCGGGTCAAGGTCGGTTCGGGTTGTATTCGCTTCGGGTCAAGATTGGTTCTAGTACAATCGGGTCGGTTCCTAAACGGGTTATATCGGGTTATTTTAGATTTGAGTTAAGGTCGGTTCTGGTAAAATCGGGTTGGTTCCTGAACGGGTTATAGTGAGGTTATTTCGGGTTTAGGTCAAGGTCGGTTCTCGTAAAATCAGATCGATTCTTGAACGGGTTATTTCCGGTCAAGGTTGGTTTTGATAAAATCGGACAATGATGATGGTTAATTCATAAATTGGACTATGATGATGTCGATAAGTCATTTAAAAACAAAATATTTATGAGGTAATGATTATTAAATATGAATTATCCTATCAAACTAGTCTATAACATACGATGTTAAGTTTATATATACATAAGAACTTGTAATATGTTTAGTTTGAATCGACAATGACAAGTTTGGTTTCAAAGTTATTAGATATTAGGTTAAAAATAGGTCTGTCAAGATTAGGTCATATTCATATATATTCAGATTATTAACACATCCAGTGAATTCGGGTAATGAATTGTTATAAATCGGGTTATATCGGTTATGTGTCGGTTTTAATCGGTTTCGGGTTCTTTTCAGGTCGGGTCCGTAACGGGTCAGGTTTGTAACGGGTTGGGTCTGTAACAGGTCGGGTCTGTAACGGGTCGGGTCCGTAACGGGTCGGACACGGATCGGGTCTTTGAATATCAGATCAAATCTGTTTTGGGTTAACTTCAGGTCGAGTTTGGTCGGTTTTAGGGCCTCACTTTTCGGGTCATATTCAGGTCGGGTCCGGGTCGGTTTTGTGTAACTTATCGGGTCGGGTCTGGTTCTGACAGCTCTATAACTATTGCCTCACAGAGTCAGAACCTCAGTCCTTAAGTCTCTCACTCTTCTCAGCAACTCCACATCATTGCCTCGATCACCGATCTCGCTGTCATTGTCCTCGCCATCACCAACAACCAATCATTTATAGGAAAATTCATACGTTAATGTAAATTGTGAGTTGTAAGGTAGAGGGATATGTGGAGTAAAAGTTTCCTTCTATTACGTATTTTCACATTTCAAGTTGAACTAATACTTCTTTTAGGCCATTAGATTCTGAGTTCCAATTGCAGTTGAATATGGTTTTATAATTTAAAGTTGCTAAAATTTAAGATATTTAAGTGAATTTTTGGTTAAATAGATAGGCTATTGTTTACCTCTCAAAAATAATCTGACAACACCAACTAATATAACTAAAGAAGTAGGGATCAAATCCTCAAGGAAGCGATGCAATTCTATTAGGTCGTAAAAGTTCAAATTGTATAAAACGACATTGGTTAGAAGTGCAGTTAACTAAGAGACAAACTATGAAACTTTAGTGAAAAATTTATGCAAATCAGCTAAAGCCTAGGGCAATGGTTCACCATGAACAAACAAATCAATTGAGAAATGACAACTAATAGATTTCAGGAAATCAACAAACTAGGCTAACTAATTCTTTCGAACTTAGACTCCCTCAAGACTCTTCTAGGGGCTCTCTCTCTTTCCTAGATTTATCAAGCCTATTATTTTATGGTCTTCTTGTGGTATTTTTACCTCTTAGCATCAAATTCAACAATTACCCAACATACAATTAAACGTGGCCATAATCTAATTATAAGCAATGATAAACCAATAATAAGAATTCAATTGTAAACTTGAAACCAATCAATTAGCATAAAACTATTTCATTCAAGTGTTCATAGATCCCCAAAACCCTAAAAGGAAATCTACTCACAATTCATGTCTAAATTGATAAAAACAATAACAACCATACACATGAAATTCATGACTGAGAAATAAAGAAAGCAATACTAATAATGAACGATAATAGAAATCAAAGCAATAAACAAAATAAAATAGAGAAAAAAAATAATATAAAGTACATTGATAAGTCTTAATTAATGGGAAAAATATAAACTAGGGTTTTTCCTCCATGGAAGAGAAGAAAAAAGGCTGCTGTCTTTTTGAGAAAGAAAACCTAAGAAAAATAAAAACTCAGGAAATAATGCACAAAAATTAAAAATAACAAGTCCCTACTGTATTTATTCTTTACTAAACTCTTTTAGAAGAGAAGGATAAGATGACTAGACTAGGTATTAGGGACGAATTTGTGGTTTAATCCAATTATAACTCGGAGTCTCTGCTCTCCCACGGTTAGGTTTTTAGGGTCAACTTTGCAAGGCTATAACTTTTGTTCTAGAAACTTCCACACAGCCTGTGACCAACCATTGCGAAGCTTTTTAAGTCTACATTAGAATCACATTAATCCTATCTTTTTAACTTGAGTTATAATCAAAAGAGTGAACATGTGTCAAATTTATTCCTCTTTCAACTCTTAAAACTCCTTATTTTCAACTCAAATTGACCTTGTTAGCTATTTTTTGACCCTTGTGAAAACTAAAATAACTTCATATGAATATGAACATCAATAAAACCATCCACGAGCATGAATCCATTAATCGATATTGTCAATTCGTCGATTACATTTGCAACAATTATCCAACTCATCCAAAATTGCTTCAAAAGCATTCAAATAGCTATATATAAAACTACTCGAAATATTAGGAAAACCACAAACAAAGGGTAACAGAGCACAAAATGGATAATACATGAAAACAATACTAATAATGCAACTAAATGAACTAATATGCTCTAATAATGCAACCTAAAAATGCCTAAAAATTCTATAAAATTGTGTTTCATCATTACATAAGTGGTTTTACATGTGGTATGCCTTAGATCAATTTGTCTATTATATTTTTTGACATATGTGCATTTCGAAGGAATTGAACATTCAATTCACTTATATCTTCTTTGCTTGTTTGTTCATTACAAGTGTCATTTTGTGATTAGTAACCCCTTACTCATCTTCAAATGTTGATTTGGATCTAAAACCCTTATACGTATTACATAAATACTTTTATTATTGTGAGATGTGTATTATGGTATTGTTGAACTTGGTAAGCTGGCAGGGTCTCAATTTCCTATGTTTTATTCTCCCTTTGATTGTCAAGGCAAATGTAAGTATACAAATGATGCAAATAACCTAATACAACACTATTATAGGCTATATAGGAGCTTAATAAATTTAGCCAACAAGATTACAAGATTTTCAAATAAAATTATGCTATGTCAATTTCAAACTTAACACAAAACCATAATAATGGCACCACCATAAATCATGTTAAGACCTACGTAATTAAACTCTTAGCTAGCCACATTGACGAACAATTTAGGAAAAAGGGGATGATAGGTCTAGAATCTTCACATGGCAATGCATTATAATTATGTTGAAATTACGCTCATTATATCATGTGACTTGCACTTAACTATAATTTATTACATATTGTTTTTCATGCTGCTTCTACTCTTCCATTTAAGGTGTATATAATACTCACAGCTGATCTAATTTGGGTAATTGGGTGTGTTGTTGACTTGACGACTTAATGGCTCAGGTCAGATTAAAAAACTTCACTTGAGAGTTGAGATGGAATTATCTTGTTTCATTATTTGTAGTGTGTGATGTGTCTGTGTATTTCACAAAATCTACATATAAAACTTGGAGTTGCAGAAGTGTTATATACTTATATGTGATACACGAGGCGAATAGAATATTAGATAAGATTATTTATTTCATGAAGAAAAGATGTAGCTAAGCTAGTATACTTAATCTCTATAGAGTTTGTGTTTTAGGTTTATGTAATTACACTACTACTATTAGCTATTTTATTTGTTGAATATTGTTTGATTTAGTTGAATATTTACTCAATTTTCAGAATGAACCGAAAACGCACTCCAAACGAAATGCAAAACATTGCTAGCTTCTTTGCTAAAAAGAATCCTACTCTTTGAACATTTGGTTGTATTTTATACTGTTTGAACATTTGGTTGTATTTTATACTGTTTGAACATTTGGATGTATTTTTTAGTATTATTATTTGTTTGTTTGGTAAAAAAAATTATTACATATTTGATTATCGATTGTCACTCACCAGACGAAAAATCCTTGGCCCACTACTGTCGAGTTAGCTATCTTGAGGCTTCTAAGCATGAAGGATGGCATGAAGCTATGAAAATTAAACTCAATGCTCTCATTGCTAATGAGACTTGGGATCTTTTTCCTCTACCAAACACAAAAGGGCAATAAGATGCAAATGGGTATATAAAATCAAAATCAGAGCAGATGGTTCAACAAAAAGACTGAAAGCCATATTAGTTGCATATGGTTTTACTCAACATTATGGTGTTGATTATTTGTAGATATTTTCTTCAGTAATCAAGATGACAACAATTCTATGTCTCTTGTGTATAGCTACTAGCAACAAATGGAATTTACATCAACTTGATGTAAATAATGCATTCTTACATGGAAGCCTAAAAGAGGAAGTGTATATGTGGACACCACTTGGACTTCCGAATGATGAGAATATGGTGTGCAAGCTGTAAAAGCTACTTTATAGCTTGAAACAAGCATCTAGGAAATGATATGAAAATCTTACTACTGTTCTTCTAAACATGCGATATGTGCAATCAAAGAATGATTACTTCGTATTCATTAAGAGGATAAAAATTCATGTAACAGTGGTGGCTGTATATATAGGTGATATTCTTGCAACTGGCTCGGATGATCATGAAATACAAAAGTTTAAAGAGTAGCTTCATTCATTATTTGACATCAATTATCTAGGCTAGTTGAGTTATTTATTGGGTATAGAGGTGACTCATTAAAACTCTGGTATTCTCTTGACTCAACGAAAATTCACAAAGGAACTGTTACAAGATTATGACATGGATGTATCAAAAGTAGCCAAAACCCTACTACCTATCAACTGAAGATACTCTCAAATAAAGAGGAATTTTTCCAAGACCATGAACTTTTCAGGAGACTTATTGGGAAGTTAAATTTTCATTCTCATACACACCCTAATTTAGCATATACTGCCCATTCTCTTATCCAATTCATGAGCCAGCCTCGAATGCCTCATGCTAAGGCTCTTAAACATGTACTCAGATATGTCTCACATACAATTAGACAAGGAATTTTACTACATTGCAAGTGACAACCTAACACTCAAAGCATTCTCTACCTTAGAGTGGGCTTCATATCCTAACACTAAGCCTTCAATTACTAGCTATATTCTTCTCCTTGGTAACTCACTAGTGTCTTTGGAAGTCTAAGAAACAACATGGTTAGTGAGACTACTTGAGGAGTTGGGTGTTATGAAGCTGGAACCTATCACTCTAAGTTGTGATAATCAAAGTGCTATAAATATAGGCAAAAGTCATATATTTCATTAGCGTACCAAGCACATTGAGCTAGATTGTCATTTTACTAGAGAAAAGGTCTTGGAGGGTCTAATTGAGCTTACATATCTAGCATCTATTAAGCAATTGGTTGATATTATGACCAAAGCTTTACCTTCCACTCAACACACAAAGCTAAGATCCAAGCTTGGGATGTTTGATCTTCATGCATCCTCTAGCTTGCGGAGGGATGTTGGTATACACGGCAGCATTACTTAGTAAACATTGTATATTGCAAAACATATAATGTACATAGTCTTAAGATTTTTTTAACAACTTTCCTTAATATAAGGAAATCAGTTACATATCTAGCTTTTTATTTAAGTACACGTAATTCTTTCTTGTAATTAGTTGAACATAATACACAAAACACATTCATCTCCTTCTACTCTCTTTCTCTCTTGTATACTAGTTCATCTTCCTTCTGCCCAAACATTAGGCTCATAGCTAGCTAATCTTAAACAACCCCTACATCTAAGAAAAGTAATTGGTATGCTTTGTAGTGCCATGAAAAACTATCTTTGATTTTCATTTCAGCCTTACATCTAAGAAAGTAATTGGAATGCTTTTACAGTGCCATGAAAAACTGTCTTCAATTTACTTTTCAGCCACTATGTTGATGGTTTTGTTGGTCATTTTAATCCTTTGGAAAAACCATGTTGTTGAATTTAGGATGGGTTTGCAAGCGAGTATATATTGTCCTCTCATCTTCATTAGTGTGGTGGGTGAATTCAGAATGGTGGATATGGATTAAATATATTAAAGAAGTTGAATGGATGTAGGTCAGGTAACTTTGGTTCAGGTGATTGGTAGGTTGAAGGGTTAGAAAAAGCTTATTGTGATCTATATGGGTATGTGCTTTCTTTGGATGTTTGTTTATAGATATTAATTTCCAATGTTGTTGTATGTACTAAATCTTATGGGTTTGGTATGCGTTGATTATATGAGTACTTACAAGAATAGGGGGGTTGAATTGGAAGTAACATTTAGGGACTTATTTGAGTAAATTAAAACTAGAACATAGAAAGTGAAAGGAACGCGCAGAAAGGTACTAAGAGATGTTTTAGCGTGGAAACCTTTGTGTCTATCCCAAAGGAAAACCATGACCCTTCTTTGAGATTTTACAACTCTTTCTCTAAAAGAAAAGTCTTAATACACTCTATTAGGAACACACAATCTCTTCTCTACATTCGTGTTCCACTCAGAACACTACGCTCCTTGGCACTCACTGCCTTCTTCCTCTTTTCTCTCTTCCTTCCCTAGACTTAACTCAAAGTCCATACAAACACACTCTAACCCTTCCCCTTAGTACAACTTAGTACTAAACTATTAAAGAATACAACTCAAGATAGTGTACAAAAGAGGATTACACATTAATACAAGGACTTAGCATATGTTAGAAAAAAATTGACTTGAGAATTTGTTTCTTAGAGAAAACTTTGAAGTGCTTGGTCAGTGTTACTCATTTAAATATTGAGTAAATTCTTTTATACTAGTTTATGGTATTTTCTTGCGGAATTGAAGAAGCTTAAGGTAGCCTAGTACATAATACTTAAGTACCCATTGCAACTTTGTACTATTTACTTGTACCATAAACCATGTCAAAACTTTTGCTGCAAAAAAATTTTTTCAATGTCATGCTTGCTCAAAAAATTTGTCGTGGCAAGATCAAAAGGAATCTGTCACTTTAGGAGGATTTTTGGTTTATTGTAAAAGCATATTTTTGAAGAGATTTTCTGCCTAAATGAAATCATTAGACAACCTATTTTATCTAGTGTCTTATATCAGTAAATCAGTTTTCTAATAGAATTATAGCTAAGTGACTGTAAATTTTATAATTGGTTGCCTTTTTTATTATTTTTATACCTTGATTGTATCAACCATATAGACCGACTTTGTACTTACACAAAGCCTAATGAAAACTCATTCTCAAGCAGCACAAACATTTCCACCAAGAAGTTTCAAAGAGAATTCCCACTCAGGAACTCGACACCACTACAAATGGAACTAACTTCTACAACGATTGGAACTTAGACCTCTAAGTTCCAATGAACCTAGACTAAATATTTGTTTTTCTTCAATAATTTTGTTATTCTTGACATTTTCATGGCTAAGTGTGATTTCCTTTTTGACACCCTTGCTATGACTCTGGAACTTGTCTTTAGACCAAAATACAACTTATAGCATCAAATACATCAAACGTGTTTGCAATATCATCACCAAAACATTAAGTGATACAAAAGTATGTCATCTGAATCATTCTGATCATGTAAGTTACTTGGGTCTAATTATCTGGCATCAAATCGTTGATCCACAAATATGGTGCTAAGACCACCTTAAAATGCATTTTTAGGGGAAATGAAGATTGTTCATAAAAACTGTTAACGGCATGTTGAGTGCATTTGGTTCTTTATATGTACACATTACAGGTGTGAAATTTAAGAATTTTTGAAATATAATTGGTGAGATTATTACTATAAGATTAGTGGTATCAATCTATAAATATTGTTTTTAAAGTAACTCATGAATTACTTTAAAAGATACTCCCTCTGTCCTTAAAAGATAGCTTCATTTGACCTTTACGGTTTACAACAACCAATTTAAACGTTTTTATTTTTAAATCCATTGAGATGCATCCAATGAAAATTCCACTTGAATATATAATATCTTGTAACATGATGAGAATTTATGGTCAAACTTTTTGAATTTTGTCTCCGAATAATAGAATAGGGTTTTTTTTTATAAGAACCGAGGGAGTAAAGCTAGAAAATACTTAGATCAATTGTATTGAATTGTATTATATTTCTTGATGATTATCAAGCTTTACAAGTGGACGTATATATACAATGCTTTACCTATTTGATTTAGATACAAACTCTAATTCTCTAACTGATCTATCTTTTCTAACTAATATATTCTAATTCTATCTTTGCTTTATTGTTCAATTAAGCACCTAGTTTCCTACACTCCCCCTCAAGTTGGGCTTTAGAGTTTTCAATGCCCAACTTGTACAATATATTTTCAAACACCCTAGTACTAACTCCTTTAGTTAGGATGTCTTCCAATTGATCCCCTAAATGTACAAACTTGAGGCTAACACTCTTATTCTCTAAATTATCTTTTATAAAGTGTATGGAAACTTCAACATGTTTCGTTCATTCATGCTGTACCGGATTTTTTGATATGTTGATCGCTGCCTTATTATCACAGAATAGCTCACAACTCCTATCCTGAGTTACTCCAAGCTTCATAAGAAGTTTTCTAATCCACAGTGCTTGAGTAATACCTTTTGCAATTCCTCGGAATTCTGCTTCAGCACTAGACATTGCAACCACCTTTTATTTTTTGCTTTTCCATGTCACCACATTTCCTCCCACTAGAGTAAAATATCCAGAGGTTGACTTCCTGATATCTATATCTCCTACTCAATCAGCATCAGTATATACCTGAAGATCTAGGTGACCATTCTTTCTGGATATTACTCCTCTTCCTGAAGTTCCTTTGAGAATTCTGAGTATTTTAAACAGTGCTTCCATATGCTGAACTTGAGGTGTGTGCATAAACCTGCTGACAACTCCAACACCATACGCAATATTAGGACGTGTATGGGACAAATATATTAATTTATGTACAAGTCTCTGATATTAAGTTTGATCTGCCCACCGAGTTGCTTCATCCAAGTGAAGCCCATGATTCACTACTATAGGAGTTTCTGCAGGTTTACAATCTACCATTCCATATTTAGTCAAAAGATCCAAGATATACTTCTGTTGTGAAATAAAGATTCCAAAATTTCTCCCAGAGACCTCAATTCCCAAGAAAGTACTTGAGTTGTCCAAGATCCATCATTTCAAATTCTCGATTCAACTCCACTCTTAGCAAATATATCTCTTCATTGTCATTACCAGTGATAATCATGTCATGCACATAGATAATAAGACATGTTATCAGATTACCTCTGGTTTTCAGGAAAAGGTATATATGATTAAATTTGCTTTATCTATACCCAAACCTTTTCATTGCCAAGGTAAATCTTCCAAACCATGCTCTTAAGGACTGCTTAAGTCCATATAATGCCTTCTTCAGCCTACACTCTTCTCTCCCTGAGAACCCCTGTGAGTATCTTGGTGAAGCCTCCATGTATATTTCTTCAACTATTTCACCATGTAGGAAGGCATTCTTAACATCAAATTATTGTAGAGGCTATCCTTCATTAGCGACAACTGAGAAAAGCACTCTAATCGTGTCAATCTTTGCTATTGGAGAGAAGGTCTCTAAATAATCTATACCATAAACTTTTGTATATCCCTTCTCCATAAGCCTTGCCTTGTATCTCTCAACAATTCCATCTACCTTATACTTCATAGTATACACCCATCTATATCCTAAAGCCTTCTTTTCTTCTAAAATGACACATTTTTACCAGGTTTCATTTTTAATGAGTGTATCTAGTTCTTCCTTCATCGCCTTGCTCTAGTTCTTACTCCATAGTGCTTCATCAATAGATGAGGGAATCTTCTTGGAGTATACAGCTACATTTGATACCCCGTTGATAGGGTACCTCTTGGGTGGAACATCTCTTTTTCTTGATACCTCCTAACAACAATTTCAGATGTACCATTTTCCTGCGAGTCTTCTTGTAATTCTCCTTTTCCATTGTCTTGTGATGCTTCATTATCAATTATACTATTTGGATTAGATAAGTCCTCATTATTAAATTGAGATATTTCCTCATCCAAGGGATAATCAAATGTAGAAGATATCAGGGGTGATAATGATATTATAGACTATAATATATGATCAGTGAATTTTGGTTCTCTAACATCTTCTTATTGAGGTGTGGCCCAAGTTAACTAACTTAGGTCGTCTTTCATCTTCTCCCCCTGACAACTAAGTTAGGGGTAAAAGTAGGCATCTTCAACAAACTCACAGTTTATGGTAGTATATAGATGGTTAGTGGTAGGATCAAAGCATCTGTACCCTTTCTAAGATACTTAATATCCAACAAACACACATTTAACAACCCTTGGCTTCAGTTTATGTCGATTTTGTTTAGGAAAATGGACATATACAACACATCCAAAGACTCTAGGAGATAAAAAATGAAAGGATGTTACATGTATATGAGAACACATGATAGCTAATGGAGTCTTATATTGAAGTATTTATGTGGGTAGTCTGTTAGAAAGGTAGTTTACAATAGCTATAGCATCAGGCCACAAGAGGGTTAGGGTACATGCTTCAATCATCATAGCTCGGGTCACATTGAAGAGAGTGCAATTTTTTCACTCAGCAACTCTATTTTGTTATGGGGTATATGGGCATGTAGTTTGATGAAGAAGACCATGTTTATGAAAAAAGGTTTTCATACTATGATTAACATACTCTTTACCATTATTAGAACGAAGGATGCTAATCTTATTTTAAAACTGTGCAAGGATCATTTGGTAAAAAGCCATACAAATACCTTTGATTTTTATTTCATAAAATAAACTCAACACATTATAGTACAATCATCAATGAATAACACATAATATAAAAGATTATGTTTACCAAGTTTTGGGGTAGGCCCTCATACGTCAGAATAAATAAGATAAAAGGGTTTATTTGCATGACTTCTACTACTAGGATAACTAGTCTTATGACTTTTAGCAAGATGACAGGCTTTACAATTAAGGACTAATTTTGATTTAAAAAAACAGGAAAAAGATGTTCCAAGTACCCTAGGGAAGGATGACCTAACCAACAGTGCTACATAGTACATTCCATTTTTCTTAACAACACGCCCAATGATCTCCTTGGTCTAAGCATCGTGCACAGTGAACAATTAGAACTCATTAGAACATTACAGTTTAACTCTTTTGTAAACTGACTAATAGATAACAACTTGTACAAAAGTATTGGAATGTAAAGACAATTTTTAAGTAAAAAAACGAGTTCAAATATTGACAATTTCAATTCCCCTAACTTTCATGCACTCTCCATTAGCAGTCTAGATAAATTTCTTATGTGGTTTAATAGGGGTTAAAAAATCTTTTTTGTCATAAGATATGGTATGGGTAGCGCCATAGTAAACAAATCCACTGGTCAGTGGATCCCGTATGACACGAGACACCCAAATATTGTATTTAGGCCGGTTTTAGTTTATTTGAGGCTAGGTTAACAAAGAAAGGGAAATTTATGGGCTTTGGTGGGTCTAGGGTTCCCTTTTTTCCCCAAATCCCTACCTTCCCCTTCTATTTTCGTTCTTGCTCTCGTGGCTACTAGGTCCTCCATTGTTTCCTCTGCTTTCTTCTCTGGTCCTCCCTCGTCCTCTACCTCTATCTCCCTTCTTGTTATCATACCATCACTTTGGGTATCCGATTAACCAGAAAAACCCTTCCTTGGTGTGGCGCATCCCTCCATAATGGGCGCACTTTAGGTGTGCTTTGTTGTCATCACGCCTAAGTGATTCTCCCCCTAATCGGCTGCATGTGGCGAGTCTGCTCCCGATTCCTTAAGACTCCGGCACAAATAAGTTGGTGGGTAAGCCTCCTTTCATTATTTGTCTCCTTGTTATCTCCCTCCTTATGGCTCCATATGCTGTTTCTACTGACGGCAAAGGATCTTGGTTCACAAGATTCCTTATGTCCTCATCGACTATCATTTAGTTCGGCGAGGAATTGATAGAGGCGAGTCCGTTGCATGATTTTATTGAGTGTAATCTTGTCTTCTAGGCATGCCATTAGGTTGGTTGTCCTTCTATACTATATTTAATTTACAGTAGTACGTTTCTATTATATTTGTTCCTTGCTTAATTGTGTTGCACTAGTAGAAAATCATTCAATTGCTTCGGTATAAATGTTGTGGTTATATATAACTCGAATCACTTAATGGTTTGAAATATACCTTAATACCAAGTGCTGCGGTTTTTTAAAAAAACGTTGCACTTGAAACGTCAAATGTTGCGGTTATTCGCATTACAAGTGCTGTTGTTATTTAAAAAACTGTGGCACTTGTGACTCACTATATATACTCTTTTTTCAATATTTCAGTATCATTTCAAACACGAAAAAATATGCATTTTCCTGTTTTGTAACCCTCAACTTCCGTAACCCCAAATATACATAACACTTAGATCTTCCATTCCTAATCCCCCGTATTTTCTAACTATGACCCTAACTTATTTCTAAAGTCCCCATAATTCATTCTTCCTCATGCATTTCAAAGCCTACTCCTCTTTCCCACTCGTGCCTCCATGGATATGGCGTAGTGAAGCGTGTTGAAGCTTACTCATCTCTCCCATTTTGAAGAAGTCTACATACTCCAAAGTTCAAAATCTAAAGGTTTACATATGCCCTAAACTCTAGTATATGTTTTTTTATAATTTTTTTCTGTTAGTTGTTGTACATTAATGTAAAGACGAAAAACCCATTTGTGTTTAGATTTGCATGTTATATGTTATGTTCATGAAGGAATTAACCCTTAAAAATCAAATTCATAGATTATATGGTGTTAAAAGATTTTTTTCGAGAAAATAAGTGGACAAATCTTCCTTTGGAGTATTTGCGATCTGTAGATCTCAAAAAAATACCCAGTTTAGACATATTATAAGCCTAATTTGGAGTCTCTTAGCCAATTTTATGGCTTGTCAAAGCTTTTTTTTAATATCTCTAATAAGACGTCACTGAGGCCACTAAGGGGAAATATGGTTGTGTAGTACCACGAAAAATAGGGGGTTTAAAAAAATTACACTGTTCGGACTACTAGGCTAAGAGATATGCCTCTCTGAAGTTTCCGAAACCTCGAAATGTACATGAAATCTATGAAGAATGAATTGGTTGTTTATTTTGAGTGTAAAATATTCTTGATTGCAATTTTGTATGCCAAAACGAGTGATCATAATAGAATTTTGGATTTATATGCTTCACGGTTGATCATTTCTTAACTTTTCTTATCTTTTATGACATATTATTTAACACATTATGCATGATATTCTTAGCTTATATTATATTATGTTCTTGATTAAATGTATTGTAATAGTATAAAACAATTAGATTTGCATATATAACAATTTTGAGAGATATTAATTATTAATAATATACCTTTATATGTAATTAGCAAATAAAATGGCCTATTAAATTTTTTTTATCTGAAAACCATCAATTGTTGCGGTTTTCTAATACAACCGCAACATTTAATTTATATGTGATGCGGTTATATTAGAAAACCGCAACACATATAAATTTCAGAATTAAAAAAAATAAAAAATCAAAAAATCCATTAAATGCTGCGGTTTTTAGAAAAACCGCAGCATATAATGATAAAAAAAATTATTTTTTTAAAATATTTTAAAAAATATATGCTGCGGTTTTTTAGGAAAACCGCAACAATTATTAGATATATATGCTGCGATTTTTTAAACAACCGCAGCATTTGTTGTTTTTCCATGTGCTTCGCCTATATATGCTTCGTATCAATAACCGCAGCATTTAAAGCTAAAAAACCGCAACATATAGACATTTATATACTAGTGTTGGCTTTGATTGTCAAATCAAAGATTTGCTAGTCGTCGTTGCCACTGCGGTAAACTGTTTCGATTCCTCTCCATAACTCCTTTGCAGTTGAGAAATCAAGGAATTGGTTGACTAATTTGGATCCGATATTCTCAAAGATCCATGAGATTACGGTGGAATCTCTCCGAGCCCATAGCCTGTACTCTTGGGAAGTCTGGGAAGGTGGCTCGGCTGTGATATGATTGAGTCGGCCCCTTCCTTCGATTGCCAGATGCATCAGCCGGGCCTAGGTTGAGTACTTCTAGTTATTGAGTTTCTTTGTGATTTGTAACGAGTCATTGCTTGACTCTTGGCCTGACTTGTTTGTATATAATTGCTCCAACAATTGCAACAATTATATATACAATGCTTTACCTATTTGATTTAGATACAAACTATACTTCTTTAACTTATCTATCTTTTCTAACTGATCTATTCTAATTCTATCTTTTGCTTTATTGTTCAATTGATCCCCTAGTTTCCTACAAGTAATGTACAGATATGCTATTTCTTCCATCTTACTCCATATACGTTAACTTATTTCGAAATGCTAGACACGAGCATCAGAGCATATATAAAGTATTTTTTTTTAAAAAAAACACACACACACGCACTCAAAATAGGTTGTAATAAAAAAAATTGTATTCCATACTAATGATTAGTGAACTGTAACCACGTGAAATCACCTTTCGGTTTCCAAAAGCAAATCAATCATTGAATGGTAGTTTGATTAGTAGTAATTGAGCATCTAACTTAATTTAAATAACAGCCATGAAAGTGAAACCAGTATAAACTCATCAATCATACATTAATTAAGATCACAATTAAATCAAGAAAATAGGTTAGACATGAAACTTCTTCCTACTTGCTTCTTCGTCATTTACTTTCTTGCCTTCTCAAACTTGATATCAGAAGCCTCATCTAGCTCCTCAACCAACAATGATGCTCCACTTCAAGGTATTTTCTTTTATTTTTGCTGCTGTATTAATCATTCTTTAGTTTAATTCTTCTGTGTTTCGTAGAATTTGCATATGACATGAATAGCAAGGCAATAATTATTCTTAAGCTTTTTTAATGTAGCATATGACACTGATCTGACAATTTTTTAAGACAAACCATGTCTTTAATCTTTGAATCTCGTAAGAACCTTCAGTATGTAATCCTTGATCAATGATCATAATTTCCTGCAATATAGATCTTGAAATTGATACTTGGATCAAAATTTACGAGTTCGTAGCTCAAATTCTCTCTTAAAAAGATCCTCCTTTAACTGTTCTTCTAAGACAGTAATGAAGTGATGTGATTAGCAATAGTTGCCTACTTCGCTGTAATTGACTCTTGAAACTCGCTGTAGAATTATTTTAACTCTGTAAATTGTCCGAATCTCTTTGAATGAACGCCTATATTTACTAGGCAGATTCACTACACGTTGATGTCTCAGGTTTAATGGGATATTTTTGGATATATTTGCTAGACCTTAAAAATAATTATGAACTTCTACTTCTTCGCTGTAATGAAGAGTTGAGGTGGTTTAGAAGTGTTCGTCTTCTTACATTGCTTGACAAGTTGGTGAGAACTTGAAGGTGTTATGTGCTTTATTTTTAAATACATTATCTATAGAATGACATAAATATGTCTTATATAAATATATAATATAAAAATATTAGTATATAATACATTTTAAGATTAATCTCATTATATTTTCAAAATAAAAGCTTTATGTCTATCTTTAATAATGGGGTAATTGAATATATTAAAGGTTACATGAATAGGTTAAAAAATATAAAAGTTAAAGTTAATGGTCATACGAGTGGATAAAAAACTATAAAAGTTAAAGTTGTGCGATTATTTTGAAATCGATATAATATGTATTGCTTTTTACCAGGGGTGTCAAATCGGGTTAACGGGTCGATTCTGGGTTGACCCATCGCTGGTCGGTTTTTATCGGGTCGGTTCTTATCAAGTCAATTTTGCCTATTGGGTCAAGTCGGGTTCGGGTCGGATCATTATCGGTTATTTGCTTGGTCGGGTTCGGGTCGGGTTGTATTCGGGTCGGGTCAATGTCGATTTGGGTTGTATTCGGTTCAGGTCAAGGTCGGTTCGGGTTGTATTCGGTTCGGGTCAAGGTCGGTTCTAATAAAATCGGGTCGGTTCCTGAACGGGTTATAACAGGTTATTTCGGATTCAGGTACAATCGGTTTGGTTCTTGAACGGGTTATAGGGGGTTATTTCGGGTTCGGATCAAGGTCGGCTCTAGTAAAATCATATCGATTCCTGGATAGGTTATAGCGGGTTATTTCGGGTCAAGGTCGGTTTTGATAAAATCGGACAATGATGATGGTTAATTCATAAATTGGACAATGGTGATGTTGATAAGTCATTTAAAAACAAAATATTTATGAGGTAATGATCATTAAATGTGTATTATCCTATCAAACTAGTCTATAACATACGATGTTAAGTTTATATATACATATGAACTTGTAATAGAGTTCCTCTATTTATACCAATGTGTATTACTATTTAGTTGTCGAATATAGATGGTGGATGATTAGGAAAGAATTTGATACCATAAAAGAATAAGAAATTAACTTTCAAATGTAGAGATAAGTAAATATTTAGCAACTTAACATATAAACGATCATATATTCACATTGGTATAAATAGAGGAATTATATGAAAACTATATTTTAGTTTTTTTTTATTTATTGTTATTTAAAGAGTATGAAAATGATTGTCATTTTGGAAAAAGAAGGACGTCAATAAGATTTATGAAATAATGAAACCCCAAATTAGAAGGCTCTAATCTCACTTTTTATAGGCATAGACACAATGATTTTGCTTTTATTTGAATATTTAGTAAATCTTTTAAAATTTTATTTTCATAAATATACTTATTAAATAATTAAATTAATAAAAATATTTGGTTTCAAAGTTATTAGATATTAGGTAAAAACTAGGTCTGTCAAGATTAGGTAACACATCTAGTGAATTCGGGTAACGAATTGCTATAAATCGGGTTATATCGGTTATGTGTCGATTTCAATCGGTTTCGGGTTCTTTTCGGGTCGGGTCCGTAACAGGTCGGGTTTATAACGGGTCGGGTCTGAAACGGGTCGGGTCTATAACGGGTCGGACACGGATCGGGTTCGGGTCTTCGAATATCAGGTCAAATCGGTTTCGGGTTAATTTCAGGTCGGGTTGGGTCAGTTATCGGGTCTCACTTTTCGGGTCATAATCAGGTCGAGTTCGGGTAACTTATCAGGTCGGGTCTAATTTTGAGAGCTCTACTTTTTACACCTGTAAGTTCGTTGTTAAAGTACATCTTTTATGTACTCAATGCATGCAAATATTTCCAAAAGGATGAAAATATAACTTTTGCTACATTTGTTTGATGAACTAATTTCAATTTCAAAGTATTTTAAGTTTTCAATCAAATAATTGCATTGCATAAAAATTATAATCTTCTTTTTTTTTATTATTATTTTGAAAAAGGGTAAATGCTACCTCAAGTGTTGCTTTGTACAATAGATCAATTCATTATCCACATTATTATTATTAACGAACTTTCTTCTTTCTCTAAAAAGTTGTTCTTAAGAACTCTACGGAGATCCAATTGCATTGATTTAATTAATCTCTTAGGAAAAGTCCATTTGAGTAAATTAAACAGTAATCCAAAATAATCATAAGGAGAGTTAATATTGCCTTAAAGACAGTGAAATCCAACCCTAATCTTCATCCCAATTTATCTCTATCCAACACTTGGCCTGAACACATCTAGAATGCCAGTCAATAAGATATCAGAACAACGAACTCGATCGATCCTACAAAGTAATAGCTACAACCTTACCACGTACGTAGTATATACTATGCTCTGTCCACTTTAATTTCATAAATTGGTTCATGTGTCTGCAACATCCATTCATATCTTTGCAAGCATGTTGTAATACATGCTCTTCTACATAACCCTTAAACAACTTTGCATTGTATCATGCCCTTTGCTCTAGTAATAGTGAAATCACGGCCCTAATCTTTACAAATTACAATGTAGTAAGTCTAGTAAACTATATAATGCAAGTACAATTGGGCTTTTCTTACTGCGAACACTTCATTATTTTCATCGATTTCTAAACCGGAGGAGTGAAGGACCTCCTGTACGTATACATGTATGGTTATTACTTACTGCATGTATATTATACCTCAAAAATACATAAACAAAAACTCGTACTGAATTTATTAGTTTGTAATGACATGCCGCAGGAGTAATAACAGCCAAGAAGACAACGAGATACACTGAACAACTTGTTTCAAACAAAGAAGATGAGCAAGGTGACAAAGCAATAGATGGCAATGTCGAGTCACTTGAATGGGAAAATCATGCGATCAAGTCCTACCAAAGACAGGGTGGTCGTGGCGGTAGAGGAGCTGGCGGAGGTGGTGCCAATTTCAACAATCATCATCCTATGCCTCGTAGAAATCATGCTCCATCACTTGCACACTCTTGTGTGCTCATTGCATTCTTTGCTTATCTTACCTTTGCCTTCCTTCTACGGCTCTGATTTTATTACTTCTTGTAAGTTTTACAACAATTTTTGGGGAATAGTTTCTTTCATACATGTTTCTTTCAACGCCTTCATCTGATTTGCGGTCAGATTGCCGTTGCTTCCGTCTCGTCATAGCCCTTTTCAACTACTTCCCATGCATTATGCGCTCTGAGCAATGCACGCATATGAATACTCCAATTGTCATAATTCAGATCACCTTGGTAAGTCAGGGTAGTGGCATACCCCCAACCGACATTCGCTCAAAATTTTCCATCGGCTCTAACACCAATTTGTTTTTTTGTTAACAAAACAAAATTTTCTCTTATTGCTCCGTTTTTTTTCATTTACAAACTATCTTAAAATCTATCTATTTTATTTGAGTTTATTTTGCACAGTCTGAACAGGTAGATTGGTAAGAGACTCAAAAATCTTGGAAACAGCCTGAGACTCATGGATTATCCATAAGATTCTAGTCGACAAGGCTGGGAAAGGTGGACATGCAGTACGCCCCCTAACTCTATGGTTAGAATCTTAGGAATTTTAACCCCCGGAAAAACCTTTCTTACATAGAGGAAGCCTCTAGAAATTCTAGAGTCTTTGCGTGATCATGTTTGTGCCATCTTTTGTAATTAAAGACCAACTTATAATCAATCAAGTTTTCTTAGGAGAAATTTGCAGATGCGTTGAGTACATATTACTCATCTTGTAGTTGTTGTATTTTATAAAAACACGTAGTTGTAATAGGTTGCCGCACTAAACAAGAGAATAAACTAAACCATGAAATACTAATTGCCCAATAAACTATACAATAATAAAAATGACATATTTGAATCATGTAATAGTAGTGCTTAATTTATCGATCACTTGAAAAGTTGACGAAAATATCAACCCAAATTCATAATGGATCTACCGTTAACTTCCTAGCTATTTCCATCAAATTACTGATAGAATGATTAAATCTACATAAGCTTCCCCCACTCCAGTAACAACAAATAAAGAAAAGAATATATTAATCCCGCAATTAAAATTTCCCAACTGATTAATGGGAATATAAAATATAAATCACATAAAAAAATCTAGTTTTTTCCACACTTGCAAGCCAATGAAAACAAATTTTGCAACTCTTAATCAACTCTCTAGCTAACTAATACTGCTGAAACTTGTTCATGATCTTAGAACCATGCTTATCACCATAATTATAAGTATAATTGTAAGCAGCAGGACCATTATTTTGATGCATTTGCCTTAGCCCTTTGCTAGTATCCACTTTAGTGTTGCTACCCTTCATGCTACATGAACGTATAAACTGGTCAACTTCAGGCTGCAAATCCATTGAACTAGGGACTTGAAACTCTGATCGCGTTCTCCGGTGAGATGATCCGTTGAAAGAGTCCCCGGCGCTGCCTAACAAATGGTAGCTCCGCCTCGAGCCATCGGAGAGGCATCGGAAGCTATGGTTATGTATGTTTTGCTTCTTGATTGCACGAACAAGAAATGGTATTAGTCCCTCCATTTCTTCGGACGTATGAACTTTTTCCCTAACTTTTAATCGAAAACCTTCAACTTAGAGATAGGTTTTATTTTTTCAAATGGTTCAAGTGAATATGAGAATTTTGGATGTTGTGTGAAATTATGGATTGGTGTTGATGAATGATAATATATATATAGTGGAATATATTGTCAAATAAACAGCTGGAAAGATCAAAGAAAATTCAAGGAAGTTGACATTTGACATGAGTGGTTTGAATAGGATGTCATAGTATATTGCTAGTTGTTCAAAGTTGAACATAGAAAACTAAAAAAAAAAAAAAAAAATTAATTTGAGTTGTTTAGAGGGGTGCACATGACGACTTGAAGTTTATCCTGTTTTTATCGAGTTTGTGTGGGTAGCCACTAAATTACACTAATTTGCTGGCGTGTTGTTTTTGACTGCTTTTAGGTACTAAACCAGCATTTTCTGCACGGTTTTTGTCTGGTGCTTGGCAGAATAGCATCTCTCAGTGGTGTATCGTCAATAAATTCCATGCACACTAGAAAGATGTTTAGATAATCTATTGACTAGTGCCACAACGTTTATGCTATTACTTAATAGTGTACACCCTCCCTCAAATGTGATTGTTTGATAAACTTCAGAAGCTAATATAAGCCTACTCGTAAATCTGTGCATTGGGTCGGGTTTGAGAAGGGATGGGCCACATGCAATACAGGTCGGTCAAGTCGGACAAAAGAAAATGCAAAACGAGCCGGATCGGGCCAGACCGTCCAAAGAAGTTATACTATTTATTTATAAAGGATGATAATTTGCATGTATGACCTCCAATCTTTAATAGTGGATCATCAACAAGTGAAAATAATTGATTACCTAATAGTGTATAAAAGTCTTGAAAATTATTGACCCATTAAAGACTCAATAAAACATGACTCTTCAAAAGACTGATCTATTAGACCTATTATTGATTAGACATTTTACAAACGAACCTATCAAGGGCCCTTAACGAGACCCCTCTTATTTGAATAGGTCTACTTCAATGTTTGAGTAATAGTCTAATCACGTAAAATTTAAGTAGAGTTTTATCTTAAATTAATTGGTGGAACCGTGGGATAATCATCCACTTGACTTTGATGTCGATCTTTTAATTTAACTTCTTGTTTTTCTATGTGTGGCTACTAGGCTATCAAACTTATTTCTACGTTAAGACAGCTAGACATGAGTAAGCTGTACTTGATGAAAGGTGATAAAATCTATAAAGTGTATATGACATATTTTGAGAAATCAATTCTTTTGTATGTGATGTGAAGGATTTGGCAACGCTAGAGGGGTTCCACATTAATTATTGTTTAAGGAAAGACGAATTATGTGATGGTAAAATGAAATTTGGTAAATCACTCCCTTTGATTTTAAGGATGTTTTAGGTTGGCCGCACGCTAAAATAAATTAATTTTTTTTTTTACAACAAAGAAACATAAGCTAGAAAGAGTAAGAGAAAACAATTAAAGTACGTCTACAAATAATAACTAAATCATAAATTAAATTTTACAAATGCTATTTTGTTCAGTTGATTAAATTGTCAGTAGTGATACCTATGACTTCAAATCAAATCATGTTTTGATCACTATCATTTGTTACACCAAAAAATCGTCAACTTTAATATGAACGAGTGGCAATGGGTGGACAGTGCACTCGGGAGCACCATGAGCTTGTGTACTATGTACATTTTTCAAGTACGTAATATACATTTTTCATGTACGTGATGTATATTTTTCATATACGTGATGTATATTCCACATAACTCACATGTGTATTATGTACATTTTTCATGTACGTAATGTACATTTTTTTAGAGCGGGTGCACCATGAGACATGATGCACCTTCAAATTTGCGAACGAGTGGCATTGAGAGTATAAAGGGAAAGCCCAAAATATAGTTTCATTTGGACTTTTTTTTAAATTTAACTTATTTTTCCCTAATTAAAACTCTTAACCGCGTATAATATTCTTTATTAAAATACTTAGTTTTTATCGTTCCTCTTCTCCTTGTTTTTTTTACCGTTGAAATGTAAAACCTTATCCAAGGAAGTAGTGATCAAATTAATTTAAAACTTTCAATAGCATGCAACGTCACGTAATGACAATGTTTGACAATGCGATTAGAGTACACAATATTTATATACTTCGTATAATCGTATTAATACGTCAAGGATTTCACGTCAAAGTCAACATTCATACAATGCAGTGTCGAAGACATTATTCGGATAAGTAGATAAGCCTTAGGGTTGTCTGGTAGAAGTACTCTTATTTTACATGACAAAATCTAGAGATCTTTGATGGTTCCACCAGCGCAAATAGTAAACTTATGGATAATTTTTTCTTCACTTGGAGATCCAATCACTAGTTCATGCAAGCCAGTAACTAGCTTCCTGTCTCCTTGCTCATCCACTAGGCTGAATGATTCACACACATTCAGTTTAACTACAGCTAATTCTGTTTTCTTTGCTCTCACTTCAACTCGTTCGAATGCTACAAGCTGTTTGTGGGGCGCTCCCTCTATCCCATTCCATATAGGTGGCTTCCAGAACATAAGCACAACGTGCCCTCCATCCATCTTCCCATCATTTTTCATCCCTAATGCAACAATAAAGTCTAATTTCTGGCAGTTTACTTCAGATACATCAATAGCCATACTGTCAACCTGATTATCAGCTGTGTGGGACAGATTTCGGTTACTGTAGTGGTTGAGTTTTTGGTATGTTGACTTTTCGATGGTTACTTTTGAGGGGGCACTTATTAAGAACTTGATGAAAGTAGAATAACCAAGTCCATGACCAAACTCATAGAGAGGTTTCCCTGTGTAGAACCTGTATGTTCTGCCTGGAAGTCTTCTAGATTTATCTGCCCTCATATCCATGTCTGTCATTGGTATTTGATCAGCATACTCATTCCGATACCATGTCACAGGTGTCCTTCCACCTACAGCATCAACCAAAATAGCAATAGCAATATCATAATTTAAGCTTCATTGTTTTTGCCAGGGATGATCGATTTGAACTATTCAGAACTTACTCTTCCATAAAAAATTGTTTTACAGGTTATAAGAACAAAGCATTCTGGAATTTGAAGGCAACTTTTCTTGTATATGCGTATAATGATCAAGGATAGAAGGAAAATTTGAAGCTTACTTGGATTGTGATCTCCAAAGATAACTTGAGCAATGGCTTCACCTCCATCTTGGCCAGGGTAGCCAACCCAGAGAATTGCATGAATTTTTCTCAAGTTTGTTGCAAATGACACATCAACTGGACCAGCTGACATAATCACAAGAATGACTTTCCCTTTGGCTGCACTAGTGACTTGCTCCACGAGCATCTTTTGGTATCCTGGCAATGTTAAGTTTATCCTATCTAGTCCCTCAGCTTCAATTGACTGATCGAGCCCTACTACCAACACTACCACATCAGCAGCGGCTGCCACTTTAGCTGCTGCGCTGATAGAAAATTTATTTGGACATTTCACATTTTCGCACCCTGGTTGATAAAAAACTCTTTTTACATATTTTTGAAACCCTTGTAGAGGGCTAGTATACCTACATGGTACACCAGCATAGTTGCTTAACATGGTTTTGGTGGCGTTAGCATTTGGACCAATAACAGCCAGTTTTTTTACATATTTTGAGGACAATGGAAGAGTTGATCCTTTGTTTTCTAGTAAGACTATCCCCTGCTTTGCAGCTTCGAGGGATAACTTTTTATGATCTTTTGTACAAACATCACTCGGCCCGAGTTTGCCAAAGGGATGTTTTCTAGGGTTCCCATCAAAGAAGCCCAGTCTCATGAGGACTATGTAGTTGTAAACCAATGCCTGGTCTACTATTGATTCCTCCACTTTTCTCTCATTAACTGCTCTTTCCGTGTACTTTCGTAAATAATCTCCACAATTCATGTTAACCCCTGCATGGATATTACATTGATATAGATTTGACTTGCTGTAGTATAAAACAGTTTTAGAAGTTTCAAAAGATAAATGCAATCTACCTGCTTTTAACGCAAGGGCAACAGCTTCCACAGGTGAAGCTGTGTAATTGATAGACTCGTAAAAGACTTGGATAGAATCACAATCAGTAACAATATAACTGTTCAGATCTCCAAGGAAGAAATGACAAAAACTTCAGTATGAAATATGAGATAAGGCAAAAAAATAAAATACAGTGCACTAACAAACAACATATAGCACTTCCTCTTCTTTTACTTGCAACAATTTTCAAAACACGGTTGTCCATGCACATTTTTAACTATTAATATATTTAATTATATAAAAATTATAAAAAGTAGATATTAAAACTGTATATTGGGACGAATCTAGTAAGATCTCACATGACTATAATTTTTTCAACAAAGAAAATCAAAGCCAAATTTATAAATAGTGCAAAAATAAAAATATAGAAGTATTTCATTTAAACTATAACAAGTCATTGGGATGTGTACAAACCCATCTAAACCCCATTGCTCTCTGACAGTTCCTTTTAGAAGGTTGGGGTCAGCACAAGTTGGAATTCCATTCACTCTGTTGTATGAGCACATCACACTGCTAACATGCGCCTTCTCAACACAACTCCTGAATGGTGGCTGATATGTATCCTCCAAGTCCTGTTTACTAACCTGCAATATTTCACATACTATAATAAAATGAAAGCTAATAGTTGACAAAATATAGTTTTAGTTTAACTAAGAATTAAATCCATAAATATACCTTTGCATCGAAGTGAAACCGGTCAACGCCTTTCCAGTTATCGACATCATAAGCAGTATAATGCTTGCAACAGCTAGAAACCTTAAGCATGTGTCTAGTACCAGGGATATCGACCTCTTGTAGACCTCGGACGTAATTGACAGCATATTCGCTGACAACCAAAGGGTCCTCCCCAGGGGTCTCTTGCCCTCTACCCCACCTTGGGTCCCTAAATACATTCACATTTGGGCTCCAATACGTGAGCCCAGCAAGTCCAGCATTGTACATGGCTCGGGCTTCATTTGACACAACCTGGCCCATCATGTACCACAATGATGTGTTAAAGCTAGCAGCAGATAGAATAACTGCTGGGAAACTTGTTGCACCAGGTATTGTTGCATTGAAGTGTACACCAGGGCCTGTGTTAGAGACGCCATGAAGGGCCTCTGACCACCATTCATAAGGTGGTACGCCTAGTCTAGGGATACCCCTAGCCGAGTTTACTAGCTGTTGTGCCTTTTCGCCTAAGGTTAGGCGAGAAACTAAGTCTTTAGCACGAACAGAATAAGGTAAAGATTTGTTACAGAAAGACAAATTAGTTATATCGATTACATTTTTGTTGCATGCATACTGGTGTGTAGGGTATGGGACAAGGAAAAATGTCAAGAAAACAAGTACAAAGTGAAGTAGGACACTCATGTTTTTGTTTTTTCTAAAATACTATTAACTATGATTTTGTTTGATGTGCAATTGAACTCATTGAAATCGTGTTAATTTATAGCAGGAGCACTAAGGACCAGTGCAACTGTAGTGTGCGAACTTGAGTGAAGTAATAGTAAGTTTTGGGTATCATAAAGGTCCCAAGTTTAGGTGTGTGTGTTAGGGATATGATATAGTTTAGCCTCGGGATTTACTTAGGTGTGATTAGGAGATGTTTTCCATGAATATTTTTATGTATATTCTTGATTTAATTTGATATCTTTTATCATGAAATGCTTTGCACTCTATTTAATGGAAGAATGAAAGCCAACCAAGGCAAGTTTTTTGAGCCTCAAACTTCTTTATATAGTATCAGAGCAAGGTTTAATCACAATTTGATCACTTATTGCATAAGTTGGAGATTTTCACTCCCCATGCTCCAACTCGAAGGGGTGTTAGGAATATAATTAGACTTAATTATGGGATATTATTGGTTTAATTAGGAGATATAGCCTCAATTATGGGATATGATTAGGTGTGTTTAGGAGTTATTTTCCACGTATATCTTTATGTATATTTCTTTATTTAATTCCATATCACTTATTATCGCATACTACTTTGTATGCTATTTAATGGAGGAATCAAAGCCAACCAGGCAAGATTTTTGAGCCTCAGCTTCTTAACAGCGTGAGAAAGTTGTTAAAATGGCATTCACTGTTACCTTAAAGTTTAAGCGAAAATAATTGTGATCCTCAAGGAAGCAAAAGCTTCACTGTACTTGATGCAAAACCGGTCCTCAAAATCAAGCCTTGGAGGTCCCGTGGATGCAGTGCTGTGGCATTTTGATAGGATGTAAAAAGACTTGTCGCATACTCTACTCTAGATCACTTCCATCATGCTCCTTTCGTAGTGCTATACACATCTTACATCGTTTTCAATCTCTTTGAAATGTTTACATTTCCTAATTTTTGAGGGCCTGAACTGTAGGTCATCTTCAAACGTTAAGTAAATACTACATCACCAGGTTTATTACAATCAGACGCCCACTCGGCCAATGAGCTGTCCACTCGCATCAAGCCATGTAGGCATGGGGCGTGGGGCAACGGTCCAGCACCATGCTACCTAGAATTCATCTATTGGTAAGTCTTCTATCAATTCTCCTCCCGGTCAAGATCCTTTGCAACTTAGAAATGGGAAGGGTTCGATTGTCCTCATCCAGCCAAGGTTCTGTTCAGCTCACCCCACCTCCATTCACCCTTAAACCCCTTGAGTATCTTCGCCCAAACACCACTGAGCAGGGATATCTAGCATTCTCAAATTGAGGCTCCACATAGGCCTTGCATTTGATGACAAAATATTTATCTTATACTTTGAAGTTTGAACGCATGCATTCTTTAATTCTTCAATCATAGTGGGATTGAAGTTTCAACTTTTTGAATCCACAATGACGGAGGAGAAATTTTATTAATTTGATGAAAAATTTAAATAGGTCCAAAGAAGCTTGTATCTGAAGAATCTTGTTATTCTTTTCCCTAATTCAAGTTTAGATTAACATACTTGTGAGAAATCTTATCCCCATATCAATACACAAAAGACCACACACTATGGTGGAACTACTTTTGAACCAAGAAAGAATATCATGAATGAAATTATCTAATAAATTCTTGGGATTGTTTGTCAAATGATATGGATGATCATCTCAGGTACTAAGGCAGTCCAATTCAGCTATGGTTCTTCACTGCACCATCTCTCCGTCAGCCAAAGAGTGATGCCTCTGCTCCTAGGATTGGCCACTGCTCCTTACCCTCTCATCTCGTGTGGCCACAAAGTCAGAACCTAGAAGGAAGAGTCCACCAACCTAACACTATTCTCTTATTAAACTCTACCCCAAGCCCCCGACCAATGAGGCAGTGGATGCAACCCTAACCATTGCATGTCGGAAATTGTATCCTCTCATTTGTCAAACTGGATTAGTGATGTGAACAGCAGAAAATAACACCCTAGCATCATCAGCCCTCAGGCATTGATAGCATATTAACCATAGCAACAATTTGCAGCCCTCTCATTTACCAAGATAGATGGCCAGCTAAGGATAATACTAGCATCATCAGCGCCTCATTCATCCATTCACAAGAATTACAGCATGTAGAAAAGACTGATCAGAGAACACAAACAACAGAAGAAGAACTACAATAGGATTACAATAGCTAACAGGGCGTGTAAAAGATAGTGTTCTGATAGGAACTGTAGAAATGTAGATACATAAAGCGGAATGTTAAGAAACATTTTCTTACATCTACAATATGATCTCATGCACATTTCAATACAAATTATAGGATTAGAATTTCATACCCTTGAAGCGTGATTTCCACAAAGCAAAGAACAATACAGACTTCTATATGAAGATCTTTAGAACACCAAATGTTGCTCCTTTAGTGTTGGTCCACAAGCAACGATTGATTCCCCACGTATGCTAGTACGGAATAAGGAACAATTCCTTATTGCTTTTCTTGGTGATATCAAAGAGAGGGGAAAAGAGAGCTTTTGAGAATATGGCTAAGTATATGTCCCTTTTTTTTTTCATAACCATGCTTATTTATAAGTAACATCTATATGTTACAAAATAAACTCTTTATTCCATACTTCATATAAGCATGACCATTTAGCTTCTTAACCTCTTTTGCACTTTAATTCAATCATATCCTTATATGTGTGACCTCATAGGACCGGTTTATTATTAGCCGTGAACTAATCAAAATAGTTCACAAATCATAGTCAGTTTCTAGCAAAACACTATGATCACCTAAAATAACCGATTATAGTTATTTTCATAAATTTGTCCATATTATACTTAATCATTACACTTGTTCATAGGACATTTTCCTTCAATCTCCCACTTGTCCTAGAATAAGTGTGTAACCACAAATTCCTTAAGTCTCTTAGTGTCGAATTTGATAATATGATAACATCCCATGTTATCCATTCTAATATTCAAATCATTTCTCGAAATCTGAGCTTGAACTATCGAATTTGAGCACGGCCATGTATTTTTAAGTTCTTACTCTTCAAGAGGCCTAAAACACCAATTATATCATTTAGGAGGACTTATTCAATCTTGCACAACCAAAACTCCCACTCAACTTTTAGCAGACACGAACATTCCCTTTATAACCTCCTTTTACGGGCACGGCGTTCGAGAATGTCAAAGACATACTAATCACTAAATGAGACTAGTATTGCACTCTTGTCAAGAAATCCATTAAATGTAACAGATGAAATTCTTGAAACGTTTTGAAGAATATTAAGTAGGTCTATCCAATATGATCCATATACATATCCATGCAAATGATTAGACATCTCCATGTCCCCATAGCCCATGAAAATGCGCTATCAATCAACTTACAAACTAGTCTTTGAATGAGTCATTTATGTCCATATTAATGATTCGAACCAGGGACTTATAGTATTTATAACTTCGGTTCACTTACTAAGGTTTCATCCATCAAATCACACATTTAACAAAGCTATCGAATGTTAAATAATACTTTGGACATTTTATTTGACACCAAACCACAGTTAAATAAGAACAAAACTTTATTGATAAAAATAAATAAACATATCATAATGTTTTATGTCTTTGACTAATTTTACAATAAAATAGTACACAACTAAAGCCACTCTCCAATATGCTTAAGCCCTAAACCCCTAGTATGACTTTCATGCTTGGGTTGAGGAAACGATTAAGTTAACGAATCGGCAATGTTATCGTCTGTATGAATCTTACAAATTATCACATCCTTCTTTTCCACTATGTCACGAATGATGTGAAACTTCCTAAGCACATGTTTGGACTTCTGATATGATCTTGGTTCCTTGCTCTAAGCAATGGCACCATTATTGTCACAATGTAAGACAATACCATTTCCAATACTAGGTACTACTCCTAGTTCAGAAATGAATTTCTTCATCCAAACTGCTTTCTTTGCTGCATCAATGTACTCAGCCTCTGCTTTAGAATCAGCTATAGTGATTTGCTTTGAACTTTTCCAGCTCACTGCCCCTCCATTTAGACGAAAGATGAACTTAGATTATGATCGAAAATCATCTTTGTCTGTTTGGAAGCTCGCATCCGTGTAACCTTCAACAACCAACTCACTTTCACCTCCATACACTAAGAAATGATCTTTAGTTCTTCTCAAGTACTTAAGGATATTCTTAGCTGCATTCTAGTGTGCATCGCCTGGATTCAATTGGTATCTGCTATACATACTCAAAGCATATGAGACATCTGGTCGAGTACAAATCATGGCATAATGGACCCTATAGCTGAAGCATAAGGTACCTTACTCATTCGCCTAATCTCATCAATGTTTGAAGGACATTAAGTCTTTCTTAGCGATAAACCATATTGCATGGAGAGGAAACCTCTTTTCGAGTTTTCCATATTGAACCTAGTAAGAACCTTATCAATATAAGTGCTTTGACTAAGTCCAATTAATCGTTTAGATCTATCTCTATAGATCTTGATCCCAAAAATGTACTCAGCCTCTCCAAGTTCTTTCATAAAGAAATAGTTCTTTAGCCATTCTTTGATAGAGGCAAGCATGGGAATATCGTTTCCTATGAGTAATATGTCATCTATATATAAAACCAAGAAGACAATGCTACTCCCATTAAACTTCTTGTATACACAAGATTTTTTTTTCAGTTTTGAGAAAACCAAACTGTTTGATAGCCTCATCAAATTGAAGATTCCAACTCCGAGATGCTTGCTTCAGTACATAAATAGACTTTTTAAGCTTGCACACCTTCCAAGGATTCTCAAGATCCACAAAACCCTCAGGCTATGTCATATACACATCCTCTTTCAAGAACCCATTCAAGAAAGTGGTTTTGACATCCATTTGCCAAATTTCATAATCAAAGAATGCAGCGATCGCTAGGACTATCCGAATGGATTTAAGCATTGCAACTGGTTAAAAAGTCTCATCATAGTCAATACCATGAATCTACCTGAAACCTTTTGCAACCAATTTAGCTTTAAAAACATCAATGATTCCATACTTGTCTATTTTCAATTTGAAAATCCATTTGCAACCAATAGGTGTAACCCTATCAAGCAAATCAACTAAGTCCCATACTTGTGAACAAATCAACTAAGTCCCATACTTGATTCACAGACATGGATTTCATTTCGGATTTCATGGCTCCAAGACATTTTTTGGAGTCTTGAATCGCCAAGGCACCTTTGTAGCTAGTAGGTTCCTCATGTTCTAAAATCATTATTTCAGAACTTTCAGCTAACAAGAAATCCACAAACCTTTTTGGTGGATTTCTTGGTCTACTTGATCTACGAGGGGTAACAATAGGAGAAATTTCCGTCACAACGATTTGAGAATTTTCGCTCAAATTAGATTCGGGTGGAGCAGTATGAGGTTCAAACATTGAATTCTCTTCCTTCAGCACAAGGTCATGCATGTGAGAGGGTTCATGCATTGGATGCACAACCTCTACCGCAAGCAATGACATAAGTACTTCTGCTTCTGACATGGGTTGAACCACATCCGTTTGTTGCGCTTCTCAAACTTTTTTGAGAAATACATTACTCCCACTTACCTTTTTGGAAATAAAATTATTTTCCAAAAAGGTACCATCCTTAGCAACAAACACTTTGTTTTCATGACGATTGTAGAAGTAATAGCCCCTTGTTTATTTAGGATAACCTATGAAGAAATATTTTTCAGCTTTGGGAGTGAGCTTGTTAGGCAGTAAATGTTTTACATAAGCCTTGCAGCCTCAAATGCGTAAATAAGACAGGCTAGGAACTCTTCCTCTCCAAAACTCATATGGTGTCTTATCGAATGCCTTGGATAAAGTCTTGTTTAGTGTAAAAGCAGCAGTTTCGAGAGCATATCCCCAAAAGGATATTGGAATGTCAGCAAGACTCATCATAGATCGAACCATATCTAATAGAGTTCGATTTCTCCTCTTAGACACACCATTCATTTGAGGTGTTCCAGGTGGAGTCCGTTGTGAAAGAATCCCATAACTCTTTAATGATCACTGAACTCTTGGCTCAAATATTCTCCACCACGATCTGATCATAGTGCTTTTATTGTCTTACTAAGTTGGTTCTCTACTTCATTTTAGAACTCTTTGGTCTTTTCAAAGGATTTCGACTTATGTTTCAGTAAGTAAATATAGCCATACCTACTTAAATCATCAGTAAAAGTTATAAAGTAGCTATAACCTCTCCTAGCTTTTGTACTCATTGGTCTACACACATCAATATGTATGATACCCAATAATTTGTTGGCTCTTTCACCTTTTCCAGAAAAAGGTTTGTCATTTTTCCCATCAAACATGACTCGCATACATCAAATGATTCAAAATCAAAAGATGTTAGAAGCCCATCTTTTTGTAACTTCTGAACGCTATTTTGGTTTATATGACCGAAACGACAATGCCATAGATAAGTGGGGTTCATATCATTTGATTTGTGTTTCTTGCTTTTTATGTTAAGGATGGGCTTATCTTGATTAAATAGATACAATCCATTAGTATTGTTAGCACTGGCATAAAACATGTCATCCTTATAGATAGAGAAATAACCTTTCTTTATCGTAAAAGAGTATCATTCATGATCTAATACATGAACCAAAACAATGTTTTTATCAATATTAGGAACAAAATAACAATTACTTAGTTCTAATACTAATCCAGAAGGCAGAGGTAGATAATAAGTTTTAACTGCTGCGGCAGCAACCTTTGCTCCATTAGCTATACGCATTTCTACATCCCCTTTTTCCATCTTCCTGCTCCTTTTGAGTCCCTCCACATTCGAACTAATGTGAGAAACACAACCGGTATCAAATACCCAAGAAGAAGTAGAAGTTGCTAAATTAACTTCTATAACATAGATACCTGAAGTAGAAGCACCAGACTTCTTCTCCTTCAAGTACTTGGGGAAATTCCTCTTCCAATGACCAATCACATCATAGTAAAAGCATTTTCTCTCAGCGGCCATCTTTGGCTTAGCTGTAGCCTTTGATTTTACAGAAGCTTTGACAATAACTCCTTATTCGCCCTTCTTTTTGCCGACCCCAACCTTCTTAAACCCTTTCCCTTTTTGAACCATAACATCCTTCTTAGGTTCAATTTAAATGTTTTGCTCAGCAGTAATGAGCATCCCATGTAACTCAGCAAGGGTTTTCTCCACTCCATTCATATGGAAATTCAACCTAAAGTTTTTAAATTCATCATGAAGTGAGTGGATTACAATGCTAGTAGCCAACTCTTGGCTATAAGGAAAGCCTAATCTTTCCATGTTTTCAATATGACCTATAATTTTGAAGACATGTCCTCCCACTAGCTTGCCCATCTCTAGTTGACACTCAAGGATAGCCTTGTGAGTCTCATACCTCTCAATTGTAGCTTGTAATCGAAATATTGTCTTCAACTACTAGACGATGCTATATGCATCCATTTTCTCAAACCTCTTTTGGAGGGAAGAGTCCATGGAGGCCAACATAAGCAAGGTAACAATTACTGACTTGTCTAAGACAGCCTTGTAAGAAGCTATCTCAGCATTCGTAGGAGTTGAGCTTAGCATTGGGATAAGGGTTTCAAGAACATCATCTATTTCTTTGGACCTTAGAATAATTCTTAGATTCCATTTCCAATCAAGGAAGTTTTCCCGTTTAATTTTCCTTCTCAAGGATCGAACGTAAGTTGAAAAGTGATGGACTGTTGTTGTTGTTACTAGACAGATATCTACAATAGAAATATGCAAAATTCATTATTTTTATCATAATAAGCTTTAAGTATTTAAAAAATTTAAATAATAAAGCCACGCATGCTCAATTCAAGTAAAAAGTCTCTGTTTAAACTAAGTGATTCCAAGATCCTCTTTAAAATAGTTCTAAGCGGACTTGGGCCCTACTGTTAAAGTTATTTTATCAAGGTAAGTAAACTCTTTACTAATTACAGCATTTGTAATTCTTGGTTGATAGGTGGTAACTCCTTATCCAATACCAATCCCTATGCTTCAAAATCCAAAACCCTTTTGATGATTTTGTTGAGTATAACCAATCAAACATGTAATTTTCCCAAATTTACTCGATTTAATCCTATATCAATTAGTGACACCCTACTTAGGAAGAACCTACCACTAATGATTAAGGCTTCCATTGGTGTTTGTATTGGAAAAGCAAATTAACTCAATATTATATTAGGAACCTAAGTTTTATGTTGGTTTATTATTAAGTGAACACATGCAATAAATAAACAATATAAACTTAGTAAAACATATTAAAGCAGTAAAAGCTAAAATATAAATGTGATTCTAGTATGACCTCTAAACCCTAAAGACTACTCTTCATGGGCTTGTCCTTGAACCATCATGGATCATCATCATTGAACCTTCACTCCTTGGATCTCCATCAATAGTGAATACATAATATTTTATATTTTTTTTGAGATTTAAAATAACAAACTTAAAATAAATTACAAAAATACAAACGATACACAGACTGTATTTAGGATACAAAAAAACTTTAACGATTCACATATCGTATTTTCTATCCTAATTTGGGCCATATCAGTCACCTCATGCAATCACAATATCAAATATTATAAATTGCATAAAACACTAATGACAATAATAATATCATATATTATTAAAAGCATAAAATTAAATAATAATATCACATATTAATAACCAAATCGCATAATAACAATTATTAAACATTAAGTATTTAACATGTCATTCAATATAATCATATAAAGGCTAATTTAATTAATCGAATTAATTGAATTAAACATTAACAAATACTATTAACATCATTTTTTAACTTTATTAATCATATTAATAAAATAAAATAATGACAATATTAAAAGAAAATCATTAACTACGCAATTCATTAATCACATCAAAATGGGTAATTAAAAGGTAAATAATAATTTCCCATTTTATTAATCAAATTAATAAAACCTATCAGTAATTACCTTTAATAAATCAGTCAATGGATTAATTAACCAGAAAGTAAATTATGTTGATTCAATATAGCTTAAATATGGTATTAGCTAACTTAATTAGTCTAATTAACATGCAATTATGGCCTAAAAGAAACGCATAATAGACATAAGGAGAGAACGAGTCTGCTAGCCCGCATAAGCCCATCGTGGCCCGCAACAAGGTGCCCAGCAGCAGCCCAACAACTCCCCTACTGCATGCAACATCTTCTCTCCCTCGTCGACGACAATTTCCGGCGACCCACCGAAAAAGAAACCCAAGGTTCTTCTCCCCAGACTCCAGCGAATCCATTCACCCCTTTCCCTTTAAAATCCGACCATTGTGGCCGGAGCTAGACCCACACAAAGACATGGCGCATTCTCGCACATTTTTGGGGAAATTCGAGACAAATGTTCGAATTTGGGGTCCAAATTAAGAGATAAATGTTTGATTATCATATAACCATAGATTGGGATTGATTAATTAAAAAAATTCATAATTCTCATGAGATTCAATCAATTTGGGGCAATATTTTTAGGGTTCATAATTTCGGTGCTTCAAATGCAAATGTTGAGCGAATTTCAAAGCAGAATTATAATCAAATTGTGATTACATGCTATTCAAACAACAATGCACAAGAATTCGAACGTTAACCATGGCAAAATCACGTTTTCATGATTGATATTTTCGAATTTGTGACTTTTCCATGAATACACAAAAAGAATTGAAACGATTTCATCTAATTCATGTTAATCCTCTGATTAAACCCAGCATAAAAATGCATTAAACTAATCAATTTCAATAGATTAAAATCAAATTTTAATCATACATTTCAATACCACATATCAAATCTCGCCTAATTGAATCATAATAATCAATCATAATCATATCAAAATATGCAAGAGGCTAACTGATACTACTGTAGGAATGTAGATACATAAAGCAAAATTTTAAGAAATATTTTCTTGCATCTACAACAGGATCGCATGCACATTTCAATACGAATTATGGGACTATAATTCCATACATTTGAAGCGTGATTTTCACAAAGCAAAGAACAATATAGACTTCTATATGGAGATCTTTAGAAGACCAAATGTGGCTCCTCTAGTGTTGGTTCACAAGTAACGATTGAATCCCCACTTATGCTAATACCAAATAAGGAACAATTCTTTATTGCTTTTCTTGGTGATGACAAAGAGAGGGAAAAAGTGAGCTTTTGAGAATATGGCTAAGTATATGTCCCTTTTGTTTCTCATAACCATGCTTATTTACAAGTAACATCTATATGTTACAAAATAAGTCCATACTTCACATAAGCATGACCATTTAGCTTCTTAACCTCTTTTGCACTTTAATTCAATTATATACTTATATATGTGACCTCATAGAACCGATTTATTATTAACCATGCACTAATCAAATTAGTTCACAAATCATAGTCGGTTTCTAGCAAAACACTATGATCACCTAAAATAACCGATTATAGTTATCTCTATAAATTAGTTCATATTATACTTAATCATTACACTTGATCAAAGGAAATTTTCCTTCAAAGGATCCTGAAATCAAGGAAGAGTTGGTTAGAGTCCGTAGTATAAATATATTCATTGTGTAGCCAGAAACATACAAGTTTACAGAAAATACCATACAATATTATAAGTTTTAAGTGGTACCAAGAGCCGTAAGGTCTTTTTTATCTTAAAAACCTCAAACACATCCATCATCATCTATCAAATACATACCTTAACATGCCGAAAGACAACGACTCGAAAGATCCCAAGGATCTGACTTTCCAATTGGTTTCCATGGAAATTAATGTATCTCTTAATGTGAAATTAAACTACCATAATTGCACAAAGTGGTCCAAATTAATGTATCTAGCTATCATTGGGCGAGATAGGCTCAATCACATCATCGCCTCCCCACCAACACAAGACGACCCAAACTACCTCAAATGGATACAACAAGATTCAAATATTTTCTAATGGATCATAGAAAACATCGAAGCAGATCTAGTACAATAATTCTTAGAGTACCCTACCGCCAAAGACTTATAGAAGGAAATTGAAGTCCTTTTCCGTAGTGGACAAGACGAATTACAGGTATATGATCTTAGAGTCAAAGCCAATACAATGAAGCAAGGGAAAGACACAATTGAGGTGTTTTATGGGAGGATGATAGCTGTATGGAAGGAGACCGACCGACGGGTATCAAATCCCATGAAACACGTAGAGGACATAACAATATTCAACAAAATCACACATAAGTAGAGGCTTTACTAGTTCTTATAATGAATTAGTGATACATACAACCAGGATAGAAGGGATCTCCTCAATAAAACCCCATTACAAACTCTAGAGGAGGCCTATGAGGCAATACGAAGAGAGTTGGTAAGAAGAGCAATTCTCACAAGGGAAAAACAATCACAAGAGGGATCATTACGTGGAGTGGGGAGCGGTCTGGCTAGAAAATCAAGAAACGAGAAGTTTCAAGTTCGGCGAGAGGAAGAAGACAAGGCCAAGACGCATTGTACTCACTAGGATGGTAGCCGGCACACTTGTGACAAGTGTTTCAACCTAGTAGGATATCCAGAGTGGTGGTCAAAGATGTAAGCATGGAGGAATGGAGTAAAGGCCAAAAAACCCCCATCCTCCAATCAAAGAAAGGCAGTCAAGTGGAAGAAAAAAAGTGTTGCAAGCCATGAGGAACACAAGAGACAAAGAATCTAGTGAAGGAGAAGCCATGGCCACCTCCACCATGGATAAATCAAACCTGAGGGCTAAGGAGGATGAAGGTGAGAAGAGGGGAGGGGACCAGCGTTATTCGGATGATGTGAGATATCAGGAAAACCTAAACCTCTTTATGCCTAACTCAATTTACCCTAAACCTAAAATCCCACACAGTTGCCTCGACTCGAATCCCATACCTAATTTTTACCCAGCATTAAATGCCTTAGCCCATTATTCTGTTTTTGGGTGTAGCCCAAAAATTGGCCAAAAGAAAATCAGGAATCATAATCTGACAAAAACGCGCAACTTAAAATGTCCAAACTGGATATTTGATTGTGGAGCTACCGACATTATGACTTATGATTATGATAATTTTTTATTTATTTTACAACTCCCCATAAAACTCTTATATAAATGGAAAATGAAAGTATGTTTAGGTTGAAAAGGTGGGTTCTATTGAAGTGTTTCCCAATATGACCCTAGAAAATTGTCTTCTCGTTTCTAATTTGTCTCATAAGTTTCTTTTGATTAGCCAATTGACTAAGGAACTTGGTTGTACTGTTCTAATTGGATCCGATTCTTGTATTGTGCAGGACCATCGGACTAAGAGGATTATTGGGCTTGGTGCTAAGAAGGACAACCTATACTATGTGGACGAGGAGTCTTAACAAGGTAACGCTGCTCGTGGGTCAGTAGAACAACTCCGGAGATGGCATCGCCAACTTGGACATCCGTCTTTAGGGTATTTAGAACATCTTTTTCCTTCCCTTAGAGGTACAAATATAAAGCTAGACTGTGAATCTTATGTGTTGGAAAAAATCCATAAACATACATACTAGTTTAAGTCATGCTATAAAATCATTTATGCCTATACATTCTGATGTTTAGGGACCAGCACCTAATACTAGATCTCATGGTTAATTATATTATGTGATTTTTAATGATGATTTCACTAGAATGAGTTGGGTATACTTCCTAAGACATAAGGATGAAGTCTATAATATTTTCATTAATTTTTAAAAAATGATCAATACTCAATACCAAACCCAAATTCAAACTCTCTAGTGGAAATACGGCAAAACTCCATTCAATTCTCGATGGAAACGGAGTTTTGCCCGGGGTCCCGGGGACTCATTCTGACTGAAACAGGGGGTGGGTCCCCTCGTCGCCTCTGTACTCGAAACAGATGCGCTTCGCTACCCAGCGCGTAACCTTGTCTCCTCACCTGTGTCGGTTTGGGGTACGGTCAGTTCACCGGGAGGATCGCCCTCCCAATTCGAAGTTTTTTCCTGGAAGACGTTAGAAAAGCGTGTAAATGTGCTTTTCGAGCATCTTTTTGTTAACCCGGTTCGTCTTCGACAAATGAAAGACTAATGAAGACTACATCCGGAAATACCCTCCTACCCGCCGACTCTATAAGGAAGAAGAGGCCACATTATCAAACATAGCATCATCCAAACCACCACCGGGCTTATAGAATTGCCGAAGTACGACACTTTTGTGCTCAGAGCATTGTCCGAGTGAGTAGGCAGCTCCTACCAAACAAAACTTTCTACTTAGCAGCCCAAATAAAGTACTCCCCTTTTTTCCAAAAACAGGCTAGTACACAAGCTAGTATACACTACTTTGCCCGATATTGCTTTAACAGACGCTTTACCTCCCGGTTCCCTCACCCCTTTCAGGGAATCAGCCAAGAGGTGTCCCAAAGTCTCGTTAGAATGCAGGATTGGAGCCTTCTAGAGCATCCAGAGCTTGGCACCAACCCTGTGGAAATTCCTTCTAAGGAAGGCCCGCACATTTTAGGTTATCCAAAAAGAATAGAATGACTAATATGAAACTCCCAAAAAGAAAAAGCGGGGATCAGCCGAATTCTCAAACTGCGAACTCACTTGCTTTCACACCAAGGGGGTACAAAGACCCAGAGCAAGCATCCCAAGGTTAGCCCAAGATCCATCCCTTAAAAAGCGATTGTTGTTACGTGACTTTGAAATAAGTCACTTACTTTTGGTGTAACTTTCTTCCTTCCTTGGCTCAGAAGAGTGACTTTCGTTCCTCATGAGAATGCTTTCACTCATCCCCGGCTTAGCCGAGTCTTCATTCCCTTGCCTTTGGTTCACATAAACTCCCTTGAAGAAGTCGGAACTCTCTTTCGCCTGGTTACGATCCGATCTTTCTATTCTATGAGATTTCGAGTTAGCGCTCCATGTGAAAGAAGATCCGGAGTGATTCCTCAACTATCTTTCCAGGGGCCCAGTTGAACGCTCGAGTATATATTTTCGTTCCTTCCTTGGCTCAGAAGAGTGACTTTCGTTCCTCATGAGAATGCTTTCACTCATCCCCGGCTTAGCCGAGTCTTCATTCCCTTGCCTTTGGTTCACATAAACTCCCTTGAAGAAGTTGGAACTCTCTTTCGCCTGGTTACGATCCGATCTGTCTATTCTATGAGATTTCGAGTTAGCGCTCCATGTGAAAGAAGATCCGGAGTGATTCCTCACCTATCTTTCCAGGGGCCCAGTTGAACGCTCGAGTATATATTTTCTATGCTCATGTGAACGGCCGGGGCATAAAGCTCGTAGATCTAAAAGGATCCATTGCCAAAGTCCTTGGTTTCTAATAATGGTACTCTTGAGTTTGCTAAACAGTATTGGAGCTACAAATAGGAGGGTGGAAAGGGAAGGGACCAAGCTCAGAGTCAGAGGCGAGTTGAGAGACAAAAGCTTGGATGTTCCGAACAATTCCTAATATAAGAAATGGTGTGAAATCTACTAAATATCTCTATCCAGTGCGTAAGTCATTTCATTTACCGTAGCCCTTTTCTTGTTCTTATTTTGATTTCTTTTGCTACTGAGAAAGCGAACGGTCCGCGCGAAGGTTCAAGACTTAGCCAAGCGTCGGCCTTCGGTTTACGAAGGTTAGGTTATGGGAGTGGATTTGTTTTTTCCTTGGATTGTTACTACGTGTTGCCTTGGGCCCGGAAGTCAGAAAGAGGAAAGACAGGGGTATGACAACCAATCTACCCGCTAATTCCTTTTAGGGGTCAGGTCCGCTTAACATCACTGGTGTAGACCCGGGGGCAGGATTCGAACCTGCAATCTTCAGGGCATGAGCCTAATGAGTTCTCTCGACGACGGGAATGGGAGATTGCCAGGCTACCTAAGGTGTCACAAATGAGCTTCAGCGGATAGCACGTCCTTTTTCTTTTTTACTATAAGAAATCCCGTTTTCGTTTTCTTGCAGGAGTGCTAACGCGCGCCTTTCCCCTTATGATTTGTTTTTGCATTTGGTGACTATGCAAGTCCTGATTATGATCGCAGCGATAAAGCCTCCTATGAAACCTACCCTATTCTAGCTTTCAGCTACTGCTCGTGATAATGATTTTGATTAGCGAGATCCACATTAGCAATCCAGAAGAACTGGAAGCTCGAAACGACCGGTCAACTAGGTCTAGCGACCCAGCTATAAAGATCCTGCAGGAGTGGATACAAGGTCTTTTCGGATGATCAGCCACACTGGGACTAAGACACGGCCCGGACTCCCACGGGGGGCAGCAGTGGGGAATCTTGGACAATGGGCGAAAGCCCGATCTAGCAATATCACGTGAGGGCCGGAATCCAGAAATTGAAGTCATAAAAAAGAGATCTTTCTCTTCGCACCTTAGATCAAGAGGAGGGGTAGCTTATCAAGCTAATGTGGGGCAAAAAACTTTTGCACTACCCATGGGTTAGTCTATTAAACTAATTGCCTTGACACTCCGCAACAAAAGGGAATATCCAAGAGGAAAAACCAAACCCTACTTGAGATTATTAGGGCCATTATGCTAGAATCCTAAGTTCTGGCTCATTTTTGGCCTAAAGCCATTTCTACAGCCAATTATTTGACCAATCACCTCGCTACCAAAAGTCTGGGCTACAAAACACCACTTGGTACCCTTCAAACACATATGCCTATTCCATCTACTCACTTTCTTCACCCACGAGTCGAAACAAACTTTAGTCTCAAGTCGTTAAGTGTGTCTTTTTAGTTTATGGGGTAAACCGAAAGGGTTACAGGTTTTTCGACCTTGTCACTAACCATATGTATGCTATTATGGATTGTGACTTCTTTAAGGATGCCTATTATTTCCACCACCTTAGACGTTAGGGGGAGAGTCAAGATGAGAGTATAAGTTGGTTAATCTATTCAAGGGGAGTTAGTACAAATCCAAAAGAGAAAGTAGGCAATACCACCCAGATTGCCTCCATAATAGTTCAGTTGGTCTCACAATTAATCCCGACCTTGTCCGAAGGTCTTGCTGATGAGGAGGTAAGCCTGAACCAACCTATTGTTTTGCGTAATTCTAACCATATAATACAGGAGAATCCTATTGATGGTCGAGAGGAAGACTCGGCTGCCAATTCAGCTACCTCCTAGAAGCACGAGAAGAATTTCTCCCAGAAGGTATAATCCAGATTTTGAGGCCTAGAAGTCGAGGTACCCAATTCTAAGGTATGCAAAAGAAGCTCTTAGAAATGAACAATGGAGAATGGCTATATAAGATAAAATCAATGCACTTAAGAAGAATAAAACTTGGGATAGGTGCACTATTCCGAAAGAGAAAAAGAAAATGGAATGTAAATGGGTATTTACTATCAAGTACAAAGATGATGGGAGTATTAAAAGATACAAAGCAAGGCTTGTAGCTAAAGGCTATACCCAAGTGTACGGGATTGGTTATTTAGAGACCTTCTCTCCTGTAGTAAAAATTGACACAATTAGGGTTCTCTTTAATGTAGTACCAAATAAAGGTTGGCTCTTACATCAACTTGATGTAAAAATTTCCTTTCTATATGGAGAAATAACTGAAGAAGGGTACAAGGAACCTTCCCTTAGTTTCTCTCCAAAGTTTTCAAAAAGGGAAGGTTGCATACTTAGAAAAGCCTTGTATGGATTAAAGCATTCTCCTAGAACATGGTTTGGCAATTTTACATTGGCCATGAAGAAGTTTGGATATAGGTAGAGTGAAACTGATTAATCATATATTATTTTTGAAGAGTAAAGGCAACTTGATCACCTTTCTCATTATCTATGTAGATGATATGATCGTAACAGAAATAATGAGGAGGAAATAAGCTCGTTAAAGGAAAAGTTATTTCGAGAATTTGAGATAAAAGATATAGGAAACCTTAAGTACAGATATAAGTCCTTAGATTAAAACTTGGAATCTTTATCTCTTGATAGAAATTGGTATGATAGATTGAAAACATGATAACACTCCCATGGTGGTTAATCATGAATTACATATCACTAAAGATGTTGAGATAATAGATTAGGGTCAACATTAGAGACTTATAGAAATTGATATGATAGATTGTAAACAAGCTAACACTCGACCTGACATTGCTTATATAGTAGGGGTGGTGAGTAGATTCATACATAGACCCCAGACACCTCATATGGAAGCAGTCTACAGAATCCTAAGATATCTCAAGAAGCCACCAGGCAAGGGAGTTATGTTTAGAAGGAATGGTCACTTGAATCTTCGGCCTATGGTGATGTAGACAAGCAGGAGATCGAGATAGTCAAAGGTCCACATCACAATACCTCACCCTAGTTGGTGGGAATCTCATGACTTGATTGGAAAAGTAGGAAATAGAAGGTTATCGCAATACCTAGTGTAAAAGTAGAATTTCAAAGAATTAGAAAAGGGATTACAAAAGTTCTCTAGCTTAGAAGGATTCTTTGTGAACTTGGTTTCCCTCCAGAAACTAGTTGTAAAATATTTTACTATAATAAAGCTGCAATCAGCATCTCTGAGAATCTAGTACAGCATTATCCAACAAAGCATGTTAAAGTGGATATACATTTCATCAAGGACAATTTGGAAACTAGAGTGGTGAGTCTTCTGTTTGTACAGTCAAATAACCAAATGACTGATATCTTAACTAAAGAAGTTAGATCTCATGCATTTGAAATATTCTAAGCAAGTTGGGTGTTGAGGATCCCACCACCAACTTGAGGGGGAGTGTATAAAAGACTGATTAGAGAACATAAACAATCGAAGAAGAATTACAATAGGATTACAATAGCTAATAGGGCGTGTGAAAGATAGTGTTTTGGTAGGAGCAGGATCTTGAAATCAAGGAAGAGTTGTTTAGAGTCTATAGTATAAATATACACATTGTGTAGCCAGATATATACAATTTTACAGAAAATACAATATGATATTTTAAGTTTTATAGAGCATACAACCACTTTTAATTTGAAGTGTTGCTTTGTCAAGGGTAGATTCTGCTGAAGTTCAAACAAATGGTTATTACCGAGGCTCTACTGTTCTAACAAAGAAAACATACTTCTTCAAAGGTGTAACTACTCCGTGTACTATGTCAAGCCCAAGAAATATAATTTGTTTCATCTTTGATTCCTTTGAGTAGGTATCTCTGTAGTTTATGTACGCAGAAGGCCCCTTAGTTCTTAAACCTTTAAAACTACAAGTTTTTAATATGAACTCAAGCCAACTCTAAACAAATTACAAAGAGGGTGATAAACCACTAAGTAAACTTATATACTCTAACAAACTACGGTAGGAATAAGATGCGTTTAGCAAAATTAGAAGAAACGATTTCTTAGCATCTAAATAGGATCTCATGTACATAATGATACAAATTATAAGTATAGAATTTCATACCCTTGATGTGTGAATTCCTCAAAGAAAAAGGCAGGTATTTTGGATCTTTTATAACGTCAAACATCGTTTCTCTAGTATTGGTCCATAAGCAACGATCATATCTCCCCGTATGCTTGTATGGAATCAAGAATTGTTCTTGATTACTTTTTAGGGTTTTGAATAATTGTGTGAGAGGAGGCAAAAAATGAGTATGGAATTAGGGTTAGGGTTAACAACCCCATATGTATATACTTATATATGTCAAATTTACAAATAATGAAACACTCCCCTAGGTCGGTCGAACCTTCCTTAGACAGAGAGTGTTACACTTGATCACCAACATTTTCATCTTTCCAAAATAAAAATATTTTTTATAAAAATACTTTATTTTATGCATGAGAATGCGAAACTCCATTCTACATGCCTATTGCTATGTCTACCCACATGTTTATTATTTTCAATTTTAGTCTTTTATAACCTGGAAAACTAATATCACTTTGTAACACCCCAAATTACTAATATAATAATAATAATGATAGTAATTTTAGTAACTTAGGGATATTATCACCACGTGTCACTACGCTTCGGCTGTGCTAACTAATTACAATATTGCAGTGGAAGAAAGACATAATTTATTTATTAAAAACAATTTGATCATGCAAAGGTACAAGAGTTGAATAAGAAAAATTATGAAAACTCCTAACAAGTATGTGTCCCTTGATGTAATGCTCCCAAGCATATTTATTTCTACAAATCTACTCACCATAAATGATAAGTAGGGTGAATAAAAAACAAATAAAAAATACGTGTCAGTATAAAAAACACTGTGTAGATATACATGCTAAAATAAATACTTTGACCTTTAAATTTCTTTATTTCGTACATGCCTTATTAGAATCAATAAACTTTAAACCTTCCTTTATACTAATCCAATACAAATGAAATTATTACAACACTTAATAAAAGAAATTTCCTCTTCTTATATCCCCTCCTTGATCCTAATTGTGCACACCACCAAGTTAGTTATCCCATCACGGATCTATCCTTGGAGTTTCCTTTTATTTGCCAACAAATGGACTTTGAAACATGAACCTTTTTTGATTATGAAATCAAGCGGTACTGTATTAAAATAATAACTCTTCTTTTATAACTCCTTTAAATACAAATACCTTACTTTAATTATTAAAGTTCATTGAAAATTATTAAATCTCAAATGTCATTCAATCCTTTTGAAACATGATACATATTAAATAAAATAAGGTAAATGTATATCACCCTTTTTTGTAATTGGAATTTCAAATAAATAACCATATATAAACATATATTTTAAAAAATATCTTAACACAATATAATTCAAAAAATAAAATATTCAATTGTACATAAAAAGATTTAACACATATACGTACCTTAAATTCTAGTATTTCCTAACAACTCTCTACTAAACTTCAAGTTGATCCTCCTATCAATTTAAAATGAAATAATCAACACAATGTAACATAATTATTATGCATAAAATATTGAAATTTTAATTAAATTTAGAAATAATTTTAAGAATTAAACAGTTTGCGAATCAAATAAATAGTTAGGGAAAGATGATGCTCACGGAGGCTGGTGGTTGTTGGAGGCACAAGGGAGCCAAAGAGATGCAGAGAGTGGCTTGAGAGAGAGGGAGAAAGTTTGAGAGAAGTAGAAAGGGATTAATGATTTTTGTGTGAAGAATTAGGTGAGGTTTAAGGGTTTTTTTATAGTGGAAATTAGGATAAATTTTAGAATTTAAAAACACTAAAAGATAAATATAAATTTAAAATGATAATTATCCTCCTAATTTTCAGAAAAATCTTTTATTTATTGAATTAAAATTATTTAATTCAAAACAAACTAATTAGAATAGGTTAAAAAAGATAAAATTTTATAATATATATATATATAGGTAAAAGTGAAAATAAGAAGGGTACTTAAAATGAGATGGATGAGAAGACATCTTAAATCTTCATCTCTTAAATATAACGGATGATATTTTATGTACTCATAGTGACCAAATAATTTCTTTTCATTTATAATGATTCTTTTTATTATTATAGTGACCATTTTTTATTGTTATAATAACCATATTTTTAATGTGAAATCTCTAGCGTTAGATCTTACCATTTGAATGGCTAAGATCTCTTCTTATTCTTCTTATTTTAAGCATCCTTTTCATTGAATATATATATATATATATATATATATATATATATATATATATATATATATATATATATATATATATATATATATATATATTAAAATATCAATCAATCATAGAAAAAGGTTATGATAAGGTAAGAATTTATATTTTTTTTCTATTTTTTTTTTAAAATCTATAATTTTAAATTAAAATAATATTTTCAACTAAAAATATCCTTTAAATTAGGATTAAATAAATATAATTTTTTTAAATACTAAGCATGGCAGTTGGCCATGATTAGATATGATTGAATTTTTTATTATTTTTTTTATTTCTTTGGTAAATATATCCGATTTTTAACATTATCCATTTTAAATTAAAAAAATCTTTATTAATATTTTAAATAGATTTTTTTTTCTAAGAATAATATCTTAAAAGCTTTTAGAATATTCTAGAATAAAAGTAGATACTTAAGATATTTTCGAGAAATTTTAGAGGGCTTTTTGGGAATTTAATGAAATGATTGAGAAATTAAATATTTTTTTTATGAAACTAAATAATTTTCTTAATAAAATTATAAATAAATATATAATTGGCGTCCATAATTATGATTGGTGCCAAAATACTTTTAAAATTTTTTAATTTATACTTAAATATTCTTAATATAATGTCTAAAATACGGGGTATTACATGATTAGGCTAAATATCTTCTAATATCTATTTTATAATGTCATATGTAAAATTCGGTTCAATCTGATTTGTGAATTCAATTTGATTTAATTAGATTCAATTCGTGAATTCAATTCAATTTTGTTCGTGAATTTGGTTTGATTTGATCTGTGATTTGGTTTTCAATTTGATTTGATTCAGCACGAATCATACTTCTCCGACCCAGCTCGGGACTGGTCCAACCCACACCCCAGAACAATCCAACTACAAGTCAAGCCAGGAAATTCGGCCCCCTACCAGGCCTAGCCTAGCCAGCCTGCTCGACCCATTTCGTCGGCCACCTCTAGTCTTGAGAGACAGAAGAAGGGAAAAGATGATACAATGGAGCAAAGAAAAGGTAAGAAGTCCCTAGCTTGTTTGAAGAGTGGGCTAAACTCTAAGGAGTGTTGTGTAAATTATACAATTCCCATCTAATTTGTGTTTTTTTTTCAAACAAAGGTTATTGTGTGATTTTTAAAGGTTACTATACATTTTTTTTTGTAGTGCCAAGTTGAAAACCAAGTCTAGGCTTAACTAACTAGTTGAATTGGTAAAAATATTTTTAGAGAATCAGATAAAAGCAATAAAAGGAAAATGGCTTTAGAGGGTTGTTGTGTATTGAGTTAACAAAAACTCAAACTGATATGTGTTGATGGCTAGAAGATTAGTTTGATCTCAGTAGTTGTTTATTTTCCATTGATGATTTAGGTGACTTTGGAATTTTTGAGTATGATGTGTATGATGTTTTTTTGTCTTCCACTAAATCTGGGTAAGGATATTGAATATGAGTCTTAGTGTGCCAATAAAGATAAACCTAACTTTTCATTAAAAGTGAAATTGAGAAATTATTTTTGCATAGAACACAATACTCAGATTTCATATGATTTGGTTGAAGATATGATCTCCAATTTAACTTATGATGGCGAAGATTTTAAACAATTGTTTGTACTGCATTAGTGTTCTAATTTTTTGGCACCTATTCACAACAGGACCATAGATTTAAGGCTTGTCAAGGAGGTAAACGATGATATGGAAATGATATGAACATTTAATTGGTCTAAATTTAAGTTAGATAGGCTTTATGAGGCTATTATTTTATGACGAGAAGAAGTAAAATACTTTATTGGATGCATAGTAATGCTATGCATTATTTACTTTCATCATATATAGTTTAAGAATGATACATTGCCATATCTTTCTTACCCCTAATCCAATATTGGACTAATGAAAAAGTAAATGGTTAAATTAGAGGTGAAAAGTTTACTTAATCATTTGATTGTTGCATTATTGATTCCAACATTTACCATTTGAGTGAGAAGTTGGGTTTTATGAATGGAGAGGCTGTTGGTGTGAAGGACAATAAAGTTTTGCATAAGAATGAAATTGAAGCAATGGAGGGTACTCCCCCAAACAAAGAAGATGGTATCAATTAGTCTTAGATCAAATAAAGTTAGTAAAATTGAATTTGTGATGCCTCCAGGTACAAAGTTAAATGAGCAGCTTCATTCGAGTATTAGAGATGTAAGTGTCCTTATTTTGTATTTTGAAAAGAGTTTTATTATTATTATTATTATTATTATTATTATTATTATTATTATTATTATATGTTATGAAGTATATAACTGATTTCTTTTTAAATTTGTGTATATAGTTACCCTTTTTGGACATATAGTTACTTATCTCGATTCATAATGTTGTCATCTATTTTGAATTTTGTTATTGTTTGTATTTAATAATTATGTAGTTTTCCTTTTGCAACTTATAGTTCCACTTTTGAGATATATAGTTACTTTGTCTAAATTAATGATTTTATCATCTAATTTGAATGTAGTCACTATTTGTATATATAAATTATATAGTTGCCCTTTTGCTAAATATAGTGACTACTTGACTCTTTTATGAAAATGAGTCAATCTTCATTTTTATATATGGTTACTATTTTTATATTTAATTTTGTAGAATGTTAATGCTTTTGTCTTATTATAGGAAAGAGATATTGGAATTGTTTCTAAACATTAAATGGATCGAAGAAAGTCATCCCTTTATGAATGTGTACGCTAAAAATGTTTCATCATCTCATATCCTCTCTCAAATTCAAAAGTTTTTTTGGTGATCGTAAGGTTCAATATATTATTGACGAGTTGTCAAGCCTTGTTAACTAGGTAACAAAGATACCTTGAATGTTAAATGAAGTTAGTAATTTCCACGTGGAAATATTCTAGGCAATGATCTTTTTCCAAGCCGTGTGTGCAAATATTTTTGATAATGAGAATAAGAATCATGGTGACAGTGAGAGTAGTGGAAGTGAAGTGCTTGTTGAGGGATTATTTGGCAAATTTCTCACCAAAAGAAAAGTAAAATATTCCATTGAATTGAATAGTGGTGAATATGAAGATAGAGTTAGTTTGTGTGTAATTTGATAAAGGCTCAATATCTAAATATAAGGGCCCTCCCTTTACTTGTTTTATTTATGACATTTGTATGGTTGTCAAGTAAATCTCTCATGAATTTTTCCTTTAGTTTTTGTTGAATATATAATGTCTTTTATTTTAATTTATAATATTGTAGGAAGTGAGCCGTTGGTGTAGCACTACACGATTCCAAGTTACCATTCCTATTCATTAGGTGAACCATCAAAAGATACCATTCAGATTATCATGGATTTTTTTTTCCATGTTACTTAATGAAAACCAGAAAAATTAGTAATGATGGTGCTCGAAAATTAGCAATAATTGGTAATTATCTTACCCTTCATATGATATAGTGACCTTTTTTGATTTATGTAGTTACCCATTAGCTATATTTCATATTTAATATGTTTTTGGATTTAGATTTTTGTTCCTATCCTTCTTATTGAACCATATAACACTTTTTCTTACTAGTTGTGAATTTGATGGGTGAAAAAGTCTAATGGATTGATAATTTACATTATCCTAATGAAGAGGTTGAGTACTTAGCCATTTTCTTTCTGTTTTTATAACTTGATGATTTATGTACTAACGAAGGTAATTGGTTCTTGCCTTAAAGGTGAATAATCTTACAATTTTTCTTAATGAAAAAAATTATGAATCCTTGGTTGGATTAGAAATGGAGCCAGTTTCTATTGATTAGAAATCTGTAAGACCTAACCATGAATGTGCTATTTATGTAGTGGCCATGATGCTTTTGTTTTAAAAGGATTGGATGTGTTTCATTATTAGCTATTGAAAACTGTTAATACCTTTTCCATATATAGTATATGTGATTTGTAATTTTCCTATTTATGCAAGGCAGCCACTATGACCTTGATTTTCTTGTTTTAAATTTTAGGCTCCAAACAAGAATGTGTTACGAATACAACTTGTTGCTGCTTTGGTATTATTTGAATGCCATGAAAACAAGGGTGCTAAGTGATCTTGATAAGTTTAAAGGAAAAAGAAGGAAGCTTAAAAATGATGTGGGTGAGAGGACGAGGAAATATGTTGAATTAATGTATTTTTGAACAAAGGGTATTTTTGTAGTTATAAGTTTTAGAATAAGGGTTACTATGTTAAAGTAATGTGTTCCTATATTAAGAAAAATCTTATTTTGTTTAAGAAAAAGGAGCTTTTAATTGAATATACTACTTTTGACTAACTTTTGTTATTTGGTGAATTTTATTTCTAAAAAGGATATGTTTTCATGAAAGGTAACTAAGATAGAAATGGATAACTTTAATGCTTTTCATGAATTATGGATTGATTACTGTAATCATTTCATGTAAATCACTACTACTTTGTTTAAAGGGTAACAATATTTTTGAATTGTCCTTCTGTTCCTAACCTATATTGTCCATTAAAGGGTAGCTACGTTTCATGAAAATTAATTATATTAAGATTAATCGGAAATGATAACAATGACATTTAAAAGGGTCACTACATGTCTTAAAAAATTTATTTGAATTGAGAACAACAATAATTAACTACATAACTAGGAAAAGTAACTATGCTATAAAAAGATATTATAAAAAAGAGTAATTATAATATATAAAAAGGGTCACTATAATTTAATATCATTGATTTGAATTTTGAACAGTACAACAATAATTCACTATACAACCGGGAAGGGGTTAGTATGATATAAAAAGGTAACATAAGATGGGTACCTATGACATTAAAAAGGGTTACTATGACATTAAGCAAAATATAACTTTATAATAAATGCTTCTTTTTAAAAGAGGGTAATTCGAAGAATTTGGTATTTTAGCACCAAATTCTCTATGCTTTCTCATTTTATTTTGTCCGATATGATCATAACTTCCTTGAATCCTTTCCTTCGACTTTCCTTTTGTGTTAGCAAATTATATGTCAAGTACTTATTCAATTGTTGATGAAGATGCGTGTGAAATGTTGTCCACTACTGTGTTTAGACTCAGTGTCAACACCAATGAGGTTATTTATTGCAATTGGATCCTTCTTGAAGCTTTCCTCTATATACTTTCTTTCTTTTTCATATGCAAATGCCGTGGTGTGAAGTTTTTTAGTATCCCTTACGCCCTTAGGTGTGCTTCCTTTGTGCTCTAAATTTAAGCCTTTACTAGTTTAGTCCATATAAGATAGATAAATTGCTCTAGAATTCTTTAAATGTTGTGCATAAGTAATACTCCAATTGAATATAAAATAACCATCTGTATTCTTTAAAGTTTTTGCATGGACACAAAATGGTTTAATTTTTTGACCATAACTCATTGCTTGTGTTGTTCTAATGCTTCCATCAAGAAACATTTGATACACATATCTTCTTCCAACTATGAATAGGAATTGAGCTTGTGTTCCAACTACAAGTTTAAATTCCTCTTCAAAGTCTCTATAAAGAAAATGAGTGTTGACCTCAGCAGTGTGTTTCGACAATCTACACATGCGTAAATGTGATGTAGGAATTTATTTGGTGTATTTAAACTCATCATTTTTTTCAATTCTCCTCCATGGCTTTATTATTTCTTGAAATAAGCCATAAAATTATGTCAAACTAGTGTTTTTACTAGCATTAAATCCCACTGCATAATCTTTACTTTTACTCCTTTGTATTGACAAGATTCTAGCAGATAAAAAGTCCTTACTTAAAGCTGTTGTCCATTATTCTTTCTAGCTATACAACGTTTTGAACCATTTATGCTCTTTTAATCCATACTTTGTTATCATATTTCCCTCGAATGATTCTAACTCCGATGGAGGGAAACACCCCTACAAGTAGTTGCTAAAGGCGAGCCTAACAATGACATCACTTTTTAAAACCCTAAACGACATTCTTAGTCAAATGCCAAAGACATAATCTATGTATTATTTCAGGAAAGCACCATTAGAAATAGAAGGGTAACTATATCAGAAAACAAGGTCACTATAATAGTAAATAAGATAACTATAAGTAATAGAAGTAATTACGTAAAAATGTTAGTGTACCTGCTTTATTAATGCTAACATAACTATATTCTTGGTATGTTATAGTTGGACACTTCCCAGTTCTTGAATATCTTAAACAACCACACTAAAGATGTTGCGATTTCAGCTCTCATAAATTTGCCCATGCTGAATGTTGTACTAACATAGTGACATCATCATAAACCTTATTATATTCCCACTTCAATGAATCTCTCTAGAACAAGTTACACACCTCCCATAACAAGTCTAGCCTCACTCTAAAAAAGAAGTTAACATCTTCAAAGTATTGCTACTATAATTTTTCAATCACATCTTGAGAGTTTCCTCCTTTCATAACCTTAATTTTGAGTTAAAACAGAAATTTAAATGTTTCTTTCTCTATAAAAGTAAAGTGATCATTTCTTCACCACCAGGTTCATTGGACATGTACCTCAACAATTCCATAGGTTTTGAGTCTCGATTCCAATATTGCCTCTAATGTTTTTTATTTGTTATTTGTCATTTGGTGCTCAAATCAATAAAGATGGCTCCATTGATGTCTTAATAGGGTATGGTTATGCACCATTATATGTTGTATGACTTTAAACTGACCATGATTGTTGATTTTTGCCCTCTACATAATTTATGCAAACCTTCTTTCTTTTCAAGGTGGCTTTTTAGAATTATTTTTGTTTATATCTATCTTTTCTAGGGGATGTTCTACCTTTTTTCCTAATATTTTGAACTTTAGCAGTAGAAAAAAAGAAATACTTTTCTTTGAATTCGGTTGTCCCATGTTTTAAAACTTGTTTTTCTTTTCTCACACTAAAACCTAGTATAACAGCTTGTTGACAGTACAATTCATGTATTTCATCTAAAGTATTTCTAGTTTCTCTAACTAACTAACTAGCAATCTCTTCCTTATTCATGGTTTTTGTTCCTAGTATAACATATGCAATAAAATACAAAGAATACATATGTAAACCAGAAAAAGTGGTCCTATTAAAAGTCATAGTTACATTTTAATTTAATATAGCAGCATTATACATCGTAATATCAAGCTATAAAGATTGAACTATAGAGCTTTCATATGAACTATAGAGCTTGCATTACCTTTAACATTCCATGTAATGGAACAATAAGGTTGAATACTTGTTTCTTCCTCCTCAATTCCATTTGTACCTAGAAGAATGATTGTTTCTTTGTCTTCAATTCCACACATATGTGTTTGATTATTCAAGTTTCTTACAACAAAAGCATTCAACATCACATTCTATTGAAGTTGAAATGAAAAATATATATGGATGATTAAACAAGTTATCACATCAAAAATCGTAATACAAAATATAGATCACAACTCAATACCTTAGTGATAGTTATCATATTCTCAAAAACCAAAACAAGAATGTCATTGTTTAAGTCAAAATCAAACATAAATCATGAATTCCAATCATCAATTGCGTGCTCTTCCATTGCATAATCTTCAATTACATAATCGAAATCGATCGAAGCACTTGTGTTTTGTTCAATTGCGGAATTGAGATCAACTTCATCTATTAAACTTAGGATTTGCTCCACTGATCATGAATTATGATGTTGTAGAACAACTTTTATGTATTTTCAGGATGTTTTAGCAGAGATTAGAGAAAGCAATTAAGTTAGAGAGAAGCCAAACTAGAGAGAATTTTTAGCAATGGCTTTTTCTTGCTTTTGAAGTTTTTTTGTTTGGGTCTACATTAATTTTAGCATGGAATAAGTCCACACAAGATTTTTCGAGGATATAAATTTTAGAATAGTTGATATATCAATTCAAGTATTCCTAAACCTAAGGTTTGTGCTAAAGTGTTTTCTATGTTTGTGTAGACTATATATAGAAAACACAACTGGGGTTCTTGATCTTAAGATTTTGTCTTAACATTCATAAGTAACACATGAGATCCTAATTGTATGTGGAAAGAAAATCTTTTCTAAAATTCTGCTTTAATGCATCATGATACTTAGTGTTATCAACCGCGTCTTATAAGTGTTAATTTTGATTAAAAAAAAGTTATGATCATTTGTATTGTTGAATTTTACTATTTGGATTTAATTAGGAGAGATATATTATGTGAAATAAAATTACATGATTAAAATTAGTTTAATAAATTGGATTAATTAATTCAAAGCATTTGATGCTTGGATTAATTAAGATTGTACATGAAACAGTTTGGAAATAGCACCTATATTATTTCATGTTCGGCTTTACCCAAAATTCAAACAACTAAAGCCCTTATTTTGATTCCTTTTCACGGGTTTGGTTTTAATGATTCCTCATAATAGTTTTAAAAAAATATGAAGACATTATGAGTGGTGATTAGAAAATTTGAACAAAATCACCCAATTTATACTTCACAATGATGAACCATAATTTTATCCCCAATTTGATTTTTTTTTCAAATGAAACTTGTTGAATTTTACATTAAACCATTTTAAACAGTGATTATGGCCACCATGATGGCTTGAAAATGGCAGGGATGGGATGGGGCGTTGTTTGATTGAGGTACGGTCATAGTGGTGGGGTTCATTGAGCTTGGGGTCGACAACAAAGGCAATTGCATCGTGGTTTTGGTGGGGATGGCTAATCTTACTAATTCTCTATAATTATAGTTCACCAGTATTTGAACCATCATAGTAAAATAAGTCCCTAAATTAATATTGAGTTATCTTGCCAAACTAACACATATAAAGCCTTTGATTATGAGTAATAGTTTCTACCAAAGCATAGGTTTGGATATATAATATCACATACCTATAAACTAAGAGTTTGAATTGTTATAATTTGTAAAGGAGATTACTTACCTTGATTACATTGTTTTACGAAAGAGCTAAAGTTCCCTTAATACTTTGTAAAATAGGATTATGGAATTACTTTATGTATGATAAGGGTGATTATTTTAATGTAGTATCAATATCTCAAGTTTCAAATTATTTGATTTTGAGCTATTAATATGATAAGCATATTAAATTTTGTATTTAAGTTTTGCTCATGACTATCAATAACATTGACTACAATCTTTATTCATTCCTTGGAGAGGATAAATTGAATGATAAAAACTTTCTCGATTGGAAAAGAAATCTAAAAATTATTCTTAGGCAAGAATTAAAAGAGGATATTCTTGATAACCCTAATCTAACTAACACTAACACTTCAATAGTAGCTCAAATTGAGTCTAATAGATGTAAATTATTCTACTGATGTCACTTGTCTAAGGTTAGGATAAATGGAATTAGGCCTTCAAAAGAGGTTTGAAAGAATAAATTCTTGAAATATTATCCAATAGGTGAAAAATATGTTTTGGAAATAGGCTAGGTTAGAAAGGTGTGAAACTAATAGGGTAATTTTGGAAAGTAAACTCAAGGAAGACCAACCAATTGATCCCCGTGTCTTTAAAATATTTGATCATTTTGAGAACATGGGCCAACTTGGTTTCAAATATAGCCAAGAGGTTGATAATGGCATCATTCTCCACTCATTACATTACAACATCAAGCAATTTAGGTAGAATTTCAACATGAATGGGATATACAAAACTCTTAAATGGAATGCTAGGATAGCAAGAGAGAAAATTCATAGTTAACCTCAAAAAATAAGTTATTATGATTCAAAATGAATAGGTATTTAAGAACAATAGAATAAAGAAGCAATAAATTAAAGGAAAAGGGAAGAAAGTTGTTGATTCTAATCCTGTTAAGACTACAAAGCCAGAGGTTGTGCCATTGTGAAAAGGCGCAGAGGTAATGATCCCTTCGTTAAATGATTTCATTAAACCTTTAATTTCATATTTGATTTAGTTTATATTGTTTGGGATGCTTGAGATAGGCACACTAATAGATTAATACCTATTTGCAGCGGTGTTAAAAGTATCATATGATGCGTTATAGGGGCTTTTTATATGCTGAGGGTTGAGAACCCAACTAGGTTTAGGATGGACAATTCATTGATTGAGTTGCCACTAGAGAGCCTAGTTTTTTACAACTCACCCTTCCTTTTTCGTTGAAGAAAAGAGGAAGGGACTCTCCCCCATTAGTGCCCTATTTGCGCATCAATAAGGATCAACTACACAGCTTTGTGACATTGAATGGGTCAAGGAGTCACCACCAAATATTTATGGGATGTTTGGAAACCCTTGGGTTTGAACCCGAAAATGACTCATGTGAATGGTCTACGAACCATGAGAAGGTTCGGGAATGAGCAACTTATTTCAATCCAAGAATGTGTGCAAACAATTGGCCTTGAGATGAGAAGAAATCATTTTTAGTCCTAAGCAAACATGCAAAAACAAAGGCAAAGCACAATCTAGATTTAGTCAATTTGGCAAAGAATTATGGACATAAATCTAGATTACATGACCACTTTGTTATCCACAAGATTAATAGGAACCTATGTCTTATTTTCCATTGTTTATCTTATTAGGCATGGCATTCAATCAATATGTCTTGATTATAAGAATATGTAAAGGTGATCATGCAATCTCAATACAAGATAAGAATTATGTACCAAAATTACAACAATCACAATGAGCAATAACAGTCCAGAGTCAAGAGTCAAAAGCCAATAGGTTAGATTAGTTAGAATACAATGTTATTATAATGCATGATGAGTTGAAGATTTACTAATCAATGAAGGCTTATGCCTAAAGAGACCTTTCTCCATGACATACTCTAATTAAGTAAAAAGGGTCTAGTTCATGAAGACTTGTGTGTTTTAGTCTTAGAACATCATTAACATTAAGAGACAAAACCAAGATCAAGATATGTTTTATAAAGCTTGAATAATATGAGCCTTAAGGATAACTCCTAAATGTACATTCAAGTATGATATAGACATAGGGTTTTTCTGATGAAAAATTTCAAAGATTGATTAAGTCTAGAGAGAATAGAGATGTCCAAATCTCTTCATTATGGAATAAAGTAAAAGAAAAATTACATGATGTAAATAGATTACAATAAATAAAGTGCAAGGGGAAGGGAATATGGAGATCAATCTAAGAAGATGGTTCCTTGAGTGATATGCTCAAAGTTCAGGTTTTGAGATTTGACCTAATGAAGTAGGAGTTGCTCTTAACTCTTCATATCATAAGCAAAAGAGATATTGAGACAAAAATTTTAGAGTTGATCGTAAGAGAGCATTAAGGGTGATGTCTTTTTGGTTGATCAAGGCTCATCAAAGAATTCATAAAACTTGTAATAGGTGTTTAGTGTAAAGGGGTTTGCACCACCCACAATCATTATAAAAAAGAGTCTAATCTAAGGGTATGGAAATGATGAAAACCACTAGATCCAAAAATAGAGGGTGAATGTAGTAAAAGTAGACAAATCATCAAATAGAATTGAAAGAAATTAGGGATTCTCAGTGTTTACCATTGAGGAGAGTTCTTTTGCTTGAGTCTTTTCTTAAGTATGTGTTGAAAGGGGTAAGATTTCCTTGCTTGGGGTTGTCAAATGCACTTGGATTGATCCTTGGTAAGTATGAAGGATGCTTGTGGGGCGTTGATTGTGTTTGAGAGTGCTTTGGAACTGGATTTTGGCAGAGTGACGACCCTTGAAAATGTGTGACAAGTCGACCCTTTATTCATCAAATGAGGGGGTATTTATATGCAAAAAATTGTAGATTTCTTGAGCATTAAATGCAACCTCAATAGATTTGATGCAAGCTTAGGCGGCAAACGCCCAAGTCTCGCGTTAGACGCGTAAGAAAAGTATCTTTCCCAGCATAAAAGAGGCTTAAAACAAGATAAGAGCGCTTTTGGCTGACACTTAGGGGTTGGGCATCAAATGTTGAGGTTAGATGTTAGACACTTTCAAAGGATGAGCTAAAAAGGAGTAGAACATGAGTGGAGCTGGGCTTGGGCATTGCGTCGAAAGCACAAGGGTAGGGTGATTGACGCCCTCTTCTGGCGTTGGACGCCTTGCTCCCTACTCAAGTTCAATTGATGTGTTTAATATATGCTTCGTGCATCAAGAAAAATTGCTCCGAGTCTAGGTTTTGCACGGGTTAGGGGTTTGTTTCTGGTGTTTGATGATGTGATTGACTTTGGATTTGTGTTTGGACAAGGTAAGTGTCTTAGGCTTGAGTTTGTATTTGAGGCCTTTTAGGGGGTTTAGTTTTGAGGTGTTTTTGGGTTTAAACATATTCATTCTCAACCCAAGATATCTCTCGTCGAGGTTGTTCTGTCAACAAACCGCTACATGGGGAGACACAATATCGTTTCTACATGTTTCAAAATATGAGCATCAAATAAGATGGAAGCAAATTAAAATTTTTAATTTACAGCATAATAAATATGCCGTAAAACGATAAATAATATGTAGTGGCTCTAGCCTGAACCACCATAAACTAATAAAGGGAATATCAATAAATAAGTAGTGGTTCTCCTTAATAAACCACCACAAATTAATCAGGAGAACAAGATTAATATACGGCGGTTTTAGCTAGACCTGCCGCATATTATGGAAATTTTTTTCAACTATATTATTGTCCCTAATACGCTAAAATATTACAACCTATTAAACATTGCAATTACAACCCTGTTATACATATTGCAATCAAGAGGTATATAATATAGTTTTATATCACCATAAAGGCTTGTAAATAGATAAAGAACATAATCTATAGAAGTGTACAATGTACATACATCTTATGTTGGCAATGCATGGTGGCACAAGGTTCTCGTTGTCGTTAACCTCAAACTCATCTTTGATCATCATCAGGTGGGAGTGATAGCAAAACTACTCCATGTAGTACTGATCACTCATGGCAGGTTCCTTGGTAGTGGCTTCTAGAGCTTTGCGGTAGATATAATTCTGGCCCATTGGAAACCAATCCATTATCGAGGAGACCATAACTTCTAGCCGCTACACATCATATTCTTTCGAGAACATAGATTATAGTACACAACTAGGCTGTATAGGAGAAGGCAAGATAATTTGGACATACTTAAGGAGACACAAGCAACATCAAAGCATACAAGCATTTATGATATCCTAATACTGAATTAGACCCATCTAGAGGGTCCTCTACACCTTAGAACAGTTGTTAGGACCAAAGGGAAACTAATTCACATGCACATTATTCTATATTAGCAAAAACCTTATCGTATTAAAATTAAAAAATTGCAGTAATTTTATCCATACCTCTAAGGTAGTCACCTAATCAAATGTGTATGGTATGTATCTGAGTTGTTTAAGGGTCTTCTTCTCAGCCTAAACCTTCCCCACACACACACATAAAGAATCTGAGGTTTAAGGGGTAATAGGTTGCAATTTGGATGAAAAACAGGAAAGTACTTGTAAATCTACGCTTACAACAAAACCAAATAACTAGTAATACTAACAAAATCAACTCGACTTGATATTCTCAATTGGTGATGCATGTAGACTGATGTAGCCAAAATCTCAAGAGTACCCTGAATTGGTGAATTGGTTAGAGGCCCCTAATTTGTTGCTTGGCCTAACCTTATGCTTGTTATCATCAGAAAAATAGGCGCACCCAATGAGAATGAAGAGAAAGACACTTAGCTTGGTTGTACGTTTTTTGGCCTAGTGGGAGTCAAACCAAAATATAGCTTCTTAATGGTTGAAATCCTTATACCATGTTGTTCCCATATCCCCAATTACCTTGCTATAGGGGCTTTTTGTAAGTGCTAAGGTTCGGTGAACTAGACTAGGTTTTGGGTGGATGATTTGATGAGTGAATCACAATTAGAGAGCCCGGATTTTTACAACCCAACCTTCCTTTTTCGGTGAAGAAGAAGGAAGGGACTCTCCCACACTAGCATCCTACTACATTTGCGCGTCAATAAGGATCAATTATGCGGCTTCGTGACATTGAAGGGTCAAGGAGTCGCCATCAAACATTTATGGGCTATTTGGACACCATTGTTTTTTAATCCCAAAAATGACTCACGTAAGTAATCTATGAACCATGAGAAGGTTTGGGAATGAGCAACTTATTTCAATTTAAGAATGTGTGCAATAAATTGACATTGAAAGGAGAATAAATCAGTTTTAGTCCTAGGTAAACATGCAAAAAAAAAGGGAAAACACACTCTAAATTAGGTCGATTTGGCAAGTTAAGATTAATGCACATAAATCTCGATTAGATGACCACTTAAGTAATTTTCTACAAGATTAAAGTTTTTTATGGATGTTTATCCAAATTAAACTTATTTGGCATGATTATATTTTAATAGGTCTTGGTTAATGAATAAGATTAAAGTGGTCATACACATTCATAACATGGTAAGAGTCATGAAATAAAGTGCGAAATTGAAAGAAAGCAATAGAGTTAATATTAGTAAGATAAAATATATGATTTATGCATGATGATGAGTGGAAGATTTAATAATCAAATGAAGAGTTAGAAATAAAGATACCTTTCTCTATGACATACTTATATTAAGCAAAAGAGTCTAGTTCATGAAGACTTATGTGTTTTAGTCTTAGAACATTCTTGACATAAAGAGGCAAAAATAAGATTAAAATATATTTTATGATTCTTGAAAAATAAATTAGCCTTAAAGATAGCTCCTAAATGTACATTCGAGTATGATGTATAAATAGGGTTTGCTCATAAAATAGGTCAAATATTGATTGAGTTTAGAGAGAAAGGAGATGTCAAAATATCTTTATTATAAACTAAAGAAAATAAACTTGTATAATGTAAATAGATTACAATAAATAAAATACAAGGGGAAGGGGCCATTTGAGAGATTAAGTGGAGACTAATATATGGAGATGGTTCCTTGAATGATATCCTCAAATTAGGGTTTTGAAACTTGACTAAGTAAAGTAGGAGTTGCTCCTAGCTCTTCACATTAAAGGAACAAGAGATATTAAGACAAAAGTTTTGGATTTTATCATAAAATAGCATTAAGGGTGATGTCTCTTTGGTTGATTAAGGTTCACCAAATATTGTATAAAACTTGAAATAGGTGTTCATGTCAAAAGGGGTTTTCACCTCCCACAATCATCACAAAAAAGAGTTAAATCTAAGCGTCTTGAGTGGATGGAAACCACTAGATACAATGACTAAAGAGTGAATGGATTATAAGTAGACAAAGTATTAAATAGAATTGAATGAGATTAGGGATACTCAGTGTTCACGGTTAAGGAGAATCCTTTTGCTTGAGTCTTTGCTTAATTATGTGTTAAAGGGGGTAAGATTTCCTTGATTGGTTGTGCCAAAATGTGCTTTAATTGATCCTTGGTAAGTATGAAGGATGTTTAAGAGACTTTGGTTTTGTTTGAGAGTGCTTTGGGACTATATTTTGGTAGAGTGAAGGCCCTTGAAAATGTGTGAAAAGTCGACCTTTATTCATCAAATATAGGGGTATTTATAGGCAAAAAAGAGTAGGTTTCCTGAGCGTTGAATACCAACTCAGTGCGTTTGACGCAAGCTTGAGTGTTAAATGCCTTATCACGCATCAAATGTATAAGAAAGGAATTTTTTTCTTGGTTGAAAAGAGGTTTGAAACAAGACAAGAGTTCTTTTGGCTGACGCTTAAGGATTGAGCGTCAAATGTTGAGGCTGGGCGTCAGACGCTTATAGAGGATGAACTAGAAAGGAGTAGAAGAGGTGTTGAGCTAGAGTAGGGATGTGTGTTTGATGCACAAGTGTAGTGCGCTAGACGTCTTTCTTCCTACTCTAGTTCAATTGTTGCGTTCGACGCTTGCTTTATGCTTCGAGTAAAAGAGCTTTAAGCCTCTATTTTGCATAGTTTTAGGGATTTATTTCTAGTGTTTAATGATATGATTTTTGTGACCTTGAATTTGTGTTTGGGCTAAGGTAAAAGTCTTGAGCTTTGGATAGTGTTTGAGACCTTTTGGGGGTTTGATTTTGAGGTGTTTTTGGGTTTATTTATATTCAATCTCGACTCAATCTAAGTTCTCTTTTCAAGGTTGTTTCATTATCGGACCGCTACATGGGGAGACACGGTTTCGTGTCTACATGCGTCAAAATGCGAGTAGCAAATAAGATGACAGTAAATTCATATTTTTAATTTACGGCGTAATAAATACGCTACAAAAAAATGTGTAATATGCGGGGAGATCTAGCCTAAACAGCCGCAAATTATTAAAGGGAATAGCAATTCATATGCGGTGGTTCTCCCCTATAAACTATCGCAAATCAATCAGGGGAATGAGATTAATATGCAGCAGTTTTAGCTAGACCTGCCACATATTACATGGATTTTTTAAACTATATTTTGGTCCCTTTTATGCCAAAACATTAAAACCTATCATACATTGCAATGACCAACTTATTATACATATTGCAATGAAAAGGTACACAATATAGCTTTATATCACCATATAGACTGGTAATTAACAATATAATCTATAGAACTATACAAGTAATATATATACTTATGTTGGCAGTGCAAGGTGGCACAAGGTTCTCTTCGTCGTTAATGTCAAACTCATCTTTGATCATCATCAGGTGGGAGTGATAGCAAAACTACTCCATTTTGTACTGATCACTCATGGAAGGTTCTATGTTGGTCGTTTTTAAAGCATAGTGATAGATATGAATCCTACCATTGGAAACAAATCCCATATCAAGGAGACCATAACTTCTAGCCACTACACATCATGTTATTTCGAGATCGTAGACTATAGTACACAACTAGATTGCATAAGAGGAGGCAACATAATTTAGACATACTCAAGTAGATACAAGAAAATTAGGGTATATAACCATTTATGATATCTTGACACGTAATTAGACCCATGTAGAGGGTCCTCTACACCTTAGAACCATTGTTAAGACCAAAGGGCATCTAATTCACCTACACATTATTCCATATAACCATAGTCATATTGAAAAATTATAGTAATTTTATCCATACCTCTAAGGTAGTTATCTAAACATGCATGTATGGTATGTATCTGAGTTATTTAAGGGTCTTCTTCTCAACCCGAACCTTCCATGCACACACATAAGGAGCTTGAGGGTCAAAGGGTAACATCTTCTAATGTGCATGAAAAATAATAAAGTACTCATAAATCTATGCTTATAATAAAGTCAGACATCTAGTTATACCAACAAAATAAACTCAACTTGATATTCTCAATCGGTGATGCATGTATGCCAAAGTAGCCGAACCCCAATAATACCGTGAAATAGTGACTAGGTTAGAGGCCCCCACTATATCGCCTAGCCTAACCTTATGCTTGCTCTTGTTCGAGAACAAGGCGTACTAAATGAAAATAAAGAGAAAGGCTCTTAGTTTGATGTCATATGGCCTAGGGGGAGTCTTGCCAAAACATAGCTTTTGAATGACTGAAATCTTTACACCATGATGTTCCCATATCCCCAATTGCCTTGCTGTAGGGGCTTTTTATAAGTGCTAATGGTCAGTGAACCAAAGTAGGTTTTTGGTGGATGATTTGATAAATGAATTATCACTATAGAGCCCGGTTTTTTACACCTCAACCTTCCTTTTTCGGTGATAAAGAAGGAAGGGACTCTCCCCCCTCCCCCACTAGTGTCCTACTATATTTGCGCGTCAATAAGGGCTAGCTACGTGACTTTGTGACATTGAATGGGTCAAGGAGTCACCTCTAAACATTTATGGGCTATTTAGACACCCTTGCGTTTGAATCCCAAAAATTACTTACATAATTGGTCTACACCATGAGAAGGATAGGGAATAAGCAACATATTTCAATTAAAGAATGTGTGTAAGAAATTGACAATGAAATGGAGAATAAATTAGTTTTAGTCATAGGAAAAAATGTAAAAATAAAGGGAAAACCCACTCTATATTAGGTCAGTTTGGCAAGTTAAGATTACTGCACATAAATATCGATAAGGTTACCACTTTGTTAATTGTCCACAAGATTAAGTGTTCCAATGGACAGTTGTCTAAATTTATTTTATTAGACGTGATTGTATTTCAATAGGTCTTAATTAATGCATAAGATAAAAATAGTCCTAAACATTCATAACATGGTATGATTCTTGAAATAAAGTCCATAATTAAAAGTGTAAAATTGAAATAAAGAAATAGAGTTAATGTTAGTAAGATGCAAGGTATGATTTATGCATGATGATGAGTTAAAGATTAAATGATCAAGTAATGATATAGGCATAAAGTGACATTTCTATATGAGATACTTCAACAAAGAAAAAGGATTAAGTTCATAAAGACTTATGTTTTTTAGTCTTAAAACATCATTGACATAAAGAGGCAAAAATAAGATCAAAATATGCTTTATGATGGTTGAACAGGAAATGACCCTTAAGGATAACTCCTAAATGTATATTTAAGTATAATGTATAACTAGCTTTTTCTCATAAAAGGGGTCAAATATTGATTGAGTCTAGAGAGAAAGGAAATGTACAAATCTCTTTATCATAGACTAAAGAAAATGAACTTGTATAGTGTAAAGGTTAAAATAAATAAAATGCAAGGAGAAGGGGCCATTTGACAAATTAAGTGAAGACCAATCTATGAAGATGGTTTCTTGAATGATATGCTCAATTTTAGGGTTTTGAGACTTGGCCTAGTCAAGTAGGAGCTGGTTCAAGGTCTTCACATCATTTGCAAAAGATATATTACGACAAACTTTTTAGAGTTGATCATAAGAAAGAATTAAGGGTGATGTCTCTTTAGTTGGTCAAGGTTCACCAAAGATTGCATAAAACTTAAAATAGGTGTTCAAGTGGAATGGGGTTTGAACCTCCCATAATTATCACAAAAGAGTCAAATCTAAGGGTCTTGAGTGGATGGAAACCACTAGATCCAAATACTAGTGGGTGAGTGGAGTAGAAGTAGACAAAGCATTAAATATTATTGAAAGAAATTAGTGGTCCTCGATGTTTACCATTGAGAAGAGTCCTTTTGCTTGACTCTTTGCTTGAGTATATGTGGAAGGGGTAAGCTTTCCTTTCTTGGTTGTATCAAATTATGCTTGGAATGATCCATGGTAAGTATGAAGGATGTTTGAGAGGCTTTGATTTTGTTTGAGAGTGCTTTGGGACTATATTTTGGAAAAGTGAAGGCCCTTGAAAATGTGCAAAAAGTTAACCCTTTGGTTATCAAATGAGGGGGTATTAATAGGCAAAAAATAGTAGGTTTCCTGAGTGTTGAATGCCAACTCAGTGCATTTGATGCAAGCTTTAGTGCCAAATGCCCAAGTCATGCTTTAAATGCACAAGAGGGGGAATCTTTTGCTTGGATAAAAAGAGGCTTGAAAGAAGACATGAGCGCTTTTGGCTGACTCTCGGGGGTTGGGTGTCAAATGCTGAGGCTAGGCATTAGATCCTTGTAGAGGATGAGTTGTAAAGGAGCTGATCTAGAGCACAATGGTAGGGCGTTAGACGTCTTGCTCCCTGCTCTAGTTTAGTTGATGTGTTTGACGTTTGCTTTATATATGCGTCGAGAAAAAGAGCTTTGAGCCTCAGTTTTACACGGGTTTAAGGGGTTATTTCTTATGTTTGATTATGTGATTTTTGTGAATTTGGGTTAGTTTTTTAATTAAGGTAATTGTCTTAGGAATGGGTTTTTGTCTGAGGCCTTTCGTGTGTTCAATTTTGAGGTGTTTTTGGGTTTACACATACTCAATCTCGACCCAAGCTAAGTTCACTTGTTAAGGTTGTTTCGTCATTGAATTGCTACATGGGGAGACACGATGTGGTGTTTACATATATCAAAACGTGAGCAGCAAATAAGATGGCTACAAATTAATATTTTTAATTTATGGTGTAATATATACGTCGTAAAACAATAAATATTATGCAGAGGGTCTACCCTAAACCGTCAAAAATTAATAAAGAGAATATCAATTAATATGCAGCGATTCTCCTTAATAAACATCGGCAAGTTAATCAAGGGAATGAGATTAATATGCGACATATAGATTCGCTGCATATTACGGGGTTTTTTCAGCTATATTTTGGTCCCTACTATGCCAAAACATTACAACCTATTATACATTGCTATTACCAACCTGTTATACATATTGCAATAAAAAAGTATACAATATAGATTTATATCATTATATAGATAAACAACATAATCTATAGAATAGTACAAGGAACATAGATCTTATGTTGGCAGTGCATGATGGCACAAGGTTCTCTTTGTTGTCAACGTCAAACTCTTCTTGGATCATCAATAGGTGGGAGTGATAGTGAAACTACTTCATGTAGTACTAATCCCTCAAAGTAAGTTCCTTAGTGGCAGCTTTTTGAGCATTACGATAGATATGGTTTCGTCCATTAGAAAAAAAAAATCCCATATTGAGGAAACCATAACTTCTGGCTACTACACATCATATTCTTTCTAGATCGTAGGTTATAGTACACAACTAGACTCCATAGGAGGGGGCAGGATAATTTGGACATACTTAAGTAGATATAAGCAACATTAGGGAATATAAGCATTTCTGTTATCCTAATACTAAACTAGACTCATGTAGTTGGTCCTCTGCACCTTAGAACCAGTGTTAGGAAAAAAGGGCAACTAAGTCACCTATACATTATTTCATATTAGCAAAAACCTAGACATATTCATATTAAAAAATTACACTAATTTTATCTATACCTCTAAGGTAGTCATCGAATCAAGCGTGTATGGTATGTACCTGAGTTGTTCAAGGGTCTTCTTCTCAGCTTGAATCTTCCATACACACACATAAGAAGTCTAAGGGTCAAGGGGTAACGAGTTGCAATGTGGATGAAAAACAGGAAAGTACTCATAAATCTATGGGTACAACAAAGTCCGATAAGCAGTAATACCAACAGAATCAACTCGACTTGATATTCTCAATTGCTGAAGCATGTATGCCAAAGTAGCCGAACCTCAATAGTATTGTGAAATGGTTACTAGGTTAGAGGCCCCCACTATGTCTCTTGGCCTATCCTTATACATGCTGTTGTCCGAGAACAAGGTGCACCCACTATGTTGCCTGGCCTAAAATTTCGTTTCTTGAATAATATTTGTTGGTATGGCTTTAGATTATGTGTGGTATGGTAGTTTTAGCCGTAGTCCTTGGTTATTTTTTCACTTCATGCTTTTCACGTTGTTTGATGCCATGTCATTGGATTAGAGCAACACGTGCACTTAGTTTTGACGTTTATGTAGTGTTTGGTGTTTGTCCTAATGTTTAGCATGCCTTATGTATAATAATCTGTTATTTAATGTGTCCTAAACTAGCATGATCCTTGTCTAGGAGACTTAGTGTTAGGAATGGTTAGTGTCATTTGAGCGAGCCGTCTTTTGTTGATCGCGATCTTCTGTTGACTTAACGTTTTGTTTTCATTTGTCAAAAATAACTATAAGGTGGTGAATAAGGGTGGTTGTTGGTTTTTTGACAGCCTTCCAAACTTTATAGTGTCCATAAGATAACAGAAATTTATATGTGAATTTAAGGGCAGAGAAAGACTTATCATGACATTTTAGAAAAGACACAACTTTAGATTAGTAGCGTTCTAGCTTCTAGGGATAATGCGTCCTAATGGGTCAACTAATTGATATCCACCTTGCCCCACTACTTTATCTATTTTATATGGTCCTTGCTATATAGGTCATAACTTATTGTCTGTAGTGTTTTAGTTTTTAAACTACCCGACGTAGCACCCTCTCGCATTACTTGAAAACTTTTATCTTCAAATTCTTATTGTAACATCTAGCAATAGCTTACTATTGAGAGGCCATTTTTATTAGTGCAACTTCTCTGATTTCTTTAATCATCTCCAATTCATATGCCAATTGCGAACTATTGGTGTCTATTATCATAAACCCATATCTTGCCATCGAGATTTTAACTTCAACTGGAATAACGACTTTGCACCCATAGACTAAGGAGAATGAAGTTTGTCCAATAGCTTCCCTAGGTGTCGTTCAGTTAGCCTATAATATCTCTGGTAATTTTACAGCCCATTTCCCTTTTGCCTTCTATAACCACTTCTTTAAAGAGTTGATGATGACCTTGTTACTAGATTCTTCTTGCCCATTGGCTTGTGGGTAGACAGGTGTTGAAAATCTCAACGTGATGTTCCATTTATCATAGAAACGTCTGGTCTTGCTACTAATGAATTGCGATCTATTATCATACACTATTTCCTATGGAAATTTGAACTTACATATAATATTGGTCCCGAAAAAGATATAACTTCTTTGTTCCAAACATGTTGGAATGCCTCTGTCTTAATCCACTTAGAGAAGCAATCAATTAGAACTAATATGAACACTTTATGTCCTAGCATAATGGGTAGATTTCCCACAATGTCCATTCCCTATATCATAAAGGCCCAAGGTCACAACTTGGTATGCAATAATTCCGGTGTTTTATGTGAAACGTTTGCATACCTTTGACAACTATCACACTTTATAACATACCGAGAGGCGTCTTGTCGCATAGTTGGCTATTAATACCCCCATTGAATGGATTTGTTGGCTAAGCTACTTCCTCCAACATGATATCCATACTCTCCGTTGTATAAATAACTGAGGACTTGTAGTTATTAGGTCTCCTCCAAGCAACTCAAATAAGGTCCTACAAGTAACCTTCAAAACAACACGTCGTAAATCAAAAGAAAAAAGGAGGCTTTGAACCGTACCTTTCATGCATCTAACTTGTCATTTGGTGTATCGCCATTTCTAAGATAGTTAATAATTGGGGTGGTTCAACCGCCATCCATGTTCATGATACATACTATTTGGATATTTAGAAGTTGCTCTTTATTGATTATTGGTTCTTGCAGGTGTACCAAAGGTATATGTTTGAAGGCAGCTAGTCCCAAAGTGACTCCAAAATTTGCTAAGGTGTCAGCCTAGACATTTTTCTCCCTAGGTATCTGACTTACGGAAAATACATCAAATTTGTTGATTTTTACTTTTATAGAGGCTAGGTATGGTATTCTTTTTTAATCTTTTATCGCAAATTCCCCGTTTATTTGACTTACGACAAGTAAATAATCACTATACACATTTATTATTTTTGCCCCAAGCTCATCAACCAATGTTAATCCTATAAGTAAGGTCTTGTATTCTGCCTCGTTATTTATAGCCTTAAAGTCATAGCATAGAGATTATATGATCATACCCCCTTGTGGAGATTTTATCACCACTCCTAATCCTATCCCTCTTACATTTGAAGATCCATCTAGTAGGTCTTTGAACATCCTGTATTACCAAGCATTGATTGGTTGCCCCAACATTCTTTAAACCAAATGGCATGAACTTATAGTAGTAGACTCCCTTATTGGTTATAAAGGTTGTCTTCTCTTGGTCTTGTGGATGCATGAGAATTTGATTCTAGCCAAAGTATGCATCTAGGAATGTCAATAGCTTATGATCGGCTATTGCATCTACCATGTGATCGATATGAGGTACTACAAATGGATCTTTGGGACAAGCTTTATTTAAGTCCGTGAAGTCTATACAAACACGCCTTTTTCCATTCTTCTTTCTAATGAAAACTACATTTGCTAACCATTCAAGATACTTTACTTCATGAATTTTTCCATCATTTATCAACTTCTAGACTTTATCATTAATGATTTGGTTAAGTGATGTGTGGTTTGGGTCTACGTTTAGTTAATGGCAGATGACGTCTAGATCTATTTTGATCATATCTAAGCGTTCCTATTCAAAATAATTTGCGTTCTGCTATATAAAAGTTATAATCTGTTGTCTTCAGTTACTATCAAGACAAGATCCTACCTAGATGACATGTTCTGGTTTGGTTCGATACAACACGACTTGATCTAAACATTGCCCATCTGATGCGTACGAGTTGGAACCTTGCTGTAATATGCTATATAGCTACTTTGGAAGGCTTCAGAGTTATGGTATAACACCTTCTAGCCATATCCTTCTCCCCTTTGATTTCCATAATCCCCCATTGAAAAGGAAACTGAATGCATTGATGGAAAGTCAAAGGTATAGCCTTCATTGCATGGATCCAAGGTATCCTTATTATCACATTGTATATTGATGGAGTGTCTACTATGTTGAACATAACCTTCTTGTTTACTCCTTTTGTGTATATAAGGAGCTATATTTCACCTATAGTATGCATTGACTCACCACTAAAACCCACTAATACGGTTGACCTTTTAATGACGTCTTCTTACTTCAGTCCCATTTCTTCGAGAACATTTAGGAATATGACGTTTGCTGAAATTCCTCTATCTATAAGTTCTCTTTTTAGCAAGCAATTTTTGGTAGTAAGAAAGATTACAAGACCATCATGATGGTACCCCATATCCTCGATGTCACCTTCATCGAATGTGATAGGCATGTTGTGAATTAGGTCATCGTCATCGTCATCGTCATCGTCCTCCGGTGTTCTTGAAATCTTTTGGGATACTCTTTATGAAGCTGAATAAGTTAATCCACTCATGTCACATCCTCCTGTAAATACATTTAATATTTTCGTGTGTCGGCTCTAGTGGGGGGACTTCCATTCTCGTTAATCCTTTAGGGATTTCTTCCTTAACTATCTGGAGATCCTTTATTTGTCCCTTCTTGACAAGAAAAACCTACTTCCTTCTGTAATGCTATGCATTCTTCTGTCTTATGCCCATAATCTAAGTGAAATTCGCACCACAAGGTTCTATCCTTTTAGTCATTAGGTTTGTTGCTTTTACGTGGCCATCTGACTGTTTCCCCTAGTTCCTGTAATGCACTAAGAATTTTATTAAGGTTAGTGTTAAAGCCATATTCATTGATGTCCGGATGATTACCTAGCCTCATGACATTTACACCTCCTCGCGGTTAGTATGGCTTTTGTCGTGAGTCATTCCTTTTTGATGTGAAAGATCGCCGGTCACTATTAAATCCTAGCCTGTCACCTGATGGAGAGGTACGTGGAAGTCCTCTTGTAACCCTATTGTCTTCCAATCTTACCTATATGAGAGCCCTGTTCTTGACGTCTTCGAAGGTAGCACATGGATACTTAGTATGCTCGACGTATAACTTGGAATCTGGGATTACGCTTCTCTTGAAAGTTTCTATAGCCATCCTGGGATCACATTGCCTAATGCTGATCATCTCGTTATTAAATCTTGTGAAGTACTCTCGTATGGAATCTCCATCTTTTTTAATGATTCAATACAGATCACTCGTTTGCTTTTCCAATTGTCAACTAGTCGAAAACTACGAATAAAACTTATTAACTAAGACATGAAAACTACTAATGGAAAATGGTATCAAACCTATGAGCCACGATAAAGCTAGCATAAGTGTACAACCAAATGACTTACACATTAAGACGTGTTGATATTCCTTTAGGTAACACATATTTGTAACTCTAGCTTTGTAGACTTCTACATGCACATACGAATTTATTATGTTGTTATAAAGAGGAGTCCATGTAGGGAACACTACTGCTTAGGGATGATCACGTCATCAATTTTCGGGATAAAGGTGGATTCTTCATATCCATCAGCTTTCTCCTAATCTACAGGTATTGTCACCCTAGGTGTCCTTAGCAACATTTTGAGGATTTGAGCATTTTGGCTCTCAAGCAGCTTCATCCTTGACGCAGCGGTGTCACCATCTCGATCTTCCTGGTCACCCTCATTCTGTTGGTGCTCCATGTCTTCTTCTTCTTAATCCTACTCATCATACGTGTGAGAATAAAGGGAAAGTGAATGGATTTCATTACTCTTCCCCTAGCTCTAGTAATTAGGTTACTCTTAACAGACTCCAATTCCTTGCATACGCTTCATAGGGAGTTTTTCGTTTGATCTTGCTCCTGGGCCATCTCTTCTATGTACTTTTGGGAAGCCTTCAAATCTGCTTTTGCTTTCATGAAGGCATCTAACAATTTGTTTACACTTATTTCCTCTATATTTCTACCAAAAATTGTCACCTAGTGACAACTTAAGGCTGTGACATTTCACAACTAGTTAAGCTACGTATAGGTAATGACATGTAGAAAAGGAAAGAAACCAATGTAAACAGCGCATCAATTTGGTGACACGGAAAACCAAATTCAGGAAAAACCGCGGGGGCTAGTTAGGCTGTTGTTTTCACTATGATTATATCAAATACACTTAGGTGCGAAGAAAACTAGAATTTCAAATAACATCTAGTGTAGTTTTAGAGATGAGGGAAATATGTGTAGGAGTATAGTTTTTCATAGTATGCTATTGGTTTACCCGTTAATCCCTTTTATAAGATGTAGTTCCTTGACTTAGGCAATGTATTTGTTAATTTTAGTTACAAATCTTAAGAGTGATTTATGCCCTTCACCCTAGTTGTCTTTATTTTGGTTTTTCTGTCTCTATCTTCCTTGATCGTCACCTGAGATCTTGTCGATGTTTACAATCTCTACACGGTTGTAACTGCTCATTATTATCTAATAAATGCCATGGTTTGATTGGTAACATACTTACGCCTAGCTGTCCCAGCATCGAGCAATCTTCACGTCATGTTATCTTCCCTATTTTATCCTTGATATCAAATTCCTTACGTGTCATGCCACAAGTGGTTTATTCATCCATAACAGATTTATGGGGAAAATCGATTTTAAAAAAAACCAAAGATTTTTTGACATGTAGTAATGTGTAGTACGAAAAAGAGTATAGTCTAATATCGTTAAAAAAATTTCAAACATCTTCCTTACTTGATATGTATCAATGTGTAGTATGAAGAAGAGCATAGTATCATTTTAAACCATTTAAATTTTTCAAACAACTAGATTACTTAACTCAAAATAGTATCATAGCATATCATTTAAACTTTTCAAACTTGATTTGTTAAGTCCAACTACGCCATAGCTTATAAGTAACGGAGTATAATATAATTTTTTATAAGTCTTATGTCCCCACAAGTGAATTCTACTTGTCCTCATTCAATGCAAACTCTAGCACTCAACTCAAATAGTAAAGTTGTTTGCTAAATTCTTAGCATGGAGCCTCCTTTAGTGCAACAAAAAGATTCACTTTTTTGGCCTTCTTACAAATTAGGTAAGTTAACAATAAATTCCTCCTATGCTTTCCTCCAAGCTAGAAAGAAGTTTGAACTTGAGGGAGTTAACACTGTTGATATGAGCAAATTAATTCTATAAACGCATATGTCAGTTATTCTTTTGTGGAAAATTTCATACGAGGTTATTCCGATAATGCAACTTTAGCGTTGAGGAATGCTAGATGTACAAATGGTCTGTTCTGAATGTGGTCTGGAGGTAGAGGATGTAAATCATGTTTTTTCATCTGTGTCCCTTTGCAATGCGGGTTTTGGCAGAGTGGTTCTCTAGGAATCTGCTCAAATTTCTATACTATATAGTCAATCCTTCACTGATTGGCTCTCTTTTCATGTGCACCACTTTATAACATGGATAAAATTCAGAACTCGAGGTTAGTGTTATTTGTAATTACACTTTGGGTCTTGTGGACTACTAAAAATATTAGAGTGCACAATGGGCATAATGGCGAGGTTTGCATTATATGGAGAGTATCTAATTTTCTCTCTAATCACACTACTTATATAGAAAGTCGAACAGATTCATTATGGTCTTTACACCCATAAAAGGAGGCTTGTCTCATTCCTCATGGCTTTGACATAGTTTTTCTTACGGTGTGTTTTCCATGGGGAGGTGGTAGTCATTCTTCAAGTTGATGGAGTTTGGGACGAGCGAAAAGGGGATGCAGGATCGGGCTGGGAGTCTAGGAGGTAGTATCTGCTGGTAATTCTGTAGATATTGGAAGAAGGTGATCTGTTTCGGGTATTGCTTCTTTGGCAACTATGGCTAAGGCGGTTTCCTATTTGAGAACATTGAATGGTTTACCTGTCAAACGTGATCATCAATTGGAATTTTATTGGAATCTGCTACATTAATTATATTACTTCTCTTCAACATGGCTCCCCATAATTCAACGAATCAAGTAGAAAGGGCGTCTTTTTCTATCATGTTTTATTCAAAAGGTTGTAAGGGATGAGGTGGTTAAGGAACATGTTCAGGCGATACGGCTCGGGGTTCGTTTTCTTACTATTAGTAGCATTTTTAGTATTTTTTTTTCTTCCTATTTGTTTATGGAATGCCAAAACAAAAAAATAATTATATTAAGTGATACATTGGTTTCGAATTGTGTCAATTTTATAGCTTTCATTATTACTTTATTACATGAAATATACTTTGTATTAGTTTTACTCATATGAATATCTACCTAAAAGGCCAAAATTGGTATGGTTAGATGTAAAAAAAAAAATCGGAATGGTTCGGTATATTTTTAGCTCATAGAAATCTAAATCATCAGTCTTGAATGTATTCTTACATTGATTACCTTAAAGTAATTATTACAAGTCGGGTCATTCTTACACACTTAAGCTCTGTACCCTAGCTGTTTCTTATTCCCCTCTTTATCCCCTAAGCTTTACTTAAGTGATAAGATAAAAGTTTTATTCAACTCTACCCTACAAAGTTCCCAAGTTCACTCTAACGCGTAACCGCCGAACTACCACACAGTCTCAGCTAGCAAACAAATAGAAGCAAGCAACACCTCAAACCCTGACACTAAAATAATCACCTTCACGAAAAGAATATCCTACATTTCCTAAACTTAAAAAACGAACACTCTTGCGTGACCTCACCCATAACAAATCATAAAAACAGATCACAAACGATTCGGCAGTTGTTAGACGACAACAAATTACTCCTTAACAACACCAACATATTTACGATTTTGTCATATTTATAATCTTTCTTTTCTCTCCATCACTTTTTCTCTCTAAATTCAATTTCAAATATATCGAGAGGCATTCGATTAACATGCAATCGCAATTATTGGATGTATTTAGCGAGGTAAAAAAAATTTACGGTGAAAATGGTCAAAACGACCAGAATAGACATTTCTTCATGGTCAAACCACCCATTTTGAGCGGTTTCTTAGTGGTCAAAATGCCTATTTTAGGCGTTTTGACCTTTTTCACCATAAAAAAAAAAAAAAAAAGTTTACCTCATCCGCTGATTGCGATTGCATGTTAATCAAAGGTGTCAACATGTTCAAGATTGCTTTCTGAGAATATTGGGAAAGTGTGAGGGAAATGAGTGAAAATGACAAAATTGTAAATATGAATGGTGGTATTAAAGAGTAATTTGATGGTGACTTGTGTGTTGCACAATTCTAAGTAACACGTGGCGTTCATTCAAAGCCTTAAGCTTGCTATACTTACACTTCACACAAAATAGTTCCCTAAAATATTCAAAAAATACTCTATTGACACTTGTCCTTGGCACAAACTGCTGGTTGGCCTCGTCAATCTTATATGTAATATTCACCTACATCTCCACTACACTCGATCACAATTCACAACTCATTAAGGAAGTGTCTTGTAGTTTCCGTGGTTTGGTGATTTATATAATTTTTATATTTTACGGAGAATAAGTTATTGACACATGACGCTTGTTAGCCTTCTAGGTCAGTAGATTATAGCTATTAATTCGGATGCTCCAGCTAGGTTTGGATCAGGTCATGTTAGGTTTCGGATCATATTTGGGTCGAGTTATATTAAGTCAGGTCCTTATCAGCTCAAGTTCGGACTTTGCTCGAGTTGAGCTCGGATCAAATCATGTCGGATATTTACACTTTCTGGTACAAGTCGGGTTTGATTTGGCCAATTTGGGTTCGCGTTGTAATGGTGGGTAATTTCAAGTATAGGGCATACTTAGGTTTGATAGTACCGAGATTGACTTAATATTTGGGACATTTACTCAATTATTTCGGGTTCAAGTCTAATTTTGTTCATATGACTAACATGATGATACATTAAGTTTCCGAAGAAATTCTATCCCTTACAAAAGTAACAAATATTGCAAAATATGCAATCAAAGTAAGGTCAAATAATTAGTAAGTGGGATGTTATATTATGCAAATCAAATTCTGGTAACTAATAGAAAGCAAGTTAATCTTTCTTGGAAAAAATAACTTAGAGAAAGCATGGATATCTAATAATCTGAATAATACTTAAGATTTGTGACAAAAAACTTATTTTGGCAAGGACTTTCCGAATTATGCTAGTTGATCAAAAGTACGTCATTAATATATATAATTTGATCCATCACACACTTTTTTCATATATATTTTTGAAAGTAAAATTCAACAAACCGGATGTAATTTCTCCAAAATTAGGCTATAAATTATTACGAGTCTAATCAATAATTGGTCAGATTAAAAATGAATCACGGGTCATGGATCACAATACGCCGAGTTTATAACAGGTCATCTCGGGTTATAATATGTTTCGGTTATAATCAGTTTGGGTGTCATTTCAGATTTGCTTCATTGTCAAGTCGATTCTAGTTGGTTATTGGTTTATGTTAGGTCGGGTGCAGATTTAGGTTCTGGTCAAATAATATAAGATAAAGTCGGTTGTCGGTTAATATCAAGTCGGGTTCTGGTCGGGTTACATGTTACCAATTTCACATTTAAAACGGTTACATATTGGGTTCAAATCAATGCAGGTACGGATCGATAATTCGGGTCGGGTCAATTTTTGACAGCTCTAGATGTGATACAATAGCGATCCAAATAAAATTTATCCCATCTAAGTTTGAAATAATGTTTCACACCATTTGCATAAATACAATTAGTTAAAATATCCTGATTTTTTAAAAATGTCAAATTTTCTACTTTAATATGGCAGTGAAGTTATTGATTCCATTACATGCTAGCATGCTCCTAGTTAAATTGAGTGATGGAGGTTGGGAATATAATAATATATGTATTTATTGTATTTTGAAAAATCAACCTTAAACTTACTCATTGCTATTACGAGGAATTTAGGCAATGTGAATGTTGATTAAGATGTGTTGGAAACCCCTTTTACATGACATTTTAGTCATGGCAAACCATAGATGCAAATGATATGTTAATTAATTAAAAATCATGACAAATCATGAAAACCAATGATACTTTAATTGAAGATCATTGTTTGGGCTTAAAGTTCTCTATTAGTTTGAAGGTCATTCCACGATTCAAGTAAAATGTTGTTAAGCTAGTGTAAGTCTATGTAACATCAGTTTCTAAGTAACGTTATCGTTATTATCTGGGAACACTACCTATGAAAACTGTATAAAAAATAGGTTCGCCTCAATTTACAAAAAGGTTTTTATTAATTTGGTCGAGAAGTTAAATTAATTAGTCCATATTTTAAACCAAGTTTTCTAAATCCTAATGAATTAGGACTTAATAAAGAAAATACGATTTTAATTAGGGTTTTTAGGCTACTTTAACTTCATTAAGTTTTTTCTAAAGGATAGAGATTATTTCTCCTTGTTTTTAGGAGGCTTTGTCTAAGTTTGTTAAAACTGTTTCCTAAGAAACTAGTCACATTTGTTCAGCTTTTTGTTTATCAAACTACTTTCTAAAAGTGAGGAGTGATTCCTACTTTGTGGAGAAGTTAGCTATGTTCCTTGAATTTTGTAGATGTATTGTCTTGATTCTAGGACTCGTCCTACTAAGGCAAGGCAATTGCCAACTACCATGATTGCCTATATAAAAGTATATAGATTAATTTGAAAGATTCACAAGAGAAATCTATAGGAGACACATTTGTCTATTATATATTCTTGAAATCTTTAGAATCTATTCCTCGTCTAGTTCCTTGTAATTAAGTTAAGGTGTTGATTTTTACGTCTTGAGTAGTGTTGATTTTTACGTCTTGAATAGTTATTTAACCATAATAACTTGGTTCATTGTTTCAATCTTCTACTTAGGCTTTTAGAAAGTCTTGATTGGACTGTTGTGGGAACAATGAATAGTTATTTAGGAAATAGTTGCATCTAATTATAGAAAATTAGAAGGAAACTCAACATCTTGTTTTGGGAATTAGAGGGAAACCAAATTAACTTATTTTATGTAAATAAATTATATTAGTGGGTGATATTTATTTAGGCTCGTATTATTAGAATTTGTATGAAAACCTTGGGAGTTGCAATTTACCATTTCTGAAATCTAAATAGTTTTCCATGTAATAAAATTGCCCATTCTATTTTTATGTCTTCATTATTTCCATTTTATATAATCATTCCAGTATTTATTTTTCAATTTCTACAAAAAGTAGAAGAAAAAAAATTCCTTAAAAAAAATTTACCCTTCTTATGTGCTCCTCTTATCTATTTAATTACTAGACTATTAAGATGCAATGGGTGTAATGATCGATTGATATACATCTATACTTGCGTATTTCAAAAGTAGGCAATAAATTAATCAATTTGGTAATTTATCAATGATAGGATGCTTCCAATGTTAACCGTCCCCTTTGCAAAATATAAAATTTGAACCATTCACAATTCACATTGCATTCACATTAACCACGCATTTACAGACTGGACTGTGAAGGAGAAGAGATTCATTACTTAACTAACAATTTAATTAAATTAAGAGCACCGTATACTTTGGAAGTTTGGATATTCTGACTTGGCAAACACGGCTGAAACTATGACGGTCACTCACTCTTTTCCTTCTTAAGTTTGAAGAGACTGTTCCCCCTTTTGACGTGCTCATTTGGATCACCTATCCATTGCGCCGACTACACTAGTTTTTTCAATAAACTTAAATATTAATCGTATCAATTTCTCTTTTTATTGTGAACTTAATCTTACTCTTAATCCATATCTAACCTAATCTACGATTTTTCGATCTCAAGCCTTATATACCATCTTCCAATACTTAAATCAACTAATTTAGTTGACATCCACATGACATAAATAGACTACAAGCTTGAACCATGTTTAGAACCTATACGGTGGCATGCTACAACTTTCTTACACCTTCGAAAAATAAATATAAACAATTTATATCAAAATAGTTGACGTGGCACGTAACAATTGGTATGACATACTTGGTTAAGAAAATAGAGGAGGTATAGAAAAAAATTGTTGGACCACACACAAATTGAATGAATAACAAAATTCAAAAGATAAGAAAGTGAAGGTTAGCTAGCTTGCTAAGTGTTTTAAGTTGCTAACAATCTTAATCCATGCCAAACATGTGCACGTTAAGTTAAAAGCCATACCACATCATGAAACTTAGAGTAGTCAAATCACATGGACAACTAATGAAAAGCGGCTACAACCCTTGTTAAATTATTCCAAAATTACAAACCAAATAATATAAAATTATATCATATAGTATAAGATCAAATAAATAAATAAAATAAGCTAAAATAAATCCAATTTTAATCAATTTCTACTACTACCAACCTATCACCCACTAATAACGTGCAATAATATAATCAAGCTGTCTCTATATTTACAGAAAATATCAAAAATAAAAAGGAAAATAATGTATTTGATTGTATTAAATTAAGTTTAATGAAGACTAAAAGGGCGAGGTTTCTTGGATGGATGAGGACTTTCAACTTCTTGATCAAAGGAAGCTTTCTTGTTGAAGATGTTTAGTCCGTCCAAGTCAACGGTTAAAGTATTATCAGGAAACGCCGGAAGATTCAAGTCGATGTCGAGCCGGCTGTGGGTCACGGTGGACGTCGGGGCGGCTACATCAGATGCTGTGGAGTTGGCGGCGGCGGAAATATTACTATTTTTGTTGTTGTGATTGATTGCGCCTTCGTAGTGGCAGCGTTTGTGACCACCTAAGGCCTGTCCACTAGGAAAGGACTTGTTACAAATTGTGCACACGTGTGATTTCCCGCCACACGTGGAAGTGGAGGTGGATGATGACGTGGCAGAAGTAGCGGCAGTTATGGCGGTAGCTGATAAACCGTCTACCGTGGTAGGCGGTTTACGGTGGCTGGCCTTGTGACCGCCTAAGGCTTGGTAGGAGAAGAACTCCTTGTCACACACGCCACACTTGTACGTGACTCGAACCTCTGGATGAGCGTGCGACTCTAACTCAGCTTTAACAGGTGCAATTTGATCTGACGTAGCGCCACGAGCTAGCATGACTAGGCAAAGGGCGAGATACTCCTCCTCGGAAGGCGAGGAGAACGAAAGCTCGTTCCGAGGCCGTTTGGATCGCTTCTTCTTAGCCATCACGAGCGTCTCCTCGGCGTTTAGCGGTGCCGTGGACGAGTTTAGCGCCTCTAGAGCCATGTTATAGGCTGGCTTTGCTTGAAGAAGTGGAGAGAAGAGTGAAAGAAATGCGTTTGTGTATCGTGTTGTGTTCGTTGAATGAGGAGGAAAAGGGGGGATATATAAGGGAAAGTTGGTAGAAATGAAGTCGGTCAACTAAGAGAGTAGTAGAGGAGTGGGGAAAGAGAGGTGGTGGACAAGTAGATCGGGCAAAGGTTTGGACCTTTTCTAAGGTCAAAGACTCGGGATTTTACACAACTTTTGTTTTATCATTTTCCTACTCCACATAGCATATGTATTCCTATTGGATTTATTTTGATCTCATTTGATTCACTACCATCATGTACTATCTTTAATAATTAACTTTTATTACTATAACCTATATCTTGCTCTTTTATTGAATTTCAAAATAATGTTTGTACACTTCCAAAATTAGATGTTTTAATAATGAGCAATTTATTCTTATTTGTACTATTTGTATTTTACACTCGATTTAATAATATAAGTTTTTTTAATTGGATCGGCCCATTTTTCATTCATTGATTTTTTTGATTGGACATTCCTTCAATATTGTAAGTTGAAAATTTGTAAAACTAAAAAAAAAAAAGTGTTATGAACGTTCTAGCTAGTACTCTCCTAGCTAGAACTAGAACACCCTCATTTATGTGAAAGAAATAATACCACGAATCTACACCGATTTGTATCTAACAAAAATATTGTTAGAATCCATAATTTCCTATTTTCGACAATTGAACAATTATTTCTGAACGAAAGCTTTTATATAGAATAAATTACACAGTATAATTATGAATACACTCGAATAGAACATTTCATTCGACAGTAATTGTTATTGTTAATCCTCATAAATTAGTGATTTTTATTCTAGAAAATCACTTGAATGACTATTGAACATAACATTTATATATTCAAAAGATTCAACAATAACCTTACTTGAATGTTAACATTTGGTACATATTTATCAGTATCACACCTAAAAGTAAATAGTTATACCGCTCACACATTGGTCATAGAGCAAGGTTTGTTCATTTTTGAGGCTATCGGAATATACATTCGAGATATGCAGCACTACATATATTGGAGGGTAAGTCATACTTTTGAAAATTCAAATTGTACTATTGCAATTGAAATTAAATTGTACTATTGCAATTGAAATTGTACTTATAAAATATGAAATTACTCGATTAGAAAAGTGGAAATTATATAATTAATTAATTAATAAAGTTGTACTTATATAATATAAAGTTGCATTATTAGGTAATGAAGTTGTAAAATTTTACCATTTTTGCATGGCCTCATTATTTTACCTTTATTTTCTTTTTTGAAATTGTACTTTTAAGAAAAAAAATTATACTAATTGAAAATTAAGTTGTTATTATAAAATATGAAAATGAACTATTAGGAAATTGAAAAGTGTACTATTTGCAAGTTAAGTTGTCCATAGTTTCCACCGTTTTTGTTGTTTTTACCTTCATTATTTTTAAGTTGTACTATTTAGAGATGAACATACACTATTGCAAATGAAAATTACACTATTACAAATTGTGATAAATATTTACAAAGATATCTCAGAAATATATTTGGAATTTTCCTTCATCAATATTAGATATTATTTTTTATTTCAATTAGTAAAATAAAGGACAAGAATTATATACAAATTAAAGTACTCCGTTTTAACTATGGAAGTGAATATGGAACTTGGATGGAATATGGGAACGCAGCTCTTTTTGGGATGTAGTGGCAATCAGACACGAGGCCAGCTTCACTGATATATTCACCTTCATGGTGGATCATCTCTCAAGATCAGATGTTAGGATCTTCGCAGCTCTGTCATGGGCGGCCTGGACGAACAAGAATAAGACCTTTTTCGATTCTTCTCCGCACGATCCAAAGAGCTTGGCTAGAAATTTTGTGAGTACGTGGCAAACTACAATGAGTATTCGGTTAAAGTATTTGGGAAACCGGGGTACAGGGAGTTGAGTTTGGCAACCACGTGGAGGAAGCCACCAGTTGGTTCTGTATATAAAAATAATGTGGACGTTGCAGTGTTACTAGATGTACATCGTATTTTATACATTATATTAAAATATTTATATGTTAAGTTATAATTAAAAATAAATTTATTTTAGTATTTTAAATAAAAGTATTTTAAGAATGCTTTAGTATTATTAAATAATTTTAAAATTGTTTTGGCCCAATTTTAAATATAGACCACTATTTATATATTTATTTTATAATTTTATTAAAAAATCATTTATTTTTATAAATAAATATTTAATTTCTCGACTATTCCATTAAATTTCCAAAAAACCCTCCAAAATATCACGAAAAATATTTTGATTTTACACTTTCTTTCTAGAATATTCTAAAATCTTTTAAGATATTATTCTTAGCAACATATATCAATTTTAGATTTTTATAAAGATTATTTTAATTTAAAAATAATTATCTACAAAACAGGATATATATACAAAAATTTTATTTATTTTAATCCTCATTTAAAGGATAGTTTTCGTTGGAAGGATAGTTTTAATTTAGAAACAATGGATTTAAAAAAAAACAGAATTCCAACCTTTTCATATCCCTTTTTCATGATTGATATTACAAAAAAATATTATTATAAACTTTATCTTTTTTTAACTAGTTCTAATTGGTTATTTTGAATTAAATGATTTTAATTGGTTAAACTATCAAATAATTAAATTTTTTTAAAGACTTTTTTGAAAATTTGAAAGATAAATATCATTTTAAATAGACCATAAACCTCATCTAATTTTTCACACAAAAATTATTAAACATTTTCTTCTTCTCTCAAACTTTCTCCCCCTCTCTCTAGCCACTCTCTCCATCCCTTCGGTCATCTTGCGCCAACAACCACCGTGAACCTCCTTTTTCCCCTAACTATTTAACTATTTTAATTATTTTATAAATTTTTTAATTCCTAAAACTATTTCTAAAGTTTTAATATGCATAATTATTGTATTGCATTATGTTGATTAGTTATTTTTAATTGATAGAGGATCATCTTGAAGTTTAGTAGAAAGGTGCTAGGATGTACTAGAATTTAAGGTATATATATATATATATATATATATATATATATATATATATATATATATATATATATATATATATATATATATATATATATATATATATATATATATATATATATATATATATATATATATATATCTGTGTGTGTGTGTGTGTGTGTTAAATCTTTTTATGTGCAATTGAATGTTTTATTTGTGAATTATATTGTGTTGAGCTAAAAATTATATTTTTAAGAAGGTTTTAACATTTTAATATATATTAAATTCATAATTTACTAAATTAATAGCAATTGGAATTTTAGCCATGCACCACTTTTTTAATATATATATATATATATATATATATATTTGAAATTTCGATTATAAAAAAAGAAATGATATAAATTTAGCTTATTTATTTAATATGTATCATATTTTAAAAGGGCTAAAAGGAATTTGAGATTTAATAATTTTCAATGAACTTTAATAATTAAAGCAAGGTCTTTGTATTTAAAGAATTTATCAAAGAAAAGTTATTATTATTATACATTATTGCTTGATTTTGTAATCAATAAGGGTTCATGCTTTAAAGTTCACTTGTTGGCTCCACGGATAGATATGTGATGGGATAACTAACTTGGGGTGTGCATCCTTAGGATAAATGAGGGAACATAAGAAGAGGAAATTGCTTTTGTTGAGAATTTTAATAATTCCATTTGTATTGGATTATTATAAAGAAAGGTTTAAAGTTATTAATTATAAGAAGATAAGTTCAAAATAAAGAAATTTAAAAGTCAAAGTATTTTTTTAGCATGTATATGTACACAGTGTTTTTACACTAACATGTATTTTTCTATTTGTGTTTTGGTTCGCACTACTTATCATTTTTGGTGAGTAGGTTTGCAGGAATAAGTGTGTATGAGAGTTTTACAGCAAGGGGTACATATTAGATACGAATTTTCATAATTTTTCTTATTCAACTTATGTACCTTTGGATAATCAAAATTCTTTTTAATAAATAAATCAAGTTTTCCTTGCGCTGCAATATACAAATTAGTTAGCATAACCAAAGCGTGGTGACACGTGGCAGTAATACCCCTAAGCTACTAAAATTATTATTATTATTATTATTATTATTATTATTATTATTATTATTATTATTATTATTATTATTATGTTAGTAATTTGGGGGTGTTACAGTAGAGGTTGGGTTGGGTATCGTAGCAAGGAAGCATCATTTTTACTACTGCAAGGCTAGATAAAGGCAATTGGGATCCGAGTGTTGCAGAAGCTGCCATAATGTGCTTTGGCATAAAAGTAGCAAGAAGGTTCGGACATGAGGAGGATTGGCTAGAAAGCGACGCGTTCGGCCTAAATCATGCCCATATGGTTTATATGAACATGTATGTTTTGAGCCATTTCCTAAATGTTTTCTAAAGCTTGCGGAAATGGATATTAATTAACATAATTCCCTCATTTAAAAAAAAAAACTAAATATAGATACCTATAACTTAGTTGAACAAATGGATTAAATAAATACAGCTAGTACAGTCCATTCTCATGCCTGGTTTCACGTAATATGAATCATGATTTATTATTATTTTTTTGGCATAAACCAACATGTTCGTCTTTATTTTAGTTTTTTAAAGTAATACCACTTTAATAGAGATATATACAACATGACCAAGTACTCCACTAAATGTCAGCATACGTGTGAAAGATTGAATTAGATCCTAGTATCAACTTCACTCAAGTACGCCAGATTTCAAGAATACCAAATTAATGACTCGCTACTTGCTTTGCCTTTTCTCTTGGATAATTACGTAAATATATAGTTTTTTCTAGTCCGATACTTTGTACTTATGTGCGATGAATAAGAGATTTATTTTTTTGGGTCTCGTGGTCCCGTATATTGTGGTGACACTAGCTGATGCCACCAAAAATATTCTTGATCTTTATCATTACTGGTAAATGAAATCATGCTCGGCATAACTAAATCTACTAATTGCAATAATAATCAAGATTAAGGCTGGGATCTTGGTTAATGGTGACAATCAATTTCGATGATATGAATCCAAATTGATGTTATAGCCCATAATATGGAGATTGCGAAAGGAAAATTCCAATTATATTTACAAACATATCTCATAATTTGTAATAGTGTAATTTTTATGTTTTTTTTAGTATAATTTCATTTGCAGCGACTTTATATCTATATAATACAATTTTAAAAAATAAAGATAAAACAATAAAAATGGTGAAATTATGCACAATTTTATTTTCTTATCGTACACCTTCATTTGTAAATAGTACAATTCTCAATTTCTTAATATTGCAACTTAATTTACAAAAAGCACGATTTTAATTTTCAAAAGTACAATTTTTAAAAACAAAATCAAGGTAAAACGATAGGGCCACGCAAAAATGGTAAAACTATACACAACTTTATTTGCTAATAGTGTAACTTCATATATTTTATAAGTATAACTTCATTTGTAAAAATTACAATTTTTAATTTTTGTATAGTATAACTTCATATTATATAAGTATAAATTTCATTTGCAATAATATAATTTTAGTTTCTCGAAAGTACAACTTCAAATTTTTTGAAAGAAAGTTATTGATTTACCTATCGAGATATGTACTAATGCATATCTCGGATATATATTCAAACAGCCTCTAAAAGGGCAATGGGCTAAGTTGATTGTATCACACTTTCACGAGCTCGAATTGGCAAGTCAAGCATTAAAGCTGAGTCAGTTAGAGCGGTTTAAAGGATGTACTTATCAATCCTTAAATAACTCATTCGGTCTTATTGAGTTGAACATTATTATTGCAGAAATGTAATACTGAGGCACCTAAGCCATGACATCAACAAAACATACATGCATGGAATTAGTTATCTGCTTTCTGACGACTTTCACCAAGTTTTTCTGGAAGACCGAATGCTACATACAATTATACAAATAAAGCTAATTTGTAAATTACAGCTTTATAATTATGAAAATTAAGAAATTACAGTTAGATAAAACTAAATTTATAAATTACAATTTTTTATTTCAACTTTTTTATACATTGTGACCAAATATAAAATTATAGTGGTTTAAACTCCATTATGAGGTTGTTAATTGGATAACTTTATTTTTACCCTAATTACACGAGTTTAAAAGTATACCTATTTTAAAATTACAGACTATCATTAATTTAACATTGTGAATTGCAAAATTTTATAATATGAAATTGTAATCCAAAACCTGTAATTTCAATTGATTCAAAATTTATTTTTCTGACCTCTAGATTACCCAAATTTTTGTTCTCACCTCTCCAAAATTTATTATTGCAAATGAAATTTGTACTAATTCGCTTGGGTATAAATGATGGCCCTTAAACTCATTTGTAAAATACATGAAACATATTATATGCCAAGGTGTAGGAGGGATACTTATTGAGTTGAGCTACCCGCGAGCTACTCAGACTCGATTCGGTCAAAACTTGATCAAAGCTCGACTCGATTGAATTCGACTCGATAAGTTAATGAGCCAAGTTGATCAAATCAAAACTTGACTCGAAAATATCATGAGAAACTCGAATTTTTATTTATAGTATATCTTTATAGAAAAAATATACTTAAAATATAAAATTGAAATAAAATAAAATATGGAATGATATATAAACCAAAAGTCTTACATTAGATTAGAATAAAAGACGGTTGAAGAGAATTTTATATTTAAACTCAATGTCCCACATAGAAAAAAATGATAGATGATTTAAAGTAATTAGTATATAAAAACCCAATAGTGTTTTTTACCTAAAACCAAATTAAGCTTATTAAAGCTAAAACTTAGCCTTCTTGTGGGCCAAATTTGGGTATAAGTACTTAGGCTTATTGAGTTTTTAATCGAGCTAAAAATGAGTTGAGATCGAGCTTGAAACGAGCTCGAGTTTGAGTTGAGCATGAAACAAGCTTTAATCGAGCTCGAGTACGAAAATTGAGTTTTCAAGTTGAGCTCGAGTTTCGATTTTTTAGCTTACGAGCTTTTGAGCTTGAATTTGAGTTATCGAGCTCGAGTCGAGCTTAGCCAAACTTAAGCTCGACTCATCTCATAAACACCCCTACCAAGGAAAAATACATAATACATATATCATCATCCTTTGTTTATTTCTATTTGTCTCTTCATTCTTTAATAATTAACCTCTCTCAACATGATTTAAATGTATCACGTCTAAATTTCCCTATTCAATTTGACGCCCCTAACAGTCGAAAAGCCAACATTATGACAAAGTAGACTCCACTGTGTATCATGGAAAAGCTCCAAGAGGTTCAAGAATCTAATAGCTTAATTAGTGAAAAGATGGACATATTGCATAGAGAAAAGGAGGCGTTGCGTTCTCAAGTATAATTTGTCGCCTTCATCCAACATGTTCTCGTTTACCATATCATCGGAATACTAAAGGATTAAGTCATCAGCTAATCCTACATGATTTTGTAATACTATGTATTTTTTTAAGTAATTCTAAACATTAATTATAATATCTATAAAGCATGTATTTAGGAAAATAAAGTATTTATATTTGAAAGAGGGAAAATAAATTTGATTTTTTTTCCTAATTTAAAAACATATTTCAATTTTTCCTCATTAGGGAAAAGATGATCATCAATTTTGAGTATTTGTTAATCTTTTTAGGACTCTTCTAAAATAAATCTTGTATAAATATCTATCTTCTCCTAACTTTAAAATTTTACCAAAGGTACATATGTTTTATTGCAGTCTAATTTTGTATTTTATTTTATTATGCAAAAAAAAAAAAAAAGACACCAAAACCCTAAAAATCTTATCCATGCCTCTAGACAATCAACAATACAGTGGTCACCTTCACCTTCCATGGCAATAGGCCACTGGCAGAATGCGAAAACTTGCCGCCCAGCTGCTACTCTGCTAATGTGCGGAGACATGTGGTTGGACTTTGGGGTTCATTTTGTTATTGATTAATGTTGTTATGTATTCTTTAACTAGCTTTACTAGTTAATTTGCAACATTTGTTAACAAAAAAATATAGAAATACCTTAGGGTGTCAAATTGTGTCTACGGGTCGAATCTGGCTTGATCCATCGCGGGTCGATTTTTATTGGTTCAGGTTATATAGGGTCAATTTTGCCTATGGAGTCGAATCGGGTCAGGTCGCTATCGAGTTGGGTTAAATCAATTATTTGCTTGCTCGGTTTCGGTTCAAGTTCAAGTTCGGGTCAGGTTGTATTCGGTTGGGGTCAAGGTTGGCTCTGGTGAAATGAGGTCATCGATTCCTGAACGGATTATAGCGGGTTATTTCAAGTTCGAGAAGATTTCAAGTCAAGAAAATATATGGTAATGGGTCGCCTCAATTTCGGTTGAAATCCGATTTGGGCTTTATCGGGTACGCATCGGGTCATTATCGGATTCACATCGGGTCATTAATGGCTTGTCATCAATTTATGACTCAATATTTGACTATTTTGTTGTATTTATCTTAGGTCATATCAACTAAGCTCATGCGATAAATTATTTTTATATAATGGTCAATTCATAAATTGGACAATGATGATGTTGATAAGTCATTATAAAACAAAATATTTATGATGTAATGATTACTAAATGTGTATTATCGTATCAAACTAGTATAAGATATGTATCTTTAGTGTATCAATGTATGATATGTATCATTATATTATGATTATTATCTATATCAATTTTTATATTAATGCATATATATATATATATATATATATATATATATATATATATATATATATATATATATACACACACACACATATATATAAGGGTGAGAACCCATCTAACTCCATACATCTTGGCAGATCTAAGGGTTGTAATTTAACATAACAAAATGGCAAATCCGTAATTAATCAAAAAAGTGACAAAAGAAAGTTGATTAAAAAGTGTAACTGACAATTTTGGAAGATTGGAACACGCATATCTTTTCAGTCACTACTTCATAACTTCTTCAGAGCCCTTTCATCTTCTTCCTCCACTTCTTCTGTCTTCAAACTTCCAAAAATTTTCGCACCCCATTCTTGTCTTCAAACTTCCGCAAACCTTCGCACCCACAAGTTCGTAAGTAGAGAAAACTTTCGCACACTCTTGCTAACTTCGCACACTCATGGGAACTTCGAAGAAGACCACTGCTGCAGTTTTGTAAGTAGACAAAACTAACTATGACGTTTTTTTCCATTTTTGTGTGTTAAAGGTCTTAATATAACACAAAATGTTGCCCCAAACTCAGCGAAGACTTGGAATCACCTTCTGCCACACCCACGAACTCGAAGGAGGGGTAATTCCCTGAATTTTGTGTTATTTCGTATATAATGTTATTTCATAATTCAAAAATTCACTATATAGTGTTCTTCATATTTAAACCATTGTTATGAGTATACTGGTATTTTGTTCTGAACTCATTATTCGAAACAGGTTTGTGGTTGTTTTGTAGTTTCGGTGTATTTCCAAAATAATAAGCATCATGTTCTAAACTATTGAACATGATGTTCTAAAGTTATGAACGTGATGTTCTAAAGTAATGAACACAATGTTCTAAGCCTAATTTGTCGTAATATCAGACCATTGGACCATTTAATATGATGTTGTAAACAGAAGAACATCATGTTCTAAACCAATGAACATGATGTACTGAAGTAATGAACGTAATGCTCGAAACCTAATTTGACATAATATCAATGCATTGGTCTAATTGACGCGATGTTCTAAACCGAAGAATATAATGTTCTAAATCGAATAACTTCATGTTCTAAACCAAAGAACATCATGTTCTAGACCTAAGAACATCGAGTTCTAAACTATTGAACATCATGTTCTAAACAAGTGGACATCATGTTCTGAAGTAGTGAACTCGATGTTCTAAAATATTAAACGTAATGTTGTCAACCTAATTTGTCATAATGTTCTTGACTATTGAACTGGATTTTGTGATATTTCGTTAGAATTAGTATTGAGCATAATTTGACATTATGTAAACCAAGTATTGAGCATAATTTGACATAATATCAAAGCATGTTTGGGACACAATTAACATAATATTCTAAACTAAAGAACATAATGTTCTAAAACATTGAACATTATGTTCTAAACCAAGTAACATTATGTTCTAAGCTAGTGGACATGTTCTAAACTAGTGGTCTTCATGTTCTAAACTAGTGTAAACCATGTTCTAAAATATTGAACTCGATGAATAAAATTATTGAACGTAATGTTCTAAAACTAATTTGACATAATGTTCTAAACTACTGAACTGAATTTTGATTAATTCGGTATATAATGTTATTTTTATTGCAACTATTTTCCCATGTAGATTGCTACCTAAAACAATGACCACCATGTACGAAACTACTAAACATAATGTTTTAAAGTCATGAACATAATATTCTAAACCTATTTTGACAAAATAGTAATGTATTGGACCAATTAACATAACTTATGAACTGGATGTTCTAAACCATTGAACGTAACGTTCTAAACCATAATTTAACAAAATGTCCTAAACTATTGAACTTGTGTTTGGGTATGAACACAATGTTCTAAACCAATGAACTCAATGTTCTAAACCATTGAACTCAATGTTCTAAACCCATGAACTTTATGTTCTAAACCAATTAACACAATGTTCTAAAACAATGAAATCAATGTTATAAACTACTGAACATAATGTTCTAACCCAATGAACTCAGTGTTCTAACCCAGTGAACTTAATGTTCTAAACTAACAAACATAATGTTCTAAATTTATGAAGTCAAGTTTCTAAACCAATAAACATATTGTTCTAAACTAATGAACAGAATAACCATTGAACTAAATGTTCTAAACCAATGAACATTATGTTCTAAACTAATGAACATAATGTTCTAAACTAGTGAACACAATGTTCTAAATTAATGGATTATGTGTTTTAAACTAATGACCCCTAGTGTTTGGGTAGTTTCTTCATTGACCCATAGTGTTTGGGTATAGCTAGGAAACTTGTGTTTGAGTCTGATGTTCGAAACCAGTGAACTTGACGTTCTAAACCAGTGTACTCAATGTTCTTAACCAGTGAACATTGTGTATAGTTAGGAAACTTGCCTAAGCTTGTCTTCTTTTGTACTGTTTTATATATATGATGTTTTAAACAAGTGAACTCAATGTTTTACCAGTTCCTTCTAAATGGTTGATATAATGTTCTAAACTACAATGATTGATATAATGTTCTAAACTATAATGATTGATACGATGTACTAAACTCTTATTGCAATGTTCTTACCTTTATGTAGGAGCGATGAAAGACAACCAATTGATACTCCCAAAAAGAGAAAAGCTGTTGACGTTGCTTTCAACAAGCAACAAAAGAAGAAAAAGGAGATCCCTAAAACCCCCAAACCCATCAAGAAAAGGAATGTCCTTAACCAACGAATTCCACCGAAGCAATTCATAACCGAAGTGTTGGTTGACCTCTCTAACCAACACAAAGAAGCAATCAGAAATATAGGCTTCGGGGGCTTCCTAGAGTTAGATTTGGATGGTCATAAATCTATCTTCGCTGCGGAACTAGTGATAAGTTGGGACCAATAAAAATACCTGTTAGTTTGATAAGTTGTATCAAATGAAACCATATCCCCAAAAAGACTGTAATTATTCCTACATATAGGATCGGCCCATAGAGCCATACACAGGCAATCATCATCATCGATATGATAATCGAAAAAAAAGCAGACCAAATTAACTTTTTTCTCTTGAAATTATCCACAAACATTTGTGCATCGGCCCCTTCAATGTACGCCTTCAAGTCCCTATGAAAATTTTTGAAATCACACTTAGAGCCACCTACGTTCTCATAACCACCAACGTATTCTTTCATCATTCTAAACGTTCTCACAGGACCAACGTTAACCTATGTACATAATAAAATGTAACTTTACAACAATATTCATAAACCAAGTATACTATAATTATCAACAACGAGATGTTCAAATTTAGAACAATTAATTGAATACTTTGGAAAAATAACATACAAACTTAGAACATTCCTATATATATACTACCTTTGAATTATCAACAATCATCTTCTTGTGTAAAATGTTCAAATTTCTTCTCGCCTTTTGAAAATGTACCAAATTTGATGAATAAAGGGAATGGCTATGTCTTTCATCAATATTAAATACAACATAACCCCCATCAACGCAAACCTTCAACACCATACGTGCTTTGCATCCAACACGAGTGACCAAACTTCTCCTAACTACACTTCTATCCTCCCCTTCATTTTCACTTCTCATATCTTGCAAATTACTCGTCCTTTTAGACTTAAATCCAGCTTTATTACACACAAAATATTGAAAACTAACAACGCCATTCTTCCTTCTTTTTGTAGTTGATTTTCTTACGTTAAAACCAACCGAACTTGCATATGCCTCATAAAATGAAAACCCTTCATCAATACTTGAAAATTTCATGCCCACATACGGTTTTAACTCGCTAGAGCAAATTGGGATCCATACTTTGGAACCTACCGGCGTAGACACATGTATCACTTCTGATGTATTACCCCTATTTTCACTATGATCACTACAATTCTCTTCATTGCCCATTGCCTACAAAAACCATAGTAACTACTCCTCAGAACAATAAATGTCCAAATAAACTAAGTTATTATATCATAAAATTCCAAATGTTCAACATCCAAATAATATAAAAATATTAAAACACCACTAAATGAACATCATGCTCTCAACTTGCGAAGAAATGTTCTAAACCAAATAACATCATGTTCTAACTTTGTGGACATAATGTTCTAAATTATTGACCATAATGTTTTTTAATTTCCAAACAGTTTGGTGGTCATTTCCATACTGAACATCATGTTCTAAACTATTGAACTTGATGTTCTAAACCATTGAACATATAATTGTACTCGATTATTTTGATAAATTCAATTATTTAAAAACCAACATAATATACTATAATGGTTAATTTCTAATTCTAAACGCTAGGTAATTAGTTTAAAATAGTTTCGTGGGCATTTCCAAACTACTGAACACCATGTTCTAGATTAGTCAACTTGATGTACTAAGTGGGTGAACATGATGTTCTAAACTATTGAACTTAATGTTCTAAACTATTGAACATATAATTGTACTCATATAAATTAATAAATTCACACATTTCAAAACCAACATAATATACTATAATGGTTAACTTCTAATTCTAAACGCTAGGTAATTAGTTTAAAACAGTTTGGTGGCCATTTCTAAACTAATCAACATCATGTTCTAAACTAGTGAACACCATGTTCTAAACAATTGAACTTGATGTTCTAAACTATTGAACATGATGTTCTAAACTATTGAACTTAATGTTCTAAACTATTGAACATACAATTGTACTCGTATAATTTCATAAATTAACACATTTCAAAACCAACATAATATACTATAATGGTTAATTTCTAATTCTAAATGCTAGGTAATTAGTTTAAAATAGCTTGGAAGGCATTTCCAAACTACTGAACATCATGTTCTAAACTAGTGAATACCATGTTCTAAATGAGTGAACTTGATGTTCTAAACTAATGAACATGATGTTCTAAACGATTCAACATATAATTGTACTCGAATAATTTCATAAACTCACACATTTAAAAACAAACCTAATATACTATAATGGTTAACTTCTAATTCTAAATGCTAGGTTATTAGTTTAAAACAGTTTGGTGGCCATTTCCAAACTAATGAACATCATATTCTAAATTAGTGAATACCATGTTCTAAATGAGTGAACTTGATGTTCTAGACTATTGAACTTGATGTTCTGAACCATTGAACATATAATTGTACTAGTGAACACCATGTTCTAAATGAGTGATCTTGATGTTCTAAACCATTGAACATATAATTGTACTAGAATAATTTCATAAATTCACACATTTAAAAACAAACATAATATACTATAATCGTTAATTTCTAATTCTAAACGCTAGGTGATTTGTTTAAAATAGTTTAGCGGGCATTTCCAAACTACTGAACACCATGTTCTAAACTAGTGAACATGATGTTCTAACCTACTGAACATGATGTTCTAAACTACTGAACATGATGTTCTAAACCTCGGCAGACTGAAATTAATAAATGTTATATTTTGGTAATTCTTCACTAATGTTCTAAACTACTATACAGAATGTTCTATAAGATTGAGTATAATGATCTAAACAATTGAACATATAATTGTACTCCTATAATTATTCGTATCATTTCCACTCAATTACAATCAGCATTTCCACTCGAATACATAGTTTCCACTTGTATACATAATTTCCAAATGAATATATACTTGTACTCATTTCTAGAACAGTGAATGTAAAACATTTCCCACTCATTTAATACAACACAATTTAACCTTTTCACAAACAAACTAACAAGAATCACAAAATTTAAAGAGGTGCAAAAAAAAAATTACCTTGAACGAGAAGAGAGCTCTTGCTAGGAAAAATAACTGAGAAATCGATGCACAATAATGAAGAAAAGGATGAAACATGAAAGTCTAATAATGAAGAAAAGGTTGAAACACGTATAGATGAATAGCATTACTTGTAAGTCTAATTATGACCGCAATGGCAACACGCAAAGTGGATGTCCAGCAAACACGCAAAGTAGGAAATTTTTCTGAAGCACTCTGCCAGCAATAAAGTTTTTACACAATGTCTGGATATTTACAGATTTGCCATCCATTTCTTAAGCATTTTCAGCCCTAGATCATCAACCATCCAAGGGTGTAAGATGGGTTCTCACCAAAAAGGAGTTCTCACATAAGGGGAGGGTTCTCACATGATCCCTCCCCTATATATATATATATATATATATATATATATATATATATATATATATATATATATATATATATATATATATATAATCAATTTGATGATTGAATTATTCTATCAAATACGAATAAGTATCAAATATCAGATATAGACATATATATCATATAAACTTAAATTCAGAAAATCAATTGAATATGCTAGATTTAATTGAATCAAATCAATAGTAAACACTAAGTAATTTGATATATTTATAAATGCATAATTTTAATATATACTTAAAAGTTATAACATACAATGTTAAATTTATATATACATAAGTATAGAACTTGTAATATGTTTAATTTGAATGGGCAAGGAGCCATTTCATAAAAGTGAAGTCAAATCATATAAATATAGATTAATTAAAAATGGCATGGAGTTCAAATCAAACATGATCTCATTGATTACCAGACCTTGGATGATATAAAATGTGATGATAATGAGTTTTATCTTTCATGATTGATTTCAATTAGTGACTTATGGAAAGGTGGAAAATATTAGTAGAGTTATAAATATATAATCATTTGTTAATATATACTTATAAGTTATAACATAGTAATTAAAATAATAAAAATATTTGGTTTAAAGGTTAGGTAAAAAATAGTCCCACTCACATATATTTCGATTGTTAACATATCGGGTGAATTCGAGTCACAGGTTGTTATAAATCTGGTCATATCGGTTATGTGTCGGATTCAATTGATTTTGGGTTCTCTTTGAGGCGAGTCTGTACAGGGTTAGGTCTCTAATTGATTGGACACGAATCTGGTTTGAATCTTCGAATATCAGGTTAAATCGATTTCAAGTTGACTTTAAGTCGAGTTGGGTTGGTTTTTGGGTCTAACTAGCTTTTCGGGTCATAATCAGGTTGGGTCCAGTCGGTATCGGGTAACTTATTAGGCCGAGTTTGATTTTGACAGCTCTACCTGAAATTGATTATTTATTGTTTATATTAGTATTTTTAGATTTAAATTATTAACTTTAAATATACTTAAAATAGCTATAAAAAATTAAAGTGTTAAAGTTAGGATTAGTTTATTATAGCATGTTTTAATAGGTTTTAAACTTAAGTTTAGTTTATGAAATTTCATTAAATATAGGATTAATTATGGTTCCTTTATTTAATTTATGAGGGGAGGACCACTAGTAGGGAATGATTTAAATGTTGCCTTTTCTAGCGCTATATGCTACGGGTATTGAGGCAAAGCACATGAGATATTAACAAATGTTCACATCAATAAGAAATACAAGCGCTGAGGTTTTTTTTTTTTTTTTTTATAATAGAACTGCAACATTTGTTGATTATTGAGGCAGCACTTGTTGATTATTTTTTTTTGAATTTTTTTAATTCAAAGCCTAACAAGTGCTAGGGATTTCTAGAAAACCGTAACACATATTTCTTTTTTTGAATTTATCCAATGCCAATAGATCATTGCATATTGCTGCCAATCCCAATTTTCCAATAGAGAGGAATTATGTTAGAGATGAAATGTGCTAAAATATTTATTATTAAATTCTCATAAAATTGTTATTAATTTACAAATCTAATCTACTTGGTCTAAACTAATAATGTATTTATATCAATGCTTAATGCTAACTAGAATCCTAATCTAATATAAGAAAAGAATAATGTATGAAATAAAGAATTCGAACCTAATGATGATAATCTAATCTAATGTTATAATATACAAAAACAAATGGGATGATCTGCCTAATTAGATATGATGTCCGGGGCCCTAAAAAATATTCAGCCATATTTCCTTAATCTCTATTAGCTCCTTAGGTGAGTATGATGTTATTTTTGGAAATGCCTGAGAAGTTGAGAAAGGATAGGTTATTAATATTACAAAAGAGGAATATATCTATAATTAGGCCTATTTCAGAAATAGGAACATATCTACAAAACAGGAACTTTCAAGTGTAAATTTTTACAGAGTTTCCTATGTAACTAGGCCTATTTCTATTTTTTACAATACAAAATACTTGTATCCGCAATCAACAACATATCTATATTCCAACACAATTCACAATTTATTCACAACCATTCATTCACAACATAATTCACAACATTCCCATCCAACTCCATTCAATTCACAACACAATTCACAACCATTCATTCCCATCCAACTTCATTCAATTCACAACCATTCTCCATCCAACTCCATCCATCCATTCTCAACTCAAGATATCTATAGATCTCAAAAATTTACTATGAAAAAGATTATCATATGTACCATTGAAAGATCCTATAGGTAGCATGATTGTGGAGGATGTCAAACACAAAATGCATCAAAAGTAGCCACACTCCATGCCACCATTTTGTCGAGATCACTACATTTGAAAAACAGAAAAGATGTAATCAAACAAATCTATTTGGACTGATTAAGGCATATTCTAAAGTCATACTTGATCTATTTGGACTAATGTATGCTTATTTTAGGTCAAACTTATTCATTTATACCCAAATACTAATATCTAAGCCAATCTTCCTATTTGAATTATTTAGACTCAAAGTGATGTACTAGGAACGATTTAGGCATATTCTAAGGTCATAATTGATATATTTGGACCGATTAATTCGTATTTTAGGTCAAATGTAGTCATTTATACCCAAATACTAGTTTCTACACCAAAATGATGTAATATAACCGATTTAGCCATATTCTAAGGTCATACTTGATATATTTGGTCATACTTGGTATATTTAAGTTACTTAGACTCAAAACAATGTATTTGGACCAATTAATTCATATTTTAGGTCAAAGTTAGTCATTTCTACCCAAATACACGTTTCTAAGCCAAAGTGATGTAATAGGACCGATTTAGGCATATTTTAAGGTCATACTTGATATATTTAAGTTACTTTGACTCAAAACGATGTATATGGACCGATTAAAACATAATTTAGGTCAAACTTTGTCATTTCTACCCAAATACTAGTTTCTAACCCAAAGTGTTTGAGATTGTCTGTGTGTGTTCAATTATTCAACTATGGAATCATGGAAATTCAAATTAGATGAGTTTGTAAGTGTTTTGCTTATTGATGTTATGAGTAAGGTTAACTGGCTATTGTTTAGTCAATTAACAATCAATAAAATAATCAAAAATTCAAAATATGAATACCTAAGCTTGAATCTAGCTTTACTTTACTCCTACTTAGTGCTTGGATTAAAGTCTAGCTCTTGAAAGCACTACAGTTGAAACAAAAAGAATGGAGTCAATATCATACTATACTCTATTTCTAAATCTTAAAATTGAACTAAAAGATGTATCTAACTAATACTTAAGTATTTAATACATCCCTAATCGCTAAATTACGTTTTCTTTGGAGAGGATTAAAAATGTATACTGTCCTTTTCTCTAAGGATAGAACTAGCAGTATCCAGTGATGCCTATAAAATGATTGGTAAAATGGTTAAATTAGGGAAAATATACTAGCCATCTATATATGAAAAAGGTTTAGAATTCCGTTCATACCTTTCATGGTACGGGAAGAAGATGAAACGCTTATTGTAGTGTCTGGTCATTAAAGAGGCCAAGTAAGAAGTGACGAATCCCTAGTCTCTTCCAACCACAATAGCAGAGATGCTAGCCAAGCACACGAAACAAAAGGATCCTAGTCCTTCTTCTTGGAACAACTCATAGCAAGCCCTACAATAACAATCACAAATAACAATGTACATATAGTAAAAGATCAAATTAAAAACATACAATATATCATATTATAGGAACTAAAGTGTAGCTTAGGTATCTTACAACATAAACCATTAGATCACAACTATGTTTAATTCGTCTCCCGTGAGAAACTAAATGACATATTCTTCCATGACCATAATGCCCTGGTCCTCTCTATACCCGAATGCCATCTTTCCACAATTAAAGGAGACAAAGTTGTCTCTTAGAAGTCTAGAAAACTGAGCCTTTATTTCTCAGCACCTGTCACTGAGATGACTAAAGGCCATGTTGGTGAGATCAGTCTGGGGGACATCCTTCTTCACATAATCAGTTGTCTTGGGACCGCTGACTACACCTTCAACTGCGTTCTTTTTCCCACCCTCACCTCATAGCTACTTCAAACAATTCTAAGAATTCAGTGAGAAAAGCTACGTGAATAGAATATAATATGGTATTCACTTGAACTTAAAAGGTTTTCATGCATTTACTTTGGTCGTTAGGAGCCGAAATGAGTGTTTTGGCCATTATGTAAAGGCCCCGTGGGCTTGCTCGAGCCTTTTGATGAAAGCGATAGGGGTAGGAATGGGAACATCCTTATAAACCTGATCATAGTCGTCAACACTAACCTTGACATGATTAGAAAGGATGTCAAAATGATGGTCTTGGGTCAGATTTAAATGCATGGTTCCTAAAGCAATGACAACTGCTTTATTCTCGTTCACCATGTGCAATAGGTGACACGAAACTTGCCTCTACAATAACAATTCACAAAGATGTCAGTATCTTAAGCATTTGAATTCTATGATTTATTTCATATGCGATTATAAATTATGGTAATGTGTTTTAAATTTAAGTCATCTATAAAAAATTTCATCTCCAAGCAAACTCCAACTCATATACATTTATTATGTTACAAAAATGATTAAACAAACCTATAGATCCAGAAAAGGATCTCTAACCCTTGAGATGCTACTAGATTGGAAGACAAGAAAGTCAGCCAGATGCTACGCTTGGGTTCCTGAGTAGGTTGTGGCGGGATACCGTACTACATAGCAAACTGCTTGAACTTCTCATGGAAGTAAGAATCCATTTTCTCCTCCAACTTCTTCATCATTTCCTCTGGAACTCGCTACTTCGCCTCTCTTATAGTGTGCTCAATTTGAGCTTCCACGTCCTTTACCCTCTAGAGGATTGTACGCTTTACTTTAGTCAACTAGACAACAACCATTTTTACCTAATTATACTATTATCATTGACTCCTAGAGCAACATAGGGTTCAAAATATTCTTTTATTATCATAGGTCTTTAGTTCTAATAGTGAATTCAAGTTTCCCATATGTCTAAAATTTAGCTAACACAAAGGTCCTAACAAGCACTTGGCAACCTATATTCCTCTAATGTGACCCTTATGTTCCCCGCTATTTAGGATAGGCCATTTACCATGGAAGTGAAATAATGCCAATGCTTCCCTCCGTGGATCTTCCCTAAGTTGGTGCAAATTGACCCTTTTCTATAATGAGGATAAAAGATGAACTAGCAACCATGACCAACTACTAGCTGCAATATATCATGTCTATAGTAGTGAAGATCCCAAGAGTCCTAACTCTATTAGCTCATGCACATCCAAAATGCTATGCAGATTCACCTTATTTTTTAGGTGATTGATGTAGTGGATATTCCAAAAACATTTAGGCCCACTAATGTCTTTATGTATGATAGGATAATCAATCTTATAGAGCATATCCTATTTTATAAATAGAAACAGATAAATTTTCATTATTCTATGACATATGAGAGAAGAAAGTTTAGTAGTTTTGGGTTAACATTACCTCTAACCCTCACTAAAATTGTTAACTAACTAGATAAATGGTAGCATTAGTTTTTTTGCTCATTCGTAGATGTTAATCAACAATTTGCAAGCAGTAAATAATTAGGGAAATGGACGAGCAAACTGCGTTAAATTTTTCAAACGCAAGGAAGTTGCTTTAAGATTATCTATAATGATTTAACAATGAGAAAGTCCTTATCCCTAATTATGACATAGAAATAGTAATAAAGGCATTCAGGCATGGATCACGAGGAGATATAAATTTGTATCGAAATCTAAATAAATACCTATGCAAAACTATTGAATATGCACATAATAAGGTTTTGGAACATGTAGGATTGGAAGAAGAAATCGCTCTTGATATGGGAGGAAAAAGAGCTACGTCTAGCACCTTACTGAATGACTAACAACAAATCTCTTTTTGGTAGAAGATGATGCGATAGATTGGAAAAAGTATATAGATCTCTTTTCAATGATATTTAAGTATAGTTTTATGGGAACATAGTGGGTTTGATGAAGAATCTCATTAACATGGTTAAGTTAAGTGTCCCCAAAAATCCAACTAGCTAGAAGCCTAAAAAGACGCATAAAAGTGGTGCAATTTCCATGTAAACATGAAAGCCACACCACAAATGAATGTGTTGCCTTGGGAAGTAAAGTCATTTACTTATTTCAAAGAGACATTTTAAAAGATTTCAAGTCTAATAATGCAATGAGAGTTATCACCAAAGAAGCCATTTTAAGGGAAAAAACGACTAGTGTGACGGTGGGTAATTTGACGATTAAATTGCCACTAAAAGGCCTATTTTGGATGGGTCCTTAGAATGCTCACTATTGAGGATATTTCCCTGTTTAAGTTTACGAGTTAGTGTTCATGGAAGTAATCTTCATAAATTATGGAAGGAAAAAGGTTTTCCGTATAGGTCCTTGTTATGGATAAAGGATGTTTTGAGATTAGTCAAGTAGTTATTTAGTAGAATAACAATCCTCAACAATTAGAAAATTTTGGACCCTTTGCTCATAAAACTATGGGAATCTATTGGAAAAATAATCCAGGCTTTTGAGCGTTAGACACTAACTTAAAGCATTATGCATAGGCCATGGACATCTAATGTCCAGCACCGGCTTTGAGCGCTTCTCAGAGTATATTATGCTCAAGTCAAAAAGGGAAAGGTTCTAATATCATTTTTAAGAGAGCACTCAGATTAGGGCATTGGATGTAGGATTAGGCATCCACCACAGGAGCTCAGCTTTGGATGTTAGAGCTTTAGGTGTGCGGCGCTGGATTTTGGGCATAAGACACCTTGCTTTGTCAAGCTTGACTCTTACTTTCAACATTAGTGTTCCGAGCATTTTTGACAAACTTCAATTAACAGTTTGCTTCGCATGCAAGGATTTGATATAGGGGTTTTATTGTTTTGGGTCAAAGTAATGTATTTTGGTCTTTAAATGTATTTAGGCACTTTTGTGGTTTTCAAAGTGTTTAAGTATTTTAGAAGGCAATTTAGGGTTCGGCATAGTCATTCTCAAGCCCATTCAAGTCCACCTATAAGTGTTTATTCAACATTAGACTCTTAAAAGGGGAGAAGAGATTTCATGTATATAGAAGCCTTCCACCTTGAACAAGTTTTGGATAAGACAAATGTATAAGTATGACACAAGACGGAGAAGGAATTTAAGATGTAGAGTGATCTGCAGCCCTCTCTTTAATATTGATACCTACTAAACAAATAGGGCAAGTTATAGAAAACCTATTTATTGGCTTTGCCACCAAGAAAGAGCCTTTGTCAGCCTTAAGATTTATCGGCCTAGGTATTTGGAAAGAGAGCCTTTGCTTGATTGATACAAATTAAGATACATTGACTTGGAGTTCTAGAAGGGAGCCATTGTCTTGCTTATATGTCACGTTATAAATTAGACTAGAGTATAGAAAGAGGATTGTTGTCTTGTTTATGTGGCTAGGGATTTGGAAAGTGACCATAACTTTTCTCCTTACTCCCATTCGACTAATTGATGTGTCCTTGGAGATTTTTTAGTGTACCTCTCACTTTTGCTAAGGATTTTTTTTATATTGGTCCCTTAAATTTGGCTAACTTCTACAACCTTATTAATCTTACTTAACATTTGCTAGATTATTTAAGGAAATTATTTCTACTCCTTTAGAAGTCCTACATTTTCTAAGGTTATTACATTTGGATCCTCTAGGAATCTGGATAATAGACAAACTTTGCTTAGGGATTAATGTTCATAGAGCAAGATTTTGCTGAGGATGATTCTGACTGATTTATGGGGGTATTTCCCACTGTATAAGCTCTACTAAGGATGTAAAATATTTTTAAGTGATATTTTTCCTTTTGATATACTTCATGAAGATTATATGTAGAAGATGGAGGTTTGCATCCTCTATAATCATCACATAAAAAAGATCTAATCTTAAGCCCTTAAGTGGATGAACACTACTAGAACCTAGTATGGATGGTGAATTGAGTAGAAGTAGATTAAAAGAAAAAGTGAAAAAGATGTCCTTAGTGTATACCGTTGAAGGTTGTCCTTTGCTTGAACTTCGATTGAGTGTTGTTGAAAGGTGCAATTTATTCCTTACTTGATGTAGGAATAGTGTGCCTTAATTGATCCTTGGTATGGATTAAAGGATTTTTGAGAGTATTTGGTTGTGTTCAAGAGGTTATTTAAGCAGAGTAGTAATGCTTATATTGTGGAAAATTATAAACCTTTTGCTCATGAAATTATAGGGTATTTATAGGCAAAAAAGATTAGTTTACAAGCGCATGACGCAACGATCGAGTGTCCAATGCTATGCCCAGGCATCAAACACATGAATTGGGCATCATATGCTAAAAAAATAATCTATTTCTCGGTTAGAGAGGGAAGTGCAAGGAGCCAAGACTGCTTTTAGGGATGAGCATAAGGTCTCAAGCGTCAAATGCTTGAACTGAGCATCAAGCGCCAAAAGTAATAAGAGATGGACCATAAGGTTTGATACATTAGACACTTACAAGAAGGGTGTTGGATGCCTTAACACCATGCTTTAGATGCATTATATGGACATTAGATGCCTTATTGTCAAGCGTCTAATACCTTCACTAAGTGTTTGACTCTTAGGTAATAGGTTTCTAACACTTAGTTTCATCGTTAGTGCTCTAGGTATTTCTGGTTTTCATAATGTGTAAGGATTGATATTTTAAGGTTTTGGTTTTGTGTTTGGGCTAAGATAAATGTTTTGGTCTTGGTTAGTGTTTGGAGCCTTTTGAGAGAGTATTTTTTAGGGCTGCTCGAGTTTTTGTTCTCTTATTCTCGGGCTAAGCAAGGTCCACCTACAAGAATTATTTTTCATTGGACCACTACATGGGAAGACACGATTTCTTGTTTCTAAAAGCCCCTACTCTAACCAAGTTTTGTATAAGAAAAAGGTCAAAGTATGACTTAAGATGAGAAAGACCTCTTAGGCTCTGCAATCTCAAATTTGTCTTCTAACGTTGGTACCGTGAAAATAAATCAAGAAACATGTTCCTCAACTTGGTGCATTAAAGAGATAAGAAATTTAGTCAAATTTGCTAGGGATAAGACCTAGTTTGAGTTGAATGGTTTGCCTATTGTGCCAAAGGAAAGCCTCTATTAGGATGACGTAGCTTAAAGATAGGCCTTATGTGCTGAAAGGAACCACTATCAAGGTAGCGAACTTGAAAGGTTCGCTAATTGTACTAAAGGGAAGCATATATTAGGATGGATTGTCTTTAAGATAGGCTTGTTGTGTCAAAGGGGAGCCGCTATCAAGGTGGCGCAACTTCCTAGACTATAATCTTAGCCTTGTTTGCATTCTCGTGCCCAAACCCTTAGGGGATTATGTTGGGGCTTTATTCTGGTGTCTTAGCTGTGTGCTTTATTTTGGCGGCTTACTAGGGTATCCTAAGCCCACTTTTGAGAGTACATCCCACATTTGAGTCATTTTTAGGGTCATAGACCCTACTAAGGATAAATGGCGAATTTTGGGTACGCCTCCCGCTTCTTGGGTTACTTTTTGGGAATTTTGACCCATATATTGTATTATCGGGACGCCTCCTATCCGAGATCATTTTTATTCATATATCATATTATGGGGATGCTTCCCATGTCATGGTGCGCCAAGTCTACTTAGCCATTCTAGTTTCCTTAAGGTGGATATGTCAACCTGCCTTTTTTGGATTTTAAAAAACCTAACACTCGGAGTGTCATTTTTAGATGTAGAGGCAAAATGGTCTTTTTTCGTTGGTTATCATTTGGAACTATGAATTCTCATATTGATGTATTTATTGAACGAGTTTGAGTAGTGAACCCTTAGTTATGATTATTTAGAGGATGTCAAAGTCTATGAACTTTAGTTGTTTGCATAGGACATGAGGATTGTCTTTTTGGTTATTTTGGAGGTACCACTTAGCTAGTGTTTTGGTTATTAGGTTTTTCTAGGGACACCACCCTGTTAGAGATTTGTTCTATGTTTATACCCATCTAGTTTTAAAGTTTTTAGGCTTTGTTTGTTCATGTTAGGGTTAGGGGCAAATATAGTTTTGAAAACCTGAAGTTTTCTTTATGTTTTCGAATATGGATGTTAACCCTTAAGGGAAAGGTCAAAGAGCACCAAGAAGGGGCCTCGCACATCTTTCGAGCTCTGTTATGATAACCCTCAAGGGAGAGGTTAAGGAACCTGAGGAAGATGCCCTAGAGGCCTAATTTCATGCTTTTAAAGGGATATTTGAAGATTTTACCCCTTAGAATCATGCTTGTTTGTACTTTTCTATTTTTAACATTTGTCGCTAATCAGGGTGACATATTGTTTGATGAACCTCTTACAACTAAATAGGGTATCTTGATTATTGGTTTATGCTTGATAGATGAATATCCTATAGGGTCGAAATTCTAGCATTGCATATTTTTTCGGATAGTGGCAGGATTTAGATTATTTGACTATAACTCATATTTAGGTATCTTTAGATATTTGGTTGACTTTACTAAGCATGAATGTAACTGGGGTTGACTTATGATGCATGCCTCAATACAAAAAAGGTTTTCAATGACTTAAGATGCATGTATGGTTTTGTATGATTGGGTTAATATGCCCTATTTTTGTGGGTATACGGACATGGAGGGGTACTAACTCTCCCCAAAAAGAAAAAATGAAAAACTTTATGCGAGGCTTTGGTGAAATTTTTTTGGATAAGGGGACCTAGGAGTTTTTAGGTTATGACTAGGTTGGAGTGCTAGAGTGAGAAAGGTACAAGGAGCTTGCATAGGTTAGATGCACCATTTTTTGAATTTACAAAGGCAAACATGAATTTTGGAGAATTTGTGAGACTTATAAAAATGGATTATGGCTTAATTTTCTAAGCGAGCCGAATGATTTGTAGTCTTGATGGTTATCAGAATTAAACCAAGTCTGGGAAACCAAAGTTTAGGGGGGTGTAAGTCACACAATCAATGGAGAGGCTTGGGAAGAAAGTGAAGTAGTCCAAAAAAGGCTCACCAAAAGGCAAGAAAGTGGTTAATCAATTCGAGTTTAAGTTTGGACCAAAGATTATAAAAAAAGAGAAAAAGGTTTTTTTCGGTTTAAACCCACTTTCTTTGTCTCTTTTGATTTAGAATTTTCTTTCTTTAAGCTTTTCAATGAAGAAATTAGGCCACAATTTAGGAATGATAGAACCTTTCGCCATCAATTGAATGAAATTAAGTATGTCTTTGAATCTTGAGTTTCCATTAAATGTTTTAAGGATTGCATTTTATTTACAATATCTACAAACTTAAAATCTATCACTAAGGCTAATAATGTGAGCCAAAATAATCATGAAAGAACAAGTGTAGACACTAAATCGTGTCTCCTCATATAGCGGTCCGATGACAAAACAACGTTAATGAGCCGACTTAGCTTGGGTTGAAATTGAGCAGGTGTAAACCTTATCACCTTAAAGTCGAACCCCAAAAAAGCCTCAAACACAAACTCGAGGCCAAGACACTTACCTTGGCCCAAATACATAACTAAAGTCACAAAATCACATCATTCAAACACCAAAAACAAACCCCTAAACTCGAGAAAAAACAAGGCTCGAAGCTCTTATGCTCAGTGCATGAAGCAAGCGCCGAAAGCCAAAAGCACATCAGCTAAACCAGCAGGGCATCAAATGCACTGACTTGGCATCCAATGCTCAAGAAATCGACTCTTTTTTTCGATAAATAATCTCTCATTTGATGAGCAAATGGTCGACATTTCTCACATATTCAAGTGTTATTATTCTGCTAAAATACAGCCTTAAAGCACCTCCAAATCCAATTAAAGCCATTTAAACATCCTTCATACTTAGTAAGGATCATTCAAAGCATATTTTGAAACAAACAAGCAAGGAAATCTTATCCCTTCAATGCATATTCAATCAAGATTCAAGCAAAAGGATTCTCCTCAACGGTAAACTTCAAGGACCCCTCTCTACTTTAATTCTTTTAAATGCTTTGTCTATTTTTACTCCCTTCACTTGCTATTCCTTGATTTTAGTGTTTCTACATCCATCTAGGGTCTTAGATTTATCTATTTTTGTGATGATCGTGGGAGGTGCAAACGCCATTCAACATGAACATCTATTTTAATTTTTATACAACTTTTAATGAGCCTTGATCAACCAAATAGTCATCACCCTTGATGATCTCTTGTGATCAGCTCCAACAACTTTTATTTTAATGTATCTTTTGCCTATGATGTGAAGAGCTAGGTGAAACTTCTACTTCACTAGGCTTCCTAATTTTGAGCATCATCACTCAAGGAACCATCTTCATAGATTGATCTGCGCTTAATCTCTCAAATGGCCCCTTCCCCTTGCATCTTTTTGTAATCACTTATATTATTGAATTTTATTTTTATTTTGTTTATGATGAAGGAATTTGGACATCTTTATTCTCTCTAGACTTAATCAATATTTGACCCTTTTCATGAGCAAACCATAGGTACATCATACTTGAATGTACATTTAGGAGTTATCCTTAAGGCTAACTTCTTGTTCACGCATCATAAATCATATTTTGATCTTAAGTTTGCCTCTTTATGTCAATGATGTTCTAAGAAAAACACACATTATTCTTCATTATACCTGTGCATTAGGTCAGGTTAGGGCCAGGATAGGTCACATGGAAAACAAGTAGAGCCGAGCTGGGCCAAAAGAGATGCTAAAGGGGCTGGGTCAAAGAGATACATAATGGGATGAGTTGGGCCAGGAAGTCCGAAGAGAGTATAATTTTTATCTATAAAGGGTGATAGTTTACATGTATCACTTCTAATATTTGGTAGTAGACTATCGGTAAGTATGTCGAAATAATTCATTACCTATTAGTGTTTGAAAGTCATGGAAACTATAGGCCCTTTATCAACCCGACTTGACCCATTAAAGGTCCAATAGAATATGACCCTTTAAAAGACCGGCCTACTAGACCCATTATTGATTAGGCCCTTTTACAAACGGGTCGATTAAGGGTCCTTAACAGGGCCCCTCCCATTTGAACACATCTAGTCTTCACTAGACCCTTTTTACTTAGTTGAAGTATTTCATAGAGAAGGGTCTATTTAGGCATTAATCTTCATTTTATTAGTAAATCTTTAACTCATCATCACCATGCATCATAATTACATTGAATTTTAACTAACTCTAAGCTATTGACTCTTTTTTCTTGCCTCTTATTAATTTTTGTGGTTATTGTAATTTTGTACATGATTCTTACTTTATATTGAGATAGTATGATGACCTTTATGTATGCTTATAATCAAGACCTATTGATTACAATCACGCCTAATATGATAAATTTGGACAACCGACTATAGGAACCCTTAATCTTATGGACTCTTAACAAAGTGATCACCTAATTTAGACTTATGTGCATAATGCTTAACTTGTCAACCAAATAAATTAGAGTGTTCTTTCCCTTTGTTATTACATGTTTGCCTAAGACTGAAACTGAATTGTTCTCCATCTCCATGCTAACTACTTTGCACACATTAATAATTTGAACGAAGTTGCTTATTCTCGAACATTCTCATGGTTTCTAGACCCTAACATAAGGATTTTCAAACAGCCTGTAAATGTAAGGTGGTGAGTCCTTAACCCATTTTTATATCACAAAGCCGCGTAGCCAATCCTTATTGATGCACAATATAGTAGGGTTATAATGGGGGAGAGTCCCTTCCTCATTTTGTTCACCGAAAAGGAAAGGTTGGATTGTTAAAAACTGAGCTCTTTAGTGGAGATTCACTCATCGAATTGTCCACCCAAAACTTAATTGGGTTCCTGATCCTTTGAATAACCTAAGCCCCTACAACAAATCACAACTTAGCATAAATGTTTAAAGATTGCTCGTACTTTTTTGGCCCAAGTCCTTCTCGTTTTATGCTATTTCATACTACTTTATACATGATTCTATCTTAGGAGTGTTTTTTATTTTTCTACCCCTTTTCCCCCTTTATTACCCATGTTTTTTTTACTTTTTATGCGTGTTTTTGTTTACTTGATGTATAGGAACATAATAGGAATGATCACGAGTGAAACAAAGAATAAAACTAAGTAGCTGAAGGGCTGAGAAAATAAGTTGAAAGACCGCTCATGCCAAGAGTTAAGAGGCCTCTCAAGGCACTTAAAGCTAAGCGGTCTCTAAGGAGAAATAGCAAGCGGCCACTCAGTGCAAAGCTAGTCAAAGAAAGAAACTTTCATCAGGGCATTGAGCGGGCGGTTAACATTACACTGAGCAGCCACTCAATTCATTCTAGAGTATGATATTCTTTTATAAGTGGTTGCTCATAATTTAAACTAAGCGCCAACTCAAGCCATAACTAGGCAGACATGTGATTTCCTCAAACTCTTTTTTACGAGGGTTTTGAAGGATTAGATAGGAAGCAACAAAAAAAGGAGATTAGATATATTCAGATTAGATAGAAAAGTTAGGTTTTACAGAGTATTGAGAGTAGATTAAGTTTTTCCTTTGTATTGGTAGATTATCCTTGAATTTCGCTTCTGATTTTTGTTTTTATCAAGTCATCGAATTAGACATTGTTAAACTAAAAATTCCCTTTAATATATGAGTAATTTCTAGCACTTCTTTTATTATAACTTTCATTCTTTTTATGTTCTTATTTGGTTATTAATTGTTAGATTAAGATTTCAATCCAATATTAGTTTAGTTAGATATTTATTGCAGCAATATGTTTGCCTTGATAAATATATATATGCAGCATTTGAGTTTATGCCATGAGTAATTAGATTAGTTAGGGAATAGGTTGAAAATCCAATCCGGAGCATGGATGTTGGTTAAAGTATGGATTTGGTTCATCAAAGATTATAACATGGTGTTTCAATGTTAGGTTTCGGTTAAAACCTAGATTTGGCCACATAGGTTTTACCCTTTCATTTTCCTAGATTATAACATGTGAGCCTAATGTTGGAGCGTTAATTTTTGAGTTGTTGACTTGTCATTCAATTCCTATTATGTTTCTTGGGTTGCTTTAGGTAGACAATTAGGAGAGAAATCCTCGATTGTAGTGCTTATTTCCTTGAAGGTGATTGAAAGGTATGTTCTTGGAAGAAATCCCTTTCCTGTAGTATGGTTTAGTCTAGTTCATAATTTGATACTTGGTTTATGAACCCTATTTTATCTCATTTTTGTGTCTAAATTTCCGCTTTAGTTTGTTCATGTTAGGTTTGTGTAGAATCATGAAAACCCTTGCATTTTACCTATCCTATGTTATTTGCTTTAAAACCTTGCATTAGTAACCTTAGTTAGAATTAGCATCTTGTCTCTCTTTAGTTAGAATCAACTTGTAGTTGAATTGCTAAAGTCGGTGTCTATTAATAGTCATTATTTGTGGATCATGACCCTTACTTGTCCATTACTAGTAATAGGTAAAGTTGATGTTTTCTTATTGTGGGTTTTGTAACAACCAATCCATCCGCTTATCAATGCTCAACTTTCTACTCGATTACTTTCTCGGGGTGTAAAGCATGTTACTTATTAATGCGACTAGGCCTCGAAAGAGGTTGCCTACATACCCTTTTAAAGGAATCAGGTCAAACGTAGCCAACTTTCATTCAGCCCCAAAATTATTTGACTCAATAATTATATGACCTGATAATATTCGATCCAAATATGATCAGAATTCAAAATTAATCACCGTAAGCCTTACTATGTACACCGCAAACTCGAAATTAATCCGGATCCGAATTGAATCCGACCCAACCCCAAATTTGACATAATGTTCATTTAATTTGACATGCACAACATAATTTGATTTGAATCTGACTTAAGTACCCAAATTAATCGCACTAAATATGACTAACATATCTACTATTACACAACTTTATTTGCTACGGTCCACCCAAACACTAAACACTAAATACTAAGCACGTAACTATCCATACACAATACAAATGTCACGTTGAGAAACTTTATGAATTGAGTTTGGAGCATGGATTAGGAAAGCTTAACAATACGCGTGATGAAACAAAAGACTTTTCCTGACTACAGTGAAGTTTGCTTACTATTCTTTGGTCACTTCCCACTAAACACTGTAGCAATACGGACAAATGGCACCACAAAATCAAGAGAAGTTAGACGCGTGTATAGTTAGGCAGGTAGAGGGTGACGAATGTTGCAGGCCAAACAGAACACATACTCCCACTTCACTCTCTTCGGATATACGGAGTATTTAGGTAGTTATCTCATGCATTTTGGCTTTTCTAGAACTCCAACCTCCAAATGTTAACATCTGGGAATTGCTACTCTAACTCTCCACAGTCCACACGTTAATTATTACTCCGTATTCCATAACTTCCCAGAAATAGGTGTGCCGGTTAATTAATTAACTCCGTCTATCTATAGCTCTCGATTCGGGTGCTTCAGTCGAGTTTAGATCCGGTCATGTCAGTTTTGGATCATATTTAGGTCGGGTTATATTAAGTCAAGTCTTTATTGGGCCAAGTTCGGACTTAGCTCGAATTTAGGTTTACTAGTAAAATAATAATGAATTGCGGCTAATAATATACTGCGTAAAACCAAAAAAGCCGTATTTTAATAATAGAAATAGATAATATGCGGCAGGTTAGGGTTTACACCGCCGCTTTTTAATTAAGCTACAATTAATATGCAACGTTATTTCGTGAAACTGCCGCACTTCATTCCTCAACATCATTAATATGCGGCGTAATTTTATGGACCCGCCCCATATTAATCTTCCCTAACTAAAAAAACACCAGCACGCGTACATACCACCCACATTTCTTCAACCTTTAATTTGTATTCCTTCACTTGTTCGCGCCCTAGCCTTCACCGTATATCTTCCCTTAACTCACATTCCTAAATCTTTCCTTTGCCAACGCCACCATTCTAACCCACTCACCTACCGCCTCCTTCATTTGTGCCCTAGCCCTCACCGTCGAGAACACCCCAACGCTGTGCCCAAGCACTACTACCATCTCCTCCCATAACGTCGTCCCGTTCTTCAAGGTGGGTTTCCCATTTTGTTCTTCATTTTTTATATATTTTGATACTTGCTATTTTGTGAGTTTTGATTCATTAGTGCATAAGGTTCGTGGGTTTTGGGTTTTGTTTTTTTCTAAGGATAGTTGCTATTTATTTTGTTATATACGTATAAGAAGAGTTTCGTGGGTTTGTGTTTTGGGTTTTGGGTTTTATACGTACAAGAAGATTCGTGGGTTTTGGGTAGAGGGTTTAATATGTATAGGAAGATCCGTTTTTCTGAAATTAGTTTGAGTGATTATTTAGTGTTTTGCTCATGTTGTAGTGGAATATTCGGTCTAGTTTACTAGTTTAGGTAATTTACTAGTTGTATTAATCATAAGGTAGTTTACTATTGATAATGTAGATATAGAATAGAATGGTGGTTCACGGTGAATAAAATGAGTAAATGGTGGAGAGAATGAAAACCAAAATAATGGAATATCGATTGCTTTGTAGATTAAGTGATTGAAGAGGACACAAATTCTTCTGGTGTAAATGAAAATGTTAATTGCATTTGTAGGGTGGCTTAAGAGGTTATGCATAAATCAAAGGAAAAAGCCTCTACCTGTAATAATCTAACTTAATAGGATGAGGACTAAAACTAGTTTATGACTTTATGAATAAGAAATGGAAATGCCACTCAAACTTGGCAAAATGTGGCATTGAAGAGAATTTAAGGAGATCTAGAGATGCATAGCAAAACTGCAAAAGCAAAAAAAGAGATTCTAAGTGATAAATGAAGGTAGAACATGATTACATAGGAGGGATAAGATATCAATATATCATACTCTAGTAAATTGATTAATAATAAATATATCAAGCTAACCTATTTGCTAATCTTAATTGAATTATCATAATCTAAAGATTTACGCTATAATTTATGTTGTCTTGACCTTATATTATTGCTTTATATGGATTAACTTTGTTTGAAATGCACTTTTATACTTCTAATTGTGTAATTTGATTACATTTCTAATATACTTCAACTTTTATAGAGTAATTAGTAAGAAAGGAAGATAAAGTGAGATAAAAATGTATATTAGAAATGTTTAGGAATTAGGAATATAATGTACCACTAAAGTAGGTCAATTATAGTAGTTCAACAAATCTATATTATGTTGTGCTTATTTTGCTCTTTTATTTTACACACAGAGTTTGAATAAACTGAAATTTTCTTTCTTGCTCATATACCTTTTATGACAGCTCTCTTTGGTGATATTCTTGTTCTCTATAGCCTCGATCCTAGTAGTAGCCAAAGTCGTATTCTTTATCTAGGTATGGCATTATATACTCCTTAGCTTTGATGTAAAATTACTAAACTTATTATTAGAAATTCCTTAGGTAGCTAGATATAAAAGGGCATTGTGTGTTGGTTGTGGTTGTATTTAAATACATATAAATAGGTTTGAAAATCGATTTTCTAACATGGGAAATATTGGGTTTACAAAGGAAACTCTGCCAAATTTTTTGTAGAATTTGTAGTGATTTACAAAGCATTGAAAATAAATTATATTGCTAGAAGAATTTAGTAACTTAAACCATAGAGCGAGTGTTTGTGGGTCATCGTGGAGTTTGCTTAACCTTAGTTTCGGCAAGCTACTTGGGGACCCTTTTATACATATAACTATGTGTAACTTGAGTGTTGATTAGATTGTTATTTGATCTCTTTCATGTCAAATAGGGCATGACACAAATTATGGATCGTAATTGGATGTATGATAATCCTGCTTCGTTGGAGTTTATGAATGGAGTTTAGGAGTTTTGTAGACAAGCGTTGAAACACTAAAATAACATTGTGGATGATGAGGTATGTTGCCCTTGTGTTGATTGTGATAATGTGAATACAATTAGTAGTATAAGAGTGTTGAGGGACCATGAGATCCGGCGTGGGTTTAGGCATGTATGGGCATGTCATGGTGAGGTTCCTTCTCTAAATGACATAGCAGGGTCGTGTTCTAAAAAAATTGATATTCATCATGTTGAGTTAGAGCATCATGGCCAATTAGAATCTGATAACTGTGAAGATGTTTATGCTGAGAAGGAAGATGATGGGAAGGATGAATTTGAGGATAATGACCCTAATGATGAAGATTGAATAGATGAAATGCTTGAAGGGGTTAGGGATCAATTTGGTAGTCAATCTCGTACTTTTGAGTAATTGTGGGAGGCTACTGAGAAACCGTTGTATCTTGGATGTTCCAAATACACTAAGTTATCGGTCATATCAATGTTGTTTAACTTAAAAGTGAAATATGATTGGACTGATACAAGTTTAGGGGACATGTTTCCAAAGGATAATGATTTGCCTATATCCACCTACTATGCGAAGAAGCTAATGTGTCCCATGGTTTAGAGTATAAGAAGATTGATGCTTGTCCAAATGTTTACATATTGTATCAAAATGAGTATGCAGAGTTCATTCAATGTACTAGATGTGGGTAATCACATTACAAACTCCAAAATGGGGTAGAACTTGAAGTGGGGATTAAAGGTCCATCAACAAAGGTGTTATGGTACCTTCCCATTATACCGAGGTTCAAGCATTTTTTTCGATTAAGAGAGATGCAAAGAATTTGAGATGGCATGCAAAAAAGAGGAAGAAAGATGGGATGATTTGATATCCTGCTTATTCTCTCCAATGGAAAATAATTGATGAATCTTCCAATGCTTTTAGCAAGATAGGAACCTAAGACTTGGTCTTTACATGGATAGAATGAATTTTTTTGGGTACCTTAAGCATTCAACATGGCACATGGACAGTTTTGTTAGTGATATATAATTTTCCTCATTGGTTGTGCATGAAGCGTAAGTATGTTATGTTATTGCTTCTAATAGCAGGGCCCAAGAAACCTGGGAATGACATTGATGTTTATCTTGTTCCCCTTATTGAAGATTTGCAGTTGTTGTGGGATGAAGTTATATCTGTTTACAATGCATACATTGAAGAGACTTTTACACTCTGTGCCATATTATTTTGTACCATTAATGACTTTCTAGTGTATGAGAACTTGTTGGGGTATGAGGTGAAGGGAAATAAAGCCTGCCCGATTTGTGTGGATGATATAGACTCAACATACTTGCCACATTGTGGAAAAAATGTGTATCTCAAGCATTGGAAGTTCTTGAATAGGTTTTAACCTTATCGTAAGAGAAAGACCTCATTTGATAATAAAGTTGAGCAATGTAGAGCCCCTATACCATTGACTTGCAGTGAGGTTTATGACCTTGTGAAAGAAATGGATAATGTGTTCGGGAAAACTATAAAACCCATAAGTACTCAAGTGTTATGGAAGAAACAGTCACTCTTTTGGAAACTTGAGCATTTTAAGTATTTACCCATTAGACATTGTTTTGATGTTATGCATATAGAAAAGAATGTTTGTGATACCACCTTAGGGATGTTGTTGAATATACCTATTAAGACTAAGGATGGTCCCAATGTCAAGAGACATATGCAAGTAATGAATATTCAATCCAAGTTATGGCTTGAAGATAGAACGCCTAGTAATGGAAAAGGTAAATCCATATATCTTCCCCCGACTTATTACACTTTGTCCCAAGTAGAAAAAAGGATATTCTGTGAGTGTTTGTATGGGATCAAGGTTCCTAGTGGCTACTCATCAAATTTTAATAACTTTGTATCCATGAAAGATTTGAAATTAGTGGGTATGAACTCTCATGATTATCATGTTATGATGCAAGTGTTTCTACCCATTGCCATCCGCCATATTTTCCCCAAGCATGGTAGGGATTCTATCACTAGAGTTTGTTCTTTTTTCAATACAATATGTAGCAAGGAGCTTGATCCGTCATGTTTGGATGAGTTACAGGCTAATGTTGTTACGATCTTATGTCAATTAGAGATATATTTTCCACCTTTGTTCTTTGATATTATGGTACATCTAGTTGTTCATTTGGTTCGAGAATCAAGTTGTGTGGTCTAGTGTTTCTAAGATGGGCTTATCCTTTTGAGAAATACATGGATACTTTAAAAAAGAAGGTGAGAAACTTAGCACACCCTAAAAGCAGTATAATTCAAGGTATAACTACAGAGGAGATAAGTGAGTTTCTTAATTAGTGAGTTCTTATCTAAGGGGGAAGCAATTGCGTTATCAAAATCAAGGCATGAAGGGAGGTTTGAAGGGCATGTCACCATGGGTCCTAAAGAGGTCTTAATTCCATTGCCAAAAAAGAGACAACCTCATTTATTTATTTCGCACCATATCACAGAGGTTCATCCTTACTTAGAAAGGCGTATGAATGAATTGAAGGTGAATTACCCTTCTAAAGGTGAACGAGCATTGATGTAAGAACACAACAACACCTTTATTGATTGGTTTTATGAACAAGTTATGCATGAATTTTTAGAAATAGGCTATAACATTTGTGATACAATCAAGTGGTTAGCTTATGTCCCTCGGGCAACTGTTCAATCTTTTGAGGGGTATAATATCAATAAATATACCTTTTACACTAAACTTCGGGATAAGAAATCAAAGTCTATTCAAAATAGTTATGTTTTAATAGTGGCTTCTTCTCAAGAATATGCTAGCTCTAAATATAAAACACCAGTTGATGTGACCTTGTCTTACTATGGGATAATTATAGAGATATGGGAATTTGGATACTGTAGCTTTAATGTTCTCCTTTTTCAATGCAAGTGGGCAGTCGACGTGGTTCGGTGAAGAAAGATGAATCAAATTGGACTTTAGTCAACTTAAGTCAAATGCGTGATACAAAGGAACCGTTTATACTTACATCACAAGCTAAACAAGTATTATACATCAAAGAAATAAATGACCCTTGATGGGGTGTTATTGTCCTTAGTAAACAACATATCCTTGGAATTGGTGATGTCACTGATGAAGAAGACTATGATAAATTTGATGATCTCCCACCGTTCTCGATGCCATGTAATGATGACATGGATGGACCTGAAACGGAAACAAATTATATGAGAATGGATCACCATAATGGAGTTACTATAGATTAGTAGAACTCCTTTTTTAGGTATTATTTTATAGTTACGTTAATGTTTGATTTATTTTCCTTTTGGCCTTGATGTTGGACGATTCACTGATTCATTTTGCATTGTTTTCTTGTTCTTTGATACAGGTTGTCTTACATCATGGCTAGTGACGAAGATTTTAATGTTGATGAGGATGACGTTGAATACAATGTTCACCTCGAAACTAATCTAGGTGATCCAGATGACACAATTACTAAGTTAAAATCTTAGAGAAACGATAAAATGTTCGACGAACATGAGAGGATTGTTAAAGCAGCAGCAGGTTTAGGGGATGATGTACTCATGAACATTGTCATCCCCTCGTGTTTGGGTTCCGAGAGAGGGAGGGGGAAGGGTGGTGCTCGGGGCTTAGGTCGACCTATAGGTCCAACTAGGAGCCTTAGAGTGTCCGAGCCAATGCATTTAGAGTTTGATCATTTGCACCGGCCCATTGGATGGTGGCGTCTCAAGTACGGTCAATATATTTGCCTTCTTATTCGGAAGCTCAACATCAATTGGGATGGTCGAGAGTAATTGAGGGGCTTTGGCAGACCTTGTGGGTGAACACAATGGTACAAATTCCTAACTTAATCTTAATTATTTAAATATTTGTGTAAACTACCTTACACTAGTGGAAAAAATATAATATGCTCCGGCTTTTTGAAGGCTTTATGCTCCGGTTTTGACCCAAAGTAGATTTTACCAGAGCATATTACAAACGACTTTATGCTTCGGTTCCAACCGGAGTAGAAAGAAGACTTTATGCTCTGGTTCTTAGAAATTCGGAGCATATAATGCTATTATATGCTCCGATTTTCTAAGAACCCGAGCATAAAGTCTATTTTTTTGAAAAAAAAAATTGCAAATACTTATTATTGTTATTGGAAATATTATTCAATGCAAATATCAAAGCAAGCTCAAAGGTTTTGAATACTCTTTATACAAAAATCTGATGGACAAAAGACTATGTTTAACAAGTTTCTAGTTGATTTTGCAAAACATGCACCTGAAGAAAACCAAGGAATCGAAGATGGTTCGTATTCCAGATTTTATAACTTTGATATAATGATGGTTTACCTAATGTCAAATATCAAGGACAAAAATGCAATATGTTTCTACCACTGAAGAAATTGTCCATTAAGACGGAAACAAAAATTACAAAATGCGGAGTTATCTTCTTCATCAATCGGAGCAGCAGCACCAAAAGGTTTATGAACTTCAACCTTCTCTAAGTCAGAAGATGGTCTTCGTATTTTTCGCTTGAACAAGAAATATCCAACTATTGCTACAACCACAAGAATAGCCAAAGCAATTCCAACTATAGCACTAGCATTGATACCAGATTTTCCATCCCCAGAGTTCGAATTCTTAGAGGACTTATGATTTCTAGATTTGTAATGATTTGTCCGTGATCCAAGAGGAGCTGGGGGCGCAGGCCCTGAGTTCCATGAGTTACCATCTTTCCTGCAAGAAGCAAAAATACAGTATAAAGTGGGATTTAAAAAGTTCCAAATAATAAGAAAGACAGGAAAAACAGATAAGTTGTCCCTCTATTCTTACTGCAAATTAATGTTTTGTAACCCATCCACTTAAATGGTTATTGGCAACATTCCTACAAAAAAAAAGAAATAGATCATCAAGACTTTAATAGTAACAATTACACCTCTTGACCATTTTTGTGGACAAGAATACTCACAAATTCTGAAGGGATAGGTCTCCTAGGACATCAATTGGGCCAGTGAACTGCAAGTTCCTACACAAACGTAGAAATTTAACCAATTAATTTTTTTTAAATAACACATGTATAAAAATGTCCACTAGGGAGAGAATAAGAGAAATTGTAAAGGAACAACACTGACAAGGTTTTCAAATTGGTCAATGAACTCATTGTTGTTGGAAGGTTGCCTGTGAGAGCATTGTTTGAGAGATCCCTGAAAAAGAAAATGCTCCGTGAATTCGTAAACTCAATTGTTAAGCAAGATGATCGAGCTGCATATAGAAATAAGGAGTATTACTAAATATAAATAATCGATCTAAATTTTGAAAATATGGAAAGCTAACTGGAGGGTCTGAAACTAAATAGACTCTAAAAACTAATGGAACATGGATGTAAAAGGAGTTCATGGACAAGATTAAATAAGAATTCACAACATTAACTATCTTTAAAGCCTACTAGTTCTAATAAATTTAGCTATAATGCCCCTAAAAATTTATAGGTAACACAAAGATGGGGAAGGATTACTCACATTGTGGAGAGAAAAGAAAGCTGTGAAAAATCGACACCAGCTGTCCATTAAATTGATTCTGGCTAAGGTCTCTATTCTCATGCGCAGAAAGGAACCTTAGTTAAGGTCAGCGAACATAACATCAAGTATTATTAGCAGTCAAAGGGCAAGCTACTTATAGATGCTCCAACAGCTTCATAGTAGAAATAGAATAAGGTATTGCTCCATTGAAATTACAACCAGTACGGTTTTTGCAAACCAGAGATTAATATATCAGAGATTTCAATCAAACACTAGCCACAGCCAGGACATGTATAGCATTAGTTGACCTCCCCCCACCCTATCAAATACACTGAATAAAAAATAAAATTTCCTTTCTCGATATTAGAATTTTTGCCACATCCTTCATAATCATAAAATACTTAAAGGAGCTACTCAAGGTATCAACCAGAGAAAACAGTAGGAATACATAATCATGACAAAGGACTAAATGCACTTTATTTACCTAAGTCACCCAATTCTATGATAAGGTCACTGATTTCCATGCCTAAAAGTCTAATAGGTGTACCGGGGAGATCCTCCCTAGTAGTATCAGCTAGCTTTGCAAAAGAATTAGCAGCTCTTCCCATAGCCTTCAAGAGTGAGCGGACAAACATAGTCAGAGATTTCTGGTACGAAGCACTGTCTCCTGGTGCAATTGATGGTTTAAACCTTGAATGTCCATACTAACTAGGTGTCCACCAAGCCTCTCCTACAGTAACATATAACAACAAAGTCAATTATCATTCATAATGAATGTGCCCATAGTTATTTTATTAAAATATATTTCAAAGCAATACTACTGAAATGTGCAGATCAACTTAAATCCATAAGAAAATATACATAATTCTTTAACTTTCCCATACAAAGGACATTTAAAATCAGCAACTCACATACACCAACTTATTGTATATACCAAGGTATTAAGAAATTAATGAGAAACGTGTGCTCCAAAATGTCAAGCAATTTCAATCAACATGGTTGCATTGTTCGCTTGGATGGAGACTAAAATATGATGGAAGGTCCGACCATGAAGCATGAAGTTGCCTTCTTAAATGTCTTTGTTGGAGCCAATTATGTCACTTACTTAGAATCTAAAGACTCTGTCACACTACCCAACACCTCTTTATAATGTTATTGTATACAGATCGAGTATCTTGTAGTCTATACTTCCTACATTGTTTCATACATACAACATACATCATGTGTATTGTATGAAAAAGGACTTGGAACATGCGAGTAAATTTTTATCTTTAAATTACAGCTTGCTTGTAATTGGTTAGTAATTAAGTAGGTCTATTGTCCTAGTGTTAATTAGCATATTTCTGTTTTGTGGAGTTAGTAGTACCTTATACTTTGTAATCTGTAAAATTTAAATTTCGTTGAGATCCGTAGTTAATTTATTTTTCTATTTGAAAGTTCATGATATTTGCACCAGTTTTAATATCTATCACGATGTGTTGTTTAAGATTTTGTATTAATATTTAAGGCAGAAACTATGTCATCGATTTAGCCTAAGTGGGATTAGGCTAATGGCTAAACTACATAATGCTTTTAGAAAACTTTGGCATGACTATCATCTGCTACACTTGGGCTATACGAGCAGTAAATTTACATGGTACAATAAGAGGAAATTAACTCCCATCTTTGAGAAAATTGACAGGTAAATAATCTTCCATGATTAACCTCTAACCACAATAAGAATCCACTAGCTAATGAAAAGGGATAGGAATAGCTCCTTCCATCTATTTATCATATTTATAAGAAAGTCTTAACAAAATTAATAATATTAACAATTACTCCAAAAACGAATTTATAGATGACAGTATGACACTAACATTGGAAACACTTTCCTAAACTTGTACGATACTTTGTTCAAATAAGAAATAAAGCAACTCAGAATCAGAAGCAAATGAGTTTTCTAATGCAAAACAAGCTCATTGTTTATACTCTATTAATAGTTATTTTCTAGATTAAGCATCAACCAAGATTATGAAATGCAAGTTCATATCAACCATTACAATGTATATTTTCTGCTTGCTTTGTTCATCTGTTATTCAACATCTAAGCTTAAAGGACAACATCGGTTATGGGTAAAAATTACAAAATACAATTTTTTGAAGTACAAAATATGAATCATGAATGCATTGTTAAGAACTTAAAAGTACTATTTCCAAATGTATGAGTTTCGGGCCTTATTTGATTCCCAAATTCAACGGGATACATGAGTAACTGGAATTCAAATTTGCAATAAAAAGAAAACTAATAAAAAAACATAAACTATAAATCTCAACAACAATAAGAGTGGTGGGAATAAAATCAAAGCCCACAAACAAGCATGAGGATACTTTCAAATCGAACACCTGAATAGTTTAATAAACGATTCTAAAATAACAACTACATAATGAACAATTTAAGGCAATTGGGGGAATACTAAAACAAATTAAAGAGAGAAAATTGAACCTACCTTTAGTTAATTTGTTGTTCGAATTTCCTGATGCTCTTGAAATTACGTGGTTTGAATTTGCGTTGCCCCAATTCCCAGAAAATAATTTGTAATTCGTGGTTTAATGCTCTTGTAATTCTTTTTTGTAATTTTTAGAAGCAATTTGATGTGTTGAATGAGAGTTTAAAAGGTCGACTGGTGTAAGGGAATTCGAATGGAGCGAGGTGCTCCTGGTTGAAGGGCAAAGGAGGCGGTTTGATTTTTTATGCAATAGGAATCAAGAAGGAGCGCATATGCTCCAGTTTATTAAGAACCGAAGCTTTAAGTTATCATATGCTCCGGTTCTTAATAAAACGGAGCATAAAGCCTAATATTACACCCAAAAAAATTATATAGAAAATAATCCATTTATATATACTCCGGTTTTATGAAAAACCGGAGCAAATAAGCTATAGTTTATGTTGTTTTTTGCACTAGTGTTACTAAATGAAACTAACCCAATTTCTCTATTTCAGGCTTTGTTTCACATTCTAGACATCCCCTAGCTGAAGAAGTTGTTTCTTTCTATAGTTGCCGATAGATTTGGGGACTTCAAATTAAATTTGGTGACTATTTGGATTACCAAGACAAGAAAGGTATCCAAAAAAAAGCTAACAAGGTTCCCTATGAAATCTGGAAACATATTAAGGAAGGAAATTGGGCAGCCTTTGTCTAGAACAAGACGTCTAAAGCTGCAGTTGTAAGTTAAATACTTTTATGTATTTAGTTTTAAAAAATGGTTTCTAAGGCACATACTTTTATGTTAAGTTAAATACCTTTATGTTGTGGACATGCCAAACGTGAGAAGGCGAGTAAGAGTGCCAAGATGAACATTCTTCCCCATTACCTTGGACAGTCAAGCTACAACAATGTAAGACAACAATGGATAGCAGAGGATTTCCATCTCTCTTGTGTAGGACCTTCTTCTATAGAATCAAGCACCACGCAAATAAGGCGTGGGGATGATTGATTTTGTTCAAGGCACAAGAAGGAAAAGAAAACTAGGGAGAGAGCCTTTCTAAATGAAGAGACACAGGCCGTGGCTAAAAAAACGTAAGAATTCTATTTACAAATCAATAAAGTTCCCAATTTTTATAATATCTGACATTCATTTCTAATCTTTTACTTTTTTTTCCGATTGGAGTTTCGACATAAGCAAATTCAAGGGGAATTTGTTCTCATGAGAGCCCAAGATGCATTAGTTATAGCCAATGGAAAGCCAGGTCACCTTGGACGCTGCATTGGACTAGGAAGGGCCAATATTGGGTACATACTAGTTTTTGGACCTCCTCCATAGAGATCAAGCCAACCAAGTCAAAACGGAGCTCAATGGAAGATCGGGATACTTTGAAGGCTTAACTTCGAGAAGAACTTAGACAAGAGTTTGATTCCACCATAAAGGATTAGATATTCTCCATACTCTAAGTCATTGGTGTGAGCGCCGAGCAGGCACCCCATAGTGCACAGGTGTCTACTCCCCAGCTAGAGTTGTGTTAAATGATCTTTTTAAATTTTTTTGTTAAATAACTAATGTTTTTATTACAAATGAACTATAATATTGACATATTATATTGAATATTTAGGGTCCTACCAGCTGTTATCTACTCCTAAAAGATCCAAGTATGGGAACAATTTACGATGCAGCATGTGGTGTTGTATACCTAGGTCATTCAGTCAGCAGTTTACCCGAACTCACCAAGAAACGAGGCTTGAAGGACATGAAGTGGTGAAGGTTGAGACTTTTCCTGACTTCTTCTCAATTCCAAAGTGCAATTTAGAGACATTGAATAACAAAATTGGTACTTTTTTGCAATAGCCTCTACATTTGACCAAGTTCATAAGTGAGGTAGAAATTAAAGTATAATCAAATTTTATCTATAATTATATTTTGGTGTGATCAAAGTCGTGCAATTTGTGCCTTTTTAGGTGACTCCACAAGCTAAGAAGATGAAGGTGATGTAAGGTGATGAGGTTATTAGGAGCAATGAACCAGCGTCAAAGAAGTCAGTGGCTTGACAAAGCTGACATCACCCAATTCTTACAAGGAGCTCAATTGAACATTTCTATTATTCAATGCTTCATGAGGTATATACAATTATAATATAGGTTAACTTATGTCGTACAACTAATAATTTCTAAACCATTTCGATAATGCTTTTTATGATTATGTAGGGCACTCCAAGATGATTGTGTGTTATGCGATTTACTCTCATTAGTCAGTTGGTTGTGTCCTAAGGCTACTTCGGATGCAAGAATCGATGGCAATATCAAGGAGGTAAAGATGTACGTTCATTTTGCGTTCATGAAAGCCTTACAAGCTAGGTTGAAGTTCATTTTTGCCCCTATTTTTTAATGGTACTCTTGAATCTAATGTGATTTTTACGTATATGATTGATGGCTAGCTATTAGTTCCAACATGGTTTGGATCATTACATGTGAAATCAGCCAATGATTTTTCTTTCCTTAACACAATTGTTCAAAATGCTATTTGGGACAAATTGTATTACGATTTAACAAATGTACAGTTCACGTATAACGTGATAAAGGCCATTACATAGAAAAGGTGACAATTATACTAATAATATGTCAAAGTTGGCGTCTTTACGTAATTCGAAAGGGAATCATATTGCTATCCTTAATTTATAGGTTCAACTTATATTTGAAGTGGTTTGTGGGATAGGGAAAAACTTAGAATAGTCAAAATTTAACCTGATCCGAATTATCGACCCAAATCTACAATGATTTGAACTCGATCTATATCCGTTTTATATGTGAAATTGGTAACCTATAACCCGACCCACCCGACTTGATATTAACCGATAACAGACTTTATATGATATTATTTGACCCGAACTTAATCCTGTACCTAACCCGATATTAACTGATAACCGATTTGAACCAACTTGACAATGAAGCAAACCCAAAATAACACCCAAACTGATTAAAACCAAAATAGATTATAACCCGAGATAACCTGTTATAGACCCGACCTATTGTGACCCATGACCTATTTATTTTGATTTGTTGTTGATCCGACCTGTTATTTACAAAAGTCGTAATAACCTATAACATGATTTTATCCAGGTCATAACCTACACTTGCTTGAAATCAGAAGTCACGGTAACCTAAATTTTACCCGATCTAAATTTGATTTAAACAAGTTTAACTAATTAAAATTAGACTGAAAACTTATTTTATTTACAATCCTAAAAATAAGAAAAACTAAATCAATACTATTAATTTAGTACAACTGTATTCATAATGATATGTTCCATTCTTTACCTGTATCTGCATTTTGAGTTCAAAAGCGCTTGGACAACCAACCTACTTTCATTTTGGTAACAAATAAACTTTTAAGACACCAACTACATGAGAGGGTTGGATCAATGGTGTAGACAATAGTAACAAAGATAAGGATGTGAAACTGGTAACAACGGAAGGAGGAGGAAGATGTTGAGCAAATTAGGAGGCTCCTTATGATGGCGAACACAAAGAACTAAAAATTATAAATCTAAGATTTGAGAAAAGAAACCAATTCAGACGACTGCAATTTACAAATTAAATCAAAAAATCAAACAGCCAAGCAACAAAACCAACACCCTTAATTAATACACAAGTGAATTACAAAAGGATAATTCTCAATGGTAACCCTGTGCTTTTACGTTTTATACATGATCGACTTGAAAAAAAACATTCTCAATGGTAACCCTATACTCTTTATTATTTTTGTTCGTGGCCTTAACGACACATATTTTTGAAATTTCTTTATATTTTTTAACCATGTTAAGGCTTTGCCTTTTTTCCTCTTCATTTCCCTTGCACCAACTAAAACACACTCATCCCTGATTTCACAGGACCCACTAAGACTCTAACAACCTTATCAGTACCGCCAAACTCTAATTTGGGCACTAAAGTATCATAGTCTTGAGCCTTCTACCTCCAAATACCCTTCTTATCGTAAGAATGGACAAACATTTTGCCAGATTGAACACGACCTAGTTGTTTTTTCGAAGGGTTAGGAGAAACAGTGTTCAATGGCTTCTTCGACACACAATTCTCAAAAGTTTCTTGGCACTCAAATGCCATAAAATAATATTCCAAATCCTCAAACTACAGTACAACCCAACTTTGTCCAACTAACCAACAATCCTTAAACCCACTTTCAATTAAATTTTGGAGAGGGTAAAAACTAATGAAACCCTAGAATTTGTATCCTAGATAGCAATTACAAAAAAACCCTAAAATTAATCGGAAAAGTTAGGAGTACTCAAATTTGGGGATTTGGGGGCAAGTGTTGAAAGGGCGAAACCAAGTGTCCCAAAAAATAAGGGAGATTGTAAAGAGGATTACCTTACAATAAAGGGATAGCAGTAGCGGAGATAGAGTGGAAGTTTGAAACGTAGAGAAATAGACGAATGTGGGTGAGGAGAGAGATTGAGAGGGACAAGGGTTCCAATCAAGGATCTAGTTGATTGATGTTAATGATGATTATTGATTAGCCAATCAAAACTGTAAACAAAAATAATAAAGAGTATAGGGTAACCATTGAGAATGGTTTTTTTCGAGTCAACCACATATAAAACATAAAAGCACATGGTTACCATTGAGAATCACCCATTACAAAATTCAAACAAAAAATTTTATGTTGTCCTCACCAATTGAGTCATGTGAGAGGAATTCTGATGAAGATGAACAATGAACATGAACTTATTCAATTATATAGTGTAAGTAGTTGCTGGAGTAACTAATTTTTTGTGGAAAATTTTTTAGCGGAATCTTTGTCAACATATTTGGGGTTGTTGTGCGAAGTGAATGAGTTGAAGCCATTAAATTGTTGATGTATTGATTGTTGAATGGGGAGGTAGTTGTTTAATGGGAGAGGACAACTCTTAGTTTAAGGTTTTGGGTGGAAATTAACGTTCTAGCATTTTAGGCTTTCTAGCAGTAAATGAATTCAGTTAAACGATCGTGCTTTAGAGCTTTACAACTTTGCTTTAGTGCTTTTACTTTCGAAGTTTGCATGTTTGTTAATTTATTTTATAATTATTATTTTACCTTTGGGGAAATAGGGCCGTAGGGCTAAACTTATATTAGTTAGATATATATAGGTTTTGTCATTTTGATAATTTTGTGTGGAACCCTTATTTTAGATAATTTCTACAATATAAATATATAACTATTAAGTATAATTAACTTTCTAATTTTTTTTGCATTAGATTCTTAAAACAATAAGACACAATATAAGATAAGTATAGTTTCCATTTTTAGAACATCGATAATAGAATTATGATATTTTTGTAATACTCTGGTAATTCTCCCTTTCCAAAAGACAAAACCTTGAGAGAACTATTGATGTGCTACCGCCACGTGTTCAAACGTTAAGACTTTAAATCAAAATTTCGCAGCAAAAAACATTAAACATTCAAATAAAACTTTAAAATGTCAAACTCAAATAAACATATGATTCAAAACCATTATGGCTCTTATTAAAATATCTGAAATATCCATCAAATAAAATTCAAATCCGTTTCTAAAATTTTAGAAAATGTGAAGTCAAACAACGCACGACAAAATATACTACTCTTTACTCATCCCAATAATGCATACAAATCTCTGCAATATCTGTCAGAAATCTGATCTCCAAAATTACAAGTGTATATATTGGTTCATTATACGACCATTGAAAAGCAAAGGCCATGACCAAAAAATCACACACAAAGCACGTAATCAGCGAAGCTGAGTACATAGAGGTTACGAAAACAAAATGAAATGTGATGACTTCATAACAATAAATGCAGTACATCAAATAACATAATTTTTTTACTTAAATTAACTCATAATTTATTCAATCAATAAATTGGATTAAGCAATAGATAATGTTTTCTCCCCATGTCGCAATCAGGAACATCAAAATAAATATATTAACCCCATGTTCTCTCGTTAGAGGGCATCAAAAACAATATAAATCTAATGGCAACGACCGTGATTCTGTTAGCATGATTACATGAGATCTCTGCTAACCCAATTTAAGTTTAAAAGTTTATAAAAGACACGCATATATTACACGACCTCCAAGAAAAGCCACAGATAATACCCTGTGAAGCCCCAACTCCTAATTGTCAACACTCTAGAAATGCATTAGTCTAGAGTTTTATTGTTAATCCTTCTTTCACTTTACATGATTTACAGTTTAACATTTGGGTTCCAATTCATTAAAGGACACACATGAAACACTTCACAATTACACAATCAACCTCTTTTATATTGTAATTTTAACCCTTTGATTTAATTTACTTCTTAAATTTTTAGCCTGTTGAATAAAGTCAACTAACCTCGTCATTAAAATTTGAAAATCACCTTTACTCAATTCATACCATTAGTAATGATGGAGTAATAATAAACAACCTTATGGATTAATTAGCAAATTAATTCCACTTGAATCAATCAAGATTCCTAAACCATACTTAATCCTTTCCTGATTAATATTAATAGATCATAATTCATTACTCACCAACAAACCAAATCATGCTTTTAAAATAAAGTACCAAATAATCTCACCCAAAAGGTTCCCTAAATTGTACTAAGTTTTCATGTTACCCTAGATCATGCTCCTAAAAAGCAAGGTTTTCATAACTTGTACGTACCTTGAATAAAATAATCGAGTTGCCCCTTTCACAACTATGAATCGTGTTTAGGGATTATTTAGTATCATGTTTGGGGAACATTTTGAGTGAGATTATTTGTTTTTTTTTTTATTTTAGAAGTATGATTTGTATTATTGGTGGGTTATGAATTATGATTTGTAAATACTAATCAGGAAAGGATTAAGTATGGTTGAAGAATCTTGATTGGTTCAAGTGGAATTAATTTGTTAATTAATCCATGAGGTTGTTTATTATTACTCCTTTATTACTAATGGTATGAATTGAGTATAGGTGGTTTTCATGTCTAAATGGCAAGGTTAGTTGACTTTATTCAACAGGTTAAAAATTTAAGAAGGAAATCAAAGGGTTAAAATTACAATATAAAAGAGGTTGGTTGTGTAATTGTGATGTGTTTCATGTGTGTCCTTCAATGAATTGGAACCCAAATGTTAAGCTATAAATCACGTAAAGTGAAAGAAGAATAAGCAATAAAACTTTGGTGTAGTGCACATCTAGAGTATTGCTTGGACCATGATATTAGAAGCAATAACATAACATACTTATGCTTCATGCACAACCAAGGAGGCAAATTATATATCACCAACAAAACTGGGCATGTGCTTTATCGACTGATTAAGGTACCAAAAGGATTTATTCCATCTGTGTAGAGATCAAGTCTAGGTTCATGTCTTCCCAGACAAAAGTCTTGAAAGATTCATTAATTTTTTTCCACTATGGAGAATCAGTAGGATGTTGAATCATCCCATCTTTCTTCCTCTTTTCTGCATATCATCTCAAATTCTTTGCATTTCTCTTAATTGAAAACAAACGCTTGAACCTCAATATTATGGGAAGGTACTATAACAACTTTGTCGAGGAACCTTTAATCCCCACTTTTGGTTCTACCCCATGTGGGAGTTTGTAACGTAAGTGCCCACATCTAGGACATTGAATGAAGTCTGCATACTCATTTCGATAAAATATACAATCATTTGGACATACATTAATCTTCTTATATTCTAAACCCAAGGGACACATTAGCTTCTTCGCATAGTACATGGACATAGGAAAATCATTTCTCTCTGGAAATATGTCTACTAATACTTTCAACAAGGTTGTGAAACTTATAACATTCCAATCATATTTCACTTTTAAGTTAAAAAACAATGATATGGCAAGCAACTTGGTGTATTTGGTATATCCAAGATACAACGATTTCTCTACAGCCTCCCATAAACGCTCAAAAGTACGAAATTGACTGCCAAATTGATCTTGAACCCCTTCAAGCATTTCATCTATTTAATCTTCATCATCGGGGTCATTATCCTTCAAATCATTCCCTCCATCAACTTTATTGTGGACATCAACTTCTTCCCCGTCATCAGATTCTAAGTGGCCATGATGTTCTTTAGCTCACCATGATGACTGGGAATTTTGTTAGAACATGACCCCATATCATTAGAAGAAGGAACCTTACCGTGCCATACCCAAACTTGGTATTTTTGCCTAAACCCACAACGGATCACATGGTCCCTCAACTTTCTTATACTACTAATTGTATGCACATTGTCATAATCAACACAAGGGAAACACAACTCATCATCTCCTATGTTATTTTGGTGTTTCAACGCTTGTCTATAAAACTCCTCAACTCCATTTATAAACTCTAACAAAGCACGATTAAGATACATCCAATTTCTATCCATAATTTGAGTCATGCCCTATTCGACATGTAAGAGAAATAACAATCAAATCAACCCTCAGTTTATGCATGGTTATATGCACCTAAAGGGTCCTCAAGTAGCTTGCTAAAAATAAGCTTAAGCAAACTTTGATCCACAATGACCCCCACAAACACCCCATGGTTTTAGTTACTAAATTCTTCTAGCGATTTATGTTCTATGCTTTATAAATTACTACAAATTATACAGAAAATTTGGAAGAGCTTCCTTTGTAAACCCAACATTTTCCATCTTTGGCAATTGGCTTTCAAACCTATGTATATGCATTTAAATACATCCATAACCAACTTATAATGTCATTTTACATCTAGATAACCTAAGGAATTTCTAATAATAAGTTTAGTAATTTTACATCAAAGAGAGTAGACAATGTCATATCTAGATAGAGACTGCGACTTCTATGATTGAGGCTTCAGAAAATGAGAGTATCGCCAAAGAGTGCTGCCATGAAAGGTATACAAGCAAGAAAGAGCAAATTTCAGTCTGATTGAACTCCGTGTAAAAAATAAAAGAGAAAATTAAGTAGAGCTTAATATAGATTAATGCTTCAGTTTATATAGTATTAGACTACTATCATCCAATGCATTTTCAAATGTAGACTAGAATAGAGAAATTGGGGACAAAGCGGCCTAGCTATGAATCTTTGATCAGTCAAATACTTGATACTTTAAGATACAGACAAAAAATAGCGCCCTGCCCTTTCATAAGTTTCTAATCAACTTATTGAGTTATGTATTTCTAATTTAATCCTTTGTTGAACTTATTTGAGTAATCTAAGGAGGCCAAAGCCTAATTACTAAATTTTTTGGTGTAGTTAACACTACTTGCTAATTCCAAAGGTTAAAAATATATGTTCTTTAAATTTGTCGTCACAAATTTTATTCAATTCGATATGTCTTTTTTCTCCTAAGGTTTGAAAATTTTAGATATGATTCACAATTATTTGGAATAAGATAAATGGTTGTTTAGAAGCATACACAACAAACTTTGATGGAATTACTAGTGTTGGTATTTTGTAAGAGTAGTCTAACACTATCCGTTAGCATTTAAACACTCTTCTATTGTTGAAACTAATTTTAAAGAGTATGAACTTTTAGTTTATAACTGATGATCATCGAGAAAATGAGCTGAATATAGATAAGATGATAAAGAAATAGGAATATCCCAAAGCTAGCAGGTGAGGAAAAGGCGAATAACATTAGCAATAAGCATTACAAATATTTTGTCAAAATTTGACTAGGAGGTTACATGTTTTTATCCAACACTTACTATTCAGACTTTACCCAAATATCCAATGAGAAAAATGCCATACCCGTGAACATTACGTTATATGTTTTATCAATGGAGATATGTGAATCGCTATTCAGACTACTTGTAAATTACGATGACCAAAACCCAAAACCCACAAATTATAAGTCTCGAATTAATGAATGAACGAAACCCAAAACCCACAAAAATCACTAATATGCTCATCCAATGAATAAACAAATGAATCAAAACCCAAAACCCACAAAAATTACTAATATGCTCAACGAAAGCACGACACGGAGACGATGAGGGGGAGGAGATGGCTTCTAGTGCACGTAGACAGTGCGGGGGATAGGAGACGCCGATTGGGTAACGTTGGTGGCAAGAACACGAAAAATGTGGGGTGGCATAAATTACATTGGTGGCACAAATGTGGGGCGGCTGGGTTACAATGTGGGAATTTAGGGCAAGAATACAAAGAGATGAAGAAGGTGACTGATGAAAAAATGCGAAACAGGTAACTGAAGAAATGAAGGGAAAGGCCTGCGTTTTAAAAAAAATTAGGGTAGAATAAAATGCGGCGGCTCAAGCCTAAACTTGCCGCTTATGAATCTGGGCTTGAATTAAAATGTGACGAGTCTAGCCATAACCCGCCGCATATTATTAACATATGTAATTAAAATGTGGCTTTTTTGGTTTTACGCTGCAAATCCATAGCCATAATTGATTATTATATTACTAGTGAATCTAATCCATGTGATGAGAATATTAAGTAAAGAAAATAAGTAACCTAAAATTTAATCAAGGGCCATGTCACCAACAAATATTGATGGCAATCCAAAGAAAATTACTTTGTATCATGTGGTGTTAATGAAACAATAGAACAATGAAAAGAGGTTAGCATATGGTTTTCAAAGAGAGTAAAACAAAACTTTCCACTTATTATTATTGAATGCTACATAAATTTTTTGGTGTCATAAGAAAATAAAATAATAAGAAAATTAATAAGTTAATTTTAGAAAATCACATGTTCAATTGAATAAGTTGTATTTTTCATATATACGTATAGGGCGTGTTCGACAGTAACTTTTAAAATAACTTTGACTATATTCTAAGGTAATGTTTCAAAAAGTTTGATAAAACTACCTCATACGGGACAAAAAAAATACCAAATTTAGCCTACCCTTGACTTAATTCTACTAATTAACCAACTATTTATGTCAAACACTTGTATCAAACAATTAATTTAAAGATTGCATAAGAGTACATCAAGTGATCAAATAAGTCACATACTCACAATTAATAACTTACTCTACATAAAACAATCGTCCACTACCCAAAATAATTATTTTCGTGGAACATACTTACAACTTAGCTCCCAATCATAACAATCAACAATTTTCTTTTATACTAATTACATTGACAACTCGTAAAAATAAAAAATTGATGTCCAAAAATTACCTAAAAAATATTAAAAAAAAAAATATAATCAGAAAAACATTGATAAACGTTGCTGGCTTGTAGCTGAAACCAGAAAAACATTATGTAATACTCAATCACCAGTTCACCACCACCTCCAGCATTCATTCTCATGACGATCCATCCTTCATGATTCCCAATTATCTCTCTCCTCTTCGGTCATTCAATTTTCTAATCCCTAATTTTCCCCCTATTTTTATTTCTCGGACTCGATTCCTATCTCAATCAATTGATCATCAAATTCGCGCCTTTTGTTCCTCAATTCACTGATTTTTAGTGGAGTTGCATTATTCTGTCAATGCAATGGTGGTCTGCAAATGCCGCAAAGTGAGTTATCTTATTCGTTAATTCCAAGTTTTCCCCAATTTTTTCCTCATTTTTGCGTGATCGAATGCTTGATTTATAGCTCTGATTGTTGAATTGGATGGTCTCACTGTTTTTAGATCTGTGTTGAGTGATTCAGTTTGAAAATGGGATCCATATGGGTTTTGAAGATGAATGTTGTTTACCTACAATCAGTAGGTTATTGATAAATTTTATTTGATTGGAATTTGATATGATTTGATGTATCCTACCTTGGCCTATGTGTCTCGGACTTCGCTAGAAGTGTCTGACTCGGGTATGTGTCCAAGTGTCATCGTTTCTTGAAGTTTTCTGAGGGATATTGGTTTAAATGAAGTGTCTAGGTGTAATGCCCATGCCCCAATGCCCAGCAACGGGTGGACATTGCACCCGTTTACCATGAGCATGGTACACTTGCTCCAAAAAATGTACATTATGTGGTATACCCGGGTGCACCTTCTAATTTGCGAATGCCAAGTATCCGAAATGGGCACCCGAGAAAAATTGAAGAGTTGGAATAACATAGACCTTGACTTTGACATGGAAATGATTGATTAGTACTCCGTGTATGGTGTGCCACTGTGCATGATGTTTAGCTTGACATCGGGTTTTAAGGAGTGTTTGAATGCGTTTCGTTTGTTAGGTGGGGTCAAAAACTCTTTTTTGGATTTTGCTGAGTGTTGATTACTTGATATTATTGTTGCTCTTTCATGGGATATGATATTAGGCTGTCAGCTTGGTTTGTTTAATTGCTGTGTTAATAATGAATTATAACGCTGACTAAGTTTTTTTTTTTTGATTTCAGGCGACTAAATTATACTGTTTTGTGCATAAGGTTCCTGTCTGTGGAGAATGCATATGCTTCCCTGAACACCGTATTTGTGTGGTAATTATTTCACATTTATGCGTATTTGATGTGTTTATTTTCTCCATGTGGCCGTTTCTTGAGTTTGTGTACGAATACTACATCATTTGTATTATTCCCTAGACTCAGAATATGTGTTTTAATTATTTCACATTTAAGGCTTATACTTACACCATTTATATGATGTGTTTTGTTTTACCCTTTGATCCTTTTACTTTAGTTTGCTTATCATTACGTCATGGTCTTCTTCTATCCTTGCATAGGAATTGTGTACAGCCTCGTACTGTCTTGATGTTTTGAGGATAACTTTGAACCTTATTGCTCTGGAAGATTCCTTGGGCTTTAGTTTATCAGATGCAGGTAACATAGAATGTATGGAGGAATATACTACTGGAAGATTCCAAAAGATTCCAAAAGATTGATTTTCTTTGAGAAATTCCCAGTTGAACATTCACATTCTAGTCTTTTGCTAATGCTGCTAAATGTGAATGACAGCATAGTGTGGGACAAAGCAAACAGTGATTGATTTTTTGTCAATTGTGCATCGTTTGTGAAATTTGGTTTTGATCCTTAGTCCAGTAGTATAAAGGGTCCTAGTCAAAATTAGACCATGGTTGTTTCAAATTTTGATATGGAATATTGATATTTATTGTAAGTTTTCTTGAAATAATGATGGACTGATGGGTTTCATTTTAATCTTTTCCTGATGTTGAGAGTTCATTTTTACAATTGAAGCTGTAGTTTTACGTAGAAGTAGGGAGGAATATATGTTATCTTACAGCGAGTAAAATTGGGAATGGACTTTTACACATTATCTATATAGAGTCCTTTTTAGGAATTTTTTCGTGGATTGGTTCATGAAGTTTGTACCTCCCTAGGATGTTATTCTGAGGGTGTATCTCTTTTCCTCTAGTTTGACCACTTCTTTTCAAGTTATTTCTACAGAGTTAGAGGCTCATGGAATTTAACTGCCTCTGTGTTTGTTTTTCCCTCTTGTATTCCGTAGAAAACATTCTGTTGACAATTTCATTTCCCATGCATAGAAAACCTGAGATAATCCCTTTTTGTTGTGTCTTGTGAACCTAGAGGCAGACCCAGAATCTTATATTGTACAAAATGAAAATCTTGATGGAAATTCCACCTCCCTTTTACAAAATTAAGCTTTTTGCAACCTCTTGTTCTACCCTTTGTGGCGGATTCGTCCTGAATCTGTTTAATTCAACTTATCTATTTGCTTCAAATTTATATTTCTTTTTAGGTGCACTTCAAATTTTTGTTATCATTTGACTACTAATTCTTTTAAACAGAAGCTTGAATCCCTTTTCAGAAAACTGTTATTTTTATGTCAAATTTATTTTTAATCATTTATTTTAATACGGAATTCTCCTTTATTTTTCAAGAAAAACTATTTGAAGGATTTCCTTCCGAAAGCAAATACTCTTGTCTTCTTGTTTATTTTTGTCAATTTACTGGTACAAATTGAATGATGGCAACCAATAGAACTAAAGAAGCGGGGTCAAAGTGGGGTGCTATAATTGACTTATGGGTATTGATTGAAAAGGGTAAAAACTCTGGCTTTAAATATTTATACCAATACAAAGACAAAACGGAACACCTTGCTTGACATGAGCAGAAGGGGAATTGGATGTAGTAGTAAGTTAAAGGAAGAATAAGGGGAAGAGTTTAAAATATTCTGAAGAAACAAAGAAGAAAACTAGTTGAAAGTACTTAACATGAGTTGAACCTGTATCTGGCTTGCACTGTACAATCATAACTCATGAGGCAAAAACATCAAAACATTTTTCATAATTTCCATTATCCATCAGAATCTATGAAGAATGTTAGTGTAGGCAAGTGCATACCCTTATATTGTTTTAGATACTTCCTTGTTTGCTTTATTATCCCCTAATAACATATAAAAATTTGCTCTAGTTTTGGTTAGTTTCATATATCATACTCTATATAGTTCTACAGTTGAACTGGCATTGTAGTATAATCCATGAGGTGAAAACATAATTAGTTGAGGTTTAGTGTCAATGATCACCAAAATCTTAGTTAACTGTTACTGCTTTCATTATGTAGTTGTTATCATGGCAGGATAACAATGCCCAGGCAGGATTCTTTCAAGTTGATAATAATGCACAGGATACTTGGAGTTTAGGTTTTTTGTAAATGGTATGTAATTCAACTGTAAAGAGATGATGGGATGGTCTTTTTTATTAAACAAAAAATATATTATATTAGAATGTCAGACCCGTCCTCATGAAGATTAAGACTTGTAGGACACTTGAGCGGAATCCTCTTATCTTGTCCGTATTATAGTTTTGTGACTGTGATTTGTATGTATATCTTCCCAGTTGTGACTGTCACCTTAGAGAAGATCAAAAGAGTTTGTCAATGGATGTATTGTCAACTGCTACAGTGTTTTCAGTGCTGCAAACTTGTAATATGTAGAAGTCGTAACAATAATATAACAGTGGTAATGTAGTACATATGTGAATATGTTTTTTATAACACTTTGTATTTCATACATCTGCAATTGTTAAGGATGCTGATCATTGTCTGGCAAATTATCATTCGACTTTGCAACAGGACTAATTTGCTGCTTACTACCAAAGTGTTTTAATTACATTGTGATTTTATACAATCTATTTTCAGTCCATGCTTTCTGTGACATTTTTTGACTCTGTTGTGCGTGTCTACTTTATGTAGGTCCTCACGTACTCAGAGTGGGTGATTGATGGAGAGTTTGATTGGCCTCCTGATTGCCGTAAATGCAATGCTGTACTTGAGGAAGGAGCAGATACTCAAACTACTCGCCTTGGCTGCTTGCGTATGTTGTTTATGACATATCTGTTTATATGCATAATTAGTTTATGTATTATAGATTTCTAGTTAGATGCTAACATGAATTGTATGATCTGATTTGTTCAGATGTCATACATACAAATTGCTTGACTTCACACATAAAAACTTTTCCTCCCGACACCGCTCCTGCTGGATATGTCTGCCCTGCTTGTTCAACTTCAGTGAGTCTTGTTTGTTATATTGCTCTTTATGCCCATATGTTCTTTTATGATGTATTTGATTGAAGAAGGCCAAATACGAGTGTGGAAGCTTAACTTTGAAAGAGTTCTCCGAAGGCCCTGCCACCCAAAGCAGATTTAAAGGATCGAATTGCTTTAGTTGCTTAAAGAACTTAAGCACCTGCAGCTTAAAATAAAACTGATTGTTATGAAAGTTAAAGGTATAACCACCACCTTCAAGAAGGAAACATGTTTGTATGTAAACAAACTCAGAAGTTTTATTGCTTAAATCTTTCTTGCCTCGAATTGTGACAACTCTAGCCTATATATAGGCTACAACCTGACCTTAAGCTTTTAAATCCTTACCAAACTCTAAAAACAAAGTTAAGACTCCTATTTGCTTAAAATATGTAAAACTTATCCTAAGTAGGATAGTAAAACCATGTAAGCCAAAAATCTAGGAAAGCAAATCCTATTTTGAATAGGATTGTTAAAGATATGAGGAATCATTGAAAGATAAGGATTCAACTGAGTTGCTTAGCCTTCACGTCCAAGTTTCCCTTCACGCACCTTCTTTTGCTTGCATCTCAAGGTTAGTAAGCTTACATACTACCACCACCTTTGTAGGAAAACCAAACAAATCTCCATGCAAAGAAGATATGTCAAACTCAACGTTCCTTCGAAATAGACTAAGTGCTTGATCAATTGTTTCTTCATTCATACTCGGATCCTCCTCCTTTTCTTCAGAAACAATTGTCCTTATTTGTGCCATATCATCATCGTGAATAGAAGGAGCTAAGTCTTCAGTGTTGAAACTAGCACTCACCTCATAATCTCCCAGAAGTTCCAACTTATATGCATTGTTGTTGATCTTTTCAATGATCTTGAAAGGACCCTCAGAACATGGCATCAACTTGTTTTTCCACAGGATGGGAAACCTCTCCTTCTTTAAATGCAATCAAACCAACTCTCCAACTTGAAAAACTTGTTTCCTATTCTTTTTTACCTTGGTCCATACATCTCATTTACCCTTTCAATTCTTGCTCAAACTTGTGCATGTGTGCCTTTGCTTTTGCATCCCCATGAACATACTCGTAGGTAGGCAAAGGTAAGAGATCAATAGGCAGCTTGGGTTCAACCCATACACAACTTCAACTAGAGAATGTTTAGTTGCATAGAACTCTGCTTGAGAAAGCTTCAAATCCCAATCCTTAGTACTTTTGCTAACCAATCCTCTTAGCAAAGTTCCCAAGGTTCAATTAGTCACTTTAATTTGCTAACCAATTAGTCACTTTAATTTTGTACCCAGAAGCTAAAAGTAGCTCATGAATTTTGTATCTCGATCACTAACAATGGTTTTAGGTACTCCATGTAAATGCACCACTTTTTTGAAATACAAGTTAGCTACCTTAGAAGCATCATTATTTTTGTGGCAAGAATTACAATGAGCCATCTTTGGAAATCTCTGCACAACAACCATGATAGATTCCTTACCCCTTTGAGTGCGAGGTAATCCAATGATGAGATCCATGGAAATATCTTCTCAAGGATAATCTGGAACAGCCAAAGGAATGTACAAGCTTTGATGAAATGTGCTCTCCGCCTTTTGACAAGTAGCACATATAGAAATAACCCCTTGAATGTCCCCTTGCATCTTTGGCCAAAAGAAGTGTTTTTGAAGCATAGCAAAGTCTCCGTGATCCCAAAATGTCCCTCCAATCCTCCTCCATGAGCTTCTCTCACCAAAAGCTCTCGGATGAATTGATTCCCTTTAAACAAGAATCCTTCTTAAAGCACATACTGCCTATTGACCCTTTAGAACATCCTTCAATGATTGGTTTGAAATCCATGTCTTCCTTATAATATTCCTTGATGAGCTCAACTCCAAGCAATCTGGAATTAAGAACACAAAGCAAAGTATAACATCTACACAAGGCATCAGCAACAATGCTAGCTTTACCTTCCTTATACTTTGAAGAGAAGTTATAAGCTTGCAAAAATTCAACCCATTTATTATGCCTTCAATTCAACTTTTGTTACTCATGAATAACAAATGCTCTCTTCATGCATCCTACATTAGCCATTGTTTATTCATTGCACAAGGCAAGTCTTTAGAAAGGACAGGGTTTTGCGGGCTGCACCATTGTCTTTTCCAAATTCTTTGACCCATTTTTAATTAAACCATTGTATTTTTCTCTTATATATTGTATTCATTCCCTTATCTTGGCCGTTTGCTCTTTACCTATGTAATTTATCTTCTGTTTCCTCCCTAAAATCATTTGTTGTGAGGGTATACATGTTTGGGAAAATTGTGCATGTTATAAGGACGAGGAAGCAATGGGAGAAGGTTTTTTTCATATTTTAATGCATGTTAAGATGATTATAATGGCACTCTTTGGCTTTGAAATTAAACATTTTCAATATAAAGCTAGTTGGTCTAATGGGGTGTCTGAAATACTTATTATTGGATGAAGAGTTGAATCCTGGAACACAACAGTGGTGGCTGTGGTCTTAAGAAAGTATTCATTGACTACACTTGATCTAATTTGTATTTTTCAACCTTTCCCCATTTTCAGGGAAGCTTTGTTTAACTTTGTGTTCTCTTCATTGGTCATGATGTCTAGGCAGTATCATGTATGAAGGTCTATGATGGTATTGGTTACTTTTATTCTAAGATATAGTGCAGTTCTTATAGATGAAAATTGCGGGTGGGGACTTATTGGTTCCCTGTTGTTGAATTTATAGTCAAGTTCCTTGAGGCTACTTTTTGTACTAGAAATCTAAAGTCATTGTAGTTTCCTTTTTCTATAAGGATCAACACAAAACATTTATGTCGAAAGAAACCCTTTTTACCCCCCATTTTCTGAATTGCTTAAGCTCCTCTAGCTGACTTGGTTTACCTCACTAGAAACTTGGGTATAGTATGACACTTGAATGTGCCAAGAGATGTGATTGCTACCCTCTCTATATCCAAAGTTGTGGGTGAGTGTTTTAGTTTATTTCTCTTTTTTCTTCTTTTTTTTTAAAAGAAAAAAGATAAAATGGGTAATTGTTGTGGTTTGTTATTTTTTTCTTTTCTTACATTTTCTGACTCCGTTATTTTTATTATCGTTCACTTTTATCATTATTTTGTGGGTGTAGATATGGCCTCCTAAAAATTTCAAGGATTCAGGATCACAACTTCATCTAAAGCTTAAAGAAGCAGTTTTGCAGGTAAGGATGTAAGATTCTATGTGGCTTCTTCTTTACTACTTTACCCCCTTATTCCTCTACACTACAAAAGCTAAAAATATAGTGTTTTCACCCTCCATCTCTTTATTCCTATATAAAGTATATTGGCATAAACATTTTGGTAGTCTCTACAGACAGACGTTTCCTGAATGAGCTATAGAATAGTTCTCGTTGGCATAATTTGTCTACTTTCTCTTTTTATGATATTTTTGATTTCTCCATTTACCCGTTAATGACTAAAACAATTAGTCCATTACCATAGGGAGTGGGATACTGGGCCTTAATCTTGGCATGTGGGGCTAAGTTTAACATCTTGTTTGGTTGATCTTGTTCTTGTTTTCTACTGAATAGTGCTATATTGGCATCAACCTTGGTATTCCTGTAACAATGTGTGCTGCTGTTCTCTACTGGAAGTGAATAGTTTTTGGCAATCTTGGGGTGTGTTGTGATCCAACATTCATATAATGCTGTTACTATTAGTTTGTAGTTTATTTTTGGCCATGCCAAATAGGTATACTAAAAGCTCCGGTGCCATTTGGATATAAAATATGGCAACCGGAGACATTTAGCCTTAATTTTCTTCAAATTTTTTTTTTCTATTTTCCCACGTACTTAATTGGACAATGTATGTTTAGTTTGGATCCAGTGAATGTAAAAAATAACTCTACCATGTAGGGTTTGAGAAATCCTAACCCTTCATCTAATCTCTTAGTCAAGATTTTTTCTTACCATCAACACATTGCTCTCTCTCTCTCTCTTCCACTCAGGTACCCACTGATTCACCGACCCACTGCGTTCTTCAGTCTCCATCACCATAAGCACGACCACCACCCCACTGGCAAAACACCAACATAACGGGTTAGACGTAGTTATTGTCCCCATTGCAATGGAAACTAAGTTAAGAATCTATAATTAATAACCAAACCCAAAAATTCCCCTATTTTCCCCTTCACCATTTGTGACCGCCACCACTGGTGGTGCAGTGATCATGATCGCACCATAGGTGAGGTTGGCGTTGTGATTGAGGGTTATGATTGAGAAGGTGGTTATTGTGCCCTGACAGTTGAGGAAAGGAGGAGATGACGGTGGTTTGAGGTTGTATGTCAGGGATTGCCTTTTTTTTTGGCAGAAGATTGCCTTTTTTTTTATACCAACATCTTGGAATTCGAAATCTTCTGGAAAACATAATTTAAGTTTTTTTTTACTGTTGCACTGATAAAGTTATAGGTTGTCTTGTGTGACCTTTTTTCTTCATTTATACCCCTTTGGCCCTTTGTTCGCATGCAGTGAGCCTTTCTGTAAGGGGTATCTTAGGGTTTTCTGTATGGTTCTTCATCCTTATAGGGCTACATTTACCTTCTACCTGAGAGGGGTTGAAAATTTATTTGTGACCTACATATATATGACCTCCTAAATTATCATTAAAGGGGTAACCTTTAAATTGCCTTTTGATCGAGATGACTCGTAAAGAGTTGATCCTTGCATAGGGAGTTCATGCCCAGTGCCTATCCATAGGATATTTTAAGCAGTAGGCAAGATGCATCTATTGTAGTAGTTGGAAATATAAAATGATCTTTGATTGCTCGTATTTTGTGGACTAGTTGTTGAACCTCTGTGATGCACAAACTGCTTTACTATGTTTTGCACAGTGACGATTTTTTTAATTTTGTTTATTCTTAGTATTTCTTTTTGACCATTATTTTTTTTAAATCTATCATTAACTTTTTAAAAACTATGATTCTATAGTCTTTTCTTGGGATTTGATTAAGAAAATAAAAAAAAAAAAGAAGTTGAAAGAATGATATGGAAAAAAGTGATATTAAATATAGGGGTTAAATGATTGATGTCTTTTTTCCTTGAAAATTGTAGATTGACTTGATTTATTTTGGGAAAATACGATTTTTTTTTTGTTTGTGTGTGTGTGTGTGTGTTTGAAGTTCAATCTTTCAATGAGCATCTTCTACCTACATCAAGAATTCATCATCGTGTTCTGACTTAACCCTTTTCAACCTTTTCTCAGTGGATTATAATACTAACCAAAACCCCCTCCCACCCCCCTAAACCTTGGTTGTGGATTGGATTCAACAGTAGGCTTTCTAATTTCCTCTGAAGCAGATCACTGAGCCTGATGCTGGGTATATCACGCACAGACTGGTTGAAGTAGTGTCTATGCCCCAACCAAACTCGCAGAAGACCCCGGGTCTCAAGCGCACCTAGTGGTTGTCATCACTTAATTGCAGTATCATTACAATAGGTAAGAAGACATTTTCCAGTCAAACTGCGACAGGATGACCCCTCTTAGGCTGGGGGCTCCCGTGATAGTTAGTTCTGAGGAAGGCCTTCAAGTTGAGCTTATAAGTATCCTACTAGTAACTAAGTAAACTACTCTTCAATGAAGGAATTCGTCTTCCTTCTGAGAATATTTTGTTGCTAGGATTGATGATGAATCCTCGAAGATAAATATATATATATATATATATATATATATATATATATATATATATATATATATATATATATATATATATATATATGTATCTTGAAGCACCATTTATCTTTCCATTAATGCTTTTTATATTAAATCTTGATGCAAAACTATAGGAAATTTTTTTTAACAAAGCCACCCTTAAGAGAAGGCCCTATTCCCAAAAAATCGTTTACCTTAATATTAAGAACAATCCATCCTTGGATCTTTAATTGTATACTCATTGTCAACCTTGACCCTAATTCACTTTAATAAACCTTCACCTCGATCTCCATACCCCTTACGTGTTTGTTAGTCGTTGGCTATCTTACTCACTTGAGAAGAGTTTATTTGTGAGATAAGAGTCATTACAACCTTACATTGTGTTTGGCTTGAGATGAAACTTACAAGAAACATGTTTTTTCTTGGAAACAGGATTTGGACTGTGTTGAGAACAGGTCGATAATGACTTTTATTAGAAGTTACAAGTGACTTTTCTTTTTCTAGAAATATTACATAGCAGAGATTCCGATGTTTTAGAAAAATGATAACTTTCAAGCAACTAGCAATCAGGAATATAGGGCTAATTTAATCAAGTTTTGCTTAAGATTATTGAAAATCATATACAAGCAGTAAAATAATCAGCAAGATTTTTTTATTTAAAAAACTTAGTTGCCTTGATTTTACTATATTATGTAAATAAAACAGTTGTAAACTGATACTACGAGGTGTATGTTTAAGCCTTTAAGGTGTGGTCTTGTTCAGTCATCAATTATCTCTTGTTATCACTTTTCATTATTTCTGTCATGTCTTAGAATTAAGGTTTATTTGATGAAACCTGTTGAAAGTTTGCATGGTTCAACTTCAATCTATTATGATGCATGTGGCTTTCAATCAATTCCGAAGTCTTATGGTCTTCTGGATCAGGTTTCGTAGTTTAAGTTAATTTTCGTTTTACAGACTGGTCTTGAGAAAAATGTTTTTGGAAGCCATCCTGTCTCAATGACTACACCAGACCGTGGTCCTCCCCCTGCCTTTTCTTCAGATCCCTTGAAGCGCCTGTCAGGAGTTGGAGGCTCCGGAGGAATGAAAAATGAAGAGACATTTGGGATAGGCGTAGGCTCATCTAGAGCTGTTACACAAGATATAGTGGAGATAGAGGGTTCTCCAACTAGTTCCAATCGTGAGCCTAATTTTGTGAAAGCTGGAAGTCCTGCAAGTGTAAGACTTTTATCCAAGTTAGCATTTGAATTTTGCTATCTAATTCAGATTAAAATTGGCCTTGGAATCAATTTGACCCTCTTGTTCTTTTTGTTGAGATATGGTCTCTTTTGCTGTCCATAACTGTGTTTAAGATCCTTCTGTGTCTAACCTTGACGCTATGCAGGCTGGGGCTACAACACGGAAAGGTACAATTCATGTCGAAAGGCAGAGCTCTGAATTATCATATTTTGCAGATGATGAGGATGGGAACAGGAAGAAGTACTCTCGAAGAGGTAAGGAAACTTTGCAAATATACTTCTCTGATTCACCATACAAGGCATTCGTGATTTTTAAGATTTTATACTGATCATTAATACTTCTCAAATAGAAATCGTTGTTAAGCTTTGCTGATCATTAGTACTTCTCAAACAGAATTCACAATACAAACTTTGCAAACCGTTACCATTCTCAAGTTGTTTATTTAACAAAAGAAAAGGAAACCCTAATCTAATGCAACCACCTCTCCTTTCCTCTACAACAACCATCACCCTTCTCTTCAATTCATAACCTCCAGCAGCACCCCCCCCCCCCCCCCCCCCCCCCCACTACATCTCTCTCTCCCCTTACCTCCGCTGCCACACCTCTCCTCTTTCTCATATTTTCTCTCTTTATTTCTCTTAGATCTAATCGTTTGTAAAAGCTAGTAAGAAACACTAGTTGATACGGCTTTCAAATGGATCAGTTTTGTCCAAAAAGGGGTATTGATTCCTTTTAAGGGTTTTGGTAATGAATAACTTTGTTGGTCCTAATGGGTTATGTTGCTTAGATGTGTGTAGAGTAATGTTTCATATTTTTGGCTAGGAGCCCATTGAAGTTATGCCGCACCAACCGAATCTAGCCCCTATAAGACATTTAAAGCACCCAAGGAAGCACAGAAGCAAATCTATCACCTTGAAGGTGCTTTGAGGGAAGTTCCTATCTACCACGGTGACTTGTTCCAATGAGGGAATTGGCTCTGAACTTCGAGCGAAGGCCAAGTTTTGTGGAGTTAGAAAAGCCCATTGTATGAATTTGCTTTAGGGTTATTCTGAGCAAGTGATTAAGTACATGATTGGGTCAAACTAAGCTCTAAAACATGCCTTACATCATAATATGTTTTTTAAGAAGTTTTTGTCTTGGAGATCTATCTACTAAGATTAAATTGATCTTTGCTTAAACCAATGAAAAAGATTTTCAGTATAAAGCTTTTCACTCTTTGCTCCTTGTTTTACTTCCATGCAAGCATGATATGGTTTTGGGTTTTCAAGGTTTTATAAACCAAGCAAAGTACAAATAGTTAGGCGGTCAACCGTAATAATGTGTACAATTGATCACCAACTATGTACTTGCTTCCTTACTTTATGCAACGTGTTGGGTGAAATCTCTCTAGGCTTTGTGTGTATAAAAAACCCATCCTCACATTTTGCAAATGCATTTAACTGATAGGTTTTGAGCTGAAAAATATCTTTTGTCAGTTGCCTCATTCTTGAGCCGAGTTTGTTCCAATCATCCTTTCCCAAGTATACTAGAATTGAGTTGTAATCTTTGAGGGCTTATTGTATAGCGTTGTGCAATAGGTAGAGAAAGTGAGTTGTTGGACTTTGAGTGAAGTCCAAGAGTGAGTAGATAGTGACTTAGAACAAAGTCAATGGGTGAGAGTAGAGAGAAGAAGAGAGGGGAACTTGTGAACACGAGAGGGAGAAAAATCCGAATAGAGTATATTAGGTGTTGCTCATATAGTGAAATGTCGAAAATCCCAGAATATGGTGCTTTTTCTCTTGAGATGGACACAAGAGTTTGCATGTAAAAATCCCTGGTGTTCCTTTCTATTTGATTCCGCAAAATTGTAAAATTTCCTATAGTTACAATTCAACCCCCCCTTCCCCCCTTTATAATTATCCATCTAAATAACAAAGGGATATGTGTAGGCATTATGTGTTTAGGATCAAAGGAACGTAGGATTTTCGGTCTCGGAATGGACTTGTTTGAGAATAGCTTAGAATGTGTTTAGAATGACTAGGAAATATGTTGAGGAAGTCTTGACGAAGGAAAAACGTGGCTTTGGGTTGAAAACAAAGAGTGTGATTTTGGATAAATGAAGGGAAAAGAACATAAAAAAGAGGATACTCACTTACAAAACAAGATATGTAGGCAAGGATTCCTCACTTTACCTAATAGGTGCAGAACTTAGTTAAGAAATACTTCGCTTAACTAGGTACTACCAATTTGTGTGGAAGGACTACTCATTTCACTACTCAAATTCTTAAGTAAACTTGGATCACTAGACTTGAATTCACATGAATATTAGTCTAAGTAAGAAAGGAAACTTTTTTCAAAAAATTCATCAACAAATTCCCTAATACAACGTGTTTCCCCTTTTAAACTAGCTAGGTAAAACGAAAATAAAGGGCTGCAGTTACCTTATTAGCTTAGGTAATTCAACTAGAATTAAGAAGTAATCTTTAAGCTTGAAAAACGATCCTTGACCAGCTGGAGTTTTGAAACTCCCTACTTAACTCCTTTTTAATGGATAGGCATAATTCAAGGGAATGAAACAACCATAATCAATCTATTCATAAGAAGTAAAGATGGGCAGTTCTTCAAGACTTGAAACTTCCTTCTTAATTCCTCCTCAAATCATGTCTTTCGTACAGACCAGGCTTCAAAGTTTGTAACTACTCCTTAAGTCACGCCACCCCTCTCTCTGAAAATCAGTCTTCAAAACATGTAACTCTACTTTAAAAATATGCCCACTTTAATGCTTGTGGTTTGATGGTTGTGGAGTTTAGTGGTCGATAGGTGGTTCTGGGGGTTGAGGTGGGTTGATGGGCGGGCGGTTGAGTCTGGTGGTGTGCTTGTGGTTGAGGTCATTTCTTCATGGCCTGTTCCCAAGACCAGTTCGGGTGGTGCTGTGATGTTTGTGGATTAGTCAGGGATGGTAAAATGGTAGTTATGTTTACCTAGGGAAAGGAGGGAATCATTGTAGAAGAGAATGGGGTATTAAAAGGGTTAAAGCGAAAGTTGAATTGGTCAAACAAACAACAACAAAGGGAACTATAGCAGTTGTTCACCTTTTCCATTGTTGAAACCCTCATACGGAACACCCCCTTTGATTTGAAGTATATTTGTCTGCTGCACCTCTTTTTTATATATTTATTTTGTTCACATACCATTTAGATTAGTGAAATTTCTTAAACACTTTAGTTCATAATAGTAGATGAAAATTTGATAACTAATATAGGAGTAGATGGAGTATTACTTTTATTTTAAGTGAAATTTGATGGTTAATTTTCGACCCCGACGATGTGGGTGACTTAAGAAACTGGTGAGTACGGTAGAATTAAGTGTTGGTGAGAAAGCGTACAATCTCTATTATACCATGCCTTCTGAAAGAATTAGTCGGCCTATAAGATTGCTTTACCTGGATTCTTGTTTAAGAATAACTATTCTCTTGATATCATTTTGATTATCATACGTATAAATGCCTGTGTTCCAGGAAATACACCAGTTGATATCTTATTCTTTAATAGAAGATTTTATCACCCAAAAGGCTTTATAAATTAATTGCTTTTTATTTTCTGCAAGCCTTGAATTTTGTGAACTGAATTGAATTAGTTCAATATGACAATCTTCTGGAGACAAGCCAAAATTTTAGAAAATCTGACATTAACAGGAGAACAGAGGGACAATACATATCTTCTTTTATGCAAGCCATTAGATGCAACTTTTATCGTTTGTGGCAAAGTGAGGTTGGTTAACTTCATATGTTGCATAGGGTTTGTACTTAGCAACTGATTTGGTCATTAATTGCAACAGGTCCTTTCCGCCATAAGTTCCTTAGAGCACTGTTGCCCTTCTGGTCTAGTGCTTTGCCCACTTTGCCAGTAACTGCCCCATCTCGTAAGGACTCGTTAAATGGTGATGATATTTCAGAAGGGCGTGTGCGGCATCAGAGATCATCTAGAATGGATCCGAGAAAAATTCTCCTTTTCATAGCCATAATGTAATGTCCCTCATTTCTGCTCTGAGTCTTCTCATCCTTTTGTTTGTGCATTTCTATGCTTTCGTTAAGGTTATAAGTTTTCCTGGTGTTTGCAGGGCATGCATGGCAACAATGGGTATACTCTATTACAGACTTGGTCAAGGTAGCCTGGAGATGCCTAATGATGAGCAATAGTGATTTTGTGTAAGGTATAAAGTACTAGTTGGAAGAAAATTTTTAGCATCCTACACTGTCTTGAGTCTCTGGCTTTTTGATTCTTCTAATTTGTTGACTTCATCACAAGATGTTTCTTTTTTCCTTTTTGGTTCCTTGTAATCCCTATGTCTCATTTTCTTTTCTTTTTTTGGCGGGAGGTTTTATGTATTTTTTCTAATTGAGGAATCAGGGACGTTGCTACTGTAGTCCACTGTATGCTGGAAGGTTTCCTGTATTCGGGCCCTTAGTCAGCGGAATGAGTTAAAGTTAAACTCCAAATCTTCACCCTCTACCCTTTTGGGGCGGGGCTCTAAATCAGTAAAATCATGGGTTCTCATACACTGATGAATATAAAAATATATTCATGATCTTGGAGTTGTAAAGATTCAGTTCTATTCCGTCTTTACTCTTTTTTTTTTTCAGTAGATTAATCGTATATGGTTGATCAAATATGAACTGTACTGGACAACCTTAATAGCACCACTTTGGGTTAATGAAATTCTTTCAGCCGTTGATTATAAATTACAGGCTGTGATTTGCCCAACTCTACAATTTAGAGTTTTCCCCCAACTCTGGAGGATCCCAACGCTTTGAAACTGAAGACTAAGATAAGACACCTTTGCTTCCGTCACTACTGGTGCCTGAGCCATGTTCCAGCACGCTGCTCTAATAAATTTATGTGATCTGATTGTTCTTATACCTAGACTGCTACCTATCTTACCCCTTAGCAGGATCATAGCACATTTTCTCAGCCTAATCTCCCTTGACCCTTCTACTAATATACTTTTCTTGGCCCTGGTAGGATAAAAGACTTGCAGCATGTCGTACCAAATCCCTAGCAGTCTTACTGCTTGTTATGCTTGAAACACTCTATTCGTGCATTTGTAGTGGCCCTCAATAACTCATTTGCTTCAAGCATTCAATCTCGCCAGCAGCACCCCAAATTGCAAGCCAATAGTGTATAGGTACCCCTTTTGTCCTTACCGTAAATCTGGTTATTTATGTTAGCCTTCATCAGCCAAGCTCCCCTTATGCAACCTCCACAAATACGTACTTTGGGTTGGACATTTGTATCCCAAACCTTATCCTCCACAACGGTATCAGCATTTGGACAACCATTTGTAGAGGGATCTGTGTTACTACACCTCATGACTTGATAATTTTGACACTTTATTACCTGTCCTTGTAAAGTGCCAAGCAAAGCAGGGAAAAAACATAGAGGAATTTTCTACAGTCTTCTGCCTCGAGGGGAAGAATTACCTAATCAGATCTCTCATCCAGCAACTCGTGTCCTGTTTAATTGGGAACGTGATTTGTATCTGACATCTAATGCATTCTTCTATCACTCCTGCCTTAGTATACAAAGGGAAAATTCACTTAAATGGCTTATGTTGTAGTGTATTGTATAGACCTGTCAAAAACCGACCTAAACTGGTGAAATCTAACTGTTTCAAAAAGCAACCGAACCGTTGGGAACCCATTTGCTGAAAATCGAAAGCCGAACCGACCTGATTAGATGAAATCTGAAACTGAACCAAACTATATTTTGAAAGCAGTTAATTACCCGTAAAAGTTATGAGGTCGAACCGTTACAACCCGAACCGAGAACAACCCGAACCGATTACGTCCGAACTGAACAGGTTGTCGTACATCTCGCAAAAATAAACCGACAACACTAACTAATATAACTAGGGAAGTAAGGATCGTATCATTAGGGAAGCGATGCAATTCTATTAGCTCTTAAAAGTTTGAATTGTATACATGGCCGTGGTTGGAAGTGTAGTTAATTAAGAAACTAATGATGAAAAATTAATGCAGGCTTGATGCAAATTAGCTAAAGCCTAGGGCAATGGTTCACCATGAACAAACAAATCAATTGAGAAAGGATAACTAACTGGTTTCATGAATTAAACGAATTAGGGCTCACTAATTCTCTCGAACTTAGACTCCCTCAAGACTCTTCTAGCGGCTCTTGCTCTTGCCTAGATTTGTCAAGCCTATTATTCTATGGTCTTATTGTGGTATTTTTACCTCTCAGCATCAAATTCAACAATTACCCAATATACAATTAAACTTGGCCATAATGTAATTGTAAGCAATGATAAACCAATAATAGGAATTCAATTGTAAACTTGAGACCAATTAATTAATATAGAACTATTTCATTGAAGTGTTCATGAATCTCCAAAACCCTAGAAAGAGATCTACTCACAATTCATGACTAAAACAATAATAATCATAAACATGAAATTCATGAATGAGAAATAAAGAAGCAATACTAATAAATAACGATAATAGAAATCAAAACAATAAATAAAATAAACTAGAGAAGAAAGAAATAAAAAATACATCTATTAGTCTCGATTAATGGGGAAAATAAAACTAGGGTTTTTAACCATTAGAGACAGAAAGGAAAAAAACAATTATGTTGTGAAGAAAAGAAAACCAAGAATAATAAAACCTAAGGAAAATAATAATGCATAAAAATAAAATAATAAGTCTATACTGTATTTATTTTTTACTAAATTCTTTTTAAACAGAAAGATAAGATGACTAAACTAGGTATTAGGGCCGAATTAGAGGTTTAATCCGATTAAATTCGGATTCGCTACTCTCCCGCGGTCAGGTTACCAAGGTTAACTTTACAAGGCTGTAAATTTTGTTCTAGAAACTTTAACATGGCATGTGATCTACCGTTGAAAAGATCTTAAAGTCTACTTTTCAACCCAATTAGAGTCGCATCAATCGAATTTGTAGAACTTGAGTTATGATAAAAAGAGTGAACATAAGTCAGATTTGTTCTTCAACTTCTACTTCTCCTTGTTTTCAACTCAAATTGACTTTGTTAGTTATTTTTTGACCCTTGTGGAAACCAAAATAACTTCATATGAATATGACCATCAATAAAATCATCCACGAGCATGAAATCCATAAATCAAAATCCTCAATTCGTGTATTACATTTGAAACAATTATCCAACTCATCTAAAATCGCTTCGAAAGCATTCAAATAGATATAAAACTAACTGAAATATTAGGAAAATCACAAATAAAACGTAATAGAGCACAAAATAGATAATCTATGTGAATGATACCTAAAATGTAACTAAATGAACTAATATTCTCTAATAGTGCAACCTAAAAATGCCTAAAAACTCTATAGAATTGTATTTCATCACGAACCTGATAGTAACCTGAATCGATGTAAACCTAATCGTTAAAACCCTATAAATCCGAATTGTTAACAATCTGTAAACTATTATGATCGAAATATTTAAAACCCGTAAACCATTATGACCGAACCCGTAAACCGTTATGACAGAACCGTTTACAACCCGTAACCTGTTACGACCGAATCGTTTAAAAACCGTTACCTCCACTCTACATTTTGTGTTGTTTAAACATTTGAATATTTGAAATATTATCTATATTCCTTGAAAATGATATTTCCACCTAGTTCTAATCTAATTATGACATACATTAATATTTATGTTGTTCTTCCACTATAAGCATTATAATTTGACTTTGAGAGCCTTTTCTTAGATACTAAAATTATGTAATAGAATGGAATTGAATCATTACAAAGCTAGTAAAATGGTAGGATTTGAACAAATAGTGATAGTCACAAAAATCAGCACAGCAAATCTGAAACATTACATTAAAAGCACCTAAAGGCACTAAATCAGTACATCAGATCTAAAACATTACATTCCACTGAAAGATAAAGCCAAGACTATAACTTACTTTAATAATACTCACAAAAATCAGATCCACAAAAACTATTGATTAATTACTAGTTTTACTCGCTACTCCTATATAATTTGGAAAAACATTTACACCAGGTCTATTTTCAAATTGGTCTAATTCAACTTAAATCGATTATGACTTGAACTAATTTTACCAATTTTTTTTAACCAAAACTATTTTTCAAACCGAGCGATATCAACCTGAACCGATCACAACCCAACCCGAATAATACCCAACCGATCATGACCCGAAATGATTATGACATGAACCATTTGTGACCCGAACTGATTATAACTCAAATCGATTATGCCCAGAACCACATACAACCCGAACCGTCTAGTATCCGAAATGCTTTGACCCGAAAATTTATTTAAACGGCACAACCCGTTTTCAAACCAACCGAACTGATAATGACCCGAACCGATTACAACTCGACTCGATCAGGAATCGAATAGAAACCGCAATAAAAAAAAACCTAACCGAACCTACCCAATAAATTTTTAAAATCAACCCAAACCAACCTCGAAAGACGGTAAACCGTTAAAAACCGACCATTAATAACCGAAAATAGATAAATCGAACCCAAATTAAACCGTATAACCGATTGACGCCCCTAATATTGTAGATGGAATGTTTTCTTTGGTTTTTACTCATTACCAAGAAGATTAGAAATGATGTTTCATAATGTTGTTTTTTTTGTTTTTTTACTTTTCAACGAAAAGGATAAATAAGCATAGGGCCCAGGTATTAACAACCAACAAAAATCACCAAGCATGATCAGGCTGCAGGTCAAGATTAACACACTTCAGAGTTTCAGGCTGCACATACTGTACGTATTAACATACAGATTAGTCAACTTCAGACATCTAAACTAACAGACCAATGTTGATAAATTCACTTTAAGGCATAACAGCCAACTCTAGTTCGTTCCAAAAAATAACTCTAGGGACCACTCCGATCCTAATCTTAAGCATCTTCATCATAGTTGAACAAATACGAAGTATAAAATATATCAAATATATGTTTGAGGAAAAGTGTTCTTGTCATTCTACCTATGTCACACATTGCACAAATACCACACATGATATATTAACACTACATCGTCAATGTAAATGGCATCCTCAACTAGAGCTGGTAATAGGATCGTTCGGGTTCAACCCAATTGGGTTCGGGTTGAGCTTTATCAACCCAACCTATTTATTAAATGGGTTAAAAATTTCAATCCAACTCAATCTAAGTCAACATGATTAAAAAATAAAAGTCTTATAATTTTTAAATTTTCAAGTTTTAAGCAATGCATAATGAAAAATCTCAAATCTTAACATAGTGTTTATACAACCAAATTGAAAAGTTTGACGATACGTTACAACTCCATAATAATAGTTTAGTAATGAAGCAAAGTTTTAACATAATAAAAAGATAAAAACATTAACACATTTGGATTGGAAGAATTGAGAAGAAAAGAATTGTAAAAGAGATGAAGAATTAAAGTGGCAGAAATGCAAAATATAAATTAGAAAGGCAGAGCGACTAGGGATAACTGATTAAGGCAAGGATATTAGAGTATAATATAATCCGGTCCATAAAAAAAAAATTGAGTAAAACCAAACCCATTAAATAAACAGGTTGAGTCAGCCGGGTTGAAATTGGATTGAAAATTTCATTATGACCCAACTTTTTTATTTATCAGGTTGGATTGAGTTGACCTACTTAATAATCGGCTTGAAAATTCCAACCCAACCCTTATAAATGGGTCGAGTTTGAGTTGGGTTGACAAAGGGGGTTAGTTTTTGTAAGCTCTCAACAGCTCCGCAGTAAAACGTCACAATGGCTACAGTCAAAGAAGATAAAATTTCCCACATGCTGTAACATTTGCTTCTTTAGTCCTTAAACTGGCACATGCCGAAGAAGACAACAATGGATACCCCTAAGGAAAAGCACAGCAAACAAAATAGTTTACAAAGAAAGAATATCATCTAATTGTTGAAGATTTACCCCAATTTTACATGTCTCAATCCTCGCTATTTTTCTTTCCTCCTCCTTTTTCTTCTCTGTCATGTGATTATTGTGAACACGCTCACTTTGCTGCAATACACAATCACCCAAGCATAAACGGCAGCACATTAAAATAGTTTCTCCTTTATTGCATTTCCAATCATTGGAGCGAGTTTTCAAAGATTTCCTCAATCATTTACTGAGTTTGCTGTCTATCAGTGCCACAATAGTTAGTTGGAAGTATCAAAAACTGCTGTACAATGTACCGAGAGCTATGAGAAAAGTTTCATCCATTGAGACAAAGACACTAGAATATGCGTATGTCCGGCTTTGCCTCAAATTTAACATGATAATTCAAAACGTAATAAGGGATATGCAACAAGAAGATATTGGAACTAGCTCAAACTCATAAAGATAGCTAGTGTGAATGAAATGAAGAGTCTCAGAAAATGTGAATGATAGATATGAAGAGCCTCAGGAAACATGTGTAATTGCAGCTTCCTAAGGCATATAGGGGAGGGAAATAAAGAGAAAAAAAAATTGATATTTCATCCTAGACATTCTATTTCCCATTTACTAGCTTAATTTAACCAAAATCTTCCGAGCAAAACATGAAAACAACTCTCAGTAATTAGGAACCTCAAAATCAGGAAAATGAAAACTAAAGTTTTCTTAGGAGAGATTTCTTCCCCAAAAAGATACAAAAGTGTTGGATTATGATGCATTAAAGCGGAATTTCAAAAACGGTTTTTTTACAACATACACATAGGATATCATGCATAGTTAATTATAAATCAACCGAGAAGTAGATATACTTTGTAGCGTGATTTCCTGAGTAATTAGGACCAAATCTGAATATCAAGAATCCTAATTGTGATTCCCTTACATATATAGAGCACAAACTCGGTCCTCCCCCTAACCAAATTAGGTTAAGTCAAACTCATAAGTGGACTATTTTAGATTAATCCAAATCATAACTCTAGTATATATTGGAACATTTATATATAAATGGGCTTTTTAGAAGTTATTATTTAAATTGGTTGAATAGATATGTGTCTCTTCAAATGAAATTGGATTGATAGATATATGTCTCTTCAAATGAAATAGGATAAGAATCATCCATCTAAGTTAGTATATAAATAGACAACTTGTTTTCATTTGATGGGATATGAACTAAAGTGTGAAATACATTAAATATTGTCATGTTCTATGAATTTTTCTGCTATAACTTTCATTGAGTGATGTAAAATCTAATGAAGAACACTAGAAATTACAAGACAAAATGGATCACAAATAGGTTAACAAAAAGAACAGATTCGTAGGGTTTAGAAAAAGACTTGGAAATGTGTTTTGGCTAGAAATTAAGAAAGAAATGTATATGTGTTTTAGGTGGAAAAGGAAAGAAATAGATGTGGATCTTTGGATAGGTTTAATTATGGTTTTGATAAGAAGTAGAAGAGAAACAAAGGGTTTTGATAGTAGGGAACACTCACCTAACAATCAAGATATGTAAAAGAGGAACACTCACTCTTTTACTAGTATGAATCTTACACACAAGGAACACTCACTTGGATGATTAGATTCAAGAAAATTTGCAAAGAAGGAACTCTCACTTCTCTCACAAATTCTTCAAGCAAAACTTGGGAAAACACAAGCAACTCAATACATGATATTGCAAGTAAAGATATCAAGATTCAAACTTTATTCATTCATTGATTGCTTTGAAATACAAACATACATCTCCTATTTATAGTGGACAAAACCCTAGTAACTCCCCTTAAATTTGTCCAAAATAAACTATCCAAAAATGTGTGAGAGTTTTAAGGAATTAATCCTTAATTCATGCTAATAACTTAAGGAGAACTTCCATGCACCAAGGTCTTCTTTCCCTCCATTAAACATGCCATTTAGACTAGGAAAATCAGAAAATATCCCTCCTTTAATGCCTTGGACGCACCTAGTCAAGAACCCATCCAAAACCTCCCATAATTCCATGCTATTCCCTTATTTATGCCCAAAAGAATCATCTCAATCAACCCCCTTGCCATAAAAACGCCCAACCTTAAGGAACAAATCAATTAATTAAATTAAATCCCTTAATTTAAGGGATTCAAATCTCTTAATTGATTTTGAGAAGAAAATCAGAAAATCTGATTTATTTCCATCCCATTTTCGACCATATTCAAAAGAATATCTTAATATATGCAAATCTGATCATACCTTCCTTAAATCAAGCTAAAATCAAATCAGATCATATCTTTCCCAAATCCCCTAATATTCCCTCTTTCCCATGCCATTATTTCAGCAAAATAATCCTCTTTTTACCCAAAATCACGTTCATAATGTCCCCCAAAAAATCACCTTGGACCCCCACATAAATCAGCACACAAAAATCACTCCAACTCTCTCCACACGTCAACAAGGACCCACGCCAACTCACCCTACTCTAATTAACTTAATTACTTAATTAATCATTATTTATTTACATGAAACACCACTAATTTTATTATTCTAATTTCCCAAAGTGGAAATACTAGAATAACCATGACCCGAAATGAACGGTCCATGGGCCCAATAATTATCCACCGGCCCATCCTCAAAATAACGGGTCAACAAAACCTCCTTTGACTCATGAATTATTTTGGGATTTCCATCATCCTCCCCTTCTTCAAAAAGAGTTGACCTCAACTCGTCATCTTCATAATAAGGGGAAAGGTCACCCACATTGAAAGTGGAAGAGACTCCATATTTTCCACCTAGATCCACCTTATAAGCATTATCATTGACTTTGTCAATGATTTGAAATGGTCCTTCGGCCCTAGGCATTAACTTATGCTTCCTTTGCTTCGGAAATCTCTCTTTCCTCAGAAAAACCCAAACAAGATCACCAACCTCAAAGGTTCTAGCATTCTTCAAACTTTTGTTGGACTGTTTCTTGTATTCCTCATTTGCCTTCTCGATATTCTTCCTCACCTCCTTATGGACGTTCATCATGAACTCCATACATTCCTTGGCCGTACCATGCACAAATTTATCTTTGTGAAGAGTGATGTAATCAATCGGCACATATGGGTTCACCCCATAGACAACTTCAAATGGAGAGTACTTAGTGGATCGGCTCGGTGTTCGATTATAAGCAAACTCAGCATGAGCAAGCTTCAAATCCCAATTCTTACCTCCTTTACTTACTAATGATCGAAGTAAAGAACCAAGAATCCTATTTACCACCTCAGTTTGCCCATCAGTTTGGGGATGATGACTTGTTGAAAACAGTAACTTGGTCCCCACAAGCCTCCAAAGAGACTTCCAAAAATGACTCAAGAACTTAGTGTCTCGATCAGAAACAATAGTCCTTGGCAAACCATGCAATCGAGCAATTTCGGTGAAAAACAATTGAGCCACATTGAAAGCATCATCTACTTTTCGGCAGGCCACAAAATGAGCCATCTTCGAAAATCGATCCACTACCACCATTATGGAATCCTTCCCACGTTGAGTTCGAGGAAGTGCCATAATAAAATCCATACTCAAGTCTTCCCAAGGCCTTTCAGGTACAGGCAATGGTTTGTATTCTCCTCTATGGAATGACAACTTTGCCCTTTGACATGTAGCACATCGAATGATTATATGATAAACATGGGCAAGCATTTTAGGCCAATAAAAATAGCCTTGAAGGATTTCCAAAGTTTTGGAAATTCCCATGTGTCCGGCCAAACCTCCACTATGAGCTTCTTTGATCAACAGTTCTCTAATGGAACTCTTTGGAACACAAAGTTTGTTTCCTTTGAAAAGGAAATCATCAACCACTGAAAAGAGTCCATTAACTCCATCTTTGCATGTCTTCATTATCCCAAACATTTCTTCATCTTCCTTATAAAGTTCTTTTAACATCTCAAAACCAAGAACTTTAGCATCCATCATGCCAAGAAGAAAATGCCTTCGAGATAAAGCATCGGCTACCACATTAGCCTTCCCATTCTTATACTTAGCAGCAAAATTAAAAGATTGTAGAAATTCCACCCATTTTGCATGCCTTGCATTGAGCTTCTTTTGTCCATGAATAAACCTCAAGGACTCATGATCAGAATGGAGAATGAAAGGACTTGGTCTTAGATAATGCGACCAAAAATCAAGAGCTCGAACAATAGCATAAAACTCCTTGTCATATGTTGAGTAGTTAAGCTTACCATGACTCAACTTCTCACTAAAGTATGCAATCGGTTTTCCTTCTTGGATCAAGACAGCACCAACACCCTTTCCACTTGCATCACACTCAACCTCAAAAGGTTTAGTGAAATCAGGTAAAGCAAGTACAGGGGCTTCACACATCTTCTTCTTTATGTGCTCAAATGCCTTTTGAGCTTGCGGAGTCCATTGAAAAGTGCCCTTCTTTGTACACTCCGTAATTGGGGCCATGAGCGTACTAAAGTTGGCTATAAACCTTCTATAAAAAGAAGTTAGCCCATGGAAAGATCGCACTTCGGTGATGGACTTAGGGACAGGCCATGAAGAAATAGCTTCCACCTTGCTAGGATCCACCTTGACACCATCACTAGAAACAATGAACCCAAGAAACACTAACTCAGTGAGCATAAAATGACATTTCTCCAACTTCCCATAAAGCTTCTTCTCCCTTAAAGCTTTAAAAACTTCCTCAAGATGTATCAAATGATCTTCCTCATTCTTACTATATATAAGAATGTCATCCAAATATACAACGACAAACTTTCCCAAAAAAGGTCTTAGTACCTCATTCATCAACCGCATGAAGGTACTTGGAGCATTGGTAAGCCCAAATGGCATGACAAGCCATTCATAGAGACCATGCTTTGTCTTGAAAGCTGTCTTCCATTCATCTCCTTCTCGCATCCTTATTTGGTGGTATCCACTTCTAAGATCAATCTTAGAAAAAACTTGGGACCCACTTAGCTCATCAAGCATATCATCCAATCTGGGTATAGGAAACCTATACTTGATAGTGATGTTGTTTACGGCCCTACTATCAATACACATTCTCCATGTGCCATCCTTCTTTGGAACCAACAACGCTGGCACTGCACAAGGACTCATCGATTCTTTAACATAGCCCATTTCCATCAATTCCTGGATCTGTCTTTGCAACTCCTTTGTCTCCATCGGATTGCATCGATAAGGGGGTTTGTTAGGAAGGGGTGCTCCAGGAACAAGATCGATTTGATGTTCTATACCACGAGTAGGTGGTAAACCTTGTGGTAACTCATCTGGGAATACATCCTCATAAGCCTTGATTAACTTGGCTAATTTTGGATTTTGAGCCATGTATCCATCATATTCTTCCCTCGAAAGTAATAGGAAGATCTCGTCCTCTTCTTCTATCTCACCTTCAAACTCCTTGTGAGACAAAAGGAACACACTTTTAGAAGGGGCTTTTTGTGGTGGTGGGTTTTTTTGTGGTGGTAAAGGATGGAGCATTTTCTTGTTGCCAAGATGGGTAATGGTGTAAGTATTGGCTAATCCATCATGTATGGACTTCTTATCACTCTGCCATGGTCTACCCAACAAGATATGGCATGCATCCATAGGAATGACATCACATAATACCTGATCAACATAGGAGCCAATTGCAAAGTTCACCATACATTGTCTCCTAACACCAGTATTCTTACTCCTTTCTAACCAACTTAACTTATATGGGTGGGGATGTTTAGTGGTTTTCATTTCAAGTCTCTTTACCAAATCACTAGAGACTACATTTGCTTCACTACCACTATCCACGATAAGATCACATACCTCTCCCTTCACTTTGCACTTAGTCAAGAACAAGTTCTCTCTTTGAATAGGAACTTCTTCCCTTTCAGTTTGAATTTGTAAGGCTCTTCTCAAGACTAAACTGTTTTTTTCAGGAAAACAGTCATCAACATTATCACACTCTTGCTCGTCATCAAACTCTTGAGACTCTTTAGGGACTTCTTCTTCCTCCTCCTCTTCTTCCTCCATAGGAAAAGGTTGAGTAGTCATGATACGAATCTCTCTCACAGTCAATGCACGAGAATTTGGACAATCTCGTTTATAGTGTCCTCTTCCATGACATTTGAAACATACAATCTCACTCAAATCAGATTCCTTGGTAATGACTTTGCCTTTATCTTTGTTTGAGGGTTCAAAAGTGTTTCGGGTTCTTTTTGTGGGGTTAGAAAAAGATGGGTTTGGTTTAGGAACAAAAGGTTTATTTTGTGGTTGGGATGGAAAAATAGGTTTCTTGAACCTTGAATCAAAAGAAGAAAAAGGTTTCTTCTTCTTTCTTTGGTTGTCAAATTTGACAGCCAATTTGCACACTTCATCAAAGGATAGGTTTGGTTGTACTTCCACCTTCTCATAGATCTCATGATCTAGACCAGCCATAAACCTCCCTAATTTGAGTTCCTCATTCTCCTCAATCTCACAAACAATAGAGAGTCTCTCAAACTCCTTGATATATTCCTCCACTGAACCACCTCCTTGTTGTAAAGTACTCCACTTTACATATAGTGACTGCTTGTAATTAGAGGGCACAAATCGACCTCTAAGTTTCTTCTTCAATTTGACCCAAGTAAAAATTCGGGCTTTGCCATTGTTTTCTCTCTTTCTTTGGACACCTTTTAACCAAGTTTCAGCGTACCTGGTTATTTTCACTTTAGCAACCCTAAATTGTTGCTCATCATCTTGGATGTCTTTAAAGTCAAAGAATCGCTCCAAGGATTGTTCCCATTCAAGGTACCTTTCGGGATCAAGAGTACCATCAAACTCATCCACATCAACCCTTAGATTTCGATCATCAAACCTAGGGGGATTATTGGTTTCCCTATTTTCATGTGTGAAAATTCGAGCCATCAATGCCGTGACATTGTTTAAAAGTTGCTCATTTGTTTCAATGAGTCTTTGTTGATTTTCCTCCAAGAATCGAAGGTGTCTCTCTTGAGGGGTTTCATTAGGATCCATTTTTTTTAAAGAGAATCTGCTTCCCCCTACCTGACGCGCCAAATGATGTAAAATCTAATGAAGAACACTAGAAATTACAAGACAAAATGGATCACAAATAGGTTAACAAAAAGAACAGATTCGTAGGGTTTAGAAAAAGACTTGGAAATGTGTTTTGGCTAGAAATTAAGAAAGAAATGTATATGTGTTTTAGGTGGAAAAGGAAAGAAATAGATGTGGATCTTTGGATAGGTTTAATTATGGTTTTGATAAGAAGTAGAAGAGAAACAAAGGGTTTTGATAGTAGGGAACACTCACCTAACAATCAAGATATGTAAAAGAGGAACACTCACTCTTTTACTAGTATGAATCTTACACACAAGGAACACTCACTTGGATGATTAGATTCAAGAAAATTTGCAAAGAAGGAACTCTCACTTCTCTCACAAATTCTTCAAGCAAAACTTGGGAAAACACAAGCAACTCAATACATGATATTGCAAGTAAAGATATCAAGATTCAAACTTTATTCATTCATTGATTGCTTTGAAATACAAACATACATCTCCTATTTATAGTGGACAAAACCCTAGTAACTCCCCTTAAATTTGTCCAAAATAAACTATCCAAAAATGTGTGAGAGTTTTAAGGAATTAATCCTTAATTCATGCTAATAACTTAAGGAGAACTTCCATGCACCAAGGTCTTCTTTCCCTCCATTAAACATGCCATTTAGACTAGGAAAATCAGAAAATATCCCTCCTTTAATGCCTTGGACGCACCTAGTCAAGAACCCATCCAAAACCTCCCATAATTCCATGCTATTCCCTTATTTATGCCCAAAAGAATCATCTCAATCAACCCCCTTGCCATAAAAACGCCCAACCTTAAGGAACAAATCAATTAATTAAATTAAATCCCTTAATTTAAGGGATTCAAATCTCTTAATTGATTTTGAGAAGAAAATCAGAAAATCTGATTTATTTCCATCCCATTTTCGACCATATTCAAAAGAATATCTTAATATATGCAAATCTGATCATACCTTCCTTAAATCAAGCTAAAATCAAATCAGATCATATCTTTCCCAAATCCCCTAATATTCCCTCTTTCCCATGCCATTATTTCAGCAAAATAATCCTCTTTTTACCCAAAATCACGTTCATAATGTCCCCCAAAAAATCACCTTGGACCCCCACATAAATCAGCACACAAAAATCACTCCAACTCTCTCCACACGTCAACAAGGACCCACGCCAACTCACCCTACTCTAATTAACTTAATTACTTAATTAATCATTATTTATTTACATGAAACACCACTAATTTTATTATTCTAATTTCCCAAAGTGGAAATACTAGAATAACCATGACCCGAAATGAACGGTCCATGGGCCCAATAATTATCCACCGGCCCATCCTCAAAATAACGGGTCAACAAAACCTCCTTTGACTCATGAATTATTTTGGGATTTCCATCATTGAGTGTTCATCAAAAATACATTTTCAGAGTTTCTTCTTGATTTACTTTGAAGATCATCAAAGTAAATTGTTTTATCTCCATTGTGTCTTATAAGTTATTTCGTAGTAACCCGGTGATCCTAGAGGGGCGAAATTGAACTAATTGGAAAGCGTATTTCTATGCCTTGGAGTGTTGTATCCTACTCCTTTCCCTTTCTTAATTTTCTAACAATATATAAGTTTAATTTTCATGTTGGATAGGGCTTCATCACTAAAGGACATGACCTTGAATTTCCAAAAGGTAGATAAATTTGAAGGTATCAGTTTCCATAGTAGGCAAAAGACAATGCATTTCTGGTTGACAACTTTGAATGTGTATGTTCTCACAACACCATGACCAACGACCCCACAAGATGGAGAAGAGAACTAGGAGACAACAAGGATAAGGTCAAAGTGGGAGAATGATGACTATATTTTCCGTGGTCAAATCCTCAACTCTCTTTCCGGCACTTCATTCGATCTTTACCAAAATGTTAATTGTGCAAAGGAACCTTGGAATTCTCTTGAGCACCAAGTATTTTATGAAGATTCATCAAGTAAGAAATTCTCTTGTTAGTAATTTAATTCATTTAAACTAACTAATGATAAGCTATAACGGAACAATTCCATGAAATTCACCATGTTTTGAACCAAATAAGATCACACGACATGGTGATGGATGAAGCCATTGCTCTTACATCTATCATTGATAAATTACCATCCTCTAGGAAAGAAATAAAAAATACCTTGAAACGTAGAAAGAATGATATGACCATGGAACAATTGGGTACATATCTTTGTATTGAAAAGGGTATTTTGGTTCAAGATAGGGATAAGGACACAATTGCTAATGTTGCAAATATTCAAAAATATACTATTAACATGGTAGAGATTGATGAGTTCAGTGGAATAAGAAATCCAACAAAAATCCTAAAACTAAAGTTGCAAAAAGAAGTGGAAGCATTTGTCTTGTTGGGTTTGCAGCAGTCCTCATATGAACAAGGATTGTCCTTCCTTGAAGAACAAAAAAGCAAAGAAAGATCAATCAAGAGTTTGTCAAAAACAAGATTTGCACATGAAGTTGCAAATGAAAAAATGAATTTTGTGGCTATAATTTCTAAAATCAATGCTGTGCAGGTTGATGATTCTTGGTGGATTGATTCGAGAGTCTCTAGACATGTGTGCAATGGAAGGTCTTTATTCAAATCTTTTGAAGAATAAAATGATGGTTTAATCTTGTACATAGGAATGATTTAATGGTGGGAAAAAGAAATAGACGAAGTAGAATTATTACTATCCTTGGGGAAATCTCTAGCTCTTAGAGATGTATTTGTTACGGGAAGAATCTAGTGTCTAGAGGTCTCTTGAATAAGTTAAATTTTAGGATGGTATTTAAATCTAATATATTTATAAGGATAATATTATAATGGTATATTTAAGTTAAATATTGATAATAAAGTAGTTTATTCTATTAACATGCTTGATGTTTCTTCTCTATGGCATAATAGTTTATATCATGTTAATTATCATCATTTGTATGACATGCCTAAGTTGAGTTTAATTCCTCCTTTTGATTTAAATATAGAAAAGTGTAAAACATGCATGTTAAATAAAAGAAAAAATACTCTATGTGATAAAACAAACTAATTTGCTTTAATTGGTGGATATTGACTTATGTGATTTTAATAACACACCATTTTTAGGGAATAAAAAATATGTAGTAACTTTTATTGATAATTCATAAAGGTTTTGTTACTTAAATTTGTTATTTTTTAAAGATTAAGCCCTTGATAAGTTTAAAATCTATAAGATCAAAGTGGAGTTACAACTTAATAAAAAAGTTAAAAGACTTTAGACTGATACATGTGTATAATGATCCTAATTATTTTAACTTTATTGGTATAATCCATGACACGACAACTCCAAATTTACCTTAAAGTAATGTTGTGGAAAAAAAGGAAAAATAGGGTTAAAAAAGAAATGGTTAATTCTATGCTTTCTAATTTGGGTCTTAGTTCCGGTTTTTGAGGTAAAGTTATGCTTACGGCATGTTATATATTAAATCGAGTTCCAAATAAAAAGGGAAAAACTACCCCATACAAATTTTGGTACATAAGGAAGCCTAATATCATTTACCTTAAAGTACGGGGATGTAGGACAATCATCAAATTGACATAACTTAAATGTAAAACATTGGGTGAAAGAGGAATTGATTCCATCTTTATAGACTATTTCCATTATTATAGATGACATTCAAAATGATCATGAAACTATAACTCCAAAAATTAGGAAAAGTAAAGGACCGAGGAAAGAGAAATCTTTTGGACTGAATTCTCAACTATATTTAGTTGAAGGGTCAAGGAAGTCCATTGAGACTCTAATTTCATATTATTACAATGTGGAAGAGGATCTTAAGTATTTTGATGAGGTTATGTAGTCTCATGATGCCTCCTTCTAGGAAGGAGGCTATGAATGATGAAATGGATTCAATAATGGGTAATAATACTGATATTGGTTTTGTCGAATTTACCCCCCGATTGCAAACCACTTAGTTGTAAATGGATTTTCGTTACTAAAAGAAGAATCGATGAAACCATCATAAAACATAAGGCATGCTTAGTGGTCTAAGGTTTTAGGCAAAAGTGTGGTATTAGTTACTTTGACACATATATTTCGGTAGCAAGAATAGCTACCTTAAGATTACTAATTGCATTATTTGTAATTCATGGTGATCTTGTAATTCATCAAATGGATGTTAATACCTTCCTTAATGGTGAATTAGAGGAGGAAGTTTACATGACTCAACCTAAAGGTTTCAAAGTTAAAGGGCAAGAAATAAAAGTTTGCAAGTTGATTAGATCTTTGTATGGGCTAAGTAGGCACCTAAGCAATGGCATTAAAAATTTGATGAAGTTGTCTTGGCTAATGGATTCAAAATAAATTAGACCGATATGTGTGTATATATAGTAAATTTGATGAAAACGGTAAACGGGTCATAATTTGCTTATATGTTGACGATATGCTTAAATTTGAAACTAATTTGGATAATGGAGAAGACCAAATTCTTTCTCTCAACTAGCTTCTCAATGAAAGATTTGTATGATGTGTATGTTTTTCTTGGAATAATAATAGCGAGAGGTAAAGGGACTATTTCTTGATCACAATCTCATTACGTTTAAAAAGTGGTCAAGATGTCTAATGAGTTAAACTCAACTCATTTTGCTACTCTGATGGTTCCTAATGTTAAATTGGTTTCTAGTAGTAGTACTCTTAATTTTTAATTGGAGTATACGAGCTTGATTAGAAGTTTAATGTATATTATGACTAGCACTAGACTGAATATTTTGCTATTGGTAATTAAAGCAGGTTTACTAGTAAGCCTAGTATGTTGCATTGGCAAGAGTTAAGGAGAGTGACTAGGTATTTGAAGAAAAACATAGATTATGGTTTGACATATACCAGAGATCCATCTATTTTAGAAGGATAATTTCCAATAAGAAAGATTATTCCACCACAAATGGATGGGCGTTTTTTTCAAAAGGATGTGCTATTTCATGGGAATCTAAGAAGCTAACATGTATAACAAACTCAATTATGGAATCAGAATTCATAGCATTGGCTTCTTTTTGCCAAGAAGCAGAATGGCTAAAGAATGTGGTGAGTGGGGTTGACTTATGGGTAAAACCTATCTTACCTCTTACTATACTTGAGATAGTACATCAACAATTTCCAATGCATATATTAAAGTCTATAATGGTAAATCAAGGCACATTGGAGTTAGACATAGCTATGTTCATGAGATGATTAAGAATGGTTGTATAACCATTGATTTTGTTTGGTCTAATTTGAATTGGGCATATATGTTTACTAAACCATTTCCAAGAGAATTAGTGTACAAAATGAATAAGGGAATGGGTTTAACGCCTATTGAACAACCTCAAGTGAAAGAAAACTCAATTAAACGTCTATTACAAAGTTAGATCTCAAACTCAATGAGCATAGTACTTCTCTTGATGCTTGGAAGCACTTGATATAATCATCTCGAGGTTATGCTTATGACTGTAATGGTTTAAGAGGTTGAATTAATTTTCTTAATTAATCTTTGATAAGTGCTCAGTTTTAGGAGCATGTTCGAAAAGATTTACCTGTATGAGGGAGAAGTTTGTCCACTTTACTAACTATTAGGCTTTGCTTGGGAATGTTCAAGAATGAATATGGACAACATGACTACGAAGGTGTCGAGCATTGTGTCGAGCATTTTAGAAATTTTGTTTTGTGTTTTTGTGTATTATATCTTCAATAATTCTTAGTGATTGTGTGATTCAAAGCTTTGTCTATCATTACAATTGGAGTAATTGTAAAGTATATATATATATATATATATATATATATATATATATATATATATATATATATATATATATATATATATAATCTTTAAGATATTTCCATTATGTATGAGTATGCTTTGTTTGTGGTTATTGGCAAATTAAAAGCTTTTCAACATTTATACTATAAATGAGAGGAGGATTGTTAGAACATATATAGATAAATGGCTTAGTTATTTAGAAAATTAAAGTACTTATTTTTAAAAAAGAAAAGAATTTAAATAATTTACTAACTCGAAAAAAATTCTATCTTTTCCTTAAAGAAAAAGATAATATTGAAAAATTTACTAGTCTATTTAGGAGCCTTCTAAACAAATCTAGTCTAAAAACCAAATTTCTCTTAACTTTTAAATTTTACAAAAGATAAGAATGTTTTACTTCTATCTAGTTTTTTCATTTAATAAGCATCTATTTGATATTTTTTTTTTATTAATTTCAAAATCATATAGAAATCCTAACCCTAATTAATTTTTCAATTTAGTTTACAACATGTTATTAAAAAAATAGAAACTTTGCAAGTATTAAAATCTAAAATTTAACATGAATATTTTATGATTGTGAGTTTTAAAGTGAGTTTCTATGCCTTAAACTATGAATGTTTGAGGTTCTAAATTAAGGGAATGTACCTAATATTGAAATAAAAATTCTAAACGTAATTTAAAAAAATTACAACATGTTTAAGGGACTTTAAAATTTAGCTTAGTTATAGTAAATTCCTTAAATAGAGGAGAAATTATATTTCTTTTATGATTTAGGAAAGGATTACTACCTAGCTTATTTTTAATGTCTCTAAGATGGATAATTTTATTACATATTCAAAGTACATACATGATGATAATACTTGTATGTATAGACGTAAGCATAAGAATATTTATCGTTGTTCAATGACATGTTTATATAATATCATGCCTAGGATTGATATTGATTTATGAGTAATGTTTAATGTACATTTATTGGCATGTTATGAAAGAGTTAATATGTTTGTATGAACTTAATATGCAACCATGAAAATTTTTTATGCAAATTAAGTATGTTGCATGAATTATTTTAACCACAGTAATTTATGTCAATTAGTATCAAATTTAAATTCATTCATGTCATAAGACTTGACATGACTTATATGGAAGTAAAATTATGTCTTTTATGACATGAATTATCAGTTGAGTCTCGTTAATAATCTTATTCAACATGGTAGTAGGCAAGAAATGAAAGAGTCTTGAATTTATTCTATGATCATTATTTGTTAAGAAAAGATAAAATGAGAATTTTTATGATAGACATGTTTTTGTGTGTTTGTTTCAAGTATATTTTTAAGTCTTTTAAAGCATTAATCAGGTAAAGTGAAATATAATAAGCATTAAAATTCAATAATCAAATTCACCTTGAGTAATGAACAATGGGTGCTTGGTGGTAGCTCAAGGCTTCAATTGGATAACATGCATGATGATGTTACATTTCTTTCTAATAGCACTGAGATTTCATTACTTTCACAATATTGACGTAATAACAATATATTAGATTTTGACTTTTAACCATTCCTTACTAGTTCTTTGTGAACCAAGCAACAAGCCCAATTATTGATAAACCATATAGTAGTTCAAGTAAAGTAAGTGTAAAGTTCTAGTTATATTTCTAATGTAAAAGTGTTCTTCTTTAATAAGTTTGAAGCATAAATTGAGTGTTTAGTTATTCTTGTGTGTGACCAATTATCTTTTAGGAATGATATATATTAATTTAATAATTAAAATCAAATGTGAAAGTGAAAGAAAAGTAGAGAAATTAAATCTCACTTAAATAGAATGTGAATGTAGTTCAATGTACGTAGTTGTATGAAAACCATTTGAATAGAGTAGAATGCAGCCTATTGAACGTGCAATTGAGAGAGAATTGACTAACTAAATGCAAAATTGAATGTAAAAATACACGATGTTATGTATTGTGACAATTGAGAGAGAAAAAGTTGGGGGGGGGGGGGGGGGGGGGGGTTAAAGGCAGTTACGATGATCGTGTGAGAATATAAGAAAATATGCGTAAAAAGCGTGATGGTGAAAACCTATTCTAAAAGATTGTGAATGAAACTGAGCATTCACACCAATGGAATGGAGTGACTCTCTCAACCAATATTTTCTAATAATTATACCAATTATTTATGTTCAGTGCTAAAAATACAGGGCGATAACTTTGAATTTTTATTTGAGCATAAAAACCTTTAAACTTTTTGTATTAAACGATAAGGGATATCTGCGTATATTTCAATTATTTGTGTGAGAATGAAGGAAGCCAATAGTTTATTACTTTCACTGGAATTTTTTTTTACATTCGATTATAATAAGATTTTTTGGTAGAATATTTCAAAAAAAAAACTATTTTGGTAGGCACCAAATCATTTAGCAAAAAATAATCGAAATGTTATGAGGCTTAGGACAAATTCTTATGGTTGTATTATTTAAAACTAACCAAGATAGTTGGTATTAGTTTAAACTATTTTTTTTTTGGGCGGAGTTACCCAAATTTTGGACTAATTTTTTAAGGTAAAGAAATGATGCTATGGGGGACTTTATTAAGCAAAGAACTAATTGGGGTACTTCGAACCCATTTAAAAATTAAAAGCAAAGGCATCCGGATAAAGAAATCTATAGTCAAAATATCTACAAAGGCAATAATCATATAACTTGTAATTTAAAAATTAAGTTTCTTTTTCTTTTTTTAGATTTTTCATAATAACCACCTATAGTTTTCAACATTTTGAAAATTAATTACTTTCTTAGAAAAAAAGTTGGAAACTAGGTGATTAAGTTTCATAATTCCCTCCAAATACTCCTTTTAATCCATGATATTGGGCATTACTTACATCACTTGTAAATCTCTACCTATCGCCTGTATTTTGTACGACTTTTATCAAATTTGCCCTTAATTCATATACTTTTATTTTTCTTACTTTATATTACTTTAACTTGGAAGGATGTAACTCCTACCTTGGGAATTAGATTGACACATTTTTGTAAACTCCTTATTATAGGCTCATGTGTGCACCCGTAAAGTCGCTAGTTGTTCGATTTACTGATTAGAAGATCTACTGAACAAATATGGAGGGGACATAACTTTAGCTATGAGGCTCTGAACGACGAATTTTTTTTAGACTGTGTATTTTTTGAGATCTACGACTCTCCAAATTTCTATGGGGAATTTGGCCTATTAATTTTGCCAAAAAAGACCTCTAAAAGGAAAATTGTGAATTTTTTCCAATCTTACCTACTAAATCATACTAATTAAGTGAACTTATTCATACTTACTAATTAATAGTAAATACATTAACATGAATTAATTAATTTTATTTTGTTAAAAAATATTAAATATTTTTATTTATTTATACTAATTATTTTATTTCTGAATTTTGTAAAAAAAATTTGAATTTTGTAAAATTAAATCTTAATTTTGCAAAAAAAATTTAATTATTATAATTGTTTGAGGAATAGTTCCTCCATGTTAGAGCTGTCCATTTTGGATGACACCTCCATGGAAGATGGTATTGTATAATTTTTTATATGTGAATCACATGTAAGGGAAATTTGGTCAAACAATATGTAAAATACGTATTTTATAAGAGCGATATGTATATAAATTCAAGCAGGCCCATCCCTGAGCCAGGCAGGCTAGCGACCACCCAGGGCCCAAGAACAAGAAGCCCAAATTCCTTTATTATTAAAAATAAACTAAAAACTTATATACGAAGAATATGAAAAGACAAACAACACAAGCTTTTACTTTTTCAGAATTTGGGAAATAAATCAAACAATCCAATCCTTCCTCCAAAAAATTCAATCAACACAGTAGACAGTATCATTGCCGACTATTTCAGTCCCCAATTTTATGTCTTTCCAATTCATTAGCCATTAATTATCTTCTTTCCCAATTAAAGTTCAGTCAAATACTCAAATCAAATTCCTAATTTTATTGAAGATGAACAACGACTATGCTAGTCTTCAATTCTCAACGGTATGGTGTTTAGGTATATATAATTCTCCTTTGACCTATATCTTTTATAGACTTATAGTTCTACTACTCATCAACTTATTTTTTCATTTTTACATTCTAATTTTTAATTTTGTATTTTCATTTGATAATCCAAAAGTTGGGAGAATTTATTGGTGCTATCGGCTGGCTACATCATACAATGTTGGAATTTTGGAAGGTATGTTAGTATGTATTCACAACTAATTCAATTATCATTCTTGTTTTGGTATTTTAGAATTTTGATTTAAATTTGTATGATATTTCATATTTTTACTGTTGTACTGTGGAGTTTGACAATAGAAGCCGATAAGAATGTTTTTAAAATTTTTTAATTGTAAGTAATTTTTTAATTTGTGAGAAATTACTAATTATACAAGTGAGTAATTTTTTAATTTTTTTTTTGTATTTCAATTTGGCATATCTAAATGATTACATATCAACATATGCATATAAGAATGATGAGGAAAAACACGGAATTATGTGGGAAATAGGCTTACAGTAAGAGCACAAGAGGTAAAGATGTGAATGCCAACATGCCATGAATCACATAATCAGTAACCCTGAATTTGTCAAACGTAAAATGCCCAAACTTTTTCTTAAAATGCAGCAACAACAAACTTAAATCCTTTATAAGTGTTCTTGTTCATGATGAAGAATTGAAGATGTGTTGAACACTAGGATGTTGAGGTGTAATCGTGAAGTTAAATAATTATTGAGTGAGGATTGAGGAAAGCCATGGAGTTAGATAGCAGAGAATGAGGAAATTAGAAAGAATTTCATAGAGTACTGATGTTTGATGTAGTGCACTAGTGTTGTACAGTGGAGTTTTTTTGAGCAAATTTCTCTGTACCGTAGACCTGTAGACTGTAGTAGTCTATAGACTATAGTCATAGGGAACTGATAATGTATTATTTGTATATATGCATATGATAAACTTTTTTTACTGGCAAAGTTGTACGTATGTACAGTGGAGCTGTGGAGTTTAGCTATTTAGGAGTTTTATTGTAGTTTGAAGACTTGCAATAGACAGTAGTCATAGAGCAGACTTGTAGTAGACAATAGTCATTAAGTAGTAGAGTAGAGTACTGCATTTGTATGTTAGCATAGTAGAGTAATGCAATAGACAATAGTCATGGAGTAGTAGAGTACTAGCTATGTGGCCTATGTCAATAGAATAAAGATCTTTTTGAAGATAAAGGCGTAAAGCATTATTTAAAGGTAAAAGGCTAGAAGCCTCTTTTGTGTACGTAGGACAATTGGACAAAGGCATAGGAATAGGATAAAGGCATAAAGCCTTTTTTGTACTACTAGCTATATATTTATGAATTTGTGTACATAGCAAGCTAGCAACATACAATACCAATATATATTTTTTGACAATAATACCAATATATTTATATTAATATGTTTCAATTTTTTTTATAAATTTTGGCAGTGGATTTGGAGATCAATTTGAGTTTGAGCGACACTTTATTTGATAATTAGGTGCTATTATTCTTTTATAAACGTATTAGCTTTTTTTTATACAATGTTACCTAGAAAATATTTATCTGGTTATGAAAAGAGGAAAAAACGATACTAACGGAAGAGTTAATTAAATCACAAAAAGGCTCTATTGAAATTTTTTTTGCTAGAGTAGAAGGGTCCTCTTCTATTGAATTGGGTGGAGATGACAATGTTGAGCAATCTCATGAGAACTTAAATACTGAAAATGTTGATAACACTGAGCAATTTGATGAGCCATTCGAGGATGCTATAGATATGAATGACCAAAATGATGTATCAAATGCATACAATGTTTATGATTTAGAAAATGATACACACTTTGAGCCTCCTTTAGATATTTATAATCCTAAAAATTGGTGTAATCTTGACAATAAAGGGAGGAATATTATAATTGAAAAAGGACCTATAAGATATTTAAATCTAGTGTTTCCAAAGGATGATACATTTAGGCATTTTTCATATGGTTATTATTCTAGAAAGTTAAATAACGGAGAGACTATTGATAGAAAATGGTTAGTTTACTCTAAAGAAGTAAATAAAGTATATTGTTTTATTGTAAATTATTCACATCTCAAATTAACAAAGGTAATTTATCAAATGATGGAGTGAATGATTGGAAACATCTTAGTGAAAAACTTAAACAACATGAGAATAGTGTTGACTATATGACTAATATGAGTTCCTGGAATGAAGCAAGAGTATGATTAAAAAAGAATAAAGGCATTGATAAAGACTTGCAAGGAGGAATTTCAAAAGAAAAGGAACGTTGGAAACAAGTTTTAAAGAGAATAATATATGTTGTGAAATGTCTTGCTAAAAATAATTTAGCTTTTTGTGGTTCTAATGGAAATCTTTATGAGAATAGTAATGGAATTTTTTTTGCTATAATCGAAATGATTGTTGAATTTTGATTTGGTGATGGAAGATCATATTAGACGTATTCAAAGCCAAGAAATTCACCATCACTATCTTGGTCATAAAATTCAAAATGAGTTGATTTCTCTTCTAACCCATAGTGTTAGAACTTCTATGTTAAGAATTATTAAAGAAGGAAAATATTTTTTTCTATAATCCTTGATTGTACCCCAGATGTGAGTCATAATGAACAAATGACCATGATCATACGATGTGTTAATATTTTAGGTGATAATATTAAAATAGAAGAGTTATTTTTAGAGTTTTTAAAAGTAGATGATACATCTGGATTGGGGCTTTTTAATGAATTGTTAAATGTATGCAAGTCCCTTGATTTAGATGTTGATGATGTGAGGGGTCAAGGTTATGACAATGGTTCAAATATAAAAGGAAAACACCAAGGGGTTCAAAAGAGATTGCTTGAAACAAATCAAAGGGCTTTATATATACCATGTGCTTGTCATAGTCTTAATCTTACTCTATCTGATATGGCTCATTCTATTCATAAAGTTATATCTTTTTTGGAATTGTGCAACGTATTTATAAATTATTTGTAAGTTCTACTAAAAGATGGAAGATCTTACTTGACAATGTTAAGGGCTTAACTATGAAACCATTATGTAATACACGATGGGAGAGTTGGATTAAAAGTGTTAAAGCCATTAGATTTCAAGCTCCCCAAATAAAGTTAGCTTTGCTTAAATTATACGATTCTAGTGGTGATGATGCCAAGACAAAAAGTGAAGCTAAAGATTTATGTGAATCTATTGAGAGTTTTGAATTTTTACTTAGCTTAGTAATTTGGTATGAAATTTTATTTGCCATTAATAAAGTTAGCAAAAAATTACAATCTAAATTAGTGTGTATTAGAACTACAATGAAGGAAGTAGAAGGTGTAATGTTATTCTTTGAGAAATATAGAGATGATGGGTAAGCTATGAATATTACTATAAGCCTTGCAATTGAGATGGATATAAAGCCTACTTTTCCCATAAAGTGTCGTGTCATTAGAAAAAACAATTTGATGAGAATAATACTACTGAAGAAGTGATACATACACCCGAGGAGTCTTTTAGAATATATTATTTTTTGGAGGTTGTAAATTTGGGTATAACTTCTTTGAAAAATAGATTTGAGGATCTAAATAATTTTGAAAGTATTTTTGGCTTTTTATTTGATTCAAAAAGGTTGAAAGCTTTGGATAATCATGATATATGTAAATCTTGCTCAAATTTTAAGGTTGTGTTTTCTCATAAAAATTTATCCGATGTTGATGCAGATGATCTTTTTTTCATAATTGAAAGTTATCCAAATGACTTTGCCAAATGAGTTAATGTCACCATATGAAATTAAAGAGTTTGTCAAAGCAGCACATTGTTTCCCAAATATAACATTTGCTTATAGACTCCTTTTGATATTGCCAGTAACAGTTGCATTTGCTGAAAGAAGTTTTTCGAAGTTAAAATTATTGAAAAACTATTGAAGGTCATCAATGTCACAAGAAAGATTAAATGGTTTAGCCATATTATGCATTGAGAAAGATATGTTAGAGCATATTGATATAGACACTATTATTGATGATTTTGCATCGAGAAATGCTCATAGACAATTTTTTGTATAAGCATTTTATTTCAATTTTAAATTTCTATGTTTTTTTTATAAGAAATTTTGTATTATAAATATTGTCATCAAATTATTTTAATTTGTCAAACCTTAATTTTGATTTTTTTATACTTAACTTGTTAATTAGGGCCCCAATTTTTATTTTTCCCTAGGCCTCCAAAATCTTAGGAACGGGCCTGAATTCAAGGTAAATATTTAGAAATTTACATTTATTATTCACTCTGTCTTTTCCATTCGTTTTCATCTTTACGATCCATTAGTCAACATTGCCAACCAATTATCACTCTTTAAATTCCAACTAGATATTTACATAGATTTTTGTTTTCTTTCCTCAAAGTAGTCCCCTCTCTTTGGTGCTTAAGTAAAGTGGGTCTATGAAAATTCAACAGCCTTAGCCTGAGACTAGTGTCTTACTCTCTTTTTTTCAAAGCATCATCACATTATTGAGAGCTTGGATCTCAACTTTTTATCAGTTTCTTGTTCAATAACTTCTGCTTAGTCATACTTCTTTGCCAATCAAATGTGTCTTCATAAATCGCTAGTAGAAAGCACCACCATGCTAACACTTAAATTCATTATTTCATGATCATAGAAATTGCAGGCTAGGAAGTTCTTTCTAGATTGTCATGAAATTTTCGACCTAGAATTCGGACCTTTGGTCGGTGCGTAGCTTTAGGAGGTTGTTTTCTAGTTTCTATCCCTTATGTGAATTACAATTTCTTTACCTAGATTCACATTAAATTGTCATGGATCCATGATGCTCCCTTCGTAACATTAGTGCCACATTTGCACTCTCCCACACCCATGATTGGATAGCTTCTAAAAGTGGTACGATATATTAAGTACAACTTTTGGGGATTAATTCAATTAAAATATCCTCAATTTTGGAGGAGTGAAGAATCATAAATCACAAAATATTTATTCTACAATTATGTACGGTGAAATTATTCAATGTGCTTGCCCCAATATAATCATAAAATCCAAAATACTTTATCCTAAAATTGTTCAAAGAATTTGCTTAAAGATTATTGATTTTGAGAAATATAATGACGTAATTAGAGGAAGGGTAAAATCACGAGTTATTGTGATGGTGGTAATCTATCTATTTATCTATCTATCTATCTATCTATCTATGGACAGAGAGAAATATAAAGAAGTGAGGCATTGAATATTATAATATATTTTAATTGACAATTTTATTTTATAATAAATTTCAATCCACAATCAATTTATGCAGAAGAAATGAAGAAAAGAATAAAGTCAAAAGAAAATTGAAATGATTAAACTTGTTAATGAGGGAGACAAGTGATGTTGTGATTGGTTGATGAATCAAACACATTATTGTTGTACATCAAACTATATATTAAAAAATAAAGTATAATATTCGAATATCCATCCTTAACGAAAACATTTCAGTTGAATGATGCCAACATGGAGACATAGCTTCCCTCGCGTTTGTGTTTAGCTGAGTTAGTTTAGTTAATTAACGCCGGCGCCCGAATTCCCATATTGGATCGTCGATTAACTTAAATTAAGTGATTGTTTTTGTGGGGCCGGCTGTTGTACATCAACTGACAATTGACATTTGTAAGAGCCGTTAAATCAAAACTCATTGATATTTAGGGGTAGCAAATACTTTCCCAAAGCTCGGAGTATATAAATATAAGTCTTTTCCAAAATAGCTAATGCCATTTCTAAATTATAAACAAGGGATAATAATGTCTTACTATGTTTAGCAAGTTACTCATTCCTTTCGTTTGTCACATTAGTTTTTTTTTTTTTTTTTTTTTTTTTTTTTTTTTTTAATTATAGTTTTCAAAGTACACATTATAACTTTAATATGTGTAAATGTATATTATCAAAATATCTATAATTTGTATATTAAAAACTTACACTTTTAGACGAATCTAACAAGATGACATATGAATATATTTTAACTTATATGTCAACGAAAAATTATATTTAAGTTTCTCACTTCTCGAATAAAATATTCTAAATAGAGTAAATAAAAGGAAAAGTAGGGAGTATTAATATTGCGGCACTATCAATTGAGTGTGCAATAGACGAGCTGCTGAAAAAACAAAATCACACCAGAGAAACCGATTAGAAGCCGTCTTCTTTGTTACCCTTTGGTAGAATGTCTTTGTTGAACTGAGATAGAGATGTTGATTGTTTACGCACTTACAAACAAAATGTTAAGGGTTAGCGAACCTGCAATTCCCATCATATTCTAAACGGAAAATTTAAAATTTAAAAGCAACAGTTCACACATAGACAAACGAGTTATGTTGCCAAAAAAAAAAAGACACCGAGTTAAATTGACTAGTCTTAAATATGCAAAACGGATAGTTTTAGTGGCTTCCAAAGTTCCATATAGAAACAGATAGTTCAAATAGCCAAGGAGAAATGGTCGCAAGTCTCGTGAAATAAGGAGTACTTTTTTTCCTCTCTCAAAGATCGCCCCATTTTCCATTTTGGTTTGTCCCTCAAACATTGCCCCATTCTATTAAAGATTTTTCATTTTGGATTGTTCTCCAAAAATTTTCCATAAAAAAAGTTAAAATTCGAACTTGGGGCAATTTTTAAGAGACGGAGGAGTACATATAAAGATAGAACTATAGTCCTAGAAAGCCACAAACCATGATGTGCATTCATGAAGAGTTTCCCACTTACAGTTTAAGTTAGTGCATCAGTATCGGGAATGATTGATTTTGATGTAAAGGGCTTAATGGAATAGATTGTTGAGAGAGATGTCTATATATTGTTTGAGCTTTGGGTTATTGCCACAAGTTGAGGTACTAATTTTCTTGTAAAATCGCTCACCGCGTTACTACTGATCAGTACTTATTCTAAGAATATTAAAAGGGATAAATAATGAATTGTTCTATTGTTTAGATTTTTCTTCCAAGGCACTTTTACAAAATTTGAGTACTTTGATATGAAATATATTATGTAACATGAATTTGATAACTCATAGTCAAGAAAAACTCATGATTTAAACAGATAGAACCTGAATTTTGACAGCTAAAATCAAGGGGTAGTAGGTGGATAGCAAAGGATGATAGTGATATAAAGCCCCTTATCCCACCAAAACTTCAAGTATAAATATTTATTATTACATGAACCAAATTGTAATTACCATAGTTTTCAATAAAATTTTTGCTTCTAAAAAATTCATATTAGTTCACATCTCAAAATTTAAATTCAAATTAGATCAAATTAAAAGGAATAAGCTCAAATCACATCAGATCAACTTATATCAAATTAGATAAGTATAATGAAAAAGAAAGGAGGAGTAAAAAACTTTTTCGTAAAGATTATTACTCACTCCGTTCATATATGATATTAATATAAGCAAAAAAAGTGAAATTTAAAGAGGAATTTTAATAGAGTGAATTTTTTAATAAAAAGGTAGTAGAGTATTAATTTATTATATCTCCTAACAACCTCACTTCTAGCCTTGACCACCTCCATAACCATCCATCACCATGAAAACACATGCTAATTTTCGCCCCCTCCAAGCCTAGCATTGTCGTCATCATAGGAAAATATTTAATCGTGTATTCAAAAAAATCGAAGAAGGATTAATTGAACACTGCCACCTAACATGGCCAAAATGCAAAAAATAATCACCAAGCAGCGTCTTTAACTTTTAGAGCAAGCACAACCATGAGGATCCTCCATCCTCAAAGTACTCTTTCTCGTTCTAACGCATAACCTTGTGAATATGAAGAGAATGTGAGTATCCTCTTGGCCAAGAGGATTTGGGTTGATCCTCTTGGTGAAAAGGATGGATTGTGTTGGGGAAAGTGAAGAAATGACCAAAGTGGTCAAGGTGCGAATATTCCAGTCCAAGAGTCGAACGTTAGGGAGTTGATTTTGTCCAAGTCTCTCCTCAATACTACTCATACGGATTTTGGCGTGCACGGCCCATATAAGTCCTCAAATGGTTGCACCGTATTGAGCGTAACTAATTACCTCAATAATAGGGGAATATAGGTTGATTTAATGCAGACTTTAAGGAGAATTTCAAGCTGGTTTAATTTCAAAATAAAAGAGCTTGAATGAAGACTTAAAAGGCGCATTTCAAGGCTATTTTAAAGGAAGAATTTGAACAGCAATTCGAAATCAATTTGCTGAACGTTTTGGCGAATTTCAAGGCTATTTTAAAGGAAGAATTTGAACAGCAGTTGGAGTCAATTTGCTGAACGTTTCCTCCCTTATTTTAAGCTATTCTTCCCTTGTTTTAAGCTCTATTAGTTAGAGGAATAATTAGTTGTAATGGGGATTATGTTGGACGGTTATGAGCCACTTAATCTACCCTTATTTTCAGCTTTCTGTTTTAGTGTTTGTTTTAGCTAAGTATGATGTACGAAAAGCTATAAATAGCGTGCTAATGTTCAATAAAAGGCATTCGAGAATTTTGCCCAAAACACACGAGTGTATAATCCGAATTTGGCTTGTGCTAGTCAAGTTTATTTTCCAAATTTGAGAGTTCTCTCAATTTGAAGAGTTTGTGTTTTAGTGAGAGTTCCTAAAGCTTAAACTTATAGTTGTCGAATAGGTGAGAGTTCCCTAATCACTACTACGCCCAAACACGTGAGTAAGTGTTCCTCACTGTTATATCCTCAAGTTAAGGGTGAGAGTTCCCCTAAACTTTCTTAACACACGTTCCCGATCATTTGTAATCAAGTTTCTCACCTTGCTTACACATCATTTGGCGCGCCAGGTAGGGGGAGAGTTTTCTTAAATTCTTCCAAAGGGGGTCGAATACCTACATACCATGGGAGAGAATCAAGACTTGAGGACAGCTTTGGAAGCTCTTAATCGATCCATTGCTAGTCAAGAGAGGTTGGCCGAAACCAACGCCAATCTACAAGGGAACCTTGCTGCCTTGATGGCAAGGCTCATGAACGAGCATGATAGGAGAGATCAAGGCGAAGACCCTCCACCTAGGAGGGAAGATAGGAGTCTCAAAGTGGACGTCCCTGCCTTTGATGGGACACTTGATCCAGAAAAGTACTTGGAATGGGAGAAATCCTTGGAGAGGTACTTCGACTACAAGGATATTCAAGAGGAGTTCCAAAAATACAAGATAGCCAAGGTGAAGTTGAAAGGCTATGGAGATAATTGGCTACAAGGAGAGCAAAGGGGGCGTACTCTTAAGGGTAAGGCAACCATTGCTACTTGGAGCAAGTTGAAGAAGAGGATGAGGGATCGTTTTATTCCTCACAATTACAAGCAAAGTCAATATGTGAAGTGGAGCACTTTGCACCAAAATGGAGAATCGGCTGAGGACTACATCAAAGAGTTTGATAGACTTTCTATCGTGTGTGAAATCACGGAGAATGAAGAACTCAAGATGGGACGTTTCATGGCTGGGTTGGATCAAGAGTTGCAAGACAAACTTGAAGGTTACACCAATTTGACCTTTGCTGAAGCTTGCAAACTTGTGATCAAGTTTGATTCAAAAAGGAAGAAGAAGAAGCCGTTCGTCACCCCTCAAGTGACACGAAGACCAACCTTCCCTGTCAAGGATGGTTCTTCTTTTGTCAAAGCCAACGATCCACCTAAGAAGGACAAGAGAGATTTCAAAATAAGTGACATTGTTTGTTACAAGTGTGGAGGAAGGGGTCATTTTAAGAAGGATTGTCCAAATTCAAGAGCTTTGACCATGCAAGAGGTAAAGCTTATTGCTAATCAAACTATCAATTGGGAGGATTTCGAGGTTGAAGAAGTGGAGGACGTGAATTCTACTGAAGGGGACGAGAAGGAAGAGCAATGTTTCCCCGAAGAAGAGACCAAAACAAATCTGGTTGTGAGAAGGGCGTTGCAAGCTCACATTGAGGAACCCTTAGCACCGCAAAGGCAACATATTTTCATTACCAAATGCAAGATTAAAGACGAGGTATGTGATTTAATCGTTGATAGTGGTAGTGAGGCAAACACAGTTTCCAAAACCTTGATAACTAGGCTTGGTCTTACAACTACAAATCACCCACATCCTTATAAGTTGAGTTGGTTGGACTCTAGTTCTAGGACGGGGGTTAGGAAATAATGCATGGTTAGTTTTTCTATTGGGTCTTATCATGATACTCAACTGTGTGATGTTGTGTCTATGGATGCTTGTCACATTTTGCTTGGTAGACCTTGGCAAACTGATCAAAAATCTCAACATGATGGGTACCATAACACTTACACTATAACTCACCAAGGAAAATAAAAAAAGTTGCACCGTTTACCACCCCCACGATTTTCACAAAATCCTAAACAATCAAAGGAGGTGTCATTGCTTACCTTTAAGGAATTTGAAAGGGAAATTGATGGTAAGGATGAATTATACTTGTTGTACTCTAAAGAGGTCCACGAAAATTTTGTGAGTCAAAACCCCAAATTGGCTCAATTGATTAAGGAGTTTGAGGATGTTTTCCCCGATGAGTTACCTAAAGGGTTACCACCTTTGAGGGGAATTGAACATCAAATTGACCTCATTCCCGGTGCTCCTTTACCTAACAAACCTGCCTATAGGTGTAATCCCTTGGAAACTAAGGAATTGCAACGACAAATTGAGGAGTTGATAAGTATGGGGTATGTACGTGAGTCTATGAGTCCGTGTGCTGTTCCTGCTCTTTTGGTCCCTAAAAAGGATGGTACGTGGCGTATGTGTATTGATAGTAGGGCTGTTAACAATATTACTATCAAGTACAGGTTTCCAATTCCAAGGCTAGATGATATGCTTGATGAATTGAGCGGCTCGAAGTGGTTTTCAAAGGTTGATTTGAGAAGTGGTTATCATCAAATTCGGATGAGAGAAGGAGATGAATGGAAGACCGCTTTCAAAACCAAGCACGGTTTATATGAGTGGCTCGTGATGCCATTTAGACTCACCAACGCACCTAGCACTTTCATGAGGTTGATGAACGAGGTGTTGCGGCCTTTCCTTGGAAAGTTCGTGGTGGTGTACCTTGATGATATCCTTATTTATAGCAAAAGTGGGGACGAACATTTGATACATTTATTTAAAGTTTTCACGGTTTTGAGAGAACAAAAATTGTATGGAAAACTTGAAAAATGTAATTTTATGCTATATGAGGTCACTTTTCTTGGTTACATTATTTCAGGAGAAGGTGTGAAAGTTGATCCTAGCAAGATTGAGGCTATTCAATCATGGCCTAGCCCAAAGACACTCACGGAGGTCCGTTCTTTCCATGGATTAGCTTCCTTTTATAGGAGGTTCATTCGCAATTTTAGCACTCTAATGGCCCCTATCACCGAGTGCACAAAGAAGGGCTCATTTGAGTGGACTCCTCAAGCTCAAAGGGCGTTTGAAGTGATCAAAGAGAAGATGTGCAATACACCTGTCCTAGCACTTTCAGATTTTTCAAAACCATTTGAAGTTGAGTGTGATGCAAGCGAAAAGGGGATTGGTGCCGTGTTGATTCAAGAAGGGCGTCCTATTGCCTACTTTAGTGAGAAATTGAGCCAAGGCAAGCTGAATTATTCCACCTATGACAAGGAGTTCTATGCAATGGTGCGAGCTTTGGATCATTGGTCGCATTACTTGAGACCACAACCATTCATACTTCATTCTGACCATGAATCTTTGAGGTTCATCCATGGCCAAAAGAAGTTGAATTCGAGGCATGCAAAGTGGGTGGAATTCTTGCAAACATTTAACTTTTCATCAAAGTACAAAAGTGGAAAGGCGAATGTTGTTGTGGATGCCTTATCTCGAAGGCAAACTTTACTTGGAGTCATCGAGGCGAAAGTCCTTGGTTTCGAATTAATCAAAGAATACTACAAGGAAGATGATGATTTCAAGGTCATTTTGGAGAAATGCGTGAAGGGAAGTTATGATTTATTTTCCTTACAAAATGATTTTCTTTTTAAGGGAAATAGGTTATGCATTCCTAAATGTCCAATTCGAAGCTTGTTGATTCATGAAGCGCATGGAGGAGGTCTAGCAGGCCATTTCGGAGTTCAAAAGACTATGGAGCTTCTTCAAGCTCACTTTTATTGGCCTAACATGCTATCTACTGTTCACCATGTTGTAGCGCATTGCTCTACTTGTCAAAGGGAAAAAATGGTGTTTCACAAAGGTCTTTACAAGCCATTGCCAATTCCGGAGAGACCTTGGGAAGACATAAGCATGGATTTCATTGTGGCTTTACCTAGAACTCAAAGACGTAAGGACTCAATCATGGTGGTAGTTGATCGTTTTTCAAAGATGGCTCACTTTATCCCTTGTCATAAAACCGAGGATGCTATGAAGGTGGCGAAATTATATTTTGATGGGATTGTTCGTTTCCATGGAGTCCCACGCACCATTGTTTCAGATCGAGATACAAAGTTCCAAAGTCATTTTTGGAAGTCTTTGTGGCGTCTTATGGGAACCAAGTTGCTGTTTTCTACCTCACATCACTCCCAAACCGATGGCCAAACCGAGGTGGTGAATAGGGTACTAGGTTCTTTGCTTAGGACCTTGGTTAGTAAGAGCACCAAAGATTGGGATGTCAAACTCGCTCATGCCGAGTTTGCTTACAATAGAACTCCTAGCGCTACTACAAAGTATTCTCCTTTTGAAGTAGTCTATGGTTCTAATCCCTATGTTCCAATTGATCTCATAGTTTTGCCTAAAGACAAGTTCGTGCATGGAGGTGCCAAGGAACAAGCCGAGTTCATGGTGAAAATCCACAAAGAAGTGAGGAAGAACATCGAGAAGGCTAATGAAATCTATAAGAAGCAAGCCAACAAGAGAGTCAAAAATGTGAAACGTTTTGAAGTTGGTGACTTAGTATGGATCTACATGAGGAAGGAGAGATTTCCCAATCAAAGGAAGAACAAGCTCATGCCACGAGCCGAGGGTCCATTTGAGATAGTGAAAAAGATCAATGACAATGCCTACAAGGTAGATTTGGGAAGAAAGTACGGCGTCTCAAGCACATTCAATGTGGGGGATCTAGCACCGTACTATAATGATGAAGAATTGAGGGCAATTCCCTTTGAAGAAGGGGAGGATGACCAAAGTGGTCAAGGTGCGAATATTCCAGTCCAAGAGTCGAACGTTAGGGAGTTGATTTTGTCCAAGTCTCTCCTCAATACTACTCATACGGATTTTGGCGTGCACGGCCCATATAAGTCCTCAAATGGTTGCACCGTATTGAGCGTAACTAATTACCTCAATAATAGGGGAATATAGGTTGATTTAATGCAGACTTTAAGGAGAATTTCAAGCTGGTTTAATTTCAAAATAAAAGAGCTTGAATGAAGACTTAAAAGGCGCATTTCAAGGCTATTTTAAAGGAAGAATTTGAACAGCAATTCGAAATCAATTTGCTGAACGTTTTGGCGAATTTCAAGGCTATTTTAAAGGAAGAATTTGAACAGCAGTTGGAGTCAATTTGCTGAACGTTTCCTCCCTTATTTTAAGCTATTCTTCCCTTGTTTTAAGCTCTATTAGTTAGAGGAATAATTAGTTGTAATGGGGATTATGTTGGACGGTTATGAGCCACTTAATCTACCCTTATTTTCAGCTTTCTGTTTTAGTGTTTGTTTTAGCTAAGTATGATGTACGAAAAGCTATAAATAGCGTGCTAATGTTCAATAAAAGGCATTCGAGAATTTTGCCCAAAACACACGAGTGTATAATCCGAATTTGGCTTGTGCTAGTCAAGTTTATTTTCCAAATTTGAGAGTTCTCTCAATTTGAAGAGTTTGTGTTTTAGTGAGAGTTCCTAAAGCTTAAACTTATAGTTGTCGAATAGGTGAGAGTTCCCTAATCACTACTACGCCCAAACACGTGAGTAAGTGTTCCTCACTGTTATATCCTCAAGTTAAGGGTGAGAGTTCCCTTAAACTTTCTTAACACACGTTCCCGATCATTTGTAATCAAGTTTCTCACCTTGCTTACACATCAAGAAAAGTGTTGAGGTGGAGCTGTGGAGGAATGGAGGAAAGGGGAAAAAAAGAAAGGAAAGGAGGAGCAAGAAGGAGTGGTGTGGAAAGGGAAGAAAAGGCCAAAAAAAAAATAAAAGGAAAGAAAGAGTGTTGTAGGAAAGGATATAGGATGGGAAAAAAGTTGAGTGGGCCCCATAAATTAGAATAATAATGTTATATGTTTCAGCATTTGATTGGTTATATTTATCTTTGATTTTTTTGCAACAATTATATTTAAAACGATAATAAATAAAAGGTAAAGTGAAATTTAAAAATAATTTCACTAACGGCTCTATTTTCATAAATTACCAATCTAAGATCTCATTTTCTTGTTGATAATTTCAACTGATCCTTAGTTATGGATCCAAATAATCCAAATTATGGAAGAAACTTCAACTTTTTTTTATCATCTAAACCCTTAAAATAATACAAATACACCCCCATTTTAATCCAAATATCCTTAATGATTTTGAATTCCATGCTGCTTTACAATGGTTTGTCCATCAACCTAGACCAATGAATCCAACTTACCTAAGCTATATACCGTTTCAACAATGTTTTGAAAATAATCCATCGTTTCCCATTTCTAAACATTTTACTCAACAAATGTAGCATTCTCTAGGCCATGAAGGTTCTTACAACGCTACATTTACTTCGAAAATAAGGGCAACAAGACATCTTGAAGATATAGAGGAGGTTGATGTTGAAGCAGTTCCCTGAGAACTCTTTGTTGCAGCTAAACAGAAAACCAGACAAAAGGCGGCTTGGAGCATAACTAAGGATAATGCGATTGTTTCAGGCTACATCAACATTGGAGGAGATGTAGTATGAAACAAAAACACAAGAAAGGACGACTTATGGATGGAAATCTTTAAATATAATGAAATGGCACGGTCTTATAATCCTAGTGAGATTCGTGAACGCACCCTAAAGTCCTTGCAACAACACTGGAATCACATTAATAGAAGAGTTTTAAAATGGGTGAAGGTCTACAGTTATGAGTTATGCCACAAAAAGAGTGAAGAATCAGATGCGGATGTTGAGGAACATGCCCTTGAAGTTTACCAAAAATCGAATAATGGTAAACCATTTAAATTGATGCATTGTTTCAATATCATGAGAAAAATTGATAAATGGAGCCCTGAAATAATGCAAGTACCTACCGAAAGGAGAGTTAGTAATAAAAGATCAATCCCAAATACACCATTTGAGGAAGGGAGAGGTGTAACACCAATTAGACCCGACGGCATAAAGAAGACAAAGCACAAAGGAAAGGAAGTTGTTACCTCTTCAATGTCATCAGTAAATCTCGATTTTTTCAATTCATTATTTGAAGATCATGCTGCGTACAGAAATGAATTAGGGGAGCGTATGCTCAACCTAATATGGGAACGAGGTGAAGAAAGAAAAATCAGAAGAGGAAGCGGCAAAGTTTAGGATGTTAAGTATGTTGATGGCTAAACCTATCTTTGACAAAGTTGAAGCGAAAATGTACTAGAAGCTCAGGGATGAATTAAATAATAGGTTTGATATTTGATTTATAATTTGAATTTCGATAAGTATGTTGTAGGTTAAACCCGTCTTTCGAGTCGTTGTTATTTTAATTTAGGTAACAATGCTTTTTCAGTGATATTAACGTCATTGTAATTTGTCTTTAATAAGTTAGTTATTTTAATTTGTATGTTGATCGTTAATGTGATTCTTGTCTTTTCAATAATAGTACTCTTATTTTAATTTCATTATTCAATAGATTCATGCATTAAAACATTTGGTATCAATATTATTGCAGCAAAAATCTTATCTTCTGACTTACCTTATCCTCCGATTTCAAATAATTTCACAAGTGACTTGTCACTTCATGCATTGAAACATCTACTAACAATATTATTACTACAAAAATCTTATCTTTTGACTTACCTTATCCTCAAATGTCAAATTTTCCATCGGAGACTTGTCACTTCAAGTAATGAAACATCTTCTATCAATATTATTGTTGTAAAAATCTTATCTTTTAACTTACCTTATCCTCCAATTTTAGATTTTTCCTCCAGGGAATTGCCACTTTATGCAATAAAATATCTGCTATCAATATTATTGCTGTAAAAATCTTATCTTTTGATTTGCCTTATCCTTCAATTTCAGATTTTTGATCAAGGACTTGTTACTTCATGCAATGAAACATCTGCTATCATTAATATTGTTGCAAAAATCTTACTTCTGACTTACCTTATCCTCAAATTTCAAATTTTTCCTCTGGGGACTTGTCAGCTCATGCAGTGAAACATATACTATCAATATTATTGCTATAAAAATCTTATTTTCTGACTTACCCTATCATCTAATTTCAGATTTTTCCACCAAGGACTTGCCACTTCATGCAATGAAACAACTGCATTCAATATTATCGCTGTAAAAATCTTATCTTTTAACTCACTTTATCCTCTAATTTTAAATTTTATTGATAACATTATTTGAGTATATTAATATCTTGTTTATAAAATTGTATACTTCCTTTCACACATCATCCCAGCACAATCTTGCATTTTATATCACAAACTTGTATTTAATGACGGTTCACAAAAAGAACTTCGAGATGAAATTTGATTCTAGTTCTTCAAGTTCAAGTGAAGATGAACTCTACGACTATATGTTGATGGATTTTGTCAAAGTGAGTCCTGAAATACAAGTGATATTGGATGCAATAAGATATGTTGTTAACTCCACCGTCGAAGAAACTGGAAATGAGGGTTCACGTCCAAAAAAGAAGATAACTTATGTTCATAGAGATCGAGAATTAGCAAACAATCATTTGATTACTGACTACTTTAGTAACCAACCACTCTATAATAAACGCCAATTTTGTTGTAGGTTTTGCATACGAAAACATGTATTTACTCGCATTGTTGATACGAAAACATGTACATTATCGGTTTTTCCAACAAAATCTAGATGCATATATGCACTAAGGTGCTACTGCTCTTCAAAATTGCACGGCGGCTATAAGGTTGTTAGCATACAGATGTGCAACTGATCAAATCGATGAGTATCTAAACTTGTTGCTACAACATCGAAGGAGTGTCTTTCACACTTTGTTAATGTTATAATTGTGCAATTTTTGGCTGAATACCTTATAAAGCCAAGTGTTAAGGATCTCCAATGTCTCCTTAGTGATGGGGAAGACAAAGGGGTTTTAAGTATGATAGGGAGCATCGATTACATGCATTAGGAATGGAAAATTGTCCCGTTGGTTGGAAAGGGATGTATCAAGGAAGATCTATAACAATGACTATAACCTTAGAAGTCGTTGCTTCTAGGGATTTATGGATTTGGCATGCTTTTTTTGGGACACTAGAGTCTTGCAATGACATAAACGTACTCCAACATTCTCCGATGTTTTACGACATTCTCAATAGTCGAACTCCACAAGTGTAGCTCGACGTGAATGGAAATACCTACAATAATAGGTATTATCTCAAAGATGGGATTTATCCAAACTGGACAACCTTTATTGACGCCATAGCCACTCCATAAACCTATAAACAAAGGATGTTCACTCAACATCAGGAGAGTGAGCAAAATGTTGTTGAACGTGACTTTGGTGTACTACATGCTCGATTTGCAATTATTCGAAAGCCTGATTTGGCATGGAGTGTGCCAATGCTATGGAAGATGAGCGCGATACTTATGCAAATTATAAAGATCCATAAGAGTTCGCCTAAGAACAATTTGAAAATGAGCAGGATCATCAAGAGGAAATGGTATAAAATTTTCCATCACACTCGGACAATATGATGATCGTAATTTTACAACACTCTTAGCTAAGAGAGAAGAGATTCATGATAGATCATACATATGTCTTTGAAGAATGATTTTGTAGAGCATATGTGGGATAAGTTCAAAAGCTTCTATGTAGACTAATTTTTAAATGGAATAATGGGATATTCGTAGTAGTAATTATTTTTTTTAATTCTATATTTTTTGTATTTTGATTATTTATATACTTTGCTTTTTAAAGCTTCTTGTACTGTGAGTTATATTATTTATAAAATCTTAAATTATTAATTTTTTATATGGGTATAATTATTTACGACAAATAATTTGATAATTAATTAATTATACAAATTAAATAGGTAAATAATATTTATCTTTCTATAAATAAATAAATGACAACTATTAAATTTGATGATAGGAAAAAAATATGTGGTGGAGTATGTGTGAATAGAATATAGAAAGTAAAAAGGGGTTGAAGAGGATCCCCTTAGATGTTGGATAAATTGTAGGAAGAGGATGAGGAGGAGGATGGAATACTGAAAAATGATGTGAAGGAAAGAGAAGATAATGTGTCAAATGGGAAAAAAAAGAGAGAATTTTAAAGAGGATAAGGATACCCCCATGGATATTCATGGTCTTAAGACACTTCGTGGAAATCTCTTATTAGTAACATAGTGTGTATCATCCCTTTCCTTTTCCTATATGGCATCTTAAATACATTCACACTTCTCTCTCCTTATCATCTCTAGTCTTTCTCTTGTGCATCAGTCTCCAGTTCCTAACTTCAAACCAAAAATCGTGAAGTTAGGGTTTTATTTACCCCAATTATTTCTGATTAATTTCATTGTAATCGAGTCCAAAATCTGTACAATAGGTTAAATTAGAGACCACCATGTGACCGGAGCTTGAAAAACTCTGATCATTATCGCATCAATATTAATGGTGTGATTCAAAGGGACTTTCTCTCCAGCAAATCAAGATCGATCGTACACCATCGAATACATGCTTCTTCGTAAAACTTCAGCTAATCTTCACGGGATTATTCCAAAGATAGATTACATGATGAACGGGTGGTATTGATGTCATGTGAAAATAAAAACCAGAAATTTTTATTTGTGTTTTAAGAGACAAATAAAAGTGAAATCTAACAAAATATAGAGTAGAAGATGGGAATAAAATGGTCGAGGGAGGAGAAAGAGTTTGTTTCTTGTTAGATTATTCAAGAGAGGAGAGGTAGATGGTATTTTCCGATTATCAGCCTCACTAGGACTGAGACACGGCCCAGACAGTCGGGCTCCAACGGGGGCAACAAGTAATGAAAAAGTGAGGTTATTGATCACTCATACATCTCTATATATTGCCTGTATTTTGAACGTATATTACCAATTTTGCTCTTATTGCATGTAACCTTTATTTATTTTACTTTCACTCATTAGTTGATATTTTCAACCTCTTAATCTTCCAAATCTAATGACAAAACATATAAATAAAATAATATATTAAATACTTTTGTATATGTTTATTTAATTATTAATGATAAATATCTTACAAATAATACTTATAAATTTATAAACAAATCATATATATATATATATATATATATATTAATATATTTACTTAACTATTTGAAAAAATTACAAACCCCCGGTGTCCAATTTGGATGGTACTACTCCCACACTCAAACTAAACGCAATTTAACTATTTTAAAAAAAAGGAAAATGCAAACCCCTCAATCTTCTAATTCTGACGGCACTAACTCACACACCCACCATCCAATTCGAACAGTTAACACCCACATACCACTGTCTACATTGGACGGCATATAATACTCACCTAACTTTCCATTTCAGACGTCACAACACCCCACCCAACCATGAATTTTGGATGGCAACAACTGATAACCGTTCTTTTAGGTCGTTTAACTAAAAGAATAGTTATGCAAACTAAATTTATAAACACCCTAATACTACTACAACTAATGTAGTGGTAAGTCAGGGATCGAACCACAAGGACAAGGGGAGATAGTTTATAGACTTGATGCAAAGGGTTTATATGGAATTTGACAAAATGAAACTAATGAAAGAAAAGTAAAGCAAGAACTAAAACGATAATATGCTATGGAAGGAAAATGGGGACAGATCAGTTCCACCCTAGGAAGGACAATCGAACTATCAATACGCTAAATCCGGAGAAATCAGTCAACAATGAATCATGACACTCAAGATGACGAGAGGAAGTTTGTGACCCTATAAATCACACGAACAACCTATAATCGCCCTATGTCTCCAAAGGAGTGGCAGGACAAGATTCACATCGAATATCAATCAATCAATCATCAAAAATCTCAAATCCTAACTCTACGCATGAAGAACGAGCCAACCTAGGGTATCACCAATCAATCCCCTAAGAAAACTACTCACACATAGTAATAAAGACTAAGGAATAAACAACAAAAAAGAACATGATTGAAAGCATGAACTAATTGAATATAATGAACAAGAGAACGAAAAACGAAGACCTATAACAAAACCGACAACTACTCTATCAAAACTGTAAATGAAATAACGATAATAGTAAGAGGAATGAAATTTAGAAAAACAATACTTGAAAGCATTAAATGAAATAAAACAGAAAAGAATCAATACCTTGCATAAATAAAATTGCTTGAACGAAAAAGAAACCGAATCCGAAATACAAGGCTTGAAAGGAAGTGCAATGAAAGCTATAAATTTAAACTAATGCATGAAAGAAATGAAAAGCTTTAAAGTGATGTTCTAGGTTGAGGCACAAAAGCTCTCAAAGTAGGCATGAGGGTTATTTACAGAGCAAGAGGGTATTTATACCCTAGGGACATAAGGGGTAAAACCCTAGGAAAAACCCTCGAGCCCCAGCCTAAGAAAGAACCAAGAAAGTCGAAAATAGGCTCCATTCGGCCGAATGAAGAGGGGATTCGGCCGAATGAGTATGTCATTCGCCTAAAACAGGAGCAATGAGTTTTTGGGCTCTGTCCACCATTCGGCCGAATGAGTGCAACCATTCGGTCGAATGGGTCTTGGTTCGACTGAATGAGTGTTCATTCGGCTATTCCTGAGAGCTTGATTTATGTGCTTGAATCCCTGTCTTCCATTCGCTCGAATGGATGTTAGATTCGGTTGAATTTGAACCTGAACCTTGCTGAAGAGCTCCTTTGAAGTGTCTAATAGCTTCTGGAGTTTATGGGATCTTTGAGAGTGACTTGGAACGCATGCCCAAGCTATGACACGCGCATCTAAACTCTTGATAAAAGTGTCAAAGCCTCGAACACGTCTCATTTTACCTCGAAATCATCAAAATCACCTGAAATGATCTAAAAACAGCTTGAGGACAAGATCAAGGTAAAATTGAATGTAATGTGCATAAAACCAATATAAAAGCATGGGACTCGACACTAAAATAGGGTTGTAAACGTGCTCTAAAATGAGTACATCAACTTCCCCCAAGACAAACCTTTGCTAGTCCCTAGCAAATGAACTAGCAAGGCAACACTGTGAGCAAAGCTCATGAAAAGCAAGGTGAGCGGAAAACAAGACAATGCCAGCCGTGTACGCGCAAAACTCTTCCTTAGCCATGGGTGTGCAAGTACAATGGGCTCAAAAGAGCATAATACCAAGATAATCAGCGTTTTCCATAGACTCGGGATTACTAGAAAAGCTACAACACAGGCCATGCCACCCACTACCTAATGAGGTCACAGTCCATGCTCCCCATGCTATTTCCTAAAAGATGTGGGAAATTTCTAGTACGCTCGTGTGTTTAATATGGTTTGTGTTTCGCTCAGAATCATCCAACTTAAGATGAGTCAGGAATTAAAGACTCAATCAAGGAGAAATCTTAGGGATTGTATCCTATCTACTCTCCAGCATAGAACTTGCTAATCAGGCCAAGTCGAACAGGTTTGGAAACGGTTGCAATGTAGACTGGGATTAAGGTAGGGTAAAATTTGGGGATGTGGAGTTCAAATAGAGGATAGTAAGCAATCCAAGGTAATCAAACCAAGGACGGCTATGCTTCCGACAACAATGCCACTTCCCAAAATTCTCTAGATACGTATAAATGAACTCATTACACCAACTTTATTCTCGAATTTTTCTTTTTCTATTTATTTTTGTCTCTTTTCTTGTCTTTTCTTTTCTTTTTTTTTCTTTTTGTTTTTGTTTTCATGCTAATTTTTCTAAAATAAACTAAGAGTAATGTAAAGAGTCATATCATACGACAACGAATTTTCAAACCAAAATCTTTCACCACAATGCAACGGGTACCACTTCACTGTGATCACTTGACTATCCTCTAGGTAAAAAGAGGGAATATTTGGCTCATATGGAGTTAGATGATATAGCTATGAAGAAAAAGTAAAGGCACAAAATTGGCTTACCCTAAAGTCAATCGATATTCATGGTAGGCAATTTGGCCATGTAGTTGTAACTACAAACGTGTTATTATCCCTGGCCTTTAGAAAAGAAGACTATGCTAGAGGATAACAGACACAATACTTAGACTCTCTAACTAGCACTTAATTACATAGGACTCACAATGGAGTCCTTGAAGGCTCAATCCTCACTAAGCTAGTCGATATGTGCCTCAATAGGTAGCCATCCAAGCCACAAACCAAGAAGGACCAGATCCCCCAAGTCAGGTGGAAAACAGTCAATTATTCAGTCCCAAAACAGGCACAAGGCTAGGAAAAATATGAGTATGCATAAGACCACTATAAAGTACACATCAGGAGCTAGCATGTCAGTCTCACAACTCAAGCACATTAATCTTGACACACCTAGACATGCAAAGAAAAACTAAAACAAAAAGCAAGGTAATAGTTTCAATAATGTTGATCTTTCGAAGCTTTGAAAACACAAGGACCCTCCCCCAAGCCAGCTCAAGAGCCGTCTCGACACTTGGGAGAGAAGAAACAAAAGGGAGAAAGATCAGCATTATGGAAGCTATTGCTATACAAATAAACAAACAAAACAAACACCGGGTTATCTCCCGTAAGTACTTTTGTTTAACATCGATAAGTTCGACACATTTAGGCACAAGTTTATACAGATAAAGAAAACAATGAAATCGTACCTGCCGTAGGAGTGGATTCACTCCTAGCATCGCCATCACCTTCAGCGTGGGGAGTCAAAACTCTCCACTGAGCCGCAGTGGCGGAAGTAAGCAATGGAGAACCAGGGTCATCTGGAGGTGGGTTATAATACGGGGCTCCCCCAAGCCAAGGTGGAGCCATCGGTCTCTATTTAGTTTTTCTTTTTCTAGCCCTTTTCTGTTTGCGGGCTGGCTCGTTAGTACCGTCAGATTTGGAATATATCTTCGTTTGCGGAGCAATTCCCTTCACATCCCCAAAAATAAGACGCTCTTGCTCGTCCTCCTCATCCGACACCTCAACTATCATTGGGGTAGCAAAAGCATTACATCTCTCAACCTCTTTCACAGCGTCATTCTCGACCACCCCAAAGGAACAAATCCACTTGACCATGGGTTCCTTTGAAAACTTAGAAAAGGCAAACACAACCTTCTCTTGGGCTACCCTGACGGTTATAGTTTCTGATTCACAGTCGATCAGGGCACCCAAAGTCTTCAAAGCATCCCTCCCTAAGATAAGGGGAGTATAAGGATCCTCGGCCATATCAAGCACCACGAAGTCACATGGTACCACTATGTTCCCTACTTGGATCGGAAGGTCCTCAACTCCCCACATGGCACTTTTATACTACGGTCGGCCAACTGGATTGTTTTCTTCGAAGGCTTAAGCTCACAGGTTAGTTGTTTGGCAATGGACATTGGCATTAGGCTAATGGAGGCCCCAAGGTCAGCAAGTGCTCCCTTAGAATTAAGTTTTCCAAGGGTGACTGGGAGCACAAAGGGCCCTCTAGCTTTTTCTTTCTTTGCCCATGTGCCCTAAATGATGGCTCTTACTTGCTCTCGTAAACTGATCACCTCGCCCTCAAGCTTTCTCTTGTTCCTTAAGAGGGTTCTCAGATACTGAGCATATTGTGGCATTTGCTCCATGGCCTCTAAAAATGGTATGTTCATTTCAAGTTGCCTCATATGCTCTAGGAATTTAAGAAACTTTTCTTGTAGTTGCTTCTCTACCTTCTTGTAAGGAAAAGGTAGAGGCGGAGCATGTTGACGCTCAAGTTTCCTCCGTTCCTGTATCTCCCTCCATCTCTCTTCTTTATCTTTCTTCTCCCTCTCATGCCCAATGATGTCGACATTGTGCCGCTCATTTTCCTCACGACCCTCCTTTTCTTTTCTCCCCTTAAGGTTCTCCTTGTGCTCATTTTCTTTTAGACTGGCATTACCCTTCGAGGAATCTTCCCTTAAATCATCTCCATTGGCTACAACTAGAGCAGGATATGAGGTTCCAGATCTTAGGAAGATCGCCTTATAGGTGTGATGCTTAGGGTTAGTCAGGAGAGTTTTGAGGTGGAGGTTGGGTGGATGGGTTTTGTTGAGGATGAGAAGGAAGTAGCAATGGTGGGGGTGGACTAGCCATCTGTGCATGCTGTGATTCAAACAACTTCTACTGCGCTTGAAGTTATTGCATTTGATTTATCAAAGTTTGATTGATTTGCGAGAGGGTTTGATTTTGCTGTGCAAGGGAGTTCACTTCGGTGGAAAGGAATTCATTAGTTGGGGGCGGGTTTGGTTGAGGCTGTGTAGATGGATAGGGTAGGTTGGTGTTGGGTCTTGGCATTTGAGGGTATGGCCTATTCCCATTCGGCCTAGGAAAACTCCCATTCGCTTGATTGGTAGAGTTATACCCTTGGTAGGAGTTCCCTTGGTTAGAATTTGGAATGAAGGGAGGTCTAAAGGGTTGATTGTTGTAAGGACCTTGCTGAGCAAACCCTTGGTTATGACCACCATACCCTACTACTGCCACATAATCGGGATTATACCCGTATCCATCATAGTTCATGACCGGGGTTCCTTCTTGGTTAATCCCCCCGTAATTAACAGCCGCTATGTGCTCGAAATTTGCACCCCCACAATATGATGTATCATGATTGGTGCCCCCACAAATTCTACATGAAAAGGGCGTCTCTTTAACCGATGATACATTAGAGCTACCTTGGGTGTATTTGAACTTGGATAGCTTCTTATCCATGATAGCTTCGGTTTTTGAACTAATCATGTCCAAGTTGCTTGAATCCATCCCTCCTCTTGGTAATCCACTACCCCTTGCTCCTCCCCAAGAGCTATTTTTAGCAACCTCCTCAATCTTAGCCTTCACTTGGTTGCATGGGACTTTCGAGAGTTAGCCACCAACAGCCGAGTGTATTGAGATGGTTTTCCCCGTACTCATGATGGGGGCATGCTCTTATCATTTTCTTAAACCGACTCCAAGTGGCACTAAGGTTATCATCATCCTCTTGAGTGAATGACACAATTTTCTTACGCCAATCCTGCGTTCGAACTGTGGGATAGAACCTTTCTAGAAATGTTGTCTTTAATTGAGCCCAATTAATGATTGAGTTGGGCTCCAGGCATTTATACTAATCCCGAGCATCACCAGATAAACTCAAGTGAAATAGATGAATCCGTACATAATCCGGGCTATTGGGGTATGGAGGTATGAAACCGCAAATATCTGAGAATGCCTCCAAGTGTTGGAGAGGGCATTCATTTCTCAAACCGCAAAAAGGGGTCTCTTTCACCATCCGGGTGAATTGAGGATGTATGTGATAAGGGTTCGGGGCTATGGGTAACACTACACCTCCTTGAAATTCTTGGGACCCAGGCGTCCCAAATTGACCAAATAGTTGTTGGTGGTTTTCGTCCATTGGTGGTGTAGGGTGGTTGGAAGTATTTGGTTGCGACGAGGTTTGGGTTGGAATTCTTCGTTTGCTGCGTTGAACCTCAGGGTCGTATGGTTCTAGTTGTTGGTTTGATTTACGTGTGCTATAGGGCATGCAAACAACACTAGAAACCAAATGTAAGCACTGACAAGCAAATTAAGAGACAATAAAATAGATAAAACAAAAATAAAGTACACCAAGATTATAATCTAAACACTACGCCTTGTCCCCGGCAACGGCGCCATTTTGATAATCGTTCTTTTAAGTCGTTTAACTAAAATAATACTTATGCAAACTAAATTTATAAACACCCTAATACTACTACAACTAGTGTAGTGGTAAGTCGGGGATCGAACCACAAGGACAAGGGGCGATAGTTTATAGACTTGATGCAAAGGGTTTATATGAGATTTGATAAAATGAAACTAATGACAGAAAAGTAAAGCAAGAACTAAAATGATAATATGCTATGGAAGGAAAATGGGGACAGATCATTTCCACCCTAGGAAGGACAATCGAACTATCAATACGCTAAATCAGGAGAAATCAGTCAACAATGAATCATGACACTCAAGATGACGAGAGGAAGTTTGTGACCCTATAAATCACACGAACAACCTATAATCGCCCTATGTCTCCAAAGGAGTGGCAGGGCAAGATTCATATTGAATATCAATCAATCAATCATCAATAATCTCAAATCCTAACTCTACGCATGAAGAATGAGCCAACCTAGGGTTTCACCAATCAAACCCCTAAGAAAACTACTCACACATAGTAATAAAGACTAAGGAATAAACAACAAAAAAGAACATGATTGAAAGCATGAACTAATTGAATATAATGAACAAGAGAACGAAAAACGAAGACCTATAACAAAACCGACAACTACTCTATCAAAACTGTAAATGAAATAACGATAATAGCAAGAGGAATGAAATTTAGAAAAACAATAATTGAAAGCATTAAATGAAATAAAACAGAAAAGAATCAATACCTTGCATAAATGAAATTGCTTGAACGAAAGAGAAACCAAATCCGAAATGAAAGGAAGTGCAATGAAAGCTATAAATCTAAACTAATGCATGAAAGAAATGAAAAGCTTAAAGGTTTTAGAGCACTCAAGAGGGGAGGGGGGGGGGGGGGGGTGAATTGAGTGTTAAATAGACTTGGCCTATTTATCTCCCTTTTTCGATCTGTGGGAGGAACCAGTTGTGCTGGTTCTTATTAGCAGCGGAATGTATGTAGAGCAATAAAGGAAGACACACAATTTAACGAGGTTCAGCCAACTCAGGCCTACGTCCTCCTACTCTATGCTCTTTTATTAATCTACTCTGAAAAACAAAGAACACAGACACTCAACTATTTCCCTACTCCGGGAACCAGTTCACCCCACACTCTACTCCGAGTGTGCACTCGACTTACACTAGTAAGCCCTTTTGTGTTTGAACTCACAAACACTCTCCCAGCCTATCAACCCCTCTGTTGACGGCCCTTTACAGAATCAAACTCTCCTTTGATCTTGTTTCTAAAAGCTAATATGAGAGAAAAATATAAGTTCTAATGGTGCTCGTGTATATGACTTAATGACAGGTTTTTATGCTTAAGTGTGTATAATGCTCTCTAAAGATAAACTCAGTTTTCTTTACGTGAGAGACTTTCTTTGTTAGGTTGATTAGATGAGTTTATATATATGATTACAAAAACCCTGGCTTTCCTAAAATCACATAATCTTTTGAGCTGTCACCTTATGTGAGTTTAGGAAAGTATTTATCTTATTTGACTTAATCATATAGATAGAATCAAATAAGGTAAATACTCCTAGTTTTTAGGTAACCAATATATTCTCAACTAATCTACCAGCTACTCAATATATTTTCCAAAATAATTCTTTAGAAAATATTTTTACAAAATCTTTTCAAAGATACGCAGCTTGATATTCCATTCAGTAAACCCTGTTCCCTGAACCTGGTTCTCTGAATTAAGTAAGTTATGAATTATGTTCCAGCTTTGTACCAGAATTCATAACATGACTTATCACACTTAAAACACTTATATTACCTACTCATATAAGTCATACTACGGAGCACATTACATGAAAAACTAGATTAACAGTAGAGTACAAATGTTCTTCTTTTCATGTAATCTACAAGACTTGAATCTTCCTTGAATGCTTCATCTTCAGCAAAGTATCTTTCTTCAAATGTCTTCGAAAGGCTTCTATGCTCCAAGTCTTGGAATCAGCTTAACTACTGCACATATAACATGGTTAACATGCAATAGATAATATGTGACTGCTTTAGCATAGCAGTTTAGGAAACAGTTCCAACTACTTGTGACTTGTTTCCTGTACCTGTTTGTCATCATTCGAAACATCAAAACTTAAGGAACTCAACAAATTCCCCTTTTTTGATGATGACAAACTAATTGAAGTTCCTGCAATCCAAGCACATTAAAAACATACAAACTCCAATAAAGTACTCAACTAGGATTAAGTACATCAACAATCTTTAAGAAAAAAAATGAACACAAACTGAAATAAAAAATTTCTTAAGTTAACTTGACTCGACTCCTATTTGACTTAATCTAAAAATCCTAAAAGGCTAAGAAGATCCTAGGCTTCAGCTTCAACTCTTTCCCCCTTTTGGCATCATTAAAAAGTATACTCAAGTAAAAATAAAATGCACAAATTATTAAATGTACTCATCCATGCAGTGGCATCAACCACCATTCAAGTTAAATGCTGCAAAAATAGATTAGTCAAATGAGGCATGTCATAGCAGAAGTAAAATTGTTCAAAATAGATACCAAACAAAGTTCAACAAATTAAAGATCCCAACTCCATATCAAAAGAACAGTTCATGGAGTGGGAGGAAGCAAATCAACAAAATCAGTCATAAGAGATAGGGTAGGTAGGCAAAAACAGAAAATAGAATCAATCTTCATCATTCTCATCCTCCTCTTCTCCTTCAACATCCTAGTCTCCATCATCAGCTGGTTACTCATCTTCATCTCCTTCCTCAGCATCATGCATCTCTTCTTCAGGAGGGGACTGTGGAGCAGCAGCACTTGTACCAAGTGCTTCTTGATCATGAGATCCAGCAAGCTTCTTTTCCAGATTAATAAACCTAGAATCAATAGAAGAGAATAAGTCTTGGACCAGACCAATGATGTTTTTAAGCAAATTCTCCTGATCCTCCAACCTTTTCAGAACTAGAGCCTGACCTACTGGCTCCCCTACTTTCTTATTCTTCTTTGTTGGAGATCTCACATCCTCCACTGGTTCCTCTGATTTAAACAGCAGCTGATCCCCACTTATATCTAAACCCTTCTGCTTTAAGATCACCCTGGTAAACACTGTAACTGGGACAGTGGAACCACTCAGGGGTACATTGTTAGATTTGAGCAGGTGGGTTATAAAGGATCCATAAGGCAAAGAGTGATGAGATGACCCATGGCAGTTCATCATATGTGCCAACATTAATGCAGGAAGATTGATTTTCACCTTCTTCATTAACAGATACATCAATACCATTTCCATTACTCTCACAGTACCTCTACCCTGAGCCCTTGGTATTAAAACCTTGTTACACAGAGAGTGTAGAACAAGCATAACTGGTTCCTTCAAATTTACAGACTTAAGAACCCCTGGCTTTTTGGGCATCTTCCCTCTAAACATAAAAACATATATCTCCTCTGGTGTGACCCCAACAAGCATGGGCCACCAGTCACCTGAGTACTTATCAAAACCATCTCTTGGTATACTTAACAGACTTGATAGAGAAGCGACTGATAAACTTACATCAACCCCATTCACACATGAATTTATGGACATATCAGGCATTTGCTTGATATTAACATAAAATTCCCTAACTCCAAACATATTTGCAGCACAAACATCAAACAATATTAACCAACCTTGATAATCAAGCAACTCCTTAAACTCAGATAATGCAGCAATATCAAAATATCCTTTTTCAACACCACACATAGATAACACTAATCTAGAATTTAAATCAATAGAACCAGTAGGAATGGATTCTACAGATTTACCTTTTGAAGCACGAGAGGTTTTAGCAGGCAACCTCTTTTTCTTGGTTCTTTGCACAGAATCAGCAGACTGTTCCTCCTGGGTGTCATCAATTTTCCTTTTTACAGAAGAACGTGTGAAACGACCACTTCTCCTAACCTTTTCATCTGGTGATCCTTCCTTGAACCCAGTAACCTCAACCACTTCCACTTCGTCACTGTGCTCTTCAGCACTACTATCCTCCACCTCTTGCTCACAGATTGCTGAGCTTCTGTCTCCTGTTCCCCCTGAGATGGTACAGGTTCCTTGATGATAGAGTCATCAGTTTCTGGAGGATGGAAGATAGGCTTAGGTTGTTTTGATGAGGGTTTGGTCAATTGTGGTGGTGAGGAGGATTTTTGAGGGGAATCTGGGGTTGTGTTAGGAATTTCTGAAGGTGATGAAGCTACATTGGGTGATAAAGGTTCAAATTGGGTTTGTTTTTGTTGAGAGGTAGGTGGAACAACGATGGGGGTTCCTCTAGATTGAGTGGAGTCACTAGCAGATCCCTTTCCTCTGCCTCTTCTAGATGAAGCTACAGTCTTTCTTCCCATTATGAAAGAGAAACTGAGAATGAAGATGATGAATAGCACTCTGATGGTTGAGCAGCACGCAAAAGAGAGAAGGAGAGTGATGAATGAGAAGTAATGAAGCTGCACAAAGGGTTATATAAATATTTGAAGCATAACAGAAATATGGAAATTCAAAAAAATGTGACGGTTAATTGATTTGATAAGTATGACAAGTTTTAAAAATTGAAAAGATAGCTATCATTACTTGCCATAAATATCTTAACCATCCTATAAACTAGGCAAGAGATTGATTTGCCATTATTTTTATGGTAAATGACTAAAATAAGATTATTTCCTTCCAAAAGGAAAATATCTTATAATAATCTTCCAAAGATATGAAAATATTATTCGGAAGACATATCAGTGCTGATCTGCTGTTTCCCTCTCCTGATACTTGATTAAAACCACTTCATCCTGTTTCTGGCAACTTAGTTTAATTTCATCTGTTTCTTGCAACAATGATTTTTAATCCTTTTGAGATCTCAAAACATTTACGTAAAACTTGAAGGATTTTGACATAGGTATGTACATATACTATATAGGAGAATACCATTATAACCAATCATTGAGGGAAATAGATGAAGCCAAAAACTAAAATCTAACTAGACCTAGTAAGATTCTTAAATTACAAAAAACTTCTCTACACAAGGGTTTTGTAAAGATATCAGCTATTTGATCTTCACTTTTGCAAAACAATACTTTCATTAAACCTTTTTCTACATTATCTCTCAGAAAATGATGTCTAATCTCTATATGTTTGGTTTTGGAATGCTGAACTAGATTCTTAGAAATATTAATTGCACTAGTGTTGTCACAAAATATAGGAACACTATTATAAACAACACCAAAATCCTTCAGCTGGTTCCTTACCCATAGTAGCTGGGAGCACCATGAAGCTGCTGCAATATATTCTGCATCTGCTGTGGATAAGGCCACTGAGTTTTGCTTTTGAGAACCCCATGATATTAGACAGGAGCCAAGAAAGTGTGCCATACCTGATGTGCTTTTTCTATCAACAAGAAAGCCAGCGTAGTCTGCATCAGTGTACCCAATAAGATCAATTGCACTCCCTTTGGGGTACCATAAGCATAAGTCTGTTGTTCCCACAAGATACCTAAGTATCCTTCTAACAGCCTTTAAGTGAGATTCCTTTGGATTACTTTAAAACCTAGCACACAATCCAACAGAAAACACAATATCAGGTCTACTAGCTGTTAGATAAAGAAGGGAACCAATCATTCCTTTATAAAGTATGGCTTCAACATCTTTTCCCTTTAGATCATTATCTAATTTTGTGGATGTGGGAATAGGTGTATCATAAGCCTTGCTATTTTCCATGCCAAATTTCTTCAGCAATTCTTTCAAGTATTTTTGCTAATGTATCATGGTTCCATTCTCCATTTGCTTAATCTGCAATCCTAGAAAGAATCCTAGTTCTCCCATCATGCTCATTTCAAACTCACTCTGCATAAGATTAGCAAACTCATCACATAGTACTTGATTAGTAGCACCAAATAAGATATTATCAACATAAATTTGTACTATAATCAAGTTGTTCCCCCTGGCTTTGATAAACAGTGTCTTGTCTACTGTTCCCCTCTTGTAATCATTCTCCATCAAGAACTTAGACAATCTTTCATACCAAGATCTTGGAGCTTGCTTCAATCCATATAGAGCTTTGTCTAACTTGTAAACATGTTGTGGAAATAGCTTGTCTTCAAAACCAAGTGGCTGCTCTACATATACCTCTTCCTTCAAATATCCATTTAGGAAGGCAGTCTTTACATCCATCTGAAATAATTTCATATTCATGTGAGCAGCATAAGCAATTAAAATCCTAATTGCCTCTAGCCTAGCTACTGGTGCAAAAGTCTCATCATACTCAATCCCTTCTTGTTGATTGTAACCTTGCACCACTAGCCTAGCTTTGTTTCTGACTATTGTACCTAGGTCATCCAATTTGTTTCTGAAGACCCATTTTGTACCAATAACTGACCTATCCTTTGGTCTAGGTACAAGAAGCCAAACCTGGTTCCTATGGAATTGATTTAATTCATCCTGCATTGCTAGAACCCAATCAGGATCAGTCAGTGCCATGTTATAGTCAGTTGGCTCTATATTAGACAGGAAAGAATAAAAGACACAAAAGTTTTGAAAAATATTTCTTCTCGTTTGAACTCCTTTATTAATATCACTAATGATCTGATCTGGAGGATGAGAAGATTGATATTTGAAACTTTTAAAAGAGAAATCATTTTGTGCTTCTTCATTTGATTGGGAACCAGCATGATCATGAATCTCATCAATTTCTTCGGAACCAGTAAGATTCATATTCACGCTATTTCCATTTACATTACTTACCTCAGGTTCAGGGGAGGCATCTTCATTCATTCCCCCTGAACTCCTTACCTGTCTGTCACTTGAGGAACTATTTGGTCTTGATTCCTCTTCTGAATTGTCTTTTATTTCTTTTCTAGGCTCCTCATTATCATTATTTTGTGGAGTATCAAGTGAGCCTAGATTTGCTTGCACTTTATTTAGGGGACCAGTATCATGGTTCCCAGTAAACTCCATCAATCCAATCATTTCATCAGGTTGTACTTGCGCAATCTCAGAAGACATGTTAAATTCATCAAAGATGACATGCACACTCTCCTCAACACACAAAGTCCTTTTATTTAGGACTCTATATGCTTTGCTTTGAGGAGAATATCCAAGAAAGATTCCCTCATCACTCCTAGGATCAAATTTATCAAGCTGGTTCTTCCCATTGTTATGAATATAACATTTGCATCCAAATACACGAAAGTATGCAATATTAGGCTTTCGACCTCTAAGGAGTTCATAGGGAGTCTTATTTAACTTTGTTCTAATGAGACCTATATTTAAAATATAGCAAGCAGTGTCCACAACTTCACCCCAAAAACTCTTAGGGAGACCACTCTCAATGAGCATTGTTCTGGACATCTCCTCAAGAGTTCTATTCTTTCTTTCAACAACACCATTTTGCTGTGGTGTTCTTGGGGCTGAGAAGTTGTGACTAACTCCCTATTCCCTACAATAATCAACAAAGTTAGCATTATAAAATTCGGTACCATGGTCTGATCTTACCGAGACCAGCTTGTGAGAGAGCTGGTTCTCCACTTGATTCACCAATGCTACCCATTCATCGAACGTTTCATCTTTTGAATGTAGCATTATTACCCAAGTGTACCTGGAATAATCATCAACCATAACACATACATATCTATGACCTCTTCGACTTTGTATCCTCATGGGACCATACAAATCAATGTGTACAAGTTGAAGGGTCTGCTGGTACTCAAAACAGTTTTAGGCTTAAAAGAGATTTTGACTTGTTTCCCTTTAACACATTCTGAAAAAAATTTATCTGCCTCATAAGTGATGTTAGGAAGTCCTACCACCAAATCACGAGACCTTAATTTAATCAAAAGTGTCAAGCTAGCATGTCCAAATCTCTTATGCTAAATCCATTGGTTATTATCAGAAACAGCTTTCAAACAAACAGACTTGTCTTGAGGAATTTTATCCAGAAAGGTGATGTAAACATCATGCTTCCTGGTTCCCTCACATACAAGTTCGCCTGTTTGAGAATTAACTATATGACAAAGATTAGCTTGAAACTCAACTCTATTACCTTTATCACATAATTGAGAAATACTCAAGAGATTATGTTGTAAGCCCTCAACATAATATACATCATCAATTGCATTTGAAAGTGTCTTACCTACCTTACCTAAACCAGTGATGGTTCCCTTGCTGTTATCTCCAAAGGTGACACTTCCATCCTCAAAGGCTACTAGTGAAAGGAATTGACTTTTATCCCCGGACATGTGTCTTGAACGACCACTGTCCAAATACCAATAGGTATCTCCTTTCACTTTAGCCTGCAAGAACAAATCAAACATTAGTTTTAGGAACCCAAACATGTTTAGGTCCCTTTTCAATGACATTAGGCTCTTGTTGGTCTTTTCTTCTCCAGACCCACTTCACATGTTTATTGTTCTTATTCTCACTGTTCTTCTTAGTAGGACACTCATGTATCTTATGCCCATTTATTCCACAATGATAACAAACATGCATCTCTTTAGTCATTATATACTTACCTCTTTTGAATTCTTTAACCCACGTGGTTTCCCTGGGGGACCAGTTTGTCCTGGTTCTCTGTCTAGTATATCCAAGACCAACTCTTCCTTTGTAATTTTTAAATGAAATTAAAGAATTTAAAGTTTCCTGTGCAGTCAATAATTTTTCAACATGTCTATGACTATCATGAAGTTCTTTCTCTCTTGTTTCAAGATTCTTAATCAACAACTCGTTTTTATCTTTTAGAAAATCAAAATACTTTTTAAGGATTCAAGTTGTAAATTAAATTTCGAAACCATAGGATCAATAGTCATGTCAACAATTACTAATTGCTTATCTTTTTTCAGTTTGTGAATCTCAGCATGCAAATCACAAATAGTACCTTCATACTCATCTATTACATCACTAATCTTAACACTGGTACCTGTAGGGGAAACAGTGAACTGAGCAGCCTTAAGTGAACAAATTCTTTGTGTATTTCTTCCAAGTTGTGAGCCAATATTTTAAAGGCTTCCAACAAGGAAGTTCTACTACAGGAATTTTCTTTACCTATAGCTACTGAAAAATTAAGAGATTCACTAGCAGTTGATGAGTCTCTGGGGAGCCAGGAGGTCAGATCTTCCTCACCATCACTAGGACAATCAGATTTAGAAGACCTTTCCTTCTCCAGTTCCACCTTACACTTGTCTAATTCAACCTCTAGTTCAGCTACTTGATTTTTCAATTCAAAGCAAACTTCTTCTAGGTGATCACAACTAGCAACAGCAATTTCACATTCAACACGTTTTTCTTTAAGTTTTCTTTTGCCAGTTATGTAAGTTTCACCAAGTTTATAGCATTCATCTAATAAAGAGTCAATATATTCAAGCATATTATCTCTATCATATTCATGCATATCTTTCCTAACTTGTTCTAAGTTTACCTTGTGTTCGTGTAGCACATCCTTCTTTGCCATTAAGCATTTTCTGAATATACTGGTTCCTGAGTTAGTGATGTTTCCCTGAATGTTTGTGAAGGCCGTCAAACAAACATCAGAGTTAGGTGATTCCACATCTTCATCAGACCCTGAATCAGAATCACCCCACATGGCTGCTATCATTGCATTTTTAAAGGCCCGTTTATCTCCAGATTTGGATTGTTTGTCCTTCCACTTAGGGCAATCTCAAATAAGATATCCCTTATCTCCACACTTGAAGCAACCTACAGAAGTAGAGTTAGATTTCTTAAAGTTCTTACCTTTGAAATTCTTCCTTTGATCACGAAGAGTTCTTTCAAATCTTTTAGCAATCATGCCAATCTCATCTTCTTCTTCTTCTATTATTCCCTTAAGAGCTATTCCTCTGGCTGGTTCCTTCTCAGACTTAGAATCAATCAGCATTTCATGAGTCATGAGGGAACCAATCAGTTATTCCAGAGATAGAGTTGATAAATCCTTTGCCTCATATATTGCTGTTACCTTGGATGTCCATGCATCTGTCAAACTGTGTAAAACTTTTCGCACAAGATCCTCATCAGAAAAGTTCTTACCAAGAGATCTAAGATCATTAACTATTGTCATAAATCTACGAAAATAGTCATTAATCTTTTCATTTTTATTCATAGCAAACAATTCATACTTAGACATAAGTAAATTAATTTTGGACCTTTTTACCTCGCTGGTTCCCTCAAAAGCAAGTTCGAGAGTATCCCAAATCTCTTTTGCATTGCTGCAACCTGAGATCTGGTTTGTTTCAGTCTCACCTATAGCCTGTTGTAGAATTGACATTGCTTTGGCATTCTTCTCCAGCAGTTTGTAATTAGCAGTAACTAGTTCACTATCTTTCTTTGGAATCCTGTTTCCCTCTTCATATGTCTTGAAAATGATGTTGGGACCATTTTTGACAACTAGCCAACATTCATAATCAATTCCCATGATCACATTCTTGATCCTGTTTTTTGACAACTAGCCAACATTCATAATCAATTCCCATTGAACTTTGTTGTCTTATTGTCGTAGCTCATAGCGTTCAATTCATGAGTACTCATACTTGACTTCTCTAGATGTTACTCTTATGAGAAGCCTAGGCTCTGATACCAATTGAAGATTTTAGAGCACTCAAGAGGGGGGGGGGGGGGTGAATTGAGTGTTAAATAGACTTGGCCTATTTATCTCCCTTTTTCGATCTGTGGGAGGAACCAGCTGTGCTGGTTCCTATTAGCAGCGAAATGTATGTAGAGCAATAAAGGAAGACACACAATTTAACGAGGTTCAACCAACTCAGGCCTACGTCCTCCTACTCTATGCTCTTTTATTAATCTACTCTGAAAAACAAAGAACACAGACACTCAACTGTTTCCCTACTCCGGGAACCAGTTCACCCCACACTCTACTCCGAGTGTGCACTCGACTTACACTAGTAAGCCCTTTTGTGTTTGAACTCACAAACACTCTCCCAGCCTATCAACCCCTCTGTTGACGGCCCTTTACAGAATCAAACTCTCCTTTGATCTTGCTTCTAAAAGCTAATATGAGAGAAAAATATAAGTTCTAATGGTGCTCGTGTATATGACTTAATGACAGGTTTTTATGCTTAAGTGTGTATAATGCTCTCTAAAGATAAACTCAGTTTTCTTTACGTGAGAGACTTTCTTTGTTAGGTTGATTAGATGAGTTTATATATATGATTACAAAAACCCTGGCTTTCCTAAAATCACATAATCTTTTGAGCTGTCACCTTATGTGAGTTTAGGAAAGTATTTATCTTATTTGACTTAATCATATAGATAGAATCAAATAAGGTAAATACTCCTAGTTTTTAGGTAACCAATATATTCTAATCTAATCTACCAGCTACTCAATATATTTTCCAAAATAATTCTTTAGAAAATATTTTTACAAAATCTTTTCAAAGATACGCAGCTTGATATTCCATTCAGTAAACCCTGTTCCCTGAACCTGGTTCTCTGAATTAAGTAAGTTATGAATTATGTTCCAGCTTTGTACCAGAATTCATAACATGACTTATCACACTTAAAACACTTATATTACCTACTCATATAAGTCATACGACGGAGCACATTACATGAAAAACTAGATTAACAGTAGAGTACAAATGTTCTTCTTTTCATGTAATCTACAAGACTTGAATCTTCCTTGAATGCTTCATCTTCAGCAAAGTATCTTTCTTCAAATGTCTTCGAAAGGCTTCTATGCTCCAAGTCTTGGAATCAGCTTAACTACTGCACATATAACATGGTTAACATGCAATAGATAATATGTGACTGCTTTAGCATAGCAGTTAAGGAGACAGTTCCAACTACTTGTGACCTGTTTCCTGTACCTGTTTGTCATCATTCGAAACATCAAAACTTAAGGAACTCAACAAATTCCCCCTTTTTGATGATGACAAACTAATTGAAGTTCCTGCAATCCAAGCACATTAAAAACATACAAACTCCAATAAAGTACTCAACTAGGATTAAGTACATCAACAATCTTTAAGAAAAAAAATGAACACACACTGAAAAAAAAAAATTTCTTAAGTTAACTTGACTCGACTCCTATTTGACTTAATCTAAAAATCCTAAAAGGCTAAGAAGATCCTAGGCTTCAGCTTCAACTCTTTCCCCCTTTTGGCATCATTAAAAAGTATACTCAAGTAAAAATAAAATGCACAAATTATTAAATGTACTCATCCATGCAGTGGCATCAACCACCATTCAAGTTAAATGCTACAAAAATAGATTAGTCAAATGAGGCATGTCATAGCAGAAGTAAAATTGTTCAAAACAGATACCAAACAAAGTTCAACAAATTAAAGATCCCAACTCCATATCAAAAGAACAGTTTATGGAGTGGGAGGAAGCAAATCAACAAAATCAGTCATAAGAGATAGGGTAGGTAGGCAAAAACAGAAAATAGAATCAATCTTCATCATTCTCATCCTCCTCTTCTCCTTCAGCATCCTGGTCTCCATCATCAGCTGGTTACTCATCTTCATCTCCTTCCTCAGCATCATGCATCTCTTCTTCAGGAGGAGACTGTGGAGCAGCAGCACTTGTACCAGGTGCTTCTTGATCATGAGATCCAGCAAGCTTCTTTTCCAGATTAATAAACCTAGAATCAATAGAAGAGAATAAATCTTGGACCAGACCAATGATATTTTTAAGCAAATTCTCCTAATCCTCCAACCTTTTCAGAACTAGAGCCTGACCTACTGGCTCCTCTACTTTCTTATTCTTCTTTGTTGGAGATCTCACATCCTCTACTGGTTCCTCTGATTTAAACAGCAGCTGATCCCCACTTATATCTAAACCCTTCTGCTTTAAGATGACCCTGGTAAACACTGTAACTGGGACAGTGGAACCACTCAGGGGTACATTGTTAGATTTGAGCAGGTGGGTTATAAAGGATCCATAAGGCAAAGAGTGATGAGATGACCCATGGCAGTTCATCATATGTGCCAACATTAATTGAGGAAGATTGATTTTCACCTTCTTCATTAACAGATACATCAATACCATTTCCATTATTCTCACAGTACCTCTACCCTGAGCCCTTGGTATTAAAACCTTGTTACACAGATACATCACCTTCTTCCTTGAATGCTTCATCTTCAGCAAAGTATCTTTCTTCAAATGTCTTCGAAAGGCTTCTATGCTCCAAGTCTTGGAATCAGCTTAACTACTACACATATAACATGGTTAACATGCAATAGATAATATGTGGCTGCTTTAGCATAGCAGTTAAGGAGACAGTTCCAACTACTTGTGACCTGTTTCCTGTACCTGTTTATCATCATTCAAAGCATCAAAACTTAAGGAACTCAACAAAGCTTTAAAGTGATGTTCTAGGTTGAGGCATAAAAGCTCTGAAAGTAGGCATGAGGGTTATTTACAGAGCAAGAGGGTATTTATACCCTAGGGACATAAGGGGTAAAACCCTAGGAAAAACCCTTGAGCCCCAGCCTAAGAAAGAACCAAGAAAGTTGGAAATAGGCTCCATTCGGCCGAATAAAGAGAGGATTCAGCCGAATGAGTTGCCATTCGGCCGAATGAGTATGTCATTCGCCTAAAACAGGAGCAATGAGTTTCTGGGCTCTGTCCACCATTCGGCCGAATGAGTGCAACCATTCGGTCGAATGGGTCTTGGTTCGGCCGAATGAGTGTTCATTCGGCTATTCTCAAGAGCTTGATTTATGTGCTTGAATCCCTGTCTTCCATTTGACCGAATGGATGTCAGATTCGGTCGAATCTGAACCTGGACCTTGCTGAACAGCTCCTTTGAAGTGTCTAATGGCTTCTGGAGTTTATGGGATCTTTGAGAGTGACTTGGAACACATGCCCAAGCTGTGACACGCGCATCTAAACTCTTGATAAAAGTGTCAAAGCCTCGAACACGTCTCATTTTACCTCGAAATCACCTGAAATGACTTAAAAATAGCTCGAGGACAAGATTAAGGTAAAATTGAATGTAATGTGCATAAAACCAAAGCATGAGACTCGACTCTAAAATAGGGTTGTAAACGTGCTCTAAAACGAGCACATCAATAACCCACCCCAACCGTCCATTTTGGATGTCAGCAACACCCCTATTTTACGAGCCAAAACACCCATTATATCTTTAATTACATCTTTAATTCTCACTTGATTTAAAAAAAATTAAATTGAAATGAAAATAAAACAACCATACATTTATAAGAATAGAAATATTAGAAAAAATTACAAAAATAAAAAACTTACATTTGATTCCCTTAAATACACTGCACATATCGCTTATCTTAAAATCTCGTAACTGCACATACCATCTTCTATATTGCCTTAGTTAACCTCCCTATGAAACTTCATGAAGGTTGCTTATAATTTCTACAAGACATAGTATATGGGGTATGTGGGTTGAAGGTTATGATAAGGTGTGGCCTCGGTTTGATGGAAGAGGTAAAGTAGAGAATAAGGAGTGACAAGTGAGAAAAAAGAGTTAGGTTGTTAAGAGAGAACAAAGAGTGAGTGAGAAAAAGGAATTAAAATAAAATAAGGGTATTATAATCTTAACGTACAAAATTCTTACTGTATACAACAGTCAAGAATAAATAAATAAATAATGAGTAAAATAGGTGAAAGGAGTGATAATGGGTTAAAACGACAAAAAAAAAATGAAGTAAAAGTAAAATAAATAAAGTTTAAGTGCAATAAGGGAAAATTTGGTAAAATACGTTCAAAATACGGGCGATAGGTAGAGATTTACGGGCAATGTTTAACAATCCTTGTAATGAAATAGGCACAGAATATTCGACCTAAAGTGAGGCTAATTTGGACCTTTTAATTTTACAATGAAGATATTTTAGTCTAAAATACAATGAGGATATTTTATTTTAAAATATAATGAGAATTTTTAGTCTAAAACACTTCTAAAAATACAAAAAATTTTAGTGAATCGAATGCATAAAGTATATTAAATGACTAATTCTTATAAAATCGCTTTTGATAAATTAAGGGGTGACTTTTTATGTATAAAATGATGATTTTTATTTTATTAAGAGGTAAGTTTTGTACAATAGAGTCAATATATTTTTTTATTTTAATGTTTATTAATTAAAAGTGTGATATCTTTTGTTGTAGGTCGGGTTGATTTTTGTTACATTGAAGGGTAGTTTTTGTTATACTGAGGAATAAATTTTGTTAGCCACACAAAAGTAAAGATTTGGGAATAAGTAATTTTACCATTTATCCTAATTTTGTTCCCAATCTACATCAAATAAAAAATATCATAAATCTATTTTCATTTACCTACCAATTCTTCATCTTGTACCGCCTTCTTATTCCTATACCTTATGCCAAACAATACATGAGGATTCAACTCCATTTATGGTATAAGATTTTACCATGCATTATATTATAGGTTTTAAATTGGGTTATTGAAGGGTTTTTGGGTATAAGGAAATTGGTTTGAGTTGTGATCGCTTTGGTTATATATAGTGAAGTTACCATTCTTACTCAATTTGGGTTGGGTTGAGGTGAGTTGAATTTGGTTGGGGGGCAACTAAAGTCCTAGTCAATGTGGAGTCAATGATTGGGCAGGTAATTATCAGGTTCAGTTTAGGGATTTTTTTGAAACAAAATATTTCCAGTGAATTTTAATTAGGTCTATCATAATGGGTTTATGCGAGTTCAAGTGAACTTCATTTATGGTTATTTTGATGTGCGTTTAGTTATGGGTTGGGTCTAATTATATTGCAATCATTGCAAAGTACATACTAGTTATAATTAAGGTTATACTTTATATAGCAACATTAATGTAGTACGTAGGTCATTATCCAGTCACTATAGATCAGTTGCAATTGACTATTTGATAATATCGATGATTCAATTAGATGGTGATTAGTAAAAGTATTAAGATTATCTATGCAATTATCGTATTCCATATATAACTCAAATGGGGACATGCGAGTGTATGACTACCTAATATCAAATAGGAGACTAGGTACAAGATGCCACACCTATATTACTCCATTGTCTTTCTGTTTATGTGAGTTTTGTTAATTTAATAATTGATAATGATGAAAACATATGGTTATTATTGATAGATGACACACCTCGACTTAACCTATTACTAATAATGGGCAAGTAAGGGTCGTGATCCACAACTAATGACTAATAATAAACATTGACTTAAGCAACCCAGCTATGAGCTAATTCTAACAAAATAGTGATGGGAAGCTAATTTTAACTAAGATTGCAAATGCGAGGTTTTAAAACAGCTAATATAAGATAAGTAAAATGCTAGGGGTTTCGGGATTCAATACCAATTAAACATGATCAAGGTGAAGAAAGAATCTGGACACAAGAGTAAAATAAAAAGGGGATCATAAATGCTACCAACTCATGTATCGAACTTAAAACTATGCTGCAGGGAAGGGGGTTCATCCAAGAACGAATCTTTCGATCACCTTCAATGAAGCAAGCACTATAATCAGGATTTCTCACCTAATTATTTATCTAAAGAAAACCAAACTACATAATAGGGTCTAAATAACCAACTACCAATTTGAATATTAATGCTCCAACATTAGGCTCACTATTCATTTTTCAATGACATGATCTAGGAACATGAAAGGATAAAACCTATATGGCCAAATCTAGATTTCAACAAAAACCTAACATTGAAATACCAAATTTAAATTCAATCAGGCTTCAAATCCATACTTTAACCTATATCCATGATCGGGATTGGGTTTTCACCCTATCTCCTAACTAATTCAACTATTCATGTCATAATTTTAAAGACTCCATATACTTAATTAAGGGAAATCGGTTTATTTACAATTAAAAATCTAATTTAACCAACCTAGCAACAAATTTTGAATCCAAACAAGCAACCAACATAACTAGAATAGTAAACCAACAAATTAAAGTGAAGAAAAGTACTATAAATTACTCATAGATTGAAAGAAAATTAGTGTTGAACAGTATTTGCTTCAAAGCTTCGATCACAATGGGAAATCGATGCAAAAACTAAGACTATTCTACCAATACAAAAGAAGAACTCTCTCTACCCTAATAGCTCTCTAAAACTACCAATTTTTATATGTAATTCAATCATTATATAGCCTCCCCGGTCAAATCCTTTAATATCCTCCCGGAAAGAGTTTGGAAAATCCATGATTCTACTTAGATATCGGCTTGAGCAGGCACTCAGTTGAAGTGGTGAACAGTCGCTTATAGAAAGTTTTCAGACTCTAGAGTGAACAGAGCGTCCGCTTAGTGTAGACCTTAAGTGCTTGCTTAGAAGGAAATTTTTCCCTCTAAGCGCCCTCTCAAAGCCTACTTGATGCCCTCCTGGACATTCTATGTTTGAACAAATATGAATTGAGCGACCGCTTGACATTTCTTCTACGCAGCCACTTGCTTGACTCTTGGTTCTTCTACTCCCCAATTTTTCTCCTTGTTTCACTTATGCTCATGCCTAGTATGCTCTTGCACCAAGAAAATGAAAATACGTATAAAAGTAGAAGAAACACAGTTGAAGAATCAATAGGGAGATGGAATAGGATCATTTATACTCTAGAGGGGGGGGGGGGGGGGGGGGGGGGGAATAGAATATGTTCGATTTTCGTATTCAGCAGCCCAAGATCTTGAACTAACTTTCAAAGGAAAAATATAAACTTGACGCTTATCTTTATATCTTGATGTCTAGGCCTTGAAGTTGGTTTCAAAGGCTTTTACTTAGGCTTTTACCGTTCGCTGCTTTGAACAATAAATGAAACAAACATAAAAACGTAAGTAGAAAGCAAAAGTAAATGAGACAAAACACGATGATTTGATACGAAGTTCGGAAACTAATTTGCCTATGTCTCGCCTATGGTTTTCCAATCCTTAGGATTTAACTCGCTCTTTTATTACTTTTCTTCGAAACCTAAAGCTCCCTAGAAGATCATAATCCCTATCTTCTACTCCATAGCACCCAACTACACTTTAGCATCTCAAATCCTATTAATAAAACAATTTCTCTTTTTTATACGTTTGAGTATTATGGGTATACTCTTAGTATAATAGTCTCTCAAAATATTGTTTTAAACACTCAAGAGTTTATACTTGATTTTCTCTCAATCTAAATACAAGATAAGGTTTATGGAACTAGAAAGAAAATAATAAAGCTTTCTCATTTATAGATTATATTCTTGCCTCTCATCTTCAGCTTCAAAGCATGGAAATATATAGATGAACTTCAACACTAGCCATTGGAAAAAAATGGCTAAACATGGGATGAAAATATGTTGCTAAAATTTAGATTTCTCTTCAATATTCTCAGCATGATTTTCTCCAATGTAGCTATGATTGAATCATTGATTTTGTGGTGTTCAAGATTGATATAATTGAATATTCCACAAAAAGAATCAGTCCACTTAATTTGTTGCACTTTAAAGCTTCAACCAGATTTCTGATGTGCTCGTTTTAGAGCACATTTACAACCCCATTTTAGTGTCGAGTCTCATGCTTTTATATTAGTTTTATGCATATTACATTCAATTTTACCTTGATCTTGTCCTCGAGCTATTTTTAGGTCATTTCAGGTGATTTCGAGGTAAAATGAGACGTGTTCGAGGCTTTGACACTTTTATCAAGAGTTTGGATGCGCATATCATAGCTTGGGCATGCGTTCCAAGTCACTCTCGAAGATCCCATAAACTCCAGAAGCCATTAGACACTTCAAAGGAGCTGTTCAGCAAGGTTCAGGTTCAGATTCGACCGAATCTGACATCCATTCGGTCGAATGGAAGACAGAGATTCAAGCACATAAATCAAGCTCTCGGGAATAGCCGAATGAACATTCATTTGGCCGAATCAAGGACCACTCGGCCGAATGGTTGCACTCATTCGGCCGAATGGTGGACAGGGTCCACAAACGTCAAGTTTCTGTTTTAGGCGAATGACCACCCCATTCGGCCGAATGGCCACCCATTCAGCCGAATCCCCTATTCATTCGGCCGAATGGTCTTCTTTCCCGCAGTTTTTGGTTCTTTCATCAGCCGGCGCTCGAGGGTTTTTCTAGGGTTTTACCCCTTATGTCCCTAGGGTATAAATACCCTCTATCTCTGTAAATAACCCTCATGCCTACTTTGAGAGCTTTTGTGCCTCAACCTAGAACATCACTTTAAAGCTTTTTATTTCTTTCATGCATTAGTTTAGATTTACAGCTTTCATTGCACTTCCTTTCAATCTTTGTATTTCGGATTCGGATTCCTTTTCGTTCACGCAATTTCATTTATGCAAGGTATTGATTCTTTTCTATTTTATTTCGTTTAATGCTTTCATTTATTGCTTTTGGTAATTTCATTCCTCTTGCTATTATCGTTGTTTCATTTACAGTTTTGATAGAGTAGTTGTCGGTTTTATTATAGGTCTTCGTTTTTCGTTCTCTTGTTCATTTCCCTTCAGTCTGTTCATGCTTTCAATGATGTTCCTTTTTGTTGTTTATGCCCTAGTTTTTATTACTATGTGTGAGTAGTTTTCTTAGGGGTTTGATTGGTGAAACCCTAGGTTGGCTCATTCTTCATGCGTAAAGTTAGGATTTGAGATTGTTAATGATTGATTGATTGATATTCGATGCGAATCTTGTCCTGCCACTCCTTTGGAGACATAAGGCGATTATAGGTTGTTCGTGTGATTTATAGGGTCACAAACTTCCTCTCGTCATCTTGAGTGTCATGATTCATTGTTGACTGATTTCTCCTAATTTAGCATATTGATAGTTTGATTGTCCTTCGTAGGGTGGAACTGATCTGTCCCCGTTTTCCTTCCATAGCACATTATCATTTTAGTTCTTGCTTTACTTTTCTGTTATTAGTATAATTCTTTCAAATCTCCATATAAACCCTTTGCACCAAGTCTAGAAACTATCGCCCCTTGTCCTTGTGGTTCGATCCCCGACTTACCACTACACTAGTTGTAGTAGTATTAGGGTGTTTACAAATATTGTTTGCATAACTATTCTTTTAGTTAAACGACCTAAAAGAACGGTTATTAATTTCTTCTTCCAAAATAAATATGCTGGAATTTTGGTAACTACCAAAATTAACTTGAAGAATCTTCAACATATATGGGCATCATTTATTTGCTGAAATCAAGAGATATTCTGTGACAATAAAAACATGTTTAAATATGGTAGGTTTAAGAATAAAATAAGCAACATCAGGAAAGTATAGAAGCACAAGATTTAGGCTATTAGAATATTCTTATCCTTTGACAAAGTGATTTGAACTTTGCTGAGTTCTTTAAGGGTGTGGCTCAAATGTTTATTCTCATCCTTTGACATAGTGCATATAACTATGCTGACTTCTTTGAGGACGTGGATCAAATGTTTCGTCAAGGATAAACTTCATGCAACATGTTAGAAGCAATTTAGGCTAAAAGACAAGGTTAGCAAAGCACATTAAAATATAGTAGCTTGAACACTTTGGTTCATTGCTAACTATCTTGGACTTTGCATTTTAGCTTCCATTATTTCCATCATATTGTCCACTCTATGCATTTTGGTTTCCATCACGTTGTCAACTCTATTTGACTTTATCTTTTGGCTTTCATCATTAAACATATAAACATTAGTAATCAAGGTGGAGTCTTCAATCTCGCCCTTAATGGAAGACAAAACATTATATGTAAATGTCAAAGAATAAAATGCATAAACAAAAATATTCTCCCCCTTAAATGAAATATTACATAAATATTCTCCCCTTTTTTTGTCTTCCGACAAGGTGGAAAAAGGTCATAAATCAAGGCTTTGAAAGCTAAAAAGAAAAGATGCTTAAAACTTTGAAAATTGCTTTAAGGCGTTGAGACTTTTAAAAGGAATGGATTAGGATTTTAAAAAGTTGAAAGCAAAAGCAACAAATCCATTCGCAATTTATGTATCCAAAAACCACTTTAAAAAACACTGAATAAATATTTGATAATTATCTATAGGATAAGCACCAAACATTTTGATCCAAAATTTATATTAAAAAGTGACGGTCAAGGCAATGAAAAGCATGTCAAGACCTTGACATACACATGAAAAAAAATAAACATGCTTATGCAACTTACTCGAAATAACTCCCCCCTACGAGGATGCTTCCCCATTTAACATTCCAAGCTCAAGACAAATAACGTTAAATCATTCATTATTGAAATCAAAGAAGACTTTCTACTCATATGTTGTGAGCATCCATTATCTAGAATCCACTTATGATCCTTGCTCTTGGCGGTTTTCTACAAAAGAACAAAACATTAAACCTTTTGACTAGACCAAATTGTAAATTTAGATTCATAACCAGGATGGACCATGTTAGGTGGTCTAATCCCTTTAGGAAACCATATTTTCTTGATCTAGTCTCAAAGAAAAATAAGAAAGGAATTTTTAAGAACTTGAAGATCATTCCTATTAAAAGGACAAGTGAACTTGATATGACCCTTTTTGCAACACTAAAAGCATGTAGGTGTTCACCAATTATCCTTTGCTTTTACAAATATAGTAAAGGTTTTGCTTGAAATTGTTTTGTTAAATCCAAGACCACTTTTGTTCAAAGACGACTAGTATTAAACCAACATTTTATTTAAAGTTGCTTTGGAATGAGTAAATCTAACTAAGGTATTATGCTGTTCTCTACACTTCCTAGCTAGTCGCTTCTCTTCCTTCTCTGAGTTAACTCAAAGAGGTGAGCTTTCATTTTAAAATAATGTTTTTAGTTTTCAAGGCCTTGACCTGGGGGTCAAATGATGACTCTGAGGCTTGGACCCTAAGTTCAAAAACTGACTAAGAGGCATTGAGATCAGTTAGTTCTTTAGCGAGATATTCAGAAATACTTTTTGATTTACCATCTCCTTAAGAATCCTGGATTCAAGAATCAAACTCTCTTCATTAACCATATTTCGCAAGAATTCGGACAGAACATCAGTAGGATTTGAGTTAAATTCTTCACCATTACCTCAAGATGTTCTTCGTTTGTATTGTCATGATTAGCTATTAGAAGTAGGTTTACTTGTTCATCTTCTAAGTCGCTAGATGAATCTAAATCACTCCAAGAAGCAACCATAGCTTTCTTCTTATATTCCTTTTTGTAGTACGGTTTCTTCTTTTGTTGAGGACAATCTTTTACTATCTGATCTATTTCACCACACTCATAGTATGTTAGTGCATTATCTTGATTCACTAGTTGGATGACTTTTATATTTATTTGAATGATAGTCTCTGCCTTTTGAGAAATTCTTCTTCATTTTTAAAATCTTGACAAGACTTTTAGCAATGAGAGCAAAAAAAATCTTCATCATCACTATCATCACTATCTTCATTGTCCTTTGTATCTTCTCCTTTCTTTGTTTTGAGTGATAAATTTTTGGCTGAAGATGCTAGTTCTCCATCTTTTTCATTAAGAGATATCTCATGTGTGATCAATTTTCCAAATAGATCATTTAAAGGAAAGGATCTCAAGTTTTGAGCTTATTCTAATGTGGTTACCTTCGAACTCCACTTTGATTTTGGAAGACACTGTAGAATCTTTCTTACCTTTTCTTCATTTGTGAATACCTTACCAAGAGAATCCAAATTGTTCACTATTTGGGTAAATCTTGTGAGCATCTCTTTCACGGTTTCATTAAATGTCATTTTGAACAACTTATATTGCCGAAGGAAGATGCTTATCTTAGTCTCTTTGACTTAACTCATTCCTTCATATGTGATCACCTGTTTATTCATATTTATTTAGCACTTTTACAAGCAGAAACTCTGTTGAATTCATTTACATCTAAACAACACTAGATAAGGTTCATGGCTCGATAGTTTTTAACAACACTTTCCAAATTCGATTGAGTGAAATGATCATCTTCTTTAGGAACCATAATCTCTGAGAGTGCTGAATCTTTATCAATCACAAATATTTGCATCAAATAACGCCAATGGGTAAAGTTGTTACCACCAAATAGAGGAGGGTGATTGGTAGACCTTCCTTAAGCAAAATCACCATCACCTATTGAATTTATTTTTCTTCACAGATGATTAAATCTTTTCCTTGTGAGTCTAGCTCTAATACCAATTAAAGTATTAATAGGGAGATGGAATAGGATCAAATATACTCTACACGGGGTGAATAGAGTATGTTCGATATTCACATTCAATAGCTCGAGATCTTGAACTGACTTTCAAAAGAAGAATATAAATTTGACGCTTATCTTTGAATCTTGATGTCTAGGCCTTGAAATTGGTTTCAAAGGCTTTTGCTCAGGCTTTGACAATTTGCTGCTCTGAACAATAAATGAAACAAACATAAGTAGAAAGCAAAAGTAAAGAGGACAAAAAACGGTGAGTTGATACGAAGTTCGACAACTAATTTGCCTATGTCTCCACCTAGGGTTGTTCAACCCTTAGGATTTAACTCGCTCTTTTATTACTCTCTTTAGAGACCTAAAGCACCCTAGAAGATCACAATCCCTATCTTCTACTCCATAGCACCCCAACTACACTTTAGCATCTCAGATCCTAGTAATAAAAAGCTCTCTCTCTTTTTCTATACGTTAGAGTATTATGGGTATACTCTTAGTATAACATCCTCTCAAAATATTGTTTTAAACACTCAAGAGTTTATACTTGATTTTCTCTCAATCTAAATACAAGATAAGGTTTATGGAACTAGAGAGAAAATAACGAAGCTTTGCTGCTGTAGCTTGTGACTAGTATTCTCGTTTATGGCTTCTGTTCTTGCCTCACATCTTCAACTTCAAAGAATGATAATATATAGATGAACTTCGACACTAGCCATTGGAAAAAAGGGCTAAACATGGGATGAAAACATGTTGCTGAATTATGATTTCTCTTTATTATTTTCAGCATGATTTTCTCCAATGTAGTTGTGATTGAATCGTTGATTTTGTGGCTGTTGAAGATTGATATCATTTGAATATTCCATAGCAAGAATTTGTCTATTTAATTTGATGCACTTTAAAGTTTCAACTAGATTTCTTCTTCCAAAATAAATATGCTGGAATTTTGGTAACTACCAAAATTAACTTGAAGAATCTTCAACATATATAGACATCATTTATTTGTTGAAATCAAGATATATTCTATGACAATAAAAACATGTTTAAATTTGGTAGGTTCGAGAATAAAATAAGCAATATAAGGAAATGATAGAAACACAAGATTTAGGCAATTAGAATATTCTTATCGTTTGACAAAATGCTTTGAACTTTATTGACTTCTTTGAGGACGTGACTCAAATGTTTATTTCCCTCCTCTGACATAGTGCATATAACTTTGTTGACTTCTTTGAGGACGTGGCTCAAATGTTATGTCAAGGATAAACTTCATGGACCACGTTAGAAGCAATTTAGGGTAAAAGACAAGGTTAGAAAAACACATTAAAATATAGTAGCTTGAGCACTTTGGGTCATTGCTAACTCTCTTGAACTTTGCATTTTAGCTTCCATTACTTCCATCACATTGTCAACTCTACGCATCTTGGTTTCCATCACGTTGTCAACTCTATTTGACTTTGCATTTTGGCTTCCATCATTAAACATAAAAACATTAGTAATCAAGATAGAGTTTTTAACGGGGAATAAAGGGGGAATGTGGTAGAAAAATCATATACACATCTAAGATCATACATAAAGTAGTATGAAATAACGCAAAACAAGGTGGACCCAGACCAATCATATACTATAAGATATGATGGAGTAAATCATTGATAAGTGATATTCTTCATATCTATAGGTAAATGAGGTGAGTATTCAACCAGCGTTACTCTACCTCTGTTCAAAATACATAAATATATCTTATGGTTGTAGAGCTATACAATTACTCACTAATAATAAGGTTCAGAAGTTCATGTACTTCTATACCAAAAAAAAATGTTTGAGGCCTTTGATAAGGGTTTTGGATATGAAACTAGTGACTAGTGACATTTGCTTTACTTGTTTGCACAAAAAAAAAAATGGGGCTTTCAACTTATAGTAATGTAAGACGTTAGAATGGAAAATTTATTTACGCATCGGTAATTTTTTCAGAAAATCACTAGAAAGTATTAGCAAAAAAAGAGGCAGAATAAATTTATGAAATTTGTTGTGTTAACTATTGATGTTTTCATTAGATAATCCCGATTTTGCAGTAGTTAGCACAAAAAAGTAAAAGTAAGCAGTCATATTTACCTTTAAACAGGTTGAAATTTCGAGGTAGCACCGAGGACAACGTTATTAATGTAGCCATGTAGGGTAATTTGGGAGTAAGAAATGAAACGTTTCAGAAATGTAGTGAGAAAGAGGTGCTACCCGCAATAGTAAAATCAGATCCTTGTTTTAATTGTTTCTTACTTCATGTTGGTTCTAAAAGGTAAGGAATATGTTAGTCTATTTTTTAAAATTTTTTTTTATATCAATGTGGAGTGTTTGATCCAAACCTTTTTTTGCTTTGGTCCAGAAATGTCAATGGAAATGAAGTTCAACATGACACCATTATAAATTATTTCTAATTTATTTGCTACATTTGATTTTTTATAATTTTTATCTTTAAAATCCATAGGATAAAAATATAATAAAAACTTGATATTATTATAAAAATTTACATTGAAATGCATTTAACACGATCCCACTTGAATTTATAACATACCAAGAGTTTGTGGTCAAATTTTTTAAACTTAAACTCTATTAATTAAAAATGGAGAAAAAAATAAAAAGACGTACGTAGTATTACCAAAAAATTATAAAAGAATTTAATATGAAATTTTATCATTTTACCAAAAAAATAAAATAGCATGATATTTTGTACTCCAGTTTCTTGAAGCCCTGGAACCTGCAGTAATCTGAGTCAGTTAATTATCACTGGCTTCTCTCATAGAATGGAATAAATATATCATTGGTAATAGCTGCTCTTAATAATTTATACACTGATTACACTCTTACGCCAATCATCATTGATATAACTCGTCAGATTTTTAGTTATGTATTCAGTAAAAAATTGCAATATGGTCCATTCAGATCTTTACTTTTAGATTATCTGAATATTGCTTTTCATATGCTTACCAAAGCCTTGCATCTTTGATTTTTGTCAATAATGATTTATGTGCATTACATTAATGCACCCTAAACATCCCATTCAATAATAATCTCTACGGAATATCATGTTTGTCACACCAGCTGCTTAGAAACGGACATGGATATAGATTTCTCGCACAGTATAAACGAACATAGGATGGATAACAAACGTCGTACATGTAGGACAGGGACTTATTTATAGGAAACATACATCTATACAATTGACTATTACAGCCATCATGTACAAGAACACAGGAAATGGACGTTGTTAATTGTAGGACATGGACTTATTTTTAGGCGCAATACATCCATGCAATCAGCTAATTATGCACCTTGATTTATACAGCTAAGAGATTTTGACAGTAAAAGTTTATGATTTTTAAGGGCTATTAGATAAAATAGACCAACTCATTGGAGGACTAGTTTTACTTCATAGAAAAGTTTGTCTTGTTCAATGTGGTTCTGAAATCTGAAGCTTCCTACATGTTAGAAATGTCCTGGTCCTTGGCTGAATTTTATTGTCATTACAACTACAGATTGTAAAGTTTTTCAAACTTCATCTGTCTGACGTGATTCGTCGAGTTTATTCTTTGGCAATATTATATAAATCCACGTCCCCGCACTGCGCAAGATATAGTTAATTCTCTTCTGCCCTGTACCAAATCATACTTGAATAAACAAATAGCGGTCCCCTTTAGCTGATTGCAATCGTTAGAATTCGTAATCATCTTTGCTCGTCTTTTTTTTAATAATATGCTTAAGGCTTCTCAGCCATCAAAGGGGTTCCAATTCTCACATTCATCTTTAATTTATTACTTGTTAGAAAGGTTCTTCTGTATGTGTTTAAGGGCCTGCAGGGGTCCCATCTATCATTTTGAACTACACAACAAAAGTGTCGTTTTAGTATTAACGAAGTCAATCTGCAGCTTGCTGTCATGGCTTTTAGTATAAAGTGTGTGTAATCTGCATCAGTATATACTCAAGCTCGAAAAAAATCTAGCTTCTTTTAACTTACTTACTCGTACAACACAAAAAAAAAAAGAACCAAAGAGGGAAAAACAATGATGATGGAAGGAGGAGAATGGGGCTCCTTCAACGGAGTTCTTGTCACTGATGAGGCCGATTTTATGGCTCAGTTGTTCCCTAATTGTTCCCTTGATAATGAGCTTGAATCGCGCAGCTTGGCATTGTCATCCTCGTGTTACTCTGGTATGACTGAGGGTGACTGTGCCTCATTTTTCTCCACTGATGATAAGAATACTAACTTGTATTGTTTGTCTCAAGGGAGTAGCTATAGTGGCAGCAGTGTTAGTACTGTTGCCTACCCTTATCATGAAAACTATTGTTTGAGCGATACCAATCAATATTTTGCAGCTGGTAATGCTAGCTGCTATTTTCCTGTTGATTTATGCCCATCTGTTGGGAAAAACTCTATCGAACGCTTCCCAAGTAACCCAATCGAGAGAAGTGACAGCGCGAATCTAGAAATGAGCTGCGGTGGCAGCTTTGACGATCAGCAAGAATCATCAGATGATAAGAATTTGCAGATGAAACAAGAATATGAGATGTCAGAAATTGAGCCAGCTTCTGAGGATAGAAGCAGTGACATGTTTGAAAGCGGAAGGAAAAGATCTCGAGTTTCAGAGGTAAGACTGTATATATTTCAATCTGAAATTTATGATACAATAAATTATACCACATTACAATCTTTGATCATGATCCTACAATGTATATTCAGACAGGAAAGAGGATGGTCAGGACAAAGAAGAATCATAGAAATAGTTCTGATGACGAAGGCAATGCTCCTGACCTTAATAAACAGAACTCGGGTAGCAGTTCAGAAGAGGACAGCAATGTGTCTCAGGATTTGAGGTCAAAGGAAACTTCAACTGTCAAGAATGGCAAAACAAAAGCCAGCAGGGGGGCTGCAACTGATCCTCAGAGTCTATACGCGAGGGTAAGTGTTTAAATTTCATCGTATCTAGCTAATTGTCAATACCAGTGCATATATATCCTTGGTAGGTTATTGATTTCTTTGATCTTTTTACAGAAAAGGAGAGAGCGTATAAATGAACGATTAAGAATCTTGCAGAATCTCGTTCCAAACGGAAACAAGGTGAGGACACTATGACTGTCTGAAGAGATAAGTATTGTAGCTCATCATTCAAATCGAAATCTGAAGTATCTGATTCTGGTTGACAGGTTGACATAAGCACAATGCTAGAAGAAGCTGTCCAATATGTAAAATTTTTGCAGCTTCAAATCAAGGTAAAAGGATATGACATCCTTCATGTATCCATTATAAGATCAAAAAAATGGATGACTTCATCAACGAAATAAATATATAATGCAGTAAACAATTTCTCTAGGATGAACAAAAGATATGCTAGCTCAGGCTTATGCATACACATGCCGGTCTCAAATATTTTATAGGTCTATGTACTAGTTTATAAATTTGTCCGATTATTATATATGAGAAGATACAATGATCAAAATGCAAAAACATAGTATTAAGGAAGAAAATTTAAGGGACTTAGGCCATTGACTCTTTCAAATTTGTAAAGGCAGTCAGCCTCATTGAATATTAGGCCCTCTAAAAAATGATCAGAAAACAATAGTTATGACTCATGAACGGGCCTTATAATTTGTCAAGAAAAGCAGAACAAATGTACTCATCAAACTTTTTTGTTAACTACTCCTTATTTCAATACTAATAACCACAATCACGCTTTCATGATTCCTAGAACAGTATGGTCCAACACATAAGCTGATCCATTTTCTGCCTTGGGTTTCTTTGTTTCTTGCAGTTACTAAGTTCTGACGAGTTATGGATGTATGCGCCTCTTGCATACAATGGAATGGACATTGGTCTTGACTCAAAGATCAGCTCAATGCTATGATATGCCTGGCTACTGTCTCTTGTAATATCAGAACACATGATACCAAAACTAATAACATTAGGCCATTGTTAGCTTACATTACTAACAAAGTTACATTGGCCAACATTTTTTCGCTGAAACCTGCAAGAAGGGCGGGTGACAGTTTACATTCGATCTGGATCGACATGGATCTCCCATTTTGTGTCCGTTGATTTTTTAGCATAATGGACCTTATTCGAAATACATTGCCTCTTACTGACTTGTTGGATCACAGTGGTTTAGTTCTTGTCTTAGTGATGGACTTGTCGTTGTTGCTTGCTGTGGGTGACCATGTACTTAGATTTGGACTGACAATAAAAACTTTGCTCTGGAAAGATCCATTGACAAGTTATCTAAAATTGATTAGATATGTGCCAAAGCGTGGCAAAGCCTGTTGAATTAGCTTGGCATTGTAACAAAGTTTAACTTGAGAATGGACTATCTAGTATCCGACTCTAATTTTTATGGGTGCATTTTTCATCTAAAGCATAGAATATTGCAAAATTTAAGTTTCTAAAGACGGAACGGAGAAAATCACACTTAAATAAGAATAGAACATGGGATAGTTCCTTAAAATTGAGGCTTAGTAATCCTACCTTCTATAAAAGATCTTGTATGTACATGCGATACAATAAGGTTATTGTATCGTCTCAACAAAAGTTACCATTCAATATAACAATAGGAACTCCTCAATACAACATATCTCAATCTTTATTAACTTTGAGATATAACATACTTTTGTTATATTAAAGGATAACTTTTGGTGTGGATACAATAAGCTTATAATACTCCGTGTGTATACAAGATTTTGTGTATCTTTTATGGTTGCCATTCAAAAGGAAGTAGTTCAAAAAATGTATCAAAAAGGAATTGTAGGCACCTACACTATGTGAAAAATTACTAGTTGGAGCCATCAAATCCAGCAGAACCATGGTGGCCAGCCGGCACAGATGGCCGTGTGACTGCAATCTCTGTTTACTGCTGTGACTCCTATCCACCACAACCGTACCCAATGGACACACGTTAAATAATCTCCATTTAACGATTACACAGTCTTGATTAGGCCTAATTAGTTTGCAACTAATAGAAGTTTGTGCATATCATAGTGATTATCTTAAAACCACTTACCAAATAGTTGCTATTACACAGCCTTACACATATAGTTCCTGTTACATTAATTAATACGATAGGATCTCATCTCGAAAAGTAGCAAAGCTTATCTGATATCAAACCATTTCCTGACTTTGTTGAGTACATTATTTCATTTAACATTGACATAAATTCCAGTCCCTTAGACTCTTATATGTACAAATTATAAAGAACGAAAAATATACACGGACTATACAATAAAATTTAGCTAATACTGTGTGGGATTAATCTCGCCCATTTTAAAAGTTTGACACATATAGATCTATCATCGGTCATTTTAAAAGTTTGACACATATAGATCTATCGATCAACTCGTAAATGTTACAAATCAGTTCTTTTCGGAGAGTTTACCTTTGACAAAAATAGTTAAAGTCACCTTCATTAGCAATATAGCAAATCACCCATCATCAAAAACAACATATAGCTCCAAGATTAATTGACTACAAAGAAAAACTGTAGACAAATCTGATTGGTGCAATTTTTATATGTTGCATGAACTTGTAGAAAAATCTTGTCGCCAAGTCACCTAAGATCTTTGTCAAAATATCGCTATAACTGTATTGTGTCCTGTACAGGCACTAATCCAATAATCCCTATATATTTTGACGAATATACAGTGCATTGAAGAGGACACGAGTAATCAAGTATTGGCGTAAGCAGATATTTGTCTGTATCAAAGTATATTCTCTTAAATAATTTTTTTATAATAAGATTCCAATTCTACCCCTGAAAGATCTGAACTTGCTACTTTTTTTATTGCACAACACAGAGAGAACGCATAGCACGTCCTTGCAAGTTGTTAAGAGGTGGGATTGTTTCTCAACCCCCCATCTATTAACTTTTATTCCCTCGCATTATAGTATTCCAAAAAAAGCACTTTCTTGTCTGTTAGTACCAATTATATTACACATACTACATTCTCTCATCAATCATTGGATTGTATTTGTAACCATTGTTCATTTAATGTATCAGTGTACATTTTTCGATTTTAAATTAATAATCACATGTATAAGCGCAGTTATTATCTTTGATATATGCTAATGGTTTAGGACTTGCTCCCAGATATATCCTTTAGTAAATATATAATACGATAATTATAGAGTATATCTTAAAAAGTTGGGATAATGCGATAACTAATCTAATAATTTGGCTTACTTCTTCTATTTCTTTTTATTTTTCCTATCTAGAATATACACGTGAGAAACTTAAATATAATTTTTCATTGATATATATAAGTTAAAATGTATTCATGTAAGATCTTATTTGACTCGTTTTAAAGTATTGTTTTTAATATGTAAAATTTATATATTTATTTATTTATAATGTGTACATGTAAATATTATAATTATAATATATGGATTGAGTTTCAGGTAAAAAGAGACGTAGGTATTATTTTGTGGCCACCAACCCTACCAACAACCTTTTGCAATGAGTTGTCATGGGCCCCATTCATTGGACCCGTGCAAGCTGCTGACGTAAATGGATAGAGACATAACTGACATTATTAGTTAATCTTCCTCAACAGCTAATCAATAAGTTATACAGAAATTTGATTATGGCAAGGTCAATTTATTTGCTCTACAATAAGTTATAACTGACATTGTTATGCTCTAGACATATATAAGCATCTACTCATCTAATCCATCTATCCTCATCTTCATAACTTTCTCGTAATCATTCGAGAAAATCTAAACTCGAATTCAACTGTTTGAAATTCTAACATTGTAAGTTTGTAACAGACACGGCAGCATTATCCTTCTCCTCTCTACCTTACACAGATTAAAGTTTAGAGAGTATGGAGGGAGGAGAATGGAACAATTTCAATGCTGCTGTGTGTGTCAACGAAGAGGCCGATTTCATGGCCCAGTTGTTTCCTAATCCTAACGACGTAAACCTTAACTACTTCCATCGTCATCATCACCATAGTTCTAGTCATAATTATTACATTATGACAGATCCTAACACTACTAATGCAGAAGGTGGTTCATCTTATTATTCTTCTGATGACGCCTTTAACTCTCAAAATCTGTACTGTTATTCACAAGAGAGTAGCTATAATAGGAGCAGCCATGAACATGAGGTTCATTATCACAATTATGTTAGTGGTAGTCATCAACATTTAGCAGGCACGGCTAGTTGTACATCCTCCTTGGCCATTAATTTCCTGAACTGTCAAATGGAAGATCAGGAAAACAGCGCGAAGAATGATTCAGAAATGAATGAAGACCCGTCACAGATGGATCCTGCTGAAGATCAGGAAAACATCTGCAATTCTTCTTACAACTCCACGAAACGAATCAGATCTGTAGAGGTACATTACAATTAACTTGTTCAGCTCCTGTTACATTTTATGACCTTGGTTTCAGAAAAAAAAGTCTACGTCTCTATTTAAGTTCGTCCCAAAACAAACGTCAGTTTCTTAAAATATGACAGCAGTAAATTCTTAAAAGATGCAGGGTGTTCAGAAGGGGAAGAGGAGTGTAAGGGTGAAAAGAAGCAAGAGTTGTCTAACATTAGGCGCCGACGACGAGGAGGTAAATGATGGAGCCCCGATCAATGGACAGAGCTCAAGCAGTGGAAGCCTAGACGATGATTGCAGCTCCAAGGGAACTACAACTACGACAACTACTGCTCTTAATTCTAATAGTAAAACGAGAGCCAGCAGAGGGTCTGCCACTGATCCTCAGAGTCTTTATGCAAGGGTAAGTTTGGCATCTAATTTTTTTCACCACATGATGTATGCAAATGGTAATGTACATGAACTAAACATAACCTGTATTGTTTCTACCATTCAACAGAAAAGGAGAGAAAGGATTAATGAGAGATTGAAAATCTTGCAGGGTCTTGTGCCAAATGGATCTAAGGTAAAAACAAGCGTTTATAAAAATAATTGTCATTTTCCCTTTTGCATCAAATTTTAACCATTAATCTGATAAAATTGATTTCCATTTACTGCACAGACAGGATGATGATTTTTTGCAATATTTCTTACTGACAAGGATAATTTACTAACAGTTTTATGGGAAGATTTTGCATGCACACGGGATACAATAAAGTTATTATCTGACCAATAAAAGTTACCCTCAATTTAACAAAAGTTATCCTCCAATACAACAAAAACCACCTTTATAACAAAATATATCACGATTCAATTGATAAAGACTGAAATATGTTCGAAAAGTAAATATTGGGTATATTGTATAAAAGTTACCCATTAATAAAACAAAAAACACTCTTTATACAACAAAAGTCACTCCTCAATTTAATAAAAGTAACTTTGTAAGGGTTTTTTCATTCAATACGATTTATATATTCCCACGTTACAAAATATTTCTGTGCAGTTTTATTCTTTGGGTTACTACATTATCCTAATGGAAATTTTTACCTCGAAAAAATGTTCATTCAAATTCTGGGTATGAAATCAATTGGCATCTTGATAGTAATGTATATCCTCAAAAATAGACAGGTCCGTGTTATTGATCTTAGTTTGTAACATGACAGATAAATCTGGACCGGGTAAATTATTGTTCTATATCATTTATCTAGTAACGCCCTCCAATAAAACTTTAGCAATAACTTAAACAATATTTGACCTCAAATTTATTGAGAGGCACATTAGTATATTGCTTGATATTTTGTTAAACATTATTCAATATGGTCAAGGAATGTTCAGAAATCAACTACTTTTTAACATGATGTGTAGGTTGATATCAGCACCATGCTTGAGGAAGCTGTGCAGTATGTCAAGTTTTTGCAGCTTCAAATCAAGGTAAAAATAATAAACTACATTTAAAAAAAAAAATTAATGTAAAGAGAGCCGTAAGTAGCAAGAATGAAGACGGATTTGATTCCAAATCTTGAATATCACCCTCTAATACTACATTTACAAAATTAAGTTAGTATTGCATCTTATATTTGATTTTTTTTTTTAATTTTACGAAATGAAGCATAAGTCTTAATTTTTGCAGCTACTAAGCTCTGATGAGCATTGGATGTATGCTCCGATTGCTTACAATGGAATGAACATTGGGCTTGACTTCCAGATAAACCTTCCAAGATGAACTTATCAAGGTCACTGCCATGCAGGAACATGTTCAGCTGTTAATTTTTGTTCCTAAAATATACAAATTATCTTGTAATTAACAAACAAATTTTTCCCTTGTACCTTTGTACCCTTGTACGTGGTACTCATATACAAAAATTTCCCACTTTTTAATATTCATGTCCCATATCAAAAGGTTAGGGTAACATATATAACAAAACTCATAATTGGTTTCATTCTTGTTATTCTTTGTATTATTGATTTATTCGTCGCCAGAATAATGGCATTCATTATTGGACATTGGGTCAATGGCATTGCACCATTAAGAAGTATATTGACATCAAAAACAAAAATTAATTTTAATTTTTTTGATAGAAAAAATTTTCACTTTTTGTAGGAGATTATCCGAATTCCTATCGAATAAAGTTACAAAGCATTTGATGTAATTCTGAATACACACTCCCAAAAGTAGGATGTTGGATTTAAACTTATTATAACATTATTACTCACAAACACTTAAAGTCCCGAAACAAGATGACAAACCAAAGTAAAAATATTGATTGAGACGGACTCACCAAATTCTTGGTGAGACTGTCCATCCTTCCCCTTACCCCTTAATAATGTCTTCTTCCTTTTGCTCACGTCTGTAACTCTAACCTCACAAAGGACTCGTAATTTTCTCTTGCCTCACCTCCCCACCTCCAACAATGACTTTTTATCTCCTCATCGTAAACTCGATCATCACCAATACCTCCACTTGTTCAATTCTCATCACTGTTGTATTATGCTGAAACTCTCCTCAGCCATATTGTCGTATTTGTGATCTCAAATTATGTAATTCAAGTCTCCTCCTAGCGACATTAAGGTCTAAGAACGGCAACACTTTTGAGGTTAAACATTGAGTCATCCGAGTATGACATAAAATTGAAAATTCTTAGGGTTTGCACTTAGAAAGGGTAAGGAAAAAAGGTATAACATTATTAAAATTGTATATCTCAATTTTTGATATGTACTAATGTATATTAATGTATATGTATAATATAGAAATAAAAATCATAGGTATAGAAATTAATTTCTCATGTATATTCATTTATATATAAGGAATAAAAGTTATCATCTCAATTTGTAGAAATTATGTTTTGATCCTTCATACATAAGTTATGATTTCAATTATAGAATTTAAAAACTCCGGTATTGAATTTATTATCTCAATTATACAAATAAAGGTATCAGGTATACAAATAAAGATATCAGGTATATAAATAAAGATCTCAAGTATACAAATAAAGGTCTCAGGTATACAAATAAAGGTCTCAGGTTTACAAATAAAGGTCTCAGGTATACATATAAAGATCTCAGACATACAAATAAAGGTCTCAAGTATACAAATAAAGATCTCAGATATACAAATAAAGGTTTTAAGTATACAAATAAAGATCTTAGGTATACAAATAAAGGCCTTAAGTATACAAATAAAGATCTTAGGTATAAAAATAAAGGTCTCAAGTATAAAAATAAAGGTTTCATGTATACAAACAAAGATCTCAGTATAGAATTATAATCTAAGATATTGATATTTTAATATCAGTAAAAACAATTCTAATACCAAATTTACAAAATTAACCCTTAGGTATACTAATGTATATGTAAGATATACAAAATATATAGAATTATTTATAGGTTTTTGTCAGCGGGTTTGAATTTATTTAAATTAAGTGTGTCACACCAATAAAATGGTGACTTGTCACAGCCAATACAATCACTAAACCAAAACTCATCAATAGCTCACTTAAAGTTTTGGATTTTAGACGAGAGATAAAGACACTCAATCTCTCCTAAACTTATGACTCTGGAACTCACTAATTAGGAACACTCAAAGTTGAGATAAATTCAAAGTTAAAATGCTGAGAACACAATATTTTTTCTATTAATAATAAAAAAGCTACAAACTACCCAAATTGCATATGGGTTATTTTGACAACACACACAAAAAAGCATAAATAAAACACGTTCAAACTAACTACAAACTTCAAATGGGCTTTAAACATACTCCCTTGTACAACATGTTTCAAATTGACTTGAGAGCAAATGGAGAGAACACAAGAGCTTCTAATACAAGGGCTACTGCAGCTTGAACCATAGAGCTATTAAGTGGGCTGCTTGATTTTGGATCATTCCCCCTTTCTTCAGAAATATTTGAGCTAGAACTTGTATCAAATAAGTAAGGAGACAAACCCCCCAAGTTAAAATTACACTAAGGTCATACTGAACAACTCATTAGGAAGTTTAATTTTGCAAGCATTATCATTGATCCTCTCAAGAACTTTGAAAGGACCATCAAATCAAGGCATGAGTTTGTTCTTATGAAGCTTAGGAAACCTTTCTTATCTAAAATGTAGCTAGACAAAATTACCAGGCTGGAATATGGTTTGTTTGTAAATTTTGTTGGCTCTCTCTTGGTATGTCTTATTCACCTCCTAAATTCTTCTCTGCACTTGTTTCTCAAGTTCGTTACTCTCTTTTGGTTTACACCAATAGGATACCTTGTTGGGAAAATGTACTTTTGGAATCAAATTGATGGCATATTCAATGCCTTAAATAGTAGGCCTTTTGGCAAGTCGATCATCAAGAAAAGTATCTTTGTACTCTTCTAAATAGGGATGCTTATAAGCCGAGTTGAGCACGAAATTTGTGAGCCAAAAAACCAAAGCTTGAACTCGACACGAAAACTCCTTTCTAGAACTTGACTCGAACTTGAGCTTGTGAAAGCTCGAGCTCAAACTCGAAATCTCAAAGTCAAACTCGACTCAAGATCAATTAAAGCTCGTTTAAGCTCAATAAACTTAAGTATTTATAACCAAATTGGGATAATAAGATGTCTAAATTATATATACCAATTGTATTAAACCATCTATCAATTTTTTTTTAATGTGGGACTTCAGGTCTATATATACAATTCTCTACCAACTGTGTTCCATTTTATTCCAATGTGGGACTTTAGATTTTTATATCAAACCACCCTTTATTTTATTCCAATTTTATATCATAAGTATATTTTTATATAAATATATATTATAAATGAAAATTTAAGCTTTTCACTAACTTTTCGAGTAGAGCTTTGGTTTGATCAACTTGGCTCGTTAACTTATCAAATATAGTTCGATCTCAAGTCGAATCCAATCGAGTGGAGCTTTAACCGAGTCAAGTTTGAGCAGCTCCCAAATAGCTCAACTCAATAAACACCCCTACTTATAATATATCATTAAGAGGTGATTGACGAGACATTATAAGAAGTACAATTCTTAACTTTAGCCTTCACAAACAAATATACCGTCCATTGGCCATATCTTTCACTATATTTTCAAATTCATTACAAGTTACAAAAAAAGCAGGTTTTCTCTTTTTCTTTTTTTAGCAACTTTGGGAGATAAAGGCAATAATCTTACTTTTCTACCTTCTTTGGTACTTATAACATACCCATTAGGATTACCTTTGTGAGATTGCTTTATCACCCTAATGCTAGTGCAATCATTCAACCAATTGAGTTTATATGGCTCATTATGATCTATAGTGGGAAACTTCAACTTACTCACATCCTCGGATGAAATCACATCAATTTCAGACCCTCCATCAACAATCACATTACAAAACTTTGCTTCTAGTATGAAACAAGATATTTTGATGCCCCTTAGATCATTTTTAGGATCATTAAATAAGATTTTTTGAACTATCATCATGGAATCTCCTCTTCATAATCCTCACCAAACTCATTATCTTGTTCATGAGCCACAAGGTTATAGATTTTTTCTTCTTCATCCATAAGAGCACATTTGGAATCAATCAACACATTCTTACTAGGACATTCAAATGTAATATGCCCTCTTTCATGATAATTAAAATATTTTCTCCAAGTAGCAAGTTCACTAGGTGACACTAATGCCTTCTTCTTCCTTTTGATAAACTTAGAACCAAAAGTAGAATTAATTTGAAAAGAATATCCTTTAGAGTAATAAGAGGTATTTTCAAATAGACTTTTGCTCCTAAAAAAGTTTTTGGGAGCATAAATTAACTTTGGTTTCTCTTCTTTCAATTGAGTCTAATATTTTTAAAGCCAATTTGCACACATCACTATCTTCCTACCATTCCCTTTAAATAATCACTTAATAAATTGAGCAATTTTAAAGGCTTTCTTTTTTTGCACATCACAAATTAAGCACAATTTTTCAAATTCGTTCACATACTCCTATATGCTCATGTCTTGTTGTGAAAGATGGTTTATTTCAAGTATTTTGCCTACTTATACTCTTAACTTACTCGTTTATCTCTCATTTTTCTTCTTTAATTGCTCCTATGAATCTATTTTCTCCTTCCCATGTCTTCTTCTTAGTACCTAAGGGTTTCATACCATAAGGCAACAAGTTTTGTAAATTTAAGGACGACAAGTATGAATTTCTTTCTATCATCATACCCCTTATACTAAAAGAAACCCTTAATTTATCTTAACCAATTAATTAAGGAAAGATTTGATATCATGAACTTCATCTAATTTAGGCAAGTCAATTTTAAGACCTCTATCACCATCAATATATTAAGGAAAGCCAGCCTCCTCATTACCATCATTCTCAAGCTTCTTTCTAGACTCTTCACTTTCCTCTTGAACTTTTCCTGTTTTCTAGTTTTTGTGTAATGGCTTGTATCATTCTAGCAAACTCTTCTCCCTAGCCATGATTTTTAGTATTTTTCTAGACTATAATAAATCGCAAGGGATGAAATTATCATATCTTTGCACAATCTTACAAGAGTTAAAAATGTCCTTGAGAATCTCAAGGCTTAGAAATATAGAAAAGTCATATAAAACAATAAATTTGAAAAAAAAGCTCCTCAAAAGCTTTTTAGATGAGGGAGAAATCTTCTATTCATTCAGCTTTGCTTAATTTTTATGCTACGAATGTCTAGTCTAATTTGATAGTAGAAAATTTTCAAAAAATTATGGAAATATTTTTGTAAATTCTACACAGAAAAAGAATTGCAATAATAAATGAATCACTTGGTTTATTATAAACGAAAGAGATATGTCCCTTCATAATAGCAAACCCATATGTTTGAATTTGCTGTATTGTTCAAAATACTACCAAACTCATTTTTCTTCATGAATAGTCTTTCTAAGCTTTGATACCTAATGACGTAAGTCTAAATATACCCTCCTAAGAGTAGGAGGTTGGATTTAAACTTATTATAACAAGATTACTCACAAACACTTTTGAAACTCACGAAACAGTATAGAACCAAAACTCAAGAACTTATTCAAAGTTTTGAGATTTTAGGCCGTATATAAGACATCCTCAATGTCTCCTAAACTTATTACTCAAGAACTCACTCAAAGTAAAAAAAGGAAACTCTTAAACTCGAGATAAACTCAAAGTTAAAATTATATATCTATTGTTTTAACAAGATACACTCACAAAAGCAAATGAAACACGTCCAAACCATGCAATAACTCCAAATGGGAGTTAAGAAATCGCCCATGAAAGGTAAGTCACAAAATCGGGATTTCGAGAAAATGGAGAGAACCCAAGAGCTTCTAAAATAAGGGAAACTAGATATTAAATCATAGAGCCCTTCTTAAGCAGGCTGCTTGATCTTGGATCATAAGTCATCAAGGGGTATAAGGTGAGCTCATTGAGGTTTTTGCATGGGATGCCTTGTTCACGTTGTGACAAAATGTTGCATTGGAACATTATAACAATTGTTAGTAGAAGTGTAAAACTACTACTATGGAAAGGATAAAAAAAGTGTAAAAAAATAATGTGAGAAGGAGGGAGTATATTAATATATAACCGTGTTTAAAATCATTATATGAGTACATAGTACAAGAAGTAAAAATGGTGTAATTATTTTAAAAAAGAGGTTGGTATATATATATTTAGGGTATAATAAGAAGATACCTTAAAATGAGAAGATTCCTATCCTTAATGTTTAATTATGTGTTCTAAACTATAGCATTTATCCCAAAACTCCTAGTAGGGAAAATATTATCATATTGCCCCTAATGTATAGGTGCCTTATTTTATAATGTCGTGACCTTTTTTGTTTTCTTAATGACTTGCTTTTTGTAATTGAGTCCTCTCATAGAAACATTTTCATTACTCATAGTGGCTAAGAGTAGATCTATGCATTGGGTCAGGTTAGGGTCGAAATGAGTCACAAGCAAAACAGGCCGGGTTAAAGAAGATGTAAAATGGGTCGGGTCGGGCCAGATCAAAAGAGATACATAACGGGCTGAGTCGGGTCGGGCCGTCAAAAGAGAGTATATTTATTTTTATCTATAGAGGGTGATAGTTTACATGTATTACCTCCAATCTTTAATAATGGACCATAGGCAAGTAAGTGAAAATAATTCATTACTTGATAGTGTTTAAAAGTCTTGGAAACTATTTGTCCATTATTGACCCAACTTGACCCATTAAAGACCCAATAAAACATGACCCTTTAAGAGACCGACCCATAAGACCCATTATTGATTAAGCCCTTATCGAGACCTCATCCATTTGAATAGGTCTAGTTGGGAGGTCGCTTAAAACAAACTGAGAGTCCAGAAAATTAGGGAGAGAATAGAGTGTACGTTTTAAACAAGCATTAAGTGGTCAATAAGAGGCCGGTCACAAGGATTTCGTAAGCAGAAAAATATTCTAAACGGCCACTTAAGAGTGTAATGAGTGACTGTTTAGAAGTAAAATAAGTGTGAGACTAAGCAATCAATAGTGATTATTTTTCTGTAATTATTTTAGAAGGTGACACATTTTATTTCAAAAATGTCTCTTATAACCAATTTTTAAAACATTATTTGTTTTTTTCTATATAGCATAGTTACCCTATTTACAAAGTAAAATGTCATTTTTTAAAAACGTAGTGACCTATTTTATTCCAAAAATCATAGGAACATACATTGGAAGAAGAGAATAATTTATCTATTTTTCTTTGATACTATAATTACATTTTTTTGTTTCATATAGATAATGATGGGGTTGTTATTCCTTTAATTGCTTTAGAGTGTGAGGAGGCTTCAGTTGGTGCCCCTGATGTTGAGGAGGCTTTGGTTAGTGCCCTTGATAGTGAGGAACCTTTAGTTGCTACCCTTGAGAGTAAGGAGCCTTATGTTACTAACCCTTTAATTCAAGAAACAATAAAGTAAAAAAAAAAATTCAAAAAAGTTGTTAAAGCTGAAAAAGGATTGAAGAAAAGAAAAGAACCACATAATGATACTAAAATTGAAATAATTAGGGTGGAGTTTGTGATTAATACCCTTTCCTCTATTTTGGCTAAGGTTATAAATCCTTTAGATGTTAATGAATGTAAAGTTGATACTGTCTCATTGTCTTTTTCTATTAATGTGAAGAAAAGAAAGAGAGAGAGAAAAGAAATTGAATTTGTGTAGCAAAATCCAAAAGGTAAATACTTCGAATATAGTGGTTTTTATATTATATAATTACTATACTATTATTTATTATTCTTGTTTTATTATATTTTATTTTCTTAATTTATTAATTGTTCTTTGTTTTTATTTTGGCAGGGTGTAAAATACATTTGAAACTAAATGTAGGCCATGCAAATTGGTTAAACTCATCAAAGGATTATTAGAGAATGAAAAATAAGCACTAAAAGAAGTATGATTTAGAGGTTTTTTGACTATGGAGTTGACTACAACTCTAACTTCTACATTACAATGGCTTATTGATTACTTTGATCTTGAAGTTGCATGTTCACAATAGATATTGTAAAGAGTTTTCCAATATTTGAGCATGATGTATATGATGTGTTATATCTTCCCCTTAATTCTAATAAGAGTGATAGTCTTGCTTCTTGATGTGCTAATAATGTCAATCGTGATTTTCCTTTGAAACTTAAGTATAGGTAGTTTTTAGGTCTTGATGATAATAATGAGATAATTTCTTTAGAATTTCTTAAACATATGATACATACCAGAGATGACTGATGGTGGAGAAGAGTTTAAACAGTTGTTTGTACTAAATGCATTTTCTTCTTTCTTAGCTCCCACTCAAAATAGTACAGTAGACCTAAGAATTGGTAAGGCAATTGACAATTTCAATCAAATACAAACTTCAAATTGGTGCAAATGTGATTCTATTGTGAAATATCAAAATGGGAAGGTGCAATACTTTTGTGGATGTATTTTGATGTTAAAAATTATATATTTCCATTATTTGAAATTTAAGAATGTTGGTTTTTCGTTCTCTTTGACATTCATTAGACATTGGACCAACAAGAGTTTTAGTAGTCGAATCACGGATGAAAAATTAGTAAATTCATTTGGGAATGGGATTATTATTATGGTTACTTATCCAAGTGAGTGAGTTGTTGGATTTTGTGGATGGACAAGCTATTGAAATTGTGGTAAATGCAAATATTGTTGAGAATGCAGTTGGAAATGAACCTTAAAGGTTTCGGTGAATGATAAACCTTTAGGGGTTGTTCTAAAAGAAGAACATTTAGTGATGGAGGAAGATGATGTTAGCAAAATTGAATGTGTTGATACATACATACATATATACATATATATACATATATATATATACATATATACATATATATACATATATATATATACATATATATATATATATATATACATATATATATATATATATATATATATATATATATATATATATATATTGGAGATGTAGGTATATTTATTTTCTTATAGTTTTTAGCTATATTATAATTATATAATATTCAATATTTATGATATAGTGACCTTTATAAAACTCATAGTGACCTCATTTGATCTTGTAGTCACCTCTTTTTAATGACCTTATTGTCATAAATTGTGGTTGTTTTTTTTATTAACTTGGAAGTATTGCTTTGAATACTCATAGTGGCCAATAAAATGTTCATAGTAACCTGTCTTTATGTCTATTATATATTCTTTAGTAACACTCATAGTTTTGTGGAATATAGAGTGACATTCAATTCTATATTCAATAAATCTATGATAATATTTGTTGGGGCTTTTTTGCAAGTGTAATTTTAAGGGTCTTGAACATAACTAGGTTTTAGGTGAGTGATTTGATGAGTAAATCACCATTAGGGAGCCCAGTTTTTTCCAATTCAACCTTTCCTTCTCGGTGAAGAGAAAGAAAAGGGACTCCCCCTAGTTCTTTACAATTATGCACCTCAATAAGGATCGGCTACGTGGTTTAAAGGGCCAAGGAGTCGCCACCAAACCCTTAAGGAAAGTTTGGACACCCAATAGGGTTTGAATCCTAAACATGACTCATGTGAACGGTCTTTAAACCATGAGAAGGTTTGGAAATGATTAATAATCTTCAACTTAAGAAATGATAGACATGCAATTTTCATTAAGATGGAACAAGTAAGATTTGTTAATTCCTAAGCAATCATGCAAAATACAAATAGAACATACTCTAGATTTAATTGGTTTATCAAGTTAAGGATTATGCATATAGTACAGATTAGGTGATCACTTCGGTAAAGTCCAAAAGATTAAGAGTTCTTATGGCCAGTTGTCCAATTTATCTTATTTGTCGTGATAGCAGTTCAATAAGTCTTGAGTTAGCGTAAAAAGATAAATGTGGTTAGGGTTCAGGGTTTAGGGTTTAGTGTTCAGGGTTTAGGGTTTAGGATTTAAGGTTTAGGGCTTAGGGTTTAGGGTTTAGGGTTACTCAATTATAACATAATAATATTCAGGAAATAAAGATACAGAATTTAAAGTGCAAATAATTGAAATAAAGAAATAAAGAGCAATGTTGAAATATGCAAAGTATATATTATGCATGAACATGAGTAGCTTTACTAATCAAATGAAAATTTAAGTCTAAAGAGTCTACTTTCCATGACATATTTCAACTAAAAAATTTCTAGTTTATAGAGAACTTGTATGATTTAGTCCTTGAACATCATTGACTAAAGGATAAGATGAACATCAATGTATGCTTTATGATGCTAGCAAGAAACGAGAATTAAGACAAAACCTAAATGTACATTCAAGTATGATGCAAACTTAGGGTTTGCTCATGAAAAAGGTTCAAAATTTGAACAAGTATAGAGAGAATGGAGAAAGAAAAGAAACTCTTCATCATGGACCAAAATAAAAGAAAGAAAAGAAACTTGCATAATTTAAATGATTACAATAAGTAAATATGGAAGGGGAAGGGATTGCTTGAAAGATCAAGAGAAGACCTATCCATGGGGATGGTTCGTTGAATATGATGCTTAAAGTTTAGATCTTGAGACTTGACCTTGTGAAGGAAAAATTTGCTCCTATTCCTTCACATCATAGGTGAACGAGACATAAAGTAAAGATTTTTAGAGTTGATCATAAGAGAGCATGCATCAATGGTGATGTCTCTTTGGTAGATCAAGGATCACCAAAGTTGCATAACATTGAAAATAAAGTGTTCATGTAGAAGGAAGTTTGTATCCTCCACAATCATCACAAAAAGATCCAAGCTTAGGCCGTTTAGTGGATGAACACCACTAGAATCTAAGAAGGTTGGTGAATGGAGTAGAAGTAGACAAAAAAAAAAGGAAAATAGATTGAATTAAAAGAGTCATCGATGAATATTGTTTATGGGAAGTTCCTTCGCTTGAGTCTTGATTGAGTGTTATTGAAAGGAGTAATGATTCCTTGCTTGATTAAGGCAAAGTATGCCTTGAATGCATCTTGGTAAAGATTGAGAGGTGTTTAAAAGTATTTGGATGTCCCTGAGAGGTTATTAGGTAGAGTAATAGTGCTTATGATTTGTGAATTTTTAGAACTTTTGGTCATAAAATTTTAGGGTATTTATAGGAAAAAAGGTCGGCATTTGAGCGCTTAATGTTAAAATCAAACATCGAGACTGGACACCAAATGGAAAACATGTGCCTCAAACGCTCAAAGTGAATCTTTTTCTCGGCTAAAAAGGGGAGTGCAAGAAGTTAGGAGCACTTTTAAGGGAGAACTCAAGGGTTTTGCGTCAAATGCTCGAAGCAGGAAGAAGCTAGCTTACACTTTACTTTGGGCGGTGGACGCACTAATCATGGGTGTATGATGCCCTATGTGTGCGTTGGTCACACATAGTTTTTGCATTGGACGCCCTCAGTTGTGGTGTTTAAAGCTTACTTCAAATGTTAGTGCGCCGAGCAATTTTGGCCTTGCGTGGATTAGGTGTTTGTTTAATATGTATAAACTTGATTATTGTGATTTTGGTTTTGTGTTTGGGCCAAAGTAAGTATTTTGGACTTGGTATGTATTTAGAGCTTTTTAAGAGTTTAATTTTGAGGTGGTTTTGGATTTTTTCACACTCAATCTCGACCCAAGCTAGGTCCACCCTCAAGGATTGGTTCATTAATGGACAGCTACACGGAGAGACACGATTTTGGATATATAATATTTTTATATATGATAGTTACGTAGTAACCTAAGTATATTTCATTGTTAGAAATATCTTTCATAGTGACTTTAATTACTCATAGTGACCCTTATTTCTTATAGTGATTTAATTTTCTTGAATTCTATTTTAAGCAATAAGTATATGAGCTTCTTCTACTCATGAGGAGGGGCACCATAGTTGTTTCAGACTATTACTAGAAAAAGAAAAGGAGTTACCAAGAAAAAATGCTTAGCCTTTTCATGATATTATTTCAAGTATGGATCCCGTATCTTCATCTACCATTCTACTCCTCTTGTTTCACTTATACAATATTTTTTTATGAAACTTAGTGCTTTGTTTATTATTAATGAGATTGTTGGTCTCACTAGTTGGGTGACTAAAATACCTTTCATGTTGAATGAAGTTGCCATATTTTAGTTACCTAAAAAGCAATGAGGAAACCAATGTGGATGATGCCACATTTGAGTTGGAAGGAACCTATGTCAATAATATTATTGGGAAGGTTTTAATTAATTTGAACAATACATGTATGGTTGAATCTAATGGTGGTGTTTGTAATGTTTTTTTTAGAATGTTTTGATGTACGAAAAAAGCAAGATGTTCACGGGAGTTGTATATTAGACACAATGACAAGATTATATTTGTTTCCCATTTGATGAAGACTAATATGAAATACATAAGAACTCTGCCTCATTTGGTTCAAGAATTATTAGATTATTGTTTCATCAGCAACACATGTGTAATACCCCGTAAATTTATAAAATTTTAGTTACATTTTATTTTAATTATACAAAAATATTTTTCTATATAAATAATTTTAGCATAAACTAAGCAAGATTTTTCTACAAAAATGTATACCTAATCTTTTATTTAAAATATTCGTTAGAACTTTTATTTGATAAAAAATTTTATCCGTCATCACAAACCCAAAAAAGTCCATAATATTCAACCCATTAGAGCCCTTAATATTTGAAGTAAATTACTTCCCCTCTCTTTTACCTTAATCACAATCACAATCAAAATCAAAACGAGAGAGAGAGAGAGAGAGAGAGAGACCCTTGCCGCCGCCCCACCTTTGCCGCCAAACGCCTCACAACCACTGCTGACTGATTCCCCCTCTTCCCCCTCCTTGTTCTCTTCTATTCTTCCTTGTTCTCTTCTTTCTTTCTTCTTGTTTTGCCCTATATTTCATGCTTTTGATGTATGATTATAATGATTATGTTAATTATTTTTAATGATTTAATTATGTGTAAAATTGTCTAAAATTATAATTTTTATGAATTTTAGTCTACACTCTAATTTTTTAGATATATTACTCATGAAATTAGGATTCTAAAACTATAGTTTTCATGTTTTAGGGTTTTAAATCATATACTACAAGTTATATAATTAACTATGATTATATTATAATCCAATTGTGAGTAATTGATGATGTTATATTAAAAATAAAAATTCAGATTTTATGAGTTATTAAATTTGGGATTATGATGATTATATAAAGGATTTTTAAGGTTTTTTGCATAGTATACTAATATATTCATTAAAATACAAACTAAGATCATTAAAACTAACATTGTACATGCTTTGACAAATTTTTAGATTATAAATAATCTTATTTTCTTTGTATTTCTTTTGTTTAAGTGTTAAAAATAAAGTTTTAAAGTATTTTTACATATTTTAAATGATTATTACTACAATATTACAAGAATAGATTGAAAATTTTCAAAAGCCAATGATGAAAAGATTTTCAGCTAGTTGTTGGTTATTAAATATGTTGAAAACGATTAATGAAGGTGTATTTTGGTGATTTTTTTATCAATAATCAAAGTATTGTTATAGCCTACTAACTTATGTTATCGGGAGGCTTAAAAATGTGTCTTGAATAATTTTTGAAACCTTTTAAAGTTGATTGTCATTGCTATAAATTTGATTGCTTGGGTATTGATTAAGTTCCTCTATTAGGTTGAGTAAAACTCTTTGTAGAAGGCGATTTGTAATTGAGAAAATGGCAACTCATTCTTTTTATTTAAAATACGTACAAGTTTCAAAAACCTTGACTTTAAGAGCATGATTTAGGATGAAATGAAACTTAGTTTCATGTGTAAGGAACCTTTTCAACTAAATAGTTTGGCTATACATTGTGAGATTCATACTCATTTACTTATAAGGAATGATTTGGTGTTTGGTTATGTTGTGTGAATTGTAAATGATGAATTGCTATACTAATCATGAAAGGATTAAGTAAAGGTGAAAATATTTGGGTTGTCTTATGTGGAATTAATTTGCTAATTATTTCAAGGGGTTATTTATTATTACTCTTTCATAACTCATGGTGTAGATTGGGTAAAAGAATATATTCAAGTCATAATGAAGAGGTAAATTGACTTTGTTCAACGGGTGAAACTTTAAGGAGGAAATCAATGAGCCAAATTCTAATGTGTCTATTTTCATTAAATTTAAAATAAAAAGGATTCTTGTGTATTATTGTGTTGCATTGTGTGTGGATTCTTCGATGAGTTGCAATTAAAGTAATAAATTATCAATCATGTAAAGTGAAAGATGGATAAGTAATAAAACATTGGGCTTGTGCATGTCTAGAGTATTGACAATCAAGGATTAGGGTTTCACGGGGTGTTATATGAGACTTTTTACTTAGAGGTTGTGTGATCTACGAGTCTCTCTTTTCAAAGTCTTAAACTTAAATTAGGGTTAGTTGAGATCTCATCTAGCTATGGTGATAGAGTCACACCCGTTTACCATCAGGTTTAATAACATTGTTTTTTATGCCCTTTAACGAGATAGCATGGGGTTTAATTTAGATTTTTTAATGTTTCTAATTGGGACATGGGGAGACAACCTTGTCTTTTGCATACTCTAAACTACTAATTAATTAAGTAAAGTGTTAGGAAATAAGTCAATAATTGTCATGTCTTGTAAATGGGATGTGCGATCTATTGTATTTTACATTTTTAATTTTATTAGGACATTACATACAATTAGGATTTCTAATTTTTATGTACTTAGCCTCGTTGGCTACGTGCTTTATGTATGTGCTTTTTGGTCATGGCCTTTGCCTTTCTAAAAAGACCCTGTAATGATCCAATTTTTACACTTGTAATATTGGAGAGCAGATTTCTAATAGGTATTGGCTTGGGCATTATGCATTGATTTCTAATAGATTATTTTATCTTAAAATTTTCTTGTAGTAATAATGGTGTTTTGTAATTATTTATAGATTTTGTCCCAATCCTCAAAGATCCACATTATTTCTTATTAATTGTAAATCTTAAAAATGTTAAAGGATAATGGATAGACAATTTGAATCATACTGAAATTTCTTGCATCTCTCTTAATCAAAAACAAACGCTTGAACGTCGGTATTATGGGAAGGTACCATAACACCTTTGCCGAAGGACCTTTAATCCCCACTTAAGGCTCTACCCCATGTGGGAGTTTGAAACATGACTGCCTACATTTAGGATATTGAATGAACTCTGTATACTCATTTCAATACAATATGCAATCATTTGAACAGGCATCAATCTTCTTATACTCTAAACCCAAGGGACACATTAGCTTCTTCGCATACTACGTGGATATAGGCAAATCATTTCTCTCTGGAAACATGTCCCCTAATACTTTCAACAAGGCCGTGAAACTTGTATCCATCGAACCATATTTCGCTTTCAAGTCAAACAACATTGATATGGCGAATAACTTAGTGTATTTGGTACATCCAAGGTACAATGGTTTCTCAAAAGTCTCTCATAAATGCTCAAAAGTATGAGATTGACTACCAAATTGATTCCCAACCCCTTTAAGCATTTCATATATTCGATCTTTACCATCGGGGTCATTCTCCTCCATTTCATCCTCCCTGTCATCTTCCTTCTCGGCATCAACATCTTCACCGTCATCATATTCTAGTTGGTATGATGCTCTAACTCAACATGATGAATGAGAATTATCTACATTGGATAAAAGAACATTGGGATAGGAAAATTGAGTAAAGGGATGGGATTGAAATACGTGAATAAGGGAATAATTTAGGTGAATGAGAATAAAGTAATAATTTATAAGAATAAAATAGTCATAAAAATTAGGATAAGTGGAATAGATCCAAAGTGAGAAAAACTTTTTGAATTTTACCAATGAGGAATATGTGATGAAGAAAAAGAAGTTCATGGTATATTATTTATCAGTAATTGCAGGAATATGGTATTAGTAACAATAAATTATTCATTGACAATATTGACTACCAATCTTTTATGGAGTTCAAATTAAAAAAATAAATTTTGTAATTTATTCTAACCTATAGTAATAATTATGAGTTAAGATAAATAATACATTTTCTTAAGAATCATTTTTACATAGTAAAAGTCAATAGTCTATAGGCAACCGCCTACAACACACAACTAGATTTACCAAACACATATATAAATATTCAATTACTAAACAATTAGTGAACCAATCAAATATAAAAAGTTAGTCAAATAAACCAAATAAACACTAGTAGAGAAATATCTATTTGCTGCGGTTTTATAGTTTTAAATGTTGCGATTATTGATACGAAGCACATATAGGTGAAGCACATGGAAAAACAACAAATGTTGCGGTTTTTAGACGCAACAACAAAAATAACAACTGTTGCGGCTATAGAAAAACCGCAGCAAATATATCAATAAATTGTTGTGGTTTTAACAAAAAACCGCAGCATATATTTTTAAAAAATAAAAAAATTAATTTTTTTATCATTATTTGATGCGGTTTTTTGGAAAAATCGCAGCAATTCATAGATATATTTGCTGCAATTTTCTAATAACCGTAGCAATTATTTAATTTTTTTTTATTTTTTTATTACGATATTTAAAAGTGATGCGATTTTCTAATATAACTGCAACACATATAAATTAAATGTTACGGTTATATTAGAAAACCGCAGCAATTGATGGTTTCCAGAACAAAAAAAGTTTAATTGGTCATTTATGTGTTAATTACATAAATATAAAAGTATATTATTAATAATTAATATCTCTCAAAATTATTATATTTGCAAACCTTATTGTTATATACTATTACAACACAATACAACATATTCAATCAAGAACATAATTTGATCTAAGCTAAGAATATCATCCATAATGTGTTAAAATAATATGTTATAAAAGATAAGAAAAGTTAAGAAATGATCAACCGTGAAGCATATAAATCCAAAATTCTATTATGAACACTCGTTTTGGCACGCAAAATCGCGATCTACAATATTTTACATTCAAAACAAACAATCAATTCATTTTTCATAGATTTCGGGTGCTATTTTGAGGTTTTGGAAAGTTCAGAGAGGCATATCTCTTAGCCCGGTAGTCCGGATGACATAAATTTTTTTGAAACCTCCTATTTTTAGAGGTACTACACAACTATGTTACCCTTTAGCAGCTTTGGTGACGTCTTATTTGAGATATTGAAAAAAAAATTTGAGAAGCCATAATATTGGCTATGGGACTCCGAATAGGGCTTGTAATATGTTTACCTTGTGTATTTTTTCGAGATCTACCCACCCAAATCACCCTATAGGGGATTTGACCACTTATTTTCTCCAAAAATGGCCTCTAGCACCCTATAATCCATGAAATTTTATTTTTAAGGGTTATTCCTTCATAAACACAACATATAACATTTAGATCTGAACATAAAAGAGTTTTTCATGTTCACATTTATATATTGATAAATTATGAAAAAAAAATTTTAAAAAAATATATACTAGGGTTCAAGACATATACAAACCATTAGATTTTGAGCTTTAGAGTATATAGACTTCTTCAAAATGGGAGAGATGAGTAAGCTTCAAAACGCTTCACTACGCCATATCTATGTAGGCACGAGTGGGAGAGAGGAGTAGGTTTCAAATTGCGTGAGGAAGAAAGTTAGGTAGTGGGTGTTATGGGGTTAGGGCTAGAGACGAAAAAGGGGGATGTTAAGTTATGGGGTTAGGGCTAGCTAGAGAAGACGAAGGTTAGTAGAGTTAGTTTTTTTTTTCGTGCGCTAAAGTGTTGGGAGTCTGGAGAAGCCTTTTCGGGTTTTGAAATGGCCTAGAAAAGAAAAGGCTGGGTTTATATATTAATGAATAAATGTTGCGATTATTTAAATAACCGCAGCAATTATAACACAAGTGCTGCAATTAATTAAATAACCGCATCAATTATAACACAAGTATTGCGGTTATTTAAATAATCGCAACAATTATAACATAAGTGATGCAGTTATTTAAATAACCGCAACAATTATAACATAAGTGCTGCGGTTATTTAAAAAATCGCAGCACTTGTTCATTAATATATTAACATTTTCCAGGCCATGAATAATTGCTGCGGTTTTTTAAATAACCGCAACATTTATTCATTAATATATTTACATTTTCCAGGTCATTAATAAGTGTTGCAGTTATTTAAATAACCGCAGCACTTATAACACAAGTGCTACGGTTATTAAAAATAACTGTAGCACTTATGACCATGATATTTTTCCAGAATTCTTTTTTTCCATGGCATTTCATAAGGAAATAAATGCTGCGGTTTTTTTTAATAACCGCAACACTTATAATCACAAGTGCTGCGGTTATTTAAATAATTGTAGCATTTAGGTTCATGTGCTTCGAAATGTATTTAACCGCAGCAATTGAGACGAAGCAATTAAAGTGTTTTCTACTAGTGAAAGTAACCAACAATCATTTGTCGATGGTTGAATACAAAACAAGGCCTTTAGTTTCCGATTAGAGGTGATAAAAGGTGGCCTTGGCCCGAAAAATTGGTGGTTATTGGCAGAAATTTTAGGTTTAATATCGAGTTTAGCACAATCTGACCCCAACTTTTTGAATGGGCTTTTGATAGCTAGAGGTGGCCATTGGGCCGGTTCAGCCTGTCCCTAACCGGCCCACCCATGAACCGGGCCAAGCCCAGTTCGGCCCGCTATAAAAATTGGCTGAATCCGAATCCCATTTTCCCAACCCTGACCTTAATCGATTCAGTTCGAGAAAAAATTCGATTCAGCCCGGCCCACTAAACCGGCCCGGTTCGGCCCGTTGAACCGGCCCAACCCATCCCTATTCGACCCACCTAAATCTTCTAGTTTTGTAAAATTTAGTTTATTTATATATATTTTAGTTTATATAAATGTTAGTTTAGTTGAACATAAATTAATTTATACGAATATTAGTTGATTTGCATGTAGTTTAATTTATATGAATGTTAGTTTATTTCAATATAATTTAGTTTAATTTCTATGAATCAATGAATGTTAGTTTAGTTGAATATAGTTTAGTTTATAAGAATTTTAGTTTAGTTTATATGAATCAATGAATGTTAGTATAGTTAAATTTATTTTAGTTTATATGACGCATTAAATATTAGTCATATGAATGTTAGTTTAATTGAGTATAGTTACTTTATATAAATATTAGTTTAGTTGAATATAGTTTAGTTTATATGAATCAATGAATGTCAGTTTAGTTGAATTATGTATAGTTTAATTTATATGAATTAATTAATGTTAGTTTAATTGAATATAATTCAGTTTATATGAATTAATAAATGTTAATTTAGTAAATATAGTTTAATTTACATGAATGTTAATTTAGTTATTATGAATCAATATTAATATTAAATTACTTTCGAAATAATTCATTTCTTCTAATTTCTAATGTCATTATGTGAAATTTGGTTTGATTCGGTTCGTGAATTTGGTTTGATACGGTTCGTGAATTCGGTTCAATTCGATACGTGAATTTGATTCGGTTCTTGAATTCGGTTCGATTCGTGAATTCAATTCGATTCTATACGTGAATTCGATTCGATTCGTGAATTCGATTCGTTGATTCGATTCGATTCGGTTCATAATTCGATTCGTTATTCGGTTTTCGATTCGGTACAAATTGTAAAACCCCAACCCCAGCCCAGACCAGCCCACCCCTTGAACCGGTCCGGTCCTTGTTCAAGTTTTCCTAGCCCAACCCAGCCTAACCAGCCCGACACCATAGCCACCTCTATTAATAGCCCGAATCTAGTATTTCAAATGAAAATTTCACCTCTTTTAGCCCAAATGCCCTGGTTTAGGCACAAAAAGATTGGCTCGATCCCACCTGATGTATGGCCCAAAATGAGCAGACTTTTGAGCAAAGCTTGGCCCAACTAACCAATAATAATTAATAACCTTTACATCCAGTATATTATTAATGGTTACTTTTCTTGCAATGTTCTGTTAAACTATGAACCTCAACTCTTAAGAATTCCAAATGTTCAGAACTCATCTGTAGCATTAGGAAACAGAGAAGCAAAAGAAAGTCCTCAGCAATCATCCAAACTAGCAGATATATTACGTTGAAGGCAAAAATATTACAACCTTTACCATTCCAAAGTACCAATAATTAAACATATTCGGAGCATTTATTGTAAAATCACAAAGATAAAGATTCGAGACAGTAATAAAATGGAAAACAAATAGTGTATGAATCAGAAAAATCACAAATGAGTATGGTCTGCTGTATGTTTTTTATTTTTGAAATCATCTAAGCACTTCCCTTCAGCTTCTTTGTAATAGTAGCGATGTACGTGCCCTGGTGGAAAGCCTGCTGCAATTCAAGCTCTGTAGGCTGCCTTGAACCATCTCCGGCATAAGTTCCAGCGCCATAGGGGCTTCCACCCTTGACGTTTTCCATATCAAACATGCCAGCACCAAATGTGTAGCCAATTGGGACGAAGATCATGCCATGGTGAGTCAACTGTGTGACGGCAGTCAATCTGTAACAAGTAGCAAAAGAACAAATATTGCCTCTAAAATTAGAGTGTCCTGGAAAGTGGAAATAAACGATATCACAAGGCAAGCAGTAAGGAACTTACGCAGTGGTTTCTTGTCCACCACCTTGAGATCCAGTGCTGAAGAACAGTCCAGCGGGTTTTCCAGCAAGCGTCTGAGTTCTCCAAAGACCGCCAGTTGCATCAAGGAAAGCCTTGAATTGGGCAGCCATCATTCCGAATCTTGTAGGGAAGCCAAATACAAAGCCATCAGCTTCAGCTAACTCATTTGGAGTGATGATTGGAGCATCGCTCTTTGGTGGTGCTGTCATCTTACCAAGCACATCATCTGAAAGAGTCTCAGGAACCTGTTTCATACATTTTAGCAAAGTCAAATCTCAGAAACTACAAGCAGGACTAGCAAATCTTTAGATTACAAAATTGTAATTGAAGCTCAGCAATTACTTAAGGATGTATGACAGCCATACAGAGGAAACTGGCAGGAAATGAACAGAATATGTAAACTGAATGACACAGTCAAGTGAATGAGGTCCGACGTAGGAGTATCATTTTTGGTGACAACCTAGAGTCAAGAAACCATGTAGATAAAGGATCATCCCTAGCGATTTTTTTTTCAGATAAGTCTAAATTTTCGATGCTGTACATCATTCTCACTATCAGCATTGTGAAAGGAATTGAAATATTCCATAAGATCCCACTTGCAATTTGCAGGAACAGCCTTCTAATTTTATACATACATCACATAATCTTAAAGTCTAACTCATTAACAGCGCAAACATACTTGCTTACCAGATAAGAGAATTGACAAACAAATCAAGATATAATGAACAGAGTGGTCAGGAAGCCAGATTATATGTTAACAAAGCAGTGGCATGTCAAACAGGAAGGTAATCACTTAGAAGACCGTAAGCTCCATCAATCAAAAGCATCTGCAATTCTGCTAAGTTGGCAATATTTCGAGCACGAAAAAGTATCTTAAAGCTCATATCACAAAGCAGAGCTAGAACAGGACATGATGTAAGCAGATGGCAATTGTGAAAACAACATCAGTACACAGCAGTGATACTTTGTCGCCTTTTCTCATAACTTAGACAACTTGTCTTAGGTAATTAGAACTTCAGAAGATTCTTACAATTCATACTAGTCTAAATTACTCAATAAAAGGTTCATTACTTGAGTAAAATAATAGCCGATATCACCTGCATTGCCTCAGTTAAAGTGATCTACAAAGACAAACAGAACAGCTGATGTTTACCTGCCAGAGATTAGCCTCAACACCTTCCACAGATGAAGCTCCCTTCTGGATCTCCTCGGCTAGCTTCTGTACGTGTCCATACATGGAGTAATACCTGTAAATGACATCGAAACTACGTTACACAACCGCCTCGAATCCTTAGATGACCCTTACAAGACTAACTGAGACAATGCCAATACAATTATACATGCTAATGTGCTATTTGCAAATCTCTAATTGACAATGCCGTACCCTTACTCATCTTATGCTCATCTTGTTCTGCCAATTGGAGTTGTTATTCATTATGCATTTTAGTCGAACATAATGACTAGACTGAATTGGAATTAAACCTAATATGTTATGCATTCCGCTCAGAAGAATATAACCACGGTTAGCTCATACATTATGACAAAGTGACAATAGGAAACTCTCTCTGTCCCTAATTTTTTGCCCATTGACTTATCACAGTCTCGAAGACACTGAAACATTTTTATCTCCAAATACGTAGGATAACGAGACGGGCATCCAACAAAATCTCGGCAAAAATAAAAGAACGAAAGTGGTAATTAATAAGGTACTCAGGCATTTAAATAGCTAACACTATCCATCATTTCCTAGAATCCAAAATTACGTTAATACGGAGACAACGGAATACAAATAACTCTTCACTTTACCTGATCTTCAGCGACAGAAGTTTTAATTACCATTAAAAACTTCAGTATCATTAGAACTTATTTTTAATACTACTCGTACTATAAAAAAAATGATTTTTACGGGTTATTTATTAACTACTCGTACTACCGCTAATCATTGCGCAGGATAACATATAATTAACATTCAAAATTCCATAGATTGTAAATAATCGTGATTGAAATACAAAATTAATTTCAAGAAAAAGAAAAAGAGATAGTATGAAGCGTACACAATGTAAACTTTGGTTGCCATTGGAGAACTATGAAAGATTTGATATTGACTTTCTCTCTCTAAAACTAACAGTTATGAAGTGATTTGATGGGATTGAATAGAAATGATGTGCGTTGACGAGAATGGAGAGGAAGTGGGTTGGTATTTATAGTAGTAGCCTGGCTTTGCACAAGTGGGGTCCACTAATTTTGATTAGAGACCTAATCCTTAAAACGGCGTAGTATGGTGGAAGCGGCCTAGTAGCTGACGCTGTCTTGTTTTGATTTGTATCCGGTGGAATGGTAATGATGCTATCACACTGTCACGCTTATCCTCATCATCATGTCATTCACCGTCACTTCTCTCCCAAGCTACTACATCCCTTCTTTTATTTTCTTTTTATTTTTCCATTCCAAAAATTTTGAAATTTTGTTTTTATTTAAGAATCATTTTATTTTAATCTAATATTATAATTAGGTAAAATTTTTTTAATTATTTAATGTCATGAATTTTAGAATTTTCACTACGTATCAATCCACTTGTATAATTTTTTTATTCAAACTAGTTTTATTTTTAGAATAATTTAAATTATTTTTATAGAATTTTAATAATATTTAATATTGTCTTGACTTCTTCTCTAATTTCAAATAAGAAGAAAATAAATGGAGAAAGTAATAAACTACACTCGTTATTTATTTTTATGTTTTGATATATAACTACATATGTTGTCCTATCTTATACTACCTTCACCCCTAATGTTGTTTTACCCCATTTGACTTTTCACAGTATCTAAGATACAAATTAAAATATTTTATTTCCAAATACATAAAATAAAATTATAAAAATTTAATATTTTAAAAATTTACATTGAAATATATTCAATAATATCTCATTTGAATATATTATATATTTTCCTAAAGCATGCATACTAGAGAATAAAAATCAAGGGGAAAATAAGGAAGAAGGAAAGGGAAGGTTGGCCGGTGGCAAAGGTCGGCAGGGTGGCTGCAGGTAGGGACAACAGCGCACAGGTTCACGGCAAAGGGAAGAACATGTTCACGTGAATGAGTTTTGTGTTTTTTTTTCTTTCTTTTTGAGGTGTTTAGCTTTAGGTAAAATTTATTTAGGTTTAAACAATTATGGAGTACTAGGTTTAATAGAGTTTTAGGCTTGATGGATTTCTTAGAGAAAATAATATCTTGTGTAAATAAAATTTGGTTTTATGATTAAAATAAATAATTACATACTTAAAAAAATAATGTATTATTTATATATGAAGTATGTATTTATATAGAAAGTATATGAATTGTCAAATTTATATTGATATATAGAAAGTATTTTTGAATAAAACATAGTCAAAATTTCGTAAATCTAATGGGATTACAATTTACTTAAAAAAACATAGATTAAAATAAAGTAAAGTGTATTAAACTCCACTTAATTTAAGGTTGATAGACTAGAAAATCCTTAGTTTGAAAATCTAGGTCATTATGCAACGTTTCCACATCATTCTCTTCCTCTTCGTAAAATTTTATCTTCAAACTTTCGATATGAAGAAGAAAAAAAGAGTAAGATTAGGCTCAATAATGTAGGCACTTTTCCAAATCTTCATCAAGATACAAATGAAATAGCCACCTTGATACCACTTGATGTGTACTAGGATTATGGATGTTTTGGAAGTGTTTAAAATGAGGGGAAAACAAAAAGATTCAAGGATGCAAAGGAAAAGAATTGCACACTTTTAGTAACACATGCAACAATGTGAGGGATCTTTTTACTCAAATCTTAACACTCTACTCACAAAAAAAAGAATGTTAGGGGAGTGAATTAAAGTAGAAACACACAAAGGTTTCACAAAGAAATGAAATTTTTACCTAAACTTAAAAAAAAAATTCCAAAATGGCATCCATTCGTGCATCATGATTCTGGATCACTTCTTGCATCTCATGAAGTTGATTCATGATTGTCATCATCATATTTGACTTGGACTGTTCTTTGGCCATTTAGTAGTGTTGAAATGTTTCCAACTTAGAACAATATCAATGATATTTGAATCTTTTGTAAGTTTACATTCATAAAGAACTCCAAGAGTAGTACAATTTAGGCTTAAGAATCACTAAAAACTAGTTTTCTGGAAATTTCAGCAAAAACTTTTTTGTGGGTTTTTTTTTATTTGGAAAAAACTCACTCTATCCAAATGCTATCTCTAATACCAATTGATGTGTAACGGGTTAGGATCGTTTGGAATGAATGAGAGATTATCCGCCTCAAAGGAAAATAAACAAAAATAAAAGGATAGAACCGCACAACTAGAAACTAATTTGAGGTTGTGTGGGGTTTTTGAGCACCATGAACACTAAGTAAAATGCTCATTAAGTTGTTACTCTCAAACACTAAGTAATATGAGCAAAAGGGCGTGTAAACACAAAGTAAGCACTAAGGTTTAATTTCACTTAGAAATCTTTTCAAAACACTCATTCTTGTCTTCTTTATAATGCAAATGCATTCCCTTTTATAAGCTACATGCTTAGCCAAAGGAGTTGAAATGCTTATAGGTTACAACATTTAAAACCTCATAAACTAAAATTAAACCCTTGAAAAACTAATTAGCAAAGCCAATAAATGATGTCATTCATTTAGTGAACTCCCATGAATTTGTTGTCTTCAATAAACAAGCTTCTTTAAATGAACTTGCTTCCTTTATTCAACTAGTTCCATAATATCAGATTATTTAATCAAGAAAAAAAACAAAGATTTCCATACCTAAATAAAGTAAATTTTATTAAATTACACTTAATTTGAGGTTGATAAACTGGAAAATACTTAGCCAAAAATCTTACTCATTATGGATCATTTCCACATCAGATAAGATATCATTTTACATAACCAACTAAGAGGAATTGGGTTGAAACATGTCAATCATAGTTTTTTTTAGGAGAAAGGTACCACAAAAGAGCAAAATAACTTTTCCAAAGAACATGTAGTCAAGTGGTGTAGGACCTGTTTGTTCCAAAAGCTTTATGTCAAAGGTGTAACGAAAAGTATAAATGTGCTAAAGATTAATACAAACCAAATTATTTGTTAGGAAAAGTTATATGAAGATGTTCCAATTAAGTTTTGAGAACCTTTGTTTTAGAAGATCTACTAGCCAATTAGGTAGCTTAACTATCTTCTAAAGCAAATGAATCTTGAGCATCTTTGTATACCTCACTAGTCTTGGGTTGGTTAATGGTAATGAGCTAGTAGCTTCAACCTTCAAGCTCTTTTCATTTTATTCTTCCTCCATGGTAATTGGCAATAAAGCCACAAGGTAGCCTAAAAGCATAGTAGCCCAAGTTGAGATTTTCCATAGTGCCTTTCATCCCCTTCAATATAAATTCCTACAAATAATACTTATATAAGATTGAGGAACATATTGTTATTGCCTTGTCTCTTTTGGCTATCTTTATATAAAAAATATTGCTAGAGAGTTTAAGGGTTGAAGCATATTAACCTAAAAACACTAAAAATAAAACCCAACTATGAATCCTCAGGAAAAAAGATGTACATAGTAGGCCCTATTGTTGTCTCGAGAAAAAATCAAACAAGACAACTCAACTAAGCTCGAAGCCTGAAAATACAGCATCAAATCTAACCAAGATCTAATATAGCTTAATCTAACCATTCCTGAATCCCTTAGTTTGCCAAAAGCTTAATTTATGAAATTACAACTAAAAAAGAAATTATTAAAGCATGTAATCCTCATATCAACAAAGAAATCGAGGACTTAGGAGACCTAATTACATCAATGTTAATATTTATCTACATCAAATTTGAGTTGACTTAGCAAGACTTTATCAAAGCTTATATAATTTGTCATCATCATACTTTGGCATGATTAATTCTCACTCATAAATTAGAATATTGATAAGATATAGGTGAAAATAGGAAGATAAAGGTGACTGAGAACAATATTTAATCATAGGCAATAATCACCTATATTTGTAACTGCACACTTGAAAATGTTTGGCAAAGGGAGTTTAATATTTCAATCTTAAAAGAAAAATCAAAGGAACAAATTTTTCACCAATTAATTTTTAAAGGAAGATTTATAAACTTTTACTAAAATTTCAACAAATAGCGACAAATAGGAGGAACAATACCCATAGTATAGTTTTTTTAGCTATGAAACCTTAAGAGATATAAATCCATTAATGGTCTTAAACGAAAGTTGGATTCAAGGATAAGATATAAATTAGGCCATGAACCATAATTTATCCATAGGAGGCTCTACTTTAATTCAATCATGTATTACAAAATCTAACACTTACAAACAAATAAAATAAAAAATCCTAAGATTACGCATAATTAAATCTATTAAGGGTGGGTTGAATTTCATGTACAAGAAACTAATAATGTCACTTCATAGATAATTATATTAAAAGGTCCTTAAATAGGACATCTATAATTATCTTATTAATATGGTTATAAATATTAATCTTTGTTAAATACAATACATGAAGGTAAAGGTGACTAATGATCCTAGCAGCTAGTTGGGTTTAGGCCAAGTGGCCTGGGCCAACTCAAGGGGGTGGTAAGGGCTAGTCTAGGCTAGGCCATGGTATCACGACTATATACCATACTATTTCTAGTGTTAGATGGGTTGTTGGGCTTGCATCCTTGTGTAGTGATGCAACTAGGGTCTAATAGGGGTGCCTAGGTTGCTAAGTAGCAGCCTTCCCATATAAAGGCTTATTTAGCATAAGCCATTTAGTGGAAGCAAAGACACAACTGGTAATAACATACTAATAGGCAATTTTGTGGGCCAAATGGGCCCAAATTTGAGGGTCCCAATGTTTTAGGGTCAAGGAACACCATGGTGGTGTTAGTTTTTCAAGATAAGGCCCAAAAAATATAATTTGGTACACGACCCAGTTTGTGGAGGTTAATAGAATCTTTTAGAGAACTCTAATGCACCTTTCTCCATAGGCAAGTTATAGATTTGTATAGAATGCTTTAGAGACTTGTACATAAGAGGGATATCTTAGACTAGTGTAGATAAGGCTAGAGGATTCTAGACCTTAGAAGGATCTAAACCCTTAACTTGGAGGTCTATAAATAGGGACATCCTCTTATTTGTTCACCATCAAAGAAAGACTTCAAACTTTGTAAATTTCTTTCTCAAGCAATCCAAGTAATCCTTTGGTTATCCTTACTTCCTTTGCGCCTACATTCTTTCTCACTTAGTTTTCATAGCATCTTCTTAGCATAGCTAAGTATTTGGGAGGCTTGACTAGTTTTCTAACGAGTGCTGGTGATAGTAAGCTGCATGCATATAACTAAGGTAAATAGTCAGCACATAACACGTGATGTCAGAGAAATATTGATCGTAGGGATAATCTTAGCTTGTTGATATTTGGACATACTAGCTGTAATGCGTACAAGATCATCATTTCTAGATAAACTTGTGGTTGTCTACCTTGATGATATTGTTGTATATAGTGACACCCTACAAGATCATTTCAAGCACTTACGAGTCGTTGTCAAGATCTTATAGGAGAATGATCTATATGTAAATATAGAAAAATTCTTATTTTCTAAAGAAGAGGTATATTTCTTAGGAACCCTATCAAATCTAGGAAGATCATGATGAAACGGGAAAAAATGAAAGCCATTAATGAGTGGGAACCACCTAAAAATGTGTCAAAGCTATGATCTTTCCATGGGCTAGCTAACTAATACCGTAGGCTCATCAAAAGCTACTCAACAAGGGCAACATCACTAACTAACTTGCTAAAGAAGAAGATATAATGGCAATGGGATTCAAAGAGTGAAAATCCTTTCGATGATTTAAAGCAAGAAATCACTAAAGAGCCTATATTAGCTCTACCCGACTATACAAAACCATTTGAGACCCACAATGATATTTTTATTTTGCTATTAGTGGGATTTTCATGTAGGAAGGACACCCCATCTCATACAAATACCGCATATTGAATGAAAAAAGAGTTATCCAGCCCATGATAAATAAATGATCGCGATCATTCATTGCCTACGGATTTGGAAGCACTACTTGCTTAGGAGTCAATTCACCATCATAATTGATAATTTAGCACAAGTGATTATAAAAATCAAAAGAATCTTAATCCCAAGAAAGCTCGCTAGCAAGACTTCCTCGTCATGTTTGTCTATGTTATGGAGTATAAACCCAGTAAAGGAAATGTTGTTGCCGATGCTTTATGCCATAAAGCTATGTTTGCCAGCACAACAAGTATTTCTAGAAATTTCATCAAACATATTAAGGAGGGTATGAAGCAATGTCCCATGTCCATGGGACTTGTTGAGTTTTCTAAGAAAGGAAAAACCCGACGGTTTTGGGAAGAGGATGGCGTACCCTATACCTTCAATCTACGCATCTACGTGCCTAAGTGGGATAACCTTTAGTGAAATATCATGATTCCATGTAGGTTGAACATCCAAGGATGCAAAAGACTTTGGCACACTTAGAGGAGTTGCACTACTGGCCTCATATTTGATAAGATAGTAAGGCCAATGTAAGGACTTATCTTGTGTGCCAACCAGAAAAAATTAAGAACAAGTATTGATAGGGCTATTAAAACTTTTTCCTATTCCGAAAAGGCCCATGGAGTATGTATCGATGGATTTTATATCAGCCTTTCACACATTAACTGGGTGTGGCTCCATCATGGTAATAGTCAATCACTTATCCAATATATGAGACATTCATTCCAACACTAGCAAATTGCACCGTTGAGTAAGCCCCTAAACTATTTTTTTAAGTATGTTGTAAAGTATTGGGATTGCCTCAGAGAATTATTAGTGACTGTGACCTAAGGTTCAAAACCTATTTTCGGACATAGCTCTTTAAACTACTAGGCTCAAGTCTCCACTTTTCAAAAAAACTTTCACCCATAAACATATGGTTTGATAGAGAGTGTGAATGACTTACTTGAGCTCTACTTGAGGCACTTTATGAGTAACAACTAGCAGAACTAGGCAACGTGGAAAGGATGTTGCCTAATTCTCTTTCAACACTATAAATCGTTGTGTTGGGCTATATAGGAAGATTAGGAGTAGCCCCACTTCTTACAAGCTTGCAAAGGGATTGTACGATGAATTAGATATTATGAAATCATATTTGAATAAGGCATCAAAATAAATGAAGAAGTGGGCGGACAAGAATTGACACCCAATTTCATTCCAAGTAGGCAACTAAGTCATGGTAAAGTTGTTGTTACAATAGTTCAAAGCCTTTTGCAAAGTACATAAAGGCCTTGTGCGGAGGTATGAGTAGCCATTTTTCCTCTAACTCAAGGTTATGAAGGTATCTTATCATCTTGAGTTACTGCCTAAATTTAAGATTCATGTGGTATTCCACGTGAGTATGCTTAAGCCTTATCAAGGCAACAAGGATGACCCTACCAAGGGCGAGTAATAACGTTTACCTTCAGTAGTCGTGACATCATTTGAATGGGACATCAAAGCAATTAAGGAAAAAAGAACTATCCACTAGAGGGGAGTGCAAAGCTATAATGAGTATCTAATATGATGGACAGGTCTCCTTGATAGTGAGGCAACATGGGAAAAAGAGAAAGACTTATGAAAATTCTGGGATGAGATATAGACTTTTGAGCAATAGCCTGAACAGGGTCATCAAGACTTGGGTGGGGAGGCATGTACCGACTCATCTCCTATACCATTGCTAGCGTTAAATGGGTCGCTGGGTATGTATCAATGGGCAGTGATGCAACAAGGGTTCTATGGGGGTGCCATAAGCTAGCTACTAGGCAGAAGCCTCCCCCTATGGAGGCTTATTTAGAAGAAGCTATTTGGTGGAAACGAACCCTCAAGTGGCAGTAACTTGGGCCTAATGAGCTCTAAATGGGTTAAATATTTGGGGGTTCATAGCATTTGGGGTTAAGGAACATCATGGTTGTGTTAATTTTTCAAGATGAGGCCTACAAATATAACTTGGTGCACAATTCAATTCATGAAGGCTACCAGAACCATCTAGAGAACTCTAGTTCACCTTTTATTGATATTCATATACATTATAGATATTAATATATATTTACATTTCATATATTATTTCTATTCATATATTTATTATTCATATATATTATATGTATCCATATATTTATTTTTTATATATGTAATTGATATTTGTATAGTTGACTCCAAGATTTTTAATAAACATCAAGGGGTGCCATGAAAATAAGTATTTAGAACTTTTAAAAATTTTGCATTTTCAAGGTTAGGTTGAACTTTGATCCATTCATGCTAGTAAACCCCTCTATCTTGATGCTATGAGTAAGTTTCGAATATAGCAATGGTATTTGCACTACTAAGGCTAGCATACAAAATTTTTTTGATATGTAATATTTGTCCTTATTGTTTGATGTGCCTAATGAAGGTTCAAGTGCATGATAGGTCTCAATTATACTTATATATTGAGGGATTTTTTGGGCTATTTGCGTGTAGTTAATTGCATTTTATTTAGTTCTAATAAAATTTTTCTTATTTTCTTTCATATGATGTGTTCACGGGTTTTCATAAGGTTTGTGATGTTTCTTAGGATCCCTAAGAACTCGTGTCATAGGACAAGTTCAAGATATACAGGGACAAGTTCAACATCTAGTGAAGGATCTTGCCTAATCTTGATGAAGAACATAAAGGTACGAGAAATAGCTAGTCACCTAGCCAAACAAAGAATGAAGCAAAGAAGAAAAATAAGAGTCTGAATCAGAGAGACTAGATCGAGTGTGTAGAGGACTCGACCGAGTGGATGCACCAAATTAGGTAGAAATTGGCTTCCAAGAAAAAAAGTGAAGAAAGAGAAGACACTCGATCGAGTGTGCAGAGCACTCGATTGAGTCCCTACACGTTCAGGTAATTATGATCTGCACTAGAATTTAGTTTAAGGAGAAGACACTCGATCGAGTGCCATTTACACTCGATTGAGTCCCCTCTACAAGGCCTGTTTTCTGCGCGATTCTTATTTTGGCCCGAATGTTTTGTATATATACTTAATACTTTCCTAGGTTTTAGAGGACAATAATTTTTAGGTTATATTTAGTTGTTCTCTATTTTTCTCTCAATTACTCTCTCGTTCTCTATTATTCTCTTAGATTCCATTCAAGCACTTAGATTTGAAGCAATACTCTACTCTTGTTAACAACAAATTCAGCTTGTTTTTATATTCAATATTTAGTACTTTGATCTCTCTATTTTTTATCCTATGTTTTGTTTTAATCATGCCAAATATTATTTTTTGCTTTCTTTTTATGTTTAATATGTGTGAGTAGTTTTCTAATCTAAGATCTTGATGAACACTAATATGAGTTAGATTTAGATGGATCTCGAAACCTAAATCTAAATGCCTAAATCAGTTCTTATAATATATGATTTACTTTAACACCATTTAAAAACTATACATAGTTAACTAATGGCATAGATTAAGTTCAGTGACATGAGTTGTTTCATAATCTAATTTAAAATCATAGGTTAAGGTGTAAGTGATGATAAAAAAATTAGACGTCACGACCATTAACACTTTGTGAATGTCTTGTTCAATGTCTTTTTATTGAATGACTCCATCGGAGTAGGTAAGATTGCTTTAGGGGGAAGCTATTGATACTCGAGAGAGATTTTTAGCATTTTTTAGGGAGCATTCGTCTTAGGAAATTCTTGAATTAGGATAAAACAGCTAAGCTAAGGGCTGAGATAAACACCTTTCAAAATTTATATGATATGTCCCTCCATGAGATATGGATAAGGTTTAAAAGGATGTTGAAACGATGTCCTCATCATGGGTTATTAGATTGGCTCTTACATTAGACCTTCTACAATGGTCTAAATCATGATACTAAGCTATACATCAATGCAGCTTTGGGGGGTAACATCCCAAATAAAGGATGCTCAAGGTACCTTGGCACTATAGAAAAGATGGCTACCATAAATATTTCACGTTCTTTGAGAGCAAATTATATAAAGGAGTCATCTTCTTCATCAGCAAAGTCTGAAATACAAGCTCTCAATAGAAGTTTAAGAAAGATACATGGGAAGTCTGTTATGGTTCAATCCTATGAGGTGTCTAGTATTAGAGTGCATGACATGAGTCAGTGTTCGATCCATTTTTGAACACTTAGTATGAAGGATGGAAGCAACATCCAAACTTTTCCTTTAAGAACTCTCAAAATGGGCTATGATCGACTCAAAACGAAGTCCCATATAATAACAACTATAACTAGTCACAAGGACCACCAGGTTTTGATGGGAGACCCCTATATAATGTGTTGTCCATTCAACAACCCTAAGCACCTCAAAATTCTAACCTAGAAGCTGTGTTTAAAGCTTTTGTAGCTTAATATACTAGGTATAATGAAAATAATAAACCACCTCTCAAAGCATTCAGGACAGTTCTCTCTAATCAGCAAAACCCCCCTTAAGGAATAAGTGAATGCCATAACCTTGAGGAGTGGTAAGGAATTGATAGACCCACCAATGAGAATAATGGAAACTACAAAAGATATCAAGACCAAGGAAGTTGTTAAAAGTACTGAAGATGGGAAGAAGGAACTGGTAATCGGCTTTTAGCGTCATTTACTAAAAGACTAGTTATGCAAACAATACTTATAATCACCCTAATACTACTACAACTAGTGTAATGGTAAGTCGGGGGTCAAATCTCAAGCAAAAGGGATGCTAGTTTCTAGACTTGATGTAAAAGTTTATTTGAGATGTGGTTGTTTGAACTACACTAATAACAGGAAAGGAACACAAGAATATAAACAATGATAAATAGCAATGAAAGACAAACGGGGATATATTAGTTCCACCTTAGGAAGGATAATACAACTAGTAGATAAGCTAGGTCAGGGGAAATCAATCAACAATCAATCAAGACACTTAAGATGACTAGAGAAAGTTTGTGACCCTATAAATCATATGAACAACCTATAATCGCCCTATGTCTCCTAAGGAGTAGCAGGACAAGATTCGTATCAAATGTCAATCAAACAATCATCGCTAATCTCAAACCCTAACCCTACACATGAAAAATAGGCCAACCTAGGGTTTCACCAATCAAACCCCTAAGAGAACTACTCCCGCATAGGCATAAATAAAGACATAATAAAAGCAAGAGTAATGAATCAACAAAAGCAATGAATGAAAGCATTAAATAAAATAAAGCAATAAAGGAAACAATAACTTATGTGAATGAAATCACTTGAATGAAAGAAATTATGAATCCAAATACAATACTTGAAAAGGAGAGCAATGAAAGCATTAAATCTAAAATAGTGCATGAATGAAATGAAAAGTAATGAAAGTGATGTTCCAAGTTAGGGCACAAGAGCTCTCAAAATAGGCATGAGAGTTTTACACAGAGAAAGGGGGTATTTATACCCTAAGGACATAAGGGGGTAAAACCCTAGAAAACCCCTCAAGGGCTGACTTAAGAAAGAACCAAAATATGTGGAAACAAGGGCCATTCGGCCAAATGAGGGGATGATTCGGCAGAATGGTGGTGGATTTGGCCGAATGGTTACATGCTTCGCCCAAAAATGTAAGTCCGAGTAGAGTAATCATAAGCCTGTCCACCATTCGACCGAATGGTTCCTTGATTTGGCCGAATGGGCCTTGATTCGGTCGAATAGGAGTGGATTCGGCCATATTAGAGATCTTGATTCATATGCTTCAGTTCCTGTCTTCCATTCGACCGAATTCGGTCGAATAGGAGTGGATTCGGCCATATTAGAGATCTTGATTCATATGCTTCAGTTCCTATCTTCCATTCGACCGAATGGTGCTCAGATTCGGTCGAATCTGAGCCTGAACCTTGGTGAACAGCTTCTTCGAAGTGTCTAATGGCTTCTGAACTTTGTGGAATCTTCAAGGGTGACTTGGAACGCGTGCCCAAGCTATGATAAGTGCATCTAAACTCTTGATAAGAGTATCAAAGCCTCAAACACGTAGCATTTTACCTTGAAATCATTGAAAGTACCAGAAATGACCTTAATACAGCTCTAGGACAAGATCAAGGTAAAATCAAGTATAATGTGTATAAAATCAATCTAAAACCGCGAGACTCAACACTACAATGGGGTTGTAAACGTGCTCTAAAACGAGTACATCAACTTCCCCCAAGCCAAACCTTTGCTAGTCCCTAGAAAATGAACTAGCAAGGCAACACAATGAGTAAAGCACAAGAAAAGCAAGGTGAGCGGAAAACAAGACAATGCAAGCCGTGTATGCACAAAACTCTTCCCTAGCCATGGGTGTGCAAGTACAATGGGCTCAGGAGAGCATAATACCAAGAAGAACAATGTTTTCCATAGACTCGGGATCACTGGAAAAGCTACAACACAGGCCATGCCACCTACTACCTAATGAGGACACAAGTCTATGCTCCCTAGGCTATTTCCCAAAAGATGTGGGAAATTTCTAATAAGCTCGCGTGTTTAATAAGGTATGTGTTTCGCTCAGAATCATCCGACTAAAGATGAGCTGAGAATTAAACACTTAAACAGGGAGAAGTCTTGGGAATTGTATCTTATCTACTCTCCAGCACATAATTTACTAATCAGGCCAAGTCGAACAGGTTTGGAAAGGGTTATTATGTAGGTTAGGATCAAGGTAGGGTAAAATTTGGGGATATAGAGTTAAATTAGAGGATAGTAAGCAATCCAAGGTAATGAAACCAAGGACAACTACGAATTCCAACAACAATGCCACTCCCAAAATCCTTAAGATACGCATACATGAACTCTAATACATTACACCAACCTTATTCTCGAATTTTTCTCTTTCTCTTTGTTTTTCTTTTCTCTTTCTTTTTTTCTGTTTTTTTTTCTGTTTTTTTTTCTGTTTTTTTTCTTTTTTTTCTTTTTTTTTCTTTTCATGCTAATAATTCTGAAATATACTAAGAGTTATGTATAGAGTCATATCATCCGACAACGACTTTTCAAACCAAAATCCTACATCACGATGCAACAGACACCAACTTCACTATGATCACTTGACTATCCTTTAGGTAAAGAGAAGGGACATTTGGCTCATGTGGAGTTAAATAGTGTAGCTATGAAAAAAAAAAGTAAAGGCACAAACTTGGCTTACCCTAAAGTCAATCAATATTCATGGTAGGCAATTTGTCCATGTAGCTGTAACTACAAACGTGTTATCATCCCTGAACTTTAGAAAAGCAAACTATGCTGGAGGAGAACCGATACATTACTTAGATTCTCTAACTAGCACTCGATGACATAGGACTCATAATGGAGTCCTAGAAGGCTCAATCCTCACTAGGCTAGTCGAAATGTGCCTCAATAGGTAGTCATCTAAGCCACAAACCAAGTAAACCCCAATCCCCAAGTTAGGTGGAAAACAGTCAATCATTTGGTCCCAAAATAGGAACAAGGCTAGGAAAACATGAGCATGCATAGGACCACTAGAATTTACGCGTCAGAAGCTTACAACTGGTTTCACAACTCAAAGAGCATCAACTTAATACAACTAAGCATGCAAAAACTATCACAAAAACTAAGGCAATAGTGACAATAACGCGGATCTTTCGAAACTTTGAAAATACAAGAACCCTCCCCCCAAGCTAGCTCAAGAGTCATCTTGGCACTTGGGAAAGGTGGATAAGTGAACCAAAAGGGAAAAAGATCAGCATTATGGAAACTTTTGCTATACAAACAAACAAACAAAACAAACACCGGCTTATCTCTCGTAAGTACTTTTGTTTAACGCCAATAAGTTCGACACAGCTAGGCACAAGCTTAGACAGAAAACGAAACAAAGAAATTATACCTGTCGTAGGAGTGAACTCACTCCTAGCATGTCCATCACCACCAGCGTGGGAAGTCAAAACTCTCCACCAAGCAGCAGTGGCAGAAGTAGGCAAAGTGGAACTGGGGTCATCCGAAGGTGGGCTATAAAGCGGGGCTCCCCAAGCCAGGGTGGAGCCATCGATCTCTTTTTGATTTTTCTTCTTAATTTTTTAGCCCTCTTCCTTTTGTGGGCCAACTTGTCAGTATCCTTAGATTTTTCACAATTTTCCTTCATTGGAACCATCTCCTTCCCATCCTCAAAAGCAACATTTGTAATCGTTTTCTCCTCATCTGACACCTCAACCAACATCGAGGCAGCAAAAACATCACACCCCTTAACCTTTTGTTCAACTACATTCTCAACAACCTCAAAGGAACAAATTTGCTTGACCATGGGTTCTTTGGAGGACTCAGAAAAGGCAAATACAACCTTCTCTTAGGCTACCCTTATAGTGATAGTCTCAGATTTACAATCGATCAAGGCACCCAAAGTCTTCAAAGCATCTCTCCCTAGGATGAGGGGGGTATAAGGATCCTCAACCATATCAAGTACCATGAAGTCACATGGAACCACTCCCTAGTTGGATCGAAAGGTCCTGAAACTCCCCACTCGATACTATTATACTTTGGTCGCCTAGTTGGATGGTTTTCTTTGATGGCTTGAGCTCAAAGGTCAGCTGTTTGGCAATGGACATTGGCATGAGGCTAATGGAGGCCCCAAGGTCAGCAAGTTCTCCCTTAGAATTAAGTTTTCCAAGGGTGAGTGGGAGCACAAAGGATCTTCTAGCTTTTTCTTCCTTGGCCTAGGTGCCCTGAATGATGGCACTCACCTGCTCTGGCAAACTAATCACTTCGTCCCTAAGCTTTCTCTTATTTCCTAAGAGAGTTTTCAGATACTTAGCATATTGAGCATTTTCTCCATGGCCTCCAAGAATGGTATCTTCATCTCAAGTTGTCGCATATGCTATAGGAATTTTATAAACTTTTCTTGCAATTGTTTCTCTACCTTTTTGTAAGGAAAAGGTAGAGGTGGAGCATGTTGAATCTCAAGTTTCCTCCTTTTTATATCTCCCTCTTTTTTTCTTCTTCATCCTTCCTTTTCTTTTCATGCCCATCTAGTTCTTTAACATCCCTATTCTTCTCCTCAACTTCATCATACTTTTTCTCACCATCTTCATCAACTCTCCTCTTTACTCACCCCTAAAAATCATCTTTATGCACAATTTCTCTTTGAAGACCAAGATCCTTTGAAGAACCTTCCCCTAAATCATCTTTTTAAGAAACAACTAGAGCAGAGTATGAGGTTCCTGATCTTAGGAAGATCGCCTTGCATGTGTGATGTTTAGCGTTGGAGTCAGGAGTGTTTAGTGGTGGAGGTTGGGTAGATGGGTTTTGTTGAGGGTGAGATGAGAATAGCAATGGTGGAGGTGGATTGGCTATCTGAGCAAGCTGGGTCTCAAACAACTTCTGTTGTGCTTAAAGTTGTTGCATTTGAGTGATCAAGGTTTGATTGATTTGGGAAAGAGTTTGATTTTGTTGACTAAGAGAGTTCACTTGAGTGGAAAGGTAATCATGGTTTGTAGGCGGGTTTAGTGGTGGTTTTATAGATGGGTAGGATAGGTTGGAGTTTTTCCTTGGCACTTGAGGATACGGACTATTCCCATTCGGCCTAGGAAAACTCCCATTTGCTTGATTGTTAAAGGGGACATTATTATTGTTGGAGTTGTACCCTTGGTTGAAGTTTCCTTGGCTAGAATTTGGATTGAAGGGAGGTCTAAAAGGTTGATTGTTGTAGGGACATTGTTGAGCAAACCTTTGGTTTTGACCACCATACCCCACAGCAACCACATAATTGGGATTATACCCATAACCATCGTAGTTCATGACTGGAGGTCCTTCTTGGACAGTTTCTTATCTATGATAACCTCAATTTTCAAGCTAATCATGTCCAAGTTACTTGAATCAATCTTCCCCCTCGGTAGTCCATTACCTCTTGCTCCTCCCCAAGAGCTATTTTTGGCTACCTCTTCAATCTTAGCCTTAACCTGATTGTATGGGACTTTCGAGAGTTGTCCACCAACTACCGAGTCTAGAAGTTCCTTGGTGGAGTCATTTAGACCATCGTAGAAAAATGTGTTGAGATGGTTCTCCCCGTACTCATGGTGGGGGACATGCTCTAATCATTCTCTTAAATTGACTCCAAGTAGCACTAAAGTTCTCATCATCCTCTTGATTGAAGGACGCAATTTTCTTACGCCAATCTTGCATTCGAACTGTAGGACAAAACCTTTCTAGACAAGCCAATTTCAGTTGAGCCCAATTAACAATTGAGTTGGGTTCTAAGCATTTATACCAATCTTTAGCATCTGCAGCTAGACTCAAGTGAAATAGGTGCATCCGCACATAGTCTGGGCTATTGGGGCATGGAGGAATGAACCCGCAAATATCTGAGAATGCTTTTAAATGTTGGAGGGGGCATTTATTTTTCAAGCCGCAAAAGGGGGTCTTCTTCACCATCCGGGTGATATGTGGATGTATTTGAAAAGGATTTGGGGCTATGGGTAACACGACACCTCTTTGAAATTCTTGGGACCCAGGTGTCCCAAATTGACCAAATAATTGCTGGTTTTCGTCCATTGGTGGTGTAAGAGGGTTGGGAGTATTTGGTTGTAACGAGGTTTGAGATGGAACTCGCTGTTTACTACATTGAATCTTAGGGTTGTATAGTACTAGTTGTTGATTTGATCTATGTGTGCTATAGGACATGCAAACAATACTAGAGACCAAGCATAAGCACTATCAAGCAAGATTAAAAGACAATAATAGAAATAAAACAAAAATGAATTACAGCAAGACTATAATCTAAACATAACGCCTTATCCCCGGCAATGGCTCCATTTTGGTAAACGGCTTTTAGTGTCATTTACTAAAAGACTAGTTATGCAAACAATACTTATAATCACCCTAATACTACTACAACTAGTGTAATGGTAAGTCGGGGGTCAAACCTCGAAGACAAGGGATGCTAGTTTCTAGACTTGATGTAAAAGTTTATTCGAGATGTGGTTGTTTGAACTATACTAATGACAAGAAATTACGAGAGTAGAGTAATCATAAGCCTATCCACCATTCAACCAAATGGTTCCTTGATTCGGCCGAATAGGCCTTGATTCAGTCGAATAGGAGTGAATTCGGCCATATCAGAGAGCTTAAATCATATGCTTGAGTTCCTGTCTTTTGTTTCACCGAATGGTGCTTAGATTCGGTCGAAGCTGAGCCTGAACCTTGCTGAACAGCTTCTTCGAAGTGTCTAATGGCTTCTGAACTTTGTGGAATCTTTGAGGGTGACTTGGAACGTGTGCTCAAGCTATGATACGTGCATCTAAACTCTTGATAAGAGTGTCAAAGCCTCAAACATGTTGCATTTTACCTTAAAATCATCGAAAGTACCTAAAATGACCTTAAAACAGCTCGAGGACAATATCAAGGTAAAATCAAGTGTATTGTGTATAAAATCAATCTAAAACAGCGAGACTTGACACTACAATAGGGTTGTAAGTATGCTCTAAAATGAGCACATCAGGAACCTCCTCATACTCCTGTGGAACCATACAAGCCACCTACTCCTTTCCCTCAAAGATTGGCTTATGCAAAGTTCGAGGAGAAGTATGAGAAATTCCTTGATATTTTGAAGATATTGTGCCTAAAAATCCCATTCCTCAGCGTCATCTCTGAGATGCCCTCGTATGATAAGTTTTTGAGGGAGATATTGTCATAAAAGAAGGTTGCATAAGTAGAAAATCATTCCATTGCTTTGGTACAAATGTTGTTGTTATATGAAATTCAAAGTACTCAATGGGATTGGGTAATATCTTAATACCAATTGTTGGGATTTTCAAAAAAAACGCATAGTCTTATAATTTTTTTGAAAAACTGCAATATTTATTCTTAATGTTGTAGCTTTAAGAAAAATTTCAATACTTGTAATTAACTATACCTCTAGCATTTCCACTCTTTGGGCCAGTATCTAGTTTAATTCCAAAAAAAAAAATTAATACTACAATAGTACAAAAAAATAAAAAACTCCAACACCCTCTCCTTGTCTAACCTTTTTCCTAACCCTAACCCTCCTTCCTAACCCATTTAACCCCATTATACAGCGACACCCACTCCCAAACCTTCTTCCTAAACCTAACTTTGAAGCCTATTGGATCCTCTCTCCCACAATACTCATGACTACATGGCTATAGTGTAGTGGAGCTTTGGTTTCTTTGGATTGGCTCTTTCTCTCTCCCATTTTGATGTGAAGAAGTCATTCATTCCAAACTTTAGTATTTGGAGGTTTGTACACATTTTTTTTATTTTTGTCCATAAATTGTTTAGAGCTTTGTTCTTTGCAAACTCAAAAAAGGGTTAAGTTTAATTAGTTTTGAAGCTTTGGTTTCTTTGGAAACTCAAATTAGGGTTAATTTAGATAAGATAGTAAAAGGTAATTGCAATTAGAACTTAGACATGCATGTAATTAGGGTTTTGTTTTAAAATCAACTCGGTGACCCATGGACTTGGAGTTGGTTTACCCTAATTCAATTGAGTTGGAATTGCAATTTTTAGTCTACTTATTGTCCTTGTGTCCTGATATTGAGCTTAATTGCCTACGTAAGTTAGCTGGGTTGCTTGGTTGTTGCGTTAACTTTCGAAAATTGGGGCTAAAATCTTAGGTTCATTTAAGATTTATTGGGTATCGTGGCAGTGGAGGATAATAGAGAGTTATATTTGATTCTAGGCATGGTGGTGGTAGTAAACAAAGATAGAAGGTATGTCTTAAGAGGTTGACGATAATAAGATGCAGGTTGTGATATAACTATTGTTAGTAGACCTTAGAATTCATTTTTGGATTACATGGTTAGGGTTTTGCTTTTGAGGATGTTTGAGTTATAGATTTTGGACTTTAACTGATTGTGTCCAAACCAATATATTGATTCTTGGTTTGGGTAAACTACCCTTTGATTTGAATAAATCAATTTTTAGCATCTTAGATAATGAACGTAGATGTGGTTAGTACTGATCCAATAAATGTTTCATCATATGTACTTTATTTCTCTGATTTTTATACATATTAGCTTTCCACATCGTTTAATACTTATTTTTAAAATTTAAATATCAAATTGGGAGAATTTAATCATTTGGCGAGCTTTAAAGTGCGTTTTAAAGTCATTCAATTGACTTCTAATTCAAGGTTCTTTTTTGCATTCATATTTTTCTCATGAAGATATATGAATCATAAATAAATATACAAGTTTTTTAGGTAAAAAAACTACCTTATAATTAGAGTTAGACAAATATATGAAATTAAAGTATTTATTTGTTGGAATATAGTTGATGATTGAAAGATTGGTTTGAATTGATATGATGGTAAAAATAGGTTTGATGTAATGATAAGATATATTAGGGTAGTCTTATTAGAGGGGAAACTCTGTCGAATTTTTTAATGAAAATTATTGTACATGTCATCATTAGATGTACTAGTTGCTATGATATTTGATTTTTTTGTGAAAAATGTTAGATATGGGATTGAAATGATTTTCTTAATATATAAAATAATATTTCTAATGATAAATTACATTGTCTTAAACTACCTATTCAAGTTTATTTGTTTATTTCTTAAAAGTTATTTAAAATGGATTGATATTGGATGTATGGTAACCGAACCTCAACGGAATACTTACAAGGGGTTGAGGAGTTTGCTAAAGTTGCACTTAGACACCAAGTAGACAATCATTCCAAGATAATAATGTGTCCTTGTTGTGATTTTAACAACTCGAGGGGTTATCATGACATTAATGAAATCAAACATCATTTTCTTCATCAAGGTGTTAGAGCAGATTATAGGACGTGAAATTAGCATAATGAAATATTAGATTTTGGGCAAGTGCTAGTAAGTGCGCAAGAAGATACCTAGTAATGATGATGGAGTGAATGTTAATGAGGAGTACAATGATGGTAGTGATGAGGATAGAGTGGAAGAGGATAGAATAGATGAGATGATGCAAGATATTGAGGATCATTTCACTTAACGTCCTCGTATCTTTGATGAAATCGTTAGAGCTATAGAGAAGCATATGTATCCTTCTTGTACTCCATACACTAAATTGAGCATTATCATAAAAATCTTCAACTTAAAGGCACGCCAAAACTAGACTGACAAGAGTTTCACACACTTGTTAGAAGTTTTATTGAATATGCTTCCTAAGGGTAATTAACTGCCACTTCTTCCTACAAGGCCAAGAAACTCATGTGTCCAATGCGTGTTGAAATAATTGTGTTCTATATCGGAATGAGTATGCAGATCTAAATGAATGTCTTATATGTTGAGTGCCTCGTTCTAAGAAGAAGCACAATGAGCTTAAGTTGAGAAAGATGAGAATATCGGCCAAGATTCTTTGGTATCTTCCAATTATACCAAGGTTTAAGCAACTTTACTTTAATGATAATAATGCAAAATTGTTGTAGTGGCATGTTAGGGGGAGAAAGAAAGATGAGTTGTTAAGGTATCTGATTGATTCTTCTCATTGGAGGAACATGGATATGATGTTAACGGACTTTGGTGGGGAAGATGGAACTCCATTGTAAGCTACTTAAACTTTAGATAATTTGATATTGTCTTACCTACTTAGTTATCATTGAATAATTAATGTTTTTGTAATTTTATTAAATATGCAGGAGAAATGGAGACGAAAGGAGGAGTTCAAAGAGTTCGTCTCTTAGACACGGGACGATATGTCTTGTCTCGTGATCTCGAAAAAAAGACCATGCGGGTCGCATGGTTGGTTACGAGATCAGCGTAGGCCGTTAAACAATGTATGGTTATGAAAGGAGGAACTAGAGCTTCCAAAGGGCGGAGAACGTGGAAGCTCAAATTGAGAATGTTGTGAGAGGGGTGGAGAAGCGAGTTAGGGAGCAAACAATGAGAGATATGGAGGAGAAGATGGACGCTATCTTCTAAGAAAAGTTCAGGATGTTTTCTATGGAGTACGGTATTACACCACCTACTAAGGAACCCGAGCATAGCATCTAAAAGCCTTACCCTTCAGTCAACCCATCCAGTTGCTTCTCGTGGGCTATAAATTCATTTTCAGGATTTACAAGTTTATGGTGAATAAGCATAAAGTAGTTATTGATGCTTTAAGAACCGTGCATCCAACTCTAAACCTTGATCACCATTCTCATATCCTTCCTGATCATGCTAAAGTTAGTGTCGACAATTATGGATTAGAATTATAAGGATGTTCTAGTACCTACACCTTCTCCCTTCATCAAAAGGCTCGAGCAAGCTTATGAGACCTTCAGTCTGTGGTTGAAACCCTAAGGTCAACTCCTAACTACCAAGGTAAATGCATAAAAACCTTTTAATTTCAAATGAATACCATATATGATTACTAATTATATGAATTCTCACTAAGTTGTTGGAATTGTTTGAAGGAGCCACAAGGTGCGGGTAGGAAGAGGGAAGCAGTTAAAGGTGTTTCTAGTACCTGAGACGACTAAGTCCATGAAGAATGACCTACCACAGGTCAAAATCACTAACATGGCCTTGATTCATCTCATTGAGAAGTGTCGTGAAATAAGGGTCTTGCTGTCTAGACTAGAGTGAGACAACTCACCACCTTCACTTGTGAGAAGCTAATATTCAGGTACAAAGAGGGCCAGAACATTCTGGTCATGGAAGAAGATATCACTCAGCTTCTCATGAGAGATGAGTTGAATGTATCTATGATACAAGTGTTTATGGTATAAGATACCTAACCTTTTCCTTAGGTCCTACAATATGGTATATGTTTTCAATTTGTCCTTATTAATAAATGTTGTTATTTGTGATTGTTATTATAGGGCTTGCTATGTGTTGGTCCTAAAAGAAGGGCTGGGATCCTTTGGTTTCATGTGCCATGCTAGCATTTAGGTTACCATGGCAACTAGTGACCATGGATTTTTCACTTCTTACATGGAAACTTCAATGGCCAAACTCTACAACAAGTGTTTCATCTTGCACCCGTACCATGAAAGATATGGAATTCTAAACCTTTTTTTATGTATTTCTCATAATGGATAGTTCTTTTCCCATTTCAAATATTTTACCAATCATTTTGTAGGTGTCACTAGATTTTGCTTGTTTTGTGTATAGAAAAAAGGAGGGTATACATTTTTTATCCTCTCTAGAGAAAATGTAATTTAGTTATTAGGGATGTATTAAATACGTAAATATGAAATACATCTTTTATTTTAATTTTAGATCTACTATAAGAGTAAGATATTAACTCCACTCTATTTGTTTTCACTACACTGCCTTCAATAGCTATAGAGTTTAGTCTACGCACCAATTAGGAGTAAAAATGAACTAGATTCCAACTTATGTATCACTTTGAGTCTCAATAACTCAAATAGGAAGGATTTTGGCTTAAAAACTTGTATTTGGGTATAAATAACAAATTTTAACCTAAAATATGTGTATATAGGTCCTAATAGATTGTTCTGAGTCAATGTAGCTCAAACAGATCAAGTATGACCTTAGAATATGCCTAAATTGGTCCAAATAGTTTTGTTTGATGTACACCTTATCTACTTTTCGAATGCAATGCCCTTAGCAAAAAGGTGACATGGAGTATGGCTTCTTTGTGATGAATTATGTGTATCACATCCTCCATATGCGTACTAGTTGTGATGATCTTGCAATGATACGTATGATTTACTTTTTTTGGTAGTAAATTTTTAAGATCAAAGATATATATATTATTAATGGAGAATGGATGTAAATCGAATGGAGATAGATGGGAAGGAATGGCCCTTATGATGTGGTTGTGTTGAGATATATAGATATATTGTTGATTGGAAGTAGGTACCTTCTGTTACAAAAAATGGAAATAGACCTAGTAACAAAGGAAACTCTGCCAAAATTCACTCTTGAAAGTGCGTCAATAAGATGGTTTTAAATAATAACCCATCTTTTCTCAACTTTGTATTTACACAAACAACGTCATACTCACTTGACGAGCTGATAGAGATTAAGGAAATATGGGTTGGATATTTTATTGCGTCTAGAAAACTCTAATTAGGCAACTCTTCCAATTTCTTTTTTTTATATTTAGCATTATATTAGATTTTATTTCTTTCTAGCTAGCATCATTAGGTTCATTCCTTAGGATATTATTTTAAACACAATATTACCTTAGATTAGATTAGGTTTCTTGATCAACTGGTGTAATTATATATTATTGTACATTATTAACTTAGAGTAGGTAGATTAGATTTTTAAATATAACACTTTTGTGAGAGTTTAATAATATTTAGCACCTAATTCCTCCCTAATGTAGTAGTAAGATAGAAGTTCTTATTCTGCATGTATGCAATTCATGACCTGGGTATTAATTGACCACCAAAAATATTTACACAAGTGTTGTGATTTTCCACATTTAAATTTTTTTGTAAAATACTACTACATGAGTTTCTGAACACACTTCTTATGAAGAGGGGTGATCCAGAAAGTTACTCCATTCCAATCACATTTGGGTGATATTAAGATTAAGAATGAATTATGTGACTTGGGAGCTTGAGTGAACCTCAGGCCTTTATCACTGTATAGAAAACTCTGATTGGATGGAGCTAAAATCCACTTATATCACTCTTCAGTTAGTAGACAAGACTGTGAAGTCTCCTTTAGGTATACTAGAAGATCTCCCTCCTTGTTTGGGGAAGTTTTGTATACCATGTGATTTCATGGTGATGGAGATGGACGAGGATGAGTGGGTGCCCATCATTTTGGGGAGACCGTTCTTAGCTACAACAAGTGCCATCATAGATATGAAGAATGGTAAGATTACTTTTATGGTAGTGGATAAGAAGGTAGAGTTGTCCTTACTTGGTCTGGCAGATAAACCTTCCATAATTGCTTCAATATGTAGGGTAGATCTATGTAAAGATCCCCCAAAAAATGGAAAAGTGAAGCCGAGAGTTGATCCTTTGGGAAGGGTGAAGAAGATTGAGAAACGGAAGGTATTAAGTGAATTAGGATCACCAAGTGACCGAGATCCATGTCTTCTCCACCTTTGATAGATCTCAGTTTAGTGCATGAGATGAAGTCATCGTACCTGGGCATGTTTAGGAAGAGTCCACATTTGAAGCATTACTGTGTGTGGGACCCTATCCATAGGAAGGCTAGCCAAAGGCTTTCCAATCCATCATCATCTGCTAGTTGAAAGTCTAGGAGTCAAGCTTATGATTTTTTCTTACTTTTCTTATTGATTTTTCTGATTTTATTTTTCTTAGTTTTATGTGTGATTTTTGCTTTTGTCTTTGATTTTGTGTTTGTTTTGTAGGTCTTAGGTTATACAAATCATTAGAGGGTGAAATTGAGTGAATCTTATGATTTGGAACGCTTTTGGAGTCTTGAGGAAGATCATATATGCAAGGAAGGATGAAAAATGTTAATGTCTTCTAGAAACTTCAGACACTTGATCGAGTGTGATGAGCACTCGATCGAGTCCTCTATTGTTTCCTCTTATTTCAATATTCTAGCAGAAGGTTAAAAACTTAAGAAATAGAGGACACTCAATCGAGTGTGTAGAGCACTTGATCAAGTCCCTTCTAAAAATTGCATTTTTGCCTATTTTCCAAAAACTCAAAATTTTGCATTTTTGTAAGAGACACGATCAAGTGTGAAGGATACACTATTGAGTGCTCCTCGTACTAGGTGCTATAAACTTAGTTAAAGCCAGCGTTTCATCACTTTGCTTTCCCCTTGTCAATTAAGCATGCACTCCTTCCTTCCCCAAACACCCTAGATCTTACTCAAATCCCCTACCCACTCATGAAACATCAAAATCTCTAAAAACCCTTTACCTGTTTTCCATTTACAGCCAAAATCTCCCTCAAATTCATTCTCGTCAATCTCAAAACCCATAAACCCTAGTTTTGTCAATCAAATTAGGTGTTTTGGTGTGGTGTTTATTTGTTCAAATTAGGTGGATTTGGGGCATTCATACAAATTTTGGAAGGTGTTTACTAGTGTACTTGGTGCAATTTCACTCTACATACTCTTGGTACACTCTCACCTTTCTCTTTCAATTATTTTCATTATACCTTGCAATTATTTTGATTTTCTTCAACATATTTTTCTTAGATTTGTGTATTACTCATTTGATTTGTGTTTTAATTGGTATTTTTCTTAATAAAATTTTTCATAGGATTAGTTTTTATTTAATTATTAGTATACCCTAGTTTGTAAATTAGAAACCCTAACCTTTTTTCCCCAATACCTAGTCTTCCATAATGCCTATAACTTATAAAATGCCTCTAAAAAGTAGCTTATCTAGAAGGAAAAAGAACCCCTCTCCCATTACAGTCCAACCACTCCTTATAGAAACCTAGGAGATTGATTTCGAGTAAAATGAGGATTGTATGAGGAATTTCATTAGAAATAGGAATATAAATCTTATCCCCACTAGTTTCTATGATCCATCGGCCTCTAGGGCCTAGGGAGTTGATAGAGCAGTTTATGAACTGTTCTCCAAGTTTGGGTGGGAGTCCCTTCTAGACCTTCATGCCCTACCTATAGGAATTAAACCCTTGAAATAATAGATCTCCACCTTCAACATCAATTGTAGTGCCGACTATACTCTCTCTAGGATCTATTTTTACTATTTTGGTATGAGGATGCAGTTCTCTCTTGAGGATATCAATGAGTTTTTAGGCTTTCCCTTAAACGTGTTGCTGATACCTCATCACCCTTGGTTAGATTACTACTAGGATAGTGTCTTCTGGAGAGACATCACCGGAATCATGACCTATGACCCTTATCAGTCCAAGGTAACTCGGACGATTCCCCCATTGGTGAGTGTAGCTTATAGGGTCCTAGCCTGGACCTTTTTCTCTAGAGATGTTTGGGGTAGTGTTTGTTTGGCCCCTAAGCTGTTTTTCCTATGGAATATGATTACCAATGAATTAAGGCTGATTTTAGGGGCGGATAAGGCATTTAGGTCTTGGATTATTTGTCCCGCTGCCTAGTTTATGGAGTACTTGGCCCAGGTACCCGAGAGTTCTACTGAGATAGCCATATAAGGTCTATTAACCTTTCTTGTGTTCTCTTGTGATATAGATCTTTTAGATTACATACCCTATAAGGTGTCTGGCCTTACGCACATCACATTGTGCAGTATACAGTCTATGCGTTGAAGTCGATCTCATAGAGGTCAAGGCCAAGGGTATGAAGAGTAGTGGGGTACTAGGGGCCCTCTTTGAGCATTTTGTCCCCCTACGCCTATCTACCCCAAGCATAGATTTGTTATCTAGAGGGAGCAGAGATTTGGATACTGCATCTAGACTTCTAGTGACCTCCCCCAATGGTAAAAGGAGTCCCACTTCTTGTAGAAGAGGAGAATGATGATCAGGAGGCCACTGATCTTATGGAAGAAGATGTCGACCGTGCTAATGTTTTTTGAGAATGTGGCTCTAATAGTCAGTCTTACTCTTTCAAGGCTCATATGGCCACCTGCAGCACGATTTTGGTTTTTTATTTCGGGCTCATACAGGACAATTACGTAAAGATTCGAGCCCCTTATGAGTCCATGAGCGTATTATTTCATGACATGTATACTAATTAAAGAAATGCAAGAGTCTTGTAGGGCCATGACTAAATTGTATGACGGGTTGAAAACTGACTAAAGCGCCATGTAAGTGAGCTTCCATATGATGGAGGAGAGCATGCAGCGGTACTTCTGTGGTGGTCCTAGCTCCTCCCCCAAGTATGGTTCTTCTTATCCTCTTAGCTAGCGTTAGATTTTTTATTTTATTTTTAGCTTTAGGTTTCTGTATCCTTTCCCTCGTAGCTTTCCTCAAATGTCTTGTGCTTGCACTAAGGACATTGCAAGGTTTATCTTAGGGGGAGAGATCATTTTAGATCATGTATTTTTATTTCTTTATTTCCATGTTTAGTTTATTTATTTATTTTTATTATTTCCTTGTTTAGTTTTTTTTATTTTATAGCATAGTACATTGCATTATATACCCTTACTTTATCTACATAATTAAGATAAGCTTTTAATAAGGATAATTAAATACATATCTCTCTTTTTAAAAATGATTTTCAATTGATATATTATGTTGGTTTTTGAAAATCATGAACTATAGATTGTTTAGAGTTTTGTTATTTCTTCCATATTGCAATATGTCTCAGCCAATGTTATAGACTTGTGTTTATCTATTAGAACGTGAGCCTTAGACCAATGGCACTATTTCAGTCTTTTTCTTTTCATGTGTCCTTTGTGAGATTTTACTCTTGGGTTTGTTATTTAGCTTTTCGAGACTCTTTGGTGCAACTTGTGAAATTATTTAACTCTCCCTTGAATTAGAGCCATTTTTCTCATACATAGGTTATTTTTCCACAAATTTGTTTTCCTTTTTCATTTACCTCTAAGATGAAACCTGCTGAGCTTGTATTTTCCTTTCTTGATGCTTATCATTAAAAAGCCTGGAGCCTTTTTGCTAGGTTTATTTTTAGGAGACATATAGCAGTTCAACGCCTCTTAGAATGAATTGATCACATTTGTGGAGAGCTTTGTTTTCAACCCCTTTTCTAGTAAATATTAGAAAATAATGAGAAGAAAAGAGTAAAAGAAAAAGAAAAAAAATTGAAAAAATTGAAAAAAAAAGAAAAAGAATAAGAATAAAAGAGTTTGTTGCAAAGATTCCCTAAAAGGATCTTGCACTCCATCAAAAGAGAATGAGAAGTATTTACATATGATATTTAGTTGAGGGGAAGCAATGATTCAAAGTATTGAAAAGAAGAGGCTGAGTTTAGGAGATTAGGAAGCTATAAGGGCGGTCTTAAATGTATACATTATATAGTTGTGGAGCTTTATTTAGGTCTTTGAGCACCATTTTTCTAAATAACATTTCCCAACCTTATCTAATCAAGCCTACCCGATCTAGAGAGTCTTGACCTTATCGAGTTAGCACCATACTTTGTAGTGGAGAATGACAAAGTGTAAGGCTAAATAGGACAATCTTACAGAGTTGATGTATTACAAGGTTTAGAGAAATTTTAACCTTATAAACACATGAGCGACTTCTTTCCCTATGCACAGTTTGAAGTGAGAAGTCTATGACATATGACTAAGACTAGCCTAGGGGAGTAAATAATCGTTATTCTTGATAATCAAATTATTTATGAATTTTATATAACTCTCATGTATGTTTATTTGTTTTGAACTATGTTTTGACTTGGAGTTTTATAAAATAGAAGCATTATGTATTTCTCAAGAGGTTATTATCTTATTTTTCTCGTCTTTACTCTTGAACGCTTAAGCACAACCATCTATTTAGCTTGGAGGAATTTATTAATTATACTTATATATTTAGGGTATTTTAGGATTATTTGCATGAAGTTAATTGCATTTTAGTCGAGCATTAATCAAATTCTTCTTATTTTCTTTCATATGACGCGTTCATAAGTTTTTGTAGTGTTTATCATATTTTTCATGATCCTTGAGGACTCATGTCATAAGATGAGTTCAAGATCTATAGGTATGAGTTCAAGATCTATTAAAGGATATTTCAAAGCCAAATCTAGATATTAAACATAAAGCTTTGGGAAATCTCTAGTCTTCTAGCCAAACAAAGGATAAAGAAAAGAAGCAGAATAGGAGTTTGAAACAGAGATAATCGATCAAGTGTGTGCAGAGGAGTCAATCAAGTGGATGCACCAAATTATACATAAAGTGCCTTCCAAGAAAAAAGTGAAGAAAGGGAAGACACTCAATCGAGTGTGCAGAGTATCAATCAAGTCCCTGCTTGTTCATCCAATTATGACCTATGCTAGAATTTAGCTTAAAGAGAAGACACTCGATCGAGTTCCATTTACACTCAATCGAGTCCCCTCTACTAGGCCTATTTTCTGTGCAATTATTTTTTTGGCCTGAATGTTTTATATATATACTTAATGCTTTTCTAGGTTTTAGAGGACGGTATTCTTAAGGTTTTATTAAGTTTTTCTCTAGTTTCCTCTCAAGTACTCTCTAGTTCTCTATTATTCTCTTAGAGTCCATTCAAACACTTAAATTCAAAGCAGTACTCTAGCCTTATTAACAGCGAATTCAGTTTGTTTTTATATTCAGTCTTCAATACATTGTTCTCTCTATTGTTTAGCCTATTTTATGTTATTAATAATGTCTAGTACTATTATTTTTATGTTCAATATGAGTGATTAGTTTTCTAATCCAAGATCTCGATGAACCCTAATATGAGTTAGATTTAGATGAATCTCAAAACATAAATCTCAATGCATAAATTAATTCTTTTAATCTATTAATGGCTTTAACACCGTTAAAAGACTAAACATAGTTAGTTTATAGCATGGATTAAGTTAAACGATAAGAGTCGGTTCATAATCTGATTTAGAATCATAGGTTAAGTTGTGAGTCATGATCACAAAAGTACACGTCACAACCATTAAGACTTTGTGAATGTCGTGTTTATTCTCTTCTTATTTCATGACTCGACAAGCATAGGTATGATTGCTTTATGTGAAATTTATTGACACTCGAGAGAAAGATCCTTAGTATTGTATAGGGCACATTTGTTTTTGGAATCTCATTATGTGTTGAATTCAAAACTTGAAAACTGAAAATTGATCTAGAAGATGCCAGAAGGTCAAATGAGATGTTAGAATAGGAACTTAATATGTTTAGAAAAGGTAAAAGTAAAAGTGTGTATAAGTTCCAAAATGGATAGAAAATGCCAAGATAAAAAGAACAAAAGGCTTAAAGGTTCTTGTACAAATTAAAGAAGGTAAAAAAAATAGATATGTGGACTTACCTTGTAGTAAAGTATGTACTTTTTGTAGTTATACAGGGCATCTGTTTGGAACTTGTGATAAAAAGGAATACCATGTTAACAAGAACATTGAATATATTTCATCAAAAGAGTCTATTCATAACAATTTATTTTTGTGTAGGACCTAATGATGGGGACAACTCGTGGTACTCAACAATGGGTATTCCAAATACATGATTAGAGACAAGTCTTGGTTTCTCTCACTAGTGGCTTACAATGAAGGAACTGTAACTTCGGAGATAACAAAAAGGGAGAAATTATTGGAGTAGGAAAGGTTAGAAGGTCTAGTTCCCATTCCATTGACAATATGTTTTTAGTACAGGGTTTGATGCACAATCTACTAAGTATATCACAATTTTGTGACAAAGGTAATTTTGTTAGCTTTACTTCTGAATGTTGTAAAGTCATCAAAACTGACAATGGAGAAGTTATTTTGGAAGGAACTCGGAAAGGGAACACATATAGTGTAAACCTTGATGAAATTTCTAGGAACATTCTAACTTGCCTAAATGTTATAGAAGATGATCCACTACTTTGGCATAGACACTTTGGACATGCTAGTCTAAGATCAAAACAATGTATTACTTTTATGAATATGGAAAAAATTAGAACTTGAATATTTTTCTTGATCAGCTCCTTCTATTATGTATCTCCTTTGATGAAAATTTGCAAACACTTGAAATCTTGAGAAAAATATTGATTCTTGAAAAGTCCGTACAATATAGAAGATTATACAGTACTCTGTAATTTGAAGCACCAACTTCTTGTTGCCTATACTGCTCAAAATTTGATTTCCCAACATGTAAAGGTTCCAACACAAAAAAGAAACACTGAAAAATTTGAAGTATAACTCAAGTTATACCCCAAAACTCCCATACCTACGTCCCTTTAAATCTTTGATCCCAAATGTTCCGAAATCTAGCAAAGAATATAGATAATAACTAAGGGAAACACGTTTCTTAGGTTGGAATTAAGCAAATAACTTGAATTCTCAGCTCAAAGTATGTCACGTAGACTTAAAGCAAGCAAAAACTCTGATTTTAATTTGATTTCAACGTGCTGAACAACCAGGCACTAATAACCTATTTGTATTAGTCTTAAACCTTATTTTAGTAGGTTTATGACTCTATTAACACTCCTACTTTGATTAGGACTCTAACAATAGCCCCTAGTTTCCTAATCTTAGTCAAACTTTCTAAACTTGGAACTGAACAAAGAAAACTTAAATTTGGCCCTTACCCTAACTAAGGCTTGAAACATGAAAAACCCTCTCAAGTAAAATGAAAAAAACATGTAAGCAAAATATAATGCAAATCCTAATACAACTAGGACTTACTAAACACAACAAAATCCTAAACTGAGTATGATTAGTATATCAAAGCATCCCAATATGTTGATCATAACCTTTTATAGCAGAATAAATCAGGCCCAAAACTTGAATAGATTAACTAGATTAATTATTTTAACCTTCCTTCTCATATCTATATCATTGTCCATACACTAAGTAGATCAAAGTGGCGAGTCCACTATCAATTGGATGGTGGAGCATCGTCAATACATCAATACATGGGATAAACGCTTCCAGTTTGTAGTGGAGGCAGATTCAGCTAAGGGAGCAATGGATTACTATGATTTGTACCTAGTTTGGTACCATAGTATCACTAGGTATTTCATTAGCCCAACTTTCTAGTCGTCCCCTTCACATTTTGCTCTAGCATCCGTGCCGCTTCACGTCATTGTAAGATTTTTATGCATATTATTCATTGCATAATGTCAATTATTTAACTAACATCATGTGTAATTGTTTTCATCTCATTTAGACTGAGTAGTTGTTGGATGTTCTTGAATACCATCACGATAACCGAGGCATGTGTCATGACATGGCAGATAGTGTTATGGACATTTGCATTCGTCCATGGCTCACTAGAACCTTTAGACTCTCACTTTTCATGTGACAATGCGTGGTTCCTTTCAAGATGAGTCATCATATACAACTCCTCGGTTTCCATTTGGTTTCACTCCTAGAGAGGTTCAGAAGCTACACACCCAACAAAGACAAAGCACTTAGATCCCTCATTTGGACGTCATTTTGAGGAGGGGACTCTAGGTCCACATTCCTAATGTTTTAGTTATATTTTACGTACATGTACAGTTCTGTGTATTTATATGTAAATATTATCTATTAGGTGTGTAATATTTACGATATTTACAAAGATCAACTTGGCTTTGCAACTAACTCATTTTTTGCCTCTTTTATAATGTTTAATACCACTTTCATTCTTCTGAACACTAGGTAAATACCATAAAACCCTCTCTACTGCACACCAAATACTTCAAACCAATAATACCTCTACACTTGTATGTAGAAGATGAATGGGGCTTAAATACACATATTTCAGCATAACCACGATAAATATCCTTTGACTTTTCTAAACTTTCAAACACCATATCATCACAAGGCTTTTTATATTCAGCACAATATGAAAACCACTCTCTAGTAACATTTAGAGTAACATGTGTTTCAGTTCTATGAGTTCTGATGAAAGCGGGAGATGTAATATTTGTTGTCACTGTATTATATAAAAGGGTTACTATATATTAAAAAAAGAGTAACTATGCTTGTCAAAATAGTAACTATGCTTGTAATATGAAAACTATCCAGGATTCACATAGAAACTATCCAGAAAACTTATATACTTCTCTGCTAAAAAACTTTGCAAATTAGAAAGGTCACCACGTCACAAAAAGCGCACTATCCATTAATTCTAACAATGCTGGTAGAAAACAATAATTATGTTGTAAAAAAAATAAGTACGAAATACAAAGACTAATTCCAAATGAATCTGCTACTTTTGTTGAAAATGTTTTGTAGAATGCTCAATTTTTCTTGGAAATTTTTGTAGATTGGTATTTTGTTATAGTGCTTTACAAAATAGCAATCTACAAAACATTGATATTTTATATGCCCATCCTTACAAGCTTTCCAACGATATATAATAAGTTCAATTTTGATTTAAAACAAACGAATTATGAATGATTTTGTAAACCAAACTTGATTCGGATATTTTTTAATGTATAGACTCTAACTTTTTCAATTCTTATTAAAATGACTAGATTCTAAATCTATTGTTTAGTTTATTTTCTATCGTTTCCTTTGATATATAGTGAGCCTAGTAAAAAGATCCATAATAAAAGTTATGAGCAAAATAAAATAAAATTTTGGAAGTGGGGTCTGACTTACCATGATGGAGGAGTATTGGCAAGACACAATTTCAATGTTTTTTTAATATAAATTTTGATGATATTGAAAAAAAAATGTTTGATTAATTTTTTTTTTAACGTGGGGCAAAATGATTAATTTATGTTCAAAATACGGCGATCTTAAGTAATTGTAAACGATGTTTAGTAATTCAAATTCATAATAACTTACATAATTTGAATGTTTGTACTATTCATTAACTAACTTTGTAATTTTTGTACGTATATATAATTAATAATATTTTTGTACTGTTCTGACTATATAATTCATAATAATAGTTTTAATCCATGCTTTAAAATAAAATTTTTTTATAAATTTTACAAATAAATAATTTAAAATATTAATGATCAGTACTGTATCTAGATAAAATATGTCCAAATAAAAACACGGGAGAGAAGGTATGATTATGTTATTAATTATCCATTTATATGTGTCTTTTATGACTAAAACTATATAATTTTACAATACTATCCTCTAATTCCTTTTAAAACCCTAAATAACAACATAAATTCTTCCCAGCCACACATTGCACCACCAGATCAACCCACAATACTTTGTGTATTCACTTTAAGTATATAAGGAACAACTTTACGTGGGCAATTATTTACACATGTTTGTTTCCCTCTAAAAGTTAGGGAGCGTTAAACACCGTCCCAAATTATTCGAGACGCTTCTCACAATTACCATTTTGCCTTTTAACACATTTTAATAAAATCAAATATTTTACACTTCGATTCTTATTTCCCACTTCACACTCTTGTAAACATGAACTTTACCACCATCCCCGACTCCCACCACCACGCTCGGTCGTAGACCACCACGCCTCGTTGGAATCCGATAAACCACCACACGAAAGCCGCCTTTCCTGACGCAAGAAACCACCAAAATAATGGACGAGTCATCACGTCAACGTCGCGAGTAAAATACGTTCACCGGAATGTCGTCGTCCACCAAGCCCCGCCGAAATCCGATCAACCACCACACTAAAGTCGCCTTTCTTGACACCGAAAACCACCAAACTATGGAGGAGCCGTCAACGTCACGGGTAAAATACGTTCACCAGAAAAATTGTAGAAAAAAATTTCAGGTAGTCGAAGGCTAACCATCCAAAAAACAGCCAGCCCAGGGGGCTAGCCGTAAAAAAAACGGCTAGCCCTAGAGCTGACCGCTTTTTTTTGTTAGGCTAGCCCTTCGGCTACCCAGAATTTTTTTCTTTTAAATTATTAAGTAATAATTATTTTTGTTTTAATAGGTTCCCAGAAAACTTTGGCTATGACGGTATTAATTATCAAAATCCGATGGGTGTTCCGCAGGGGGCTGCTATCGATGTAGGTGTTCCGGTGCCAGGTGTCGGTGTTTTAAATGTTAAAGGGATAAGTTTGGGGGATGCGGGTAATATGGTATTTGCAAGGACGGCTCGATTAATTTGAGGGCGGCGTGCCCCCTATACAAACGAGATTATGGGCAACAATATTCTTGTCTTTCTTAACATGGCATCAAGGGATAGAACTAAAAAGTACTTACAGAAATGATATTTCCAACTATATAAAATCATGATTTCTTGCAATATAGCTGTCAATTTACCATGCAAAATACCTCGTGTGGTGTTTCTCTAGAACACGTTATGCATCTTATGGTCGTTCGATCATGGGGCTAGAAAGAAATGTCGGGCTAGTCCTTCACTCCTAGAGAAACATTAATGGGCTGAGATGAACATCACTGATAGAGTAACCTGATGCCTTCTGCCGGCCATCGGTGGCTAGAAGTCTTAAGAGTATAACCTGAGAAGGCTATAAAGATACGGAGTATATATTTACTCGCATAGTATGTCTGGACGATAGGAATCAACGTCTTGAGCCTACAATGTTCTTAGGGATCAACTGTATGCATTTCAGGTATAGCTACCAACACGAGGCCAAGGCTTGCCTAGGCTACCTTTATTTTAAAGAGGAAGAAGAGTATGGATCAATGCTGACAATCGGCTAGTAACCGCAACAAAAATTAATCCAACCAAATCAGAAAAAGAAAAACTCAATGAAAGATAGAAATGTAGTTACAGTTTCTATTTGGAAAGGGAAACCAGTAGTCATCACAATCCTTTCGGCAATTTTCGCCAGTTCCACTCGGCAACTCCCCCCCCCCCTACATCACTACAACAAGTAACCAGTCCAAATAAAAATATGGGAAAAAAATCCTAGGGTAATTTTATTCTCCGGCATGATTTACAAAGAGGTGGTGTACACTCAAATCCGCAGGATGCTACGGAAGGGCAACTAAATAAACCCAGATACCCTGTGATCAGAAATAACAGTGGAGTATCGTTCTCAAGCACGGTCATCAGAATGATTTGCGATTTCTGTCTGGCTGTCCAGTGGCATATACTGAGCCATTATAGCTCTAATTTCTGAATCCATGTATTGCTGCAGGTAGTAAGAAATATCCGTTAGCCTTGTCTAATATAAAAAGGACCATGACATAGTGACATATAAATGAACACGACTATAGTGATTTCCAGGAAAATGTCCAAAATGTGTTTCAAAATGTAAGGAGACTGTATAAGTAGCCTAGAGTGTTGGGACATGACACTTCGTATATGTTTGACAACCAAAAAACCTTTCTATGCTTTAATCCATCTGAAGAGCTGTGACATATTCCCAACCTCTCATAATTCAGAAAATGGTATAATACCAATAAAGATCCTAAGTCCCAACTCTCCTTGTCAACTCAATTATTCATACGTATCTTTAGAAGTCAATCATCAATTTCTACAAGCCCAGAATAAGTTTCAACACAGAGTGCACCCTGCTTAGACTGCTAACTGAATTCAGGGATTTGTAGACAAACATCGGCACATTAAGAAAAAAAAGCCAACGAAAGAATTACACAACTAAGAAGTAAAACTTACCCTGATCCTGTACTTGTAAAAGAGATAGCCTCCAGAAGCAATCATAGCCAAACCTATCAAGCTAAGCCATACAGCAGCCCAGGTTGATTTTGCCTGTGCAGCCGATTTGCCTATAGGAAACAGAATGATAATAAGAAAGCCAAACATAAAGCAAATAATAGAAACAAACAAAGCTGCAGGGTAAATTATCTCACTTATGCAGGTATCATGGTCCTTCATGTACAATAGATTCCCACTGCATGAGCAGTCGTAGCTACCCCATGTATTCTTACAGCTACATTCAGAGCACTGACAAGCTTTTTTCTCGTTGCATTCGTCAATGTCTGGTGAGCAGCATACCAATTAGCAGGAAAAAAGTAATCAAAGGACAGCATAAGCAAGCAAGACGTGCAAGATCAAAACAGTCTATAATGATCAACCAAAAGACCATATAATGAAACTGATAACAAAAGGTAGGCAGCTCAAACATGCATCATCAATAAGAAAGATAACACAGTTCATCAGCAGTGAAAATAATAATAACTTATTTTATCAAAGAACAAGCACAAGGAGTTTGAATTGTAGATAACTGCCAAGGAGTCTAGAGAACATACCTTCAAACTAAAGAGAACAAAAACATTAATTTCATCTTTGGCAAATACTCTCGCGCTATTATCAAAACAAAATACGTTCACTATTCTCCAGAATGCTCCAGACAATGAATTTCCCCTTTATACTTGTTAGTTCCTACTTTCCAGTATATGCTTATTGTTAATTAGAACTTGTTAGATCAAGTTTTGGGATAAAATATTAAAGATCAGAGATTTAGACACTAAAAAAAAAAAAAGAAACCCTATAACGAGATTCTTGTAACTATATTATCTTTCATGATTCACGTATTTAAGAGAATCATTTAAGATATTAAACGCTCAAACTATTACAAAAAGATACAACATATTCATATTCACCTCATCATTAAACATACTAAATCAAAACCATTATACTTTAGGTAATGAAATGAGAATAATGTTTATGCAAAAAATATCCTCAACTATTAGTGTATAGGGTGTATATAGTTGCATTAAGTATGATTTTGTAGGACTTAGACATCATTTCTATGGATACATTTACAATCAATGACTGTTTAATGTGACTTGCTATTTACGATGCAAATTTTGTGTACTTCCCATTCTTTTTCAGTTGCAATGGTTAGATTTTCATACTTACCAACGCACAACTTTGACTATTAAAAATGACCGGAGAAGTATTTTGCTATCTATATAACACCACAAATGAAAATAAAAAGGGCGTCTTAAAAGCCATTAACCCATCAGGTCAACCCAAACACAAAAAACCCAGACCCAAACCTAAACTTTTATGGCTCAGACTCAATTTGTTTGATAGGTCTACTGAGCTCTAACTGATCTGCTGCTTTGTTATACAAGATGCTCTGCCTACTATAGGCAACAATTTTTACAACAGATGCTGCCTCTAAGGACAAAGAATTCATTGAGGAAATGCAATTTTAAAGGGAATCCACCATTATATATGGCATCCTATAGTGTTCTGTTACACACTAACAGAAACCTCAAAAAATGCATCATAAAACAAAATCACAGCAAAACAGAAACATGCCAACTCGACTCAATCTGTAAATTCTGTGTCCATAAGATGAAAGGGTGTCTTTCACCAGTTTATCAAGCATATCCAAGTAGTACTTAATGTCTTAAGGTGTGAGAGCGATACTGTGATTCTTGCCATTCTTTTGATCAGAAAGCTTCTTCTCCTAAGCTATTAGCAGTTGAGTAGGCTTGTCGATTTTTTCCCTAGGGACATGCAGGCAATCCCTTGATGTACTTTTGAGCAGATATTCCCTTGATCATTATAAAATTTAAGAATAAAATTGGTTCATTCTTGTTCAATCACCTAATATTTACGGATTTGTTTGTCGGGGACTTGGTGTTTAATTGACCATATGGGAATTTCCAGTTCCATTGAAAGCGGAGAGAGATAGATTGTTTAGTCGAATTCAATTGCCAAGTACCTTCTTCAACCAAGTTTCCATACTACAGCCCAACTATCTTAGCAAAGAAAAGTCTAACAAGTTATTATATCAATACTTGTTAGTTGTCACATACATATGCCATTTCCTATTGGGCTTTTAGAAATAATAAGGAAATACACTATCTTAAAAACCACTAATGCAGCTTATAGCATATACTATCATGGAATTGAAATTACTTTCTGAAGGTGGACTTGTTGAACCATAGAAAAGGCCCATTTATTTAACACCTAATTCCTACTTATTTTTTACTCTATTGACATCAAAACGTTCATAAGCTTTTAGGCTGATTCATATAATACTAAAATGCAGCAAACTGAAACCAGATCAAGACCGGTATTCTCAAAAAGTCAGGAACAATTGAATATAACTTGCACAACAAAACACAAGAGAACAGAAAATGCACTATCAACAGCTAACTCAGGTTTTATGGTTCAGCAACACAAGCCCCATAGAGAATACGTGTTTCAAGCATCTGAGAGAAGAGACAGTTTTACCTTCACAACTATCCACACCATCACCCTTGAACCCTGGAGGACATTTGCAGGTATCTTCATGATCCTGCTAGTATTAAAAAAATTCAGAAAACATTCTGAAACTATTTTCCATAAGAAGCTACAACTAACTTACCATACAAGCAGTAAATGTCTGTCCATGACGGGTTTCATGCCAACAGCCTCCGTTGTTTATCTTACATTTACCTGGTCCATTTGCTGACAGAAAAGGAAAATTATTCAGTTGATGGACATCAACACAAGGCCAAATGCATTTCTTGTAACAATTAAGACGTTCTCTTGTATGAAATGCATAATTCCCAAAATGTAAAAGAGAATAGCAAATTGTATTACAGAAAAGATAAAATCTGACTATCCAATTCTTTCTTTGTTATTAAAAATACTAGAAAGAAATAAAAAAATGAAGGGTTTAAGACCAAGATATCAAGCTCTCGAGCTATCATGGAAAATTTTATCGACAACTCAAGAAATATCAAGTGCTGCTCAAGAAACTCAAGAATAGACAAATTATCACATGACTCCATTTTCAAAATAGCCTCAAAAACAGAAATAAGCAGTTGATGCAGGTCAGCGCTACCTCAAAAACCCATTGATTTCTTCCATCCCAAGAGCACCACCCTCCTAAGTCCATATCAATTTCATACCTATGATTCTATGATTGAAGTACAAGCCTACATACTTCATAGTAATAACCTTCACATATTTAAAATCCTCCAGTTCAATGATTTATCATTCTTATCTAGATTAGAAGAAAAGACTATATCATAGGGCAACGACATATAAAGGAGAATCATAAAACATCAGAAGCATAATCTAGCGTCAAGATAGTGAAGACAGAGATGGGGAAGAAAGAGCACAACACAGAACATCAGATAATTGTTAAATGATAAGATTGAAATTCCATAAATTAGTTCAAACCTTTATGTTCAAATAAGTGATCCATTATGATGGGGCAGTTACAGAGATGAAACTAACATGAATATCAATATGTAAAAGCTCACTAACCGACATATAGATTATCATTCTCAACAAAGAAGCAAAAGGGGTCATTCTGTCTCAGTGCATTGCAGATCAGATACAAATTTGCTATTACTGCTAATTTAAGTAGAATCTTTCTAGATTTACATTCTCAGGATGAAAGGATAGTAAATTTTACGGTTTATTTTGGTAACCCTTGGTCCATTGTGTACAAAACAATACTAAGCAGTTAAACCATAGAGTTGTCTGACCCCAACATTTAATGGTGATATATAAATTTGCTTAGACAGCTTATTTTCCATAGATCAGATCTTTCTAGCTTTAAGCTCTCAGGATGATAGAATAGTATATTAAGTATGATTTATTTTGGTAACCCTCAAATCCATAGTGAACTAATGAATAACAAGCAGCTAAACCATAGACTTGACCAACTCCAGCAACCAATGGACTAGCTCCAGGTCTTAATCATCTCATTGCCAGCTTTAGCGTCCCGCTGAAGACAACTTACAAACAAGTTGCTCTAGTGCAGCAAAAATTCATTAGGATATATCTTCCAGGAGATATGAAGGCTTTCAAAGCCTGATTTGTATAGTCAATGACGCTTACATGGAGAGTAAGTATATTGCTTATGTGATTAGCATACTATGCTCAACTCCAAGTCTCCAAGTGATAGAAGTTGGTTAATGCTTGGAGCTCGTCACTCTATCCAAGCAAACATACGATATAAGTTTAAATTTAAACAAGGAAAATGATGATTTGCATGGAAGGAACCAACAGGTGCATATTGCATCGAAGGGACTCATTACACAAACACTAAGATCTAATGACACATTTTCCATTTTGATCAAATTGAGATCAGTAACTAGATTTATCCTTTCTTTCATTTCATGGAAAGAGGATGGAAATTTTAAAACACTAAAGTCAAGACTCATAACACTTCATAAGTCATGCTAAAATCTGGAAAGAAAATTCATATTTTTAGAAAGTGTCCTGATGCATATAAACCAATTAGAACAGTAAAAAGCATCCGACATTGTGACAAGAAGCAGCTACTAAAGACGATAAGTTTTGGAAAGCACTAGTCATTCCCATTTGCATCAATGTCATCTTCGATCACCAAAAATATGTTAAGAATGAGAAGGAATGATAATCCCATAATTATGCAGTTTCCAATAGATAGCCTATATGCACTACAAAAAATGTATACGGCATCAAATATATAGAGTGAGAGTCATGGATAAGATTATAAGGTTTGTTGTTATCCTGGTGGAATCTTCATAATTAGGGAAGGAGATAACAAATATGATGGCTAGCTTGGCTTTTGACAACTTGACCACCCTTGCAATATGTTCAAAATCAAACTCAGTAGGTCAAAATTAGAATCCAAAACTAAAGCCAAACTGCTAGAGGTGAATTTCAGAGACTGCACATATAAGGTAGAAATCCTCTTGATTGCTACCAAGTATACAAGTGTACTACATAATTTTCTACAGCTTATTAACAAGATACTGAATAGCAAGATCAGAGACATACGTTTGCATAAGCTGTAGCCATCCCCTTGAAACTGTACACCATTAACGAGGGGGCATTCACATACTCTTCCACGAAATGTATCCTACAATAATAATATGAAAGGATTGGAAAAACAGCTAAGCACTGGATTGAAATTGTATGAGGGAGAGGAATAAATGAGACTTATATGCAAGAGATATCATTCATACCTTGCAGGCAGTAACATTAGCTGCTTTATCTTGCCAACAGCCACCATTATTATCCAAACACTCATTTGTTTCAACCTCTGGGATATAAAGTCACAAAGAAAAACTTGACCATCAATGAATAAGAAATTTACCTGGTTGGTGCTAACTGCTAAGCACCAAGACCAAAAAGCCTTACCATCACTCAAACAAACAGCAGGTTCAGTGGTTTCTTCAAAACCGGAACAAATAGCCTTCAATACAGCTCCTTTCTCCAACTTCCCTGTATTCACATTGTTCAGACTTCAGAGGGACAAGGCCAACACTTATAGCATTATAATAGCAGGTAGACAAGGATTCACCTCGGTATTGATGATTGTTAACAACAAGTGTAGGCAATATGGTCACATCACCCCTTACTCCTTTGCCAATCTAAGTTAAAATTATCAGATCAAATAAGAAATAAGTGAAAACTGATACAATTGGATTAAGCCATTGACACCTGATATTAGTTACAAAAACACAAGAAAGAGCCTGTGCATACCTGTGCCTCCTGCTCTTCTTTCAGGACAGGATTATCAGAGTCAGCTTCTGGGTCTCCCATACACTTCTCAATCTTCTTCAAATCAAGTCCTACAGATTAATTATTTATATTATGACCTCATATATAGCCGAATTCGAAAAATTCCTGATCCATTGACTCATAATACTTACCCAATGATTTGATCACCCCTTCAGCACATTCCTTATTGTACTTTTGATCCCTCATGGGACATCTTATCTGGAAGTCAGTGACATAATCCCACCAAATCCAGGGCTTACTAGTCTCATTTGCAACTTTAAAAACACAGAGCTGCCTCAAGTTCTCAACTACCACATCCTTACCCTCATAGCCTCTGCTGAAATCTTGCTCCGGATCCGGGGCACAGTACCTTCCATGATTGATGCACTGGGATTTGCACTGTTTGCTAATTGTGAAAGCCTGAGGACAATACCATGTGATATAATGTGGTGTGAACTGGGTATAACCACCCTTTTCAAGAATCTGGGCAGCACCTTTAAATTCCTTCATAAAACCCATCAACATCTGGCACTTTACCCCACATTCATCATTACTAGTCGTCCACAGCTCATATTCTACTCGATCATCAGGATGTGGAACTGCTTCTCTCCAATCAAGATTCACATTAACCATGTCTGCATTTCTAATTGATCTTTTCAATTTGTCACCAAAACTCCTCTCTATAAGGGCAGAGGGTATGGTAATGTTCTCAATGTACTTTGCAGATACAGTATCTTCTTCAGGCGTATCCATGGTTATCAATGCCTCATCAACGTCATCAGCAACAAGTACAGCTGCAGCACCAGCCTGCTGGGCATTCCACACCTTCAAAGCAAAAAAGCAATCTGGAGACAAAAGCAAACACATTAGTACTCAGCCCCACAAAAAAAAAAAAGCACTTGATACAGTAAATGGATCCCCACCCTTGAACAACCTCACACAAATATTGCCTGAATAAGAAAAAGGTAACAGGGAAACTACCTAATCAAAACCACGAGGCATGAATCAAGATAATGAACAGCCAACTACAACGACTATATGAAAAATATGAACCCCTCACACCCCCTTCCCTTCCCCCTCAACTAACCCAAACTACCTCACTAACCCAGACTACCCAGCAACAAGAATTTCTCCAGTAGTAACCAGTCTATTCCGCCACAAATCCAAGCAAACAACACAACACCGCGAAAAGGGAACCGTAAAGTTCATAACAAAACAATAATCTACAAGATCGACTACAACCATGAATATCCATATTACAAGTATGAATATTATTAAGTAGGTTCAATTATCTCATAGTTTAAGCATTAAATCATCAAAATAACACGATACACGAAAAGGGTAGCTTATAACTTCATCAAAGAACACATTTATCAACAAAACCACCTCAAATTCAACTTTAACAATCAAGTCAACTCAACTTCAACCCAACTCCAACAACCCCATTTCCATAAGAACACACCAAAGATCAAACACCCATCAATCCGAACAAGCTCAAACTAACCAAAAAGTCAATATTCAATAAATCAAACATCAATAAAAGCTCAAAGTAAAGATTTTTACCGCCTCGATCGAGGAGAACAAAGGTGGGCAATTGACCAGGCTTCTTCTTGAAGCTAATGCTAAAATCACTAAAATCCTTACACCCTTTCCGATTATCTTTCGGATAAACCACACTCCCAGCCATACTCCCACCATACTGAGGAATCCCGAAGTTACCAATCGCACTGTCATACGTACCCTTGACGTCATCAGGTGACGTAACCCTCAAGCTGTTCTTCTCAACCACAAATTTGGGCTCAACCGACGAAACCCATGTCAGGATTAAAAACCCTACTAGAGTAAAAGCAGTTAAACTTTGATTTTCTCTATCCTTTGACCGTGGAACCATCATCTCGAGTGGGGGTTTCAAGGGGAGAAAAAATCTGGGGTTTGAAGTGAAGTTATCGAATTGAGGAGTGAAGAGGAAGATTGAGAGAGGGAAAGGGATGAAGGAAGAAGTGTGGGAAATTTCCAGAGCAGTTGAGAGAGACGGGAGAAAATGGAGAATGAATTTCTACTGTAGCTTGAAACTTGTTGGATTCCTGCCTAATGGTAAGAATGTATAGTTTCTTCGATAAAACTCGTTTTTCTACCGTTTGGAAAATGTTATAAATCTTATGATAAATAATAATATATTTTAAAATAACAATATAAGATATATGTTGTATAACTTTATTATGGTAGATTGGTAGGATAAGGTGTTATGATTTATGAAGGGTGCCCATACAGATGGAGGCCCATATATAATTAATACGGAGTTGAAATTTTAATATTGTTGATATCACCAATAGATTTGCTAATGATTTACTAAAAATGTTGTCAAACAAAAATTTTCATTTTCATCATAGAGATGCAAAATTCTTTTTTTTTTTTTTGGAATTAATTCAAAACTTTCTCTGAGCAAAAAAAGTTTTAGACAGTATATTCTTACTTAATTATTTGCTTTATTAAAAAACTAAAAGTTGTTTTTATTATATAAATCATTTGCCCTATGTATTATTAAAAGTATATAAATAATTAAAAATAACAACAAGATTGAATTCAAGTCTTAAATTGATACAAAGTTGAAATCCATAACACGAAACTAATGAGTAATTAACATCACAATTTAATCAATGAATTATAAAGATTGAAGTATATCCCATTAACTTGAGTACACACTAATTCACATAGTGAGTATTAAAAGTATTACGGTATATATTTTATTTATCAAAAAATGCATTATTGCTTTAGTAATTTTAAGCCACGAGTATCATGTTTTATGGTTTAGTAATTTTTAACCCACGTGTATCACGCTGTATTCTTTTAACAACTTCGTTAATCTTCCTCTAGTGATGTGTGAGTATTGAGTAGCCAGCATGTAGGACCAAATCAGTAGATGAGGACATAGGATGTGGGCCTCTTTATTTGTGGTTGTAAAATGGCTGAATGGCCTTGATTTTATTAGTAGAGCCAATCTCTAACTCCTCTAAGGAATGGTGATTTAAGTATAATATGAGCTTGGGAATGGTTATTTTAATTTAGAATTAGAGTTCTCAAAATCAGACCCGACCGAATAAGTTATTCAAAATTGATTCGGATCCGACGTGATTATGACTCGAAAACCGACCCAACCCGACCCAAAGTCAATCCGAAATTGATTTGACACGATATTTCAAGACCCGAACCCGATCTGTGTCCAACCGTTAGGGATTCGATCCATTATAGACCGACATATTATAGACCCGACCCGAAAAGAACCCGAAAAAGATTGAACGCAATACATAACCGATTTGGCCCAATTTATAGTAACACGTGACCCGAATTCATTTGATATGTTAAGAATATGAATATATGTGAATGTCACCTAATCTTACCTGACCAAGTTTGTACCCAATTTCTAATAACCTTAAAACCAAATATTTTTCATTAATGACCAAATGTGAACCCGATAAAGTCCAAATCGGATTTCAACCAAAATCGAGGCAATTCATTACCATAATTGACTTGAACCAAAATCTACCCAAACTCGAAATAACTTGCTATAACCCGTTCGGTAACGGACCCGATTTTACCTGAACCGACCTAGACCTGAACCGAATACAACCTAACCCAAACCCGAGCAAGTAAATAAACGATTTAACCCGACCCGATAATGACCCGACCCAACCCAATCCGACCCGACAGGCCAAACTGACCCAATTTAAACCCGAACCGATAATAACCGACTCGTGATGGGTCAACCCAAAACCGACCCATTGACCCAATTTAACATCCTTATTTTGTATGAGATGATTGGATTTATTGTCTGTCCAACTTAGGAGTTGAAAATTTGGTAAATTGTGTATGGTAAATAAAAGGAATAGTAGGACATGCACCAGTATCAGATTGGTGTTTTTAATTTTATAATAGTATATTTTCAATACAATTCATTCATGTAAATAAGCGCTTATTTTAAAAATGATGAGGTTAAATAAGATGATATCTTTTGATTTGAGCATATTTATCTATATAAAATCTTTAACTTTATAGTTAAAGATTATAAAAATAATGTAATCTAAAAGTTTACATTATTATGAATCTAAATATCTAACGCCAGTTGATCTGCTTATTATTTCTATGGATTAGTACAACATACATCAATGTTTAATCAAATTAGGAAATCTAACGATTTAATCAAATTAAAAAAAAATATAAGAAGATCATATTAGGTGAACTGTACAAAGCATGAGGTTAAGTTACCGTTCAACATTTTAAAGCAAATATTAGTTTATTTCATAAATGATAAGATCAGATTAGAGCATTTCTTTTTATTAAAAGTTACTCTATCGTGTTATAAAATTATTCCTACTTGTATTTTACTCATTTTCTCTCTCTCTCTCTCTCTCTATCTCTCTCTCACATACACACATACACACACAGACACATATATATATAGGCTTGAGATCAACTAAGAAGGCTACCTAATATAGGAAAAGTGAGAAGTATTTCCACACCTTGATTTCTTTTAGATCCAATGGTCAGCAAAAAAGAAAATTGAACCGGTTTGCTCTCATTGCGTGCCCCAATCTCGCCCATGACATTCAACAATCTCACCCAAAAATTCATGCTCTCTCGCCACACTCTCTCTCGCCTCGCTCTCTCTTGCTCTCTCGCCACACTCTCTCGCCTCGCTCTCTCTTGCTCTCTCTTACCCAGAATTTCACAAATTTCAGAATTTCTCAAAATCTCTTACTCGGTTCTTCGTCCATTATGAATTCTCTTATCATCTCAGAATCAAACAGCGAAATCAATGCAAATTCTTCAACAACAATTATTTCGTCTAGTTTTGTCGGATCAAATCAAGGATTGACTGCAAAATCTTCAAATCATGAATCTAATGCTTTAATAAGAAATTTTGAAGGTAATAGTTCTGTTTCAATTGATTTGCGATATCTTAATTGATTTGAGCTATCTTGCTGATGATCTAGTTCTTCGCATCTAGAAATTCTCGCCAAAAATTACTATTGGTTAAAGGTCCTTCAAGATTAAGCTAGGTCAAATATTGATAATTTTTTGATTAATTATGGGAAAAGACTTAATTAATATTACACTAGAGGTTTCTATAACTAAAAAAATGTCACCATTAAAATTATAAATTCATTAAAACAATGGTAATTGCTATAGTCATACTATTAAAATCTGTCACTATATCATTCAAAAGCATTTAGTTAAAGGTCACTATAATAAAAGAAAAGATTACTATAATAAAAAGTTCAAGCTTGACAAGAAGAGGTGATGATAATGTTAGTTCTCTGCTATTTTGTGGGACTAGTTGAGGTAAAATGAGTCGGCCAAGAGTGAGTTCCTGGATTCACATACTGTTTTAAATGTTTTTTTTTTGAAATACAGTTACCTTTGTTTATATATAGTTCATAGTGAATAGTTTACTTGTGAAAATTTGGTAATTTAATTATTACAATCATAGTTACTCTTTTTTCAAGCATAGTTACCCTTTTTTCTATATAGTAACCTTTTTAAATATTGCAGTGACAACAAAAATTACATCTCCAGCTTTCATCAGAACTCCTAGAACTGAAACATGTGTTACTCCAAATGGTACTAGAGAGTGGTTTCCTTATTGTGTTGAAGATAAAAAGCCTTGTGTTGGTATGGTGTTTGATAATTTAGAAAAGGCAGTAGAGTTTTACCATTGTTATGCTAAAATATATGGATTTGAACCAAGGTCATCTTCTACTTACAAAAGTAGATGTATTATTGGTTTGAAGTATTTGGTTTGCAGCTGAGAGGGTTTTATGGTACCTAGTATTAAGAAGAATGAAAGTGGTATTAAACGATATAAGAGAGGCATAAAACGAGTTGGTTGCAAACCAAAGTTGATCTTAAAGTTTAACAAATTGAATATGACATACTGCATTTTTAGATTTGTTGAGGGCCATAATCATTGTCTTGCTACTCCTACCTCTAGACAATATTTAAGAAGTAATAGAAAAATGACCATTGTTCACAAAAGATTCATTTCAAGCAATGCAAGGGTGAACATTGGTCCTGTGAAATCTTTCCGCTTATTCAAGGAAAACATAGGGAGTTACCAAAATGTGGGAGCAACTATGCAAGATTTTAAAAATTTTCATAGAGATATGAAAGAATACATCAAAGGAGATGATGGGAAGATGTTGATTGAAAATTTCCTCAGGAAATGAGACATTCATAATGGGTTTTATTTTGATTATGTATTAGATGAGGAAAACCATATTTCTATCTTATTTTGGGCAGATGCAGTAAGTCACAAAAATTATGCAATATTTGGAGAAATGGTTAGCTTTGATTGTACATATGACACAAACAAATATTGTATGGTTTTAGACCCTTTTACTGGTGTTGAACATCATATATCTTGCATTACATTTGGTGTTGGTTTGATTGCAAAAGAAAATGCAGAATCTTTTGATTGGTTATTTAGGATATTCCTAAATTGTATGGGTAATTGTGCACCTACATATTTAATAACTAATCAAGATCCAGCAATAAAAATTGCTATTAAATAGGTGTTTCCAAATGCAAGACACAAGCTTTGTATGTGGCATATAATGAGCAAGGTCACTGACAAAATTGGATGGCCGTTGAACAGTGATGAAGAGTTCTTGAAAGCTTTGAATACTTGTGTTTGGAACATGGATCAAGATAAATCAGATTTTGAGAAGACTTGGGATGAAATTATGGCTAAGTATGACCTTGAAAACCATAATTGGTTCATATATATGTATAGTATAAGAGAACAATGGATTCTTGCTTATTTCAAAGACATGATGCTGGGAGGAATATTAAGAATAACCTCAAGATCTTAAAGTGTGAATAGCTTCTTCAATTACTTCACAAACCCCCACGTGACACTTGTGGAGTTTTATATGCGTTTTGATAGTGCCATGGATGCACAAAGATACAAACAAGAGAAGCTAAATGCAGATTCTGCACACATAATTCCTCAATACAACACTCCATTGCGGTTGGAAAGACATGCTGGTGATGTTTATACTCATACCATATTTTACCTTTTTCAATATGAGATATATAAATCTTGCTTCAAATGTCATATTCTCAATATTAATAAGGATGATGAAATGGAAACATTTAGTGTTCTAGATTCAGTTCTAGAAAAATCTTTCCAAGTTACATTCTCAGCTGGGGGCTTGACAGCATCATGTTCTTGTAAACTTTTCAACAGACTTAGAATATTATGTTCTCATTCTATTTGTGTTTTGAGTGCTAGGCAAGTAACATAAATTCCAAAACATTATAAACTTGATCGTTGGACAAAACAAGCTACAAAGAAGCGTGTTTTTGATATGCATGGTAATATAATTGAAGAGTCCAAAAAAATGAGCACTATGGGTAAGCTGCTAGGTGATGTTTTGTCTGAAATATTTAAATGTTTAGCACTTGCTGAGAGAAGCGAAGATGACTTACAACAACTATACAATAATTTGAAGGAATTCAGCCTTAATCTATAAGAAAATGATGTCAGAATGGTAATGACAAAAGCACAAGAGATGGAGAACTTTGTTGGCCCTTGTGCATCTTCAACACTAGATATCCAAAATCCAGTTCAGTCAAAAAGCAAAGGAAAGAGACATAGAATAGTTGGGGAAAAAGAGCAAAGCATTTTGCAAAGTCAGAAGAACAAGAGGAAATGTAGAGCTTGTGGGGCATATGATTACCATGACAGTCGTACCTGCCTTACAAAAAAATATTCTTAGGTCTGTAATTTGTTTGATTACTATGATATTTGTTTGATTATTTTAGTGGATTTGTTTATACATAAATGAATATATAGATAATATTATATATGAAGTACTTTGTATTATTTTAAATATTTAACCTCATTGTTTCAAAATATTTTAAAGCCACAAGAGTTGAAGAACAATGTATACTGGGTATCATCAGTGTCTTGTTATTTGTGAAAATATGATGGTCGTGTTTCTTGAGTGTATAAAAAACAAAGGGTCAATATATTTAAACAAAAGGTCACTATATTTAAACAAAATGTCACTATAATAACACCATAGTCCTCTGTAACATTCAAATGCATTTAGAAAAGGGTCACTATAATATAAGAAAAGGTCACTATTATAAAAGTATTAGTCACTATAATCCTGTGTTTTATTTCTTAGTACCGTAATGTAAAAAGCATTCAGCATTAAGAATTGTTACTATACATTCAGTGTATGAAAAACATTCTGAAAAAGGTCACTATATTTAAACAACATGTTACTATATTTAAACGAAAGGTTAATATAATAATACGGTCTCCTCTATAACATTCAAATGCATTCAGAAAAAAGCTCACTATAGTATAAGAAAAGGTCACTATTATAAAATTATTAGTCACTATAATCCGATGAATTTATTTCTTAGTTTATAATGTAAAAAAATATTATAACATGAAATATGAAAAGAAAAGTTTACTATAATAAAAAAGGTCTCTATAATCTAAAAAAGGGATACTATAGGAAACGACTAGATTAATATTACACCAGAGGTTTCTATAACTAAAAAATATCACTATTAAAATTAAAAATTCATTACCACAATGATAATTGTTATACTTCTTATTATTAAAAACTGTCACTATATCATTCATAAGCATTTAGTTAAAGGTCACTATAATAAAAGAAAAAGTTACTATAATAATAGAAAAGGTCACTATAATAACACCTTTTCCTCTTTAACATTCAAAAGCATTTAGAAAAAGGTCACTATAATAAATATAAGAAAATGTCAATATTATAAAAGTATTAGTCACTATAATCCGACATTAAAAAATATTACAATACGAATTAAAAAGGTTACTATGCAATCTAAAAATAGAAATATAAGATAATTTATAATTTTATTTCAAATAAAGCAGACAAAAAAATTAAAACATCAAAATTGAAAAGAAAAAGACACTATAATAAAAAAAGGTCTCTACAATCTAAAAAAAGGGTCACTATAAGAAAACATGTATTTAATATTATACTAGAGGTTTCTATAACTAAAAAAGTGTCACTATTAAAATTATAAATTCATTACCACAATGATAATTGCTATACTTCTTATTATTAAAACATGTCACTATATCATTTAATTCAAAAGCATTCAGTTAAAGGTCACTATAATAAAAAAAAAGGTTACTATAACAAAAGAAATCGTCACTATAATAAAAGTTTCTTTTGCATACACTATAAAAATTGAATTTGTAACTTTAATAGCAATGATAGTAACCTTATATTTCTTAAAATCAAGTATCATTATAATAAAATATAAAGGTCACTATGATAAGAGTTGAGGTAACTCTAAGAAAATTTGAAGTAACTATAACTACTACATCAAAAAAAGCTTTTGAAACACTTGTTCAATTCTAAGCTTTCTTCATTACTTTCTTATTTTTTTTCCTTCTTTCTGCAACCTCCTTTGAAAGTACTCCACGTTTTATCCTGAATTTTTGTAACTCCTTTAACACATTTGATCTTTGACGATTCAAGTCACAAAGAAATAGTGTTGCTCCTATTCTTGCTCGTGCTACATGCTTCAATGGAGCCTAACATTGAATTATATAAACACATCATAATTAAAAAATGATATCATATTATTAAAAACCTAATAAAAAAGATTAGAAAAAACCGTAACTGCTTTCATGATTGGATTGTCAAAAACATCTGTTCCTTCAAAGTAGAGCATGCTAACCATAGTATACACAGCACAATCGAAATTACTTCTGTTTGACTTCCAAGGAGTGTCAACTTGTTCCATTTTATATATTGACATTTTATCCGCATTGGGAATCTTGTCATCAAGAAATATTACCAACAAATCGGCCTAGAAACAAGTTTAAAACAAACAGAACGCTTAGACAATATATATTGAGCAATACAAGGAAAAGAACAAAAACGATGCAAGGATAAAATAAATACCATAGTGTTAGACAATTCTTCAATTTCAGTTTGAGACTCGTCAGTATATTTCAAATTGTCAACCCATTGTATTATACCAATCTTCAAATTAACAACTAGTAAGAAGTAATGGCTACGCCTGAGTATTGGGACAAAAATCTGTACATTAAAGAGAAAATCATAAAAATTTGATGAGAACATCCAAAAATTTGTACAAACATAAACAGTTTCAATAAAAAATAACTTACTATAATAACTGTTTTATTAACTATAATGAGTGAAGAAAAAGGATAAAATGTTAATTTTTAACAACTTAGGAAAGCTATGAAATAAGAAAGGATAGTGTTGATGGGAGTGTTCAAACTATGAAATAGGAAATGATACAAACTGTCAGCTCCTTCCCTAGTTCTTACTCTTTAAATTCCTGAATTTTATCATCCCATATATCACAATGTTTAAAGGTCTACTTCATGTCAAATCTGAATCACATTGTTTTATCATGCATTGATATCAAAATGATTCTCCCTTGCATGTTCATCCTTGTTATTTAAATAATTGAAGGGTAACTTACCAGTTCAACATTCTTCAAATCAAAATTGTTGTAAATCAGATTCATCCAACTTTCCCAACTTTCATTTAAATGGTCCACATCTTGTGTTCCTTTGTTGTTCCGCTTCTAGTAAAGCACACTAAAATAAATTAAAAAAACTGTTAAAATACTTCTAAACAATGCTCATAAAAGAAAATTTAAGAACAATTGAAAAACCACTCACACTTTGGGTAGCACCAAAGTAAAACTTTTTGGGTCCTTCTTTATTGTTCCACTGATTCTCATTTAGTAATAAGGCTCAACAATCTACAATACTCATAAACGTGTATTCTGAAGGCTCTCCTAAAGAATAAAACTCATGCCTAGGAATGTTATAAACATCCTCAAAATCTACCAGCAACTCACTGTTAAAAAAACAGATTAATAAATAATATAAATAAAAAACAAAAGGAAGAACAAAATAAAAGTGAAAATATTTTAAATTACTTACTTTGACTTAACACATAAGTCATTGATGAAACCATAATCAACAATTTCTTGTTGCATAATAGGCAGAGTTCGCATATATTTCATATTCATCTTCATCTAGTGGGAAACAAAACGAACCTTCTCCAAATTATTATCATGTAGCTCAATTGAACACTTTGGTTCTCCAAACTTCAAAATATATACTATCGAATCCACTACTACAACTACTGCTTGTTTCTTGGGTAACCTCATTAATGTTTAGATCAGTTAATACTTCCCCAATCAACTCATTGACATTCCTATCTTCAATGGGAAATGCCTCTACTCCCTTGTCAATTACTTCATCAAAATTTCTGTCTTCCACAGAAATTGCTGCTGCTACCTCCTCCACTATTTCATCATTTACATCACTATTCCTTACAGGAAATATTGCAAATTCATTCAACAATTTTGGGATTTCAGTCACCCACTTAACCAACTCAACAATTTCATCAATAGTGTTTAAAACACTAGGATTCATAAAAAATTGTTGAGTTTGAGAAAGAGCAGGAGAAGAAGAAGATCCAACATTTTCATTCTTAGCATTTTGAGACTTTTTTTTCTTTACTAACAAATCAATAATCTTTTCCATATAAAAATATGAAACCACTTTAGTGTCTCGCTTCAACAGAAGAAGATGCTCATGTATGTCCTGTAAAGCATTTAATAAGGTTATAAGCATTTAAAGGTTCTTATGAGCAGACAGAAGGCAAGCAAGATTACTATATAAATATACAAAATAAAAAAGGTCACTATAAATATAAAAAGGTTACTATATAAATGAAAAAGGTCACTATGAAGTCACTATATAAATAAAAATAATTACTATATAAATAAAAAAGGTCACTATAGAAAATAAAAAGGACACTATACATATAAAAAGGTGACTATACATATAAAAAAATGTCACTATACATATATAATGGCTATATCTTCTAAAAAGGTCACTATACATATAAAAAAAAATATAAATGATAACTATGTATTTGTAACTACAATAAAAGGCGAAGTAAATAGTTAAAAAAGTTCAATTAAAAGAGGTCACTATATATTTTAAAAAGGTGACTATGTCATCTAAAAAGGTGACTATGTCATCTAAAAAGGTAACTATAATACACAATATGAATACTCAATAACTTATGATCACATCAGCGAGTAGACAGAAGGCAAGCAAGACTTTTAAATATATGAGTTACTATATATATAAAAAAAAGGTGACAATGTCATCTAAAAAAGGTAACTATAAATATAGAAAATTAAAGGAGGTTACTATATAAATAAAAAAGGTCACTATAGAAAATAAAAGGTTGCTATATCTTATAAAAAGGTCACTATAAATATAAAAAGGTGACTATGTTCTCTAAAAAAATTAACCATAAAAAGTTAAAATAATTAAAAAGTAAATTTAAATAAAAAAAGACACTATATGCATATAAATGGTGACTATATGTTTTAAAAAGTTAATTGCAATAAACATTAACTATATTTAGAGTTGTAAATACAATGGTTACTATACCTTGCAAAAAGGTCACTAAGGAAAGGACATAGTTTAGTATAGAAAAGAAAAAAAATACTATGAAACAAAAAAAGAATACTACAAAACATAAAAAGGATACTATGAGCAAAAATTAAAATTTATAACTTTAAAATTAAAAACAAAAAAGGTAATTTACATCTTCAGCTAGACGATGAATATCTTCATTTGACTTTTCATCTTCCGGCAAAATGAACTGAATTTTTTTAGTAAAATGAATCTCCTCTGAAGAACTTTCATTTTCAATAGGATTTGAAGTCTTCTGATTTCCTTCCTCATAATTACAACCTTCAAGAAAATCCTGCTCTACACTTTCCTCATCAAACACTCCAATAACTTGCCCATTCATAAACTTCAAATGCTCACTAATGGGATATGTACCAGAAATAACAATCCCATTCCCAAAGAAGTTAGCTAATCCTTCCTCCTTCATTTTTAAGCTAACTTTCATATCAGTTCAGTGTTTAATTAAAGGAAGAGAAGTCGATAAGCAAACACCCTTAAATCTTAACCTATGGAAATATATTGTTTGTAGCATCACAATGCAACCACAAAACTGTTGTACCTTGCCTTTTTTATACTTCATGGTAGCCTCACACAATTGATCTAAGATATACTTGCACCAATTAAATTATCTAATTTGATCGACCATAGCAATACTCTTAACAATCTTTAGACCAATTGTATGGTTGTGTGTAGGAGCTAAAAAGGTAGAAAAAGCATGAAGTACAAAAAGTTGCTTAAATGCATCATCTCCTTCGGTCATTTGTGGAATCATGTGCTCCACTAAATCCAAAGGGACAAATTCATTTTTTCTTCTATTCAAAAAAAATTTCTAAAATGTTGTTTTAATAGAAAATCAGGGTTCACAATATTTGCGCTTCTTGAGGCAATTTCAACATCTCTATTCCTATCTAAGGGAAGGCAAAACACATCATACACATCAAACTCCGATATTTGAAAGCTTCTACCAACATCAATGCTAAACATACGGCTCTCAGGATCAAAATAGTCAACAATCCAATTCAACATATTTGTTGGAGTCCTTGTCAACTCCATAGTCAGTAATCCTCCAAACCCTATATTCTTCACAGCTTGTTTTTGCTCACTTGTGAATCCTCTACGTTTAAAGCTGTGGACACTCTCAATCAACCAATTGGCAAGGTCTGCGTTTTGTTTTAAATGTTGTTCTTACCCTGTCATAAAAAGAAAAAAAGATAATATAAGCAAATATTAATACATGAAAGATACTATATCTAAAAAAAATATTACAACATGAAAGATACTCTACGTTTTTGCAATTGGTTGATTGAGAGTGTCCACAGCTTTAATGTCCTGGCACCCCCTCTTCTTATCTTTCACAAAATTTTCAAGTTTATTCCCCTTTGATTCATTTTCATCAGTTGGATGTATAACCTTAGCTAAAGCTGAGGAAGAAGACGGAATAGCCTTTTGAACTTTTGTAATTAATACCGCATCATCATCGTTCTTTCTTTTCTTTATTTCACCAGCATTCTTCTTTTTTGCATGAATCAAACAAAAAATAAACACTAGATGAATAAACACTAGATTTAATTAGAAATGATAGGTTAGAATGTACTTTGTAAGGCTCCTCAAGTATATAGGTTCTATACTATAGAAATAAAAAAGGTTACTAAAGAAACTAAAAAGGTCACCATAGAAATAAAAAAGGTCACTATAGAAAAAAGTAATTATTTACATAAAACTAACACAAAATAACAACAAAAGAACAATAATCAAGTAAACAATTATTCAATATAATGTGGCTCAAACATATATTCTCCTACAATCAAACACATTTAATGCAAAAACACAAACATATATAATGTGGCTCAATTTGCATAAAAGCTTACAACCAATCAATCGAGCTAAATTATGTTATTGGAATGTGATGAAATTGGACCCAGATATATATGATTATCATGGTCAACATAGAGTAGTTGATCATCGCAATCTATTAAATCAGGCATATAATACCACTCATCACCAATGCCCAACTACTATGATTTATCCATGGTTTAGCCTTAACGTTAAACTTATGACTTGTTCCCTTGTTAGGAGCCTATTTAATTTCTTCACACTTGGGTTTCCAATCTTCAATCTTCATACATTCAATAAACCAATACACTCCAAAGAAATAGCAATAATACCCAAATTTCATCAATAAACAACTTTTAAAATACACAAAATACTTCTTTTATCTGACATAAATGTCTTAACCTTATATACTCAACATTATATAGCAACATTACTGTATTCTTTTGAGTTTTAAGACACACTTCACTCTTGTCTTATAAGGCTCAAGAGTATATTTCTATAGATTGCAGTTGTTTTAGAAAAGATAACTATAGAGTATTTCTACAAGTATAGACAGCTATAACTTTATTTTTGGATGAAGGATGATCATCTTAATGTAAAACAAAATAGAGTGGGATTCCATCAAAGCAGTCCCCTTTCAGGAAAGTTGGGTGTCTCTTGTTAGCAAGAAGCAAGTAGCAATTAGAATTAATCAACTAAAAAGGTATACTACATAAACTTGCTAATTCAAGTACTATGAATCCTGTGCACACCAATTGATGTAGTAGAGGCCTAGGGGGGGAAAAAGAAAAGCATGCATGAAACTTTGTGTACATACTATTTATTATAGAATTTATTAATGCAACACCTTTCATGATTAGGGCACTTTGCATATACAGAGTAGTTTATATGCATACACTAGTAATTCTTTGTATATAATGTTTCTCAGAGGATTTGGCTATCTTTCAGGTTGGTCCTATTATTTTAGTATTGTCACTTGATTGTTTTTCAGTAATTGACCAAAGAAAGCCTCCTCAAGTATATAGGTTCTATACTATAGAAATAAAAAAGGTTACTAAAGAAACTAAAAAGGTCACCATAGAAATAAAAAAGGTCACTATAGAAAAAAGTAAGTATTTACATAAAACTAACACAAAATAACAATAAAAGAACAATAATCAAGTGAAAAATTGTTCAATATAATGTGGCTCAAACATATATTCTCCTACAATCAAACACAATTAATGCAAAAACACAAACAATAACCGAATAACATATTGTTCTTATGATTGATTTTTACAAATTATTCAACAATAATCACAAAATAACACAATTAATGCTTATACTTCAATATCTAGTTACAATTCTTATAATATTATACAATAATTTTTCTTCACAAATATAATAATGTAAAATAAAAATTGTATCGGAAGCTTCAACGACAACAACACCACGTTTACTATCTCTAGTAGCACGTCCTCTTCTTCCGTCGCCTCTACCACCACTGTCTCTCAAAAGTAGACCATCACGTGTTCTCACCATTTCAAAACCTAAGAAAGTACAAACAAACCTAACAATTAAAATCAAAAATACAAAATTATAAACAATTAACACAAATTAATTATGACATTGTAAGTAACTAATCAAAACAACGCCGAAAATTGAAGCGTTATTGTTGTGCACACCGCCGACCACTACCAAAAACACCGCAAAAAAATTGTGCTTAAACCTGAAAGGAAACACTGTGAATGGAGAGAAGAGCAAGGATGAAGAGAGAAAAAGCACTAAAAAACCGTAAAGCAAATGGAGAGAATAACAAGGATGAATAGCAAGGATGAAGAGAGAATGGAGCAAAAGTGGGAGAGCAAGTAACTTCGCTTGAACTGGGGGCAAGAAGAAAGTAATAGAAAACCGAGGGCAAGAAGAGTATAAGAATTTAATGAAAATCGGCAACTCATTCGTGGCCATTGATCAAAAAAATAAAAGGATGAGATTGCTTCTCATCCTTCTTATTTTAAGGGGGCTTTTTATTATAACCTATATTATATATATATATATATATATATATATATATATATATATATATATATATATATATATATATATATATATATATATATAGGGGAAGGGATCATGTGAGAACTCTCCCCTTATGTGAGAACCCATCTTGTGTGACAACCCATCTAAGACCATTGAATGTGGGTAAATATGTGGTTGTGATCACAAGAAAATATAATGGCAAATCTGTAAATATCTGAAATTGGGATGTTTCTATGCATTTGTTCGGCTAGCACATGTACCTATGATTTATGGTGCAGATTTTGTCAGTTGCTTTTTCCACTCTAGTAAGTTACTGTACTTTTCCCTATCTTTGTGATTTGCTTGCCTTTATATTTTCATCGTTTTCTTCATTATTGTACATTAATCCACATAAAAAAAATATAGAACATTAGAAGAAGACGTTAGAATAATAGGAAACTAGTTTAGAACAATGAGAACATTGGTTCAGAACAATAACACAAAAATTTTACAACAGTTAGGCTTAGAACAGAAAATATAAATTTTGTAATTTAATATATAGTTGGTAAAAATTTGGTGATGTTTAAATATTTTTTTTTTATTTTTAGAATCTTTGAAATTTTGAAATTTTGAAATTTAATGAAATAGTAACTTAGTACATTTGGAAAAAAATATAGAACATTAGAAGAAGATGTTAAAACAATAGAAGATTATTTTAGAAGAATAAGAATAATAGTTTATAACAATAACACAAAAATTTAGAACAATAAGGCATACTTTAAACATTTGAACAGAAGTTATACTTGACGTTAATTTAATAATGTTTGAATATGTTCTTATTTCGAAATGTTTAAAATTTTGAAATTTTATGAAATACTAGCTTAGTACATTTGAAAAAAATATAGGACATTAGATAAAGACGTTATAACAATAGGAAACCAGTTTAGAACAATGAGAACATTGGTTTTAAACAATAACACAAAAGTTTAGAGCAATAAGACATACATAGAATAGAAGTTAAAAATTTATTATTTGATATGTAGTTGGTAAATATTTGGTGATGTTTGAATATTTTTTTATTTTTGGAATCTTTGAAATTTTGAAATTTTATGAAATAATAGCTTAGTACATTTGAAAAAAAATATAAAATATTAGAAGAAGACGTTAGAGCAATAGAAGATTATTTTAGAACAATGAGAATAATAATTTAGAACAATAACACAAATTTTTAGAATAATAAGACATACTTTAAACATTTGAACAGAGGTTATACTTGACGTTAATCTGGTGATGTTTGAATATGTTCTTATTTTGAAATGTTTAAAATTTTAAAAATTTGAAATTTTATGAAACACTAGATTAGTACATTTGAAAAAAAAATATAGTATTAGAAAAAGACGTTAGAACAATAGAAGACCAGTTTAGAACAATGAGAACATTGGTTTTGAACAATAATACAAAAGCTTAAAACAATAAGACATACTTAGAACAGAAGTTATAAATTTATTATTTGACATGTAGTTGGTAAAAATTTGGTGATATTTGAATATTTTTTTATTTGTGGAATCTTTGAAATTTTGAAATTTTATTAAATAATAGCTTAGTACATTGAAGAAAAAAAAATATTAGAAGAAGACGTTAGAACAATAGAAGATTATTTTAGAACAATGAGAATAATAGTTTAGAACAATAACACAAAATTTTTGAACAATACGACATACTTTAAACATTTGAACTGAAGTTATACTTAACGTTAATTTGGTGATATTTGAATATGTTCTTATTTAGAAATGTTTAAAACTTTGAAATTTTATGAAACACTAGCTTAGTATATTTGAAAAAAATATAGAATATTAGAAGAAGACATTAGAACAATAGGAGACTAGTTTAGAACAATGCGGACATTCGTTTAGAACAATAACACAAAAGTTTAGAACAATAAGACATACTTAGAACAAAAGTTATAAATTTTGTAATTTGACATGCCGGTTGGTAAAAATTTGATAGATTTGTTCTATTGTTCTAAACTATTGCTCTAATGTTCTAAACTTCTCTTATTGTTCTAAACTTTTATTTTAATGTTCTAAACTTTTATTTTAATGTTCTAAACTTTTATTCTAATGTTCTAAACTTCTATTCTATTGTTGTAAACTATTGTCCCAATGTTCTAAACTTCTGTTCTATTTCTCTAACGTTCTAAACTTCCGTTTTATTGTTCTAACAAGTGTTCTAATGTTCTAAACTTCTGTTTTATTGTTCTAATGTTCTAAAGTTCCGTTATATTATTCTAAAGTTCTATTGTTCTAACCTATTGTCATAATGTTCTAAACTTCTATTATATTGTTCTAAACTTCTGTTCTATTTTTCTAAATGTTTGTTCTAATATTTAGAACACTAGTATTAAACTTTAGAACACCAGTATTAGACCATAGAAAATAGAAAAAATATTTAGAACATATGTGTCAATATTTAGAATAATAGAATAGAAGTTTAGAACAATTACATACAAGTTTAGAACAATAGAATGAAAGTTTACAACATTAAAACAATAGTTTAAAATAATATAACAGAAGCTTAGAACATTAGAACAATAATTTAGAACAATAAACAGAATTTTAGAATATTAGAACAATAGTTTAGAATAATAGAACATAAGCTTAGAATATTAGAACAATAGTTTAGAATAATAGAACAATAGTTTAGAATAATAGAATAGAAGTTTAAAACATTAGAAAAATAAAATAGAAGCTTAGAACAATGAAACAAATCTTTAGAACAATAAAACAGAAGTTTAAAACATATAAACAAAAGTGTAGAACAATTGAACATAAGTTTAGAACAATATAACATACATTTGAACAATAGAATAGAAGTTTAGAACAAAATTTTTCGAGAAAAGTACAGCTGTAATGATGTCAGAAAATACAACTTTTTTTTTTGGGTTTTGCAAAAAGTAGTGAAGACTCCACCTTGATCACTAATGTTTTTATGTTTAATGATGGAAGCCAAAATACAAAGTCAAACAGAATTGAAAACATGATGGAAACCAAAATGCATAGAGTTGACAATGTATTGGAAGTAATGGAAGCTATAATACAAAGCTTTATGCATTCTGTTAAAGGACGAGAATAACTCTTGAGCCACGTCTTCAAAAGCTTGAGCCATGTCTCAAAGCAGTCAGCAAAGTTCAAACACTTTGTCAAAGGATAAGAATATTCTAATTGCCTAAATCTTGTGTTTTATCCTTTCCCTATTTCACTTATTTTATTCTCTAACCTAACTTATTTAGACATGATTTTACTGTCAAAGATATCTCTTAATTTCAGCAAATAAGTGATGCTCATAAGTGTTGAAGATTATTCAAGTTAATTTTGGTAATTACCAAAATTCAAGCATTGTGGTTATGGAAAAATAAATCTGTTTTGAAGCTTCAAGGTGCAGCAAATAAAGTGGAATTATTCTTGCTGTAATATATTCAATGATATCAATCTTCAACAGCCAAAATGAATGATTCTCTACAACCATATTGGAGGAAATCTTGCTGAAAGTATTGAAGGCAAATCAGATTTTTCAGCAGCCTATTTTGAGCCTCCTTTCAACGCCCTGAAATCAAGTTCAGTATATATTCCAAGCATTGAAGTTGAAGAAAAGCAGAGACAACGTGAGACACAACGAGACAAAAAGTAAGACAATAGCTGAAGCTTTAATCGTGAATTTCAGTCACAAGCACATCAACAAAGCTTCATTATTTTCTCTCTAGTTCCATAAACTTTATCTTGTATTTAGATTGAGAGAAAATCAAAGTATAATCCCTTGAGTGTTTAAAAGAATATTTTGAGAGAGTGTTATACTAAGAGTATACCCATAATACTCAAACGTATAGAAAAAGAGAGAGAGCTTTTTATTACTAGGATCTGAGATGCTAAAGTATAGCTGGGGTGCTATGGAGTAGAAGATGGGGATTAAGACCTTCTACGGTGTTTAGATCTCTAAGGGAAGTAATAAAAGAGCGAGTTAAATCCTAAGGGTTAGACAACCCTAGGCGGAGACGTAGGCAAATTAGTTGTCGAACTTCATATCAAATCTTCGTGTTTTGTCTCATCTTATTTCTGTCTTCATTGCTTACGTTTTATGTTTGCTTCGCTCATCAATCAAAGCAGCGAACAGTCAAAGCCTGAGCAAAAGCCTTTGAAACCAATTTTAAGGCTTTGATATCCAGTTTCAAAGATAAGCCTTAACGCTTATATTCCGCCTTTGAAAGTTAGTTCATGACCTTGAGATCCTGAATGCGAAAATCGGTTATACTCTATTCACCCCCCCTCTAGAGTATAATTAATCATATTCCATCTCCCTATCGATTCTTCAAGTAGTTTTTGTCTCAGTATCTTTCTGAAAATGGGGGACGGTGTTAGTTTTTTATAAATTAGAGAAGTGTGTCAGTTTTGTCATTATTTACGCCTTTTCCATTCTTTTTTCACTCAATCTCATCCATTGGATTTGGAGCTTGTATGATGTAAGATTGATTCTTATTTAGCATAGGGTTCTCATATGATCCCTCTCCTCTCTCTCTCTCTCTCTCTCTCTCTCTCTCTCTCTATATATATATATATATATATATATATATATATATATATATATATATATAGGGGCGGGTTCATGTGAGAACCCTCCCCTTATGTGAGAACCATTTTTGGGTGAGAACCCATCTAAGACCATTGGATGATTGAAGATCTATGGTTGAAATGACATTAAAAATAAATGGCAAATCTGTAAATATCTAGACATGGGGATGTGGGTTTCCTTTTCTTCGGCTGGCAGAGTCAGTTCAGACAAAATGGCAGTGGCTTTATTGTTCGGCTGACACATTTCCCCCTACAAAGGTATTGTACTTTTCTTCATCATTGTGGGTTTCTTTATAGTTTCATCATTTTCTTCATTATTGTGCATCAATATCTCATTGTTTTTCCTGGCAAGAGCTCTTCTCTCATTTCAGGTAATTTTTTTTTGCACCTCTTTTAATTTTTTGATTCTTGTTAATTATTTTTGTTTGTGAAAGTGTTAAATTTTTGTTGTATTAAAATTGAGTGGAAAATGTTTTAGATTCACTGTTAATTATTCCGAATTTGGTGTTGGTTGAATATGTTTTAGTTTTTAAATGTGTGAATTTATGAAATTATACGAGTATAATTATATGTTCAATAGTTTAGAACATTATGTTAACTAATATTGAACATTATGTATACTAGTTTAGAACATGATATTTATTAGTTTGCAACAACCAACCAAACTTTTTTGAACTAATCAACAAGCATTTAGAACAAGCAACTAACCGTTTTAGAACAATATGAGTACAATTTAGAACATTAGTCACGAATTATGGAAATAAAACAACATTTAGTAATTTGCTAGTCCAATGCGGTTTAGAACATTATGTATATTAGTTTAGAGCACTATGTTTATTCGTTTAGAATATTATGCTCATTACTTTAGAACATGATGTTCATTAGTTTGGAAGAACCCACCAATTTGGAACAATATAAGTACAATTTAGAATATTATACACTTAATTTTGAACATTATTCTCAAATTATGGAAATTAAATAATATTTAGTACATTGTCATTACGTTGAGGTTTAGAACATCATGTTCACTAGTTTAGAACATTATGTTCACTAATTTAGAACATTATGTTCATTAGTTTAGAACATGATGTTCATTAGTTTGGAAATACCCACCAAACTATTTTGAACTAATTACCAAGCATTTAGAACAAGCAAGTAACCATTTTAGAATATTATGTTGATTACTTTAGAACAATATTTTCTAAATTGTCAGTCCATTGAGGTTTAGAACATTGTGTTCAATACTTTAGAACATCATATTCACTAGTTTAGAACATTTTGTTCACTAGTTTGGAACATTATGTTCACTAAAGAATATATAGTCCATTGACGTATTATGGAAATTAAAGAATATTTAGTACATTGCCATTCCGTAGAGGTTTAGAACATTATGTTCACCAGTTTAGAATGTTATGATCATTAGTTTAGACCATTATGTTCATTAGTTTGGAACAACCCACCAAACTATTTTAAACTAATGAATAAGCATTTAGAACATCCAACTAACCATTTTAGAACATTTAGTTCATTAGTTTAGAACAATCTAGCAAACTACTTAGAATGATAAGACCCTCTTTGGAACAATATAAGTGTTTTAAAGAACATTATATACTGAATTTAGAACATTAATCACGAATTAATCACAATACTTGGAACCAAAGTTATCAAATATGTATTTGTTAAAAATTTATTGATGTTAGAACAATGTGAACATTGGTTTAGAACAATGGAAACATTTATTTAGAACAATAACACAAAGTCTTAGAACATTAAGACATACTTGAAACATTTGAAGAGAAGTTATACTTGACGTTATAAAATATGTTTATTTGACATGTAGTTGTTAAAAATTTAGTGATGTTTGAATATTTTTATATTTTTTGAATGTTTGAAAATTTGAAATTTTATGAAATAATAGCTTAGTTCATTTGGTGATGCTTGAATATGTTTTATTTCCAAACGTTTGATATTTTATATTTTATGAAATATTTTTTAAAAATTTAAAACATTGCAGATGACGTTGGAATAATATGAGACTAGTTTAGAATAATGAGAACATTTGTTTAGAACAATATCATAATTATTATGTTGTCCTAAATATGACATTTATTGTTCTAAGGAGTAGCTATTATGGTTTTTATAGGCAATGGGCAATGAAGAGATTTGTAGTGATCATAGTGAAAATAGGAGTAATACATCAGAAGTGATACCTGTGTGTACGCCTAGAGGGTCCAAAGTATGGATCCCAATTTGCTCTAGTGAGTTAAAATCATATATGGGCATGAAATTTTCAAGTATTGATGAAGGGTTTTCATTTTATGAGGCATATGCAAGTTCGGTTGGTTTTAACGTAAGAAATCTACTACAAAAAGAAGGAAGAATGGCGTTGTTAGTTTTCAATATTTTGTGTGTAATAAAGCTTGATATAAGTCTAAGAAAAAGAGTAATTTGTAAGATATGAGAAGTGAAAATGAAGAGGAAGATAGAAGTGGAGTTGTTAGGAGAAGTTTGGTCACTCGTGTTGGATACAAAGCACGTATGGTGTTGAAGGTTTACGTTGATGGGGGTTATGTTGTATTTAATATTAATGAAAGACATAGCCATTCCCTTTATTCATCAAATTCGATATATTTTCAAAAAGCGAGGAGAAATTTGAACATTTTACACATGAAGATGATTGTTGATAATTCGAAGGTAGTATATATATAGAAATGTTCTAAGTTTGTATGTTATTGTTCCAACGTATTCAATTAATTGTTCTAAATTTGAACATTTCATTATTGATAATTACAGTATATTTGGTTTATGAAAATTGTTGTAAAGTTATATTCTATTGTGTACACAGGTTAACATTGGACTCGTGAGAACATTTAGAATGATGAAAGAATACGTTGGTGGTTATGAGAATGTAGGTGGCTCTAAGTGTGATTTCAAAAATTTTCATAGGGACTTAAAGGCATACATTGAAGGGGCCGATGCACAAATGTTTGTGGATAATTTCAAGAGGAAAAAGTTGATTTGGTTTGCTTTTTTTTCCGATTATCATATTGATGATGATGATTGCCTATGTATGGCTTTATGAGCCAATCCTATATGTAGGAAAAATTATAGTCTTTTTTGGGGATATGGTTTCATTTGATACAACTTATCAAATTAACAGGTATTTATTTTGGTCTATAGTAAGAGTATTAGTCTATAGTTAAGAGGATGACTTCATATTGTATTCAGTTGTTCTGAAAGATTCTTATGGTGTTCTAAATAGTGTGTCCATTGTTTTAAATATATTTTCTACTGTTCAAAGTCCCAATTTTGTTGTTTAACTCTAGCATTTTAATGTGATTATCAGGTATAATATGGTGTTTGGGCCTTTCATTGGGGTTGATCACCATAAGAGATGTGTTACCTTTGCTATTGGGTTTATAGCCAAAGAAGATGTAATATCTTTTGAATGGCTTTTTAGAATATTCTTAAAAGCAATGGGTCATAAGGAACCCTCGTGTTTAATTACCGATAAAGATCCTACAATGAAGATTGCGGTAAGTAATGTGTTTGAAAAGTGTGAGCAGAGATTTTGTATGTGGCATATTATGAAAAAGATGCATGATAAGATTAGGAGAAGTATTACCCAAGAAACTGATTTTCTAAAGAAAATCATTGATTGTCTATGGAACTTAGAAATTTAAGCAAAGGAATTTCGAAGATAAAATGGAATAAGATGCTAGTTGAGTTTCAATTAGAAAATCATAAGTGGCTTCGTTTAATGTTTGAAATGAGAGCAAAGTGGATTCGTGCGTATTTTAGAGATTTGTTTATGGGCGGTATTATGAGAGCTACATCAAGGTCTAAAAGTGAAAATAATTTCTTTTCATCATTTGTTAATCCACATGTATCGCTAGTAGAGTTTTTGATGAGGTTTTAAAGTGCCATGGATGCACAAAGACATACTCAAGCACAAAATGATTACGATTCTCAACACAAGCATCCAGAATATAAGACTCCAATGGAGATTGAAAGACATGGTTCTGAGTTATATACCATTAATGTTTTTTATGAGTTTCAAGAAGAAGTTATAAGTGCTTGTTATGAATGTGGTGTAGAGGAGTTAAGGAAAGAACGCAGCATTAGTCTTTTCAGACTGCTGTTTAAATCTCTTTTCTTTCAGTTAGTGAATGTAATGGTGGAAGGACTTATGAGGTTGTTATGGATAGTAGTAATTATGATACGAGGTGTTCTTGTAAGTTGTTTTATAGGCAGGGAATTCCATGCAGACATATGATATGGATTTGGAAGGCAAAGAAGTTGGATAGAATTCCAAATCAATATGTTTTGAATAGGTGGACAACAATGGCTATGAAACAACCAATTTTTGATAGGTATGGTAATGAGATGGAATGGTGTCCAAATGGTGACGATAGGAAGCACTTGTTGAAGTATTTATGGTCCGAGGTTCATAGTTGCGTTAGTTTAGTTGAAGTGAATAATGAAGATATGGGTGACTTTGTTAAGTATTTACAAGAGTATAGGGTGAGTTTGGAAGAGAAAAGAAGATTTGTAGATGAGAGTGAAAATGGGCATAGTAAATCCCAAGTTCTTGAGTTGCTAACTGGGTTTAGCACTCCCTGTGAAATAGTGGTTAGACCTCCAAAAATTTCGAAAAATAAAGGGACTGGAGTACACATTGGGAGCGAAAATAGCAGTGGAACTACTTCAAAAAGATTGAAAGGCGATAAGGAGAAAGCAATTAAGCAATGTCAAAAGAGAAAAAGGTTATGTTGAGGGTGTGGGGAACTTGGATATCATGATATCCAAAATTGTCCAAATTGAATATTTTGATACTAGTATTGAATTGTATATAGTATGTTGGATTCATGTTTGAAAATTATTTCAAATAGCTTATATAATAATTTAATATATATTTAGATTAATAGTTTAGGTATATTGAACAATAGTTTTGAAGTATAGAACAATCAATATAGACATTTAGAACAATCAGTAAACACGTATAGAACTATTAATACTGATTTTAGAACAATATTTTTGAAGTATAGAACAATCAGTATAGACCTTTAGAACAATATGCTAGACATTAATATAGGTTTAGATGAATCAGTAAAGACGATTAGAACAATCAGTATATATGATTAGAATAATCAGTATAGTCATATAGAACAATTAGTAAAGACGATTAGAACAATATTTTAGGCTATTGAACAATAGTTTTGAAGTTTCTAAAACTAGTTTCAAAGTATAGAACAATCAGTAAAGATGTTTAAAACAATCAGTTTCGAAGTATAAAGCAATCAGTAAGGAAGTTTAGAACAATCAGTAAATACGTTTAGAACGTAACAATAGAGATACAAAAATGTAACAGAAATTTAGAAAATTCTATGAATATTACCATAAAATAATAATGTTGACAAATAATCACATCAAAGTAATATTTGAACAATAAAAAAACTAGTTGTGAATATAGTAATATAATGTTAGTACTATTGTTCATAGAGTTCATTCAAATCAAATCAATCAATCTAATGTTGTATTTCCCCCAATCATCATCACGATTCATCCTGTTGCTTTAATTGACCCATTGCCCACACCTTTGATTTAGAAATTACTTCTTTTTGAACTTGATTCTCATTGCTCATCAAGATTCTTCCACAATTTTCAATGCGTAATATCTTAATCATTTCAGACTAAAATAGATAATGAAAGGAAATCAATGTGTTAGAATGGAAATTTGAATAATTCAAAGGACTTAGTGTACTCTATACACTAGTAACTTACATCGGTAGCTTCTACTTCTATGTCCCACTGTGAATCACTTTGGTTTTTGTATGTCTCCATGTGCTTTAAAATGAACACTCCACAATCATTTGCGTTTTTGTTGTCCCTCCTTTTCATTTTTTTCAACGATGTTTCAAAAGTAGAGACGAGTTCACCATAGCCTATCTGTTTCTCTATTAAAAATCTTGCAAAGACTTTGGACTGTGTTACGACAAAACATTGTAACATAAGGTTAGAACAATGCAAGAGCAGTTTAGAATCCTAGAACAATACACAAGTAAATATTTAGAACAATAGGATTAATTCTTAGAACATTATGAAAGGATATTTAGAACAATAAAACAGAAGTTGTAGCGTATAGTAAGTAGAATAATAGACTAATTAAAGAATCGAATAGATTTAATGTATAGTTACCATTATCTTGTGGTAGTTTTTGTATTTTGAGGTAAATGAGATTCCCTTCTCCAAGAATCTGTTGTCAATCACCTTAATTCCTTTTGTGATGAAATTGAAACAAAATAAGTAATAGTGTTCGAAGGCTACAACGGGGAAGAACACCTGAAAATTTAGTAATAATAAGAACATATAGTTTATAGTGTAATTAAAAAATTATTGTCTTATTCAAATTCATTAATTATAAAATTATTGTTCTACCAATTGCATTTTGTCAAGGGTAGTGACATTGGAGTGTTCGAGTTCACTCTTAATTCTTGATGCGAAGGCTTGGTATCTTTCCTCAAAAGTAGTTAACATAGGGAAGTACCTATCATTGCAGAGTATGATCTGTAATATACAAATTTAGATAATTTAGAACAACATTTACCCAAATTGATTGAAAATAGATAACTGAAGTTTATAACAAGAACAACTTTCTAAAAAAATAATTTATCCAAAGCTCAGAGGTGAAGAAAAATTTGTTCTTTGATTCAGGGTTTCTCCTTCTAATCTGAACGTTCAACATATAGGCCCATGAATCAACGATGTTATTCATGATCAAATTGTCATCTACAAGTGACGTTATATCTTCCCTGCTGATCCAGGTTTGATTATCATTGTATAACTCCTCGCTTACAGTCATGGGGATAAACAAATATATAAGTTTAGAACGGTATTTGAATGTAAGAACACCAGTGTTAAAAATTAGAACATTAAATTAAATGTCTAGAACAACTGATCATAAAATTAGAATATGTACCTGTCGGGTCCTTTTGGAAATGCATATTCAGCAACTATTCTTTGTGCTACATCGACTCTTTTTGAAGCAGTTTCATTCTCTACCATGAATGGAGAGCGTAGATACAAAGGAAGGTTTTGTGGATGTCTTTTTCCACGTTGTGGTTCTTTTTCATTCAACCCAACCACAACGTCTTGCTCAGAACTTTAAGTGGTTCAGATCATTCAATTAAATAGGACAATAGATTAGATATTTATAAAAATAAGCCAAATATTTAGAACAATAAGATTGAACATTTAGAACAATTGAACATAATTAGGACAAAAGTGTAGTAGAGAATGATTACCTGTCCCTCACAATATCTTACACAATTAGCTGCCTTAATTTGTGTATTTTCTCTTCTAATTCTTGGTTTGATGCATCATAATGTTCAGGAGGAGTAGGAGTAGAAGCAACTGGGTTGATATTTTGCTCTACATGAGCTGGGGAATCAGTAATAGGTGGGGCAGGTGAAGTAGGAGGTGTTTAAAACTGTGCATCAGTGGGGTTAGGGGCAGGGGAAGCTGGGGGAGTTGGAATAAGAGGATGGGGAGGTGACACTGTTTGGGATTTAGTAAAAAGGTCAAAGGTAGGGTGAGATCAAACAACCACATCCTTCAGTTGATATCTTTCCCAAGCTTTACCCATTACAACGTTGAGCTCCTGCGTAAAAGTTGGCTCGTCAAAAAGATGCTGGTCTTGGCTAAGAATGGTGGGACTACTCATTAAATTTGGATGCTGAGTGTTTTGTACTGAGGTATACTTGTTCCAAATGGTTGCAACCAGAGTATTCATTTTGTCTTTCACTTTGATTTCTCCTAATAAGCTGCTTGCTTTGTCAATCATAGAGTACATGTCATTGATATTGGAAGCAAGAGTCTTTGCCAAATTTGCAAAGTTGTTTAAGAAAGTCTATATGGATGGAAAAGGACATATTAGAACAATTTGGCAATATGTTGGAACATTAGTGTGATAATTTAGAACAATAGTACCTAATTCAGTAGTGTAAGAATTTAAAACAATATAATTTAGAAGAACATAAGATTAAAATGTTGAAAATGGACTCACAAGTACGTCTTCTGGAGTAGAAGATGTTGAAGGTAATACTCTAAGTGCAGGGTTAACATTCTCCTCTTTGATCATTCTGTCAAGAATGATCCCTTTCCCAAAGCCTTTTGTTTGATCAATCTTCATTCTTGATTGGATCAACTCCTTCTTCCAGACTCCAATCAAAGGGAATTGTCTTGGGTTAACAACATTGCCTCTTTTGAGGCTATCAAAGTAAGAAATCTATAGAACAATATGTGAAATTTTTTAGAACAAATAGCACAAATGTTTAGAATAATCCACTTTATTTTTAGAACAATAGTCAGAACAATAATAAAAAGAAAAAAATAGACTTATAAGTAAAAATGGTAGTGGACCTATGAAAAACGCAGACCAATTTTTCCAATCACTTATTGATTGGACCATGTGCTTGTAGGTGAATTCATACCAATCAAATGTTTTGATACTACTTATTTCTTCGCAGTAGGACAAGAACTTAATGTTGACTGAATGGTTTGCTGTGGATTTAACACAGCAATTGATAGCAGCTACGACAAAATTCCACAAGAACTCCTCTATTTTAGCAATGAGGGCTGAGTTTGTTGGACTCCCAGTAGTAATTCCATACATACTTCTCCATCATTGCAAAAATGCTTTTGCCTTTATGTCCTGGTCTTTAAATTCCTTTTCATGAATATGGGTCACTCCAATGGGAAGACCATAAACTAGATGGACATCTTCAACTGATATTGGTATCTCTTGGCCATAGGAGAGTACCAAAGAAGATCTATCTTCATCAAAGCAATTGACCAATTCTACATCAAAGCTAGATTTATGACCATCTAAGTGTATTCTAAGAAGCCCCCAAAGCCTATATTTTTTATGGCTTCTTTGTGTTAGTCAGAGAGGTTAATTAAGACATCGGTTATGTATTGCTTGGGTGGAATTCTTTGGTTAAGGAAATTCTTTTTTTTTGATGGTTTTGGTTGGGGATTTCCTTTTTCTCCTTCTGTTGCTTGTTCAAAGCAACATCAGTGGCTTTTTGTTTGTGTGTAGCAGCAATTGGTGGTCTTTCAACGCTCTTACATAAAGATAAGAACATTGCAACAAGAGTTTAGTACATTGGAAACAAAAATTAAAACATTCAAATAATATAACAGTTGTTAGAACAACTGACCAGCTAGTTTAGAACATTATATGAATCATTTAGAACAAACACCCAAGCGTTTTAGATCATAATGTTCATTGGTTTAGAATACTATGTTAATTAGTTTAGAACACTGTATTCATTAGTTTAGAACATTATGTTCATTGGTTTAGAACACTGTGTTCATTAGTTTATAACATAATGTTCATTAGTTTGGAATAACCCACCAATTTGAAAATATATCTATAATTTAGAACATTTTACACATAATTTAAAACATTATTCACGAATTACAGATATTAAATAATATTTAGTACATTGCCATTCCGTTAAGGTTTAGAACATTATGTTTAATACTTTAGAACATTATGTTCAATAATTTAGAACATTATGTTCACTAGTTTAGAACATGATGTTCATTAGTTTGGAACAACCCACTAATTTGAACAATATATCTACAATTTAGAACATTATACACAGAATTTAGAACATTATTCACTAATTATAGATATTAAAAAATATTTAGTATATTGCCATTCCGTTAAGGTTTAGAACATTATGTTCAATAGTTTAGAACATTATGTTCACTAATTAAGAACATTATGTTCACTAGTTTAGAACATGATGTTCATTAGTTTGGAACAATCCACCAAACTATTTTGATCTAATTAGCAAGCGTTTAGAACAAACAACTAACCATTTTAGAACATTATGTTCAATACTTTAGAACATTATGTTCAATACTTTAGAACATTATGTTCAATACTTAAGAACATTATGTTCACTAGTTTAGAACATGATGTTCAATATTTTAGAACAACCCACCAATTTGAACAATATATCTACAATTTAGAACACTATACACAAAATTTAGAACATTATTCATGTATTATATATTAAATAATATTTAGTACATTACCATTCCGTTAAGGTTTAGAACATTATGTTCACTAGTTTAGAACATTATGTTCAATAGTTTATAACATGATGTTCATTAGTTTGGAACAACCCCAAAACTATTTTGAGCTAATTAGCAAGCGTTTAGAACAAACAACTAACCGTTTTAGATCATTATGTTGATTACTTTAGAACAATAATTTCTAAATATTCTGTGTATTGAGGTTTAGAACATTATGTTCAATACTTTAGAACGTTATGTTTAATAGTTTAGAACATTTTGTTATCTAGTGTAGAACATGATGTTCATTAGTTTAGAACTATCCACCAAATTGGAACAATATATCTACAATTTAGAACATTATACACTAAATTTAGAACATTATTCACGAATTATAGAAATTAAACAATATTTAGTACTTTGTCATTCCGTTGAGGTTTAGAACATTATGTTCACTAGTTTAGAACATGATGTTCATTAGTTCGGAAGAACCCACCAAACTATTTTGAGGTAATTACCAAGCGTTTAGAACAATCAACTAACCATTTTAGAACATTATGTTGATTACTTTAGAATAATGTTTTGTAAATTGTCAGTGCATTGAGGTTTAGAACATTATGTTCAATACTTTAGAATATTATGTTTAATAGTTTAGAACATTATGTTCAATAGTTTAGAACATGATGTTCATTAGTTTAGAACAACCCACGAATTTGGAACAATATATCTACAATTTAGAACATTATACACAAAATTTAGAACATTATTCACGAATTATAGATATTAAACAATATTTAGTACATTGTCATTCCGTTAAGGTTTAGAACATTATGTTCACTAGTTTAAAACATTATGTACACTTATATAGAACATTATGATCACTAGTTTAGAACATGATGTTCATTAGTTTGGAACAACCCATCAAACTATTTTGAGCTACTTATCAAGTATTTAGAACAAACAACTAACCGTTTTAGAACATTATGTTGATTACTTTAGAACAATATTTGTAAATTGTCAGTCCATTGAGGTTTAGAACATTATGTTCAATACTTTAGAACATTTTGTTCACTAGTTTAGAACATGTTGCTCATTAGTTTGGAAAAACCCACCAACTTATTATGAACTAATAAACAAGCATTTAGAACAACCAACTGTTTTAGAACATTCAGTTTAATAGTTTAGAACAATCTAGCAATCTACTTAGAACAAGGGTTTTAATATGAAGAATGACGGGTTATGAAGAATCTAGCAAACTACTTAGAACATTAAGGCCCTCTTTGGAACTATATAAGCGTTTTGAAGAACATTATATACTGAATTTCGAACATTAATCATGAATTACTAACGAAATTAAACAAAATTCAGTGAATTACCCTTCCTTCGAGTTTGTGGGTGTGGCTGAAGATGATTCCGTGTCTTCGCTGAGTTTTTCACACCATTTTGTGTTAGATTACGAGCTTTAACCCAAAAAAAAGGAAAAAACACCATTGTTGGGGTAAATACTTACAGAACTCCCACAATCGTCTTCTTCGACGGTTGTAAGTCTTTGTTCGAGGATTCCACGAGTGCTGAAATGTGGAAATGGGGAAGACAAAATGTGGAAATGGGGAAATGTTCTATTGAAGCAAAAATGGCAATAACAATGGGACGAAGTGCCGAAATGTTGAAGAGAGATAAATGCTGAAAGTGCCAAAATGCCGAAATGTTGAAGAGAGTCGAAATGGCGGAAGAAGACGAAAGGATTTTAAAGAAGTGAATGAATGAGTTGACAAATCAGAAAAGTGATGTGGGTTAGCTTATACTGAAGAGTCAATTACTTGTTTTGAACCAACTACTTTTTGTCAGTTATTGGGGTAATTACAGATTTTCCATTATGTTCAGCTAAATGTCATCTGTTAGATCTGACAATGTGTATGGTCTTAGATGGGTTCTCACCCACAAAAGGGTTCTCATATTATGGGGGGTTCTCACATGAACCCACCCATATATATATATATATATATATATATATATATATATATATATATATAAAGGATCCAATAAGAAGAGTGCTTAAATTAAGAAGAATAAGAAGAGACCTTAGCCCTTTAAATGGTGTTTAAATGGTAAGATCTAACACTAGAGATTTCACGTAAAAAATGGTTACTATAACAATAAAAAAGGGTTACTATAATAATAAAAAGAGTCACTTTAACAATAAAAAGATTCGTTATAAATGAAAAAAATAATTTGGTCATTATAAGTTAAAAAAGGGTCACTTTGTTTACATAGGTAAAGTTAAAATAAGAAAGGTACTTAATATAAAAAGAATGAGAAGACATCTTGACTCTTCGTCTCCTAAATCCAACAGATGATATTTTACGTATACATAGTTACCCTTTAACTAATAGTGACCAAATATTTTTTCTTTTTATTATTATATTTACTCTTTTTATTATTATAGTAACCATTTTTTTTATTGTTATAGTAACCATTTTTCTACGTGAAATCTCTAATATTAGATCTTACCATTTGAATGGCCAAGATCTCTTCTTATTCTTCTTATTTTAAGCACCCTTCTCATTAGCTCCCTCCCTATATAAAATGAAAATTTTGTATTTGAAAATTCATAGTAAAATGAAGCTAACAAGATTTCACATAATATAATTATTTTAACTGAAGTAATTAACGATGATCAAAATTTTGATCCCATGATTAGAAAATAGGAAGCAATTTGTTAAACAAACTGAGTATGTTCTAGAATCTAGATCAAATAAAGAGGTCTAGTAGACTATTAATGGCTTAAAAGTCAACTTACTACTTCTATAAAATGCCCCGTTATATTCATGATTAGCCCAAAAGAGGAATGCCTAATCCAAAAAAAGCCCTAAATTTCAACTAATTGGGTTGAGCCCAATACATGAAGACCTAGTTTTCAACCCTCGAACCTATATATACCAACTGATGAGATAAAAAACAAAGGTATTAAATTTACACACAAAATTCACATAACATCCTCTTAAGAAGAAAAAGGGCTGCCATAACTATTAGAGATAAACCTAGTTGATTTCCTTAATGTGGTGGACTCTAAGGCCCTATTTGGATTGAAGGAATGGAATGGAATCAAGAATGCTACCTGAGCAGAATAAAATCAGTTTTAGAGAGTTGTTTGGTTAAATACTAGAATGAGTTTTAAACCCTTTCTAGTCGTTTGGTTTAACAAAGGAATGTAATTTAATTCCTTGTTGTTTGGTTCAAACATGAATAAATGTAATCTTGATATTAAAAATATTTATTTTTATTTTTATATATTCTCGATATTAAAACTAAGGATGTCAATTTAAGTCCACATGACAGTTCTGAGTTAACCCATTATGGATCAATGCTTATTGGTTTGGGTTAAATCGGGTTAATTTATCCTATCAGGGCAGGTAAAGTTGGGTCCAGTCAAATCAGTTATTTGCTTGCTCGAGTTCGGGTCAACTCGGACAACTAGTAAACCTGCCAAGTAATCCCACGACTTAGACAATGTTGAGTCTAGTACAATTAGTGGCATACCAAAGAATGCCATTGGTGCTATGATATTCTGACTGCCTTATTGCATCACTAGTATTATTAAACAATTTTACAATAGGATCATAAGGAGTACATACAGGTTTACAATAATAGAAATAATATTTCTTTAGAATTTTCTCAATGTAATGAAATTGGTGTAAAGAAATTCCATTTTTAGACTTATTAATCTTAACCTAGGTCTTTCATATCAAATTTCAAATTCAACAACGACTTTACACTATTTACAGTGTAAATATTCGAACCAAAAATTAATAAGTCATCAACATACAAACAAATGATTGTGTAAATGTCATTCTCAAACTCTATATATACGCATTTGTCACTACCATTGATCTTAAAATCATGTGAGATGACTAAGTTATCAAATTTTTCATGTCATTTCTTAGGAGCTTTTTTAAGACCATAGAGGGATTTATCCAACTTACATACTTTGTGCTCTTGTCCTGGGATCACAAATCCTTTTGCTTGGTCATTGTATATTTCTTCTTCTAACTCACTGTTCAGGAACATTGTTTTAACATCTATCTGATGCACTAAAAGATTATGACAAAAATAAGAGATATTGGTACTCTTAGATATGTTATTTTAAAAATTATATAAGTATCAAAGAAATTTACATTATCCCTTTATATATAGCCTTTAGCTACAAGATGAGCTTTGTGTTTGTCAATTGAGCCATCAACCTTTAGTTTCCTTTTTAGGATGCATTGCACCCTATTGTCTGTAACTTGGTGGAAAATACACTAAGTGCCAAATTAGATTTGACACAAAGGAATCCTTCTCATCATTTATAGCTTCTTGCCATAAATCTACCTCTATTGAGGTCAAGTCTTCTTGGAGGCTTGAAGGATCCTCCTCTACATTAAGGAGAATAAACTCAAGGCCATAATCTTTAGCCACCTTAGCCCATTTATTTTAGGTTCAGGCACCAAAAACACAAAAAGAAAATGTTCCAAACAATCATCAAGACTAAACACAAACAAAAAGAGAAATGGTAAGGATAGTAGGAGCAGGTTTATATGGTTAGCACATGAACATTAGTAATAGATGTTCCAAACCTAGAAAAAACAAAAAGTTTCTTTTGAGACATCGAAGGCACTTGTACTTTCCTATTTGTTTTGAACTCGTTCTACCTTCTCCCTAACCACTTTCTCAAGAGCATGCATGACACCTAATCCTTTCTTCTCCTATTCTTTTTCGTTCAGAAATATTGAATTACTTGTGATACTAGAACTTTGTATTTATCACCATATTTGTTTTCTTAATATTCTTCGTCTTTCCTCGCGTCTTCTCCTTTTTTTAACTGCATTCCCTTTTATATTTGAGAATACACTAGTCTTTCTTGTTCCTACTTGAAGTTATGAATTTGACACGGAAGACTTTTTGGAGAAATTTCCATAAAAAAAATTTCCAAATATGGACCTTCATTATTTCCCCTACATATGTTACAATTGTTTCGATCATCACATATCTAATACTAATAGCAATTTTGTGTTTTAGGTAAATAATATACCATAGGTAGGAACTTTAAACAATTTAAATAAGTATTCCTTATCAAACGTGAAGGATGTTCCATAAACTTCACTTGAGCACATGCTATTCACACTTATAACATTCTTTACAAAACTCCTTCATCAACCTTGTTTATTCCTCATGAGTTCGAGATCCATCCTTAATTTGACAATGATTGATACTTGGATGGATTAATAATTCTTCTTCAATTGCAGCTATGATTTCTTTTGGTTGACAAGGCATGTGAATTTGACCTCCCAACTAATCCCAACAACTGTAATCCATCGTACTGTTATGTTAGTTTAGTTTAGTATATTGTATATGTTAGTTTTGTATAATATATATTAGTTTAGTATAATATATGTTAGTTTAGTTTAGTTTATATTAGTATAATGTATATTATTAGTTTAGTATAATGTATGTTAGTTTAGTTTAGTTTAGTTTAGTATAATGTATGTTAGTTTAGTTTAGTTTATATTAGTATAATTTATGTTATTAGTTTAGTATGATGTACATTAGTTTAGTTTAGTATAATGGACGTTAGTTTAGTTTAGTATAATGTATGTTAGTTTAGTTTGGTATAATGTATGTATGTATGTTAGTTTAGTTTAGTTTAGTATAATATATGTTAGTTTAGTTTGGTATAATGTATGTATGTTAGTTTAGTTTCATTTAGTTTAGTATAATATATGTTAGTTTAGTTTAGTTTAGTATAATATATGTTAGCTTAGTTTAGTATAATGTATGTATGTTAGTTTAGTTTAGTATAATGTATATATGTTAGTTTAGTATTTCAATCTTCTAAAAATGTTTGAAATGAATAATTTTCATAATCATACGCTTAGATATATATACCCGTTGAAGTTAGAATCATGAAATGAAGAGAGTGGAGCTGGATGTATGATAGATTGGATGGGCGTTCTATTGAGCCTGAGTTCTTGAAAGGGGTAGAGGAATTCATACAGTTTTGTGAAGATCATCGTGAGACTACAAAGAATGAATATAGGTGTCCTTGTGTTAAATACAATAACAGACGTTTTTAGGATTCGGACATAGTAAGAATTCATTTGTATAGCAAGGGATTTTCACTCCTCGTTATTAGGAGTGACACCGGGTCAATGTCGGTTCAGGTCGATTCGAGTCAGTTGCTAGACAGGTTATAGCGGGTTTTGGGTTAAGTCAACTTCATGCTATTTGTCGGTTTCAATCACTTTTAGGTTGTCTTCAGGTCGGGTATGTAATAGTTTGGACACATATCGGCTTTTGGTCTTTGAATATCGGGTCAAATCGATTTTGGTTTGATTTCAAGTTGGGTTGGGTTTGTTTATGGGTCTCACTTTTTGAGTCATAATTAGGTCGGGTTCAAGTCGATTTCAGGTAGTTTATTGGGTCGGGATAGATTTTAACAACTCTAATTAAAATAACTATAAAAATAAATATTATATAAAAAGTACTAATGATAATAATAATTTATAAATATATTAATAATAATCATAATATTAATCAATTTATTAAATAAAATAATAATGATAATATCATTAATAATAATGATGATGATGGTGATAATAATAATAATAATAATAATAATAATAATAATAAGTATTATAATAAAGCATCATTCAAAAGTTGAAGTAAGGCGGTAGGGTTTGAATGAAAAGGGGGATTTTGGGAGTGTATGAAACCTCAAAGGGTTTGAAACTCATTCCTTTTTTTCCAAACCAAACAACTTTTATTCGGGAATGAATTTTAAACCCTATTCCATTCCATTCAATTTCAATTTCAATTTCTCATACCAAATAGGCCATAAGTGAAGAGATGCACATTTCTTCAGCTCATTTGGATCATGGAAAGTTTGATACATTGATTTTTGTTGATTTTTATTACATTTTAGCTTTTTTTTAAAATCTTCTTATTTTATGTATTAGTTAAAAACCGTGAGTGTTTTTAGGATGTTAAAGTCTTTGAATAAGTTAAAAAATTAAGGGATTTGTCACACAAGAGATATTGTACATGGCTTGAATGATTAAAGACAAAATTCAAGGATTTACAACAGATTTGGATGAGTTCAAGCAGCTATATTCAAATTTAAAGCAAATTCAAGCAATAGTAACCAATTTCTTGTTTTTAGCCTAGTTTGAAAAGTTTATTTTAGGTTGTTTAAATTTAAATTTTGGAGCCGAAATTCTCTTATTTTGGTCAGCATGCTTGTACAATAAATACTAGTGGAATGGAATGAAAAAAATAAGTTTTACTGATTCACAAAGTTTTTTAGAGTTTATAATTTTCCTTTGAGCCGAAAATTTCAAGAGTGAGTTTTCGTTTAGTTTCCTTTGCGATGCTAACCTGGCAAGTAGAAAGGTGATCTTAGGAAGGTTCAAATAAAATTACTTAATGATGAGTTTGTAGCTAAGTAATTTTGAATTACAACCACTCTATCTTGATTTCGCATCAAAACACTAACACTTGAGTGTAAATATTTTTTGTTTTGAGTGAAATTCGTTTTTGAGATTTGTTCCTTTAAAACTCTTGAATGATTTGGCTTGTCTAGTACAATTATACATCTTGGTATCAGAGCCTAGGAAGAAAAATGTTAATTTCTCTAAGTATTTTGGTTATGAAAAACTCTATTCCTAATGAATTTTTATATCTAGATGTGTGTAGATCATTATTCTATATTTCAGAGTAAAAGCCAAGTGAAGATGTGTTGCATAAACTATATTTAGCCTACTCATAAGAAAATTGAAGCACTCAAGGAAAAACAAAAGAAGTGCATTCTTTTTTACGGAGCTTTGAGGGAGTTCCATTATGCCTCAGTGAGTTGTTCTAAAGCTGGAATGGTGCACTGGATTTCGCATAAAGCCCAAGCATTGTGGAGCAAGAGAAGCCCAAAAGCATGAGTATGATGTAGGGAATTTGTAAGAACATGAGAAAGGACTAGATGATTCAACTAAGATCAAAACTTACTTTGCATTAAAATATGTTTTAAAGCAGTTTTTGTCTTGAAAATTTCTAAACTAATATGTATTAGGTGTAGAGAGAAGAGAGAAGTGAGAAGAGAACTCAATGTTCAGAGTAGAACTTGAGGGGAAAAATCCTAATAAAGTGTATTAGGTGTTGTCCATATAGTGGAATATTGAAAATCTTTAAGTAGGGTCACAAAAGTTTCCATGTGAAAAATCCTTGTTATTCCTTTTTGTTTCCCTATTCCAGTTCTTTAACTCGCGAAATTGACAATTTCCCCTCACTTTCAATTTACCTCGCTTTTGTAAGTGTTAATCTAAATAACATTTGGTATTAGAGCAAGTTCTTATCAAGTTCAAGACACCTTGAAGAGCAAAATTTCTCTAGAAAGATAAATGCTTACGAGAAGGTTGGAGACGGTTTCTCTGCCCAACGTCCACCCTTGTTCAATGATAAATTCTATACTTACTAAAAAATAGAATGAGATTTTTTTATTCATGCATAAAATTACCAAGTATGGCGTGTGATATAAATAGAATTTTTTTTACTAGAATTAATGATAATAATGAGGAAGTTCCTAAATCTATTTTCGAATTTGATAGGTAAGATTTTGTGAAAATGAAATTAAATACTAAGCCTATTAAAATACTTTATTTTGGCTTAGGACCTCATGAGCACAATAGATTAATGGTTGTAAAACTATTAAACAAATTTGGGATTTGTAATAAATTATTCATGAAAGAACAAGTGAAGTAAAGCATTCCAAAATTAATTTTCTTATATATAAAAATAAAAGGATTGAAATGTTACCTAGGGAAACTGTTCAAGATATGTTCACTAGAGTCACTAACATCACGAACGAGTTAGTCTTCCTTGATAGACATATTCTCACTAATGAGTAGGGTCAAAAGATTTTGAGAAGTCTCCCATAAGATGGGAGATAGAGAGCCAATGTCACAACACTTTAAGAGACTAAGGACATCACATAATTTAATGTGTAGCAGCTTACTGGGTCACTCATGACTCACAAACTCCATTTGGGAACTCATAGCAATGAAAGTTCCAAAAACCAAGGGCTTGCTCTAAAAGCCCAAAAGGAGTCCGGATCTAAGTCAGATGATGAAGAAGAGGTCATGCTTGTAATAAAATTTAGAAAAATGTATAGATATAACAAGGCTAGTGATCGCAAGAAATGGATATGGTGAATGATGATAATAAGGCTGAGACAAAGGAAGAGAAGATTAGTTAAGAAAGAAAGGAACATTTAGTGGAGGAGGCTAGAGATAAAGAATAAATTATTCCTATTGATTTGGTTAACATACTGGAATAGGAGCCAATGCCTTCACCACCTGAACCATTCCTTCATCTTTTGTAACTATCGAGTGTGCACAATTCAGCAAGTCTGGGCCTTCTAGAGCAGAGCATACATTAATGGAAGTAAAAAATATAATGTCCTTAATGTTTATCAAGGTTAAAAGGCTTGACTCTCAAATGTCATTACTTTAAACAACTATGTAAGCATTAGTCTCAATCGTAGGGAAGCTAGAACAGAGTGTGAAGGCACACTCAACTAAGAGCTTTACTGATTTGAAGACCATTCTTTAACGGATTAATGAAGTAGCTTTTAAAGTAATCGAGGAAGATCAAGTCTCATCTATTGTTCCAACCACTATTGCTCTAACCAAAGCTCCAACAAAATACCCTACTCATTTAGCCCTAATTGACATAAAGTAATCCCCTTATCTTTGTGGTGCCATATCCTCTAACCTTTCCATGCATAATAATTTAATATTCTATACTTTATGTGATCTTAAGCTACATTATTATATTTTTTTATGTACTATGACTGGACATCTTTTAATTTTTTGTGTATAACTGCTTTGGATGGTAATTTGGATCACTTTTAATTATCACTAGTATTTTGTATGCTCTTCGTGGGTTGGATGTGATTTATATATTGTCTTGTATTTTGCTTTAGCTTATTTCAATGTTTTGTGAAATGTTATGCATGACTTGTTCCTTGAATATTGTTTTGTTGATGTCAAAAGGGGAAAGATAGGTTGCAATCTATGAAGAACCAAAATCCTAGTGAGGTTAAAATATTTTTGTTGTTTTCCTTTAAGTTTCTAATGGTCTTATTTTGATGACTCGTAAGGAATTTTTAAAATTTTACTTAATTTGTCTTTTTAGATTTATGGCCTTATTTTGTTTCTATCTTTTACTTTGTTTTTTATTGGCCATATTTTGATAGTTGGTACGGTTTAGCTAAAATTTTAAAAGTTTTTTTTTAAACCCGTCTTATTTTGATAACTAGCAAATTTTAATTAGATTTAAATTGTTTTCTTTTTAATCGATCTTGTTTTGATATTGGTAAGTCATAGACTTTGTTTCTCTTATTAAATTTTTTTATTTCTTGTGTTTAAAAAAGAATTGCTTCTTGCTTATAGCTTACAAGAGTTTGTCATCACCAAAAAAGGGAAATATTGTTGATTTCTCTAAGTGTTTTATTATGAAAAATTCTTTACTTCATCCTATCCTACGCGCCTTAGAGTTTTATTTGTAATCTTTTGAGAAAGCTTATTGTATAGAGTTATGCAATAAATGGAGAGTGAGTTGTTGAACTTAGAGTTAAGATCAAAAGAGAATAGTAATTAGATTAGAGTTAAGACAAAGGGGTGTAGAGAAAGAGATAAGTGAGAAGGGAACTTGCTGTTTAGAGTGGAACATATTGTGGAGTGTTGAAAATCCTCAAGTAGGGTTGTGGTTTTTCAATTGGGATGGGAGCACTAGTTTCTTCGTGTGAAATCCTTATTGTTCCTTTCTATTTCTTTTTTCTAGTTGTGTAATTCCACAAAATTGAAAAATTTCCCTCACTTTCAAATTCACCCCCTTTTGTCCATCCAAATAACAACATCCGAAGTTCTTTGTTCTAGGCTCTAGGGAGACTTTGAAGTGATTTAGGCGTGATAATAGCCCTTTTAGATTCTAGAGGTAGCTTATCATGGTATAATTTCTAGCCTCAAATTCTTTGAACATTTGTCTAGCTACTATTTGTAAGTCTGTGATAAGCATCATCGCTTTGGCGTCTCCTACTAGGCATATCCTCAACTCGATAAAGGTAGCATTATATTTTGCCTCATTGCTTGAAGCTTCAAACTGGAATTTTATTAAATATTTGAAGGTGTTACCATTCAATGAAGTCATGATGATTCTAGCTCCGGATCTATTGGTAGGCGCTGAATCATCTATAACCATCATCCAAACCGAGATGGGTCCCTCTTCTTCTAAGCAAGTCACCTGTATGATGAATTCAGCCAATGCTTAACTTGTATCACTAATCTTGGATTGAATTCTAGCCCATATTAAGATATCTTGATTGCCAGCATAGTAGGTGACATAATGCATCAAGCTATTATAGAGCGTTTTCTAGTAGGAAGTTGGTTAACACCTGTACTCATCAAGCGTCGAATTAAATTAGGCTCATAACTTTCTTACGGCTATCAACATTTCATATGTCAGCTTCATAATCAAAGGGAATCTGCATTTAGAGTCACTAAGTACATGTCTCACAAAGTGCATTGGTTGTTGCTAGCCTTCTCTATTATAAAGGGTGCTCCATCTGTCTTTTGAGACACAAAAATGTACAACATGAAGGATGTCTTATAGTTTTAGTCTTATAATCAAGGACATCTACATCATATGTTCCTTGACCACTTAGAAGGACATGTTTTGGGATTCCCCATTTCAAACTTCTTGTATTTTCGTAATGCAACAAAAAATGGCAAAGTTTTATCCGTTGACTTGCTACTAATGTGGTTAAAGGCTACTATCCAACTATTGAGCTTTTGCATATCTTTGATATACATTAGTTTAGAGGGGTTGAGGATAGCTTCAATTTCTTCTAAATTAGCATCGATCCCCCATCGGCTGATCATGTAACAACCTTGCTAAGAACTTTCTGGACCTAACTTCAAAGACTCATTTTTTAGGGTTCAACATTATGTCATAGGCCCTTAGAGTTTAAAAAACTTCTCTTCATCCGTTTGGCTCTTGACTATCGAGTCATCGACATACACCTCCACGTTCCTGCCCTTTTTTACAGGAGAAAACTCTATCTACTAACTTTTGATATGGCTACTCTGTCCACTATGAATTTCGTCTTGCTTCTCTAAACTTATTAGTGATAACTCGAATATGCATCTATGAAGCTCTTAGCCTAGCGTGTCCACTCTGTGGCTTTTATGAACCCTGCATCTAGGAATTTTTTTTTACTTCTTAGATTTCCTTGTCCTTTTCTTGGGAGATGTTTCAATTTTTTTGCTTTATTGGGAGGAGATGTCTATGTTGCGTTCTCATGTCTTCTACTGAAAAAACAGAAAAAAAACCCTTTGTACTCTCTAAGTAAGTTTACTAAATTTATTCTCATGGATAATGGATCCATATAATTTTCAATCTTCACTATCTACTCGAGCACCCCTTCCATTATATTAGCTCAGTTTCCTTCTTTTCCCTTCTAGAGTTGATCTAGGGTTTGACTCTAGCACTCTTTTAGGTTCTTTCGTAGGATGCTTTCTCCTTCCCTATCTTCATTTTCCCTCTCATTGGGTACTAGAACCATTAGTCCTCTGGATCTACTAGAGCCATTACATAACATGCAACTCCCCGCCACTTGCTAATCGCCTTTGAAGTTTTCCACCCCTTCCCTAGTTTAAAGTGTATGCCATGGTTAGGTGGTACATGGATACCACTGCATAGATACCATGAATGAGTGGTCATTTGAGGATAATGTTGTAGACATCGTCAGGTAGTTTATTACCAATAAGTTTACCGTGCAATCTCTATCCTTTTCTCCTCTTTCAATCTAGGTCATCGACTCGATGCTTCCTTCGAGATAGATGGACAAACTGTTGAACCCATTGATCATAAGGGAATACAATGCCTTTTAGCAGGGTATTCCATCTCTTGTTTTAAGATAGGTATGCTTACTACCTTGACATTAAAATAACCGATAAAATCTTCCAACCACTCATTGATTCCTGCTTTATCTTCATATGTTTTCTAGAGGTCTTGTCTCGCTTTCTGTTTCTTATGAAGTGCAACTAAAATAATGCCTTGAGGACCTCCCAACTTCTGATCTTATAGTACCCCCCGGAATCTGCTTAGACTAATACAAAGCAATATATAACAAAGTGAAGAGAAACACCATACACCAAATGTCATCACTAGTAGAGTACAACATCATGTGTGATTGGTAGTCCATAAATTAGATGGTCTTCCGAATTGCCCTTCCCATTTTATTTGCAGCAAGGCCTCTTAATCATTTTTATCAGGAGTCGAAGCTATAGCCATTTAGACACCCTACACAGTTGATATAGGATGTATGGAGATTTTCTATTTATTATAAATTGATTTTATTTTGTCAAATTAACACCCCAAAAATACAAATGTCCAATAAAAATAAGGATAAGAAACATTTTATGCGTGTACATGATTACTTTTTTGAAAGTCATATATATTAGGTGGTGTTGTACATGAGATTCTTATATTGGTACTGTATGTGACCATGATGATGATCAAGCAAAAATGTTCAGCTAAAATATGTACAACATAAGGAACCTTGTCAAAATTAGAAATAGACTTTGCAGAAAACAAGTGCCTAGTCCACATCAATGCATAGTTGCACATAGAAGTGGCTAGCCAGCCCTACCTAGCCTTAAACCGGCTCAAATTCGGTTTGGCGAGACGAATATAGATTCAAATTTTCAAACTCGAACCCTATTCAGTTGAGTTCAAAAAAATCCAACTTTTCCCATGAACCGATTCGATTTAGCCCACCGAACTGGTTCGGTTCGACCTAATGGCTCTCGGTTAGGATTGACCTAACTAAAACTAGCCATTGAGTTTCCCCTATAAATACCCCTCAATTTAATTTTCATTACACACTGAACTCGCTCTCAATCTCTCATACTCTCAATCCCTTAATTACTCCTAAATATAATTACTTTAGTAATTATTACTATTCTTCTTTCTTAATTACTCTACTAATTTTAACTAGTTTTCTTAATTATATCTATACTTGTATTTGCTTTATTAGTATTAAGTTACTAATCTAAAAGAAATGGCTTTAAGATAAAGAGCTAGTAATGCTAACAACTCATTCGATGATTTGTTTCAAACACATGAAACGAATACCCATACTTTCCCTCAACAGTTGGAGTAACATATATTTGGAACTCTTACTCCGAGTGCTCAAATTCCTCAACTACCAACTTCGGGAATGCAACTTTTAAGTAATGGTCAAGGTAATTTCTAAACTTCTAATTTTGTAAGATTATGTTTAGTTTAATGTAGTTTAGTTTATAACTCTTATGAAATTATGAATATATTTTAGTTGAATGTTATAACTTTATATGAATGTTAGTTTAGTTAATAAATTTATGTGAATGTTAGTTTATAACTTGATATGAATGTTAGTTTAGTTAATAACTTTATATGAATGTTAGTTAGTTTTTAGCTTGTAATGAATGTTAGTTTAAAACTTATATCAGTTTTAGTTAGTTTATAACTTTAGATGAATGTTAGTTTAGTTTAAAACTTATACAAATGTTAGTTTGAACTTATTGTATGAATATTAATATAAAGTTTTTGGTGGTAACGATGGTGATGGCGATACCATACTCGAGATCTCTCAATTTAGATAAAACCTTCAAAGGTGTGTCCATACTATAACAAAGTTTCATCATATCATCGACCCTACTTCCAAAGGGAAAAGGTTAATGTGCTATTGCTTCATATGCAATCAAATAGGAAAGAAGCTAGTCCTAACTTTTGCATAGAAGGCTGAATTTGGGATGTGGACATTGTGCCATCACTTGACCGGAGTACACAAAATTAATCTCAAAGGAAGAGAATCATGAGGAGAATCTTCAAGCCAAATGCAACTTCCACTAGTAAAATCACAAAGATTTGCAGCTAAAGATTTACGGCGTAATAATATAAAAGCCACAAACTAATTAAAGATATAGGCAATATACAACGTCACTTACCTAGACCCGCCACATATTAATTGGAACCCTGTTAATATGCGGCGTCAACACCTAGCCCCCGTCTCATTTTAATAAAAACTCTATTAATATGTGGCATCTGTTACTCAACCCCGCCGTATATTAGTCTGCCCTATTTAACAAAAACAGATAGCATTGCTTTAGTTTAGTACTCTTCACCTTTCTCCACTTTGCATCTTCCTTTCTTCGTATTCTTGCACCCCCGAACGTACTCCTTTGTTTCCATTTCTAATTCATGCCAACACACCTTCGAACTAACCCTTCACCTTCTTCATCAATTTGTGCCGTCGTCGTTTGTGTCATGCCTTCATAGTTTGGGTCGTGTTTATTGGGTCTGCCATCATCGTCTCCTCACCCTTTCCTCCGGCCGTGTCGTGTAACCTTCATTTAAGGTTTTGTGTGATTTCTTCTTTCATTTATTTGTATATTTCATTTTCTATACATGAATATGAACATTTTAGGTGTTTAGGGTTAGGGGAAGGGGTTAGTTCAACTTAGGGTTAATTGGCGTTAGTTTAACTTAGGGTTAGTTGGGGTTAGTTCACATTAGGGTTAGGGGAAGGGGTTAGATCCAATTAGGGTTAGGGGAAGGGGTTTAGTTTGAATTAGGGTTAGGGGTTAGTTTGAATTAGGGTTATAGGAAGGGGATTGTTTGAATTAGGGTTAGGGGAAGGGGATTGTTGGATTATTAGTCAAAGTTGGTAATATATTTTAATTAGTATGTGTATTAGTCAGAATTGAATCATGTTAGTATTCATATTATTAGGAATTGAGTAAGTATGTTATTTGAATTAGTTTGCATATTAATAGGAATTGGATTATGTTAGAATATAGAGTGTTTTATGTAACAGTTGGAATTGAATTAGATAATGTATATGTATTAGTTTTACTAGGGATTGAATGGAGTAATGTATATCAATTCCTGTGTATAGTAGTAAGAATTGGATTATGTGAATATATGAATTGGTTATGTTTATTACTTTGAATTGATTTAGTTAACGCATATGGATTAGAACGTATAGGAATTAGTAGAAATTGATTTGGCAATGTATATGAATTAGAAAATGGCATTGTGTGTTGGTTGTGGTTGTATATAAATTCATATAAACAAGTTTGAAAATATATTTTCAAAATTGGGAAATGTTGGATTCACAAAGGAAACTCTGCCAAATTTTTTATAGAATTTATAGTGATTTACAAAGCATAGAACATAAATAATATCACTAGAAGAATTTACTAAGTTAAACTATAGAGCGAGTGTTTATAAGTCATTGTGGAGTTTGCTTAACCTTATTTTTGGTAAGCTACTTGAAGACCTTTTAGGTGCAATTATATATATAACTATGCGTAAACTAAGTGTTGATTAGATTGTTATTTAATCTCTTACATGTTAAATAGGGCATAACACAAATTATGGATCGAAATTGGATGTATGGTAATCGTGCTTCGTTGGAGTTCATGAATGGAGTTGAGGAGTTTTGTAGAAAAGCATTGAAACACCTAAATAAAATTGGAGATGATGAGGTGTATAACCCTTGTGTTGATTGCGATAATGTGAATAAAGTTCGTAGTATAAGAGAGTTGACAGACCATGTGATCCAGCATGGGTTTAGGCAACAACACCATGTATGGGTATGGCATGGTGAAGTTCCTGCTTCTAATGATATGGGGTCATGTTTTAATGAAATTCTCATTCATCATGTTGAATTAGACCATCATGGCCAATTATAATTTGATGACGATGAAGATGTTGATGCCGAGAAAGAAGATGATGGGGAGGATGACTTGGAGGATAATGACCCCGGTGATGAAGATCGAATAGATAAAATGCTTGAAGGGGTTGGGGATGAATTTTGTAGTCAATGGGGTACTTTTAAGTGTTTCTGGGAGGTTGCTAAGAAACCATTATATCTTAGATGTACTAAATACACTAAGTTGTCCGCCATATCAATGTTGTTTAACTTGAAAGAGAAATAAGGTTGGAATGATACAAGTTCCAAGGCCTTGTTAAAATTATTAGGGGACAAGCTTTCATAGGGAAATGATTTGCCTATATCCACATACTGTGCGAAGAAGTTAATGTGTCCCCTTGGTATAGAGTATAATAAGATTGATGATTGTCCAAATGATTGCATATTGTATTGAAATGAGTATGTAAAGTTCATTCAATGTCCTAAATATGGGCAGTCACATTACAAAATCCCACATGGGATAGAGCCTAAAGTGGTGATGCCATACTTGAGAGCTTTCAATGTAGATAAAACCTTCAAAGGTGTGTCCATACTACAACAAAGTTCCATCATCGACCCTACTTCCAAAGGGATAAGATTTATGTGCTATTGCCTAGTATGTAATCAAAAGGGGAAGAGGCTAGTCCCAACTTATGCATGGAAGGCTAAATTTGGGACATGGACATTGTACCATCACTTGACCGGATTACAGAAAATTAATCTCGAAGGAAGAGAATTAGGAGGAGAATCTTCAAGCCAAATGCAACTTCATAGATTTATGGGCAACATGCACGGAGGAGGTATGCCTTTTATGTATAATATAGATAGAATGATTAATGAACTTGCTACCTTTGTTATTGCTAACGAATTGCCCTTTAACCATGGCAAGAGCCCAAACATTGAATATCTTACTAGAGTTGCCTTACAACCCATATTTAGACGTATCTTTAGAGGCTATGGAGGAGAGACCTACCGGGTAAAACCTTAAGGTTAGGATTATAGAATGCCATAAGATCTTCCATTTGCTCGAACAAGTGTTTTCCCTTTCCCTAGATAATGCTAGAACTAACCCTAAATGTATTGATTACTTGAAGACAAACCCTAGCTTGCAGTTGTTGAACAATGATGAACATTAGCACATACGTTATTGTGCTTATATTATGAAATTTCGGTTCAAGAAGGTTTAGGTGAGTTGAATCAAATGCTTAATCTGATTAGAAGTATGATTAAATAGATTAGAATTATGGCCTCGGTTAGAAGGTGGGGAATGGCCTTGTGTAAGGATAGAGGCCTTAAGAAGAGGAAATGGTGTCTCCATACACTAACTATTTAGAACTCAACTTATAGGTTGTTGGATGACTCTATTAGGTATTGTGAAGTTTTGACCCTTTTTTATAAAAAAAACTCGAGTGAGGCCCAAGAACCTTATTATGATGACTAGTGGACTACCGCTACCTTTATTCGTGACGTTCTAGGATCCTTTGTCCATGCAACCTAGATTTTCTCCCAAATCTATGACCTAAATATTCTGTTTGTTATATTAGAGTGTGTTTCCGTCATTAACACTATTAGCGAGAGTTTTCATGTCCCTCATACTAGTGTTGTTCTTACGAGCATGTTAAGTCATACTTACTTCACTGGATTTTCCATCATTTATGGCATAGCAAATATTCTCAATCTCAGGGTTAAGACTGGAGGTTTAGATAATTTTTTTAGAGGTTTACTATAGTAATCTAGGTCTTATGTTTAACATTGATGCATACATAGAGAAATTTAACTATTTTAGCTAGTTTATATGATTATTATGCTATTATTTATGCTCCTACACATATTGTATCATCTTCTAGTGGAACTTTCGGTACGAGATTCATCCTAGCACTTACTAAAATTCTATAAAAATAATAAAAATCGAATGTTTCTTATTCTTCTTCTTCTTCTTCATCCACTTTTTTCACTTTCTATTATTAACGAATATCTTTCCTACCGACATGAAACCGTTTCCAAATTATTAAGTGGTGGCATAATCACAAACAACAATTTCTAGTTTTGGCGAGAATAGCAAAGGATATCCTTGCAATTCTCACCTCCTCCTTTTATTTCAAATACGCTTTTAGTGCAGGTAGACGAATGCTCGACGAGAAGAGATTTTTCTTATCCCTTGAAAGTATTCAAATATGTGTTTGCAAGAAGAATTGGGATCAAATGGAAAAAAAGGACCCAATGATTGAGGGAGAACGAGGAATTAGATGGAGGTTGAGCTAGCTAGCTAGGCACCACTTGAGGAATGTAAAAGAACTACATGTACTTTGATTCCTTTGGTATATGTAGGCAACTTACTTTTGGAAATTAAAATTTATGACAAATTAAATCTTGATTTCCAAAATAAAAACTAAAAAAAAAATCAAATATGATAGTGTCTTTTGTGATTATATATAAATATCAAATAATGAATATTATTAACCAAAATTATTAATGAATATCTTTATATTATTAATGATGTATAAATATAGACAAAATAAATGAAAAATGAATGTGATTAACTGAATGTAAAAGTTTATAATGAATGTCAATATGTAAATGTATAAATGTTTAATTATTTTGGAAATAGTTGGTTTCTTTTAAATGTATATACATTTGTAAATAAATTACAAAATTGTTAAGCCCAACCCTATTCGGCTTGCTAATTCAGTTCAATTCAGCCTGTAACCCGATTTGGCCCGTCCCTAACCTGCCCTGACCCAAGCCTGAACTGGTCCAAGCTGACCTCTCCCAACCCATCCCATAATCAAATTGGCCCGCCCCCACCCAGTCCAATCTTGATTCCGGCCAGACCAGCTCGACCAAGCCCAATCGGGCCGGCCCATTGGCCATCGCTAGTTGTACATGTATAAATAGAACTCTCTATGACTTATCGTGAACTTGGGCAGCTACAATGTACACTCTAAGAATAGTTTCAAACTTTAATACTTTAATAAGTTCCCATATTAGCTCTGCAAAAAAAAATTACTTTAGGACTACAAAACTAGCAATTGAGCATTAGAGCCCGATAAATTGTTCTCTGTTCTTTCACAATTTATCATTCATCAAACTTAAGGCTAACTATGCAACTAACACATCTAAATAAAAGTTAATAATCTTAGGTTATGTGATTTTCAACTGATTTTAATTTATTTAATATAAAATAATTTTAAATAATATAAGCTTACATAATTTTGGGTAATATAAGTTCTAAAATATTATAATTTATACTATATTGAATTCCAGACAACATTAAATTAGTTCAAATAAGATTAAATAATATAAGTTTAGATAAATAAATAGAACATACGCTTAATACTTTAGCAGTGAAATAGCTTAGCTTCTATTTTTTTTAAGAATAACAAGGTAGGTTAGCTAGCATAATTTTTTAGGACAACAAGGTAGCTTAGCTAGCCTAGGATAACAAAACATGGGATATCAAGGTTGTTAAAAGTTGAAACTACATATTGTATTTTCACACATTCAAATGTAAATCTTGTACTATTACATCCCGACCAATTGCAGAAGAAAATAACAATCTCATAATCAAAATTTTAGACTTATTGATCAAAATTTGAGGCTCATTGGCCTACATTTAAAATATAATATTTAGACACTTATTCACCTATATCTAAGTTATAATGTAATATCTAAAGGACTAAAACTAATTGGCTTATGTCTAAAATATAATGTCTAATATTTGAGATTCCTTAACTTGTATATGAGATATAATGTCTAATATATGGAATTCATTTTCCTCTATTTGAGACTCATTGGCAACTATCTCAAACTTGTTGCTAATGTATTTGTCTAATCCTAATTGGGTCTATCAAGCTAAAGCCCAACTCCAAGTCATCATTTAGGCCTCCAAATCTCAGCTGCCCATAAGCTGAAATCCACCTCAACTGTCAAAAGCCCACCACAGTTCTAGCATTGGCCCCACCAGTTTCTCTCCTATAAATACCCATTTATCAACAAGAGACAAGGGCCACCTCTATGATAAACACAGTATTAGACATATTTACTATGAGAGTAGAACTTCCCTCTAGTAAGTATACTTTCTACAACCCCCTTTATCACTCCGACAATAAGAGATCTCCTCTTACTAGCTCCTAAGTCAACTTATTGACTTAGGCATCGAAGTAGGTGTCCTCGGAACACCACCCCTGATGTCAGTAATCCTTTCTCTTTGTGTAGGTTGTTGATCAAAGAGGTCTAACACGTGCTTGTTTAGGGGAACCCCTAACAATCTCTTCTCATACATTACTTGACCCTCAAGTAAGGTTTCTTGATCCCCCGGATAGAAACAATTTGGTGCTAGAAGGAGGACCTCTCTTCTCAAGCACATGAAAGATCTAAGCCATGGTTAACAGTGTTCATACGACCGACACTGATTCCTCTATAGGTTCACCCAGACACACCTTTGGCACTCCCACCCAGGTAGGCACACCGAAGGGCAGATTCTTTGGGATGAACCCACGCCACGTCCACACGGTGAACCATCCCGACAGGCAGGCAAGGAAGAAAAAGCTCCAAATCGCTCTGCTCCTCGCAAGGAGGAGGGAAAACCACCCCAGCCAAGCTCATCAGGCTAAGGAGAGCACTGTAACCCCAAAATAGCTAAACGCCACCATAAGGCACTATAACAAGCTAAAAAGCACCTAGTAATAGCCAAGAAACCTATGGGACCCAACTTCAAAGGATCTAAAAAGATAAGTCAACAATCAGGTCGAACTCCTCTTCAAACCCCCAAGAGAACTAGGGTTCATAAGAAACATGAGCTGGATGTCAAGGAGAATGCCAAAGGCATCGACCAACATGAAGAGTCCATGTGGGACACCGCTTCCCAAAAAACAAGCACCCACAACTCTTCTAGAAGCCCTTAAGCTTGACAAACTACAACAAAGCGTATTATCGAAGTAAGGAGTCTAATATATTGAAGCGTACTCGTGAATCTGCTAAGGCGGAGCACTCCCATAAGTCAGCACTCAAAATGCTCTTTTTCTAGAGGTTAGGAGTGCGAGTGAGCCCTTTAGACAGCAAACGTCATAGAGAATAGTCTGTAGAGAGCCACCCTCAAGAGAGGACACTTAGGAAACTGACTACACCCTCCAGCCATACGTCATCGCAACCTGGCAGACCATTATGGAGTGTTAGAGTACCCACCAGTTCTCCAATCTCAAAAGAGATCAGGAGGGAGTCCACCGCTAAGGTCAAGCTCCCCAGTCATGTCAAGTACGATGGCAAATGTGAACCCCATGACCACGTTGCTACCTTTGAAGGCTAACTGTTCTTAGGATAGTTCACCGATGCCACGTGGTGCAAATACTTCCTAACCACTCTGGTGGGAGTAGCAGAAGACTAGTTCTAATGTCTACTATAAGGATCCATCTATAATTTCACCCAGCTGGCGACATAGTTCAAGAATTACTTCGTTAGCAGCAAGCAGTGCATGAAGTCAATAGGCGAGTTGATCATTATCAGGCAAGAAAACAATGAGAGTCTACGAGACTACAATGGGAAATTCAACCAAGTGGTCGTCTTGTTTCCCATTCTAACAGGGCATCACTTTGCATGCCTTGAGGAGTGGCATAAGGCCTAGACCCTTCTCGAATGAACTGTCTTAGGGCTTGATGACCCACCTCGGGGAAACACATACCTTGGCTGAGAAATACATAGCTAACAAGGACTTCAACAAGGTGGTAAGCTCATCATTTGGATAAGGATAAGGATGGTAAAGAAGGTATAAAGTCACAAAAACCAAAGTAAAAAAGTATACTCCTTTCACTACCATCCAAGATGAGATTTATGCCCTACATAAAAACAACAAGTGGCATAAGCCTCCTTTATTTAAGATGGCAGGGAAAAACAAGAATGCATACTATGACATATACAACTACCTAGGCCACTCTATCAAGAAATGTATCGGTCTGAAGAATAATCTTAAAGATCTCATCTGGCGTGGATATTTCAAGCAGCACAAGGCCTAGGAGCAGGAGTAGGAAGACACGTAGAAAGGGGGAAGAGATTTGTCCCCCCTAGACTTTTCCTAACACAGGTAAGGTCATGTATATAATCTTAGACAATGAAGACCTAGTAGAGGAGAAGGCCTACCTTTGACAAAGGAATTAGAAGGCCATCGAAGAGCTAGCACTCCCGGACATGCCCATTATGAATTTCACTCTCGAGGTCTTTAGAGGGTAGTATTTCTCTATGTAGACCCCCTTTATGGTGAAAGTCGACGTCTGTAACACCGTCATCCATAAAGTTCTCATCAATGGCAGAAGCTCGGTAAATGTGTTATACAAGCACACCTTTAAGCAGATGAACATTGGTGAAAACCATCTAAGGCCTTTGCACTCACCAGTGGTGGGCTACTCTAAAGTTGCCACCACCTTTGATAGCAAGATAGACCTCCTAGTCACCAAGCAGACTGAGCACCTAGAATACCTTATAATTGATGCATCCTCTTACTATAATGTCCTGATGGGACAAAAATCGATCCAAGTAGTGGAAGGAATAGCATCCACCCATAGAGTGGCAAGCTGCACTAGTGTCAGAAGGTTGGAGAGATGAGCTAGGATGTGGTAGGCCAAGGAAAACCCATACAGTGGCCGAACAAGTCGAGTCAGACCCTCAACCCTAATAAGAGCCAACAGCTGATTCTAAAGGGGAGACATAATATGTCTCCTTGAAGGAAGGAACTAATAAAGTGGTTCGGATCAAAAAAGGATCTAGAACCCATAGGTCAAAGAAGATATGATCATGCTCCTAAGGGAGTACCAGAACATATTTACACTTTCCACCTCTAACATGCCAGGGGTGGACCCTAGTGTGGTATCCCACCCATTGAGTATCTTGGAGGGCAACAATGTAACACCTTGGTAATTCCCATTTTTCAAAAACCAAACTTTTAGGAAACTACCAGTGTGTTATTGCCCCATGTTCAAATGTTAAGGCTATAAAATAGAGTTTTACAGCAGAAAACCAAAAGACTTTTCAAAATAACATCAATTGTAAAATAAAGTCCTGACTTAACAAACTGGAATCGTTAAGGCCCTTACTATAATCGTAAAATAATGTACCAAAATAACATTCAACTCAAATCCAAAACTAACAGTCTAAAGTAAACTTAAAAAAAAACATAATCTAATCTGAAATCTAAATTAAAGCAACACTCCACTCAACCCACCCATGCATGAATGCTCGATTGGATACCTGTCAATAATATACTCCCTAATAATACAAATGTAAATATTGATTCATCACAGTGTCATTTTTAGGCAAAAGCCATGACCAAAACACACAAAGCGTTTAATTAGCAAGTTGAGTACATACAGATTACAAAGTATAATAATTGAAATAGTAATTTAATAAGGAATAAGTACAAAATGCAAGAGCGTATTACAGCACATTTTACTCAACTGTCTTGACAAATTAATTAATTACTTAGATTAAGAAATAAACAAGGTTGTCTCCCCCATATCTTGATTAGGACATCAAATAGATAAATAACCCATGCACTCTCGTCAGAGAGCATCAAAATACAATATAAATCTAGATGGTAAATGGGTGCAACTCTGTCACCATAGCTAGGTGAGGTCTCAACTAACCCCAATTTTAAGTTTAAAACTTTATAATAGAGAGACTCGTAGATAACACGACCTCCAATAAAAGTCACGGGTAATACCCCGTGAAGCTCTAACCCCTGATTGTTAATACTCTAGACGTGCACTAGCCTAGAGTTTTATTACTTATCCTCTTTCTCTTTACGTGATTTACTGTTTAAACTTAGTATACACAATCACCACAGCACATACATACACACATTACAATTATATAATTAATCTCTGTTATATTGTAATTTTTAACCTTTTAATTTCCATCTTAACTTTTAAACTTGTTGAATAAAGTCAACTACCCTCATCATTAAGACTTGAAATTCACCAGCAACTCATACTATTAATAATGAAAGAGTAGTAATAAAAACCTCAAGGATTAATAAAAAAAAATTAATTCCAATTTACTAATTCATGATTTATCACCATATATAATTCTTTCTTGATTAGTATTCACAAATCATAATTATAACTTACCAAAAGTACCAAATCATTCCCCTAACATAAAGAACATGAATTCTTTCAAATAAATAATCAAACAATCTTATCTAAAAGATTCCCTAAATATGATACTAAATTTGCATTTCACCCTAGATCATGCTCCTAAAGGTAACATTTTTCGTAATTTGTACGTACCTTGAATAAAATGAACGAATGACCACTTTCTCTATAGCTATACACCTTCTACGAATAGAATTGATTTCCTACATCAAATAATACCGTCTATATCAATACACCAATACCCAATATTTACATCAATCATACTAAGCTCTCAAAGGTTTTAAAACAATTCCAAAACATATTTTTTAAGTCTCTCAAAACATAATCTTGTACTACAAACACAATACTACGAGTATTATTTGAAAACTCATTAAAATACATATTATAAAACTCCATTTTTATAACCCTTCAAATCTGAAAATTTATTCCATATAGTATACTCAAATTACTCCCAACTATATCATAAAATAGTATCAATTTAATGTATATACTAATAGTATATAATTCTAAGCTTTAAAACATGAAATCTCAACAATTAAACTACAATCTAATATGTATAATATTCTGAAAATTTATTCCGAATACCATAATATTAAATTTTTATCAAAATACATCATACTATAGTCCAAATTTCATGAAACAAATACTAGTGTAAGAATCTAAGCCATAAATCATGAAAAATAATATTTATATAATAAAATATATTATCCTAAAATCTGAAAATTCATTTAAACTACAACCCCATAAAAACTAACATAGATGATTCAGAAAATACTTATTATTTTATGTAAAAACTCACGAACCTAGTTTTAAAAATTCTAATTCAGGATACTAGCATGTCTAGTCCTATTATTTAAGAAGAAAACTTAGAGGATGTATAAAAATAATTTATATAACATACAAATTTATATACTCATTTTCAAGGTAGTCCTTAGGTTATCTTGCACCTTTTGCCAAAACTTAGACAAGAATCTCAAATATGTGTCCCACGCTATATAACTAGGAACTCCATGTAAATGAACTATATTGTTCACATATACCTTAGCTAGTTTGTTTTTCTTCCAAGTCTCCTTAATTTCTATTAATACAGCTGATTTGGTGAGTCTATCCACAATAACCCAAATTACATCATTCCTCATTCTAGTCTTTGATAAACCAGTCACAAAGTCCATGAAAATTGAATCCCATTTCCATCAGGGTATTTCTAGAGGTTGCATTTTTCCCATGGGTCTCTTATGGTCTATTTTTACTTTTTGGCACATTAGACATTTAGACACATAATTAGCTATTTCTCTCTTCATATTTGGCCACTAGTATATCTGCTTCTGATCTTTATACAACTTATCACCTCTAGGATGCACTGAATAAGGAGTATTATGGCTCTCTTTCATGATCTTTCTTTTGACCTCCTTACAATTTTATGGCACACATCATCTCTCATAAAATCTCAAACTACCATCTTCATGAATTGGAAAATCAGATTCAACCCTAGTAATCACCTAATCTCTAATCTTCTTTAAGGATTCGTCATCAACTTGCTTTTCCTTAATTTTTTCAAAAATTGATGGTTCTATGGATAAAGCATTCAAGAAGTTTTCTAATTCTCCATGGTTCATGACTTCAAGACTCAACTTTTTCATTTCCTCACACAACTCATCGGTTACCACTAAGGCATTGATGCTATGACTCGATTTTCTACTAAGAGCCTCTGCAACAACATTTGCCTTTTTCTCATGATACTGGATATCTAAATCATAGTCTTTAATTAGCTCTAGCCACCGACAGTGACACATGTTCAAGTCTTTATGAGTGAAGATGTAGTTGAGGCTCTTATGATCTGTGAAAATCTAAACGGATTGATTTCCTACATCAAATAATACCGTCTATATCAATACACCAATACCCAAGATTTACAACAACCATAGTAAGTTTTCAAAGGTTTTAAAACAATTCCAACACATATTTTTTTAAGTCTCCCAAAACATAATCTAGTACTGCAAATACGATACTACAAGTATTATTTGAAAACTCATTGAAATACATATTATAAAACTCTATTTTTATAACCCTTCAAATCTAAAAATTTGTATTTCATATAATATACTCAAATTACTCCTAATTATATCATAAATCAGTCTTAATTTAATGTATATACTAATAGTATATAATTTCAGGCTTTAAAACATGAAATCTCAATAATTAAACCATAATCTAATATGTATAATATTATGGAAATTTATTCCAAATACCATAATATTAAATTTTTATCAAAATACATCATAATATAGTCAAAATTTATGAAACAAATACTAGTGTAAGGACCTAAGCCTTAAATCATGAAAAATAACTTATTATACTAAAATATATGATCATAAAATCTGAAAATTCATTTAAACTACAACCCCATAAAAATTAATATAGATGATTCACAAAATAATTATAATTTAATGTAAAAACTCAAGAGCCTAGTATCAAAAATCCTAGTTTGTGATACTAGCATTCCTAGCCCTATTATTTTTATTTTTTTAATACTGAAATTTATATGTGTTTCAGTTTTCTAATATAACCACAGCACATATAAATTAAATTTTGTGATTATATTAGAAAACCGCAACAATTGATGGTTTTCAGAACAAAAAAATTTTAATAGGTCATTTTATGTGTTAATTCCATACAAAAGTATATTATTAATAATTAATATCTCTCAAAATTATTATATTTGAAAATCTAATTATTATATACTATTACAACACAACACATTTAATCAAGAACAAAATTTGATCTAAGCTAAGAATATCATGCTTAATGTGTTAAATAATATGTCATAAAAGATAAGAAAAGTTAAGAAATGATCAACCGTGAAGCATATAAATCCAAAATTCTATTATGACCACTCATTTTGGCATGCAAAATCACGATCTATAATATTTTACACTCAAAACAAACAACCAATTCATTCTTCATTGATTTCGAGTGCTATTCCAAGGTTTTGGAAAATTCGGAGAGGCATATCTCTTAGCCCGGTAGTCCAAATGGCATAAATTTTTTTTGAAACCCCCTATTTTTAGAGTACTACACAACTATGTTACCCTTTAGTGGCCTTGATAACGTCTTATTTAAGATATTGAAAAAAATCTTTGAGAAGCCATAAAATTGGCTACGGGACTCCGAATGAGACTTATAATATGTCTAAACTGGGTATTTTTTTGAGATGCCTCTAACACCATATAATTTATGAAATTCAATTTTTACGGGTTATTCCTTCATAAACACAACATATAACATGCAGATCTGAATATACAAGAGTCTTTAATATTTAACTTTATATATTAACAAATTATGAAAAAAAAATTTAAAAAAATATATAATAGGGTTCAAGGCATATACAAACTTTTAGATTTTAAACTTTAGAGTATGTAGACTTCTTCAAAATGGGAGAGATGAGTAAGCTTCAAAACGTCTACGCCATATCCACGAGTGGGAGAAAGGAGTACGTTTCAAATTGCGTGAGGAAGAAAGTTAGGTAGTGGGTGTTATGGGGTTAGGGTTAGAGACGAAAAGGGGGGATATTAAGTTATGGCTAGAGAAGACAAAGGTTAGGGTTTTTTTCCTACACTAAAGTGTTGGGAGTCTAGGGAAAAGTTTTCGTATTTTGAAATGGCCTGGAAAAGGGCAGTTTAGGGTAATATATTAATGAAAAAGTGTTGCGGTTATTAAAATAACTACAGCACTTATAACCACAAGTGTTGCGGTTATTTAAAAAACCGCAGCACTTATTCATTAATATATTAACATTTTTCAGGCCATTAATAAATGCTACAGTTATTTGAAAAACCGCAACACTTATTCATTAATTTATTAACATTTTCCAGGCCATTAATAAATGTTACGGTTATTTAAATAACTGCAACACTTATAGCCATAAGTACTTCGGTTATTTAAATAACTGGATCACTTATGACCATGATATTTTCCCATAATTTCTTTTTTGTTAGGGCATTTCATGACGTGAATAAATACTGTGGTTTTTTAAAATAACTGCAGCACTTATAACCACAAGTGATGCGGTTATTTTAATAACCACAACATATATTATAAATGTTGCAGTTTTTAAAATAACTGTAGCACTTGTGGTTATAAGTGATGCGGTTATTTAAATAACCACAGCATTTAGGTTAAAAGTATGTTATCCCTATTCATGTGCTTTGAAATATATTTAACTGCAACATTTGAGACGAAGTAATTGAAGTGTTTTCTACTAGTGAGGAAGGGGAAGGAAGGCTGGTGGCTCACCAACGGCAGTGGTGACGGATGGCGGACGTCGGCGAATGGGTGGCGTGGCTGCACGGATTCACGACAAGGAAGCTTTGTACTTTCTTATTTTTTTCTTTGTATGTGAATATGGGGTGGGGGATTTTCTTATGGCTTTCACGTGGAAAGGGGTTTGGGGGGTTTGGGGGGTTTAGGTGTTTCTGTTTTTTGTAGTGTTTAGGTTTAGGTAAAATTCTTAGGTTTAGGCAGCATATGTTTAGTAGATGAGTAGTATTAGGTTTAGGTATTTTGGATTAGTGTGTTTCTTAGAAAATAAAATATATTTTGCAGAAAAAGAATTTTACTTTTAGGATTTGATTAAGTAATAAAAATAATTTGCTATTTATTTTGGAATTATGTATGTACATTTATATATGTACATATATATATGTATATATGTGTATATATGTAAATTATATGTATAAATTAATGCCTAGAAAATATTTTCAATAAAATGTAATCAAAACCTCATAATTTTCCGGGGATTACAGGCAAGCCCATCAAGAAGAAAAGAAATTTCTCGATCGACAAAAATCAAGCGATTGAGGTTGAAGTCCAAAAGCTTCTGAACGCAGGTTTCATCAAACTCTGCTAGTACTCTGAATGGTAGGCCAATATAGTCATGGTAAACAAAGGCAAACAAAAGCTGTAGGATGTGTGTTAATTTCACAGATATCAACAAGACATCTCCGAAAGACTGTTATCCGCTTACAAGAATTGACCAACTCGTGGACTCAACCAATGGCCATGAGCTTCTAAGCTTCATGGACGTCTTCTCAGGATACCGTTAAGCCTTCATGCCCCTAGGAGACAAATGCAAGACTGTGTTCATCACTAGTTGTATACAATTACGTCATGATGCCTTTTGGCCTGAAGAATCTGGTATCCCCCTACCACCGCCTGGTAAATCACGTCATTGCCAAATAGCGAGGGCGAAATGTGGAAATTTTTGTTGATGACTCCATCATCAAGAGTAAATTAAAGTTGGATCACATTGCTGACATGAAGGAGACCTGCGACAACTTCAACGCCTTTAGAATAAAGCTCAATTCAGAGAAAGGCGTCTTTAGGGTCAGATCTGGGAAATTCCTGGGCTCTATGGTCAGCAAAAGAGGTATCAACGCCAATCCGAACAAGGTCAAGGTTGTACTAGAGCTTCCCGAGCCAAAATCTATCACAGATGTTCAAAGACCGATAGAAAGAATGACAGCCTTGTCTAGGTTTATGTCGAAGTTAGGAGAGAAATCTCTCCCTCTCTTCAAAGTTTTGAAAGGAATAGCGTGCAAGCCGACAGAAGAAAAGTTTTCCTGGGGACCATAACAAAGCAAGGCCCTATAGGAGCTCCAAGAGCACCTCTACAGACTACCAACGCTAACAATCCCAACCCCAGGTGACGTGTTAATCCTATACAAAGCAGTCCATCCCATGGCAATCAACGCAGTCCTTCTCAAGAAAGTAAGTACCTCCCAATAGCTTGTGTACTTTGTGAGTCATACTCTCACAGGAAATAAGAATTGAGAAGGCTTCTTACGCTTTTATAATGGTTGCAAGGAAGCTCAGTCCATACTCCAACGTCTATCAAATTGTGGTAAGGATAAATCTCCCTCTAGAAAAGTCATTAACAAAGTTATATAAGTCAAGAAGGTTGACCAACTCGGCTTTAGAACTAACAAGCTACGGAATAAAATTCTAACCTCACACGGCAATCAAGGTGTAAGGCTTAACAGACTTCCGAAATGAATGCTCATACAGTAAAGAGCTCGGCAGGACCGAGCACGTCTGGCAACTTTTCATAGACGGATCCTCACCAACAGAAGAGTCTAGAGGCGGCAACATAGTGATCATCTCCCTAGAAGGTAAGATAATCGAGTATGCCTTAAAGTTCCTATTCAATTCAGCAAACAATGAAGCAGAGTAAGAAGCAACCATAACATCCTTGCAGCTTTGCCATACTTTAGAAGCCAAGCATGTGGTACTGCAAATAGATTCACAACTAGTTGTGAACCAATTTTGAGGGTAGTATTAGGCCAGAGAAGTAGCCATGATCTCCTAAATGGAAAAGCTGAAAGCACTAGCAGCAAGGCTAGAAAGTTTCTTGATAGAGCTGCTCTCAAGATCTTAGAATACACAAGCAGACGCTCTCTCTTGACTTGGAAGTTCAGGTCTCTAGGAGCTAAACAAATCAGTACTAGTTGAGGTCAGGTCAAATAGTTCAATCGAAGAAAGAAAATCAATACTATGCTTAAAGTCACGGATTTTTCATCTTGGATGGAAGAAATCATTGCCCATTAACTCCGGCAAGAGCTACCATCCGACCCTCTGAAAGCTAGAAAAGTAAAGATGGCCTTGGCAAGATATTGCCTGCTAGAGAACAGAGAGACTAGAAAAATGGAGCTTTATAGAAAGTCATTCTCCTTACCACTCCTCAAGTGTGTCGGCCCAAGAGATGTCAACTACATCCTTAGGGAGTTTCATGAAGGCATCTGTGGTCACCACTTGGGAGGCATGGCCCTTCGTCCATAAAGCACTATGAGCGTTATATTATTGTTTATCCATCAAGGGAGATGCCAAGGAGTTAGTTCGGAAATGCGATAAATGCCAGAAATATTCCCTTGTTATCAAACAACATGCGATGGGCCTGCAGCCGATCTACAATCAAATTCCATTTGCCCACTAGGGGTTGGACATTTTGGGATCATTTTTGCAAGCAAAATACCAAAACTAGTACCTAATAGTGGGAGTAGATTACTTCACCAAATGGATCAAAGCGGAAGCTCTGTCCAACATCACCGAAGCTAGCGCAAGGAAGTTCATATGGAAGAACATCATTACTAGGTATGGTCTCCCCCGAGCACTACTATTCGACCATAGAAGACACCTCGATATTCTACCCCTGCGAGCCTGTCTGGAGGAGCTTCGGGTGAAATTCACATATTCCTCAATTTGTAACCCATAGTGCAATGGTTAAGCTAAAGTAGCAAACAAGCAAATCCTACAAGGACTAATAAAGAGGATGGATTAGTAAAAAAACCAGATGGCTAGAAAGAGCTCCCACTAACTTTGTAGTCACTCTCCACGACTATAAAGGAATCTGTAGTCTTGACACCATTACAACTGGTGAATGGGTCTAAAGCCATTATGTGTGAGGAAATTAGGTCTGAAAGCATATAAATACAGATGTACAAGCTTAGTTAGAACGAGGAATCCATGAAAGTCAATCTCAATATGCTCGACGAGAGTATAGATGAAGCTCAACTAGGGATGGCAGCCTACAAAGCTAGGGTATGTAGACTGTACAATAGAAAGGTCAGCTAAAGACCCTTGAAGGTTGATGATCTCGACCTTATAAATGTAACACTAGTTCAGAAGGACAAGTTCCACGTAAAACTCTAAGCTAAATGAGAAGGTCCATACCAGATTGCGGAAGAATAACAACCAAGTACTTTCAACCTAAAGTACTTAGAGGGAGACAACATGAGCATCAACAGGAACACTATAATGCTCAAGAAGTACTTTGTGTAAGCCTTAGACAGATTGCTCTTAACTGAATACCGAATTCCATAAAAGGCCTCTAAGCTAACCTTGTGCACAAAGATGTCTCCCAATTTATACGAAGTCAAGGTGGAACTCTACCCCAAGAGGAAGCTCCACGAATGGCAGTAGTTGTGTCTAGATCCAGGGAAGTCGAGAGCGATTGGCTGTCACATCAAATTCTAGCCGTATGCTTGGTCTTAGAGTGAGCCTCGCTAATTGTGGCAACTGCATCAAGGCCTAAAGGGCTTGAAAGAATAATTGTAGCAAAAGTCTAAGCAAACCACTATCCTAGAGGTAGACTTTGCATATGGTGACAACTGCGTCTAGATCCATGAAAATTGGGAGCGACCTACTTTCACAAAAAATTTCGGTCATAGGCTAGGTCCTAGGACGAGTCTCATGAATTATGGCGATTGCGCCTTAATTCAATAGACTAGAGAGGGAGTTCTAACAAAATTCTAGACGAAACCTTACCCTAAAGGTATACTTCATGTATGGCGACAGTTGCATCTAGATCGAAGGAAGTTGGTCGCGACCAACTTTCACGCAAAATGTTGGCTGCTGACTACGTCTAGTGGGCTAGTCTCACGAATAGTGGCAACTATGTCTTAGGTCAATAGACTAGAGAGGGTAGTTGTAACAAAGTCTAAATAGGTATAGACTAAAGAACCCAAGAAAGTTGGTAGCGATCAACTGTCTCACAAATGTTGGCCAAAGAATAGCCTTAGGGTAAATCCACGGACAATGACAGTTGCGCTTACAAGTTCTCAAAAGTTAGGGAGGGCAATTATAGCAAAGTCCAAACACCGTAGAGTAAAGTGGAAAGACCTAATAAACATAAGAGAGTCCAATAGGAAGGCCTAGTGAATGGCGACCGTCACACCAGACCCTATGTATAGGGAAAGGCTGACTGTCACACTAAGATTCAAACGCAAAAGCAAGTCCTATTACATTTTTCAAGAAATCTCTATTGGCACAGGAACCTAAAAAGACGTCTGAAGCTGACCCTAGTCAAAGATCAAGGACAAACTTAAACTGAAAACCAACAACTGCAAAGCTCAAGGGTTCCCAAAGACTAAGTCAAGTGGATCTCAGGTGTCAATAAACAAACTTAAGTCTACATGCCTAAGCTTTAGGCAAGTTAGACAAACAGACCAGGGAAGGCATATAGGGCTAACCCCCCTGGAATTAGGCGAGGCTAAAAGAAACAAAATATTTTCTTGTAAAGTCAAATTTTCAAACTGTCATTAAAAGTAAAGAGCCCTAACCACTTATGGGAAGGCAATTGTCTAATAAAGTACTCAGCCAAGCCTCCATGGTATAAGTTAGGAAAATCAATACAAAAGTTCAAAAGCTACAAAAAGTACTATAGGCATAATCTATGAAAGCAAAAATCCTAAAGCTAAGTACATGAACTCACCAAGGAAGTAGGAGAAGTAGACCGCCGTCAAAACCCTATTTATCTTAAGTCTGCCCTAGCTTCGCCCCTTGATCTAGCAGGGCGGATGACCTACTATCCTTAACAGGGTCCATCCTTTGGGTTTGGGTAGTAAGCTCCCAAGGCTCTTCTAAAAGCAACTTCTGAATAGGGGCCCGATCTAGGTTTGGGTAGGTCTGACGAAGGCATCCTCGGAATAAGTTGCAGCTAAAATTCTAGTATGAACCCTTAAAGTCCTATAGGGAAGTAGACATGCCCTCCCTGAGTTCCTTTAGGTGCTTGGTCCTCTGCTCCCTTAAAGTAGATGCTTACTTTTGTCTCTCATGCTGAAGGGACTCAGCATGCCCCTGCTCTAGTGCGGCCCTCTCTATAGACTGAGCCTTAGCCTAGTCGGACACCTCATGGTAGAGGCCCAATACTTCCTGTTAGAGTCCAACCACCTTGTCTTTAAGCCGAGTGACCTTCTCGATATGTTCTCTTTTCCATTACTAAGTTGGAAAAGCAAGCCTTTGTTCACGTCTGACAGCAGCTCCCTCTCCCTCTCAAGACCAGATGACAATTCTTAAAACTGGGCCTTCTCCTCTATCAAATGGAAATATTCAAAAGACTTGGCATCAATCTTAGCTTAAAATTCACCCAACTTGAGCTTCAACTCCTCCAGGGTCCAACTAAACTCATTTTGGTTCGCTTGACGCTCACTCTAGAGCCTCCTGGAGTAGTAGGAAGCAAAGGCCAGCTTAAGAATCTCTAACATGCCAAGTCCTAGGATCTCTTAAAAATTAAAACATTTTAAGGGAGGTCAATAATTGAAAATGGATGGCAATCAAAGAAAGATCATTCACTAAGAACTCACCGCCTCAAACGTAGGGAATCTTACAGGAGACCCAAAAGGATACAGATGCCTGCACACTGCCTGAGGGTATGGAGATCCCGCCATTGGACTATTGATCTCACAGGAACATCCTTGCCCTATGCCTCTGATGATTCCCAGAATGTCAATTTGGAAGTCTAGAGATTTCCTCTCTAGGGAAGAAAAGCCACACAAATCTCTAAGGTGCGGTAAAAAACTCCCTTTCCATGCCGGTCTGCCTCTAACTCCAACGGAGGAGAAGGAGCACGGTCCTCTGGAGTTGACCTTGATGAGTTTACAATACAAAAATAGTCACTAGGGTTGTGGAGGTAACCCCCTCATCTAGCCGAGTATTCTTAGCAATCGATTGCTCTAGCTCTTCCTCTATAAACCTCTTTAGGGTAGCATCCTCCAAATTCCTCTCAACGCCATCCATAGTGTCATCCATGACATCCACCATAGCCAAAGCACTCTCTCTAACAGTCAGGTCTGTAAGTTCTAAAAGGCCCACAATGTCGTCTCCAAAGTTGTAAGAGGAGCCTCGAGAGTCATGGGGGCAGTAGCCCATCCAAAATTAAGGGACTCCATCTAGGCCACCTCCTTATTTACTAATTGAGTCTAAAGATAAGATTTAGACTCTAGCTCATCCCCATTCACTTCAAGGGCACAGTAGGTCTACTCTAGCCGAAGGGATACCTAGCTGGTCCTTCTCAGTTGTTGCCTCCTCTACAACCTGACCAGGGGGCTACACCTTAGTCTCTACTCCTTTTCATCCTAGCCAAGAGACGCCACCTCATCCACCACACCCGAGGCTAGTGCAAAGCCATACTCCATAACTGACTCAGCATACTCATCTCCAACAACTTCCTCCAAAGGGACGCCCACCGGAGAAGCAAGATATCCACCCCCTGCTTCCTCAGGAGACAACACTAAGAATTCGTACGACGCAATCACCCCCTCGTCCTCTTCTCCCTCCTCCTCTTCATCCTCTTCCTATTCTCCCTCCTCCTCTTATTCCTAATCCTCTTTCTTTGATTTTATAACCTCAAAGAGAGAAACATGATGAGGAACAATGGCAGTCTAAGCGAGGAGACCTAAACAGGAGTTCTCCTCTCCCCTAATGGGATAAGTGCATGTTTCTAGAGCAAGAGGATAAGGCCTTACCAACAGCAACATGTCTGCTCTTCCTTAGCACCTAGGGGTCCATGTACATTCGATGGTTATTGAAATCGCGAGCCACTACATTCTCTCTCGAATGGTCCGCCAAACACACATTTTGTACCTCTTTCTTCATCTTGAACACTAGATAATATTGATAGTCTGGGCTTATGCAATCCCATTGTAAACAACATGTTGGTTATAGTGTTCTTCTACAGCTATACAACACTAGTGAAGAAATTAAGCAAAAGAAAAGACAAGGAGAAGGAAACAACACATACCAAGCAACAACATGACACTCAGGCATTCAACGCTCAAGTACCCGTCTTACCTAATGTCATCCCAATGGGGTAACCAAAAAGTGAGAACTGAGTCCCTAATGTCCACAGACAAGATAGCCTACAAGGAGAAGTGCTTGTATGCCAAGGCCTCAAACCCAATCAGATGGGAAGGGTTCAGCCTAGATTTGCAGATAGGATGACTCAGATTGGTTGGGGCCTAAAAATTGGAAGGGTGCCTTGGCTCGGTGAGAATACTTAGCCACGGTCATTTATCTCTCCACTTTTCCAAATTGTTCAAGGGAGGCTAGACTATCATCTACCTGACAACACAATTGAAGCTCCACCAGCTTTTAGGGTGGCCTTGAGCGTAAACCATGGCCAAGGAAAACAAAGAACAAAAGAGGTTAATTATCAAAGGAAACCTCAAGAACTCATAGGTCTAGATGAACCCAAGGACCTTCCTTAGACTAAGGGATCAACTAAACCAGGCTTATGGAGTATGACACTAGAATCTCTTGCAGAAACCAATGGAGGGGAAACTTCAAACCTAAGTCAAGATGCACTATGTATAAAGCTATGTGCCCAAACGGAGGCTCATGAAATTGAACCCTGAGTTCGAGAATGACACACCAGTAACCAGTATTTGGCTTGATTCTGAATAGACTCATGGCGATTTGGTCCTTGAACTTCGAAACAAAGCTCATATGGATGGTCTCCCTGAACTCCGAGAAAAGAATTCCACTAGTCTCACTATGCTCATCCTAGTACCTCCATAAGATTCCCCTGTCAACTACTTGTTCCATTTGACACTCTCTAACCTTGTGAAAAGAAATCAGGTCATCATAAAAGGCTGTAAAAGGACCATCCATCAAGAAACTTGAGCTCATGTGGAAGATCCTCTGAATCCCCCTCCTAGGGTAGAAGGTCCGGTGGCTGTGGCTTCGATGGGGTTATGACCGGCCATAATCAAAAATCACCTAGAAATTCTGAAACAAAAGAGAAAGATAAGACTATCTTATGCTTTCCGAAAGAAAGAGGAGTCAAAATCGCCTCCCCCAAAGCACTAGCATCACTTAGAACAACCACTACACCTGAACGGAAGAAGCCGACAGTGTGGTCGGAGTTGTCTAGCATTGGTGAAGCACAACAAAGGAGAGTAAGGATGCTTACCTGAAATATAGAAAGGACGGCCTAAATTCGCCTTGAAAGAAAGGATAAAGGTCCAAAGAAAGTGAAATTCTTGAGAATTTAGAAGTACTTGAAGAAATTATTGCCTAGTTGTTGTTTATTATATGAGAGGATAGTTGAACTTCCCCAAAGGGTCGTGCAGTAATTGCTATAGTAATTCAAGTAGTGGGCAGTCATGAACCACAAACTCGAGAGTAGTGGGGTTAATCACCCCATGATCCAAGCAGCGCCTAGGTTCCATTTAACTTCTCAGAATCCAAGGATCCTCAAACGTGCCTCGTTACGACTATCTGAGTATGCCGACAACAATCGTTGAGGCAAATCCATCTGGACCTACCCCTCTTCAATCATCAGATGCCTAGGTCTAGTGAGCAAATTGTATGGGTCTAATCCTGATTGAGTCTATCAAGCTGAAACCCAACTACAAATCATCATCTTGGGCCTCCCAACTCTCAGTTGCCCATGAGCTGGAATCCACCTCAACGATAAGCATAGCACAGTTCCAGCATTGACCCCACCAACTTCTCTCCTATAAATATCCATTTATGGACTAGAGACAAGGGTCAATTCTATGATAACTACAATATCAGACACATTTACTCCGGGAGCAGAACTTTTCTCTAGTAAGGATACTTTCTGCAACTCTCTTCATCACTCCGACCACAAGAGATCTCCTCTTACTAGCTCCTTAGTCAACATACTGACTTATGCATCAGAGTGAGTGTCTCCGAAACACCACCCTTGAGGCCAGTAACCCTTTCTTTTTGTGCAGGCTGTTAACTGAAGAGGTTTGATACACGTCAGTTTAAGGGAACCCCCAACTATGTCCTTTCATTCATTACTTAACCCTCAAGTAAGGTTTCTTGATCCCCGGATAGAAACACCCAATATTTGAAACCCATAATTTGAGACTTGTCAGCCAAAATTTGGGACTCAGTGCCCAATATCGAAGACATGTTGTCAATATCTAAGACATAATGTCCATATATAGTCCTATATTTGTTGGCCAAAATATGAGATATCAAATCCATAATCTAAAATGTCAATATGAGATTAAAGGTTCTAAATCTAATATTTAATGTTAAAATATGAGATCTTATCCTTAAAATTTGAGATGTTAAGCTTAAATAGAAATTATCAAAAATTTAATATTTTACTTGTTCAAAATTTGAAGTAAGCCCAAGGAGATATACAACCATCGTCAACGTCCTAAACCCTGAATTTTCTTGCTACAGCCATCTCCACTACCGTGTTTTCAAGGTTAGTCATTGAGTCGTGGGGTTTGGCAACGAAGAGTCTTAGGGTTGCACTTAGTCAATGATCGAGAAGAAGCAGAAGGAGAAAGGGTAAGAAAAAAGGAGGTGATTTTATTAAAATAGTGTATCTCAATTTTTGAAATTTACATCTATTATTTTAAGTTTAGAGTTTCATATTTCCAACTTATAAATGAAATACTCAGTCTAATTTATAAGATATAAAGTATAAGATTTAAGATATAAAATTTAGTCATAGATAGATTGTCTAAAATTAGAGATGTAAAATTAAAAAAATAAGAAAATTTATCAAAATTTTGAGTTTTTTACACATCTAAATGATATTTCAGGCATTAGCTTTTGGGGTTTATGTGTCATATTTTACATTATTGCCTATAAATTTAAGTGTTATATTTTAGGGTTCATGTTTTAAGTTTTTTTTAAAATTGTGTTTAGTAATTACAAGTGAAATTTTGGGTTTGCGCCTTTGGATTTTGCCTCAGATTTCACCCTTTTGTCTCATACGTAATATTTCAAATTTTTTGTTTATTTTTCAAATTTAAACATTTTTTCATAAATTATGTGTTAGATTTCGAGGTATATGTCTCATATTTTGGTCAATTTCTTTGAAATCCTAGTGATGTCTTACACAATACGAACTCTTAATGTAATTTTTAGTATTATCGTTATCTCATAGGTATTGTGTGACATTAGAGGACAACTAGGAAAAATTTGTACTATGTACTATTTTACGTTAGTTTATCTGTTAACTTAATCTACAAAGATAGTTTCCTTATTTTGTACTTTTTTGCTTATACGAAATTGTTTTCTAATTGTTTTTTTAGGTGACATAATACATATTAAACAACAGTGATGTCAAGTGGCTCACCTTGAGACGGAAAAAGAACTCCCTTTTAAATTAAGTTAAAAGATAGATTAATAAGTATATACAACTCCAAAGTAGAGATTTCTCTAATTTACTGCAAATGCCACGTTAATTACACAATAGTTAAATAATAGGACATTTGGTTTTATATATAATAATATATCATTGCTTTATCTCCAATACTCCCCATGCTACAGAAATACATCTTACCTTAGTACTAAAACGCGCAGAAAACTACCAAGTCTAGACATCTAATGTGTTCAAGAGAAAAAAAAAAGTGTTACAGCCCAAGGGGATGGAGGAGGGGTTAGAACTCAGGAGACCAACAAGAAATCTATAATCCAACACTAGGACACTGAAATCCTACGATTTGCCGAAGACATGGATTTTGCATCTTCAGGATTTGCTGTACTGGGACTTTCTGATGAATCTGAGCCGCTTGTGTCAGCACTGGCACTCTTGCTCGACAAAAGTTTCGAAAATAACTTCTTTGTCATGAGCATTCCCTTCACTTTATGGAGGGCAGTCTTGTCAACGCTAGGTCTACCTTCTCCGAATTTCTCACTTCTCCTCCGCTCTAACTTCAGAGCAGCTAACTCTCCCTTTAAGGCCTTTAGTTCCTCGGCTGTAGCCACCGTGTCCCAATCCTCATCGGCATTAGGTGTTGACCTGGTGCTCCTTATTGACCCATTGTTCAAGTCTCTTATGCTCTTGGGCAGGTCAGGGGTGCTGGTCCCAGATGTAGAAGCAGCACGAACCTGCTCAAAGAAAAGCACCTGGACAATCACCCTCATTGGAAGCCTTTCATTCTGCACAGCATGCATACATGCGTCTACTGATAACTTCTTGCAGTCCATGTACCTACATATCCTCTTCCTGTCACTCTTGCTGATGCCAGGGTGTTCCTGTATTTACAAACATAATAGGATACTTCTAAATTATAGAAAGATAAAAGATGCGTCTCATATTTTCTTCCTCTTATTTACAACTCAACCCCCCAATTTCTATTATTTTTAGTTATCATTACTTTTTTCTTCTGATTTCTTTAATCCAACTTAAAGAAACTGTAATCATTTAAATAAGAATTATCCCGATGTAGAAAGCAGTTTAGAAAGGATTCATGCATGAAGAAAAAAGTTCCAACATTTTTCCCCTAAAGAATAAACTAATGAAGTTTCTGACAATCAGGATTGAGATGTAAGAGAAAAAATGCCAAAATTTTAATGTAATATGTATGAGTATCTAATTCAAAGTAGGAGTTAGGAAGTCAGCTGATTTTCCTAAATCCCACCACATCAATTGCAAATAGATACTAATTTTATTGCATGCTTGATAACATTGCCCGTATCTAATTAATTGCAAATTAACAGCTCAAGTAAACTCTTACTGTTTCTCATTCAATCCCCACTTTCTCTTATTCTTTCTATCCACAGTTCTTATGATCTGTGCCAAAGGTAAGTGTGCAAAATATTGTGATACAGAAGTACTATTTTTTTGAAATGGTTCACAGACCAATTGTTGTTTTTTATGCCACTGCAGCAATAGTTGAATGAACTATAGAAGATTTGAAACACCAGTAACATTTTAGTGATCATGAAAAGACAAGAAAAATATTGATCAAAAATAAACATGATGCAAAATACCAATTGATTAATTACCTTGAGGTACATGTCAATTGCACGATAAAGTCCATCATGTCCAGGCCTTGAAATGCTAGATACCATTTCCGCGAGTTCAACAAACTTTGACACAGGCAAATTCTGATCCCTTGCAATTTCAGTAAGGTATCCATCAATTAACTTGGCCACCATTAGCTTTGAAGCTTCGGACAATATTCCAGGTTTATTGAATTCCTGACCCTCATCTGCCTCCAGTGTTTCGATTTCAGAATTTTGATCTCGGATGAAAAAATCATGCACTATGTTAAGTACGATATTAACATCATACATCAAAGAATTTCCTTCTGGTGCTCTAATTAAAAGGTCACTGACAGAGGCTTGCTCGAGTTGATGTCCTATTTTCTTGATTAACTCTTTCTTCAACGATTCACTAGAGTCCACTAATATGGCTGCTTTTAACAGTTTCAGCAAAAAGCTACACGACACACAGCCTTTCTCATCAGGGAGCAGAAAAATGATTGTATCAACAGTGGATCGATATTTTGTCACATCACTGGATCGGGTCACACCCTTGATGAGACCAGGAAATTGTCGATAGACATAAGCTTTCAGAGCTTCTCCAATTACTTCACCACAAATAATGCCTTTGCTATTGATACTGACTATAACCCTTTTATACAAATCAATCTCGAGCTCACACAAGTCCTCCACCCACCAGTCATTAGGCACCACTTTGTAGTTTCTAGCAACATTCCAATTCGGATCAGTTCCATTTTCTTCTGGAAGCTTCTTTCGGTTATAAGTGTAGGACCAATCCACTTTGGAAGTGTCAATAACTGCTCTGGAAGCAACAGCTTCTACGCAGTGACTAATTAACTTTAAATTCTCAGACCATGGGAGCATAGACATAGTTGTCTGTAGAACAATGATTGAGTCCTTCCAGCTTCTGAAAATGACAGAGTTCATGAAGATATCAATTTTGTATGCAAGATTTCCTTTCTCCATATTTTCATGCATCCCCAAGTACTCAGCAGCACAGCGAGCAGCAATGACATTATGAGCATTTAAGGTTACAACCATCCCATAACAGAACTTGGCACAAATTTCAAAGGCAGCAGGCCCTCCTGGGATGTCTGTGATTAATATTTCATCACTGCTCTGTGCATTTGCTGTAGAAACCAACTTTTGCAACTGTGAACTCTTGGAAAGCAGAGGGAACTATGACAACAATTAAAGCAACCTTGTCAGCATTTGTGGAGCAAAACTTAAAGGGGCATTTTTACTTGAATTCAATGAAAGAATTCTTTGACTCTAGTTATCATCTCGTTTATTTTCTGTTTGCAACAAGGAAATGCTTGGCAGGCTCAAGTTCTTTTAGCATACAGTTGATTAGATTATTAGTTTCTTATCACCTTTTACTGGACGGTTGATTGCCTATATTTGCAGAAACAGAATACTCTTATGAGAATAGGTAAAGTTTTATGCATAAATATTTGATCGTCCAATTATAAGATCCATACAGGAATGGGCCTAATCCTATGATGCTTTTTGATACAATTTTGTATTTGAACACTAAGAAAAGAAAACATCCTGCCCTTTCAATAAGTACGGTGAAGCCTAAAAAAGTCCAGCATAGGTTCAGTTTAATTCAATTAATCAAGAAAATAGTCAACAATATACAATTGTTGACGCTTTTTTTGGCAACAGAAAATGGAGAGGAAAAAAAAGAACAGAAGATAAACACAATCGAATACGCAAGAGAATAGAATAAACACGGTCTTTTGACAAACAAAGAAGTTCTGAAATTCTCAGAGAAAACCCCAGTATATCTTTATAATTGTCATACCTTGTGCAGATAGAACTTCACATCTCCAACATTGACAACAATGTCAGAAGCCAGCTCCGTGGCCACATACCTACACATGCCATTGAACATATTAAAAATATCCAAGTTAACTCGTAGAGAAAGTATTTGCAGGAAAATAAAAGCTAAAATAGAATGAGATGACATTGATACACTGGTGAGTCGAGTCAGTAACTACCTAGCCTGCATTAAGCTACTGATATTAAATCCCAAAACCAAATCAATAAATTCAACACAGCATCCATTCTAGATATAAGAGTTAAAAACCAAACATATCAAAAGTTCAAAACAAACAAATAAATAACGGGAGTCTGTCTAGAGGTAGTAGTTTCAAGAATAATCAACTAGTTGACCAGCCCATAAGGCCATAACTGTTTCTTTTCTGGAAATGACAAGTGTCCAAGCTAACAAATACTGACAAGCTCAAATTCTTTCCCTTTTTGGAATGATAATAATCTCATAAATTTAAAAAAAAATTATAATGAAAATTATAGCAGAAATGGCTATTGCATGTAGACTGATGCAATGTCAATTTAATGTTCGTTTGGTACTTTCAGGAATTGATCTCCTTGGCCATAAACTGGAGCTTTGGCAGCATAAAGCCATAGTTTATCAATCCCTTACAAATCAGCTTCCCATGGGCAGAGAATTATAGCTATTGATCATTCCATGTTGACCCATGTTTTTACCAAAGACATCATATGATCAAATATATAAGCTGAATGTAAAGACGGACTGAACACAATGGATATACATAGATTAATGCCAAGTAGACAAAAGTTTCATATTCAGGATGACTACTAGCTTCCTATGCCATATTGCTCATAATATTAAAGCAATTATTTCTTGCCCACCCCCACCCCCCCAGTTTTCTCTCTTTTAAATCTTATCCTAATCTTATTCACAAACCGAACTCAAAAAGGTAACCAAAAAATTGCTGGATTTCGTCACTCAAAGGTCTAAATACAGCTAATCTCTTTCTACAAAGATCCATTAAGATTAGAGAAGAATTTAATAACAAATCTTCTCTGTTTCTTCCTAAATAGCTGAAAAGACAAGATCCTAGAATCATAAACTCAAAATCTTTATCCTGGATCAGACCTAAACAGCTCATTCTAACTGGATCCATGGATAAATAACACATAAATTTCTGTCAATATTGAACAATAGGAACATTAAATATCAAAACTTCTGACAGCAAACGTATTCTAGTGAATTTCTCATTACCAAAACCGATCAAACTTCCTGGAAGGCTTGAATTCCCCGGCATAGGAACCAAACTAAACTTGGAAAGTAAGACAGATAGTGCAAGTTCCAGTTAAAGAAATAGGACATAAGTTACCCAAAAAAAGTAGTATTTACTAAAAAAAAACCAGCTCAAATACATCATTGACTAATATCACAGTTAGGCTCCGAGATCTCACCTGACATGTTTATCTTCACTTTGAAATGTATCTGGCTTTGATCCAAGTTTCATAAACTTCATCTTGATCGGCAAAGATCTGCACTACCTTCGCTTTTACACAAAGGTGCCCTATCTCCGGCAGAAATCTAATCAATCCAATAATAACAATTCCCAGACTATACAAATGGGTGTGCAATCATTCAGCAGAAACACTAATCAAGAAGATTTTCCTGAAAATAGAACATTTAAGCCCCCGAGAGGAGAGGGACCGAATAACTAGATTGAACCGAATGATCTAGGTTTCAAGGCAATATGGAAAGATCTCAAGCGGAAGGACATATGTAGCCAGCGAGAACAAATCTTGGCAGATACAAAGCTAGAATGGTGAATGGGAAAGAGAAAGAGAGCAAATGGGATCAAGTAACTTTTAATAAAGGGCTCTCTTGAATGACAAGAGAACTTAAGAAGTGCCTGTTTCCCTGGAAGGCGGCAAACCCCATGAACCCCGGGAAAACCAAGTGAAGTGAGGAGACATAGCCAACAGATTCAAAGCACTAAAATAATCCTTACAGTCAGTGACACCCACAAGCAACTATCTGACTCTCAAACTCTCACCACCTTTGTTCAATTTCTTAATATTTCCGTTATTTCTCACTTTCCCTTCTTCATTCCCCATATTTTAAAACAATAAAAAAAGAGTCGGAAATCCAATACCTTCAACATACTCATCGAAAATTAAAAAACTTCAAGTTCCAAACCCATCATTCAAACTCTATTAAAGTCCATCAAACCCTATTACATCTTCATCACATTGGATTAAATTATTGCTTAGTTTACCGTTACTACACCGAGTAAGCTGAAAATTTTGCAACTGAAAACAGCATCTGGCAATCATTTCAGGATAGCACCAAAATAATACTAGACACAAAGCATCTATTGTACTTTAAAATGTAACAGTACAACTGCCAACAAGATTACAGCAATGTATTGCAGTTTTTTAAGGGTTTTTACAGTCAAAACATTAACTGCCAACACGAGAACTTCAATCAAGGGAAATCTGAAGAATCCCATGAGAATCTACTCAGATAAATCACAAAAACAAATCTCCTTAATTAAATGAGAATTCCCACATAGCATATGGTTGAACTTAATTAAATAATCATACCATATAATATAATGTATGAAACTTAATCCAAATATTACCAACAAATTTTGACCTTTTTCATTTCTAGTTATTGGGAAATGCGGAACAAAACCCAAAAGTCACTCTCCATGTAAATCCCAACAAAACCCAATAAATTAGAATCCAATCTCAAACACCTAATTTACACTGCATTGGGAAATGAGCATATTATATTTAGGTAAATAAATAATAAAATAAGAATAAAACTAGAAAGAATCACATAATATAAGTAGAATTTGCAAATTCATACAAAAAATTACACATATAACATAAAGATTGGGACTCTAGCAGGAAAAATGCAGAACCATGGACATAGAAGCCAAACTAAACCATATATTATAATGGATATACCAAATATGTATGAAGGATTAGGTTGGGCTCGACTTAATACTTCTCTTAACACAGAATTCCTTTATCAGGAGAGTGTTCACAGATAACTGAAGTAGGAAGTTATAGGAGCATGACGAATCATAACTCAGAAGTACTTGATAATTGGGTTTATGACTGTATCTCCTGCTTTCTTGTTTGATCTCTAAATAAAATGTTGGGCTTTTCAAAATTACAAAGCCCCATATCTATTGAAGATTTAGAGTCGAGTTTAAGAAAGATTTTGTACGCAAATGATTTATAATAAGGTTATGGTATAATTTATAAAAATTACTTCTCGTAACAAAAGTTATATTTAATATAATAAAAATCACTACTATAATGGATGCTTAATTGGTCAAAATGTTGGAGACTAGTATTCAAGACTTGAGATCAAATCTCGTCTACATAAATTATTATCTTGTCGCATGGGAAAATCTCTTTACATGAAAAAAAAATCACCTTACAACAAAAGATATGTTATATGATGGCCAAGGCCTTGTGGTTCAAAATCCAAGCTCATTGATCATTGACCTAGAGTTCATGCATATGGTTAATCAAGGGTTTCAATGAAGTTTGGAAGCTCGTGGAAGACAACCAGCCTTGGAGCTAGGATGGAGCACATTGACCAAGCTTGTGGTCAGGGCTCAAAAAGTGTGTCAAAAATCTTCACATTAGCTCTTTGTGGGTGTTTGTAAGGAGAAAGGATCCATTGGCATAGAATCATTTACTTCTGCTCGATCGATTTGAACTTTTGTTTCGATTCTAATCTCATCTTCAATAATAATTTCTTCTTGATCAATGATGATTTGAATATTGTTTTCAAAGTGATTGTCAATGATTGTAGATTCTGTTTTGAGCTGGGCTTCTTAAGCACTAACTTGATGGGCAAAGATTTCCCTTTGAGTCCTATGGTTTCATCTTAAAGTTGTAGTTTGCTTAATTCATCCCAATTTTCAAGTGCAACTAAAAGATCATCTAAAACTCTTTCTCAAGTTCTTTCTTCAATTTGTTTCATAAACGAATCTTAGGTTTACTGTCACAGGTATGTAGTAGCACAAGTGTACTCCACCAACATTCAGCATATTTAGTAAAATATGAAGTCACAATTGGAACAAAACACTCATCCTAATTTTCAAGTGCAGCTAAAAGATCATCTAAAACTCTTTCTCAAGTTCTTTCTTCAATTTGTTCCATGTATGAATCTTAGGTTACCATCACAAGTATGTAGTATCACAAGTAAACTCCACTAACATTCAGCATACTTAGTAAAATGTGAAGTCATAATTGGAACAAAACATAGGTCATCCAATAAATAATAATGAAAACATGCATCAACATCCTTAATCCATCTCTTAATTTTCCTTGTAGAGGACAAACCATCAAATTTGTTGAAAAAAATGTTAACAAAGTTCCCTTGAATTGAATGACAATTATAACCCATGTTGTAATCAATTGTGTTGCATTTTCCGTACACTGTGGGACTTTCATAAACCATATCTTATGTAAATCAAAATTGTCACAATATATTGCAAAAGATTTGACCTTTATGCATCACTAATGAATAATCAAAAGGATTCCTATTCACGATCAGGCGCTCTTGTGTTGAAAGTTTAATATTGCCTAAAACACTATATGCGATGAAAAGCAATAAAAACTTACAGGTAGAGATTGTGATGAATTTATATTCCAACACAAAAAGAAACTCCAAATAAATCAGAGTGCCCAAACACTATGTGAATTGTTACCCTCCGAAAATTATGTTCTCCTCAGAGCGTGTCTCTCAATGAAAAGCCATCAAATATTAGGGCGATAAACTTCGTTAAGAGAAGAGGCTAACACTAAAAAAAATCAATCAATTTGGCTTCGTAACTAAGGAGATATAGCCTTTCAATAGATCAGACAAAACCTACTTTATTTGACAGTTTGTGCTCTAGGTTCTATGGATCAAGGGCATGAATTTATGGTTGTATAAAACCTTAGGCTTTGATACTAAATATTGTAAGAACAATCCAATGGGTATTTATATAATTAGGATTGATTAAGATATAATGAAAACAACCCAAAACACATATTTGATCAAACAAACCAATAGTGACAAAATAGAACAAAGGAAGGGCTTACCATACAGATGCACCAAGTAAAACATTTCTAAGGGAAACCTTAGATATGTTTGGATATAGATTCACTACTAAACACATCAAGTGATCCTAAGAACACCACTCAAAGTGCCAATTTTGAGCTAGCAAAAGGAATCACCTTTCAAATTTCCAATCAAGAAAATAAGAAAAGTAATAAAACTGATTTTCTCAATGTTCATAAAATTTTTGATGCTCAAATTGGATGGATTTTCTCCCTATTTATATCATTGAGTTAGCGATCCACCTAAGTACAATGTTTATTTTGAATATTTAACTTCCTAAAATTTAGGAATATCAACTAGGGCTTCCATAAATCTAGCTAGGAGTTTTAGTTAGCTTATTATACTTGTATTAACTATCTTTTCTAGCAAGGTGTTTCTTTTTTAATTTTGCTTAGCTTAGATGGCATAGTTTGAGTTATAGTACTATACTAACTTTGCTTAGTTGGCAAGAAAAAGCTTATGTGTAATGTCTTGCCAAATAGGAGCTTAGGTGGATAGCTACCCAAATTATATAAACTAGGAGCTAATCCAACCGATGTGAGCATCAAAAATTTTATGAACATTATGAAAATCAGTTTTGTTGCTTGTCTTATTCTCTGGATTGAGAACTTGAAAGGTGATTCCTTTTGCTAGCTCAAAATTGGCACTTTGGGTTGTGTTCTTAGAATCCCTTGGTGCGTTTGGTGGTGAATCTATATCCAAACCTATCTAGGGTTGCCCTTAGAAATGTTTTACTTGGTAAATCTGTATGGTAAGCTCTTCCTTTGTTCTATTTTGTTACAACTGGTTTGTTTATTCAAATATGCATTTTGGGTTGTTTTAACTAGATCCTAATCAACCCTAATTGTATAAATACCCATTGAGAATATTTGTACAAAAAGATATTACGATATTTATTGATAAAGACTAACATATGTTTGAAATGAGAATATTGGATATATTGTACAAAAAATATCCCTTAATAAAACAAAAGTCACCATTTATACCACAAGAGTCACCCATTAATATAAATAAAGCGACTTTATAAGGATATGTCATTCAGTATGGTTTATGTATCCCCACTTTACTAAAGTCTTTGTCTTTGTCGTATAGATTAAAAAATAAAAGATGGGTTTTAAATATTTTGGTAAAATGAAAATTCACCTAGCATTTCAAAAAAAAAAACCCCAAAATTTCAAAACTACTTCAATTTTTTATGGATTAGAACAAATGGATAACAACAAAAATAAAGGTTTTCATATATATGACTACTACTGACATCAAAGCTTTTGCTTATGACTTAAGCGTCGCTACTATTGGTAAAGATTTTGTATGTAAAACTGCTAAAGACTAATCAATAGCGATTTTATGTAGAGTTTTTGCTCCGGAAACCATAACAGCTCAAGAACGAACAAAAATAATAGTAGTAGGAGAAATTGTTTGAAAAACGACACAAAAAGGGAATAAGTATTTGTTGTAAAATTTATTGACGAGAATCATTCTGCTGAACTCCTACCATAAACAAAGTCCAAAAGATATGGGGTATGTTAATATAGAATAGCAATTTTTCGAGTTAATTTCCCCTCATCTTACTTATAGTCCTTCATTAATGTGATTAAGATGAAATCCAAAAAATAAAATAAAATATGTATTATTTCTAACAAACTTTATTCTTTTATAAACACATACAAGTAATTTTATTTTGGTAACAACTAAACTTTATCATTAGATTTCACGATCATACCATCAACATAAACCTCCACCTCTTTATACATCATGTTGTGGATGATGTTGTGTATAATACCACTAGTAGAAAACACAATTGCTTCATTTCAATTGCTACGACTAAATACACTTCAAAGCACATGAATAGGGAGAACATACTTTTAGTCTAAATGCAACATTTTTTAAATAATCGCAGCTCTTATAACCACAAGTGTTGCAGTTATTTAAATAACCACAACATTTATTATAAGTGTTGCAGTTATTTAAATTACTGCAGCACTTGTGGGTTATAAGTGTTGCGTTTATTTAAAAAAATCGCAACATTTATTTCCGTTATGAAATGCCCTGGCAAAAAGAAATTCTAGAAAAATATCATGGTCATAAGTGCTGCGGTTATTTAAATAACCGTAGCACTTATAACCATAAGTGTTGCGGTTACTAAAATAACCGCATCATTTATTAATGACCTGGAAAGTGTTAATAAATTAATAAATAAGTGGTGCGGTTATTTAAATAACCGCAACATTTATTAATGGCCTAAAAAATGTTAATATATTATTGAACAAGTGCTGTGGTTATTTAAATAACCGCAACACTTACAACACAAATGCTACGATTATTTAAATAACCGCAACACTTGTGTTATAAGTGTTGCGGTAGCATTTGTTCATTAATATATTAAACCAGCCTTTTATTTTTCAGGCCATTTCAAAACACAAAAAGGCTTCTCCAGACTCCCAACACTTTAGCGCACGAAAAAAAACCCTAACTCTACTAACCTTCGTCTTCTCTAGCTAGCCCTAACCCTATAACTTAACATCCCCCCCTTTTGTCTCTAGCCTTAACCCCATAACACCCACTTACAAACTTTCTCTCTCTTTGAACGAGCTTAGCATTCGCATCTGGGCTAAAGGACTGAGTGACTTTTGTACTCTTTGCGAAATTGGAGGTACGTATTTCCTTTTTTTTAAATATAAGTCTAAAACATGGTTAAATTATGTAGACTTTGTGGTTACATACAAAGGGGATAATGACATGTGTTATATAGTTAAAGCTATGTGTCATACAGCCGTGAGAAAAAGAGAGGGGCCTTGCAAATACTACTTTGATGGGGTGAAAGTGAAATAGTATGATGTGGAATCAATATAATTATGAATTTTATTTAAAAGGCCTCTTAATGTGGAATGGTTGCAGATAAACCTACGGTTGCAGCTCTGGACACCCTACGTTATCCAAAATAACAAGATTTTTGTGCTCTTCTTTCTTTTAAGGTCTAAACAAAACTTTACCATAATCTCCTAGGGTTGGAAATAAGGAAATCTTCACGAGAAAGAGGATTAAATAAGAAGAATCTACAAAATTCATGGATGATTTTGCTAAAGGAACACATTTTAGACATATGAGTGCATATTGTAAAGCTCATTAAAATTATATAAATGATACTTAAAATACGAGATTAAATTTTGTCTATATATAATTACGAAATTTTTAACTTGCTTTATTGTCTCGTTAAATACTTGCATAAGTTACATAAAACTGTAAAGGCAATTAAGCATCCGCCCCTTGTGCTTTGTACTTTTGTGCATTGGGATAATAGACAAGAGGCACTCGAACTTTTGTGCTTTTTACTTGTGTCATTGTGTATGTCAGTGGTTTTAATGTATTGTTTGAGACTAGTAGAGCTATAGAGTTGAAGTATAAATTATGCATCACACGAGCCTAACAACAAGGCCATAATTCATCAACTTAAAACCCATAATAGGTCTAATTAGGTGAAGACATTGAAAGGGGGAAAAAACTGAGAAACACCAATTATTAAGGAAGGCAGAACTTGATGGTAGATGTAGTAATGAGTAATTACAAAAAAAAAAAGGGGCCACAAACTCAAATGTGTGATGGTCCCAGACCAAATTGTAGACCAAATACCATGTACTAAGAATAATGCAATTAACTAACACCAAAGAAAGGGTTTTGCATATAAAACTTAAAAGGTTGACGTTTCAATGAATATAAAATAAGGTCGAATTTTTTATGAACATTTTCTTAATTAGTATATAAAATAAGTTTTTTGATGATATATAATTTCATTGCCTTAAACTACCAACTCAAGTTTTTTGTTTATTTTTTAGAAGTTCAAAATGGATCGAGATTGGATGTACGATAACCGAACCTCAATGGAATTCATACAAGGGGTTGAGGAGTTTGCTAGGGTTTCACTTAGACACCAAGTAGACAATCATTCAAAGATAGTATTGTGGCCGTGTTGTGATTGTAACAACTCTAGGGGTTATCATTACATTAGTGAAATCAAAGATCATCTAATTCGTCAAGGTTTTAGAGCGGATTATAGGACGTGGAATTGGCATGTTGAAATATTAGAATTTTAGTCAAACGCTAGTAAGTTCCCTAGTAAGGAGAAGCCACCTCGCAATGAAGATGGGTTGAATGTTATGAGGTATATGATGATGTTGGAGATCATGATAGAGTGGAAGAGGAAAGAATAGATGAGATGATGCATGATGTTGAGGATGATTTCACAGATTGTCCTCATATCTTTGATGAAATCCTTAGAGCTGCAGAGAAGCCTCTGTATCCTTCTTGTACTTCACACACTAAATTGAGCGCTATCATGAAGCTCTTCAACTTAAAGGCACGCCATAATTGGACTGACAAGAGTTTCACACATTTTGTTAGAAGTTATATTGGGTATGCTTCCTGAGGGCAATGAACTGCTACTTTCTACCTACGAGGCCAAGAAACTCATGTTTCCTATGGGAATGGATTATGTGAAGATCTATGTGTGTCAAAATAATTGTGTTTTATATCAGAATGAGTATGCGGATCTAGATAAATGCCCAGTATGTGGAGTTCCCCGTTACAAAAAGAAGCACAATGAGCTCGATTTGAGAAAGAAGAGGATACTGGCCAAGGTTCTATGGTATCTTCCAATTATACCGAGGTTTAAGAGACTTTACTCAGATGGTAGTAATGCAAAATTGTTGCAGTGGCATGCTGAGGGGAGGAAGAAAGATGGGTTGTTACTGGAGAAATATCGATAGGATGTTCAGGGATTTTGGTGGGGAAGATTAGAATCTTAGGCTAGGTCTTTTCACGGATGAAATGAATCCGTTTGGGACCTTAAGCACCCAATATAGCACTTGGCTTGTTCTTCTCACTATTTACAATTTGCCACCTTGGTTATGCATGAAGCGCAAATACATCATGTTATCGCCTCTTATATCTGGACCTAAACAACCTGTTAATGAAATAGATGTCTATCTTGCTCCTCTTATCGATGACTTGAGATTGTTGTGGGAGGAAGGTGTCCAGGTTTTCAATGCTTATTCTAAATCAAATTTCACTATGCGTGCCTTGATCTTCTACATAATCAATGATTTCCCAGCTTATAGAAATCTTTCTAGTTACGCTGTGAAGGGGAAGACTGCATGTCCGGTATGTGAAGAAGATATAGAAGCTATGCGCCTATAGAATTGTGGGAAGCATGTTTACATGGGTTTTTGCAAGTACCTTCCAGAAGATCATCCTTTCAGAAGAAAGAGGAAAACTTTTAATGGATCCATAGAGTTTCGAGAAGCTCTTCTTCCTCTACGTATGAGTGAAGTATATGATTGGGTGAAGGGTATTGAACCTGTGTTTGGAAAGAGCTCTAAAAGTAGATCAGCCGGTTGTTATAAGAAGAGGTTTGTGTTCTGGAGTCTTTCCTATTGGTGCCATTTGGAGGTACGAAATTTCCTTGATGTCATGCACATTGAGAAGAACATTTGTGATGCCATTGTTGGGACTCTCTTGAATATGCCAGGTAAAACCAAAGATTGGGTTAAAGTTAGGAGAGTCATGGCTGCTATGGGGCGAACTGAATTGGCTCCTCAAGAACATGGTAAACGATGATATCTTCCTCTAGCTTGCAGCTTGGTTCACACTTTCAAGGAAGGAGAAGATCAGCTTCTGTGAGTCTTTGCATGGACTTAAAGTTCCAGCTGGGTTCTCTTCGAATTTTGCAAAATTTGTTTCAATGAATGATCTGAAGTTAGTAGGTATGAAATCCCATTATTGATGCAAAAATTTCTTCCCATTTCTATTCGAGATATATTGTCTCCACAAGTGAGATACACAATTACAAGGTTGTGCATCTTTTTCAACGCTATTTCTAGCAAGGTAATAAATCCAGCGATATTAGATGACTTGCAAGCTGATGTGGTTGAGACCATGTGTCGATTTGAAATGTATTTCCCACCTTTTTTCTTCGACATCATGCCTCACTTGGTCATTCATTTGGTTCGTGAGATTATGCTATGTGGGCCAGTTTGGGGGAGGCATGTATTAGAAGTTTTCCAAACTTCCCAATGGAAATATTGGTTAAAGAATTATGTTCCACACCCAATGTACAAGAGTCTATGCCTATTTTACAATCCTATACTAAAATGCTTTAAATGAATTCCCAAAATCCACTCTTTCATTCACAAATGTATCCATCACAACCACAAATGCATCCTTATCAATCATTAATGCTTCCTTATCAACCAAAAATGCATCCTCATTAACCACAAATGAATCCATCTTGCTCACAAATCCCATTGCAACAAAACTAACCAAACATACCACAAATACATGCATCTTGCTCACAAATGCCCTTGCAACAAAACCAACTAAACATACCATTACTGTCTAGCTCCTCGTCTTATGCATCAGATCACGTAGACTGTATGGAAGTGAGGTCTAGTGGTGGGCAATATAAGTATAGAGCGATTACCGAATTTTCTTTGAATGAAGATGCACTAGTACAAAATTATTCAATTGCTTTGGTGCATGTGCTTTAGTTATAGATTAAATAAAGCAAATAAATTCAAATGATTCGGTTATGACACAAACGGAAGCATTATAGGGATTCAAGGTAATAAATGCTTTGTTTCTACTAGAACCCAAAGCACTTGGAGACTAAAAGCTTTGGTTCTCTTTGGACCCGAAGCATTTGGAGATTATTGGGCTTCGGTTTTTCCTAAAATTGAAGCACTTGGAGCCGACCTTTCATATTCTTTCATGCAAATAAAAATGCTCAGCTCCTTCCTTTTTTTTCGAACCACTCTCTACTGCCTTCATTCGATCCTTCCCACAAGGCCACAACAATCCCCTCATTTGATTAGTTCCAAGGCAAAGAATTTTCTTATTCCCCTATTCGATCTATTCCCAGACCATCACATCGTCTTTGATCTGCGAATTTGTGCAACATTAAGGTAAAAGAAAATCATTCAATAGGCGATTTTGGTGGATGTGATGGTGCCAAAAGTTGATGGGTTCAGATGTATATGTCAGAGCTAGGGTTTGTCCCTCAAAAGATAATGATGGTGGAGAGCGTGGTGATTCCGACTCCATTTCGCCTATTTGAGGCGCTAAAATAGAGGAATACACCTCTTAAACTAGTCATAGAGATGAATTTTGATGTGATTGATTAAGAGCATGTTGAGCTCAATCCAAATCGGTCCAATGTTGTTGTTAGGGTTTGGGAGCATAAAAATGTCCAATACTCCGTAGTTAGCATAGATTATTGGATATTTGGTAAGAATAGTGTTGTCAAACCGAGTTATTGATTGCTTTCAAGTAGGAAGAGCTGTGTTGCTTTTCTTTTTCTTTTTTTTTTTGAAAAAAACTGAAACATCACATTCATTAAAGAAGATCAACCTCCGCAAGAGAGAGAATACTCTGCGGAAAATCCGAGAACAATACAATGTTCCATTCGGAGGCACTAACCGAGCTATATCATGAGCGACGGTATTGCCCCCTCTCCTAATATGTTTGCATTGAAAAGATTCAAAACTCTTACCTAACTCTCTAATTTCATCAATAAACATAAACACATAACTCAAACCATTTGCACAACCTATAATCTTTATCGAGACTCCCATTGCATCACATTCCACTATTATCCTCGTTGCTCCCCTCTGTTTTGCCAAGAAAACCCCCATCAAAACTGCTGCCGCTTTTGCCAGCTCCACTTCCCAATCCTTCGACACTCTTCTGCTCTTTAATGCTAGGATAGCTCCCTTCTCATCTCTAATCACAGCACCCAAACCCACTCCACCTGCCTCAAAGATTGCCGCATCACAATTTACCTTTATAAAACCAGTTGGAGGAGTAGACCATGAAGCTCCACCCGTTGCCACTACTTTACTGCTCGGGACCTGTACCTCTAAAATGTACTTCTTGTAATCTGTTGTATAATGAGCAAATTTCCTTACTAATTCGCCTCCATTTTCATTGCAATTCTCAAAAATCCTCTTGTTCCTTACTGTCCAGGCCGCCCATAGGGTAGTAAAGAATAGACATATCTCCTCTTTCGACAAACCCCAAATCATTCGCCCCACACTCTGTAATGATGAATCTGCTTCTATCTCAACAATAAATCTTGAGAAAACCAAGTCTTCCCAAATTCGTCTCGACTGAGGGCATAAGAACAGCGCATGAGCTACACTTTCCACGCCTTCATCACATCGAGGGCACTTACTATCTTCACTGACATGTCTTCGCTGTAACAGATCCTTGACTGCCAAAGCGTTTGAGCTAGATCTCCAAACAAAGTGACACATCTTCAGTGGACCACCCATATTCCACACCATTTTCCAATACTCATTCTCCTCCTCCCTTTCCCTATCTCTGTTAACATGGTGATTTCCCATTCTTCCGAGCCAATAAGCCGACCTTACAGAGAAAACTCCATCTGCATTTTAACTCCAATACCTTGTATCTTCTGAAAGAGAGTGTAACAGAGGAAGGTAAGAATCTATTCCGCATCTTCATCCACCATCATAGCCCTAATCTTTACCTCATCCCACCCTCCTTTTCCAAAATCTATCAGCTCTGCAACCCTCAACTCAGCCTCCCCCTGGTTCCGAGGAACCGGTGCTGTCCGACTGTACTTCACCGGCATCCAAGTGTCTCTCCATACTCTAACCCTCTACCCATTTCCAATCCTCCATCGAAGCCCTTCAATAAGCAGACTCTTTGCTCCCCAAATACTCCTCCATGAGAAACTAGGATTAAACCCCCTCCTCGCCTCCTCAAAGCATGAATTCTTATAGTATCTTGCTTTCAAAATATGTGCTAGCATCGAATTCGGGTACTGAAGAAGCCTCCATCCTTGTTTTGCCAGCATTGTTGTATTAAACACCTTTAGATCCCCGAAACCCATTCCTCCCATCGACTTTGGTCTGCATAGCTTATCCCACGATACCCAATGCATTTTCCTATCCTGGCTTCCATTTCCCCACCAAAACTTAGCCATCATAGCATGGATCTCATCAATTAGCCCATCGGGAAGTCAAAAGACACTCATCACATAGGTGGGTATTACCTGCACCACTGCCTTTATTAAGATCTCTTTTCCTGCCCTGGAGAGACATTTTTCCTTCCACCCCTTCAGCTTTCTTCAAATTCTTTCCTTTAAACCCCCAAACACCACTTTCTTTGATCTACCTATCACAGTAGGAAGCCCTATATATTTATCATGTTTCTCAACTTCTGAGACCCGTAGAACACTACAAAGATCTGCTCTTTTTACTGCTGGCACCTGTCTGCTAAAAGAAACCTCTGATTTATCAAAATTTATTTTCTGCCCTAATGCTCCCTCATACATACTGATTACATCAGTTATTTTAGAGTATTCCCGAGAAGTAGCTCTCGCAAACAAAATACTATCATCTGCAAAAAACAGATGGGAGATTCTCGGCGCTCTATAACACACCCGCGCCCCATGAACCTGATTATTCCTTGCAGCTCTTAGTAGCAACCCTCAGAAAGCCTCTGCACACAATAGAAATAAATACGGCGATATTGGGTCCCCTTGCCGAATTCCCCTCTGAGGATGAATCTCTCCCCTAACAGCCCCATTAATCTTAACTAAGAACCGCACACTCCGAAGACACTCCAAAGATCTATCCACCCAGCTACCAGAGAAACCAAATTTTCTCATTACTCTCTCCAAGAACACCCATTCTACCCTATCATATGCCTTACTTATATCAAGCTTGAACGCCATCATTCCCTTTCTACCCTCACTTCCCCCCTTCATCCTATGGAAGATTTCATACACAATAAGCGCATTATCTGTTATCAATCGTCCTGGCACAAACGCACTCTGATTGCTAGAGACGATCGAAGGCAACAACACCTTGAGCCTATTAGCCATTACTTTGGACACTACCTTATATAACACATTGCATAGACTTATGGGTCTGAATTCCCCCATTCTCCTCGGGTTTTTACATTTTTGGATAAGCACAATACAAGTCCTGTTTACTTCCCCTAGATTCTCTTCCCCTCGCCACCATTTCAGCACATTCAGCACATAATTAACCACATCCTCTCCTATTACTTGCCATAATTTCTGATAAAATAGAGCATTTAAACCATCAGGCCCAGGCGCCTTTCTAGGGTGCATCTGGAACAATGCTTCCTTCACCTCATCCCTAGTTGGCTCCTTATCCAGCATCTCATTCATCTCTGTCGAAACCAATTCTTCAATCCCCATTAGAGCTCATCCTCAACTATAGGGCTCGACGTTGAAAACATCTTCTGAAAGAAATTACACACTATGCCTTCTACCCTCCTGGCATTCGAGACCCACTCCTCCCTCTCATCCTCCACTCCTAGAATAGAGTTCCTACATTTTATAGAGATCATCAAGCTCTCTTAAAATCTCTCTGCACCTCTGTATTGCACCTCTATCCATTACCCCATCTTGAATGCGCTTTAACTCTGCTTCCTTTTCCTTAACTTTCTTTTTCACATCTCCAAAAGTTTTCCTTGCCCAAAGGGCAAGATTTTTAGAACATCTATCAATTTTCATTTTAATTGGGCTCACCTCTCCCTCCCTCCAAGACTCTTTTACCATCTCCAAACATTTCCCATCTGAAAGCCACATTGCCTCGAACCTAAATATTCTCTGCTTAGCCCACTAAACATCACTATCACCCGCTTTAAGTAAAATAGGACAGTGGTTCGACTTATACCGAGGTAAGTGCATTACTCTTACTTGTTGGAATAAACCCCACCACTCATTACAAGCTAGATATTTGTCCAGTCTCTCTCGAATTAAAGTTGTGGAACTTCTGCCTCTTTCCCACGTAAAACAACTTCCTTGGAATCCCAGATCAACCAAAGAGCAATGATCAATAGCCTCCCTGAACATATCCATACTACGCTCATCCCTAGGAATACCCCCTTCCTTCTCATCCATACTAACGATCTCATTAAAGTCACCAAAATATAGCATAGGCACCTCACACTCCTCTCTTAGTTTTTTCATTAAAAGAAAAGTTTTCAATTTATTTGACGCTTCAGGCCATCCATAAATCCCAACCCCTCTCCATACTACCTTCCCTTCATGGTTCAGAATGTCAACAGCTATGTGATTCTCAGAATACGATACTACCTCCACCCTTATGTTATTCCACCACATTCCTAACACCCCCCCCCCCCTCGCTCTCCCCCTACTCCCCAAACACAAACCTTTTGAAAAACCGCACTTATTACGAACACTCTTCAGATTCTTCGCTTCAATTTTTGTTTCCATCAGAAACACTAAATTTGGCCGCTCTTTCCAGCACTTATCCCTGAGAGCTCTAACTGTCTAAGGGTTGCCAATCCCCTGGCAGTTCCAACTTAATATTTTCATCACTCTTCGCGGGATGAATGATCATTCACCACCGCTACTTCAATAAAGCCTACCCCTGTTATGCAATTGTTGTACTCCTCTTCTCCACTTCCTTTGTAACGTTTTCCTCTCCCCCCAACCTCCTCTTCGCCATGCAACTGTAATCCTTTTTTATTCTCCACCTCCCCCTCAGATTTTTCCTCTGCTCTACCCTTCAGCTCTATATCTGCTCTTTTTTAAATTCTCACCTCCCTTAATTTACTTCCCTTCCTACACAACTCAAGCATTTCTCCACATCCTACCCTTCCTACATTAATATTCACATTTTCTACCATATTATTTCCACCTTCTCCTTTGTCATTTCCTCCCTTTTCACTCATACTGACTACACCATCCTCCACTATGTTTTGTACAGTTGCGCTAATCACCCCAATTTTACCCCTTACTGCATCACATCCTCCCCATAAGCCACACCCCCAATACTCTCCCCCTCCTTTATGCTCGCTATCTCCTCTGCCCCCTCCAAATAACTCCCACATTCCCTGCTTGATTTATCTACATACCCACCTTCTCTCTCTACCCCTTTCACACTTGTCTCACCTCCGTCTAACCCCACGGTCTCTACACTCCTCGTAAAAACCTCTCTAATTCTACTCCCTCCTTCATAGTTCACCCCCATATCCTCCCTTACATCAATGCCTCGTGTATTCTCCGCTCTTCTTACTCCATACCATGCCATACGCCCCTCCCCGATAATGTTTTCCTGCATCGTTCCCCCCTCCCCTCTCAGCATCTCCCTCTTCCTCTAATCCCCTGTCTTACCCGAAATAGCCACCTCCTTGAATTTTTTCTCAACATCATCCACTTCTACAGATTTATGTCTCCACTATGCTTCATTCTCTCGTACCACAAATAAAGACCTCTTACTATTAGCCTCCGTTACTTCCCTATCCGTGTAGACCCTCCCACCTTGCTTCCAAGGAGACGCTCTTAGCTCATCACTAAATCTCCTCCTCTCGTAACCCTCTCCACAGTCCTTCTCCTCATGCCCCAACATACCACATCGGTAACAAAACAAAGGGAGCCTCTCATATTTCACTTTCACCTCCATTAGCTCCCCTTTTACCCTAATTTGCACAATACTTATTAACGGCTTGCGCACATCCACGGCTACTCTCAACCTCATTGCTCTGCTAAAACCCCCAATCTCCATGCTCTCCCAACTTAAATATTCTCCTAATTTATTCCCCAACATTCTAGCATTCATCTCATTTCCTCTTCCCTTAAACGGCAGATCATAAACTCTTATCCAAAAAGGAACAATATACATATGAATATCAGAAGGTTTAATGTCACCAACAACTTCTTTTAATATGAGCACATACCTATCGAAATGCCATGGTTGCATCTCAAGCACCCTTTCCTTATCCCTCCAATGAAAAAAAAAATTGGAACATGAATGTATTTTGATCAAGGCAATTCGCTACCATTCCGTGCTTCGGATTCCACACCTTCTTCAGCGTGTTTATCAGAGCTTTTGCATTTACTCCACGTTCTGTCCAAACCCTCCCCATCACACTCAGGTCAACTCTCGCACACTCCTCTTCGTGGCCTTCAAGAACCCATTCATCCTCCATAGATGTAGCCGACTCCGACACCGGTGGATTGTGAAAACCCACTACTACTACTTCTTCTTGCTCCATATAGATCACCGAATAAGACCCCTCTGTATCACCAGGACTATTATCCCAGTCCCCAACAGAGAACACCAGACCCACTTCCTCAATTTCTGGCCCTCAACACAACCCCACACGTAAAATTCCAAGCAAAACTTCCGAAGAGAAAACAACTCCACCGCCTGAATAAACTAATCCTCCCAAACCCACCGCCAGAAAAAATTAAATCACCCCAACAAAATGCAGCCTACCAGCAAAACTAACGGAAAAACAAAACCAATATGAAGACCCCGCCTCGCCCCTACACCAAAAGCCCCCGTAGACCACCGCAGACCACCCCAGACCACCACGGATCACCGCAGCCTACCGGGATACTAAACCTCCCTCCAACACACAAACTCCCGAAAAACTGACGAAAACAGCACCACTAACAGATGCCTGGCCCCTACATAAATATCCACTGTTTCCCATGCACAGCGGAATAACTCCACCCAAACAGCCCAGTCGACGACACTCCTCCGAAAATGCTATCACCTGAACACCACATACGCCACTCCGAAACCCAGACAAGCCCACACCCACCTACTTGCTGGCGAGGACTCCCGACTCCTACACGCAATAACCAAGAGAAAGAGGAGAACTTCGCTCGAAACACCACCCTTACCGAAACACAGAAGACTCACCCTTCCTGATTACTGCCTCGAAAGACAGAAAAAACAACCAAAGAGGACTCAACAGCCTCTACAAATAACCTAGCAAACCCTAGGAACACACACCCTCCCAAGAGAAACCCTAGAGAAAACCTAGAGAAAACCCTAGAGGGAAAAAAAAGCAGCTGTGTTGCTTTTCTGAGTATACATAACATATTATTATTGTTGTGACATTCCCATCACTTAACTTTGTTTGTTGGTTTAAGCGTATTTCTTCTTTATATAGCTTGTTGTGTTTTGACCCTTTACTGAATCACAATTGAATGATTTCATGCTTTAGCTATTGTATTTTGAAGTTCTGTCTTATAATACTCTAAATATATGCTGGCAGTTCATTATCCATTTCTACGCTCACTGCATGATGTGCTGTGGCTTATTTTATAGCTTTTGGACTCTACTTGTCTGATGTGCTGTGGCTTATTTCTTTCTGTTACGACTTTTTTTAAGGGTTATTCCAGTGCTCTTAGCAGCAAAGCTGATAAATATTGTGCGTTTGAAAGGTATCTCGATTCTCAGTTTGTAGATTTTTCTTAGGTGTACAGTCAGAGAGGCCAGGAGGACACCTTAAGTTCTGTCTTAATCTTGTTAAATTTCGTTGCTTGATATATAAAGTGAAAATGTATGCAATCAATTTATTCAAAAACTTCTATTGGTGTTCAAATAGTATTGTTTCTTGATGTCAAGTTGCGTATGGAATCATGTTGTTACATCTAGTGGACGAAAACCTCACTGTTCTTACCGGCACCAAATGTTTTTTTTTGGGATTTTGTTTTCCTCATTTTTAGACCCCTTTGACTGTGGAGTACAATGGTTGTATGTTTTATATAATTCATATGCTTGTGCATTTTAAGGGTGTTGATACTCCAGTTAACAGACACAGACAAGAAGACTAACTAGAGATGAGGAATTCAACTTCAGAGTAGCTCACTAGGCTGATATCTTCATGACCTAAGTTTGCTCCATCAGTGACAGAAACAGATAAGGAAAGGGGAAATTATTGGAATATACTGATCTACCTACTATAAATTCAATGTCAATACCTCAAAAGACAAGGTATGAAGCAATTTCATCATCTAGATCATCCCTTACATTATTAGTTGGCCGATTTTTCAGAAAATCAAAAGGTGAGCAAATTAATCATGACACCCTTGGTTCTAGAGATATCACATTATATTATCACCAGGAACTTATGTTGTTTATGCTTAAGGTTTTTAGAAAATTATCCATTTTTTTTTTCTTATTTCATACAAATAAGTTATATAAATGTCTTAGGTCAATATGGTAATTTTTAAAATGCTCTTTTAATAGCCTTTTTGTATGTGCATATTCAGTTACAATAGCCTTTTTGTATGCTTGCCAAATTTCTGACGAACCACATTTTAATAGACTTAGGAGCTAGTTTTGACCTTTGTTAAATCACTTGACTCTGCTCTATGCTAAATATGGTCTTAGTGAATTAGTGATTCTGTGTATTCAACTGGAATTGATATTGGAAACTTGTATAGTTGTATATATGAGACATTCAGATAACTGCTACTTCGAAGCTTGAGAATGGTTGAATTCATAGGAATTATTTATTCAAAATATCCAATTATTTCATGACATTTTAGGATTACTTATTTTAGACCTTGTAAATCTGTTACTAAACTTATTTGCTGTAAGATGCCCTGTTGTATAAATTACCAAAGAGGAAAATTGATGAGGCATATGTGCTGTACAAAATGAAGCATCTTGGCCAGGCTTAAAGTCAATGAAGCAGGAAAGGTAATTTTTATGATGTTTGATATGTTCAAACAAAAAAGTATTTAGAATTGATATGGAAGTATGAGCTATATTGTGATCCATCTTGACATATCAAAGGCAAGTGTACGTGCAAAATAATTTGGGACAGACAACGTACTAAGTTTCTTATACGAGTCTTTAAAGTATATAATTGATTTGGTTTCTTTTCACTGTGTTTTACTAATTTTGGTGGTAGACTTGCGTAATATGCAATTGAGTCAGGACCTTAGCTAGGTATGGAATATATGTTTACCTCTCTCCCGTCTCTTACTTGGGAAAAAAATGCATCGCTAATATGAAGGATATAAACTCTGTCCCTTGATTAATGCCTATCATTTTTATAAGATCCTAGATTAATTATTTTTTATGACATGTTTGAGATTAGAGTAATATATTACTAGGGTAACAAAAGTCAAACATAAGAAAATGAATGCGAATACAAGGAAAAATGAGAAAGTGGTGGTGCGATTAAAAGTAGATTATGTAGTGATGGTATGTTGAAAAATATATAAATAGGAACTATTGCCGTCATTTTGGGAGAAAATAGTTTCACTAGGGGGAGGGTGGATGACTATTACCCCAAAAGGAGTGTAATAATTTCTCTTCTTCTACCTCTTACCACACCATTAATATTTAATCAACTTACAAATACATTTTCTCTTTCTTATGTTTTCTTATATTCACATTTATGTTTTTAAGTTTGACTTTTATTATAATAGTAATACATTACCCTAATCCCAAGCATGTCATTAGTGCTGCAAATCAAAACAACTTACTAAATTATACATGCGTCTTATATGCTTTAAATTTATAGATGGTTTTTGCATTTTTGGGTCAAGGATCTGAGTAGTAACTGTATCCTTCATTATGGTACCTCTGAAAGGGGTTTGCAATATGGTTTATACTTGAATTTTCTTCATAAATGAAAAATGAGATATATCTTGAAGGAAGATTTAAGATGAGACAAAGAGAATTGATATCTTTATAAGGTATTACATTGCATTTATATGGTGGTTATGAGCTTTGGTTTATGATCAATTGTTGGAATGATGCATAGTTTATGAGTATGCATATAACCAATTTATTTTTCAAGTTTATATTTTCGTGTCTATTTATGTAAGAAATTATTATGTATCCTTGTTTCAGTAAGCCTGTCGAGCCTGATTGTCTGTTCGACTGCCTTCCAAACTCTTTATGCCCCAACTCATCAACAATAGGGAGCCAGGGTGATGCTGCATCTGCTGAGCAAAATAAAAGCACATGAACTACAGCTTATAAACTCTACGTCTTGTTCCACCGTGTTATGCCATTGCTCCATGAATTGGCCAATCAAATTATTCAAGCTAGCTACCAACAGCAAATTTTCAGTGTATATCGATATAATTTTTTCAATTCTTAATTCAATTCCCCTACATTATTTAATGTTATTTATACACCTACTTGTCCTGTACTGCTGTGTTTGTAAAGTGATGTCTTTACTTAAGTTGCTCTAAAGACTATGCTTCGGCCCTTGTGCAAAATACAAGCACAGGCCCTTGTATTATATGGAATGGCCCTTGTATGACTATGTTGTCATTATTAGTATTGTAATCAGGTACATAGTCATATTAAAATTTGGTAATGATCTTATTTACAAATAGAACTCTGCTGAAATTCATACTTCTCTTGCATAGAATTTGTTGATGCATGTGTTTTATATTATGCATTATGGTTCCACTAGATTCTTACTAACAAAATTAGTTAAAATTTCATTAATTTTTAGATTTTCTCAATAACAACACCGTATGTCGATGAAGATTTGAGCGAAATTCGAGAACTTTGGGCGGAGTATTTTCTAACTACCAAGAGCAATTGCTAAGTGATGAGAAGTGTACATTAATGGCAAAGAGGATATGTGATTATTATAAATAATTGCAATATTTTGTAGAATTTAATTTCAATCAATCTTGTAATTGATCCTTTGTTTATATGCACATTGAATCTATTATTAATGAAATATTAACCTCTCAAGTTCTAAGTAAAAAAATAATATGTTGCGACGCTTTTATAGAGGTATTCACCAATAAAAGTGTTGATAAATGATATATTTAGTAAACATTAAGGCGCTTTTAAAATCGATGTTTAATAGCGTTGCAATACACAATCACTAGAAAAATAAATTTGGTACTCCCAAACAATTTAGTAGCCAAAACACCTGGACTCCTCGCCACTCCCATAAACTGCTCTCTTCAATAGTTGATCTCCCTCTCAATTTTCAGGTAAACTCCTCTCAAATCTGATTACTCTCTTCTTCAATTCAGTAGCATATCTCCTCTCATGTTTCTTATTACTCTCTTCGTTAATATCTGATCTCCACTCTCCAGAACATTTGATGTCCATCTCAATTTCTCTATCCATAATTATAGTTAGTTTTTTCTCGATCTTTGAATTTGTCGATTTAGTCAATTTCTCCCCAATAATTGTTGTCTAGTCTTTAGTGCGCTGCCGCTTATTGGATGTATTCTCATCTGCTACCTTCTCCACTTCCTTCCTTAACCCGTGCAACACTGTTCTCCTCCTTTCCTTACTCTCTGCTTACGGTTTGAATCTTATCGATTACTTTTGTCTTTACATACAATATCTATCTTTTTATGTCTATCAAGTTCTAATTCTTGCTTTTTATGCTAACCTTTTTTCCTTATCTTTTCAACATTTTATTAATTTCTAAAATCTCCAATTGAAATGGGTGTATGAATTTTCAGGAAGGTTGTTTTACCTGGGTTAGAGCTTTTATGACAGTTACTTTGGCTGCTTAATAACATTTTGCTGGTAAGAACTGATCTTTATGTCTCTCTTGTCATCTTCTTTTGGTGGTTGGTGAAGTTTCTAGTATGAAAGTCTGAAACTTTGAGGTGAAAATGCAAATTTTGGAGACATACTCTATCCTTGTTAATTTGTTTTGTGATAGGTGTGTCTATTAATATCTTTGCATTATCAATATATTTCACTAATTTTGTATGCTTTTTCTCAATATATTAAGATGGTTTGCTTGCTTAAAATCCTTGAGCTTTTGCTTAAATTAATCAACAATGGTGTTATCTCATTTTCAATTATTTTGCTGCATGTGGAGCTTTACGATGTAATACTCTATATATGTGTGATTCAATATAAATATCTCAAAGACATCATTTGTCTCTTATCAGATGTTGGGTGAAAAGAATGTTGTGATGACTATATTTCGAATAACTTGCAATGTTGTGGCTGTAATGATATATCCTATTGTGCAACTACAGGAAATTTTTGTGATACTGTGGTTTAATTGTTGATTGTTTTACTTTTTTAGTTTTTAAATCTTTCAGTTAGATTATATTGCAAGGAGTTAGAAAGTTCATGTGATACTGTGCTTTAGATTGTATTGGCAACTTGTAGACTAATAAACTACTTCTATATGCTACACATGATTGCAATAGCTTGGTCCTATCGTCATTTGAACCTTAATTTTCTTCTGCAGTAGCCACTTCACTTCACCAACACTTCTTTTATTTTTGTCACTGCCCTTTTACTTTTAATATAAGCAAAGAAATGCATTTCATCACCACAGTACCACATTATACATTGCCTCATTATAAGTGTAACCGAGAAAATATTTGCATTTGAATATTCCTGTGATACTGTGCTTTAGATTGTATTGGAAACTTGTAGACTAATAAACTACTTCTACATACTACACGTGATCCCAATTGCTTGATCCTGTTGTCATGTGAACCTTAATTTTCTTCTGCAATAACCACTTTATTTGCTGTCATAGAAAGATGGCAGAGCCTAATTTTGAATTGCCTACCAAAAACATCAAAGAGCAAACCCAACTACCAAATTAATATCCCACTTCAAATCATCAATTATTCATCAAAGAAACCTACTTTAAGGAAGTAGCGTGGGATTTAATTAATCAGACCTGGTAATGTGATAACCATCGACAGTACTCACCTTTATGGTAAGTACATGGGGAAACTTCTAACTGCAATAGTTGTTGATGGTAACAACCAACTTTTTTCACTTGCATTCACCCTAGTTGAAGAGGAGAATGGAGATAGTTGGTCTTGGTTTATGACTTGTATTAGTTATCGAATGACCCAAATAAGAGGTTTGTGTGTCATTTCTAATAGACACCCTGGAATCATTTATGCTATGAATAAAGCGAGCAATGGATGGACACCACTAGATGCCTATCACCAATTTTGCATCCGTCATGTAGCATCCAATTTGAATACTGTTATTGAAAATATAGTAGTTAAGAAATCCTTCATTCGAGCTGCATTCCAACATAAAAAGGAAAAGTGCATGAAGGGGTTGAGGCACATTGCCCAGATATCATTGTAAGCTACCGAGTATATTGATGACATAATGTCAGAGAAATGGTCATTGACACACTATGGTGGACACAAATTTGGTTACGTAACCACTAATATGGATGAAATATTCAATGGTGTTATGAGAGGGACTAGATTCTTACCAGTTTGTGCAATAGTTAAATTAACATACTACCGTGTCAATAAGTGTTTTGTTAACAAAAGAGAAACAACAAAAAGAGTTATAGACAACATATCATACACTTCTTACGTAACTGTGAGGATTAAGGCAAAATTAGCAAAGGCTAGACACCTTATCATACGTAACTGTAGAGCTATTTGATCTTCAAAGGGGTGTGTATGAGGTTCCCACATGTAAGGGTAAGAGTGTGAAGCAGAAAGGAGGTAAATGATATCAAGTTCATTTCCAAAATGTGACTTACACTTGCAATAAAATTGAAGTTAACCATTATCCTTGTTCACACGTCTTAGCGGTATTTAAGCACTACAACTTATCATATGCTCCATTTATGGATACACATTTCCTCTCGAGTTCTTACCTCCATGCCTACGAGCCTTGCTTTGTACCTCTTATCGATTAAGGGTAGTGGAGGTTGTACGGTGAGAACAAGATCATTGCAGATGAAACTAGAATTAGACCTAAAGGACTTCCACGATCTAAGAGACTATGAAATGAGATCGACGAGGTCAATGACAGAAGAGTCACTTGCAGTTGCAGTTTTATGTCGAGCAGTTGGCCATAATCGAAGAAGTTGTCCCCAGCAACCCCCGAGATTAGCAAGCACTTAGTGGCTTAGGTTTTTGTTTGTACTATATGACGTAATGTAATATGCATAACTCTTAGCAATTTAAGTTTTTATTTTTTCTTTACGATGTAATGTGATATAACTAAGATTTCATGGTTTAGGTTTTTATTTGTACTTTACATTCTATTGATTTATATGCTCTATTTATTTGTACGTGATACATAGGATCATGGATCCGAGACTGAGAGATCCTTTTGTTCTATGGCTAGGGACACATCATCGCTCCATTGCATTGGGGGATAAAAATGTTGAACTGGCCAAGAACTTAGTCACTCAGCATCCGGGGAGTACACTTGAGTGGGTCCAATACTTAATTATTTTGACATTTGTATACTAACACCTTTACCCATATGTATTAATTATCTTACACTCTTAGGGTCCGTTTGGTATGAGAAACTAGAATGTAATGGGGTTTAAAACTCATTTTTGACTAAAAACTTTTGGTTTGAGAAAAACAAGAATGGATTTCAAACCATTTGGGTTTCAAACACTCCCAAAATTCCCTTTTTGATTCCTTTGGTTTTAGTTAGTGTTCATTCAAACCTCACCGCCTTGTTTCAACTTCTGAATGTCGCATTATTATAATAATAATAATAATAATAATTATTATTATTATTATTATTATTATTATTATTATTATTACAGTACTATTATTATAAATAATATTATTATTTTTATTCTATTTATTAAATTAATTACTATTATCATTATTATTAATATATTTATAAATTTTTATTATTAATATTGTTAGTACTTTTTCTATAATATTTATTTTTATAGTTATTTTTATTAGAGCTATTAAAATCTGATCCGCTCCATTAATTACCTGAAACCGACTTTGACACGACCTGACTATAACTAAAAAAGTTAGAACCATAAATCGACCCAACCCGAATGGAAATCAACCTAAAACCGATTTGATCCGATATTCGAAAATCCAAACTCGATATGTGTCCGAATTGTAACAGATCCGACCCGAAGACAACCCGAAATCGATTAAACTCGACAAATAGCCCGTAGTTGACTTAACCAAAAACCTGCTATAACCCGTCTAGGAAACGACCCGGCTTGACCTGAACTGACATAAACCTAAACCGAATACAAGCTAACCCGAACCCGAGCAAAAAAATAACTGACCTAACCTAACTTGACTTGATCCGATAGGCCAAATTAACCCAATTTGAGTCGAACTGATAAGCATCGACCCGCGATGGGTCAATCTAGAACAGTCTTGTAGACCCTAATTGACACCTTAGTTTTAATATTGTGAATATATAAAAATAAAATATTTTTATTGTTAATATCAAGATTAAAATTATTCATGTTTGAACCCAACAACAAGTACGGTATTAAATCTCATTCCTCTGTTAAACCAAACAACTGAAAAAGGTTTAAAACTCATTCATGTAATTAACCACAAAACAACTCTCTAAAATTGATTACTTTCATCCTAGGTATCGTTCCTGATTTAATTTCATTCCTGCAATCTAAACATGGTCTTAATCTTCCTACCAACTGCCCATCAATTATGCATTATGTCACCTTCTAGCTTATATCCCACTAACCTCTCTCTCTCTCTCTCTCTCTCTACTAAATATGACAAATCATCCTGACAACAATCATCTACTTCTTCCAACACAACCTCCCTCGCTAAGCGTTCCGCCTAAAGTCACCACACTCCTTCATTATCTATCGAATAGCTTTCAAGAACAATGAACCCATTGCTTGAACCCACCCCACGAACATTTCAAAAAGCCTCACCAATGTTGATAGTCTCCCTCTCCTTCCAATCCATATATATTTCTTTTTCCCATAACAAATTAAATTCTTCAAATAGTGACACGGTCTTTTTCTCTCTCTCTCTCCTCTTACTATTCCTCAAGAACTTCCTACATGTAAACGTTGACATTTTGTGATGGGACAAATGGGGGTCGCAAATGACAATTCCCAACCTCAATAAAAACATCAATTTGACATACACACAAAATAACTTTGACTTAAAAATACCATAGTGGTAGTGCAATAAACCAAATGAAGGTGTCGCTATTAACATTGTCATCCATCGCCTGTTGAGGACTTGAGGAGGTCGAGAAAGAGGCCGAGAGGCTTTTTTTTCAACTTGTGAGGGGGTATATTGAGAATGCTCGTGTGTATGAGAGAATATTTAGTAACTTTAATTTTCTACGAAAAGGTAGCGATAAATAAAAAATAAGGGTAATTTGCAAGAAACTACCATATAAAAACACCATATTGTGAAAAACTACCACATAAAAACAAACTTGTAAAAACTAAAACATTAAAAAATTCAATAGCACGATACCAATATAAGGTGCTTTTCTAACCTTTGACCCGATTTTGCGGCGTTGACTTCCACATGAATGACACGTGTCTGACTTTACTTTTTTTTATTTTTTTCTCCTTTAGCTATTCCACGTGGATGACACGTGTCCGGCTTCATGTCACAATTTGCGAGAAACTACCATACAAAAACACCATCTTGTGAAATACTACCACATAAAAACAATCTTGTGAAAAAGTACTATATTAAAAAGTTCAATAGCACGATATCACCACATAGTATTTTTTGGGCGTTGACTGGCATGTGAGAGACACGTGTGGCTGGTTTAATTTTATATTTTATTTGTTCTTTAATAATTGAAACTTTGAGAGGATTCTAGATAATTTGTCACTTATTCTTCCACCCATCGTTAAGAAGACGTCATCTTCTCCGATACCCTAGACAATTCTTCAGTTTTCTCAACCTATTTTCAGTACAACATGTCTTCCATTTTTACTTATTTGATGACTAATGTTATCATCCCATATACATAACACTATCTAGGTGAAAAAGTTTTCAACTTTGGATAGAAATCCTCCTGTTTTGGCAAAAGAGGGGGGGTCACACACACAAATTTCTCAATAGAACTTCAACTAGTATACACCATTTTCAGATAGGATGCACCGATCATATTGTTATCAACATCTTCAAAGAGCTTTATCAATCTCCTCGACATCTAGACATCATAACGCCAGATATTAAGCATCACATTGAGATACACATTTTGAGCGGTATCAGGTATTCAAGTGTGCCATTGAACAAAATTATACCAAATAAATTAAAAGAGGGAAATAATTAAAAGGAAAATGAGAAAAAATAATTAAGTCGTCTACACGTGCCAGTCAACGACACAAAACCGGGTCAATGACCAAAAAATCACCATGTGGTGGTATCGTGCAATTGAATTTTTTTAATATGTTAGTTTTTCACAAGATTGTTTTTATGTGGGGTTTTCACAAGATGGTGTTTTTATATGGTAATTTTTTGCAAAATTATAGCATAAAGTCGGACATGTGGCATCCACGCGGAATAGCTAAAAGAGAAAAAAAGGTAAAGACATCCACGTGGAAGTCAACGTCGCAAAACCGGATCAAAGGTCAGAAAACCACCTTGTTATGGTATCTTGCAATTGGATTTTTGTATGTGGTAGTTTTTCACAAGTTTGTTTTTATGTGATAGTTTTTCACAAGATAGTATTTTTACGTGGTAGTTAATTGTAAATTTTAAAAATTGCTTTAAAAATAATTTTAAAAATGAAATAAGGTTGAAAGGTGACATGTGGAAGTTGGAAAGCAATCTTGCTTTAAAAATGCTCGATTTAAGATTTTCTCACCCCACATTAATTTTGGCTCTTAAATAATAATATAGGATTATAGTTAATAACCTTTTGCTTTAGTAGAACCTATTATAACTGAATTTTATTTTAAAATACTTTTAATTTGCAAGTGTTGATTAATTTCATTTATGCAAAAACGTTTATAATTGACTTTATACACGACTTATTTCCAAATTCGAGCTGAATTTGGTTGTTTACTAATTTAATTTGCATTGTATAATTTGTAAAAGGAATTATTTCCTAACATGAATTGGATTGAATGTTTACTTTTTTTTTTTTCTTATATTTAAATATTTCCTAATTGTCATTCTAGTTGGCATAACAAGTGTTAGACAATGACGATGTCAAGTGGTAGATACTTAGACTAGAAGACAACTCTAATTTAAATTAAGTTAAAAGATAAAAACATAAAATGATATAAAGTACAAATACCAAACAAGAAGTGCATGCCTTTGATAATCAACATGATAGTACGTCTTATAATATTTGCACTAAAAATGTATAAAACTTTAAAAGAGACAGAGAAACTTGTAATCTTCTCATTCTTCACTTAGCCTACCTGGCTATACAACAGGATTTGTGAACACGAGAACACGTCTTATAACAGTTATAATATTTGCACTAAAAATGTAAACAACCTTAGAAGACATCTAGAAACTTGTATTCATCATAATGGCCTACATTTGCACTGTTGCACCTCTCTAAAACCTTTAAAAAAATTATGAGCCCTACCATGTTACTTCCAATGTCAAGAGCCTAAACAACACGTATCGAACATTTCTAACAGGATAACCTAACTATTATCTTTATTATCATCGAAACTCAAGAGATTTATTAGATTCGCTGAAATCGTCAATAGTTTATAAAAAAAAAGAAAAGAAAAGAGCCTAAAACTGTCATTATAGAGGGCAACATGCCGAATTTTATTTAGTAACGTCACACAAACTTTGCCACTAATATTAGTATTTGTGCAATTATACATTATGGTTAACAATGCTAATCACTCATATGTCAAAAAAAAATAAAATTACTAATTAAAGCTAGTGTACACATGCCTGGCAGCCTCACGATGAAATTCCTGCAAGACAAATGATTACTGATACTTTTGTAAAAACGTTATCCAAAACAAAGACATTTTTTTTTTAATGATTCTCCGTGCAGTGAGCCTCATTGAATATTAATTCCAATCTAAGCACACCCACCTTAGCTTGGCTCACAAGTAAAACAATACATCTTATGAAAACCTAATTATCCTAACATGTTTACCCAAAACGATAACCCATCTGAAAACAATATGACCCAGTTTTGTCCGAATCTCCAAAATCACTTAAATTGATTTCATTAAGAACAACCTGAATGAAATTATTATATAATACTCTATGTATGTTTGTGTCATCGTTTCATTAGAAGTAATAGTAGTAATATTTAATAGTTTACGTATGATGAACAAATCTAACAAAAAATAACCCGATTTAACCAAAACTTAACCCAACAAGCACAAAAAATTTAACCCACAATCACCCAACCAGAGTATCTATCAAGCCGAATCTAACCCAAAACTCAAATTGACCATCCAAACCTGAAAATGGGCACAAAGATGACCCAATACGAAACAACCAGATTGTCATGTGCAGTCCGTATCTCTGAATTACATACATTGTTCGTTCATTTGAGTAAAAATCAGTCTTCAGTGTTCATTTTGAGTCCAATTTGAATGCAAAGCTTTTGCCGTAAATTTTGTATGCAACAGCATAGATATGAAAACTACCAACTACTGAAGTGATTACACTATTTACAAACATCATCATTCACCATCCACAAATGTAAAAGATAAGGCAACCGTGGATACAACTGATTACATCGAGGAAGAAATCGCTACTGGAGATACTGCTCCTATAATAAAAACGTGAAACAAAGCTTAGCAGATCAAAAAAATATCCTAATCAGGAAAGCCAATCCCAAGTCATCCATCCCTTCTTATCTCCAGTTGCTGATTCTGACTACTATCAGAGAAGCTGTCCATGTGTGTGTTAGCGTTTGTTTTTTAAAATCAATTGTCAATACAAGATTAGTTCTACAGACATGTTGTCAGGCTAATTGCGAGCGGTTAAGTTGCAATGTATGCGTCCTCAAGCTACAATCTTTGACCTGAATTCCAATAGTGAATTTGTTTTAAGAGCGTCAGACTATAATTTTATATGTACCTAGAGCAGAAGAAACGCCAAGTTTCAAGATCTAACCTGCATGGCGGCTAACATGGACAACACTTCTTTGCATTTTTCCATCAAGATCCTCTCTTGCGTAGCAACATTTGATAGTTCAGCCACCAAAGAATTCACTTCTTCAACCTAACAGAAAGAGAGAACAGATTAAGTTTGTCCAAAACAAAACAAGGCTGTTGCAAACTCTGCTTAGGGGGATTAGAACTTTTCACATGCAGTATCAGCTAAAGGCATAACTATTTATTTGGCTTTTGATAAAGTTAATGGCTACTAAACCATCTTCCCCCATGACTATCCAGTCGGTTCACCATTTACTATGTTCTATAAATGAAATTTGGCTCCAAAAACTACCCAGCACTAAAAATATTATTTCAATCAAGATGCCAAATACAAATGGAAACTCTTCTTGGTAGGATTTGTAATCTTCTGAACATCATGTTAGTCGGTGTTATTCACATAACCTGCTTTGCAAACTGTAATTCTGACTATCAGGTAATCATGTAAGGTAAAGTCTGCGGGCAGGAAACATGAGCTAATATTTGGATAGTATGACATTACCTTAAAGCTAAAATATTAACTAATTTGTTTAAAAAAAGCCATAAAAGTAAGAAAATCTAGCATAAAAAGAACCCAACCATCACTCCTATTCAGTATAAAAACCTCAACTAACCAATTAACACCAAAAAAAAAAAAAAAAAAAAATAACATTAAAAACTGAGCCTAAAAGAGCTTTAAAAGTTACTCAACAGTTAATAAAGAATCAATTATTTAATATTCAATAATCAATAGTTTACTTGACTTTAAAATAAACACAAACAATTAATCCTCAAAGTGAATCAAATGACTTTTTTCCACTAATCAGATAATTAGTAGCAGTATTCATTACAGACCGTTATTACACACAAGTACCAATTTTATTCTCGGTCCATTGATACGCCACCCTTTGTAGAACATAAGTGAATCAAATGACTTTTTTCCACTGAAACATCCCTTTCATATATCCAAGCCTATCTAGTTAACAGAATAAGATGAACATACTCTCAGCCCCTTACTGACACAAAACCAAAACTATATCTTCCTCTATTGAATGGCATGCTTCAAAATAAAATACCAACTTCATGGTTGAAACTAAGCCTTCGACATGGATAACCTCCTTCCAGATCACCTCATCAAGATCAATAACATCAGAGTTCTGGAATGATGTCGGAGGAATTTTTAATATTGCTGAACACCCCACCACATTGTTTGATTTTTTTTTATTTGATCCAGAACCCTAGATGTAATAAATCGTCTTTGCTACTCTTGCCGCCTTGCCGGACTTACAGCTTTACTTGCGTGAGAAATTGACTAAAATATTCGTCACTTCAACATTTCTTTCCACATTAAGTTATTGTCTTTTTACCTAACTCTCCCTATCTGAACTTATTGGCACTTACAAAACTCATCTAAACTTATTGGCCGATATTTGAGTTGTTTTTTCCAGAGGATCCAGAGGGAGAACAAGGCCTAAGTTTTAGTTGCTACTTATTGGTGAATGAGCAAATTGAAGAGGTGACAAAAGCAAAATAACAAAAATGAACAAACATATTAGGCTCCAAGCTCCAGCCAAGAGCAGGGAAAGTGACCAACATTTCTAGACTGCTTTCGATCCTGAAATGTCCATTTGTCCATCCACATTCCTACAGTTTCTTTATCTACCCCCTAATAAGCACTTACAAAAACTTTACGAGGTCAAATCTCATATAAACAAGCTTATAAGCAGAGCATGATAGCCAACTAGCCTCATGTAAAGTTTCCTTTTTCCAGCCTCCAAACCTAGCTAATGATTTGAGGCAAACAAATGGTAAAAAGTGGAACTTATGATGAGCAAAGACTCTACCTTTGTCAAAAGAGAGCACGTTGAAGAAGCCATACACTGCATAACATCAACAGCTGAACCAACAGCTTCCTTCACACTCTGAACATCGGCCTGTAAATAACAATAAACAGACAGATCATTACCAAATTCTATGCATCCATTCTTCCTGAACTAGTATATAAATTAAATGTACACCATACAGTTGCTCCCCCAACTACTGGAAGACGGAGAGTGCTCCCCTTTAACGCCTCAATAGCTCCATGCAAGGAACTGGAGTGGTCTTCATCCAGAAGGGACCACTCTTCCAAATATGCCATCTACACATAACATAATGTACGTGAATTAGTACTTTAATCTTTCATCCACTGACCAAAAATATACAAAAATTCAAAAGAGGTAGAAAATTATTAAATGTTAAAGCAAATAGAAGCCTCAGTCATCTAAAGAAGCAACTTTTTAAAAATATACTAATGTTAAAGTTGCTTCTTAGAAGCATGTACTAACATATATTATTGTATAACATGTGGGTTAATAGATACTGCCATTTTGGAGAGGAAATGAAGATGTATTAGGAGCAGACTGCAAGATAATTGTTGAATGTTGAAAACCTTGTCCAATTTTGAGCCTTTGATTGCTTGAGCAGTATCTTCCACAATTCATACATAATGCATACTTCATCAACGGAAAGTCAAAACATTCTGACCTATCTTTTGCGGAATCCGGGGCATAATAATATTGGAAAACATTCAGAAAATTTAAAACAGTGAAAGAACTTTCAGAAAATCTAAGTTGTTCTGATGCCAATTCTTATGTATGGACAAATTTCTAGTATTCAGTAAAGCACTTGAACTCTCCAATTAGTAAATTTCTGACGATAAATTAGGGAGAAGGAAAAAGGATGAACAATAAATCCATTTCTTAGACAATCACAAGGTAAAGGATAGATATTTACTTGTCGCCGAAGGATGGAGCTCAGCTTCAGTTTTTGCCTCAGCAGCTGTACTTGTGTTCTTTTATGTCTGACTGAGTCACGTAAAGCAGTTGTTGTTATCCACGCATTCCACAAATTCTTCTGCAAAATTCAAAAGTATTTTAATATACACACCAAAATTTCAAACATTAAAATATGTATGAATCACTGCACAAAGGTTATTAATATGCATATGAATTTTTAAATGGTTATTAAACAGTAAGCCCTCAGTTCCTCTATGGGATGCACCCAAATTTTGGCAAATTTCCCTATCCCAGAAGCAGATTAAATTTGGCCTTCCATCAAACATATGGTACAGCAAAAGCACATCATTTAACTTTCTATAACTTATTTAACCTTCAGTCTCATGTCACCAATAAACGTTCCACAGCAAGGAGTACTTGCAATTGACAAGAAAAGAGTGTCACACAAGCAATTAACTTAGCTGCTTTGAATTGTAAATTAGATTAAATGTTCAGTAACCAAGGTTCTAAGTGAAATATAAACTTTCAGAACTTCTTCAAATGCAGACATTTGTTTTCTATATCCCACTCCATCTGAAACTTTAGTTAATTTTGCACCATTTATGAACATTTCCTAATCATCAAACATTTTTAAGTAACAAGATTCCAGAAAGAAAAATCGAGATGGTCTTCTGATTACTAACTGAAATCATTTTCTGAAACTTATAATGCATTATCCAAACAATTCAGTTAGTCCAGTTTGTTTTGGAATAACAGCCCATGGCTGAGAAGAAAAAAAATTCAGTAATGCTTTCAAGAAACTATTAATCATTTGTTAGTAAAATATACAAGTATAGTTTATTATGGAAGGGTGCTTTTCAAAGGTACCTTACGGTAAACAGGTATCTGGTGATGTTGAAAAGGTTAGCCTCCCAACAATGACTCAATGAGATTATTTCTAGTGCATAAGTTTTTGCTATGTCAGGGGCTCCTTTGAGCTCCAATTTTGTAGCTAGTATTCCCAAAAAAACCTCATTTGATAGTGATACTCCATAAAATAAAACCACAAACTACCTAGAAAACGGTTGACACTAGACAAGAGAGGGCAAACAAATGACTAAGCACAGCAACAGCAAGTAAAACAAAGAGAAGACCTCAATTCCATCTGCATCCACAAACACAAAGATTGCAGAATAGATTTTTACCCTTCCCTACTGAGAACACATCTGATAGTAACTAGTCATATGTTGTTTGCATGAGTAAGTATTAACACCATCCTTAGTTCCATCAGATATTTTCAGAAAATCACTATTCATGCTAAATTGCTGATGCGAGTTATTTACAATTCACGATAAAGATTCATCAACTTAGAGTACTCTCTATCAACACACTAGTTTTAATTTAGTACTAAATTAACCCTCCTGATTCATCTGCATCATTACAACCCAACCCTTACTTCCAAGGACTAAGTAGTTGGTACATGAAAAAAAGGATGTGCTGGAATGATCCAGGGAGACAAAGTAGTACTGTGCATACCCTCCAAAAAGAAGGTACCTATCCATCTGTACCAATCTTTTTAATCGAAAACTTAAGATGAATGATTTTTGAAGTGGCTTGTTGTCGCCTTGTCCATGACACATATCACATACTAAATAACATCAAAGGAGAGGTCACTACTCATTGCACAGAATTAAAACTCTGTCATTCTTAAAGGATTTTGGATTTTTAGTTCCGCAAAATCCCATAATGTAACACAATGACATAAATCACATCCTCCTCCCCACAAAGTCCATTATGTAACAATGACTCACAACGTAAGAATATTCTTTAACCCATTACATCCATTCTTTTATCAAAAATTGCCAAAAATATTTTATTAATTTATTATGTAGTTTATAAAACATGATACTTCGAGTAATTATTACTTCACAAAATATATAACACACTGGTATTATTAATTGAACAGTTTATATAATGTTGAAAGAAAACTTTTAAAACTAAAATAATGTAAATGAGTCTTGAACTCATTTGTGTAAAATTTTAAAAAAATTCACCCCACGTTGGTCGCGATCTATTCTATTAATCCATTATAGACCGAACCCGTGATAACGCGACCTTACCACAATCTGATAGCATCCACGACTTTTTCCATGTCCCATCGGTTTACCATCACATTATTAAATCCTAGATACAGTAAAAACTAAAGAATAATAAAAACAGCTAGACAAAATACATTATTCCATAAAGCTAATACTGAGTATGCAGAGAGCTCGGTAAATCAAATGAGTAATTCCTAAAATAGTAGCGTACAGTAAGATCTTTAAGGGGATAAAAAGTTATTTAACTTCAAATAGAGAGGGGTAGTGGGTCAAAAAGAGTAAGTGATCTACTCTTATTTAACAAATGCAAAGTTTCAATTCTCAGGCATGTATATATGAAACTTACTCTAGCATCCAGAACATCTTAATTAGATAGGTAAGACAGAGCATGGAGATTTCTCATAATGAAGTCAAGCTAGAAGAGTACCAACATGCCAAGAGAAAATTGAGGCTTCTGCCTCTCAGTTTGCCTCTACGAATACATTAGCAAACGTGAAAGTCAAAGTGGTACAATTATTTTGAAATAGAGATAGTAGTATGACATTTATAACAAAATCTAGAAAACATGGTAACTATACCATTTGCTAACTTTTATTCTGAAATGACTTCAAATAGATGGACATAAGTAAAACTTCTACCGACTCCCTTCCAATACCAGCCACAATGCAGTCCAAACCATTATCAAAGCATGAATCCCACAAAACAGACAAAGCACAATGGTGGAAACAAGACAATAGAGAAAGATGAAGAACTAAAAAGCTTGTACAGTAAAGCCTGTTTTCACCACTTTGAGCAACAGGTACAGCATGGTTGTATTAATAGCTTTTAATTTATTAAATAGAGACCCTTTCAGTTCCTTTTTTCGTCATGTCAATAATTCAGTCCTGCTGCTTCCAATGAGGGGAGAGGGGCTGGAATATTTGTTCAGAATGTAGATGTTTAAATTTATATAGTAATAGTATCCAAAAACTATCTCTTATTGTCTAAATCTGTTAATCAAATATGTACATTTCTGAAATAAGAATGAATATCGGGAAATGATAGAGATAAGTCAAAAGAAGAATGCATAGATAAGAGTAGTTTACCTCGGCATTTCGTCTTTGCACTGACAAGGAAGCATTTGCTCTAGCATTTACAAACCGCCATTGTAATTGTCTGTTATAAAGGAGTCTCAACAGGTGCGCATCAACAATTCGATTTTCCCCAACCCCCTTTCCTCTACGTACATCAACTGCAAAGCTTAGAACGGATGGTGTATCCCAAGGACTACTACCAAAGGAGCTACCAATGGAACTTCGCACTCGGGATGGACTAAGTCCCCTCATCGGCGAAGATATTGGTGTGTTCATAAGCTTACTAGGTGAGGCTGCCCTAACAGTTCCTCGAATTGGTGAGGCTGCCCTAACAGCTCCCCGTATAGGCGATGACATTGCCCTGGGAGACGACATAGGCCCATCACTGAACTTTCTTGACTGGCTTAGCTTTGAAGGAGCAGAAAACTTTAATGTAGGACTTGCAGACAATCCCAACCCAGGATCCTGTAGCCGCCTCAACCGCATATTAGTCTCCTGCCAGAACCTTGCTGAAACATCAATACCACGGAGCCCACCACGCCCATGGGACCCACCATTTAAATCCTGCGCCCCAGAAGTGCTACCGGACGAAACACTGTCAGTATCCGAAGCTGTACGATCAGAAGGAACGGATGAATCATTCACAGAATTCTCATCCATAGCGCCCTTAATCCCATTCAAAACATCCCCATTGCTCGAGTCAAGATTCAGTATCCGATCAAACGATGCCCTTCTACTCTCATCAAGAAACGAATCCTTCAACGCCCTAGCCACAACACTAGGTCCAAGATACTCCTTACTCTCATTGTTAGAACAGTCTAAACTCCTGGACAACATATTCAACTGCCCGGAACGAGCAGGCCACCGTTGTTGATCCCCGGGCTTCATATTCAAGCTCAGATTCTCTACCTTATCTCCTCCGCCAACTCCACCATCAGCCTTCTCCCTTACAGGGGTCCCTCTCCTCTTCTCAGGAGTACACTTCCTAGCACTAACACTATTCCCATTCCCCTGACTCACAGATTTAGTCTTACTAATTGGTAGTGAAAACGACTCCCCTTGGAAAGACACAGACAAACTCCTAGTTGAAGTCACTAAAAGCCTAGAGGCAGCCGACATTTCACCAACATTTCCCACGGGAGCAGTTTTATGTGTACCCCCAGAACGCCTCCGGTCCACAGACTGCGACCGCTTAGGAGTCGACGAAGATAAACTCCCATAGTTACTCTTATTACCCCTAGCTACTACTGGAGAAGGGAACCTTCTAGACATTGTAGAGGAAGAGCTCGAACTCGAACTCGAAACAACAGTATTGTTACTAGTACTAGTTGTAGTAGTGTTACTATTTGCAGAAGATGAAGAAGGGGAAGGTGTAGACATATACCTCGAAGCAACCTCTCTATGTCTGCTGACTCTCCTCGGTTGTTGTTGATGATTATGACTACCATTTTCGCGATCCGAAGACGGCAACAACGGCGGACGAGAGCTAGGAGCGTTCCGAGTGCCGAATTCGGTAACAGCAGCCACCATTATCATCAAAAACACATAGCAAAACCAAAACCCAACTCACATTATCAAATTAGAGCACATAAACCCAAAATCTCCGAAAAATTTTACGAACTTTCACGGAATTCGAGGTACCCAGATGAGAATTTCAGCAGATTTAGCATTTCCCAACTGATAAACCCCTGATAAAAATGTAGGAATTCGCACAATCAGTCCACTAATAATTAATTGAAAGACAAACCCAGAAAAATTTGACGTTTGTTGAAGGGGAATTCGCGATACCCAGAAGAAAATTCGCAGCAGATTTAGCAAACCCAACTCAGAAACCAGCCGAAAAAAATGTGGGAAATTCGCGAAAATTAGGGGATAATTGTGAAATGCGAGTAAAACCCAGAAAAATTGGGACGCTAATTGAGTGAAATTCCGGCGTTAGATTTTAGAAAGGGGGAGTGGAGGAGTGAAGAGTGGGGTCGGTGAAGAGGGAAGAGGAGAGGAGATTTGGGGGAAAGTAGACATAAAAAGGTTGAATAGTGATTTTATTAGTTTGAGTTTGGGGTTTTGTGAATCTTTGGAGAGACGTTACGTTAATGATATTATTGTGTTTGTTTTTTTTGAAAAGAATATGGTTTTTGGCAAGGAGATTCAAAGGTTTTGGGAGTATTATTGTGTGTATAAAGTTTTTATTTGTAGGTCATGGGTTTATTGAAAGGGACTCCCAAAATACTAATACTTCTTGTGTGGTGGATCCATATCACCATGTGTTTTAGTGTATGAGAGTGATTATTACTACGTGTCTTTTCATTAAATATGTTTTTTCCAAATTTTTTTTAAAAAAATTTAGGTTTTTTTCACATAGATGAAAGAAATCTTAAATATTGTTGCGGTGGACTGTTTGAAATAATTATTAAAAATTATAAAACTAGATAGCTTTTGAATCATTAATCATCTATCTATTTATCATCTATCTATCTAGTTTATGCTTACTTAGACTCTTGGCTTAGTTACGCTAAAGATAGGAGTGATATGACGAAAATATATCTTAGTTTTAGTTACTTGATAGTGTTTCTTATGTGATAATGGATAAACTTTCAATTTCAATGATAAACACTCTAACATTTTCCTCGTATAAAAGATACAGTAATTTTAAAATATTTAATAATCTTAGTCCAAAAGTGAAAGAACCTCATATCACTAACCATTGTTTGATCAAAACAGCGTGCTAGTCAATCTAATCTACTTTTGTAGGTCAAATTCTTGGGAGTTTGATGTGAAGAGATGAATGGTTCCATCATAAAACTAAAATTGGTAGGTGTTGAATATGTGAATAAGGTAATCTGTAGTGATATACCATCTACCATGACATATAGTGATACAAACAAACATTCTATGTGGTGTTTAAAACCATGATCATCAGAAACACGAAAGCAGGAGGGATACGTTTAAAGAAACAAGAAACAAACACTCGGGTAAGAACTAAGAGAAAGAATAATTGAAGTGTAGAGAAAAAAAAAAAAGTGAGTAAGAAAAAGCAGTTGCTAGCTAGAAAGCGAGAGAAGAAAAGAATAAGACAATCCATCTTAGACAAGGTAAACAACTAACTTATCAAATCAAATTGGTTAAAGCTTGGCTTGCAAATGCCACTTAAAAGGCTACACCACCTTCTTCTTCTTCTTCTTATTATTATTATTATTAATATTATTATTATTATTATTATTATTATTATTATTATCTCAACAAAGACAAAGTTAGACAACCTACATAAAATTAGTGGGAAGCCGAGATATAATTTGGGTACCCACTCCTCTAGATATAGCAAAATCTAGTCTAGTGAAGATTATTATTATTATTATTATTATGATTAAAATAATTTTTAATTATCCCTTCCACAGCCGTGCACTATATTACGGCTAATATCTATCTGACAGTTAATCTGCATTTTCTGTACCTTAACTCTTATTGGTTAGCTAAGCTACTAACTTCAGTCCATTGCTCATACAATTATATAAATATTTTCTATTGATGGGTATAATACTATTAATTAGTTGGTTAATTTGTCCTTGTTAATTAGTAACTATAATGTTTTATCGATTGCTAACTTTAGTTGTGAATTTAAGATCTTCCCTAACCCTAACTTATCACCTAATAATGAAAATGATATGGTAATTGATTATAAATCAATCCTTAACAATCTTGTTAAGATTAAGAATGATAACAAAGGAAATCAGGATTATTGAAATCAATGATTCATGATGCATTTTGAATGTTTCTTTCAAGTCGTTGTAGGCGTTAAAAATGATAGTTAATGGGGGATATAAAAAGGACTTTGATATATATGCATGTGAGACACATAGGATTATATTTGACTAATTTCACATCTGTATTCTGTACTAAAGATTTGAAATGTATGTACAACTATTTTCATGGTTAACATGATGCAAGGATCTTGATGTATGGTTAATTTGATAGTTTTTGTAAATGGCATAGCTAATATATATAATACCAATGTTGCCACTTGCCAAACACTTGCTTGCTCAGGTGTCAACATGGATGGAATGAATTGGCAGAGACCGAAATTATCGTACTTAATTAAGTATACCCTAATTTGTCATATAGGTTAATAAAAAAAATGATAAGAAAGTACTATTGAAATGAAAAAATTTCTAGTTTGAAACTAGCTTATTATATACTCGATTATTAGAAATTTCTAATTCATACTGGGTATGAATCACTATGTATATATTTATGGCTATTTTCGTAATTTTATTTATATACATGAGATCGTTATTTTAATATCTGATAGGGTTATTTTTTCATTTCATTTATATACCTGAGATAATATCATCTATATCTTACATAATAAAACCTGTATTTGATATCTTAGTAAATCATTTATTTTCTTTTTCATAAGATAATACCATCTATATTTAAAATTTTAACATCTATATATGACATAATGACACCAATATATGAGATCTTAATAAAGCTTTTTTTTAAAAAAATTCCTATAATATAAGTTGTCAAATTTATAACCGATATAAATTAAGAATTTCTCACTCAGTTATACGTACAACAAAAGTTAAACTTCAGCTCATTTACTCAACATAAAAACATACTACAATACTTTCCAAATTTTTTTTTTTATTGTTGTACAATTTACAAAGACTAAAGTACAGTATATGTAGATGAAGAATGTGAACAATAGTTCATTAAATTACTAAATAATAATTAAAAGGGAAGAAGAAGACTATAAGGTTTTTATTTTTATTATTTTTTCTTCAAATCGAAGTATAACTTTTCTCTTGTATGAGGCAGTATGACCAGACCTCGATAGTTGAGTATGTAACATTGCAACCTTACCTCATTATTATTTTATTTTTTAAAAAAAGGTGCAAAGTCTGCGTAATTTAACAATTAAAATACACAGTTAGTTATGAGTATCAGTTAATCAATATGCCAAACTGCCAAATAAATCATTGAGCAAAAAGAAAGGCATACATTGCTTATTACATTAAATAATAATCACGTGTATCATTGATGTCTTAAACTCAAAGTACGTTTACTATGTCAGTTAGCCTGCTAGCTTAAGCGATACGCAAAAGATAATTAATGGAGCAACCACCAATAGTAGACTTGATTAGTTAGTGCTTGTCTCATGTTATAAATAGGGTAAGAAGAGCAACACTTCATAATCAAAGCTCCTTGATTTTGCATTTTAAAATATGATTATTCGTTCAAGTGAATCAAGTAAACCCTTTCTTTTCTAATACTTTTCATATGCGATTTGATTATTAGCTTTTTATTCGTGCAAATTAAAGCACAAAACTTTGGTAATAATGAGTTAATGACTTTGAAGTACTATTTTCAATACATTACTTTGTTCTGGGATGTAAGGGGAAATGATAGGCAGATAGTAACATCATCTATAATAAAGATACGAGAAATTCTTAATTTATATCGAATATAAATATATATATCATGAAATATTTTGTAATTATATATATATATATATATATATATATTTGAGATTATAATATGTGTATCTGATATGAGTTTTTCTGTATTTTTATATCTTTTATATTTCTATATCTGATACAACAATAGATATATCTGACATAATATATATATATATATATATATATATATATATATATATATATATATATATATTTGATGTAACAATACTTGTATCTGATATTTTAATATCTTAATATAATTTATATCCATAATTTGTATCATGTATGAAGTAGGAAAGCTTACAAAAATTTATAGATGGTTGTACGAGTAAAATATGAATTTTATGAAATTGATTCTATTTCCCTCTTATACATAGCTGTTCAGCTTACTGGTATGTACAAAACCTTTGGTTGTATATCTTTTGATGTTAATTTCTCTATAATTGGGGGTCCATCATGATAAACATCTCATCGAGAGGTAGAGGCAGTATTCAATCAAATGGTGGTAATGAATCTATAATCATGTTTAGCAAGAAAGATATCAATACTATATCATTACAATCATTAACTATCACTTTTATTTGATATTTTTTTGGTTGTTGTAATTTGCTCATTGAGCCAATATATGTAAAAATAAAAAAATAAAAAAAACAATTACAAGTTTACAACAACCTAAAAAATAGACTAAAGGAGACGACACCTTTTTCACACACCAGCAGTCACCAATGTCAATTAGTTATCATGAATTTTACTAGTTTGTGATATTGTAAATTATTACTCCCTTCATTCTTTTCTTTTATTTAGAATTATTTATTTTTTATATGATATTTTATGACGTCCACTATTTACCCATTGGATATTGTAATTTTTTTTATTTTTATAAATGACCTTTTCTATTTTCAAAATATCAATGAATACAATTACTCCACTTACATTACTTTTGATGGAATATCTACCCTCTCATTTGCTTTAAATTTAATACATTTCATAAAATCTTTTCCTTCTTAATTACTGTATTGGGTTCTTCCTTAATTCCAAATGGAAATGAAAAAAAACGAAGGGAGTAATATTGATAATATTTTATCTAATATCAATGAAAAAATTACACTAAGAATATTTTTTATAAATGAAATTTGGGTATAAAAATATACATAAATTAATCTCCTGATATTTTATAAATTGTGTTGGAGATAAAATACTTTTGTTAAGTCAAGGAAATAATGAAGAATTTTAAAGCATTACATAAAAATACCCGGTTAAATTGATGGTCAAATCTGACAAATATAAGTCCAACAAAGTCCATTAAAAGTAGAACCGTTAAAATTTGCATAAGCAGTTTCACTTGAATATGTGGGCTGACTCAAATTTGGAAATAATGGGCTAAGGAAAACCACAACCTTTGGCAACGATTTTGACCTGGGCCACGAATTTTTGCCCAAATCTTCATATCTCAGTTTGCTTTTCATTGCTTCTGTTTTTTGTGAAGCTAAAACCGGTGTCAGTGGCAGCAATTTACATATAAAGCTAAGTACAAATTCATTTTTCAAAATATTTTGACAGCGAGGTATATTTCGGATTTTTAAAAAAAAATAAAAAATAAAGGATTTCAAAAACATTTGTTAAACTATAATTAGTGTAAAATATAATAAGCATATCATCCTTGCTTCAGTGGTAAATAGACTTGCTCACACCTTGCTTTTTTTAGCAATTCGAGACTTTGCAGAGGAACAAGTTCTATTATTACTTATTTAGATCAAGTCTCGTGTACATTGTCCTGTATAAATAGTCGTGGTATTACTCTGTGATAAAAAAATATATTAAAAGTTAAAAATAGAATAAAAATAACAGATGTCTAATCTAGGCTTTATTAGCAAAGAATTTGGGAAGATGACAGTAGTTGTACAGGAAAAGTGAAAAAACAGTAGATTAGAGCCTAATCTGGCCTGCAACCTTAAAGTTGAACAGACAATAACAGTATTAGATAGTAGAATTAAAAATGCAAGCCATGTATGGCTTGGAATATACTCCAACATAATTTGGTTGTGTTTTAAGTTGCTGGTAACACATCCACTATTACTAATTAAAGTGATTTTTTTTGTTAGTTTAAGTATTAGTTTACCCACTTTGAAAGTGATCGAAATAAATCTTCGGTGGATTATTTTATATTGTGATAATCAGATAGCTTTTTGCCGTAATGATTTTTGCTTAATGTCAGACTTCAATGGAACAGTATATCAGCATAACATATCAAAACTTTATATGTTCTATCAGCTGTAGATATGTGCATGCAATTTGGTAAGTGTTAAAATAATAGACTTATTTTAACTTATAATGATCATTCTCAAATGGTGTGTGAGGGATCCAATGAGAAGAGTGCTTTAAATAAGAAGAATAAGAAAAGATTTTGACCATTCAAATGGTAAGATCCAACGCTAGAGATTTCACATAAAAAAATATAGTTACTATAACAATAAAAAATAGTAACTATAATAATAAATAAAGTCACTATAACAATAAAAAGAGTATTTATAAGTGAAAAAACTATTTGGTCACTATGAGTTAAAAAATAGTCACTATATATACGTAAAATATCATCCGTTGGATTTATGAGATAAATAGTCAATATGCCTTCTCATATATATATATAGGTAAAAGTTAGAATAATAAGAATACTTAAAATGAGAAGGATGAGAAGACATATTGACTCTTCATTTCATAAATCCAACGGATGATATTTTATGTATATATAGTGACCCTTTTTTAAATCATAGTGGACAAATAGTTTTTTCCGCTTATAAAGACTATTTTATTGTTATATTGACTCTTTTTATTTTTATAGTGACCATTTCTTATTGTTATAATACCCATTTTTTTTGTGAAATCTTTAGCGTTGGATCTTACCATTTGAAGGCCCAAGATCTCTTCTTAATTGTTCTTATTTTAAGCACTATTTTCATTGGATCCCTCCCCTAAATGTGTGTGTGCGTGCGTGTGTGTTTGTGTCATATACACATGGAACAAAAAAATCACCCTTAATTTTGATTGAGAAGTCTATAAAATGAAATTAATGTAACATTCCTCGATTATGCCAGTATAGTTTTTCACATAATCTATAATTTTTCACACTAAAACTAACCTAATTTAAATTTGTAATGACTTGAAAAAGCATGAAATGACTTGTTAATAAAGTCAAATTTGAAACGATCAATTTCATTTGTCAAATTTGAAATGATCAACTTGGCTTGTAAATATATGACTCAAGATAAAAATAATTTAACTAAAAAATAATATATTTTGAACTTTTTCCAATCTAGGTGTCTTGAACTTAAGAATAACCCAATTTGATGTTCATTGAACTCGAACGTAATATATGAATGTACAAACTTAAATAAATATGAACTAGCTTAATCCAAGCCAAGCATCACTCTAAGTCAAAAAGATAAATGAATTTATTATTACTTGTCACATGTGGACCACTTTGGTAAACCGCAAAGTAAGCCTCACATAATATGTCATTCGATAAATCCCATATGCCTAATTAGGCTTCCCCCTTGGTGGGAACTTAACCTATGCCATATAATACACTAGACAAGCCCTCTTGTACTAGTGATGCCCAACTTAGCCAAGCATATCCTACACCGTATCTAGTATCCCAAAGTGCCATACACCCTTTGTATTTAATGTTTTCTTACATACTCACTAAGTATTGAAGGAAGAAGATTGATAGAGTGAAAACAAGTACGTGAGAGAAATGCTCTTAGTTTGGAAAGCACTGTACACTTTATAAAAATGAGTCTTGGAACCTATTTATAGGCCTCCTCCTAAGGGACCTAGAAGCTTCTATTCAAACCTTATAATGGAACATTTAAGAACTCTAAGTCCTTCTCCTAGACCCTTCTACACAAAATATACCTATATCCCATTCTAGAGATTCTCTACATATCCTGATATTTACATACAATATTTTAGGGTTATCCCTATATAAAATATTAAAAAAAGTATGTACAAGAGTTGCCAAGGTAATGGTCTGTTATAACATTACTATAACTTGAGGGTCCATTGAATATATATGGTTTTTGCCAAATAAAACTCTATAGAGAAAGGCCCTGCTTAGCAGCCAAGGTGCCCATATAGACCTCTTATAGCGCATCGTTGGCTAGTGATGCACCCCCATTGGTGGGGACTTCGGCACGAAATGTGACATTCTCTTTACCCAAATTCTTGATGTCCTCGTCAAGATTGCGCCCTTAGTGTATAAAGATAAACTTGACAATGTCGCCCTTTTCCTTTGACTCTGACCCTAGACACCTCGTCACCGTTGCACCCCTCAATTTATGGGCTCCATGCCCATCCTTGATGCCTCACTCCTCAGCATCAATTTTTGGACATGTCCTCAAATTGAACGTTGATACTTAAGGTTGAAAGTCCACCAACCCTTTACACATAAGATTTTGGTGCCCTTATTCCCCCCTTGTGTGAGATGAATCTCGTGCTCATACCCCCTGTATTTGATGATTACATCACCTACTCCAAATGGACGAACATTATTAAGGAACTCCATACCCAACACAATGTCCTTATCGTCAGTGTACTCCAACAAGAAATCAAACTTTCCCTTCCACTTCCCCAAGTGGATAGGGACGTTTGGGCCTTGAGTTGATGGCCTTCATTTCGCCACGCATTTAGAGAACTAGAAAAACCAAGTCACTCACTATCCTCATGCAATACTATGTACTTTTCTAATAATTACATAAATAGTACTTTTAATATTTATAAAGTAATTATTTAAGAATATAAAATTATTTTATGTAAAAATAGAAAAAGAATCTATATAATTTCCTAATTCAAAAAAGATTTCATCTTTTTCCTTAAAAGAAAATAATGATAATCAATTTTGAAAAGTTTTCTAGTCCATTTAGGACTTTTCTAAACAAATCTAAAAAGAAACTTTGCAAGTATTAAAATATGAAACTTATTATGAATTTTGTGATTGTATATATAGATATCAAGAGTTTTATCATGAATTTTAAAGTAATTTTATATTCTAAACTATGAAAATTTGAGGTTTTAAATTAAGGGACTGTATCCCATAGTTAAAATGTGACTTTTGATCATAATTTATGTAAATTTATTAAATATAGGAGTAATTATATATATTTTATCATTTAGGAGATGATTACTACTTAGATGATTTGTAGAGTTGCTAAGGTGTATAATTTTATTGCCTATTCAACTAGGTGTGTACATGTCATAAATACTTGTATGTATAGAAACATGTAAGGAAATGATTATTGTTACTCAATTACATGTTTATGTAGTTTCATGCTTAGGATTTGTATTGATTTATGGGACAATGTTGAATACATGTTTTGAAGGAGTTAATATGTAAGTATGAATTTAATATGCAAGCATAAAGAAGATTTGATAAATGTTAGGCATGTTACACGAATTATTCCCATAATGGTAATTCATTTCAAGTAGTAGCAAGTTTAACTTCATTCATGTTATAAGACTTAAAGTAAATTAAATGGAGAAAATTTATGTCTTTTATGACATATATTATTAGTTAAGAATTGTCAATAATCTTGCTCAACAATGTAATAGGCAAGGAAGGAAAGTGTCATGGATTTACTTTATCTATAATCACTATTTGTTAAGTATAGATAGAAATGAATATTTACATGATAAGCATGTTTTGTTGTGTTATTTCTAGTATGGTTTTGAATATTTAAAAGCATTAATCGCTACTTTAAGTGAAGAAGTTTAAGGAATAAAATTCAAGGGTCAAGTTCACACCTTGATTATTGGGTGTCATAACGATATTAGCTTTCTCTCTAACAGCATTGCGGCCTGACACTTCTACAATAGCGACATAAACAATATTTAATATAGTATTCATTTCGGACTTTCATCATTCTTTATTAGTCTACAAATAAACTTGTTCACAGTTAACCATTAATAAGTTGTATACACAAACTCTAAAGTTTATATTTACTTTCTAGTGTTAAAGTATTTTTGTTAGTAAGTTGAAGCAAGAGTTATATGCTTGATTGTTCTTTGTATGTGACCAATTATATATTTTTTTAATAATGCATGACTTACATGTTCAATTGTTCTTATATATGACCAACCCTTTATTCTAATGCTAGTAGACCCTTTAAAACTAGACATGTAAGTTTTTGTTTAGGAGTAGTATGTTGAAACCTCCTCTAGTAAAATTAATCGTATTCCAATGGATTTGACAGGTTGTCATATATGGTTTGTGTTACTAAATGTATGTGCCCTAACTATTAAAATGACGGATTTTATTTATAGATAAATAACCATTAAACTATGACTATAGTGGTGTTGTCAATGATGATTCCAAGTACCTCCAACAAGTAATTTGTTGGGTTGTAGGTGCATAGTAAATAAATGCACTTGAACTATTGAGTTAATTTAAGGGTTGTATATATAGACAAAATTTTTATGCAGACGATGTGTCACTAGCTTTATACCTAGATGATGTATTGGATTATTGAATATAAGATAAGTATGAATTTTAAAAAGTAAAAAAGGTTAAAATTTGATGATTAGATCCTTTTTTCCTCTAACATGATTATTTATTTATTTTGAATATATTATGTATGAATTATGTAATGGATTATGCATTGGATTATAGAATAAGTAGTAGCTTTCATATGTGAGAGACGAAAGATAAATAAATAATATTTAGTTTACACTAATTTTTTTTTCAAACCTTTAGTTTATTATTAATATAGAATATGTATTAAATGTATATGATACTATAAAATTAATTATAATATTAAAATAACAATACAATAGAATTTAACAATTTTGAGATATTAAAATATCTTTGATATTTGATTTATTAAAAAAATGGAAATATGTTCCTTTAAAAATATAATTTTATGATTTGAAAGTCATCAATATGATGTACAAATAGAATCATGGTAGAACAAGTAAAATAACTCCATCTTATGAAAAATCATTCTCATAATAATATGACTAGAGTTTTCCTATTTGAATTGATTGAATTACATATCTAGACTAAAGTATTCATTATATAAAATCTGCATGATTTTTTTAATTTAAGATTATATCCCAATTAAGTTATATTAAGATATATAACATTTATATTATATTCAATCGCAATCTCCTATATTAATTAACTCAGCAAAGGAGTACAATGTACTTATTGTGCTATTAACACTTAATTAGTTTTATCTTAACTTATTGCATAATACATGATTATTGTTCACGACGTAGTAATTATTTTTTCTTTTCTAGAACATATTATAAATGAAACTTGTTTAATAGTATGGACTACTTTCATAATGGATTTAACTATATAAAAATTAAATTTTTATAATATACTATATGTAAAAGTTAAATTTGATTCAATATATTCAGTCCATTTTTTTGTTCTTAGTACTCAAGCTATGTTCCACTAAAGTTAAATAAGGTTATCAAAAATAAGTTATATTTAACATACACAAGTAAGTTCAACAAAAAAAATATAAGTTTAGTGAAAATAAAATAAGTTTTAAAAAAGAAGTTAAGTGTAGAAAAATAAATGTTCAAGCAAAGATGAGTAAACCAATAAGTTATATAAAATAAACTATGCTAAGCATAAATAAATAAGCTCAACAAAAATAAGTTGATCCAAAATTTGATAGGTGTTTATCATATCTATACAAAAATAAATCAATCTAGATCTACAAAGTTAAGTAGTAGGACAAGTAGGATCGATACATAGAAAGAAACACATATAATCAATGTAATTTCCAAACTAGTTAAGTCACATATAGAGATAGAATAGATTGGATTCAATTATATTACTACACTAAGAAAATAAGACAAACAATGATTAATGCCAAGCCTAGGGGTTAGAATTCGCACTAGGGCACATGCATTTGTTAATCAATTAATGTTCCTTAACTACAAAATAATATAATAATAAAAGTATAAACTCAAAGGGATATATTCTCATTAGGTAACACAAATTCCTATCCCTCAACCATGAACTGGATTATCTATTATATATTATTATATTTCTCCCGATCAAAGGGTAAACAATGTTAAGGTAAATTCATGACAAATTAATATTCTTAATATATGAAGTAAATTAAGTTAAAATAAGATAAGTAAATAAAAATAAAATAAACTTTACACAAATAAGTTCAGCCAAGATTTAATAGGCGATTGTCATGCCTATGAAATCTTGATATAGTTTGCCAGCAACTATGGGCGAATCCACAAAGGACTCATATCATCAATGTAATTTTTAAACTATTAGCACTACTAGCTACATTATTTTAAGCTTAATGCAACACTCGAATTCGTTGCAATTAGACCTTTTATCCATTGCATTAACTATAATACGACGATTTCATACAAATGTTCCATTAGCTAACTAGCAGATTGCTACGATTATTTGCAGCCATAGCATTAGATAGCTAGATTATGCAAAAGTCTCTTGTACAACATCTTAAGTGATATTGTGGGGTACCCCTTAATGTTTTGGTTATGACATTGCAAACACATTTGATATATTTGTTGTTGTAAGCTTTATGAAGGCCTAAAGACAAGTTTTAGAGTAGAATCAAGTGTGTACATGAGGTTATCACACTTATCCATGAAGATGTCAAGTGTACAAAAAATATAAATCAAAGAAAAGTTTAAATCAAGTTGTCATTGGAACTGAGAGGTCAAATTCCAATTGTTGTGGTGTTGAATTCCAATTGCTGCGTTACAAAGTTCTAGAGTAGGAACACACTTTGAAACTTTTGAGTGGAAGCGTCCCAAGTGGACTTTGAGCAAGCCTTAGAAGGAGTATTCTTTAGGCTTTGTATAAGTATAAAGCGGGTCAATTTGTTTGATACAACAAGGCTTAAAAATGAGTTAAAATGCAACTAGACCTCAACTGGGAGTTACTTGAGAGATTTTCTTGGAAAATTGATTTTATGATAAAAGCTTCTGCATGTACTAGCACTTACCTAATGATTGCAATTTTTAGGTAGAAAAATCATTTCTTAAAGATATGCTTTTTGTTAAATCAAGCTTTCTCATAAGATGCTTTATTTTATCTTGCATGGTAAAGTCTTATGCACAAGCATGCTTCTAATAAAAAGTGATTTTGTAGCAAAAAGTTATAGCTTAGTTTAATGGTATACTTAAACTGACCAAGTTGTAATAATTACTCAATTACAAAGTACTAAGCTACCTTAGATGACTCAAGTACACCAAACAATACTATAAACTAGTATAAAAGAGTTTATTTCACACTTAAATCACTTACATTGACCAAGATACTTCAAAGAGTTTTTCAATCTTCAAGTCTGTTGTCCTCTTGCTTATACCTAACATCTTGAGTTGTAATCTTTATTACTTTAGTACTGATTGTACTAAGGGGAAGAGTTTGAGAGTTTATGTAGGAATTTGAGTTAAGTCTAGGTAGGAAAGAGAGAAAAGAAAGAGAAGGTAGTGAGTGCCAAAAGAACTTCGGGTTTTGAGTGAAACTCGAGTAGAGAGAAGAGAAAGAGAGATCAAAATAGAGTGTATTAGGAATTTCCCTTATAGTGAAAAGTTGCAAAATCCTAGAATAAGGTCGTGGTTTTCTTTTGAGATGCGTATAAAGGTTTCCATGCTAAAAACTCTTTGATTTCCTTTCTGCATGTTCATTTCTCTTTTTATGTTCCACTTTTAATTTCCACAAATAGTTCCTGAATCCTACTTCCAATTCTACCCCCCTTCTTGTAAGTGTACATCCAAATAACATATTAAATGGATATATGGTAATGCAACAACTATTTTAGGATGGACGGTACTTGTTGCATTTAGTGAAACCTGATTCAATGACTATAAATAACAATAATAATAAATTTCATTGATATGAAAGTAATATTACAATAATGTTTCTCGTATGACACATTAAAATATAATTCTTGACTAAATTAGTGTTCATATACTCCATATAATCTCCAAATGATAATCTCTACAAAGTCTTTTTTTTGTTACCTATAAGCTGTTGAAATCACTAATTAACGCAAAAACAAAACAAGAGCCTCCAAGATATGCAATTTATAAGATATCTATATTTCTTCTCCCTTAGGCTCACCTTGTACCGATAAGTTAACACCATGAATAAACAACTATATATCCATGCCATAGAAATAGGGGTGCTAATAAGCTGAGTCGAGCTCAAGTTTGGCTGAACTCAACTTAAGCTTGATAACTCAAGTTTGACTCAAATTCAAAAGCTCATGAGCTAAAAAACCGAAGTTTGAGCTTGACTAAAAAACTCAATTCTCTTGCTCGACTCAAACTCAAGCTTGATTAAAACTCATTTCAAGCTCAAGCTTGAACTCGAGCTTGATTAAATCTCATTTCAAGCTTGAACTCGAGCTCGACTAAAGCTCATTTCAAGCTCGAACTTGAGCTTAATTAAAGCTCATTTTAAACTTGACCTCAAACTCATTTTCAACTCGTTTAAAAGCTCAAGTATTTATACCCAAATTGGGCCAACAAGAAGCTTAAGTTTTAGCTTTAATGAGCTCAATTTGGTGTTAGGTAGAAAATACTATTGGGTTTATATATACCAATTGTTTCAAACCATCTATCAAATTTTTTTCAATGTGGGACTTTGAGTATATATAAAACCCTCTCCAACCATCTTTCATTTTAATTCAATGTTAGACTTTGGGTTTATATTTCAAATCATCTTTTATTTTATTATAGTTTAATATCTTGAGTATATTTTTCTATAAATATATACTATAAATAAAAGTTTAAGATTTTTGATTTGAGCTTTGATTTTCTCAACTTGGCTCGTTAACTTATAGAGTTGAGTTCGATCTTGAGTCAAGTCCAATCGAGTCGAACTTTGACCGAGTTTTGATCAAGTTGAGTCTAAGTAGCTCGTGAGTATCTCAACTCAATAAGAACCCCTAGGTGTCATTTCAGGTTGTCAAAATAATTTTAAAATAGTATTAACGAAGTCGGTATTAATTGGGTTTATATTCATTTCAACTTTGTCTTGTAGTGGGTGGAATGTTGGATTGATTTGAGCCTTGAACGTTGGATTTAGGTTCTCTTTTCCTAAGCTTGGGGAAATAAACCTCTAGAGAGGGTCATATGGGGCTGCATGATTAGAGAGATTATTGATATTCTCACTAACAACTAAGGGTTTCTTATTGAGGTTCCTAGTTTTCTCCTTGCAAGGTTTAGCTATTGGTTTCAACTTTTTCTCCATGCACTCACTAGTATACTATATACACAAGATGATGGAGAATTTTTTTTGCAATTTATATGGAGTACCAGAAGTAGCAAGTAGTTCCAAAACCGCATTAATTGAAGACCGTTGAGGATGTTGTAGGTCTGCAGTTAGTGACTTGTGCTTTCCTCTGTCTTACTAGTATCTAAATTAAAGCATAAAATAGGAATCTCCATATCCCAATGCTAGTGTGCCAGGAGCAAATTTATTTATGTGGAATATTTGTACTAATATCTAAAGCATTTCATCTTTAATTATGAGTTGGGACAATTTTTAGAGATAATGAGAAAATATAGAGTAAATAACAATTGTAACTTGTAAAGGGTACTTTGGAAACTAGCTAATCCTATATTATTATTTAGGAGAAATACAATAATAATGGAAAAAAGTTATAGAAAAAAAATCAACGGGCTATGTACAAGAGATTTTAATTTAATTTAAACAAATAGGATTACATAAGTGAACCTAAATAATTGTCCATTAAACCCACTATTCTTATTCACAATCATCTTCATAATATGCAAAAATACAGAAAAACTAGATGTAAACATAACACAATTACATAGAGAAAAGATGAGCAAAATTATTGTTTACAAACTCTAAAGAAAGCACAATTGCAACAAAAACAAGAGAAATTTTCATTCTTTACATTAACTGTAAGGCACTAATTTCTTCCATTCACTCACCGAAAACAGATTAGTTTAATTCATTAACTTTGTTATTTGTTACTCTCACTTATACAACAAACTCAGTTCAATTTTTTCCTTTGATGTTTGTTACAATACACTATTGAAGAATTTTTGTGTATTGAAGTAGATGCAGCTTTAAAATGAAGAGTCTTATAGTGAATGCAAATACCGCACTTTAGAAAATTATGCAAAAAATCAAATAAAACAATTGATTCATACCGATTTTTTATTAAACGAAAAAATAAGATGGACACTAATGTGCTCATTTTAGAGCACGTTTATAACCCCGTTATAGTGTCGAGTCTCGCGGTTTTAGATTGATTTTATACACATTACACTTGATTTTACCTTGATCTTGTCCTCGAGCTGTTTTAAGGTCATTTAAGGTATTTTCGATGATTTCAAGGTAAAATGCGACGTGTTCGAGGCTTTGACACTCTTATCAAGAGGTTAGACATGGGTATCGGAGCTTAGGTACGCGTTCCAAGTCACTCTCAAAGATTCCACGAAGTTCAGAAGCCATTAGACACTTCGAAGAAGCTGTTTAGCAAGATTCAGGCTCAGATTCGACCAAATCTGAGCACTATTCGGTCGAATGGATGACAGGAACTCAAGTATATGATTCAAGCTCTCTGATATGGACGAATCAGATCCCATTCAACCGAATCATGGTCCATTCGGCCAAATCAAAGTCTCCTTCGGTCAAATGGTGGACAAACTTATGTTACTTTACTCGAACTCTCTGTTTTGGGCGAATCAGACCACCATTCGGCCGAATCACCATCCATTTGGCCGAATCCCTTGTACATTCGGTCGAATGGCCTCCTTTTCCCGCAAAAATTATTCCTTCGCAAGCTGGCCCTTGAGGGTTCTTCTAGGGTTTTACCCCCTTATGTCCTTAGGGTATAAATACCCCCTTTCTCTGTATAAAACCCTTATGCCTATTTTGAGAGCTTGTGCCTCAACTTGGAACATTATTTTATTTCTTTTCACTTTATTCATGCCCTAGTTTAGATTTAAGGCTTTTATTGTTCTCCTTTTCAAGCATTGTATTTCGGATTCATAATTTATTTCATTCAAGCAATCTCATTCACGTAAGTTATCGTTTCTTTTATTGCTCTATGTCGTTTAATGCTTTCACTTATTGCTTTTGTTGATTCCATTGCTCTTGCTATTATCCTTGATCCATTTATGACTTTGATAGAGTAGTTGTCGGTTGTGATTTCTTCATTGTTTCCCCTTTTCGTCCTCTTGTTCATTTACGTTCAAATTATTTATGCTTTCAATCATGTTTTTGTTCATTGTTTATGCCCTAGATTTTACTAGTATGAGTGAGTAGTTCTTTTTGGGGTTTGATTAGTAAAACCCTAGGTTTGGCTTGTTCTTCATGCGTAGGGTTAGGGTTTGAGATTATCGATGATTGTTTGATTGACATTCGATGCGAATATTATCCTGCCACTCCTTAGGAGACATAGGGCGATTATAGGTCATGTGATTTATAGGATCGCAAACTTCCTCTCATTATCTAGAGTGTCTTGATTGATTGTTGATCGATTTCCCCTGACCTAGCGTATCTACTAGTTTTATGTCCTTCCTAGGGTGGAGCTAATCTATCCCCATTTGTCTTTCATTGCTATGTATCATCGTTTTTATCCTTGCTTTACTTTCTTGTCATTAGTATAGTTTAGACAATTCATATCTTAAATAAACTCTCTATATCAAGTTTAGAACCTAGCATCCCTTGTCCTTGAGGTTCAACCCCCCGACTTACCATTACACTAGTTGTAGTAGTATTAGGGTGATTACAAGTATTGTTTGTGTAACTAGTCTTTTAGTAAACGACGCTAAAAGCTTGCTACCAGACACGTAGAGAGAGGAGTTGGCATTCTTGTAGTTTGAACATGATGAACCAAATTAGAATCACAAATCAAATACCCAAATTAGAACCCACCAATGATAAACATAATAAGTGAATTCAAATTCCTTGGCAATGTGGTAACGGTATAAAAGAATTTAGATTCTTTGGCTTTTCGAGCTAACCTGAAAACATGAACAAAAGTAAATTATTGAATGAAGTCAATGAAAATTAAAAGGAAAAAAACCCCAATAGGATGAGGAATATGAGACAGAAGAAAAACATTATAAGAAACCCGTATATTCACATACTAGTATTTCTTATTATGAAGTTCGAGCAATGTGAGATGGCGACGAATATTTCTAGATCGAGGGATATGTATTTAAACAAAGTGCATATATAACCAATAAAATTACTAAATTACTAAATTATAAAATGACTTTCATTGGCTACCCACAGTATTTGAGCGACTGTCATACACTGTGCACCGTTAAAGCCATTCTAGATCATTGATCATAAATATAGAATCACAATCGTTGGATTAATTTTGTAAAAATTAAAAACCACATTAATCCCAAATAGGAAAAAGTTTAACCCCTTTCTTCCTCCTCACACTATAATCCATTGAAACTTATATCTTAAAAAAAAACCATTGAAGCCCTTGTTCCCACCTTCCATTGTGGCAAACTAGCATTTTACTCTCAAGTTTCACTCATATTAAAGTGATTATTGTTCTCAGATTTCAAAAATTTAACTACTTCGTAGTTAGATTCGATTTTATTTCCATTCAAATTAGATTAACCCATCTCCTCACCTTTTGTTTTGCCTCCCAACAACCATAATACCATAATGTGTAGGAAGTTAGATAAACAAAGCCTCTATAATACTCGGAGGTAGTTGAGTCCCACTAGCATAAAATACGGAAGTTAGTTAGGATGAATGTATATATGTACATGCAACTCTTGTAAATTTAATCATCAATCAATCAAGAAAATCAAACACAAGTTATTTTGTGATTAGCATAATTATCTAGGTATCAGAGTTAGATTAGTAGAAGGGGTTTTTCTTTACTAAAAAATAGCGTATCACATACCAAGTACTTACCTAAACCCCATGGATTTACCACCAAACCCACTAGTGATAATGACACAATTGTTGCAGCTTTTAGAAAAGTTAAACACCAACAAATTTGGTAAAGATACACATAGTGCTTCTGTGACAATCTCCAAAAAACATAGCAACCAGAATTATACCAAGTGATCTCACCTGGCCATCGGAGGACGAGGATGGCTCAACTATATCACTGCCACCCTCCATCCACAGACTCCCTAGATTATAATTTAAACAACGCCGAGACTTATTATGAAAAACTTGTATCAATCTAGAAGGAGATTGATAGAAGAATACTTAACCCCATGAGAGAGTCGGAGGACATAATCACATACAAAAACTACCTAAATAAAACTTCCTATATCAATTTCAAGACGGGTTAGATGACACACTAAACAAAGATCGAAGAGATTTAGTAAATCAAGAACCCTTATACAGACAAGAAATGAGGAATGCACGGATGTTGAGGGGCCGAAACCATTAATTAAAACTTAGTTTCCTTAAATAATTGCCTTTACATTCCAAAACTTGCATATAAACTGCTATCTATTAGTCATCTTATGAAAAAACAAAAATGCAATGTCCTAATGAGTTCTAATTACTATGTTGTACAAGATGCTTAGACTAGGAAGATCATTGGGCACTGAAAAAGACATAATGTACTATGTAGATGAGGTATCTTAGAGCAATGCAGCAACTGGTAATGCATCGTTAGAAACTCAACTTTGAACATGGCACCGTCGTTTAAGACATCAATCATAAAGGTACTTGAAACGTCTCTTTCCTTCTATTGCTGGGTCAAAATAAGTCCTGAATTGTGAAGCATGTTTTCTTGCTAAAAGTTATAAACAATGTTATCTTAGTAGTATAAGTTATGTTGTTAAACCTTTTCATTTAGTTATTTTGATATATGGGGGCCTGCCCTAAAATTTGGCCGTCATGGTTTTGCATACTATATTTCGTTTATTGATGATTGCACTTGTATTAGTTAGATTTACTTCATGAAAAAATATGAAGTATATTGTATCTTTGATGGTTTTTACCAAATGATCCTTACCCAATTTCAAACAAAATTAGTATCCTTTGGGGGGGGCATAAACTAGGATATGAAAACTTTTTTTTCTACACATGGCCTCCTCCATCAAATTTCCTGTCCAGATACCTCGCAACAAAATGGGGTTGCAGGAAGGAGAAATCGTACCCTTCATGAAATGACTCGTGCCATGATGATTGAATCTTGTATCCCTAAATCTTTCTGGCCCAAAGTAATAGCAACAACCAACTATCTCACCAATTGCCTTCCTACCAAGAAACTCCATTACTAAACCCTTTACATGTCCTCACCTCCCATATCAATATTCTGTCCTTTCACTCTTTATCTCCTCGTGTATTTGGGTGCGTTGTATATGTTCATCTCCCAAAGTGAAATTATCATAATTTGGAGCTAAGGTCAGCCAAGTGTGTGTTTGTTAGATATAGAATTAACCTAAAGGGCTATATGTATCTTCATCTAATCTCAAACCATTTATATACCACTATGGACTGTGATATTGACAAAGACACCTACTTTTACCCCAACTTCAATATCAGGGGGAGAATTCTAAAGCCAATCTAAGTTGGTTGACATGTTACACTCTATAAGATACTAACACTATAAGTACTTCTAAAGACATAGTCTAGTCCATCCCAATGATACCACTACCACTTGAATCTCCCAACCCCGAATATCCTTAGTTACAATTGAACGAGGTAAGGGATCCTGAAAACTCATTAGATGCTGAGAATACGAATGTTGTAGACAATGTTGAAGTGGTGCAGGAGAATAAAGTTGTCAAAGCGACTATAGGAAGATATCAGTTGCCTCCTAGAAGCACACGTGGAATTCCCCCAAGAAGATATGATCCGTTTGATAAATCTTAGAAGTCAAGGTATCCTATGTAGAGTAAATTAAGTGATGGCCTATCTTGTACAACAATAGCATTCAATGCTGCCATATATATAAAGAAAATTCCATCTATAGTAGAGGAAGCACTTAATAATATACATTAGAGGGAAGCAATAAAAGAAGAAATTGGTGCTCTTACCAAGAACAAAACTTTAAAAAAGTGCACTATCCCAAAGGGTAAGAAGGTTGTAGGATGCAGGTGGGTGTTTACCATCAAATACAAGGTAGATGAAAGTATTAAACGATACAAGGCAAGACTAGTAGCTAAAAGATATACACAGGTCTATGGGATTGATTATTAAGAAACCTTTTAGCTAGTAGAAAAAATTGACACTATCATGGTATGCTTCTCAATAGTAGCAAATAAGGATTAGCCATTACATCAATTCAATGTGAAAAATGTCTTCCCATATGAAGAAATCATTAAAGAGGTATACAAGAAAGCTCCTCTAAGGTTCTCTCAAGATTTTTCAACTAGAGAATGATGCAAGCTACAGAAAGCCTTGCATGGTCTAATGTAGTCTTTGAGGGCCTAGTTTGATAGATTTACATTGGCAATAAAAAGGTTTAGATAACAACAGAGTAACACTAATCATACGTTGTTCCTAAAGAAGAAGGGTGATTTTTTTGACGACATGTCTTATCATAAATGTGGATGATATGATAATTATTGTAGATGACAAGGAAGAAATTGGCTTGTTAAGAGAGAGGTTGTTTTAAGAATTTGAGATAGATCTTGGAAGACTCAAATACTGCTTGGGTATTGAAGTGCTCATATCATAGAAGGGTGTCTTCATTTTCCAACGGAAGTATATTCTAGATCTTTTGATTGAAACTAGTATGATAGATTGCAAACCTATAGATACTCCAATGGTGATGAATGGGTTACAAATCAATGAGAATGCAAAACCTACAGACCAAGCTTAATGTCAAAGGATGGTAGGTAGATTAATCTATTTGTCATACACACATCCTGATATTACATATGCAATTGGAGTGGTGAGTAGTTTTATGCATAAAATCCAAGTTAATGATTTCGAAGCTGTGAGCAGCAGCAGCAACAGTAGTAGTAATACCATTTTAGATGATACTTTTTGAAATAATTAGAGTCGTACAAATCAATAACAATAATTTATGGGTAATAATAATTGATAATATTTTTAAAAGTAATTATAGTAATAACATTTTAGATGATATTTCATGAAATAGTTATAGTAGAAATAAATAACAATAATGAAATTTACAAAGTAATTAAAGTATTATTAATTTTTGTTATGAAACAATAGCCAGGAGAGTTTAGGCAGCTAAACATCGAGTTCGGGCGCGTCGATGAATCCGGGGATAAAGGCCTCGACATACTAGATCCCAAGGTGTTGATGCCTCAGTTAAGAGAGTGAGGACAACTTCTTGCTTGGCGGATGTTTCACCTACTGTTGACAACGACATCGACGGTGTCTTTGACGAGTCCATGGGCTGGGACATGGATTCCTTCGACTTGAGCCTACACACTAATGAGCAGGACAGTGGAGAGAGTGGGGTGTCCTCATCTGTAGTGTTGGTGAGGAAAGACAAGGGAGGTTGTCTTGTAGATCGAGCATCACTGGTTCGTCTCGTCCAGCTCGTAGTTCGCGGTCCTCTCGAGCTGCAGACACTACTTGGCTCGTTACTAAGGAAATGCCAAGAGGGTCGGCGGATGAGAGTATCATCCTTGGTTACGCGGCTCACATAGCTGCACGGATTTGGGAGGACCAGGATTGGGAGGCAAGCATGATCGACGAGTTATGGGCTTAGGTCCGGGGTATTGGGATTCAACATCTTTCATTTATCATGCATTCTCACATCGACTTGCCGTTGATTTTGGTGTTCCTTGAGCGTTGACAGCCTGACACGAACACGTTCCATCTACCTTTTGGTGAGATGACTATATTGTTGCACTATGTGTTATACATTCTGGGATCCCAGTTGAGGGGGACATGGTGGAGATTGTCAGCGACGTCCCGGCACTACATGCTAGTTTACAAGAGGTGTTGAGGGTGACCAGGGATCAGTTCTTGGTTAAGACAAAAGCTATTTGGGAGAATAGAGGTGTTATGGTCAGCAGCATCTACAATAGGTGTAAGGTGCTGGATCGAGTTCCCGAGGTTGAGTTCCAGGTACTGGGTGACACTACTCGGATCGACATTGTTTGTCGATAAGAGTAGTTATCCTTCTCCCCTCTTGTATATTGGAGGTGGAGAAGGATCCACGTCATCTCCATAGGTACTCGTGGGGATCAGCTGCACTGGGCTTACCTATATCATCAGTTAGGGATTGCATCTCAGGCTAACTGTTCTGCTATGACTGGATGTCTCACGCTTCTCTAAGCATAGATCTATGAGTATTTCCTCTCACTTCGGCCATGCTAGGGATCTCTTGTCATGGAGCCTGGCACTGCACGGGCCGGGATGTGGGATGTACAAGCTAAGACTAGGGACCAACGACGCCTCATGGCTTTTCGGACTCGGCTAGATCAAAGGAATGACGCTGAGGTCTGGCGCCTGCCCATGACTTCCCGTGGACGACTTACATGGGCACGATTCGATTCCGAGACATCGTTGAGTCGTATCACCCGAATAGGGTTATACGACAACTCAATCATGTAAGGGATTCTAAGCCCTGGTATTATACCTCAAAGGGCGTACAGGCCTGCTGATCCCCGGGCATATAGTGTCACCTTCTGCGACGAGAGGTTGTGGACCAAGTTTATACCTAGCACCAGCATATTTGTCCAGGTGGTTTCCTTCCCACGACTACTAAATGGAGAACCCACTTATACTCATGATGATTTGGACTAGTTCATCACGTACTCTCACCCTCGCCTTGTCGATAGTTAGAGCACCAGACGCATGCCCCGGGGAGGACTCACACTGATTACATAAGTACTTTTAGTTGTTTGTATGTCTATCCTTTACCCTTTCATATTATAGTGTTACTAACTATTGTAATTTACTTTTTACAGTGAATGGGTCGGACTATACAGTGCATCCATCGCTTCATTGCTGAGGCTGGTGGTGAGGTTACCCTGGCAGTCGCCATGTCACGAGAACTCATCAGTGATTGAAACACCATGATGGAGCGCTAGCTCTGAGTTATTATTTATTTCTGTTATAGTATTGTAATTTATTTATGTTAGGAGTTGTTCACTAAAGAGATGATTGTATGTAAATGTTGATATATATATCATGCACTTCATGTTTACTTTATTTTTATATATTATGCCTAAATTGAATAACCATAATTGCAGTCACTTAAAACGTACGCAATAAAAATTTCAACTTAGAAAGAGATATTAATAGAGTTGTTCATACAATTGATGACAAATACTAAAAATATTAGTTACTAGCAAGATTTAAAAATGTAGCATTTCGTTGTTCATAAGATTGATGTCAATTACTAACATGAAACTCGCAAACACAATGCCAAAAACCTGCAACTGTAAGAACGGGGAATCAGATGTAAGATCAAGCCGTACATAATGGTAGTTCCCAATTATGAGTAGCGCTAGTTCCCGACATGTCCTTATAGTAGTAGATGGATCACTTCATGGTAGCATTGTAATGCATGGATAGATTCCGACTCCATCTTCCCTTACACCACAAAGCATAACAGTGGTGTTCCACAAGTTAGCAATCGGGAATAAGTCTTGGAGCACTACCATCTAATGATCGGCATCGCATCTCCTGCCAATCCACCTAATACGACGAATCTCGCTATCAAGTTGCCCTACACCGTAAATAGCATTATACACTTGAGGATGGGCGGTAAGCTCGTCTGCAATAAGGGTTATGGCAAAAACTCACTGCTCTTGGTCCCCCAAATACAATCTTGTCTCGGCCTAGATCGAAGTGTACTTATGACAGGCACATGGGAGTCCGTGTGTCCTATAAAATGTGCAACCGCACCGCTCGTACACTTCATCATCTAGTTCTCTCATCCTTATCAATTCCTTATCAAGAATTTTCAGGCCATGGAAAGAAACGTGGCCAGTGAGATTATGAAATGGCATACCTCTATAATTTACTCCGATACGTTGCCTCGAGTCCTCCAATTTGTTACGAATCTCCACTAACAAACCCTGGGCATTGCAGTTTACGCGGTTAAATATGGAGTCCAACGCTCCATTAGAAGACTCAAGCCACTGTTTAAGCTATGAATGTTGACTTTCAACCCTACATGTATTCACATTACTGAAATGCATCACCTGGTTGAAAACATAAACAATGATTAAGATAATATACTACTAATAATAATTATTAATAATAATAATGACGTTAATTACCTGTTAGACATTGTGCTCATACTCGACTTCAGTTGTCGAATTCATTATGTTTGACCACTTTCCATTCCGAAACTTTTTAGCGAGAAACTTGTTCTTATTAAAAAGGTGGTACGCTTTCGCCAAGACATATTTGTTGATGTGCCAACTGCATAACAAGTGGGTTTTACCTGGAAATACCTAGTCCAACACCTTCATAAGACCCAACTCGCGGTCTGTTAAGAATACATTGGGAGTTCCCTGAAATCCTATAAGCATTTGCGATTTCTCCAACACCCACTTGTAACTCTCGTAAGACTCTGTCTTCATCAAGGCGTACGCAATCAAAAATTTTGGTTTGTCGGAGTCACCCTGAAAATCTCGAAGAATGACATGTTGTTCCTGTTAGTCTTATAAGTCAAATCCATCCCAATGACATAAGGGTACGTACGAAACATTTTCACTATCTCCGGATGTGCCATGAACGTACGAGTCATGACAAGAGACTCAGGATCTTTCATAACCCAACTTACGTGGTTGTGCTCATTTGCCAAGTGAAGGAATTAAGTCACCGCGTCTCTCCCATCTGCAGATTCTAACCTCAGCTGACTTTTATAATTGTAGATGTGTCTCTTGTTTGGATTATTATCGTGAAACGTCTCCTTCACGGCTACCATAATGTGACAAGGATTAGCGCATGCCGAGATCATCTATTTTACTAATTTCTTTGCATACGGACTAAGACCACTAACTTGTCTATGACTCTCTCTATATACCATCATCGGGTGGTTGTGCATTCCATGAAGACCTGACTTCATAACTACCTTCCAACCTTGATTACCTCCAAGTTATTCAACCTTCATGCGAAAAGGATATTTACAATCCTTTCTTTTAGTATCCTTTCGAACAACAGTGAACATATTCTTGTTTTTGGTAGTGTCTCTACAACCATGATCACATATCAGGAACCTCAAGGAACAACCATCTCGTTGGTTTTTACACGGGGACTTAATAAGAAAAAACCCACAACGTTTAGCAATGTCTTTTACCCATTCAACTGCTTCGTCGTCGACACAAAATAAGAACTATAGTCAATCCCGTCAAAACCATAATTTGGCAACGAAGCCTGTTAAAAAGAAATTAAAAAAATAAATTATTACCACACTAATTGTTGCAATTACTAATATTACTAATAATGTGAACAATAATAGTTACAATAATTTTACCAATGTAAAAATTATATGAACAATAATAATATTACTAATATTACTAATTAATAAAAATACTAATATTAATAACAGAATAATATCAATACTAATAATGTAAATAATATTAATTATAATAATATTAAGCATACTAATATAATAATATTAAATATAATAATATTAATCATAATAATGTTAATAATAATTTATAATAATATTAATTATACTAATATAATAATTTTAATTATAAAAATATTAATACTAATAATGTTAATAATATTATTATACTAATATTAATTAATAACAGAATAATATTAATACTAATAATTTTATTATTATTAATAACAGAAAAATAATTATAATTATAGTAATATTAATGACAATAATATTAATATTAATAACGGTAAAAAGGGTCAAAACACCTGAAATAGACGTTTTGACCATGGAAAAACCGTCCGGTCAAAACGTCTATCACTAAAAACATTCGATGATTGCGATTGCATGTTATTCGAAGGCGTCGACATGTTTGGGATTGCACTTCGACAGTGTTGGCAAATATTTTAGAGAGAGAGAGTGATGGAAAGAAGGGAAAAATTATAAAAATGACAAAAGTATAATTATGTTGTTGGCGTTAAGGAGTAGTATGTCGGCGACGAATAACTCGCTGTACAAAAATAATTTAATGTCATAGTAATTATGGTGCATAACAATAAACGACATTTGCTGATAGTCATTGAATAGTCATTTTTGCTTGATTTAACATAATATACCTTCTCTACAGTCTCCATTCTCCAATAATTCTTCTCTGTTGTAATTGATTGTGCAGCAAAGATCTTCACAGGTGAATCCTCAGCATGGATGTCAAATACTGATAATCTAACATTGACTAAAAGAAGATTATATCATAAAATGTCATCCTCAAAGGTTTTAGTTCCCTGTAAATCACACAGACGCTGCTCGCAGTCCAGCTTGCCCCATCTGGCGTCAACTCGCTCGCAGGGGAATATGGGCTTGCTTAGGCTGTCGAACAAAGATAGGATAGAATATCTGGAGTTACAGAAACACTTCCGCAAAGTTTTTACTCTATTTCAAAAGAGATAACAGAGTGCTAGTCTTGATAAACAGTTTCTTCAATAAAGATCCAATCACATATTGTAGGCTTATAATTAGTCAGTAATAAGAATTGCAATAGATGCCTAAATTTCATCAATTAAGGAAAAAAAAGGGCGTCGATCATAAATCTGGCCAAATACAAACAAGCTTCGTACCTTCTGTTAACAACATTATGAACATGACATAGCCATTGAGAGAACTCAGCCTGAGATCCAGCTTGTACAGGATTTGCACTGTTTCAAATAAATTAGTTGATTAATTAAAAAGAGAGGGAGAGAGAGGCCGCAAATGATTATAATTAGTACGCTTGCAGAAGTTGCAAATTATACGTAGTTTACTGCATAAATGACTTCAGATTCACAAATAAATATTTTCACATAAATGACAGTAAAAAAAATGTTATGTGACCACAATATAATGTCTAAAGCAAGTAAGCAACCTAAAAATGCAATTGTAATCAAGTACAAACGGAGGGAGATATACAAACAACGTTAGCTGAAATTCATGCTGAAGTTACCCGCAAAATGGCTGAAGCAAGCCAAACATTCCAGAGGAGCATATAACAGAAAAGGATGGGGTGAATACAAATTTTCAATCATCAATAGGAATATGTGAAGAAACGAGGCCGCCTACATGTATGCCGTAATGCCGCTCAATTTTCCTCTCTATAAACGTGCCACATCAGTGATCCAGTGTTCAAAAATCTTGCAACATTCGTACCGTAACATTCTAGAACAACATCAAAATCTTGGGATGACTCCGATCACACTACTGAAGCTTCACATTCCCCCTCTGTTGATATATGTTCCAGAATGATCATAAAATTTCATGGTTCTGAAATGCAGAATTGTTGCCACAATTGCAACCATGATTGCAATGTAAAATCTAGCTCCTAAATAAATAGGAGAGGTGACGTTATGCTCATCAAGAACAAATGCTGCACTTGAAAGCAAATTGTGGCTGAATCAAAGTGTTATGGGAAAATTTGCCTCAATTATGGTCTACAGAAAGCGTTTTACGAAAGCATATCAACCCTAATTTCAATCCCCATTCCCCCTCAATTGATCTATGTTCCAGAATGATGATAAAATTTTATGCTGCATCAACTCAACCCTAAATCAACACCACAGCAAAGTATGGTTCAGAAATGGAAAATTGTTGCCACAATTGTGATGAAAAAAACCTTGCTTCTAAATAGATAGTAGAGGTGATGTAATGTTCAACAAGTATAAATGCTGCATCTGAGAGTAAATTGGGGATGAATCAAAGTGATTATGAGTAATTTTGCCTCTATTATGGTGAAAAAAGCCACTTTTGAACGCATAGAAACCCTAATCCCAATCTGTTTTCACAATCACCATTATTTGTAATGGGATAGGATCGTTGGGAATAAGTTTGAGTAAATTCGCCTCAAAGTAAAACAAACAAAAATACAAAGATAGAACCGCACAACTAAAAATTGATTCAAGGTTATGCGGGGTTTTTGTGTGGCATCAACACTAAATAAAATGCTCTCAAAATTCTCTCCCAAATAATAAGTAATATGAGCAAAAGGGCATGTAAACACAAGTAAACACCAAGGATTATTTCACTAGGAAATCATGTTTTTGTTTAACTTCTCAATCATTGCATAGAAAATAAGGCATGAGTTTTTATTCATAATGAATCATAAAGTGTTGCATGCCCTGGAATTCCTCAAATTCCTCTATTTTATGCAAAATTCTTCCAGCTACAAGAACAAAAAGATTCTCCTTGTAACTGCTACTAAAAGCTGAAAATAAAAGCACTAAACATGAATCTTAAAACTAGCTAAATTAGTAACAGCTTTTAAAGGCTGATTACAAAGCATTATTACACTCTGAACAATAAATTAAACAGTAAATTAAACAAGTAAGAAACACTAAATTTTTCCACCTTGATTCATATCATTCTTCTTTTCAAGCCTTTATTCAACTATCCAGTCAAGGTAAAGAAATGAAAGCTTGCTCGCAAGAGAATCCCATGAATTGAACAATTGGATAACAGATTTTAGCTTAGAATTTTAGTGCATAATCAAGACGTGGACAGTCACTTCATCTCCTAGAACTTGGACCATGTAATTTTCCTCATTACGGACTATTTCAACATCACGCCATTGGATAACTTCTAATTTTACTTAGAACCTACTTTAACATAAAAACACATTCTCCTAGAACAAGCCACTATATTGAATTTACAAGTACCATATGCCGGATTATCTTTGCTCAAATCTTCAATATTTGGCTTCATATTCCTCTATAGTTTTTCAAATCAAGGTTCCTCTCTCTCCCTAGAACCTAACAAACTCTAGACCATGTCCAGCTTCTTTATTCGGCCCCTTACCTTTCCTTTTAATAAATACTTTTCCTTCCTTTCAAATTGCAATGCTGCACAATAGAAATTCAGACCTTGACTTTCACCATGTGAATATCAAGCATTGTAACTCACTACCCAACACATGCAGCTAAGACAGGACTCTCAGACAGCCCATTGATACCCATAAATGACCATATGATTCCTTGCGCTGGAAAGGTCCAACACCATGTTATTAATCCTAAATACTAACAGCTATCAAACAAAAGACCACGTTGATTCCTTATTGTATCATGCAATTAGACCCTCAGAAATCAACTTTGGGAACAAAGACAAACACTATAACTTATAGATTATTCTTTACAACCCTCCAGGTTTTGCATCCCCATTTCTACTGCTGTTCCAAACAAAGTGCTCAAGTAATATATTCACATTTCTATCAACTCTGGAATGTTTATCATTTCAAAGGTTTGTGAACATAGGCATGATCCACAAGATATAGTCATCATTTACAGTTAGACTATCCAAAGGTAGTTTCATAAAATTAAAGAGAACATGATGTTTTTACTCACTCCAGCCCAGATACAGATGACTTAAAATGAGTGTTTTGAGCAAGTGAGTCAAGCTATATATCAGCAGTTTCTAATGATAACAACCAATGTAAAAAGGTTTTCATATTGGTGATTGAAATAAAACAGAACTAACCCACTAGAAAGCAGCAGAAACATGCAACACTAGCACTTTTAACAATATTCAAAGAAAACAAACATGTACCTTAAAACTTCTTTAAAGTGATCCGCACATTCCTTGCATGGATACATCCTTGATAATATTGACATCTGCATGCAACATAGGTTCCTATGTTCTTAGACCAACCAATGCGGATCGAAAGGATTTCACATCAGACACGATAAGAAACATATAGAGTACTTCATTCATAAATAATAGTATATAGGCACATATTACTATAAGTTGTTAGGAAAATGTGGTCATATAACTTTTGAAATGTTAGTATAACATTGCCTAAGATGCTATCAATACTCGAGGAGACTCCAGAGAAACTGGGAAGTAACTATCACATATGGTAATTTAGTGATATCATAACTTTTTTAACTGCAATGGTGACTACAGTTTCTAAACAAAGGGAATAGAAACATTAATGGATAACTTTTTAGTTACATTTTGACTCTATTGATCCACAAGAAGCTCAGAAAACTCTTGAAATAGCAGAAGCTAACTTAAGGAAAGCGAAAGGAAAGAGTCAAGTAATTGAAGAAAATTTAGCTATTAGATGAGCTAGAACACGAGTTGAGGCTAGCAATATGATTTCTTGGTAACCATTCGATGTGTCCGTCAGAATAAGCATACCATAAGAAGTTTTGTCTATACACCCTTTAGAATCTATATATGGAAGATATCATATATAAGAATCTATATATAGAAGATACCATACATATTTATTTTTATTTTGTAGATTGAATCAAATAAATAAAAATAATGACAATTAATTTAATAGTCCTCTTATATGGCACGAGGAATCATAAAATGTCAACATGTTTACTAAAAATACTAGTGTAAAATATGTGCAGTAATAGCATTCTTTTTCTTTTTACACAAATAGAATCTTCAGAAAATATTTTTAAGTACTACATATACACATCTGCCCACGTTAATAATTACCTAATGAAGAAGTGGCCTTACCCTGAAAGCAGAAGTGTGAGTCCTCAGGATTGAGGATAACAGATATATAAATGTATAATCAAGATACTTCAAATCAATGTATTGAGACAAAGAAAACCTGAAGAAACTGATAAGTGAAAACTTCAAAGTCTACTATTGCTCAGCCACCATAACTTAAGATCAAAAGAAGCCAAAAGTTCTAGGCTACCTGAATTCAAACTAAAAATCATATTAAAACATCAAAAAGTTGTCTAAGACTTTGAGAATGAAGGGGAAAAACCCAGATCGGGGAGGTGGTCATAATGTTGAACCCACTAACTGACTACACATCATGACATTACCTGAATAGGTTGGTGCATGTCATTGATAATTGTTCCTCTATTTTTTCCTGGGAGGTAGGGTTAACCCTACTTGTCCATAAAAAAACTCAACAGGTAAGCATGGAACAAAATCAGTGAAAACTATCACATATTTCCCTCAGTCACTGGACTTCATACTAGTAAACAGCCACTATTGTGTTCAGCAATTACATAGAGATGTGAGTAAAGCATCGTAATGCCAGAAAATATTTTGTGAGTATGATAAGGTCCATGGAGAATACACAAGCCCTTCCACAAAATTTCTTCCATAAGAGTTAAATAAAGGAATTTATCAACCCTGCAGTAAAAATCAAGACATTTTTTGTGAAGACTAAAGGTATGTAGAGACTCTCAAGTTTCAAGATCTGTTATCATGCCATAAACTAGTGTGCAACATGTTTAGACATAAAAAACCCCCACCTCCACCCCATTACCCTAAACTATACAAAGGACTACATATATAGGAAAGAACACCAATTATTCAGCCTCCTTCAAGTTACATTGGCTATTTTCTTTAGTATCATGACTATCAAATAAGTTGGAAGATAAAATGCAACTTACCAGTTCTTTCACATCCTTCTTTTGCTGCCTAGTTGGGTGTTCTGGATACTGGAGAAAATATTGGAATTATATCACTCAGAAAAGCGATAGAAAGTAAGATAATTAAAACAAGCATATCCTACCCTGGTTTTTTTAGCTATTTATTTTATCTACTTTAAAAGGCTAAAGAGTAAGAGGATGACGACATGTAATTCACCTTCGCCATATCCTACTAAATCCCATGCGTATAGAAAAAGATTTTTAAACACATCTAATTAAACCCTGTTGAATGTCAATATTTGCATGTGCATCACAAAAAGCAAGAGAGCAGAAAGAGCACGCAGCAGTATCTGATAAATATAAAAAATTCTTCTTACCGTCAATTCTTAAAGCAGTTTTACTACTTCACAAATCTATTCCAGTCATTGAATTTAAAACCAAAAAGGAATAATTATAAAATATATTCATAATATTCTTGACTAGATGGACATATGAATCAAGAGGATTATAGAAAATGTAAAGAGTAGCCAACAACTTGAAATTAAATTAACTTATAGATACATCAAGGCATCAAGTCTTCAAAAAACCACAGCCAAGTCAAGCTTAAAATGTCCAGAACAGTAATCTCAGTAAGGAAAAGAACAGGTGAATCATGAAGATAAAGTACAACTGCACAGCATTAAGATGCTTGCCATGACAAGTATAAGAGTACCTGAGCTGCAAGAGTGTGAAGAAATGTCCAGGTGGACCTTCCGAGCTCCTCCTTTGTCACTGGCTGTGAGGCTTTACCCTATCATAAAAGAGTCAAACCAAACCTAAGAGGAAAGCAATGTGATTTAGCATAAAAAATGCTTGCATTACAAAACAACCATAAAGAAAGTGGCTAATAAACACGCACAAAGTTATTGAGTTTGTAAAAAGTAGTGTATGTCATTTTGCAAATATAAAGTACAGCAAATCACGGTATGCCCTCTTCCAAAGGCGGAAACGTAGCTTACATTAAGTACAAGATGATCTTAACTATCCCAACATTATTTCCCATATGATCTAGACCTTGATGAGCAAGGCATGCAATGAAGTCAGCAAACCTATAAGCTTCACCATATACGTGGTGTAAGCTGATGACATTACAAGATTCCATTAGGTGATATAGCTTAGACACAGAGCACAACGCTGATTCATATATTTCTATAATCCCATAGACAATGAGCAGGAGAATAAGTGAAGTCAAATCTATTGAAAACTACCAAGTGTGTTTTCGTGAAACATGAAAAAAATAAAATAAAAAAACAATAAAAATTTGGCTAAACGAAACTATATTGATGCTGGTAATGATACGTAATCAACCAAAGCATCTACATTTCCAATATCGGCATCAATCAGTTCACAGGCATGACCTTTCCAAACTTAACTACCAAGATGGCACATATAAAGCACAATTCATAATTATATTATCTCCATGTCTTGCTTGCCTAAACCTATAAAAAGCCATGTTGTAACTACATTTAATTGTTTTAACACTCAAAGATGATTGCCTGCAAAACGTCTGATAAGAATGAAGCCCCCTTGCTACAAGGGAGGTGTACTGAATATTCTAAATTTATTTTCACTATTCTGTTTCCTCAAACCCTTAAATTTCCAGACACAACAGCCTACATCAATAACAAAAATCACAAGTATTCATATCAATCTCGATTTTACAAAAGAAAATGAAGCTAATAACACAAAAAGAATCACATTTTAAGTTATGAGAGCAATTAGCAAGTGGGGAGTTCGAATTTAGCAAAAGCGTATCACATAATCACATAAATTAAACCACATAATAAACATTTTCAAATTATAATAATGAAACCCACAAGAAAAAACAAGTATTCATCATTCTAGATTTTCTTTTCATAAGCAAATGAAGCAATAACACTAAAAGAATCAAACTTTGTTAGTAAGTAGATCAGTAAATCAGTTAGCAAGTGGGGGAACACAATTTGGAAAAAGGGTATCACATAATCATATTAATTAGACCATATATCAAGAATTAAATTAAAATAAACAATAGCATATGAGAATGATACCTTGGTGGAAACGTCAATGGGGAGTGATGAATTTGAGGAGAGAGAGAAAAGTGGGTTTTGATGTGAAGGTGAAGAAGAGTGAATGGCCAAGCCAGAAAATGAACTGAGTTGGGTTTGTATGCAACTAGAGAGTTTTTGGAAGGTTTGGAAGATGAGAGTTAAAGGATTCTCTGACATGGGAACAACAGTTGTGAAGAGACGCTAAAACTTGCAAGAGAGGACTAGATAATTGTGAAGGCTGAAGCTGCACAAGTCATGAGACGTTTTCCGCACGGGGCTCGTTACTTGATACGGTCCTCCCCTGCAAGAAGATATAGGTGGCCACCGAACCGGGCCAAGCAGGCTGGGCCGGGCTGGCAGCAGGCTGGCCTGGCTTAGCCCGTGTTCAGACCGGTCGTCTAGGCAGGGTGGGCTGAATATGAATCAGGCTAGGGAAGTTCACCCCGTAATGAATCAAATCAAATCGAAAACCGAATCAAATTTACAAATCGAACCAAATTCACATAATGATATTTAGAAATTAGAAGAAATTAATTTTTTGGAAATAATTTAATATTTTTATATATATAATGACATTGGTTGTAAACTTTTATATTCATCTAATCACATTCATTTCTAATTTATTTTGTCGATATTTATATATTCTTTAATAATATCGAGAGATATTCTCATATTCATTACATATTTACATAAATTAAATTAATTATAATCACAAAAGATATAATCATATTCGATTCATATAAACTAAATTATATTCAACTAAACAAACATTCATTGATTTATATAAACTAAACTATATTCGTGATGAACAGAATGGGATTATGTGCCTCTTGGATAAACCGGATCATGAAATGCTTATCTAGCGTCTCCTTTTCGTTTCGGGTATATGGTTCCATGCACGCAGCATTAGACCAACCAAAGGACTCAAACAAGGTGATCCCATATCCCCATATCTTTTTTTGTTCTGTGCTGATGCTTTCTCCACAATGATATTGACAGCAACAGGAGAAAAGAAAATCCATGGGCCTCGTATATGCCAAAATCTCATACCTTTTTCTTTGTAGATGATAGTATCTTGTTCGAAAGAGCTAATGTAAGAGAATGCTCGATTATTGTAAGAATAATAAGCAACTATAAAAGATCATCTGGTCCGAAAGTCAATCTCATCAAATCAGAAGTTGTCTTCAGCAAATTAACGAGTAAAGAAATGTTCTTGTGAATACTCTTAGGGTCAAAGAAGTCGAAGGACATGGGAAATGCCTTGGTATCCCCACGGTCATAAGAAGGGCATAAAAAGACGTGTTTGCTGCTCTTAATGAGAGACTATGAAAGAAGCTACAAGGATGTAAGGAGAAGCTCTTGTCAAAATTATGAAAGGAAACTATGATCAAAGTAGTAGCCCAAGCTATCCCCACATATTTGATGAGCTTCTTTACAATACCGAATGTTCTAATAGATGAAATACACTCGATGATTGCTTGATTTTGGTGGGGCGATGGTACTTCTAAACAAATACATTGGATGGCATGGGAAAAGATTTGCCTCCCAAAAACCCAAGGTGGGACGGGCTTTCGAAACCTCAAGGTGTTCAACTAGGCATTGTTCACTAAACCTCACTAGTTGCTATTGTGCTCAAGGCTAGTTATTTCAAAAAGTGTGGAGTTATAGATGCCTGTAGAGGTTTTGATCCGAACTACACATGGAGAAGTATATGGAGGGCGAAAGCTCTTCTACTTGAAGGCATGAGATGAAGAGTAGAGAATGGCTCGACAATAGGTGTATGGACAGCCCCCTGGCTTGACAATGCTGGGTACCTCCAAAGGGTCAATTCTTGTGATTTGTAGCTCATGGTGAAGGACCCCATAGATCATAGAAGTGGACAATGGAAACGTGATGTAATCAAAAACTTATGTTTACAGGAGGAAGCTGCACTAATTAGTGATATACCATTGTAACTAGGGTGTCGAAAGATTCTATGTAATGGTTAGGGAATGAAAATGGTGAATTCTTAGTAAAATCTTGTTACATGCTAGGTATAGAGGGAGGTAGCATCATACCAGTTATCAACCATAACCTATGGAAAATCAGTGTGGAACATGGACACACCTCTGAAGCTGAAACATTTCATCTAGAGAGCTGTCTCGGGCAACTTGGCTACTAAAAGCATGCTGGGTAAAAGGAAAGTTGCACACAAGGGAGAATGCATGAGATTCCACTAGGGAGAAGAGAGTATTATACATGCCATTTTTGAATGTGCAGACAATAGGACGCTATAGAGCAGCAGTGTGGTCTGGATTGGTACACATTCACCAAGTTGTTTTCGTGACCTCTGGCAGTGGCTATTGGGAAAAGCAATAAGGTGGACTTGATACACATAGGTACTCTAGCATGGGCAGCATGGACATTGAGAAACAAACGAATCTTCGAGAATGCAAGCACTAATCCAGTGAGCATTACCACAAATTTCCTAAAACTAGTTGCCGACTATAGATCTTATGCTCCAAAGGTTATACACCCTCCTATACCTAGTTCACATCAGCTAAATGCATCATGGCCTGGCCACCACCAAATACAGGTTGGGTGAAAGTCAATGTAGATGCTCATGAAATCAATGGTGTATATTGCAATATGGGTGTCATATTTCGTGATGATTGGGGATAGTTAATCCTTTGTGGTACATGGAAAAAGGAAACAAACTGGGAACCAAAATAGCAGAAGTTATAAGCTTTAGGATTCCGATTGCAGACAAATTTGGCTTTAAGAGAGTTGTGCTTGAAGGCGATGCAACGGATATCATTAGACTCATTGCGGATAATGTTAAAAGGAGTAGCCCTATGTTTACCTTTATTGAAGAAGCTAGATCATTTAAGGAGAACTTAATTGCTTTTAAAATTTCTCATATTAGAAGAGTGGGAAACACATTTGCTCATTTAGTAGGCCGGATGGATACTAAGGGAAATACTGAATTCATTTGTAATGGTCCCTTCCCACAGGGAATTTCCTCCCTTGCGGAAGCTGACCTATTATGAGTTGTTATAAAATTTATACTTTTCTTAAAAAAAAACTAAATTATATTCAACTAAACTAACATTGATATAAACTAAATCATATTCATTTAAACTAACATTCATTGATTCATATAAACTAAACTATATTCAACTAAAATAACATTCATTGATTCATATAAATTAAACTATATTCAACTAAACTAACATTTATTGATTCTCATAAAATAAACTATATACAATTCAAATAAAATAACTTTATTGATTCTTATAAACTAAACTATATTTAACTAAAATAACATTCATTGATTGGTATAAATTAATTAAACTATATACAATTCAACGGAACTAACATTAATTGATTCATATAAACTAAACTATATTCAACTAAACTTACATTCATATAAACTAAACTATATTTGACTAAACTAACATTCATTTATTCATATAAACTAAACTATATTCAACTATACTAACATTCATCGATTTATATAAACTAAACTAACATTCATATAAACTGAACGATATTCAACAGCTTTAACATTCATTGATTCATATAAATTAAATTAAAGTATATTCAACTAAACTAACATTTATATAAACTAACTATATGCAAATTAACTAACATTCATATAAATTAGTTTATATTCAACTAAACTAACATTTATATAAACTAAACTACATTTAAATAAACTAAATGTTATAGAATTAGAAGTTTTAGGCGGGCCGAATAAGGCAGGGCCGGTTTAACAGGCCGAATCTAGCCGGTTCAATGGGCGGGGTTGAACCTGTTCGGGGCCGAATTGAATTTTTTTTTTTGTGGTCTAAATCAAAATGATAAGGTTTAAAAATCTAGATTCGTATTCGACCCATCAACTGGTGGGCTGAATTGAATCCGGGCAAGGATTCACTTGGGCCAAAAAAGAACCGGTTCATGACTGGGCTGGGCTGAACCGGCCCACTGACCACATCTATATGGAGAATATATTTTGCGGGATTGCAAATTTATTACCCGTTCCACGACCAAACAAGGTTATTGTTAAGTTGGAAAAGAAACTCCTATTCCCACCGAACCAAACCGAACCGGTTTTGTGGACCAGGCCGAATTGATTTTTTTTGTGGTCCGAACTGAATTAGGTCAGGATTTGAAAATTCAGATTTAATTTGTATTGGACCACCAGTTGGGTGGGCTGAACCGAATCCGGGTCGAGTTTCCCATGGGTCGGGCTAAACAGACCAAGAAAATGGGTCGATTTAGAGATGGGCCGAGCTGAAGTAGTTGACTGGCCACCTCTACTCATTCCACCACCAAACATGGTTATTATTAAGTTGGGAAAGAAATTCTTATTCCCACCCGCCCGATAAAGCTTATTTCGCTTCCATTTCAAAAAACTCCTCGACCTATATGTGAACATATTTACATTGGTAGATTTAAGATTCTTTTTTCCGATTTTATATAAGAATGAGAAATTCGAAATTGCTAATGTTTCTCACATAAATAGCATTTCAATATCCAAATGAATGATTGTCCCTATTAATACAGAGTACTAGGTTGTACAACCATTTCAATTTAAGTTTTGACCGGATTCCGAGGTTGGTCCAATGTGGAAGTCATTCCATTTGATTTCAGTTACTTCACTTTGATGTATGCTAATTAGCTTATTGTAATTAACTCTAATTATTAGTGACATTTACATTCTTGCCAGTTAAATGTGTTTATCTTAATTTCGGGTCACCTCGTGTGATTTTAGTAGGTAGTACAAAAACAAACCTTGCTAGGAAAAGCTAGGGTGTAATGACATTACAAACCAAACTCTTGGCTTAAAATCACAAGGCTTCATAACATGACCAAAATGTATGACAAAGCCATTTCTAGCTGACTTCATGTTGTTTTGTCAATGAGATGCAACACTGGAAAATTGTTATGCTACTGAAGGTTTTCTCAAAATGGCGCGTTATCAGACAACACCACTCCAAGGCTCCAACTAACTCAAAATGAACATATTATAAGACAGAAAAGACTTTATAAATTAGTAATAGTTGCTTATATATATATATATATATATATATATATATACGCTCAACTGAATAAGCCAGGAAGCTGGTTTAGTTAAGAGATGAAGGGAATGGACAGACTAATAACTTGTTAGCGAATAGTTGATGTATAAGCTCCAGGACGTCCAGCTCCTGAATGAAAATTGCATCATCAAGCCACGCTTGGTTTATCCAGACTTGCCATGTACGTCAAATAAACAGTCCACAAATATGAAAACGAATTGCTCACTAGCGGCTGCAAAAAAAGTAATCACATGAGGAACAGGAGAAATAAAAAAGAACAGCCACATTAATGATCAACTAAACTGGACTGATAACGAAATACGATGAGATCCATCCCTAACAAGTTAATTGATTGTCTTACTTGTAAGTGGACAGGAACAAATCTAAATGTGATGAAATCACATATTGGCCAGTACATGACACCATTTAGCATTGTTGGAAGGAAATCCCGCTTCAATCTCGCAACAATTTCCTTGCCATCTTCACCTGAATGAGCGCATAAGAACTTAAATATAGTGAATAGAGTAGTTCATATTCATCTCCAGCACACTGGGAAAATCATTGTAATACATTAAACACCCATCTAATACTGAGATGAACTCCACCAAAAAATCTGTAGCACTACAAAGATACCTACCACTGTTAGCAATTGCTTATCTAATGCTATTAACGATTCTCAAATAAAAGCATATGCTACAAGAGAGTACACTTTTCAATCACCAATCATCCCCAGACTTCAAACTTTGAAGAGTTCAAAGATAACCACTTCACACCCTAGCACGAAACTTGCAAAAAAAAAAAAAATGAAAAAAATGGCCTATCTATGGTGTACAGGTGTGATTGGACATAAGCTCTAGATTTAATTCCCATTTTCCTGGCTAAGTTTTAAGACAAGATTCTAATTAATTGCTTGCTACCCTATGTTTGTATCTAGTCTATCTTAATGCTCATTATTTTCGTCACTTGCACAGAGTACACTGCACAAACAAGATTACAGAAAGGAAGATGCTATTGGAACTTCCTTAAGCAGAATCTCTAAACAGGAATAGTTGTAGATATTTCTAATTTGTTTATAGTATGTAATCACGCAGCTAAGGTCTATATTTCTATAAGGGATGTCAATAATGAAAACCCAGTCTAGAGCTGCAAACAAGTTGGAGGTTATTTTAGCTCACAAATTTTGACAGTTGAGAAAAAAATCTTTTAAATTCTGTTATCCATACATCATATGAGGTTCTTGTAATGAATCGTCCAAAGGTGCATGATGTGCAGCACACATATCAGAGACGCAACAAAGCAAGCAATTAAAGAAGTGGGGACACAGTGGACGTGCACAAAAACAGAAAATATGCTTTACAACACACAACTGAATTTGGTTACAAAGGGGTAGGGAGGAATATTCTGTATAGGGGGGAAATAGTATATATACATACATAGAAGAATGAAAATAGGCAGGAAAAGTATTGTCACTGTCTTTGGGAGAGACTGGCCTCTCGAATGCCAGAATATTTACCATCATCAATATAGCTATCATATTTCCTTCTTTTTTTCTGCATCTCTCTTGTGTCTGTACTTGTGTTGTGTGTTGGCAGGACTGATTCATTACATCTGGTATCAGAGCCACGATCATGGCACCTTCGACAGTGGGCTCGCGAGTGGACAACTTGGAAGAGCAGCTCACAGTGTTGCAAACGACGGTGTCCAACATGAACGGGTCGTTTGGTATGTTGAGGGAGGAGTTAACCGGCCATATTCGGAGATCAAAATACCAAGTGGACACCTCATTGGATAGGTTTAAGCAATGGTTTGACGATCTCTCGAGACAGATCCAACAAACACGGGCCCAGCTAGAAGAGTCAGCTCGAATTCAGAGTGCAGAAATAGCAGCAGCTACTCTGCGCCTGGAGGGGAGGATTGATCGTTCACGAGAGCATCAGGAGAGCCAGATTGCGATAATGAAAGAAGCTCAACATAAGATACGCTCCGAGATGCAGAATACGGTGGCAGAGATCCGGGCATCGGCTTCCCCTAAGGTTAGTACCCAGACCGGAGTGGCAGGTGGACATTGGGGGTTTCGAAAATTAGATATGCCCTTGTTTGACGGAACTGACCCAGATGGGTGGCTACTGCGGGTGGAGCGTTACTTTGGGTTTTATAGGTTGAACGAGGAGGAGAAGCTGGAGGCCGCGATGGTGGCGATGGAGGGAGATGCATTAAAATGGTACTAGTGGGAATCGGGGAGGAATCCGATCAGATGGTGGGGTGATTTGAGGGAGAGAATCCTTCATCGTTTCCACCCAATAAATTCTAATTAATTGTGCGAACAATGGCTAGCCACCACTCAAACAACCACCGTAGTAGACTTTCAGAGGAGATTCATAGAGATGGCGGCACCGTTAGGGGATGTACCGGAGTTTGTGTTGCTAAACCAATTTATTAATGGCTTGAAGGAGGAGATCAAGTTGGAGCTCCGAATGTTGAACCCACCTACACTGGAGCAAGCCACGGACCTTGCTATTCGGGTGGAAGAAAGGAACCGAGTTATCGGCCAAAAGAATGGAAGTTATAATGTGAAAGAAGGAGCTTATTCTTATTTCACTCGGCCCACAACTCCAGGCCCCGTGACAATACAAGGAAATAAAGTGCCCAGACTTTGAGTGTACCGATAGCTTCCACTTCCACCTTCAAACCCACTTTGCAAATCACGAAACCATGGGGAGATGTGAAGCGTCTGACATAAAGGGAGTTACAGGAAAAAAGGTCTAAGGGCCTCTGTTTTCGGTGTGATGAGAAATGGAGTTTGGACCACAAATGCCAAAGGAAAGAACTCAGTGCACTTCTGTTTAGTGAGGAGGAAGAGGAGGACGATGAAGTAGAAGGAGGGGAACGCAGCGAACCAGAAGCGCCAGCGGAAGAGGAGGCGACAGTGGTGTCGTTACACTCCATCGTGGGACTCTCGGACCCCAAAACAATGAAGTTAAGAGGGGAAATAGGAGAAGGTGAGGTGGTGGTGATGATCGACCCCAAAGCCACCCATAATTTTATCTCCACCTCTACCGTTGAAGTTTTGCAACTGCTAGTAATAACATCTAGGGAATTCGGGGTCTCATTAGGTAATGGCGAGGCCATCCGCGGGTCTGGGAAGTGTTGTCATGTGGAATTGATATTACAAGGAGGGGTGAGAGTAGTGGAAGACTTTCTACTGTTGGGACTAGGTAATGCTGACGTCATTTTGGGGGTACAATGGCTGGAGAAATTGGGACCTATGACCACAAATTGGAAGACGCAACTTATGAAATTCTAGCAATTTGGGAAGGCTTGGGTGATACAGGGGGATCCCACACTCATACATTCGAAAATTTCATTGAAATCGATGATGAAAACATTGGGTAAGGAGAAGAAAGGCCGATGGGTGGAGTGCAATGTGATGGGTACTGAAGAAGCAGAAGGGGAGGGATGTCAACATGACATTCCATAATTCTTAAAGGGAGTAGTTTGTCAGTTTGGAGAAGTGTTCAAAATGACGGAGGGTTTACCCCAAGACCGAGGGCATCAACAGTCAGCGTCCGACCATAATGTTATCTGCATATACAAAAAGATGAGATTGAGAAATTAATCGGAGAAATGTTGGTAGCAAAAATAATCAAGCCATCAGTCAATCCCTTCTCCAGTCCAGTGCTCCTAGTTAAGAAGGATGGGTCATGGATATTTTGTGTCGACTACCGTGCTTTGAACAAGGAGACGGTTCCCGATAAGTACCCCATTCCGGTGATCGATGAGTTACTTAATGAGTTAAATGGGTCACGAGTATTCTCCAAATTGGACCTCAAGGCAAGTTATCACCAAATTCGGGTGCGAGAAGAAGATACTCACAAGACGACTTTTAGGACGCACGAAGGCCATTAAGAGTTTTTGGTTATGCCCTTTGGGCTCACTAATGCACCTGTAACGTTCCAATCCTTGATGAGCGATATATTCCGGCCTTATCTCCTTAAGTTCGTCTTGGTTTTATTTGATGACATACTCATTTACAGTAAATGTGACGATGAACACGCAATGCACGTAACCCAAGTGTTGGACACTCTGACTATATGCGAACTTGAGGAAATGCGAATTTGGGAAGAGGGAGGTTGCGTATCTAGGCCATGTAATTTCAGCCAAAGGGGTGGCAGTGGATATGGAGAAAGTCAAGGCAATGCTTGAATGGGAAATTCCTAAGAATTTGAGGGAGCTGCGTGGCGTGGGTGTCTAGGGCTAACTGGATATTACCGTAAGTTTATCAGGAGTTATGCTCAAATTGCCTTGCTTCTCACTACACAATTACGTAAGGATTCCTTTAAATGGGGTCTAGAGGCCACCGAAGCATTTGTAAGACTCAAGGAAGCTATGGTCATTGTGCCTGTATTAGCCATGCCCGATTTCTCCAAGTCGATTACCGTGGAAACAGACGCATCAGGACATGGTTGATGCAAGACCAACGACCAATAGCCTACTTCAGCAAGATTTTGGGACCCCGAGCACAATTGAAGTCAGTTTATGAGAAAGAGCTAATGGTGATTTGCCTAGCAGTGGAAAGGTGGAAGCATTACTTGCTGGGACGCCATTTTGTGATACGCACTTTGAGTAGAGCCTTAGGTATATAACAGAGCAGAGAGAAGTAGGGGTGGCTTTTCAGAAATGGGTACAAAAATTAATAGGGTACGATTTTGAAGTGCAATATAAGCCCGATTTTGAAGTGCAAAATTAATAGGGCCTCTAATAAGGTGGCTAATGCGCTCTCACGAAAGACTACAGGGGAAGTAGAATTCGGTGCGATGTGCTCCTCTTCCACGGTTGATTGGAAAGCCCTTGAGCGGGAGATAATGGCAGACCCATTCATTGACAAAATTAAGAAGGATGTAGGAGAAGGGAAGCAATGATAGACTGTTGTATAAAGGCAAAATGGTGATTCCTAGACCATCCATGATGATACTAGTTTTATTATACGAGTTATATGATTCTCCCGCGGGGGGGCACTCTGGAGATTTGAAGACGTACATAAGGATTGCGGGGGGCTGATACTGGCAGGGGATGAGGAAAGATATATCTAGTTATGTGCAAAGCTGTCAGGTGCCAGGAGAACATCCAATTTGAAGCCAGCCGGTTTATTATAGCCCTTAGCCCTTCCAACTTTAGTCTGGGATGATATTTCGATGGATTTTATAGAGGGATTTCCATTGTCAAGGGGTGTAGATTCAGTACTGGTGGTGGTGGATAGATTATCCAAATATGCGCATTTCTTGGGGCTTAAACATCCATACACTGCGGTTTCTGTGGCAAAGGTGTTCATCAAAGAGGTTGTGCGCCTTCACGGATTTCCATCGACTATAGTAAGTGACCAGGATAAGGTATTGATGAGTCTATTTTGGAGGGAGCTTTTCAGGTTGCAGGGGACGGGACTATTCTCAAGCATAGCACGACTTATCACCCGCAAACCGACGGTCAGACAAAGAATGTAAACAAATCCTTAGAGGCTTATTTGCGTTGCTTTGCTTCGAGGGCACCACGAGCTTGGGCTTCATGGTTGTCTTGGGCTGAGTACTCCTACAACACCTCCCCTCACATGTCAACTAGAGTTACTCCATTCAAGATATTGTATGGCCGTGATCCACCTTTAACAGAGGCCAAACAGCCGTGGGTAGCGTAGAAGAGATGATGTTTGAAAGGGATGCTATATTAGACGAGTTGCGAGTGCAATTAACTAAAGCACAACAACAGATGAAGAGGAAGGCAGATATGCGCAGGAGGGAGGAGTTTAAGGTGGGTGATCTGAAGGTTCAGTCATATAGACAGAGGTCTTTGGCTAAAAAACCATATGAAAAATTGGCGGCAAGATTCTATGGGCCTTATTCAATTTTGCGGAAAATTGGTCCAGTGGCTTACAAGCTTAAGCTACCTGAAACTAGCAGATACACCCGGTTTTTCATGTATCTCAGCTAAAGAGAGCGGTGGGAAGTTTTCCAACACCAGCTCAGATCCCAAGCCAACTAACTCAAGAGCTAGAGATGGTTTCGAATCCGGAGGAACCGAGGGATGTTAGTAGAGTTCAAAGAGGAAAGGAGGTCAGGACAGAAGTATTGATTGGTTGGCAGGGAATGCCTGAGTTTAAGGCCACTTGGGAGGATGCTGCAGAGTTAAATGCCAGATTTCTAAGCTTTCACCTTGAGGACAAGGTGAGTCTCTGGGAGGCAAGCAGTGTAATGAATCGTCCAAAGGTGCATGATGTGCAGCACACATATCAGAGACGCAACAAAGCAAGCAATTAAAGAAGTGGGGACATAGTGGACGTGCACAAAAACAGAAAATATGCTTTACTATAAACAACTGAATTTGGTTACTGAGGGGTAGGGAGGAATATTCTCTACAGGGGGGTAATAGTATATATACATACATAGAAGAATGGAAATAGGCAGGAAAAGTATTGTCATTGTCTTAGGGAGAGACTGGCCTCTCAAATGCCAGAATATTTACCATCATCAATATAGCTATCATATTTCCTTCTTTTTTTCTGCATCTCTTGTGTCTGTACATGTGTTGTGTGTTGGCATGACTGATTCATTACAATCTCATTATCTCTAATTCCTTACTTCTGTAATATTAATAATATCTTGAAGATACTCTAAAACCTTGAACACAATAGTCATGATTTTCCATGTTGGTTTAACTTAGTATCCCTTCTACCATCTTCGCTTGATTAGATGAGTATAGACACAATGGAAATTTTGTTACAAGATATATATATTTATAAATATTTAAATTTTCTCCTCTCAAAAAATTAATATAATTCTAAAATTTTCTAAAAAAATATACAAGAATCTGATTTGTATTCATAGAAAAAATGATAAACATGTTATCAATTTCTTAAGAACAAAAATCTACTAATCATCAAAAAGATTTTTATAAGCAATGTTTTGCTAAGTTCAAATTTTGGATAGTACTAACAACAATATTTTAAAGCATATGCAAAATCTAAACAGTCTAAAATCTGTCACAGAGCATGTTCTTACTCTTTTTAGCAGATTACATTATAACACGATCAAGTTACATTATGACATGAAAGTTCTTTTGTGAGTATACTAAGAAGCATTTTACTTTCTAAAATAAAGATCCACAATCAGGTTTTGCCATACACCAATACTGTAATTCTAACTGAGGATTTTAGTTAACCTCCGTCAGCTATCGCTACAGCCAAATGCCATCAAGGGTGGATCCACAGTACGGGTCAGAGGGTTAAGCTGAGCCTATACCGGATTTTGTACAAAATCCTTCGCTCAGATGATACAGGAATGTTGAGTTGGTAAGCGCTAATTAAAGTGATAGATGAAGAATGAGCCTGTTTCGATTCTCTACAGACATTGTCTCCTTTCTTTTCCTCTTTTAAGTCGTCTCCCCTTTCCTGTTCCTTAATCAATTTGTTTCTCCTTCCCCATTTCTTGTAAGATATCTTTTTGAAGATGATTTATATCTTATTTTTGCTTGATTTTATTCTGATTTTTCAAAAGGCAATTACTCTTCTGATTTTTCTCTTTTCATTGTTTTTTTATAGTTTATATCGAACTCTTGTTCATTGTTGATAGTGTTTGTTGATGTTGGTAATTATTTTATATTTACTATTGGTTTAAGCCAGTAATCAACAATGAACATTAACTAAAACCTTACCTTCATTTGACATTTAAAAAAAATTCCTATTGTTGTCCTTTTACCTTTTATTTAGAAGGTGACTAACACATTACAATTCGCAACAGCAAATTTTTTATTGTTGTATAAAAAGTGGATTAGAACTCTACCCGTGGGTTGTTTAGTTGCTACCAGTCCCAAACCCAGATAAAGGAGGAGGAATGCGATATGCCTAGCGGCATATAGCTTTATCACATCCATGACCATGAATCAAAATGATATTTCTGTAAGGGTGTTCCCTACTTAGTGTAGTGATAAATATGTAAAAGTTGCTAAATCGTCGTCCCGAAGCGGCATGCCACATTGCCCGAGTGCGATGATAAATGAGTTAGGGCATTTAGCTTCTAGGAATAGGAGTGGAGGAGGGGTGTAGAGACTAAACTTCAATTTCCATCTTAGAACGTAGAGTCACTTACCGGAAAGTTAGTTGAGCTAGAAGAGGTAATGACGAGAAGTATTAATATTCTATGTATTCAAGAGACAAAGTGGGATGGAGAACAAGGTAAAGTTATTAGACCCTAGTATTATAAGCTATCAGGACAAGTAAAGAATAGAAATAGAGTTGGCATTGTCATTGATGATCAACTAGTAAACGATATTATTGAGGTATATCGAAAGGGTGATATGATTTTAAAGGTGAAGATCGTTTATGACATAAATTGTGAAGATTTTGAGTGCATATGCGCCCACTGAGGATGTGATCAAACGTCATTTTTGGGTGGATCTAGATGAAGTAGTACAAAGTATTACTCAAAGAGAGAAGCTACTTTATGTAGGGATGAATCATTAAACATATGAAAATGTCCATGAAGGTATCAACTATGAAGTAAGAAACAAAGGAGGGGAAACCATCCAAGCCTTTACGCAGTTTGTGGCTAACACTTGGTTTAAAAAGCAAGATTCCCATTTAGACTATGTGTTGTTAATAAGGAGGATGAATAAGGGTAGTTGCTTAAATTGTAAGATGATTTTAGGGGAGAATATAGTTACTTAACAAAGACTAGTAGTCTTGGATATTCACACTAAATCAAGCTTTAAGAGACTGAGGCAACCATGAGAGAAGAGGATTATATGGAGGAGTTTGAAAGACATCAACATAAAGGTTGTGGTAGAAATATTGGTTGGACTCTGGAAGAGAGCCATGGCTCTACTTAGAGAAAGACTAGGGCATGTATTTATAGAGTACCAAAAGATATACTCAGAGTATCAAACCACAGGTGCCCAGGAGCATGATACGATAGAACGATGAAGTTAAAGTAGTAGTAAAGAAAAAGAGAGAATGCCGCTTGGAAATGATAGAATATAAAGATGAAGAAATTATTTAAAAATATATGAAAGCTAAAGTTAAGGCAATAGAAGTAGTATGAGGGGCTAGAGGCTAGGTGTATAAGGATGGTTAAAATAAATTGAACTCTAATGAAGGGGAAAAGAAGATATATAGGATAACAAAGAAGAGGAAAACATTTGCCTAGGATATTTGTATATTTAAGTGTATGAAGGATAAAAACCAGAGAATTCTTGTCCAGAATTATGAGACCAAATGTCAATGGAGGAGTATTATAATGAGTTGTTCAATAGAACTCAAGTGGGGTATATAGGAGACACCATTATTGAAGGGTATTCTAGCTAACTGAAAATATATGACAAGGATACAAACAATAGAAGGGGAAGAAGCATTTAAGAGGATGAAATCAAGGAAAGTTGTTGAATAGACATTTTCTATCGAGATTTGGAGACACTATAGCAAAACTGGTATTATTAAGTAGTTAACGAACCTCTTTAATAAGATTTGAATAACAAGATGTCAGAATGAAGGAGAAGCACCTTGATGCTTCTTTATAAGAATAAAAAAAATTTAAACCATTGAAAAATAAAGCTTATGGGTTACACTACGAAATTATGAGAGAGTGATTCAACCAAGATTGAGGAAGTGTGCTAATATATCGGAAAATCGTATAGGTTTATGCTAAATCGGCCTACTACAAAAGCTACCAACCTTATTATGCAAATGACTGAGCATTATCGTGAAAGGAAGATAGACATACAAATGGTATTCACTGATTTGGAGAAGGCATATAATAAGATACCAAGAGAAATACTTTGATAGATAATGACTAAGAAGGGTATACCACATAAGTACATCGTCTTAGTTAAAGACATGTATCAAGAAGTTACAACAAATGTTAGAAGTTGTGGTGGAGTGACAGAGGACTTCCCTATTATAATTGAGTTACACCAAAGGTCTGCTCAGTTTATTCCTTTTCACAACTATCGTAGACGAAGTAACAAAGTCAATGCAAAATGAGATATTGTGTTGTTTATGTTTTGCGGATGATATTATTTTGGCGAATGAGATTAATAAAGGGATGAATACTAAATTATAACAATGACAAAATAGGTTGGAATCTAGAAGTTTCAAGGTTATTAAGAGTAAAGTATATAAAGTGTTATTTTAGTATTGGGAGGAGGTTTTGTGAAGATAGTGAGTTACTTGTAAGTAAATGTTTCATATACCTAGGATCAGTTCTCCAAAGGAATGGAGACATTTACCAAAATGTCACCCATTAATAAAATATGGGTGGCTCAAATGAAGAGCAACATTATGTTTAAAAACGAGGATATCGGAATGATAATTAGAGTAACAAATATTAAAGATAAATTAATGGAGAATCAACATCGTTGGTTTGGACATGTTAGCCGCCGAATGATAGATGCTCCAATGGGGTAACGGAGACCTCAAAAGCAGCCATAACTTGAATGAAGTGTGTTAGGAAAAATATGGAGAAAATGGATTTAGAAGAAAAGGTAGCTCTAAATAGGAGATAACAGAGTTAGGAGCATTTTTGTGAATGAACAAGTGTGATAGAATTTTGGTTCGCGTAGCCGACTCCATATTTTTGATATTAAGGTTTGGCTTTGTTGTTATTTGTTGTATAAAAGAGGATTAAGATATAAATACATAAAAAAATGGTATAATGATAGAAGCCTTTGAACCCACGACATGAAATTCTTGGATGCGCCACTGACTATAGTTCAAAATTGATATAAACCCTTATAACATCAGGTATTAAGCTAAAACTCTCCTACTGCTTGTCCTACAATTGCTTGAACGACAGTGCAAGACATATTACAACATCACACATTTTAAACAGGAGGTGCCAAATGTATAATAACGGATTTAAAAATTCATACCTTGCAAAGCCGCATTTATTGAGAAGAAAACAACATTCACGGTTGGTCCCAGCACTGTTTGCCCTAAAGTCATTTTCTTCGCTGTTGTCAGTAAATCCGTTCTTGGAAGGATTTTTGACATAAAATTGAACCAATGATGCAATGTTGGTCCAACAAGCAACAACCCAAATCCAGCCATGCGTAGTGTCCTAATCAAGTCATATGGCTCAGAAGACTGCACCGAGAAAGTCTGAAACAATCCAATTACATCATATTAATATACATGCTACAATATTCAAGTACGAGTACCACTTACAGAACCAAATTCAGGAAATAAAGGATGGTTTAAATATAAATTTTATTATTCCCAGTCCAAGAGCATCTGTGGTTAAGACTTACAGTAGGCATAAGAAGGGTATTTTAGAGAATAGCAATGAAGGCAGTTTGAGGCTTGGTGAGTTGGCAGCTAAAGCGTAGAATATTCAGAGAATGTGTGAGAAAGTGAGTGAAAGTGACGTAGCGGGAATAAATAAGGGAAAGGGGGAAGGCATTAGTATTGAGAATTGTGTAATTGTTTGTGCTTTGGAGAGTTCTGGGCCTCTCAAAAACTCAGTATTATCTGTTCCTCTATGTTTGCAATTAATCACAAAATCTTCTCTTAATTTCTTATTCTTTTATAGTTTTGCAGCAATGAATTTCCATCGTTACCTCAGTTGTCCCAGCTTGAGCGAAGTCACATTGTCCTCCCTTATTTATTTTTACTTATGTTGAAAACCTTTCGTTCAAAGGTTCTAGAAAAAAGTTGTTAAGCAGGATGCATCAGATATATATCCTCTAGGCATCCCCAAAATAAACTAAAGGGATACACCACCTATCATATCCAAGATATGACAGATATGTGTCATTATCGAATACAAGTCCGATGCAGAACAAGACAATTACATGACATGACTTCGCAAACTAGTTACTGTAAATTACCTACATCAAATTCAAAATAATCATACTAGAAAATGTGTACCAGATAAAATTCAAATCAAGTATGAAACAGAACAATGTTGCATTTCCTTATATTTTACCAAACTCACACCTCCAGCAATTATCACACCTTCTCTTGACGGAATCTGCGTATAGTGGATCTGGACATGCCAAGCTCATACCCTCCATTACTAGAAAGTCCCTCACAAGTCACATTTATTCAGCTTAATGGTATACACTGAAAACATGAACAAGGTTACATATACTCAACCTAACAACGATATATGACTTGAACAAAAAGATAGTAGATCACTGATGCATTATCATGTGAATATTTTGCAAGTGTATGCAATTTCTCATTCTAGCCCCAAATCAATAAATATCAGCTTTAGAAGACAATTTATAACTGACACATTACATTTGTATAACCCATTTTGTTTGACACCATTCCAAAATAATCCGCAAGTTACTGCATCTATATTATCCACAATTATAAATCTGACAAGAAATACTCCCAACTCATCAAGACTCAATACAATACACTATAAGACAACAACATAACATAACAAGGACTAGCTAAAACTTCACAGATACAAGACAAAGTATATAAGCAGCTTTACTCACAGTTGATAGCATCAAGTCATCAACCCTTGGTCACCAAGTAAAACCTTTATATCGAAAGTTTGTCTAGATTTCCTTAAAGTTCATTCTAATTTGTACGACAGAGAGCACACTCATGACTCATCAAACCTATAGAAAGCCTTCATTTCACAAAACCATACTTTCCCTAATACCTATGAGAATAAATCCAATTTTTACAACTACCAAAAATCCATTTCTTCCTTATTTCACCATTTGGAAGACAATCCTAAAATTTGCAAGCAAATGCATAACCATCATCCGCATTTTCTCTATCGAGCTACCCTAACCCTGAAATGATAATCGAAGATGATTTCACAATTACTTGTAATCATCGTTGATATGACTTCTCTCAATTTGACACATTTCTCGAATGATCCACATTGCACAAGTTATCAATAGAGAGCATCCAAATTTATATACCTCAATAACCATCCCCAATGTCCGATTACATATAGACTGCATAATACATCAACCCATCTTCAACCGAGTGAGAGCCAGTATAATCAACTTCCTCAATGTTCTACCTAGTTTCAGCAATCAATAGTGCACTTCTATGTCACTGGAACAGTTCATTTCACCATACCAGCCTCAGTTGGACACACTAAACTAGATCAAGGGTACCAAACTTGAACACTTCATTTTGGGCTAATATCATGCAGTTTTTTCGGAAGATAGCCATGTCAGACACTTGGACACATACCCATGTTGCCTGTTGGACTCTTTTGGCCGAGTAACATACGTATATTTTTCAACAATCATTCACCAATTTCAAAACAAAACGTAATATACACAACCTCACCACGCTTGTTAACTCGAAACTCTAAACACAAATCACTCAAATTTCTTCCCTAATTCACTAATATAAGCATTTAATACATTTCCACACTAATTTAGGAATGCATCACAAAATTACGTGTCAATGAAAACAAAGTTGATACCTGCGAAGTCAGGTCGGCGGCGATGTAAATGACGGAGGAAGTTACACTCTTAGTAAGAACGGGCCGGGTTTTAATCAACCCCAAATACCAACTCACAAACCCAATCCTAGACAAAACCGAAGATGACGATTTCGCTGACACGGATGAGGAAATCGTCGGTCTGAATAGAAACGGCGGCGCCGGAACCTCGAACTCCTTCCCAGATTTTCGAAAGAAGTTCGAGAATCTAGAGTAATACTTCACATACTGCTGCTTGTTGTGAGATTGGGGCCCAGTTAGATTGAAATTGGTGAAGAAGAGGTGATGAGAGTGGCAATGACGGAGAGCGTGCTTGCGCAGGGATGACATCACCATTATGATAGGAGGGTGGGAGGAGTCGGGGAAATGAAGGGTTTTGGAAGGGTTTGACTGAGTGAGAAAACTGAGTTGGGAGTTCTAATGTATGGCGAGGTGGGGCCTGTTGTGTGGCATGGCGATGTGACTATGTGAGTTGTTTGTGTTACACGTGTTGGGTTGTGAATATGTGCAGTTTGCTTTTTCTGTTTTGCTTCTTTGTCAGCTATCTCCGGTTTGCTTGGAGCTTCGACCGTTCGACGAAGAACCAAAACAGACTTCGTGGCCTATAATAGCCCTCTGCTAAATTAACCCAGTCGGTATGAATGAAACATTCAACCCCCCCCCCCCCCCCCCCCCCCCCCCCTTTTTTTTTTAAGAGCTGAGAAGAATCAAACCCGATATTGAAATATATGAAATTGATGGAGAATAACTTTGTGGCTCCATAGGTTAGGTCATTTATATCTAAATTTTAATAAAAGAGGGTGAGGTGAATTTTTAAGTAGTATAATTAAATGGGTTTTATATGTTTATTAGCGTTAGGTTATTTACTTTAGTCATTGAATACTTATATAATTTATTTTGCATGTTAGGTGAATAGACTTATACTCGAGTCGAAAGATTCATGTAGGCACTTAAGTGTGTCTTCCCTCGTGATGACTCAATGATTCAACTATACTGATTAACTATTTGGTTCAAATTAAGAGAAAGGTTCAAAAGATTGCTTAAACCCACTTAAATAAGCCTAAAGTCAAATAAATCAATCAAAGTGTGCATTTCGTCCTTATCAAAGGACATTAGCTCAAACGATTAGCCCTAAATCTCGAGGAAGTCAATTGTCCAAAACTTGCACAAAGTGCCTTGCGCAATGCACAAAGGTTTGCATGTTGCACAAGATTCTAAGCCTAGCTTTCAACACGACGGGTCAACGACTACTCTAATTTTCTTACATTTCCTATTTATGTCCTTGAAAAAGTAGATAACCTAACATGTGTTACGGTGTTAAAAAGAATTAAACAAGTTCTAATTAGTAGAATTAACGACTACCCTTCAAAACAAGTTCTATGCATAAGCCCTGATTCTCTCCATACTCATACTTCTCATCACTCCAAGCAACTCTCAATCAATCTTAACAAGTGCTCTCTAATTTGTAAAGCATTCAAAAGACCTAGATAATCAAGGTATAACCTTTAAGGGTCCTTAATAAGAATTTCTCTTTACTTAGTTGTTGTTTAGTAACAATTTCTTGATGTTATAAGCATGTAAAAGGCTTTTGTTGGTATGAGTATATATTTCCTAACCTTTATTCTTCATAATTTTGTATAATTTTTAACATGATCTAACCATATTTTCTATAATGGAGTTTTAACATAGCATTTAAAGTGATCAATCTTGTATGTTTATGATTACTTTATGCTTTAAATAATGTATGTATTGCATGTAAGTCCACCATTATTATACTAATTAAAGACCAATAAGTAAAAATAGCAGTTAATTGGATGATATGGACAATCTTATATGTTTAAGATTATTTTATGCTTTAAATTTGGTAACTTGTTAATTTCATAAGTGTTGAGGAATTAGATCATATATAAGGCAAAAAAAAAACTAACTAAAAGTCGAATATCTAATGATCAAATCCACACCAATTCAATTATTTTGGATAGACGATCTAGAAATTTTTTTGGATTTGAAAAGTTTGGATACGGGTATCCAATTGGATACTGATTCTCCAAAAATCGGATATCTACTATCCAAAAAATATCCGAAAATAATCGAATATCGGATAGTTGTTATATATGATTGGTCATAGGCACTCATGGGTGGGTTATAGCTTAGGGCTCAAATTATTTCTCATTTTTAAATTATCTTTGATCATGCTTCTTAATGAATCATAACGAGGAAAATTCTTGCTATATATATTTATTCACGATATGTCTCTTTGTTAGTTCATATTCGTGAATCATTAACAAAGGTTTAGGAATATTTCTTTAAAGATTCATTTGCAACTCCTACTTTATCTCCATCATTGACCCTTTTGGTGACTCAACTACAAACACCTACAAGCCAAAGACAATCACACTTGTCACACCTTGTTGGGGAAATTGATGCCTATAATCCATCATTTTGAGAATGACAAAATTCAAATAGATATGACCCTAACTCAATTAAATGATCCAATTTACACCTTTATTGGACTTATTGCTTCTATTGTACACTGAAACCTATGTTTGTTAATTAGTGCTTGAAGTATATGTGTCATATGGTGGCATGTGTATCGATGTCTAGACTTTAAGAATTTATGTGGAGTACATCAATGTCTATTTTATCGAAAGTCTTCAACTATTACTACCTCCTTTTTAAAATAGTTGTAATATTTCTACTTTTTCATTATTCATATAATACTTTAAACATATTTTATTATTGAAAAATAGTAATTATGAGAATATCACTTAAATGTTCACTAAAATTAGCTTATTTATCTGGTGGATAAACATATTAATATATAAGCTCATGAATAACTTTTCTATAAAGTAATACTCTATAGTAACTTGTTAATTTCATAAGTGTTGAGGAATTGGGTCATATATAAGACAAAGCAAAACTAACTAAAAATTCGAATATCCGACGATCAAATCCGCAACAATTCAATTATTTTGGATAGCTGATCTAGAAATTTTTTTGGATCAAATATTGGATCGGAAAAGTTTGGATACAAGTATCCAATTGGATGCTGGTTCTCCAAAAATCAAATATATAATATCCGAAAACTAATCGGATATCGGATATTTGATATTCGAATGGATATCTGAAATTATAGAATATATTTGTATTTTTTCTAGAAAATTAATTTGTAAGTTGTGGCTCACTAATTTCAACTTCAATTGACTTGTGAACTTAAAATACAAAAATTCTAACCTCTTACTCAACCATTCCTTAGAAAAAATCATGACTACAACCTAAATTTCCATTCCAAGGCCTGATGATGGAGCTAGAAAAAAGGTAAAAAAAAAGATCTTTGGTTTGGAAACATTTTGTGGAAATTTTAAAAAAATATGGGAAAGATATAACACTATGTGTATATTGTCATGTTGATGTTTGTGGCAATTCTAAAATGGTTACAATTGTAATGATGAACTATTTAGATAGATGTGTGTAATACCCCTAAATAATAATATACAAGAAACAAATCCTTTCTTATACAAGTGATCGGACTTTAAAAAATTATAATGTTGGTGAGAATTTGGTGTTGGAAAAAGGAAAAGTTGGAATATTGGAAGTTTAAGCAAGAGGAATGTAGAAAACTTTTACCAAAATGATAATAATGGATGAAATGCCTTTTAGGTTTGATGAGCGTGAGAGTTTTTGGTATTTCATGTCAACTACTCATCAAGTAGTTATCGTATCTTTTTAGGAGAGGAGAAAAAGTTGTAGAATTTTTTTTGTAAATGTGCATCACATATTTGCCTCACAACTAACACTTAAACATTTTGTCAAAATTTAAGTTATATGTTCTTAATAACTCATTTCATTGATCATAACTAGAAGTTGCATAAGAAAATTTTAAATTTTTGACCTATAAGTGGTTATTTAGGTGAAGTCATTGGTAAGGAAGTAGAAAAATATTTACTTGAGTGAAGAATTACTAGAGTCTTAATTATCAATGTGGATAATAAAAAATCAAATGATGTAGAATTTTAATATTTTAAAAAAGGGTTGTAAAGATGGAAATATGGGACTATTTTAGAAGGTAAATATTGTGCATATGCATTGTGCAATTTATATCCTTAACCTTATTATGAGAGAGGGGCTTAAAGAATCTAGCGACCAATTAAAAATATTGTAATAGTGTGAGATTTGTACGATTCTTTCTTGTAAGAGTGCAAAGGTATAAGAAATTTTCTAATTAAGAGCAAATTGAGTCTAAAAATCAACTTTGTTTAGATATTGATACTAGTTGGAACACCACTTATTTGATGTTGGGCTATGCTTCAATTTTTCGTAGAGCTATGGTTTTCTTGAAACTTTTGATTCAAGAAAATTCAAGGAAGGTTTGTCAAAGAGTGTGTTGCTCCTTTGCTTCCTCTACAACTTTCTGGTTCTTTCTAAAATTATCAATGGTAAAAGCTCTAATTTGTGGCAAAATTGGTTGAGAACTAGTCGTAAATCGTTATTGGTGGAAGAAACTATGAAAGATATTGATAAAATTGCAAATGGTAATGCTTTTTTTTTTTTTTTTTATAAATGGATGTATTGATTTTTGGTTTAGTTTCGATATGATTGAACAGTAACAACTTTTTTTTGATTGTTTGTTGTAGAAATATCACCTTTTGTTGATCAACCTTCGATCTCTAATGTTGATGATCATTAATGATCCTTAATGGAGTTTATCAAGCATATGTAATTTTGTCTTGTGTAATCATTGATTTACATAAAAACTTATAGTTGTTGGATTATTTGAGCTTAATAGCTGGGTGGTTGAGGTACTTGATGACAATTTCCCACCTTTTTATGGTTTGCACCTTTGACATTTGTTGTTGTTTAACTTATATTTGTGTGGTTCTAACTCTTGTTCATTGAAGTTTGATTTTGGATTTTTGGATATAGTTGCTCAAAATTGTGGAAATATGAGTAGAGTGGATAATTGGATATCCATGATATGAACTTGTAATTATGGACAAAAAGGTTGCATTTCAACGTATTTGGATATCAAATATTCATAGTATCTGATCTGAAATGGTTTAGATATAGGATTGGATATCCAAATTTTTTCAAATCGGATATTGGATACCAAATCACTTTATACTATGAGTAGAGTGGATAATTGGATATCCATGATATGAACTTGTAATTAGGACAAAAGGTTGCATTTCAACGTATTTGGATATCAAATATTCATAGTATCTAATCTGAAATGGTTTAGATATAGGATTGGATATCCAAATTTTTTCAAATCGGATATTGGATACCAAATCACTTTATATTATAGATATCCGATTCGAAGTTCTGATCAAATATCCTATTGGTTCTTTACCCTAGTCATATATTTTGAAAACTCCACCTTGATTACTAACGTTTTTATGTCTAATGATGGAAGCCAAAATGCAAAGTCAAATAGAGTTGAAAACATGATGGAAACCAAAATGCATAGAGTTGACAATGTGTTGGAAGTAATGGAAGCTATAATACAAAGCTTTATGCATTCTGTCAAAGGACGAGAATAACTCTTGAGCCATGTCCTCAAAGTTTGAGCCACGTCTTCAAAAGTTTGAGCCACGTCTTCAAAAGCTTGAGCCACGTCTCAAAGCAGTCAGCAAATTTCAAACACTTTGTCAAAGGATAAGAATTTTCTAATTGCCTAAATCTTGTGTTTTTATCCTTTCCTTGTTTCACTTATTCTATTCTCTAACCTAACTTATTTAGACATGATTTTACTGTCAGAGATATCTCTTAATTTCAGCAAATAAGTGATGCTCATATATGTTGAAGATTATTCAAGCTAATTTCGGTAATTACCAAAATTCAAGCATTGTAGTTATGGAAAAAGAAATCTGTTTTGAAGTTTCAAGGTGCAGCAAATAAAGTGGAAATATTCTTGCTGTAAAATATTCAATGATATCAATCTTCAACAGCCAAAATGAATGATTCTCTACAACCATATTGGAGGAAATCTTGCTGAAAGTATTGAAGGCAAATCAGATTTTCAGCAGCATATTTTGAGCCTCCTTTCAACGGCCTAAAATCAAGTTCAGTATATATTCCAAGCTTTGAAGTTGAAGAAAGGTAGAGACAACGTGAGACACAACGAGACAAAAAGTAAGATAAGAGCAGAAGCTTTAATCGTGAATTTCAGTCACAAGCACATCAACAAAGCTTCATTATTTTCTCTCTAATTCCATAAACTTTATCTTGTAGTTAGATTGAGAGAAAATCAAAGTATAATCTCTTGAGTGTTTAAAAGAATATTTTGAGAGAGTGTTATACTAAGAGTATACCCATAATACTCAAACGTATAGAAAAAGAGAGAGAGCCTTTTCATTACTAGGATCTGAGATGCTAAAGTGTAGCTGGGGTGCTATGGAGTAGAAGATGGGGATTAAGATCTTCTAGGGTGCTTTAGGTCTCTAAGGGAAGTAATAAAAGAGCGAGTTAAATCCTAAGGGTTGGACAACCCTAGGCGGAGACGTAGGAAATTAGTTGCCGAACTTCGTATCAAATCTCCGTGTTTTGTCTAATCTTATTTCTGTCTTCATTGCATATGTTTTATGTTTGCTTCGCTCATTAATCAAAGCAGCGAACAGTCAAAGCCTGATCAAAAGCCTTTGAAACCAATTTCAAGGCTTTGACATCTAGATTCAAAGATAAGCCTTAACGCTTATATTCCGCCTTTGAAAGTATTTTAAGACCTTGAGATCCTGAACGCGAAAATCGGTTATACTCTATTCACCCCCCCTCTAGAGTATAATTAATCCTATTCCATCTCCCTATTGATTCTTCATATTTAATGAGACGACTTTGTGGTTGGATAACTTAAATAACTCTAATATAATCGCTATAACTCCAATATATTTTCTATACCTTCAAAAGCCACGTGTCTCTCCTCCTCACGGTCCTATTACTGAGTTATATTGATCACCTACTTGATCCAAATTTAAAAATTAGGTTAAAAGATTGCTTAAATCCACTTAATGTCGTATATTAATTTGCATTAATGCCTAATCTAAGGTCATTGAAATTTGACTCACTTGGCTCATAACCTCTTGAACTTTTCATAAATTTTACTATTAATGGACTCAAAGCCATTAGTAGCAATACATGGTTAAAAGTATAAAAAACCAAGCTTTTAACATTCATAAACACAAAAAGTAATCAACTGACTTTGTTTCATTGGATAACTTTACTAACAAGCTTTTAAATGATATATTATATACCCAATTCCAATCTAAAAGGAAAGCATTAGTAAAATCCAACTTGGTTTGAATACCTTTTACTATATGACCCATAAATTTTCAATTTCAAATTCATTGGTTAACACATTTAATTTCCTATTGTTTTTGATGATTTACTATAGATTTTGTGAAAAGGCCTATAGCAAAAGTTATGAGCCTAAAAGTAGTCACGGGTTCACAGCTCACACAAACACACTTGCCTTGAACACATGAAGCTGAGTGCAACATAACTCCTTTGTGTGTCATACAACATTCCTTCACCTAGTTTTTCTCTTAATGGCTACTTTCATTCTTCCCTAAATCCTATATAAATGTATGCACATCCACTCTTCCTAAAAAGTTTAATTTTATGCATAAGAATTTGAGCACTCTACATACACCTATTTTTTCTCTACACACAAGAACTTTTTATAATTGTTCTCCAATTTGTAAATCATTCTAAAGGACTATAAGATCAAGGTATAACCTTTAAGAGTCCCTAATTAATAATTTTTATTTATTTTTGTTTTTGTATTAGCTTGGAAAAAGGCTTTTTTAGTATAATTGTACATAGCTTTTTCTTTATTATTTATTATATAATTAATTGTTGGCATGATCTAAGCATATTTTCTACTGGGGCTTTTAATATATTGCTATGTTGATTAATCTTGCATGTTTTTACGATTGATTTATGATTTCATCATGTTTATCATTTTCATTGATTTATTGTAAACATGTCTCCACTATTACTTATTGCACTAATCAAGATAAATAGATGCAAATCACGCCTAACAAGATAATTATGGACTACTAGTTAAGGATCCTTTATATGATTGTTAATGAAATAATATTTAGTATTTATATGCTTTACTTTAACTCATCATTAATAGTTTGTAGTTATTTGTAAAATTAAGATCTTAATATTGTTTCTTGATTTTAAGTCTTGGGAAATTAGATTTATGGTTGAATTAGATTAGAGCCGCTTATGGACGATTTATGGCTCAAGACCTAATTCATTTCTCATTACCTAACCCACTTTGGGTATAGAACACACAATGGAGTTGCATATATTAAGGATTCGTAATGGGAAAATTTTGCTATGGGTTTTGTTCCTGGGTTTGTTCTTGATAGTAAAACCCTTAGCAAACATTTGTTAATCTTCCTTTAAAGATTCATTACAGACTCCTACCTTATCTCTAGCATTGACCCTTTTAGTGAGTTGACCACGCACCCTCTATCTGCCCTTTATTTAAGAAACATGAAATCACGTAATAATATTTTTACAAATACAATGTTTGTTTACTTAACCAGAGCTATCAAGTATCATTAACTATTTACAATAAAATAGATGTTCATCAACAAGTCGCTATTTTGGGAAAATTATCCTTCAAAGTTGTCGTCTTCCACTAAGTTTGTCCCTTCGCTAAGACAAGTTATGAGGAACAAACCACACAAGTTAGCTAATGTTGAGTTCACAACCAAGATATACAAACCATATAAACAAAACATATAACAAACAATTAAGCATTAATAATTCTTTACAGCTAGAGTAGGTGTAGAAGTAACTCATAAGCTTGGTAGCATAATAGTAGCTTAGGGCCTCCTGTAAATGATTAATCATTTATGCGAGCAGAGATCACCATCTCTCTTAAATCACTTACAAGTCTACCAACTAATCCATAGGGATTGTATTACGTGCATGTTCCTATTGAAAGACCCGAGTTGACCTGAGAGCTCATGTATATGAAAGATAAAAGTAAGTAATATTCGGTGGCACCGACTTAGATAAAGTTTTATTTTCGCAACATCGATCGATTGAATCCATCTTCTTTTATTATTCTAGTATCTTTCTCTTGCTTGGTTGATAGAGCAGTGCACCTACTAGTGGGTGCCTTCCACACCTTCCCCAATTCTCCACTTGAGGTCTTAGTTCCTTATGTTCAAGCTTAAAACTTCATTCATTAACTCTTAGGTTTCAGTTTTCCTATGAATAACTTCAAACGATTATCGACACATTAAGAATTAACTTTATCTTTGATTTAGGGTCTATATTAATAGCATAGTAAATTTCATTTGTTCCATAAATACTTAACTTGATTTCAAGTCCACTTAGGTGTTCGTAATTGATTTTGTTTATAAATCGTTCAATGTTCAAGGTTGCGGCTTATACTGAAGGTACTTAGTTCTTTAGTTATGTTGGTAGAATTATACCTTTCATTGTCATATAAAAGACACAAAATATACTTATAAACATACCATCCAAATATGTATTAAACACTTATATTATCGTTACATACATACTTATATATACATACCTACTCATACAAATACGTACTAAATACTTACGCCATGCACATACATAATTGTACATAAATACCTATATGTAGACTTATACAAGTATATATGTTATTATGAATAATAATAGTAATACACTTATACATATACATACATTTGTATGTCTAGGCATATATATGTATGTACCATGCAAATATATGAAATCAAATAATCAAGAGAGAGGGTCAAGACAGAGAATCAGTCACTGTATGCTCATGCATGGTTATTTGCTGTCTAATTGAAGTAAAAACTAAGTGTGTGACCTTGTTTTCCTAGCCAAAAAAGCCCCTCCATTATCCCATACATCACCATCCACCAATCAGTCCAAGGAACACACCTCAACCAACCTAAAAACCAGCCAAGGGCTACCTCAATCCATCAAGGACTAACCATAACTAGTTAATCTCCTCAGCTATTAGCACAGCCCAAAAGCTACACTAAACCTCGAAAAAACCCCAAAAAAACTTTATAGCCCACACCCCTAACTAAAACTCAACCAAAATTTGGCTCCGGCAATCCTCAAAATTGTCACCATGACCACACTAACATCCACGTAAGGCACACGTAGCAACAACAACATTAGTAAAATAACATTCCTGGAATTTTTTTAAAAAAATATTTTGAAAAATAGGTTACAAAGAAAATTAATTTCAAAATTAAGCTTTTGCAAGTTTGGGAGAAAATTGATGTTGATGGCAATAATTTAGTCAAGGTTAAATTAATGTCTTGGACAATGATTTTAGTGTTCTTGATTTGGGCTGACCCAAATTATTTTAATTTTTTTATTTAAAATAAAATTCCTACCTAGGGTCGCGATTTTGGTTAGGCTTAAATACAAGGCTTGGGCTAAAATCCGAGGGTGGGCTCCCCCAGTTTTTTTTTCTCTTTCCATTCTTTCTTTTTTTCCCTACTTCTTTCCTTCCCCTTTCTTCCCCCCGCCCCCACTACCATCCATGAACCCAAAATCCCACCACCCTCTTTCGGCTAATATCCTACCAAAAATCAATGCATTGTGCACACATTTACTTCACAAACTTATTAAAGAAAATTCTATGCTTTCGTTTTTTTATATGTTTTGAAGTGAAGTAATTTTGGGGTTTTTTTAATTAATTTTCATTCTATGAAGCTTTATGGTGCCTACAACTAGTGTTCAGAAATAAGGGTTGGATTGTTGAAGGGTGTTGTGAAATAAAAGTGTGTTTGATATTGATTTTTGGCATGGCTTTGTTTTCGTTGTTTAGGAATATAATCATTATTATGGTAGGTTAGATAGTTTAAGGTTTAGAATATATTATGAAGGTTTTAGAGCACCCAAGAGGGGGGGGGGGGGGGTGTGAATTGAGTGTTAAATAGTCTTGGCCTATTTTTTTCCCTTTTTCGATCAGTGGGAGGAACCAGTTGTGCTGGTTCCTATTTAGCAGCGGAATGTATGTAGAGCAATAAAGGAAGACACACAATTTAACGAGGTTCAGCCAACTCAGGCCTACGTCCTCCTACTCTATGCTCTTTTATTAATCTACTCCAAAAAACAAAGAACACAGACACTCAACTGTTTCCCTACGCCGGGAACCAGTTCACCCCACACTCTACTCCGAGTGTGCACTCGACTTACACTAGTAAGCCATTTTGTGTTTGAACTCACAAACACTCTCCTAGCCTATCAACCCCTCTGTTGAAGGCTTTTTACAGAATCAAACTCTCCTTTGATCTTGCTTCTAAAAGCTAATATGAGAGAAAAATATAAGTTCTTATGGTGCTCGTGTATATGACTTAATGAAAGGTTTTTATGCTTAAGTGTGAATAATGCTCTCTAGAAATAAACTCAGTTTTCTTCACGTGAGAGACTTGTTGAATTAGGTTGATTAGATGAGTTTATATATATGATTACAAAAACCCTGGCTTTCCTAAAATCACATAATCTTTTGAGCTGTCACCTTATGTGAGTTTAGGAAAGTATTTATCTTATTTGACTTAATCATATAGATAGAATCAAATAAGGTAAATACTCCTAGTTTTTAGGTAACCAATATATTTTCATCTAATCTACCAGCTGCTCAATATATTTTCCAAAATAATTCTTTAGAAAATATTTTTACAAAATCTTTTCAAAGATACGCAGCTTGATATTCCATTCATTAAACCCGGTTCCCTGAATTAAGTAAGTTATGAATTCTGTTCCAGCTTTGTACCAGAATTCATAACATGACTTATCACACTTAAAACACTTATATTACCTACTCATATAAGTCATACTACGGAGCATATTACATGAAAAACTAGATTAGCAGTAAAGGCAAATGCTCTTCTTTTCATGTAATCTTCAAGACTTGAATCTTCCTTGAATTCTTCATCTTGAGCAAGGATCTTTCTTTGAATGTCTTCGAAAGGCTTCTATGCTCCAAGTCTTGGAATCAGCTTAACTACTGCACATATAACATGGTTAACATGCAATAGATAATATGTGACTGCTTTATAGCACAGCAGTCAAGAAGACAGTTCCAACTTCTTGTGACCTGTTTCCTGTAACTGTTTGTCATCATTCAAAACATCAAAACTTAAGGAACTCAACAAATTCCCCCTTTTTGATTATGACAAACTAATTAAAGTTCCTGCAATCCAAGCACATTAAAAACATACAAACTCCAATAGAATACTCAACTAGGATTGAGTATATCAACAATTTTTAAGACAAAAAATGAACACACAAAAAAAATTTTCTTAAGTTAACTTGACTCGACTCCTATTTGACTCAATCTAAAAATCCTAAAGGGCTAAGAAGATCCTAGGCTTCAGCTTCAACTCTTTCCCCCTTTTGGCATCATTAAAAAGTATACTCAAGTAAAAATAAAATGCACAAATTATTAAATGTACTCATCCATGCAGTGGCATCAACCACCATTCAAGTTAAATGTTGCAAAAATAAATTAGTCAAACTAAGCATGACATAGCAGAAATAAAATTGTTTAAAACAAATACCAAACAAAGTTCAATACATTAAAGACCCCAACTCCATATCAAAAGAACAGTTCATGGAGTGGGAAGAAGCAAATCAACAGAATCAGTCATAAGTGATAGGGTAGGCAGACAAAAATAGAAAACATAATCAATCTTCATCATTCTCATCCTCCTCTTCTCTGTCAGCATCCTGGTCTCCATCATCAGCTGGTTACTCATCTTCATCTCCTTCCTCAGCATCATGCATCTCTTCTTCAGGAGGAGATTGTGGAGCAGCAGCACTTGTACCAGGTGCTTCTTGGTCATGAGAACCAGCAAGCTTCTTTTCTAGATTAATAAACCTAGAATCAATAGAAGAGAATAAATCTTGGACCAGACCAATGATGTTTTTGAGCGAAATCTCCTGATCCTCCAACCTTTTCAGAACTAGAGCCTGACCTACTGGCTCCTCTACTTTCTTATTCTTCTTTGTTGGAGATCTCACATCCTCCACTGGTTCCTCTGATTTAAACAGCAGCTAATCCCCACTTATATCTAAACCCTTCTACTTTAAGATGACCCTGGTAAACACTGTAACTGGGACAGTGGAGCCACTCAGGGGTATATTGTTAGATTTGAGCAGGTGGGTTATAAAGGATCCATAAGGCAAGGAGTGATGAGATGACCCATGACAGTTCATCATATGGGCCAACATTAATGCAGGAAGATTGATTTTCACCTTCTTCATTAACAGATACATTAATACCATTTCCATTATTCTTACAGTACCTCTACCCTGAGCCCTTGGTATTAAAACCTTGTTACACAGAGAGTATAGAACAAGCATAACTGGTTCCTTTAAATTTACAGACTTAAGAACCCCTGGCTTTTTGGGCATCTTCCCTCCAAACATAAAAGTATATATCTCCTCTGACGTGACCCCAACAAGCATGGGCCACCAGTCACCAGAGTATTTATCAAAACCATCTCTTGGTATACTTAATAGACTTGACAGAGAGGCAACTGATAAACTGACATCAACTCCATTCACACATGAATTTATGGACATATCAGGCATTTGCTTGATATTAACATAAAATTCCCTAACTCCAGACACATTTGCAGCACAAACATCAAACAACATTAACCATCCTTAATAATCAAGCAACTCCTTGAACTTAGATAAAGCAGCAATATCAAAATATCCTTTTTCAACACCACACCCAGACAACACTAGTCTAGAATTTAAATCAATAGAACCAGTAGGAATAGATTCTACAGATTTACCTTTTGAAGCAAGAGAGGTTTTAACAGGCAGCCTCTTTCTCTTGTTTCTTTGCACAGAATCAGCAGACTGTTCCTCCTGGGTGTCATCAATTTTCCTTTTTACAGAAGAATGTGTGAAATGACCACTTCTCCTAACCTTTTCATCTGGTGATCCTACTTTGAACCCAGTAACCTCAACCACTTCCACTTCGTCACTGTGTTCTTCAGCACTACTAACCTCCACTCCTTGGCTCACAGATTGTTGAGCTTCTGTCTCCTGTTCCCCTGAGATGGTACAGGTTCCTTGATGACAGAGTCATCAGTTTCTGGAGGATGGAATATAGGCTTAGGTTGTTTTGATGAGGGTTTGGTCGGTTTTGGTGGTGAGGAGGATTTTTGAGGGGAATCTGGGATGTTGGTAGGAGTTTCTGAAGTTGATGAAGCTACATTGGGTGATGAAGGTTCAATTGGGGTTTGTTTTTGACGAGAGGTGGGTGGAACACCGATGGGGGTTCCTCTTGATTGAGTGGAGTCACTAGCAGACCCCTTTCCTCTGCCTCTCCTAGATGAAGCTACAGTCTTCCTTCCCATTGTGAAAGAGAAATTGAGAATGAAGAGCAGTACGCAGAAGAGAGAAGGAGAGTGATGAATGAGAAGTAATGAAGCTGCACAAAGGGTTATATATATATTTGAAGCATAAAAGAAATATGGAAATTCAAAAAAATATGACGGTTAAGTGATTTGATAAGTATGACAAGTTTTAAAAAATTGAAAAGATAGCTATCATTACTTGCCATAAATATCTTAACCATCCTATAAATTAGGCAAGTGATTTGATTTGCCATTATTTTTATGGTAAATGACTGAAATAAGATTATTTCCTTTCAAAAGGAAAATATCCTATAATAATCTTCCAAAGATATGAAAATATTATTCAGAAGACATATCAGTGCTGATCTGCTGTTTCCCTTTCCTGATTCTTGATTAAAACCACTTTATTCTGTTTTTGGCAACTTAGTTTAATTTCACCTATTTCTTGCAACAATGATTTTTTAATCCTTTTGAGATCTCAAAACATTTACATAAAACTTGAAGGATTTCGACATAGGTATGTACACATACTATACAAGAGAATACCATTCTAACCAATCATTGAGGGAAATAGATGAAGCCAAAGACTAAAATCTAACTAGACCTAGTAAGATTCTTAAATTACAAAAAACTTCTCTACACAAGGGTTTTGTGAAGATATCAGCTATTTGTTCTTCACTTTTGCAAAACAATACTTTCACTAAACCTTTTTCTACATTATCTCTCAAAAATGATGTCTAATCTCTATATGTTTGGTTTTGGAATGCTGAACTGGATTCTTAGAAATATTAATTGCACTAGTGTTGTCACAAAATATAGGAACACTATTATAAACAACACCAAAATCCTTCAGCTGGTTCCTTACCCACAGTAGCTGAGAGTAGCATGAAGCTGCTGTAATATATTCTGCCTCTACTGTGGATAAGGCCACTGAGTTTTGCTTTTTAGAACCCCATGATATTATACAGGAGCCAAGAAAGTGTGCCATACCTGATGTGCTCTTTCTATCAACAAGAAAGCCAACATAGTCTGCATCAGTGTACCTAATAAGATCAATTGCACTCCATTTGGGGTACCACAAGCATAAGTCTGTTGTTCCCACAAGATACCTAAGTATCCTTCTAACAGCCTTCAAGTGAGATTCCTTTGGATTACTTTGAAACCTAGCACATAATCCAACAGAAAACACAATATCAGGTCTACTAGCTGTTAGATAGAGAAGGGAACCAATCATTCCTCTATAAAGTGTGGCTTCAACATCTTTTCCCTTTAGATCATTATCTAATTTTGTGGATGTGGGAATAGGTGTATCATAAGCCTTGCGGTTTTCCATGCCAAATTTCTTCAGCAATTCTTTCAAGTACTTTTGCTGATGTATCATGGTTCCATTCTCCATTTGCTTAATTTGCAATCCTATAAAGAATCCTAGTTCTCCCATCATGCTCATTTCAAACTCACTCTGCATAAGATTAGCAAACTCATCACATAGTACTTGATTAGTAGCACCAAATAAGATATCATCAACATAAATTTGTACTATAATTAAGTTATTCCCCCTGGCTTTGATAAATAGTGTCTTGTCTACTGTTCCCCTCTTGTAATCATTCTCCATTAAGAACTTAGACAATCTTTCATACCAAGCTCTTGGAGCTTGCTTCAATCCATATAGAGCTTTGTCTAACTTGTAAACATGTTGGGGAAATAGCTTGTCTTCAAAACCAGGTGGCTGCTCTACATATACCTCTTCCTTCAAATATCCATTTAGGACGGTAGTCTTCACATCCATCTGAAATAATTTCATATTCATGTGAGCAGCATAAGCAATTAAAATCCTAATTGCCTCTAACCTAGCTACTGGTGCAAAAGTCTCATCATAGTCAATCCCTTCTTGTTGATTATAACCTTGCACCACTAGCCTATCTTTGTTTCTGACTATTGTACCTAGGTCATCCAATTTGTTTCTAAAGACCCATTTTGTACCAATAACTGACCTATCCTTTGGTCTAGGTATAAGATGCCAAACCTGGTTCCTATGGAACTGATTTAATTCATCTTGCATTGCTAGAACCCAATTAGGATCAGTCAGTGCCATTTTATAGTCAGTTGGCTCTATATTAGACAGGAAAGAATAAAAAACACAAAAGTTTTGAAAAATATTTCTTCTCGTTTGAACTCCTTTATTAATATCACTAATGATCTGATCTGGAGGATGAGAAGATTGATATTTGAAGCTTTTAAAAGAGAAATCATTTTGTGCTTCTTCATTTGATTGGGAACCAGCATGATCATGAATCTCATCAATTTCTTCGGAACATGTAAGATTCATATTCACGTTGTTTCCATTTACATTTCTTACCTCAGGTTCAGGGGAGGCATCTTCATTCATTCCCCCTGAACTCCTTACCTGTCTGTCACTTGAGGAACTATTTGGTCTTGGTACCTCTTCTGAATTGTCTTTATTTTCTTCTCTAGGCTCCTCATTATCATTATTTTATGGAGTATCAAGTGAGCCTAGATTTGCTTTCACTTCATTTAGGGGACCAGTATCATGGTTCCCAGTAAACTCCATCAATCCAATCATTTCATCAGGTTGTACCTGCGCAATCTCAGAAGACATGTTAAATTCATCAAAGATGACATGCACACTCTCCTCAACACACAAAGTCCTTTTATTAAGGACTCTATATGCTTTGCTTTGATGAGAATATCCAAGAAAGATTCCCTCATCACTCCTAGGATCAAATTTATCAAGCTGGTTCTTCCCATTGTTATGAATATAACATTTGCATCCAAATACACGAAAGTATGCAATATTAGGCTTTCGACCTCTAAGGAGTTCATAGGGAGTCTTATTTAACTTTGGTCTAATGAGACCTCTATTTAAAATATAGCAAGAAGTGTCCACAGCTTCACCCCAGAAACTCTTAGGGAGACCACTCTCAATGAGCATTGTTTTGGCCATCTCTTCAAGAGTTCTATTCTTTCTTTCAACAACACTATTTTGCTGTGGTGTTCTTAGGGCTGAGAAGTTGTGGCTAACTCCCTGTTCCCTACAATATTCAACAAAGTTAACATTATCAAATTTAGTACCATGGTCTGATCTTACCGAGACTAGCTTGTAAGAGAGCTGGTTCTCCACTTGCTTCACCAATGCTACCCATTCATCAAACGTTTCATCTTTTGAATGTAGCATTATTACCCAAGTGTACATGGAATAATCATCAACCATAACACAGACATATCTATGACCTCTTCGACTTTGTATCCTCATGGGACCACACAAATCAATGTGTACAAGTTCGAAGGGTCTGCTGGTACTCAAAACAGTTTTAGGTTTAAAAGAGATTTTAACCTGTTTCCCTTTAACACATTCTGAACAAACTTTATCTGCCTCATAAGTGATGTTAGGAAGTCCTATCACCAAATCACGAGACCTTAATTTGTTCAAAAGTGTCAAGCTAGCATGTCCAAATCTCTTATGCCAAATCCATTGATTATTGTCAGAAACAGCTTTCAAACAAACAGACTTGTCTTGAGGAATTTTATCCAGAAAGGTGATGTATACATCATGCTTCCTGGTTCCCTCACATACAAGTTCGCCTGTTTGAGAATTAACTATGTGACAAAGATTAGCTTGAAACTCAACTCTATTACCTTTATCACATAGTTGAGAAATACTCAAGAGATTATGTTGTAAGCCCTCAACATAATATACATCATCAATTGCATTTGAAAGTGTCTTACCTACCTTACCTAAACCAGTGATGGTTCCCTTACTGTTATCTCCAAAGGTGACACTTCCACCGTTAAAGGCTACTAGTGAAAGGAATTGACTTTTATCCCCGGACATGTGTCTTGAGCAACTACTGTCCAAATACCAATAGGTATCTCCTTTCACTTTAGCCTGCAAGAACAAATCAAACATTAGTTTTAGGAACCCAAACGTGGTTGGGTCCCTTTTCAATGACATTAGGCTCTTGTTGGTCTTTTCTTCTCCAGACCCACTTCACATGTTTATTGTTCTTATTCTCACTGTTCTTCTTAGCAGGACACTCATGTATCTTATGCCCATTCATTCCACAATGATAACAAACATGCATCTCTTTAGTCATTACATACTTACCTCTTTTGAATTCTTTAACCCATGTGGTTTCCCTAGGGGACCAGTTAGTCCTGGTTCTCTGTCTAGTATATCCAAGACCAACTCTTCCTTTGTAACTTTTAAACGAAATTAAGGAATTCATAGTTTCCTGTGCAGTCAATAATTTTTTTAACATGTCTATGACTATCATGAAGTTCTTTCTCTCTGGTTTCAAGATTCTTAATCAACAACTCGTTTTTATCTTTTAGAAAATCAAAATCACTTTTTAAGGATTCAAGTTGTAAATTAAGTTTCGAAACCATAGGATCAATAGTCATGTCAACAATTACTGATTGCTTATCTTTTTTCAGTTTATGAATCTCAGCATGCAAATCACAAATAGTATCTTCATACTCATCTATTACATCACTAGTCTTAACACTGGTACCTGTAGGGGAAACAGTGAACTGAGCAGCCTTAAGTGAAACAAATTCTTTGTGTATTCCTTCCAATTTGTCAGCCAATATTTCAAAGGCTTCCAACAAGGAAGTTCTACTACAGGAATTTGCTTTACCTATAGCTACTGAAAAATTAACAGATTCACTAGCAGCTGATAAGTCTCTAGGGAGCCAAGAGGTCAGATCTTCCTCACCATCACTAGGACAGTCAGATTTAGAAGACCTTTCCTTCTCCAGTTCCACCTTACACTTGTCCAATTCAACCTCTAGTTCAACTACTTGATTTTTCAATTCAAAGCAAACTTCTTCTAGGTGATCACAACTAGCAACAGCAATTTCACATTCAACACGTTTTTCTTTAAGTTTTCTTTTGCCAGTTATGTAAGTTTCACCAAGTTTATAGCATTCATCTAATAAAGAGTCAATACATTCAAGCATATTATCTTTATCATATTCATGCATATCTTTCCTAACTTGTTCTAAGTTTACCTTGTGTTCGTGTAGCACATCCTTCTTTGCCATTAAGCATTTTCTGAATGTACTGGTTCCCCCTCTGGTTTCTGAGTCAGTGATGTTTCCCTGAATGTTTGTGAAGGCCGTTAAACAAACATCAGAGTTAGGTGATTCCACATCTTCATGAGACCCTGAATCAGAATCACCCCACATGGCTGCTATCATTGCATTTTTGAAGGCACATTTATCTCCAGATTTGGATTGTTTGTCCTTCCACTTAGGGCAATCTCGAATAAGATGTCCCTTATCTCCACACTTGAAGCAACCTACAGAGAAGAGTTAGATTTCTTAAAGTTCTTACCTTTGAAATTCTTCCTTTGATCACGAAGAGTTCTTTCAAATCTTTTAGCAATCATGCCAATCTCATCTTCTTCTTCTTCTATTGTTCCCTTAAGAGCTGTTCCTCTGGCTGGTTCCTTCTCAAACTTAGAATCAATCAGCATTTCATGAGTCATGAGGGAACCAATCAGTTGTTCCAGAGATAGAGTTGATAAATCCTTTGCCTCATATACTGCTGTTACCTTGGATGTCCATGCATCTGTCAAACTGCGCAAAACTTTTCTCACAAGATCCTCATCAGAAAAGTTCTTACCAAGAGATCTAAGATCATTAACTATTTTCATAAATCTACGAAAACAGTCATTAATCTTTTCATTTTTATTCATAGCAAACAATTCATACTTAGACATAAGTAAATCAATTTTGGACCTTTTTACCTCGCTGGTTCCCTCAAAGGCAAGTTCAAGTATCCCAAATCTCTTTTGCATTGCTGCAACATAAGATCCGGTTTGTTTCAGTCTCACCTATAGCCTGTTGTATAATTGACATTGCTTTGGCATTTTTCTCCAGCAGTTTGTAATCAGCAGTAACTAGTTCACTATCTTTCTTTGGAATCCTGTTTCCCTCTTCATCTGCCTTGAAGATGATGTTGGGACCATTTTTGACAACTAGCCAACATTCATAATCAATTCCCATGATCACATTCTTGATCCTATTTTTCCACCAAGCATAGTTGTTACCATTGAACTTTGTTGTCTTATTGTCGTAGCTCATAGCATTCAATTCATGAGTACTCATACTTGACTTCTCTAGATGTTACTCTTATGAGAAGCCTAGGCTCTGATACCAATTGAAGATTTTAGAGCACTCAAGAGGGGGGGGGGGGGGGGGGGGTGAATTAAGTGTTAAATAGTTTTGGCCTATTTTTCTCCCTTTTTCGATCAGTGGGAGGAACCAGTTGTGCTGGTTCCTATTTAGCAGCGGAATGTATGTAGAGCAATAAAGGAAGACACACAATTTAACGAGGTTCAGCCAACTCAGGCCTACGTCCTCCTACTCTATGCTCTTTTATTAATCTACTCCGAAAAACAAAGAACACAGACACTCAACTGTTTCCCTACTCCGGGAACCAGTTCACCCCACACTCTACTCCGAGTGTGCACTCGACTTACACTAGTAAGCCCTTTTGTGTTTGAACTCACAAACACTCTCCTAGCCTATCAACCCCTCTATTGAAGGCTTTTTACAGAATCAAACTCTCCTTTGATCTTGCTTCTAAAAGCTAATATGAGAGAAAAATATAAGTTCTAATGGTGCTCGTGTATATGACTTAATGAAAGGTTTTTATGCTTTGAATAATGCTCTCTAGAAATAAACTCAGTTTTCTTCACGTGAGAGACTTGTTGAATTAGGTTGATTAGATGAGTTTATATATATGATTACAAAAACCCTGGCTTTCCTAAAATCACATAATCTTTTGAGCTGTCACCTTATGTGAGTTTAGGAAAGTATTTATCTTATTTGACTTAATCATATAGATAGAATCAAATAAGGTAAATACTCCTAGTTTTTAGGTAACCAATATATTCTCATCTAATCTACCAGCTGCTCAATATATTTTCCAAAATAATTCTTTAGAAAATATTTTTACAAAATCTTTTCAAAGATACGCAGCTTGATATTCCATTCATTAAACCCGGTTCCCTGAACCTGGTTCCCTGAATTAAGTAAGTTATGAATTCTGTTCCAGCTTTGTACCAGAATTCATAACATGACTTATCACACTTAAAACACTTATATTACCTACTCATATAAGTCATACTACGGAGCATATTACATGAAAAACTAGATTAGCAGTAAAGGCAAATGCTCTTCTTTTCATGTAATCTTCAAGACTTGAATATTCCTTGAATTCTTCATCTTGAGCAAGGATCTTTCTTCGAATGTCTTCGAAAGGCTTCTATGCTCCAAGTCTTGGAATCAGCTTAACTACTGCACATATAACATGGTTAACATGCAATAGATAATATGTGACTGCTTTACAGCATAACAGTCAAGGAGACAGTTCCAACTTCTTGTGACCTGTTTCCTGTAACTGTTTGTCATCATTCAAAACATCAAAACTTAAGGAACTCAACACATTAGTTTAGCTTGAAAACGGTCTTAATAGTGTTTTTGTGTGGCTTCGTTTATTTTAACGTTTGAATGTGGCTATGTATTTGGTTACTTTGTTTATGGTAATATACCAAGATGATGTAATCGTTTTTAGGAAATTTAGGCATTGAGAATTTATAAAATACGTTAATCTTTGTGATTAGTAATGACATAGAAGTATATTTTTTTGCATGAAATATTGTTAGGACTATATGTATAGAGGACATATGAATCCATCATAATGAATTTGTTGAATATCATTGAAGAGCTTTGTGTTGTAGGCATTATAAATACATTGTTATATCCTTTGTTTAGTCGGTGGGGTGAAGTATTGGTTGAAAGGGAAAGTATGGTTGGATATGAAAGCAAATAACTAAGGCATATGAGATTGTTGATATGGATTTTAAGTTGTGTTGTTTTGATAGAAGTACAATGGAATCGAAGTTGATAATGAAATACCCCACCAGTACATCAACATGTTTGGCATTGCCACTCACAAATAACTATTTACTAAAATTCAAAATTTTTCATATACTTATATGGAAATATATGTTGAATAAGTACCATTTTTTCACATAAGACGTATATTTTTTAATTTAAATCATTCCCTCTTATATTGGAATGATAGACATCTTTCCAAACATCATCCACAAAATCACTACTAATTCATAACTACACATAACCCTTTATCACAAATACACTATACTCCTTCACAAATATTTACCCCTCATTTACATATTTTGGATCACATAGATTCTAGGGGAGTCAGTTCAAGTAGCGGGGGACATAGTAGAAACCCAATTTATGATCTCATAGCAATTGAGGATGCAACTTATCTTTATTTACAATATGGTGGGTTGGAGGAGGAGGGGGTAAAGGATGAGGAGGAGGATGGGGAGGAGGGGGAGAAATAAGAGGAGAAGGAGAAGGGAGAAGTGAAGGAGGTTGATGAGGGTATAGATGGCTGAGAAGTTGTAATAAGTTTAGGTGGAAACCAACTTGAAATGCACTCTTCCATTCATTTTTACAATCACTTAGAAGAATTTATGGAGGGTGAATATTGGAGAAAGCGTGACCAAGATTCATCTTTCATGGTCAAAGGGGAATTTACGAAGGGTATGGAGTTTGCTACCAAGAACAAACTCATTGAAGATATGAAGATGTATTGCGTTCGATCAAATCATTTGTACATGTATCGAACTTTTAAAAGAAGTGTACTAGAGCTATTTTTTATAACAAGTGCGATTGGAAACTCCGTGCTAGATAAAAGAGTAATTTATTTCCATTTTGGACCCTTATAACCTATAAAGGTTCACACGTAGCTTTTTATGGTAGTGACAGCCACAATCGAGGTGCTCGACACCTAACATCGTTATTAATAGGACTCTATGTGAAGGAATATGTTAGAGATGATCTGACGTTAAACATGGTTGTTATCATAGAGATGGTGTATGGAAGATCTCAACATACTATACTGAAGTCATAATATTATGGTAAATAAGCAACAATTATAGAGATTTATGATAGTTGGGAAGCTTTATATGAATGAGTGTTATAGTATATGCAAGCATTTAGGGATCCTCACACTAGTATGGCCGTGGAGAGGTGTTACAAATCGAAAAATCATGATTATGAGATTTTAAGAGGGTATTTTGGGCTTTCAAGCCACGCATTGATGGGTTTGAGCATACACTACCTCTTATTGTTATTGATGACACTTATTTGGATGGAAAGTAGATGGGGAAATCACTAATAGCAATAGGAGTTGATGAGCACAACCAACTATTCCCTCTTACATTTTCTCTAGTCGAGGACAAGAATGGAAAGAGTTGATCAGGGTTTATAGAATGCACTCAACATTTTTGTATCACTATTAGAATATGGCTATGTGTGATATCTGATCATCAGTGTGGTTTTATTCAAGATTTGAATGATATACAGAGTGGGTGGACACCTCTAGATGTATATCACTACTTTTGCATACGTCATGTTGCTTCAAATTGAATTCCTATCTGAAGAATGCTCTGGTCAAGAGCTGTATTTTAGCTCAAAACATCAAAGGCATACAAGGCTATAAGACGTATTGGGAAACTTTCTGGTGATACAGCTGAGTATATCCAGTATATGGCGATGGAGAAGTGGTCCTTGAATATGATATGGGACACAGGTTTGGGTATGCAATAACAAATTTGGCAGAAGTGTTTAGTGAAGTTATAAACGGTGCTAGATTTTTGTCTGACACTTTAATAATTGAGCTATCATTTTACTAAGGGAACAAATGGTTCGTGAACAAAAGGGAGATTACCTGATAACGAATTGCAACTAACCATCCATACACACCTTATGTTGAATAGAAGATTGAGATGAATAGAAACAAGGCTAGATAGTGTTAAACCATTTGACATAGATAGTATAGAACCATTCGATATAGGCAGTGGGACATATGATGTAGTTTCCCCCATAGACAGGTCTGATAACCGTCTTTTAGGTTGTTTTACTAAAAGATAAGTTATGCAAACAAAATTTATACCAACCTACGAACTATACGAGTATAGTGGAGTAAGGGGTCGAACCACGAGGACAAGGTATATCAAGACTTTAACTCTTAACACAACCGGACTATTTGGATTTAGAAAAACAACTAAACTAACAACGAGAATGTAGATCAAATAGAGAAAAATGGGGACAAGATTAGATTCACCCTAGGAATGAAGCTTTCAAAACCAAACATGATAGGTTAGAGAAAATCTGATAATAACTAGCATGGACATCCAAGAATACGAGAGGAAATTGGTGATTCCACAAATCACAACGAACGACCTATAATCGCCCTATGTCTCCAAAGGAGTGGCAGGACAAGATTCACATCGGATTCCAAAACTACTCATTATCATCATTCCTACAACCTTAAGCAATAAAGATCATAGCTTTCCTAGGGTTTCACCAATCAAAACCCCTAAAAGAACTACTCACACATATTCATGTTTAACAACATAAAGATATTCAACAACGCAAATGAAACGAACATGGAAGGAAATCACGAGAATGAAAGCAAATCAGAAATTATGCTAATAAACGATAAATATAGAACTAAACATGCAATGAAATAAAGCGAATGAATTAAGAACAGATGAATAGATTAAAACTCACAAAAGCTTCAATTTGATATCCACGAATAGAATTCGAACGACAAAGTGTTGAGCAAAACTGAAAACCAAAAACTAAAAGAATTTGGAGGCTAAAGAAAACTAAAAGTGCATAAAAATATATAAACCTAGCTTCCCTCCCTCTCATCAGAGGGAGGGGTATTTATAACAAAATATGAAAGACCTACGAAAACCCTAAAATGCATATGGGCCGGCCCTAAAAAGAAGTAGTTGATCCGGAGAAAACACTATCATTCACCCAAAGTCAAGGCTCATTCGGCTGAATATGACTCCATTCGCCTGAATGCAATTCCATTCGCCCATTCCAGAAGCTCCAAAGAATCGATCTCTGTCCACCATTCGCCCGAATGTAAAGGCTGATTCGGCTGAATAGAAGCTCATTCGCCCGAATGAGTTCCATTCGGCCTTTATAGTGACCAAGGTATAAATCTCTGAAGTCAGCCTCTCATTCGACCGAATGTGTCTAAAATTCGTCCGAATCTGAGATCATGCATTCCTCTTTTTCACTTATCTCATTTCTGAACTCCGTGGGATCTCCATGAGTGACTTGAAACATTTTCCCAAGCTATGATATGCATGTCAAAGGCTTGAATGCATTGTATTTTACCTCAAAATCATCAAAAGTACCTGAAATGAACTTAAGACAACTCAAAGACAAGATCAAAGTGAAATCAAGCATAATATGCATAAAACCAATATAAAACTATGAGACTTGAGACTAAAACGAGGTAGTAAACGTGCTCTAAAATGAGCACATCAACTTCCCCCAAGCTAAACCGTTGCTAATCCCTAGCAAACGAAATAGGAAGGTGAAGTGATAGCTTAGGAAAAATCAACCATAGAAATGAATGAAGAAACAAGTGAAGAAACGAATGAAGAACACCGGAAGTGAAAATCAAGATAATGCAAGCCGTGCATGTGCAAAACTCTTCCCTAGCCATGGGTGTGCAAATACAATGGGATTTAAAGAGCATAATCAATGTTTTACACCTACTCGAGATCACCAAGCAAACTACATCATAGTTCATTCCGCCCACTACCTAATGAGGTCGTAAGTCTATGCTCCCAAGGTTATTTCCCAAGAGGTGTGGGAAATTTTCATTATGCTCATGTGTTTATAGGGTATGTGTTTCACTCAAAATCATCCGACTGAAGATGAGTCGGGAATTAAACACTTAAACAGGGAGAAATCTTAGGGATCGTGTCTTATCTACTCTCCAGCACTGATCTTACTAATCAGGTTAAGTTGAACAGGTTTGGAAAGGGTTGCAATGTAGGCTCGGATCGAGGTATGGTAGAATTTGGGAATGTGGAGTTAAAATAGAGGATAATGAGTGATCCAAGGAAATAAAATCGAGGAAGACTACACCTTCCGACAACCATGCCAATCCCAAAATTCCCAATAATGGACTCTAATACACTATGTCAACTTTATTCTCGAACTTTTCTATATTTTCTTTTTTTTTTTTTATTTTCTTTTCTTTTTCTCTTTTTTTTTTCTTTTTCTTTCTTTTCCTATTTTTTCTTTTTCTCTTTTTTTTTTCTCTTTTTTTTTTCTTTTTGTGCTTTTCAAGATTTTTCTAAACTTTCCATATGAATACTTCTTTGAAATGCACTAAGACTAGTGTATGTAGTCAAATTACCCAATAATCATTTCCCAAACTGAAATCCTATATTGCAATGCTACAAATACCAACTTCACTATTATCACATGACTATCCTCTAGGTAAAAAGAGGGGACATTTGGCTCATGTGGAGTTAGATAGCGTGGCTACAAAAAAGAAGGTAAAGGCACAAATTAGCTTAACCTAGAGTAAATTGATTTTCATGGTAGGTACTTTGGCTATGTAGCTTCAACTACAAACGTGTTATCATCCCTAACCTTTAGAAAACTAGACTATGCTGGAGGAGAACATACACAATTCTTAAGATTCCCTGAATAACACTCAACAATATAGGACTCATAATAAAGTCCTAAAAGGCTCAATCCTCACTAGGTTAGTCAAAATGCGCCTCAATAGGTAGTCATCCAAACCACATATCAAGCATGCTCAGATCCCCCAAGCTAAGTGAAAAACAATCGACAAATTCAGACCCAAAACAGGCACAGGGCTAGGGGAGTACGAGTTTGCATAAAATCAATGTAAAGTGCACGACAGAAGCTTGCATGCTTGTTTGGAACATATGATGGAAAAAAGGGGTCTCATGATGGAAAGAAGGGGAAAACAAATACAAATATAACTAAATACATAAATTTGGATTTTCAAGTCAGCAATCATATCAGTATGTAGGTGCAGCGGCATGTGGAACTTATTATATAAACACCTGAAAACAACACCAAAAAGCAAAGCGCAAAACATAAAACAACACCAAGAAATAGAACACAAGAACACAAAATAATGCAAAACTACACAACACTAAAACTGACAGCCAAGACCAAAGGACACGCGAAATAATGAGTAGTAGACTATGGATACCCCCCCAAGCTAGGGTGAAGCCGTCCTCAACGCTAAGGGAGGCCGTTAGGTCTACCACTACTCATCCCCTATAAATTCCTCATCATCCCCCTGGTCATCCTCCTCATTTTCCTCCTCTTCCCCACCCGTGTAATCCATCCCATAGTCATCCAAGGCTCTTCTAGGAGCCTGTGGGGTAAAGTTATTAAACCTACGCCTACCCACCCGCAACCAGTCAAACCCATGACTTAGTGATATCTTGTTATAGTTTTCATGGCGAGGGTACCAGGAAGGGGTGGCCATGCTTTTGCCGACCATATGGGAGCGGTAGGCCATGTTATACCATGGGTAGTTCGCTCGCTCAAAGTTTTGCTCGAGGTGGTCGAGCTGGGCGGTGTGGTGGGCTTGGGTGGTGAGGACCTGGTCAAGCCTTCTCTCTATGCGTCCTAGGGAGGACATAATATCGGATTCAGACTCATCATCTGAATCGTCATGGTCTGGTAAGATCGAGGTGGAACCCCTAGGTCTGTCACACATAGAAAGGGTGTGAGGGCGAGGAGGGGTACAAGTGGGGGCTTGACAGCGTATCTCGGCACATCGTCGTCTAAGAGATACGAGGCCCCAAAATGGACTAGGGGAGGTAATTGAGGACAGGTAAGGGGATGGTGCGGTCTTTCAAGTATCGCCATCGCAAGGGATCAAGGAAAATAAAACCAGCCCATACGAGGCATTGCTCGTGAAGGGTGGTGGAACTGGCATATCATTCATTGAATTCCACAGGATTCATAACGTTAAGGAATTCAGCAATTCGGAATATGTGTCCCCCTAGACATAAGTCAGTGGTTGCATTTAGGGTGGCTGTGTTGTTTAAAAACTTCCACAGCGTCATTGGCAGGCTTAGTGCGGTGTCGTTGTGTGGTGCAAGGTAACGGTGCAAAATGTGCACTTCGTGTGTTCGTACTAAGTGAGGGCTAGGGGAAGGGAACAAAGTCTCCATAGAAAATTTGAAAAACATGCACAAAATAGGGTGATGTACATCAGAAGCATATATATTTCTATTCGGATAAACAAGCCGGCCAGCAATTTTAGGCCATAACTCAGAAACTCGAGAATTGTCCGGTTGTTTATCCGAAATAGGTTCGTTATTAAAACCAAACACGGCAAAAAATGCAGCATAATTAAGAAAAAAGGTTGCATTCCTTAGCCTAAAAGACAAATGTAGCCTACCATCTTATTGACACGGAGTTAAAGAACTAAGAAACTCATAAGTTAAGAGCTTATGAGTTGGGTGCCACATGTTTATCCAATTCTCTAACCCACATGATGTTAATAATGCAACAAATTGCTCGTATATACCCATTCTTTACAAAACTAAAAGGTCTAAATAACGAGTGGAGTTAATTTTTCATACCTTAAGCCTTGGAAACGTTTATATTGCTCCAAAGATACAAAAATTACCATCGAATGGTCCTCATCGAACCATAATTCCTGGTCGGGAAGTCGTTGTTGGCCCTCCGGTTGTTGAGAACCGGTTTGTTGTTCTTCTCGTGCCGCACCCGAAAAATAACCCTCTCCATGTTTTTTGGACCTCTTGAAGGGATTCCTCAAGGATTTCCTTAGACCCATAGTGATTGTTGAGGATTGGGAAGGAAAAAGAGAATTTTGAGAGAGAGCAAGTGAGTGAGGGAGTTCAGCCGTGTTTTAGGTTTGAAGAAATGTTGCGTGCGAAATCTCGTGGAAAAAACTAATATATATAGGCTTGGCTTCCATTCGGTCGAATGGAGCCTTCATTCGGTCAAATGGAACTTTATTTGCCCGAATGGATGCCCTGTTCGGTCCAATGGCTATGAGCTATGAAGAATTCTTCTTCGGTAAAATGGCACACTATTCGCCCAAATGGAGCGTTCATTCGGGGTTACCAGGAGTGCCTAATTTGTCCCTCTGCAGATCTATTCGGCCAAATTGGGGGTTCCATTTGGTCGAATGAGATCTATTCGGCCGAAGTTAACTTTTCATTTGGCATTTGCAGAAACTTCGTAAATTTTGATTAACTTCTTGCTTAATGATCATTTGGCCGAATGGATATATCATTCGACCGAATGGAGAGAGATTTTGCACTTTCTTAGCTTGGAGTAATCAAAACACTCGTGCCTTCTCAAAATCATTCAAGGTACTATGATTAAGTTTGACAAAAATCAAAATTAAACCGGGTTACCTTCTGTAAGTGCTTTGTTTAACGTTGTAAAGCTCGACGTAGCTCGGGTAATCTAAAGTAAAATGAAACAAAGATTAAAGTTAAATTAACTACTTATAACCTAACAAAACTTTAAAGAATGATGAGTCAAAGTTAAAATACTCGATAAGTGCCAATGGTTATACCAATCACTCGACTTTGACATCATCTAACCTGATACGCTCAATGGTGTTGACTTCATGAAGGTTGCTCTCATGGAAGAGTTTTAACCGATGTCTTTTAACAATGAAACTTTCTCCATGATAGTCTTTGCTCTTGAATTAAAGAACAACACTTTATCTCCTACAAGGAATTCTCGTTGGATGATACGTTGGTCATGCCAATGCTTAGTACGTTCCTTGTAGATGTGCATGTTATGGAATGCGTCAAGCCGTAGTTCTTCCAATTCTCTCAATTGGGCGGCTCGCTTCTCGCAGAATAAGGTAGGGTCCAAATTTAGGGTTTGGATCGCCCACCAAGACTTGCATTCTAGTTCCACCGGTAGATGACAGGATTTCCCATATAATAGCCAAAACAGGGTGTTGCCAATAGGGGTTTTGTAACATGTACGGTGGGCCTAAAGAGCGTCATCTAACTTTAGAGACCAATCTTTCCTGTTTGGGTTTACCACCTTTTCAAGAATTCTCTTAATTTCCCTATTCGCCACTTCCACCTGTCCTTGAGTTTGGGGATGGTAGGGTGAACCAACTTTGTGCACGACTCCATAATTTTTCAATAATTTATTCAGTTCGTGCTTAGCAAAGTGTGAAACCCCATCACTTATGACTATTTTGGGAAGACCGAATCGAGGGAAGATTATGCTTTTAAAAAGCTTAATAATGACTTTGTGATCATTTGTAGGCGAGGCGATGGCCTCCACCCACTTAGACACATAGTTAATCCCTACTAAAATGTATTGGTTCCCATGAGATGAAACAAATGGACCCATAAAGTCAATTTCCCAACAGTCAAATACTTCACACTCAAGGATGTAGTTCTGAGGCATCTCATTCCTCATTAAGATGTTGCCAACTTTTTGGCATCTCTCACAACTCTTCACAAAAGTTTCAACATCCTTGTGTAATGTTGGCCAATAGAACCCCGCGGTGGCGACCTTAGCAGTAGTGTTCATTATACCATGGTGGCCGCCACACGCGTATAAATGACAGTGAGTTAGGATCTTGGGAACTTCCTCTTCAGTGACACAATGGCGGATTATGCCATCGGCGCATGCATGAAATAAATAGGGACCATCCCAAAAGAAGTTCCCGACTTTACCAAAGAAAGCCTTTTTCATAGCCCTTGATTGAACTTTGGAAGTTCTCCACAAGCTAAATAATTTGCAATATCCGTGATCCAAGGGGCTTTCCCAACTACTATTACTGTCATTAGGGTTTCTTCGATCATTTCGTCTTGGATAGGTAAGGTGTCATTATTAAGCTCGGGTAACCTAGACAAATGGTCAGCTACCACATTTTCACTACCCTTCCTATCTTTTAACTCAAAATCGAACTCCTGTAATAGGAGCACCCAACGGATCAACCATGGATTTGCATCTCTCTTTGTCATTAAAAACTTCAGAGCCGAGTGATCAGTGAAAACTACAACTTTTGAACAAATAAGATATTGGCGTAGTCTCTCAAAAGCATAGACTACCGCCAACATTTCCTTTTCAGTTGTAGAGTAGTTACGCTGTGCAGGATCCAGTGTTTTACTAATATAACATATAACGTGGTTCTTTCCTTCCTTTTTCTGCCCAAGGACAACACCAATAGAAATATCACTGGCATTGTACATTAGTTCAAATGGCAAACTCCAATCCAGAGCTTGCACGATGGGCGTAGATATTAGAGCTTCCTTTAGCCTGTTAAAGGCATTAAGACATCTCTCATCAAAGTTAAATTTGACTTCTTTCTGAAGCAATTCATTCAAGGGTTTTGCTAAAGTCAAAAATCCTAAGATAAGGTGCCTATAGAATCCTGCATGTCCTAGAAAGGATCGAACTCCTGTAACCGAGGTAGGCATAGGAAGATTCCTTATCACATCAATTTTAGCAGGATCAACCTCTATGCCTTTGAAAGACACTTTATGGCCTAGGACAATGCGTTCTTGAACTAAAAAGTGACACTTCTCCCAATTTAGTACAAGATTCGTTTCTTGACACCTTAATAAAATTTTCTTGAGATGTGTCAAGAAAGTGTCAAGAGAAGACCCTCCAACAGAAAAATCATCTATGAACACTTCCATGAAGTCTTCTAACGTATAAGCAAATATAGCCGACATGAACCTCTGGAAAGTGGATGGAGCATTGCATAAACCGAAGGGCATTCTTTTATAGGAAAAAGTCCCAAAAGGACAAGTGAAAGTCGTTTTCTATTGATCCTTGGGGCAGATTGGGATTTGAAAGAAACCGGAGTAACCATCTAGAAAACAATAGTACCTGTGCTTGACCAGTCTTTCAAGCATCTCGTCAATGAAGGGTAAGGGAAAGTGATCCTTTCTTGTAGCCTTATTGAGTTTGCGATAATCAATGCAAATTCGCCATCCTGTGGTGGCTCTAATGGGGATCATCTCTCCTTTGTCATTCTCGACAATGGTCATTCCTCCCTTTTTAGGAATAACATGAACTGGGCTAACCCATCTATTATCTGAAATTGAGTAGATGATGCCGGCCTTGAGGAGTTTGAGGATTTCATCCTTAACTACCTCTTTCATGTTTGGATTCAGCCTTCTTTGTGGCTCAATGGAGGAAAAATGTTCATCTTCAAGATAAATCCGGTGCATAACAAGGGATGGTCTAATCCCATTCAAATCACCTAGTGAATACCCAATGACATCTAGATATTTCCTTAATAAAACAAGTAGTTTTTCCCACGAAATGTAATCAAGCTTAGAATTCACTATGACAGGGTTGCCTTCATCTTCATCAAGATAGGCATATTTTAGGCTAGGAGGTAAAGGTTTCAAAGTCACTTGGGGGGAAGGCTTAGGACTTTCCCCCTTATGCATAGTACCTTCCTTAACCTCGCAAAGTTGCTCATACTCTGCCTCTTTTCTCTCATAATCCCGGGCCTTATCTAATCGGCCCTCTAACTACTCATCTATTGTAGAGGTATCCTCATCATTCATTTGATACCCAACCTCTATTTCCCTGTCCCCGTAACAATCCTCACTCTCTCTATCGCCTACTTCAAGGCGACAGACCTGCTCAACCATAGGCTTCTTTAAAAGGGGAGAGATTTTGAAGACTACCTTCACTTGGGCTACTTCAATCGTTATGGTATCATCATGGCAATTAATAACTTCCCAAAGTGTTTTCAGAACGGCTCTGCCCAAGATAAGTGGAGTATAAGGGTCCTCTTCCATTTCCATTACTACAAAATCACAAGGGACCACTAGTTCTCCTACCTGAATAGGTATATAGTCAAGCTCTCCACATGGCACTTTAATGCTCCTATCAGCTAGTTGGATCATTTTCCTTGAAGGTCTGAGGTCAAAGGGGAGCTTTTTGGTGATCGATAGAGGCATAAGACTAATCGAAGCCCCTAGATCGGTGAGCGCCCCTTTAGGATCAAGGTTTCCTAACTTCACAGGGAGGTTATAAGGACCGGGATCTCGCTCCTTCATAGGCATTTTCCCTTGTAGTATGGAGCTAACTTGATGGGGGAGACTGATTACCTCTTCCTCAAGCTTTTTCTTGTTGGACAATCATTCCTTCAAGAACTTAGCATACTTTAGCATCTGTGCCATAGCATCGAGGAATGGGATTTTCATCTCCATCTTCTGTAGATGTTCAAGAAACTTCTTAAACTTATCATCAAGTTGCTTCTCAACTTTCCTATAGGGAAAAGGAAGTGGGGGTGCATATAACCGTTCTAACCTCTTTCTCTCCTTAGTCTTCTTCCTCCTCTCTTAGTCACTCTCTACTGGCTTCTCACTCCCTGTCTTGACATTGACGTCCTCCCTACCTTTTTCATTCTCAACTTTTGACCCCTTACCTTATTCCTCCTCTTTTCCATCTTTATGCACTCTCATCTCATCACTCACCCGTACCATAGGTGCATCAACCGGATATGAAGGACAGTTTTGCTGAGCTTGAAGTTGTTGTATTTATTGGATGAGAGTCTGATTAATCTGAGTTAGACTCTGGTTCCACTGAGCAAGAGTTATTACTTGGGAGGCTAAATGGTCATTGGTTGATGTATGACAATGTTGTGGTTAAGAAGCAACATGATGAGGTTGACTAGGCGGAAAAGGTAGGTTTGAACCATTTTTAGGTTCTTGGTTAAACCCTGGGGGTCTATACACATTAGGCCTAGGTACATTCCCATTAGTTTGATTCCCCTAGAAACCTTGGTTATTAAACCCACCTTGACCATTTCTGTTATATCTCGGGTGGAAGTTTCCCTGGTTTTGGTTTGAGTTAAAGGGAGGTTTATACGGTTGGTTCGGGAAAGTTGCTGTCCATACCCTAATCCTTGTCCTTGTCCACTATAGTTAAGGGCTGCTACATGATCAGGGTTATACCCATATCCGTCATAGTTCATTACCTGCGGTTCTGGGTTATACCCTCCATAGTCAATTGCAGCTACGTGCTCGGAGTGCGAACCACCACAATAAGATGTATCATGGTTGGTACCCCCACATATGGCACATGCAAAGTGCTTTTCACGCACTGGAGGGGTATTCGAACTACCTGCTAGGCTTAGTGTGGACAACTTTTTATCAATAACAACTTCTATTTTGGCGCTAATATTGTCCAAGTTAGTTGTGTCTATCATCTCTCTAGGTAATCCCTGACTCCTAGTTCCTCCCCAGGCACTATTCTTAGCGACTTCCTCTATTTTGGCTTTTACCTAGGTGCAAGGAATTTCGGAAAGCTAGCCACCTATATCTGAGTCCAGAAGTGCTTTGGTCGAGTCATTAAGACCGTCATAAAAGAATGTGTTAAGATGGTTTTCCCTGTACTCATGGTGGGGGCATGCTCTAATCATTCTTTTAAATCTACTCCAAGTAGCACTAAGGTTCTCATCATCCTCTTGGGTGAATGATGCAATTTTCTTACGCCAATCTTGCGTTCGAATGGTAGGATAAAACCTTTCTAGAAATGTGGTTTTTTGTTGAGCCCAATTAACAATTGATTTAGGTTCTAAGCATTTGTACCAATCCTTGGCATCTCCCGCTAGACTCAAATGAAACAGGTGCATTCGCACATAATCAGGGCTATTAGGGCAAGGAGGGATAAGTCCACAAATATCAGAAAATGCCTCTAAATGTTGAAGAGGACATTCATTTCTTAAGCCACTAAGTGGTGTTTCCTTAACCATTCTTGTGAACTGAGGGTGTGTTTGATAAGGTGTAGTGGCAACAGGAAGTACTACACCCCCTTGGAACTCTTGTGAGCTAGGAGTTCCGAATTGACCAAACAATTGATGTTTGTTGGCTTTTATGAATATGGATGGGTTTTGAACAGAATGTGAGGTGTGCTTTGAAGGGCTTTGTCTACTCACACGTTGGATTTTAGGATTATAAGGGGTAATTGGCTGGTTTGACCTACGCGTGCTATGGGGCATGTAAACACCAAAGTCAAAGACAACCAAAAAGAAAAAAAAAATAGAAATGAAATGAAATAAAATAAAGTTATATTAAGAACAGAAAAGTCTAAATATTACGCCTTGTCCCTAGCAACGGCGCCATTTTGATAACCGTCTTTTAGGTCGTTTTACTAAAAGATAAGTTATGCAAACAAAATTTATACCAACCTACAAACTATACGAGTATAGTGGAGTAGGGGGTCGAACCACGATGAAAAGGTATATCAAGAATTTAACTCTTAACACAACCAGACTATTTGGATTTAACAAAACAACTAAACTAACAACGAGAATGTAGATCACAATGAATTAAGCGGTAAATCAAATAGAGAAAAACGGGGACAAGATTAGATTCACCCTAGGAATGAAGCTTTCAAAACAAACATGATAGGTTAGAGAAAATCTGATAATAACTAGCATGGACATCCAAGAATACGAGAGGAAGTTGGTGATTCCACAAATCACAACGAACGACCTATAATCGCCCTATGTCTCCAAAGGAGTGGCAGGACAAGATTCACATCAGATTCCGAAACTACTTATTATCATCATTCCTACAACCTTAAGTAACAAAGATCATAGCTTTCCTAGGGTTTCACCAATCTAAACCCCTAAAATAACTACTCACACATATTCATGTTTAACAACATAAAGATATTCAACAACGCAAATGAAACGAACATGGAAGGAAATCAATAGAATGAAAGCAAATCAGAAATTATGCTAATAAACGATAAATATAGAACTAAAAATGCAATGAAATAAAGCGAATGAATTAAGAACAAAGGAATAGATCAAAACTCACAAAAGCTTCAATTTGATATCCACGAACAGAATTCGAACGACAAAGTGTTGAGCAAAACTAAAAACCGAAAGCTAAAACTAAAAGAATTTGGAGGCTAAAGAAAACTAAAAGTGCATAAAAATATATAAACCTAGCTGCCCTCCCTCTCATCAGAGGGAGGGGTATTTATAACAAAATATGAAAGACCTACGAAAACCCTAAAATGCATATGGGCCAGCCCTAAAAAGAAGTAGTTGATCCGGAGAAAACACTGTCATTCGCCCGAATTCAAGGCTTATTTGGCCGAATATTGATAACCGGTTTTCTAGGTCGTTAACTAAAAGACAGGTTATGCAAACAATATTTATTCCAACCTACAAACTATACGAGTATAGCGGAGTAGGGGGTCGAACCACGAAGACAAGGTATATCAAGACTTTGACTTTTAACACAACCGGACTATTTGGGGTTGGAAATTCAGTTAAAACTAATATGTGGAAAATAGACGACGACAAATCATGAAGTAAAGCAAGTAGAGAAAAACGGGGACAAGATTGGATTCACCCTAGGAATGAAGCTTTAAAACCGAACATGATATAGTACAGAAAATCTGTTAATAACTAGCATGGACATCCGAGAATACGAGAGGAAGTTGGTGACCCTATAGATCACACGAACAACCTATAATCGCCCTATGTCTCCAAAGGAGTGGCAGGACAAGATTCGCATCGGAATCCAAAACTATTTATTAACATCGTTTCTACAATCTTAAGCAATAAAGATCATAGCTTTCCTAGGGTTTCACCAATCAAAACCCCTAAAAGAATTACTCACTCATATTCATGCGTAAAGACATAAAGATATTAAAAGATGCAGCAGAAACGAACATGGAATGAAATCGCGAGAATGAAAACAAAATCAGAATTAATAAACGATAAACTTAGAACTAAACATGCAATGAAATACAGCCATGGATTAAGATTAAAGGAAGGAATTAAACTTACAAAAGCTTCAAATTGATATCCACGAAAAGAATTCGAACTACAAAGCGTTGAAGAAAAACTGAAAAATCGAAAGCTAAAACTAAAAGAATTTGGAGGCTAAGAAATCTAAAAGTGCATAAAAGTATTAAACCTAGCTCCCCCTCTCCTCATCAGAGGAAGGGGGAATTTATAACAAAATAAGAAAAACCTACGAAAAACCCTAAAATGCATAGGAGCCGGCCCTAAAAAGAAGTAGTTGATCCGGAGGAAAACACTGTCATTCGCCCGAATATAGGTCTCATTCGGCCGAATGTGATCCCATTCGCCCGAATGGTCTTCCATTTGCCTATTCCAGAGGCTTCAGGGAATCGATCTCTGTTAAGCATTCGCCCGAATGTACAGGTTGATTCGGCCGAATGGAATATCATTTGCCTGAATGAGTTCCATTCGGCCTTTCCAGTAGCAAGGCTCGAGAATTCTGAAGACTGCCTCTCATTCGACCGAATGAGTCTCAGATTCGGTCGAATCTGCAAGCATTCGGTCGAATGTCTCTCAGATTCGGTCGAATCTGAGAGCATTCTTTCCTCTTTTCACTTCCCCCTTTTCTGAACTCCGTGAAATCTTCATGAGTGACTTCAAACACTTGCCCAAGCTAAGATACGTGTGTCAAAGGCTCGAATGTATCGCCTTTCACCTTGAAATCATCAAAAGTGCCTAAAATGAACTAAGACAACTCGAAAACAAGATCAAGGTAAAATAAAGCATAATGTACATAAAACCAATACAAAACTATGAGACTTGACACTAAAATGAGTTAATAAATGTGCTCTAAAACGAGCACATCAAATATAACTCCATTCCCCAAATGCAATTCCATTCACCCATTCCAGAAGTTCCAAAGAATCGATCTCTATCCACCATTCGCTCGAATGTAAAGGCTGATTCTGATGAATGGAAGCTCATTCGCCCGAATGAGTTCCATTCGGCCTTTCTAGTGACCAAGGTATAAATCTCTGAAGTCAGCCTCTCATTCGACCGAATGTGTCTCAAATTCGGTGGAATTTGAACCATTCGGCCGAATGTGTTTAGATTCGGCCGAATCTGAGACCATGCATTCCTCTGTTTCACTTCTCTCATTTCTCAACTCCGTGGGATGTCCATGAGTGACTTGAAATATTTGCCCAAGCTATGATACACTTGTCAAAGCTCGAATACATCACATTTCACCTCAAAATCATCAAAAGTACCTGAAATGAACTTAAGACAACTCAAAGACAAGATCAAGGTGAAATCAAGCATAATATGCATAAAACCAATATAAAACTACGAGACTTGACACTAAAATGAGGTAGTAAACGTGCTCTAAAATGAGCACATCAAGGCCCTAGCATAGTTTCATGATATTATTGTTTCTTAATGTTCACTTTTCATATAACTGTTTCTCAGCTATGGGCGTATGAGTATATCACATTCTACCACCCAACAATTCTTACACGATGTTGATGAGTTTAGGAGGGACAACCATGCTGATTTATGTTGATGTCGAGTACCCTAGGGAGGGAGAGCTATATGGTACTAGGTGGCTCGTGGATCAACTAACTCGTGTTCACCTATCGACTAGGGTGAACTCGCTATAAGATCTGTTCGATAGGATGACCGTTAAGCAAGTAATATTTTAACCCCTAATATATTTGCATAGGTATGATATGCATATTTGTTTTAATACCTAATGTACTTATCTCATTTTTCTTAAAATGATATGGGATCCATATCTTGAGGAGGAGGAGGATAAGGACGTATAGTGTATCATTGCGCCTTTCATATGTTTTGATTTCATAAAGTACCAAATCTAGCAAATACTAACAATTCCTTACACCATATAGATTGATAAGGCACATCAATCGTCGATTGGATGGTGGAACATCATTAGTATGTTGATAGATGAGACAAACTCCTCTAGTTTGTTGTGGAGGCAATCCCAGTTAACGGAGCGATAAATTACCAACTATGATGCGTGTCTTTTTTTGGTACTATAGTATCACTAGACATTCCATTAGCCTAGCATTTTAGCTTCCCCTTCACATCTCACGGTAGCGCCAGTGCCGCTGCACATCATGGTAAGATTTTATGCATATTATTCATTGTTTAATGCCAATTACTAAAATCATTTCTAATAGTTTCATCTTATTTAGACTAAGCAATTATTTGATATTCGTGACTATTATCATAATAACCGTGACCTTAGTCATGTCATGGCATATAGAGTCATGGACATGTACGTAGGAGGTATGGAGAGGATTGGACAGAATCACCTACTTCGATAATATTCTTATGTTCCACATAACACATTAGGCACACCCTCCTTATCCATGGCTCGTGATATTTTGGGCCCTCTCACGTACTCTTCATATGACAGTTTCACTGAGGTGAGTCGTCATATACATCTCCACGGTTTTATTTTGATTTACCCCGAGAGAGGTTCATATGCTATATACCCAACATAGTTAGTGCACTCAGATAACTCACTTGGACTCCATTTTTGAGGAAGGGACTCCAATTTCACATTCCTAGTGTTGTAGTTACATTTTATATATACAGTTATGTGTATTCATATGTAAATATTATCTATTAGGTGTGTAATTCTTAAGAAAATTTCAATCCTTTTATGTAATATCAATCTTTATTAATGAGGTTTTGTGTTATAGTCCCTTCGTTGATTTATTTCTTTTTTTTGAAAAGGCCTTTGTTTTTTTATTTATTTGTGACTATACTGACTTAGTAAGCTTGAAATTGCTTTGAATTGGAGAAGAGATGGAATGATGTTGGTACCAATATTGGAATGTTTAAGTGTTAGATTGAAAGGTTGGACGAATATTTTTATATATGTAAAACAAGTTTTCTATTATTTGGCATTGTAGGGACAAATCAAAAAAATTGAAAAAAATTCTATTTTAAATTTTGATATTTTAAATTTATGAATTTAGATTCAAATTTTTATGGAATTTCAAAAATCTAATATTTTCATTTATTTTTAATTTGTATGAATTATTTCACATTTTGTTTTTTTTATATTTCAATTTAATATAAAGTCTCTTTAAAAATATAGTTTAAATTTTAAATTTTTAAAAAATTAATATAGTTAATTTGATTTCCATACCTATTATTTAGTTGATATAGTTTTAATTTTTGAAAATTAATTTGATTAAATATTGAATTTTTTTTAATAATTTTTTTGAATTATTTTCAAAATTATTTGGTTATTTTAGTTTTTAAATTTTAGATTATTTGAGTTGGTTTTATGATTCAAGTTTTTTGAAAATAAGTGAGGAATGTAGGAATTATTCAAGGTTTCTGACAATAGTAATATCGAGAAAATCAATAATAATAATAATAATAATAATAATAATAATAATAATAATATTAATATTAAACACCAACGACAATAACAATAGTGATAGTAATAGTGATAGTGATAGTGATGATGATGATGATGATGACACTTCTATAATTATTATTGTCATTGCATAAACCAACTAATAATAACTATAGCTTTTATTTTAATTATCATTTCTAGCTATTAATTAATATTAGATCAAATTAGGTTAAATCAGATTAGATAATAATCAATTAGATAAAAAAATAAGTTTAACTTATAAAAATATTTTGAATTAGATTCAACTAGATTGGATAAGACAATCTAGTTAAATAGGTAAATTTCAAATGAATTAAATAGAGCCTCGATAAATTTGGTTAATAAATTTCTATCTACGAAGTATTCCCTTCTTCTTGGTGTTCTTCCTATTTAGTCTATGTTCTCTTTACCTTATATATTCTAATATTTTCTAAATTTTTAAGGTTTGGTCTAATTTGATTTGGTATATTCTTATCTAATTTAGCCTAGTCTAATTTGAACTTTTTTGTTTGACTAATCTTTGATTGAATTTTATATTAAAATATACAAAGGTATATATCAAGGTCATATTTTGTTCGAATGTTCTCAATATTTAGTCATCAAATACATAATTTTTTAAAATTTTATTAATATAAAATTAGTGATATTTTTAACTAACAAAACATAAATAAAACATTTGATCTAGGGATGACAACTGAATCCAAATCTGATTTGAGTCCTATTTGATTTATAGGAAAAAGTCTGATGAAAATCCGTTTAAAAAACTCTGTGTCCAAATCCGATAGAAAAAGTACAAAACCATATAAGAGATAAGTCAAACTAGGATCTTGTACTATATCCAGCTGAGTATGATTCGAGTCCGACCCAAATAAAATAAGGCTAAAATCACAGATCTAAAGAAAAGAAAATGAAAAGAAAGGATATAAAACACAGGTTGCCTCCCTCAAGCGCTGTTTTAACGTCACTAGCTTGACATTATTCGTGATTGTCAGAAATTTGATGTTGGATCAATATCAAACACTATAGAAATGACGTTCTCGTCCTTGAAGAGCGTATTACACACCACTATGGGGTCTCCCATTATGATGCCACACTTCTCTATGAGTTCATCATTTTTACATTTTTGGTCCACTTCCTCTACTCTGCGTGACCTGTGAGAACACAAAGAGGAGATTATCCCCTTTTTATCATCAATTACATACCATATAGGAGCACCAAAAGGGTCTCCACAGATTATGAGCTCTTCTTTAGGGATTTCAACTTTATTTTCTACTCCTCCTTCTAAGCTCATCTTTAAGGCATCAAGAAGAATTCAAAGCCTTCTTCTCTATGATGCTAACATTGAAACACTCAGCTTGGACTTTTGGAGCTCAAATTCCACCTTATCCTTCCCTATTTCAAAATATAGCTTGTCTTTCTTTACATCAATCAGTGCACTTACAACTACATACCAAGTGTAGGGATATCGATAACAATAAAGTCACATGGGAAAATAAACTTCCCAACTAAAATAGGCCCATCCATGAGCGCACCAATGGGGTGTTTAGTACTCCTATTAGAAAGCTAAAACGTTATCTTAGTCTTTGATATAGGTTCCATATTACACAATCTCTTATAAACAAAAAGAGGCATGAGACTAACGCTAGCTCCCAAACCACATAATGCATTATCAAAAGAGAGGCTACCAACCTTAATTGGGATACAAAAACTACTTGGTTCACCTAATTTAAGTGGAAGTCGATTTGAGATGACTGCACTACACTGATGAGATACGTTGACTACCCCTTTATTTTTTCTCTTACTGGCGGCTAAATGTTATTAGAACTGAGAAAATGAAGGTATTTCTGCTATGGCTTCTAAGAATGGAATCTGGAGCTAAACATCCTTAATCATTTTTAGAAACTTCCCGTATCTCTCTTCAAGCTTAACCTTTACTAGTCTCTATGGGTAGGGCATCGGTGGAATGTACGGTCTAGGAAGTGATGTAGGCTTGCTACTCTCTTCCTCAAGATCCTTACTACTTCTACTCTCTTCCCTCTTAAGTGTTTTTTTGCTCATCCTAGTCATAGGTGTTGGGTCTTCTAGAATCTTTCTACTCCTAGTTACAGTGGGGTATATGCCTTGGCTAGGGATTAAAGTTTTGGGGATATCCCTTAGGGCATTAGCAAGCTGGGCAATATTGATGTGTTAGTTTTAGAGCACATTTATTACCTCATTTTAGTGTTAAGTCTTGTAGTTTTGTATTGGTTTTATGTATATTATGCTTGATTTTGCCTTAATCTTGTTTTTGAGTTGTCTTAAGTTCATTTCAGGCACTTTTGATGATTTCAAGGTGAAAGGCAATGCATTTGAGCCTTTGACACACATATCTTAGCTTAGGGAAGTGTTTGAAGTCACTCATGAAGATTCTACGGAGTTCAGAAAAGAGGGAAGTGAAAAAGAGGAAAGAATGGTGTCAGATTCGACCGAATCTGAGAGACATTCGACCGAATGGATGCAGATTCGACCGAATCTGAGACACATTCGTCCGAATGGATGCAGATTCGACCGAATCTGAGACACATTCGGTCGAATGGATGACTGTCTTTAGAGATCTTAAGCCTTGCCACTGGAAGAGCCGAATGGAACTCATTCGCCAATGGAACTCATTCGGGCGAATGAGCTTCCATTCGACCGAATCAACCTATACATTCGGGCGAATGCTTGACAGAGATCGATTCCTCAAAGCCTCTGGAATGGGCGAATGGAAGACCGGGCGAATGGGATCACATTCGGCTGAATGAGACTTATATTCGGGCGAATGATAGTGTTTTCCTCCGGATCAACTACTTCTTTTTAGGGCCGGCTCCTATGCATTTTAGGGTTTTTGTAGGTTTTTCTTATTTTGTTATAAATACCCCCTTCCTCTGATGAGGAGGGGAGGAGCTAGGTTTTGTAATTTTATGCACTTTTAGATTTCTTAGCCTCCAAATTCTTTTAGTTTTAGCTTTCGGTTTTCAGCTTTTCCTCACGCTTTGTAGTTTGAATTCTTTTCATGGATATTAAATTGCAGCTTTTGTAAGTTTAATTCCTTCCTTTAATCTTAATTCATTGCATTATTTCATTGCATGCTTACTTCTAAGTTTATCGTTTATTAGTATAATTTCTGATTTTGTTTTCATTCTCGTAAATTCCTCCCATGTTCGTTTCTTTTAATATCTTTATGTCTTTAAGCATGAATATGAGTGAGTAATTCCTTTAGGGGTTTTGATTGGTGAAACCCTAGGAAAGCTATGATCTTTATTGCTTAAGGTTGTAGAAATGATGTTAATAAGTAGTTTTAGATTCCGATGCGAATCTTGTCCTGCCACTCCTTTGGAGACATAGGGCGATTATAGGTCGTTCGTTGTGATTTATGGAATCACCAACTTCCTCTCGTATTCTTGGATGTCCATGCTAGTTATTATCAGATTTTCTGCAATCTATCATGTTCGATTTTGAAAGCTTCATTCCTAGGGTGAATCCAATCTTGTCCCCGTTTTTCTCTACTTGCTTTACTTCGTGATTTATCGTCATCTATTTTCTACTTATTAGTTTTAATTGAATTTCCAACTCCAACTAGTCTGGTTATGTTAAAAGTTGAAGTCTTGATATACCTTGTCTTCGTGGTTCAACCCCCTACTCCACTATACTCGTATAGTTTGTAGGTTGGAATAAAAATTGTTAGCATAACCTGTCTTTTAGTTAACGATCGAAAATACCGGTTATCAAAATGGCGCCATTGCCGGGGACAAAATATTTAGACTTAACTTGTCTTAGCATAACTTTATTTCATTTCATTTCTATTTTTTTTTTGTTTTTCTTTTTTGTGTGTGGTTGTCTTTGACTTAGGGTGTTTGCATGCCCCATAGCACGCGTAGGTCAAACTAGCCAATTATACCCTTAAATCCTGAAATCCAACGTGTTAGTAGACAACGCCCTTCAAAGTATACCTCACAATCTGTCCAAAACCCATCCAAATCCATAATGACCAACGAATACCAATTGTTTGGTCAATTTGGAACTCCTGGCTCACAAGAGTTCCAAGGGGGTGTAGTGCTTCCTGTTGCTACTACACCTTACCAAATACACCCTCAGTTCACAAGAATGGTTAAGGAAACACCATTCAGTGGCTTAAGAAATGAATGTCCTCTTCAACACCTAGAGGCATTCTCAGATATTTGTGGACTTATCCCTCCTTATCCTAATAGCCCTGATTATATGCGAATGCACCTATTCCATCTGAGTCTAGCGGGAGATGCCAAGGATTGGTACAAATGCTTAGAACCCAATTCAATTATTAATTGGGCTCAACTAAAAACCACATTTCTAGAAAGGTTCTATCCTACGGTTCGAACGCAAGATTGGCGTAAGAAAATTACGTCATTCACCCAAGAGGATGATGAGAACCTTAGTGCCACTTGGAGTAGGTTTAAAAGAATGATTAGAGCATGCCCCCACCATGAGTACGGGGAAAACCATCTCAACACATTCTTTTACGATGGTCTTAATGACTCCACCAAAGCACTCCTAGACTCAGCTATAGGTGGCCAACTATCCAAAATTCCTTGCACCCAGGTGAAAGCCAAAATAGAGGAAGTCGCTAAGAATAGTGCCTGGGGAGGAACTAGGAGTCAGGGATTACCTAGAGGGATGATAGACACAACTAACTTGGACAACATTAGCTCCAAAATAGAAGCCGTTATCGATAAAAAGTTGTCCAAGCTAAGCCTAGCCGGTAGTTCGAACACCCCTCCAGTGCGTGAAAAGCACTTTGCATGTGCCATATGTGGGGGTACCAACCACGATACATCTTATTGTGGTGGTTCGCACTCCGAACACGTAGCTGCAGTTAACTATGGAGGGTATAACCCAGAACCGCAAGTTATGAACTATGACGGTTATGGTATAATCCTGATCATGTGGCAGCTCTTAACTATAGTGGACAGGGGCAAGGAGTAGGGTATGGGCAGCAACCTTTCTCGAACAACCAACAGTACAAACCTCCCTTTAACCAAAATTAGGGAAACTTCCACTCGGGATACAACAGGAATGGTCAAGGTGGGTTTAACAACCAAGGTTTCCAAGGGAACCAACCTAATGGGAATATGCCTAAGCCTAATGTGTATAGACCCCCAGGGTTCAACCAAGGGCCTAAAAATGGTTCAAACCTACCCTTCTCGCCTAGTCAACCTAATCATGTGGCTCCTCAACCACAACAAGGCCATAACTTAGGCAATAACCAATTAGCCTCCTAGGTAACAACTCTTGCTCAGCAGAACCAGAGTCTAACTCAGATTAATCAGACTCCAATCCAACAAATGCAACAACTTCAAGCTCAGCTAAAGTTGTTTGAAACTCAACTTGCTCAGATAGCCAACCCACCTCCACCATTACTATTCCCATCTCACCCTCAACAAAACCCATCCGCCCAACCTCCACCACAAAGCACTCCTGACTCTAACCTTAAACATCACACATGCAAGGCAATCTTCTTAAGATCGGGAACTTCATATTCAGATCCTGCTATAGCTCCAAAAGATGATTTAGGAGAAGGATCCTCAAAGGATAGTGATTTTCAAATAGAAAATGAACACAAAGAGGATCTTGAAAGAAAGGAAGAGAAGGAGGTTAATGAAGTGAAAGAGGAACCAAATGTCGAGGTAAATGGGTATAAGGTAAAGAAGAAGGATAAGGATGAGAGATGGAGGGAGATACAGGAAAGAAGGAAACTTGAGCGTCAACATGCTCCGCCTCTACCTTTTCCTTACAAAAAGGTAGAGAAATAACTTCAAGAAAAGTTTCTTAAATTCCTAGAGCATATGCGGCAACTTGAAATGAAAATACCATTCTTAGAGGCCATGGAGCAAATGCCGTAATATGCTACGTATCTGAAAACCCTCTTAAGAAACAAGAGAAAACTTGAGGGCGAAGTGATTAGTTTGCCAGAGCAGGTAAGTGCCATCATTCAGGGCACGTGGGCAAAGAAAGAAAAAGCTAGAGGACGCTTTATGCTCCCAGTCACCCTTGGAAAACTTAATTATAAGGGAGCACTTGCTGACCTTGGGGCCTCCATTAGCCTAATGCCGATGTCCATCGCCAAACAACTAACTTTCGACCTCAAGCCATCAAAGAAAACCATCCAACTTGTCGACCGTAGTATAAAGGTACCATGTGGGGAATTTGAGGACCTCCCGATCCAAGTCGGGAACATTGTGGTTCCATGTGACTTTGTGGTACTTGATATGGTTGAGGATCCCTTTACCCCCCCTCATCTTAGGGAGGGATGCGTTGAAGACATTGGGTGCCCTGATCGACTGTGAATCAGAGACTATAATTGTGCGGGTAGCCCATGAGAAGGTGGTGTTTGCCTTTTCCAAGTCTTCTAGGGAACCCATGGTCGAGCAAGTCTGTTCCTTTGATATTCTTGATGGCATAGTTGAGGGGTGTGATGGTTTTGCTACGCCAGAGTCTGCTGAGGTGACAGAGGAGGAAGTGACAACGAAGGGTGTCATTTTCGAAGTCAAGAAGGAATTCGTTATGATGCAGGATATTTGTGAAAATTTTGACAGTCTCACGAGCCAGCCCCAAAAAGGAAGAGGGCTAAGAAAAAGAAAAAGTCCAAAAAAAGAATGAGGGCTCCACCCTGGCTTGGGGGAACCCCGCATTATAGCCCTCCTCCGGATTACCCTGGTTTGACCTTACTTACTTCTGCCACCGATGCTCAGTGGAGGGTCTTGACTCCCCACGCCGGAGGTGATGGAGATGCTAGGAGTGAGTCCACTCCTATAGACAGTATAATTCCTTTTGTTTCTTTTTTTATCTAAACTTGTAGCGAGCTACGTCGAGCTAAACGACGTTAAACAAAGCACTTACGGGAGGTAACCCGGTTTATTTGGATTTTCATTAATCTAACTCATAGTACATTGATTGATTTTGAGAAGGCACGAGTGATTTGATCTAAGAAAGTGCGAAATCGCTTTCCATTCGGCCAAATCATAGGTCCATTCGACCGAATGTGCATTGAACAGGAGCTAAATCCGAGTTTGGCCAAGTTCTTGATAGTGCCGAATGAAGGATCAATTCGGCCGAATAAATCTAATTTGACCGAATATAGCGCTCCATTTGGTCAAATAGATCTACTAAGGAAATTTACGAGGCTGCTGGTAACCCCAAATGAACCTAACATTCGGGCGAATGTAGTTACATTCGACCGAATATCTGTTGGATTCGGTCGAATGCGAGTGACGAATTCTTCGTAACTCTACTCCATTCGACCGAATAGGTTATCCATTCGGACGAATGGGGCACCATTCGACCGAATGTAAGCTTCATTCGACCGAATGGAAGTCAGCTTTATAAATACCGGCTCATTCCACGTAAATTCGCATAGAAATTTATTTGCTCCTCCAACTCGACCGATCTCCCCCACACTCTTGCTCTTTCTCAAATTTCTCTACTCCCTTCCAAATCATCCTCAATTACCATGGGTCCAAGGAGAACCTTAAGGAACCCCTTCAAGAGGTCCAAAAAGCATGGAGAAGGTTCCTCTTCGGGTGCAGCTCAGGAAGCTCAACAAACCGGTTCTCAACAACCGGAAGGCTCACAAAGACTTCCCGGCCAGGAACTATGGTTCGATGAGGACCATCCATCGATAATTTTCGTATCTTTAGAGTAATTCGAACGTTTCCAAAGGCTTAAGGTACGAAAAATCAACTCCACTCGTTATTTAGACCTTTTAATTTTGCAACAAATGGGTATATACGAACAATTTGTTGCACTACTAACTGCATGTGGGTTAGAGAACTGGATAAACATGTGGCACCCGACTCATAAGCTCTTAACTTATGAGTTTCTTAGTTCCCTAACCCCGTGTCAACGGGATGGTAGGCTGCATTTGTCTTTTAGGCTAAGGAATGCAACCTATTTTCTTGGTTATGCTGCATTTTGTGCCGTATTTGGGTTCCATAACGAGCCTATTCTAGATAAACAACCGGACAACTCTCGAGTTTCCGAGTTATGGCCTAAAATAGCTGGCCAACTTGTTTATCCGAATAGAAATATATATGCTTCTAATGTGCAACACCCGGCTTTGCGCATGTTCTTTAAATTGCTAGTACGAACACACGAAGTGCACATCTTGCACCGTTACCTTGCACCACATGAAGACACTGCACTAAGCCTGCCAATGACGCTGTGGATGTTTCTAAACAATACAGCTACCCTAAATGCTACTACTGACTTATGTTTAGGGGGACACGTATTCTGCATTGTTGAATTCTTGAATGTCATGAATCCTGTGGAATTCAGTGAATGATATGCCAGTTCCACTACCCTTCACGAGGAATGTCTCGTACGGGCTGGCTTCATTTTTGCAGACCCCATGCGATGTCGGTACTTGAAAGACTGCACCATCCCCCTTCCTTGCCCTCATTTACCTCCCCTGGTCCAGTTTGGGGCCTCATATCTCTTAGAAGGTGATGTGCCGAGATACGTTGTCGAGCCCCCACTTGTACCACCTCCCCGCCCTCACACCCTCTCTATACGTGACAGACCTAGAGACTCCACCTCGGTCTTACCGGACCATGACGATTCAGACGATGAGTCTGAATCCGATATTATGTCCTCCCTAGGACGCATAGAGAGAAGGCTTGACCAGGTCCTCACCACCCAAGCCCACCACACCACCCGACTCGAACACCTCGAATAAAACTTCGAGCGGGCGAACTACCCATGGTATGATATGGCCTATCGCTCCCACATGGTTGGCAAAAGCATGGCCACCCCTTCTTGGTACCCTCGCCATGACAACTATAACGAGATATCACTAAGTCATGGGTTTGACCGGTTGCGGGTGGGTAGGCGTAGGTTTAATAACTTCACCCCACCGGCTCTTAGAAGAGCCTCGGATGACTATGGGATGGACTACATGGGTGGGGAGGAGGAGGTTAATGAGGAGGATGACCAGGGGGATGATGAGGAATTTATAGGGGATGAGTAGTGGTAGACCTAACGGCCTCCCTTAGCGTTGAGGACGGCTTCACCCTAGCTTGGGGGGGTATCCATAGTCTACTACTCATTATTTCGCGTGTCCTTTGGTCTTGGCTGTCAGTTTTAGTGTTGTGTAGTTTTGCATTATTTTGTGTTCTTGTGTTCTATTTCTTGGTGTTGTTTTATGTTTTGCGCTTTGCTTTTTGGTGTTGTTTTCAGGTGTTTATATAATAAGTTCCACATGCCGCTGCACCTACATACTGATATGATTGCTGACTTGAAAATCCAAATTTATGTATTTAGTTATATTTGTATTTGTTTTCCCCTTCTTTCCATCATGAGACCCCTTTTTTCCATCATATGTTCCAAACAAGCATGCAAGCTTCTGTCGTGCACTTTACATTGATTTTATGCAAACTCGTACTCCCCTAGCCCTGTGCCTGTTTTGGGTCTGAATTTGTCGATTGTTTTTCACTTAGCTTGGGGGATCTGAGCATGCTTGATATGTGGTTTGGATGACTACCTATTGAGGCGCATTTTGACTAACCTAGTGAGGATTGAGCCTTTTAGGACTTTATTATGAGTCCTATATTGTTGAGTGTTATTCAGGGAATCTTAAGAATTGTGTATGTTCTCCTCCAGCATAGTCTAGTTTTCTAAAGGTTAGGGATGATAACACGTTTGTAGTTGAAGCTACATAGCCAAAGTACCTACCATGAAAATCAATTTACTCTAGGTTAAGCTAATTTGTGCCTTTACCTTCTTTTTTGTAGCCACGCTATCTAAACTCCACATGAACCAAATGTTCCCTCTTTTTATCTAGAGGATAGTCATGTGAACATAGTGAGGTTGATATTTGTAGCATTGTAATATAAGATTTCAGTTTGGGGAAATGATCATTGGATGATTTGACTACGTACACTAGTCTTAGTGCATTTCAAAGAAGTATGCATGCACATAGAAAGTTCAGAAAAAGCTTGAAAAGCACAAAAGAAAAAAAAAAGAAAAAAAAGAAAGAAAAAGAAAAAAAAAAGAGAAAAAGAAAAGAAAATAAACAAAAAGAAATTAGAGAATAAAGTTGACATAGTGTATTAGAGTCTACTATTGGGAATTTTGGGATTGACATGGTTGTCGGAAGGCATAATCTTCCTCGGTTTTATTTCCTTGGATCACTTACTATCCTCTATTTCAACTCTACATTCCCAAATTCTACCATACCTCGATCCGAACCTACATTACAACCCTTTCCAAACCTGTTCGACTTAACCTGATTAGTAAGATCAGTGCTGGAGAGCAGATAAGACATGATTTACGGGATTTCTCCCTGCTTAGGTGTTTAATTCCCGACTCATCTTCAGTCAGATGATTTCGAGTGAAACACATACCCTATAAACACATGAGCGTAATGGAAATTTCCCACACCTCGTGGGAAATAACCTTGGGAGCGTAGACTTGCGACCTCATTAGGTAGTGGGCGGAATGAATTATGATGTGGCTTGCTTGGCAATCCCGAGTAGGTGTAAAAAGTTGATTATGCTCTTTAAATCCCATTATACTTGCACACCCATGGCTAGGGAAGAGTTTCGCACGTGCACAGCTTGTATGACTTGATTTTCACTTCTCATGTTTTTCATTCGTCTCTTTATTCATTTCTTCATTCATTTTGCCTTAAGCTATCATTTCACCTTTCTATTTCGTTTGCTAGGGACTAGCAATGGTTTAGCTTGGGGGAAGTTGATGTGCTCGTTTTAGAGCACATTTATTACCTCATTTTAGTGTCAAGTCTCGTAGTTTTGTATTGGTTTTATGTATATTATGCTTGATTTTGCCTTGATCTTATTTTTGAGTTTTCTTAAGTTTATTTCAGGCACTTTTGATGATTTCAAGGTGAAAGGCGATGCATTCGAGCCTTTGACACACATATCTTAGCTTGGGCAAGTGTTTGAAGTCACTCATGAAGATTCTATGGAGTTCAGAAAAGAGGGAAGTGAAATAGAGGAAAGAATGGTCTCAGATTCGACCAAATCTGAGAGACATTCGACCGATTGGATGCAGATTTGACCAAATCTGAGACACATTCGGTCGAATGGATAACTGTCTTCAGAGATCTTGAGCCTTGCCACTGGAAGAGACGAATGAAACTCATTCGGGCGAATGAGCTTCCATTCGACTGAATCAACCTATACATTCGGGCGAATGCTTGACAGAGATCGATTCCTCAAAGCCTCTGGAATGGGCGAATGGAAGACCATTCGGGCGAATGGGATCACATTCGGCCGAATGAGACTTATATTCGGGCAAATGACAGTGTTTTCCTCCGGATCAACTACTTCTTTTTAGGGTCGGCTCCAATGCATTTTAGGGTTTTCGTAGGTTTTTCTTATTTTGTTATAAATACCCCCTTCCTCTGATGAGGAGGGGAGGAGCTAGGTTTTATACTTTTATGCACTTTAGATTTCTTAGCCTCCAAATTCTTTTAGTTTTAGCTTTCGATTTTCAGTTTTTCCTCACGCTTTGTAGTTTAAATTCTTTTCGTGGATATCAAATTGAAGCTTTTGTAAGTTTAATTCCTTCCTTTAATCTTAATTCATTGCTTTATTTCATTGCATGCTTAGTTCTAAGTTTATCGTTTATTAGTATAATTTCTGATTTTGTTTTCATTCTCGTAAATTCCTCCCATGTTTGTTTCTTTTAATATCTTTATGTCTTTAAGCATGAATATGAGTAAGTAATTCCTTTAGGGGTTTTGATTGGTGAGACCCTAGGAAAGCTATGATCTTTATTGCTTAAGGTTGTAGAAACGATGTTAATGAGTAGTTTCGGATTCCAATGCGAATCTTGTCCTGCCACTCCTTTGGAGACATAGGGCGATTATAGGTCGTTCGTTGTGATTTATGGAATCACCAACTTCCTCTCGTATTCTTGGATGTCCATGCTAGTTATTATCAGATTTTATGTAATCTATCATGTTCGGTTTTGAAAGCTTCATTCCTAGGGTGAATCCAATCTTGTCCCCGTTTTTCTCTACTTGCTTTACTTCGTGATTTATCGTCATCTATTTTCTACTTATTAGTTTTAATTGAATTTCCAACTTCAACTAGTCCGGTTATGTTAAAAGTTGAAGTCTTGATATACCTTGTCTTCGTGGTTCGACCCCCTACTCCACTATCCTCTTATAGTTTGTAGGTTGGAATAAAAATTGTTTGTATAACCTGTCTTTTAGTTAACGAACTAAAATACCGGTTATCAAATATGATTCTCAAGCATTTTGTTATGGGTTTGCATTGGCAAGCTAGGCAATATGATTCTTAAGAATTTTGTAATGGGTTTGCATTTGCCTCAAACATTCCTCAATGTCATAGTTTTTTTTGGTTTGGGTAGCTGTGAAACTCTCTATCAAAAACCCTAAGTTAGAGTTTTGAGGAGGTGGTTAGGTTAAGGGGACATTAGGTCTAGGTCCTAAATTGAAACCGAGTGGGTTATGTTGGTTGGATTTTAGAATAGGCCTTTGATTCGGGTTTTGAAACATGTTTTGATTCTGATTTGGCTTGTAGTTCCTATATTCTCTAAAACTACCCTAACCTTGGTTTTTGTAGTTCCTATTACATTGGAAAATTCCCTTGGTTTTGACCACTAAAATTTTGAATCCCCTGGTTTTGAAAGTTGCCTTGTTTATGCCCATTAAAGTTCACATTCCCCTAGTTTTGCCCATTTCTCTAACAAAAATTTGGGTGAGTTCTCCACCCTAGGTTAAAGGTGTTAGAGTATGGAGTGAGTTTGGGGTTAGAGGCCATATTATTCATGGAATTAACCTATTCCATTCTAGATAATGTATTCCCTATAGAGGTTAGTAAATGACATTGCATAGGAGCATTAGAACTAGATGCTTGTGGAGATTTCATGCCACGAATAGGACTGTTCAAAACAACTTCATTGTAAAAGCTCCTGCATCAAGGCTAGTCGATCTTATTCTACTGAGACAGTCCATTGTAAAAGCTATGAAGAACTAACCACTTCTCCGTTCCATGGTGTGGGCATGCCTCCATTAAACCCTTGAAACATTACCATACTTCAAATAGAGTTTCATCTCCTATTTCATGGAATATTACATTTTTTGTCCTCATTTCAAAAATCTTTGAAGGTGGGAAGAACTTATATAGGAATGCTCTACTTACTTCTTCCCATGTCCTCAAAGAATTGGGCTTCATCTTCTCAAACTATTCACTAACTTTGCTCAATAGAGAAAACTTGACTAAACTTAATCTGATGTAATCTTGAGTCACTCCATTTGCCTTGACTATATTACAATATCTTAAGAACTGCTTAAGAAGGACATAAGGTGACTCATGTTTCTCTCCTCCAAAAGGATGGCTCTCTACCAAAGTGATTAGTGTTGGCTTCAACTTGGAGTTGTTTACCTCTATAGTGGGTTGCACTATACCACTCTGGACTTGTTAAGCTTTAGGAGCTACATACTACCTTAGGGGTCTATCTATACCATCATCCATAATGAATAAAGAATTTGAGTGAGTTGAAAATAAGTCTTTTGTTGAACTCTAGTTCTACAAGAATAGGGCTAGATGAATAGAAATCATCTTCTTCGTCCTCTATTCGCAGTGAGCTATTTCCTGCTCTCAACCCTCTTCTTATATCTCTAATTTTACGCTTAATTTCAGGATTCAGTTGAGCTAAAAGTTTTGCTATATTGCTACTGCTTGATGACTTACAAATCAAAGCTAAGCAAAGGGTAAGCACTGACAATCATAGCAAAAAATCAACAAAAATAAGATGGGAAAAGAAATCAAGTAAGGAAAAATGAACTAGACTCGTAAAAACTATTAAAAACTCAATACTAAATTCCATTCCACGGCAACAATGCCATTTGATAGGGTTAGGTATCGTTCGTCATGACCCCTACTATCAACTAAACATGGACTTCACCTATTAAGAGTAATGGGCAAGTAAGGGTCGAATCCACTAGGAATGGCTTCAAATAGCTACTAAAATCTAGCAGTTCTTCTACAAGCTAGCTTAACTAAAGAAAGGATTAAGATTAGATCTAACTAAAATCTAGTTCAAGGTTCTACAAGACTTATTCTATGACGGTAAAAGCGCTAGGGGTTTGGCATCAAACACCAATTCCTTAGATAAATGAGCTAAAGCTGGGAATTGGACTCAAAATGAGATAATATAAGGCTCATTAACTTGCTATCAACCTATGAATCGAACCTAAACATGTTGTACGAAAAGGATTTTAACCAGGAAGCAACCTCTTGATCATTTTCAAGGAAGGGCATTACAATTCGAATTTCTTGCCTAATTGTATTCTAAAGCATCCAAGCAATACAATAGATTCAAATCAATAATTAATAGCAAACAAGTCAACAACACGCGACATTAAATCTACATTTCTCAATGTCTTCGACCTAGGAAAGCAATGGAAGAAATCTATATGGCCAATCTAGACTCCAACCAAAACCCAACATTATATTAAACATAAATCATTAAGAAGCTAACTTCATACTTTAAACATCATCCATGCACGGGATTGGGTTTTTACCCTTTCCCCTAACTAATCTAACTACTCATGACTAGTAATAGAAAACATCGAATAATCAAAATAATGAGACATACTAGCAAATTCACAATTAGCGATGAACAAACTATTCGAGACACTAATAATAATCAAACTTAAATTAATGAAAACAGAAAATAAATTAAAACTATGAAATATAATGCAAGAGAAAGTGCAAGAAAATAATGATATAATGATTAGGAATTGATGTCTTACAACTAATGATTCCAAATCCGATAAAAGCATGAAAAATTGATGAGAAAACTACTAGAAATCTAAAGTTTTGTGAAAGAACAATAATGAAACCCTAAGCTATTCCTCTAGGTCTAAAAACTACTAATAATGAATTTCTCCCCAATATGCCTTCCTCCATGCCTTTTTAGCTTTCCTTAATTCCCATAGAAGAATTGGATCTAGCCACAGAACTGTCAAAAAACAATTAAGCCGGTGCTTAGTTCAAAGTCAAGCGCCCTCTTATAAGCTGAAATTCTTGGTTCTAGTGAAATGAGTGGCCACTTAGTACAACCTTAAGCTACCTCTTAGGCCAATAAGTTACCTCTTGGAGACCACGTGACGTCCGCTCATAGCTCTCTACCTGTTCACTCCCATTGCAATAAGAAGTCGCTTGTGGCAAAGTGAGCGCCCGCTTAGGTCTTTTTTCTGTTGAGAGGCCTCTTGGTTCAAATTCTGATTGGCCTCTTGGCTTCTCTTTTCGACTTTTCTACTATACACCTCCACTATTTGGTTCTTGTGCTTGAGCTCATTAGACACCTGCGTTAACCCATGAAAACACACGTAAAAGTAGAAAAAGTAACGGGAAATCAAGGTAAACATGACAAAAACACGAGAAATGGTTACTTCTTTAAAGCTTTTATAATGGACTATCTCAGTAGAATAAGACTAGCCTTGATGTACGAGCCAGTGGAGCCAAAATGAGATTGAGCAAACCGAAGCATTCAAAGTGATCGAGTAGGCGGTCAAAATTTTTGGTGATTAGAACGAAGGTGAGAGAAAGAAGCCCAAACAAGGAGGAAGGTATGAAGTAGATTCTATTAATGTACTTTCTTCTAAGTTAGATGCACTTACTAACAAATTTAATGAGGTTGTTTTGAATAGCCCAATATGTGGCATGCAATCCCCACAAGCATCTGTTCTAATGCTCCTATGTAGTTGATGTTTTGTGATGTTTGTGGTGATTATGACCATAACCTTATGCGATTTCATTTACTAATCTCTATAGGGAATGTACCATCTAGCATGGAACAGGTTAATGCCATGAATAATATGGCCTCTAACCCCAAATTAAATCCATACTCTAACACCTTAAACCCAAGGTGGAGAGCTCACCCAAATTTTGGTTGGAGAAATGGACAGAACTAGGGGAATGGGAACTTCAATGGGCATAACTAAGGAAACTTCTAAAATCAAGGTATTAGAAATTTTAGTTGTCAAAACCAAAGGAATTTCCATGGTAATAGGAACTACAAGAACCAAGGTTAGGGTAGTTATAGAAGATATGGGAACTATGTGCCAAATTAGAATTAGAATAGGTTTTAAAACCCAAATCAAGGCTAATTCCAAAATCCTAACCAACATAACCCACCTAGTTTCAATTTAGGACCTAGAACTAATGTCCCCTTAACCCAACCACCTCCTAAAAAGTCTAACTTAGAGTTTTTGATGGAGAGTTTCATAGCTACCAAGACTAAAAAGAACAACAACATTGAGGAAAGCCTGAGGCAGATGCAAACCCATAAAAAATTCTTAAAAATCAGATTGCCCAGCTTGCCAAAGCCATTAAGGATAGCTTGAGACCTTCAATCCTATCCAAGGCATAGATCCCACCAAGAAGGTCAATGCTATATTAACTAGGAGTGGAAAGACTTTAAAAGACCCTAAACCTGTGACTAGGATGAGCGAGAAAACACCCAAGAGGGAAGAGAGTAGAACTAATAAGGATCTCGAGGAAGAGAGTAGCCAGCCTAATATCACCTCCCCAACCTTACATTCCACCCATTCCCTATTCTTAGAGACTAGTATAGGGTAAGCTTGAGGAGATATATGAGAAGTTTTTGAAAATGGTTAAGGATGTTCAACTCCAGATTCCATTCTTAGGTGCCATATCATAAATACCTTCATTTTCTTGGATCCTAAAAGATTTAGCCACTAGTAGAAGAAAAACTAAGGGGGTAGTCTGTTTATCTCACCAGTGTAGTGCAGTACATTCATCTTAAACCGACTTCCACATAAATAGGTGACCTAGGTAGTTTTTCTATCCCGGTTAAGGTTGGTAATCTCTCCTTTGATAATTCATTGTGTGATTTAGGAGCTAGCATTAGTCTCATGACTCCTTCTTTCTATAAGAGATTTCTTAATGTGGGACCCTTATCCAAGATTGAGATAATGTTATAGCTTGCTGATAGGAGTATCAAACACCCCATGGGTGTGCTCATGGATATTCTTATTATATTTTAGTTGAGAATTTGATTTTCCCATGTGATTTTATTGTTATGGATATCCCTGAGGATGCCTAAACCCCTATTAGTTTGGGTAGATCTTGTCTTGCTACTACGATTGCATTAATTGATGTATAGAAAGACAAGCTATCTTTTGAAATAGGGAAGGATAAGGTGAAGTTTGAGCTCCAAAAGGAAATGACAATCCCATCATCTTAGTGTGAGTGTTTTAATGTTGGCATCATGGAGAAGAAGGCTTCAAAGTCTTCCTAAGAAGCTAAAGTTGATGCCTTACAGTTGAGCTTAGAAGGAGGAGTGAAAAATAAAGTTGAAATCCTTAAAGAAGAGCTCATAATCTATGGAGAACCTTTTGGTGCTCCTATCTCTCGAGTAGAACCTATGAGAGCTAAAGAGGAAGTGTAGGAGAGATCTATGCCTCGTGAGGTAAAACTGAAACTCGTATCTCCTCACGATGTAGTTTTTAGTGAAAACTCTACGTACCCGATTGTCATCAATTGCAAACTTGATGGTGGCAAATTAACTTAACTCAAAAACCTTGCTCATGAGTATTTGAGTACCATTTGGTATACAATTGATGATATAAAGGGGATAAGCTCCTCTTTGTGTTCTCACAGGTCATGTAGAGTAGAGGAAGTGGACCAAAAGTGTAGAAATGATGTACTCGTAGAGAAATGTTGCATCACAGTGGGAGACCACATAATGGTGTACAACATGCGATTCAGGGGCAAGAACATCATTTCTACAATGCTTGAGCTTAATCCAACCTCAACAATCTGACTATCATGTATAATGTCAAGCTAGTGACATTAAAAGAGTGCTTGCGGGAGGCAAACCGAGTTTTCTAACGTTACTTTTCATTTTCTTTGCTTTAAAAATAACTTTGCTTGGAATTCTATATTTCAGGTACAATGCATCGGGGAAAACAAAGCCTTGACTGAGAATATGGTGAGGTAGAACTACTTAAGAGGAGCGATGGAAGTCTGGGTCAAAAATAGTGCAAAATAGAAATTTCAGCAAAAAACGCAGAAAAAGGTGTTAAATTGTGAAAAGTATTATTGAGCGGGCGCTTGATCTATCCTTAGCTCCCAGTCATGTCAAAAAGTGACCCAGCAAGCGGTCAGTAAGCGCCCGCTCAAGAGGAAAAATGACCTAGAAAATTGACTTGAGCGACCGCTTATATTCCCTTTGAGCGGCCACTTAGAAGGAAATGACGAGGAGTTAGAGAGGTATGGGAAGGCACTGAGCGGGTAGCAAGCGCTCGCTCAAAAGAAAACTGGTGACCCTGTAACTAAACTGAGTGGCTGCTCAAAACCCTTCTGAGCGGCCTGTCACAAAAATCATCCCCTCCCCCCCCCCCCCCCCCACGAGTGCTTGGACAAGTTGCCCAACATGGGCCCTTATGGGCACCCAATGGTGCTGAGCACCACCCTTCCCCTATAAAGGCTTAATTAGCATATCCTAGTTGTCTTAAGGATACCCTCAAATGATAATAACATAATAATAGAGGATCCAGAGATCCAAATGATATCGAATCAGGTTATAACTTTGAGGACTCTGCTAAAATAGATAGAAGAAGGGTTGGGATGTGTTGATTTCTTTTGGAAGACTCCAAAGGTTCCATAATGCCCTAGGGCAGCCTCATGCCCTTCGGAAGGCTCTAGGCTTATGGAGAAGCCTTTATGTAAATATCTTGTACATAGGAAGAGTATAGAAATTCTAGAGCAACTTGTACAGACCATAAGTGTATAGATAGTGGAGAAGACTCTAGAATTAGGACATTCTAGACTTAGGTAAGGAGGCCTATAAATAGGGCACGCCCCCTTTATTTTGGCTTAACCTCAAGCCTTGTACTTTCTCTCTCCAAAAGCAATCAAAGCTTACTTTCCAACACACTTTCTCTCTCTAAAAATCTTCCTCCTTACTTAGCACACTTCGTAGCTCAACTTGCCTAGGCATAGGGGATTAGCCTTGCTAGTGCCATGACGAGACTGTGACGCTAGAGGCCGCATGCATACGACTTGGGTAAAATAGTCAACACGTGATAGGCTGCTTAGAAGAAAAAAGGAGGGGGCTATAAGGCTTATGAGCGGGTGCTCATAATCCTTCTGAGTGCCCGCTTAAGATGCTTTTTGTGAGAGGTCCGGTTTTCTTATACTCGAAATACGACCTCTTCTCCTTCATTTATCACATGAACTTCTTCAACCTCAATTCACCCACTTTCTCTCTCTAAAAACTCCATTATTCTCCCACCTTATTTCCTCTATAACTCACTCAATTATCCTCCTTTTCACTCCAAATTACCACCATTCTCTTCCTCTTCTCTTTATAAACTTTGATACATTTTTTTTTCAGAAAATACCCACCTTGACAAAAATTCCCAAATTCAATTTTTTATTTTTTTTGGAAATATTTGGTGATTTTGGGTTCCTAACTTGGGATTTTTTTACAAAGAAACGAATTAGAGTAAGTTTCATTGGAGATTTTTGGTATTCTCTACAACCTTACTCTTTTCAATTTCTTGTTTGATTTTTCATGAATTTTAAGTTCTTTTTCTAAAATTGTTGTTATATTGTTGAGATTGTAGTAGTGTGGTAATTTTAGGCTTGATTGTTATATATTTAGGATTATTTGTGTAGGAGAACCTAGTGAATTTAGGTTGAACATAGAAAACAATAGGATAGTCATCATAGTTAAGTGATTTATTTGTTAGTTTTGGTATTGTACTTTTGTTTGTTATAGTTGGTTGTGTATTGTATTTTGAGAAATTAGGTTGTTGATTTTGGGATTTATAATTACTAGAGGAAAAATGCTATCAAGGAAGAAGTCTAAGGCCTCTAAGGCTCCTAGTGCTTCCCAATTCTCCCAACCCTTACAACCTAGGGTTCCTTTGTAGAAATTTGTCAACCCAAATAACAATCCATTCTATGAAAAAATAAAAAACCGAAAGATCCTAAGCCCTAAATTCTATGAACCTGATTCCTTAGAGAAATTAGGAATCCAAGAGGACCTCTATGGGTTACTCAATGCTATGGGCTGGGGTGAATTTTCTAAACTCAAGAACTACACCTATTAGAGGCTAACCCTAAAATTCCTAGCTTCTCTAGAGAAAACTCTAATTGGTGAGAATGACTATTAGATCACCATCTAGCTGTTAAACCAACACCAAACAATCACCTAGAAAAGTTGAACCAAATCTTTAGATGGGACTTCTCCAACACTATACATGCACTAGACATGGGTAGATTTATTGAATATAGTGAGATGTGTTGGTGGAGTCAGACTACTGATGACCAAGAATACCAATTTAACACCTTCCATGTCTCCCACATCATTCACCCTTGTCTTAGAATCTTTCTTAGAATATTGGGCTAAACAATTTTTGATAAGAAAGATTTGGGGAAAATCGCTAGGGATGAGATAGAGCTTTTATGTATGATAGTTTATGGGAAAGAGTTGTTGGGGGGTATATGCTCAATTTTAGGGGCCAGTTTTAGCCCGGTGCATTCAGCACAAAAGAGGTGGGTTGACTGGTGACATTCACATGGAGGGAATCGTCACTATCATAGCAAATGCTCTGGGTTTTGTAGAGCAATGCAAGCTTCTTACCCTTGTCGATACAAACAACATTTACATCGACATTGATGTAATGAAGAGGATGTATTTCATCCAGTTCACCCCTAAACCTGAGGTTTATGGGTGGAAGGTGAGGAGGATAGTGCACTGCTACCTTGCAAACCCATTTACTAATATTGAGCAAGAAGAAGGCGAGCTATAGAAGATTCCCGCTCATTAAGGGCAATAATCGCAGGTCCTTGGTGCCCATTCTCAACAAAGGCCTCCACCTCAAGCCTCGAGAGGTACCTCTTCTTCCCATGCCCCCTCCTCCTCTTTTAACTTAGAAGAGGAATTTAGGAAGCTCATAATGATAATGTAGGGACAAGATGAGGCCCAAAGGGGTAATATGATTTAATTGAATCAAATTTATGACTACCATGTCCTATGTAGGGATTTTGCACCCTACGTTAACTACCCCTATGATCCACATCAGCTCGGCCCTATCCCTTCTTTTTTTGGGGATGGAAACCATACTTACCCTTATTAGACGGGATCTACCATCTCTAGTATCACTCTACTTCTTGTCCCCCTTATGATTACACCTAGATGGGGGGAGTGATTAGCGTAGTGATCCCACCTATTTGTATGATGGACCGGGTTGGCCCCCGGGTTATATAGGTGGGCGGGATGGCCCAGCTCGTATGCCATCCTTTGTGAACTATCTTAATTAACCATGATATGATAGGCTTCCCTACATTAAAGCATTGGGTCCTGATGTTGACCCAACCTATAATTTCTCCTCCCATAAAGATAAGGAGAGTCATACCCCAATTGATCATCCCTCCCCTTTTGTTTTTTGGTTTTCACGCCGAGGACTGCGCTTTACTTAAGCTTGGGGGGTGTTGTTCCCAAAGAGGGTCAGGTCTTAGCTTTCTTTCTCTTTTTCCTCTGTTAAATCTATATATAGTCTTCCTTTATTAGCTTTTATGTGTTTTAGCTAGAGTAGGAACTATTATTCTTATGTTCACTTATTTTGTTATTCATTGGTTGTTTATGAGTATTAGTGGAAATGCAAAGCAAGAGGCCAAGGTATAATCTCTCCTACTCCCCTTTTTATTACTCTCCTTGGTGTGTTCTTTCTCTTAAGTCTAGAGAAGTTGATTGTTTAATGATGTATGGCACTTTATTATTGAAGGCGTTTAGCTTGTTTTTGAGGATTGGTTTGTTGGAAACCATTGGATTTGATAACCATGGTTAGTTGTTTTTGTTGAATTGCTTTTATAGCCTTTCCTATATCATATTCTCATCTATGATTCTTCCTATTTTTCTTTATCTTTGGTTTCTTATTATAAAATCAAAAAATCCAAAGAGATTTTGAATTTTGCAAGGCAAGTAGTTTTCTTTTGATTTGTTTTTCTAGCATTGAAATGGGCATGAATAGAACACTCATCTTGTTGATTGTTTACCTTCCTAAACCTTAAGAGCTTATATGGTTTAGACTTAAAATTGCATTTGAAAGAGTTTAGAATGGACTTTTATTAAGATAGATAAAATTATTGTGATTATGATCCTTAGCTAAGCACCCCACCTTGTCCTTAGCTAAGTGAAATCCTTAAGACTAGTATTTGCAAACCCCATAGTGAGGAAATATTTTGAAGCCTTCAACATAATTTGCATTGAGTGGCAAGGATCCTTAATTTATCATGCTTTTATCAGAAATTTGACTTATAACTACCCGAGACTACGACTGAACTTCTTAGGGAAAGACAAAGGCACTCTTGAACCCATTTCCTTTCTCCCTACCCATTGGCATTTCCCTATTTCTTTTACATTTTATCTTTCCTAAGAGTTTTTACCTTCTTGAACTTACATTTCTTTAAAAAATATCCAATTGATAGCCATTGACCCAATATGTACTTTCACCGCCTCATTTTTTATGGGATTCTTTGGGAAGAAAGTTGCATTGATGTGTTTATGGTGAATTAGGAGTTATGAAGCTTCAAAGGATAGTAGTAATTTCTTTTCAAATAACATCTATTAAGAGATACTCATCTATTGTAGAATATTTTAGTAATCAAAAGTAAAAAAAAAAAAAGAAAAAGAAAAAAATTCAGAAAAATTTGTATAGAAAAAGAAATAAAAAGTGGGATGAGAAGGATCTGTGTGGTTTTCTTGGGAATCTAGGAACGAAAAAACTTAGATATGTTCGTTAATACGCTTGAAGAACGAGACTAGTTAGCATTCCATCAAATATGAGGGCTTAAGGCCTTGAAATGAGGTGAAAGTTAAGATTATAAGAATTCCCTTATTCATGAAGCTAAGCCTCATACCATTAGCCCAAGTCTTTCCTTATTTTGTTCTAGTCCTTTCCTTATCTTACCTGCAATTTATTTTGAAGCCCTTTCAACTCTAGGAAGTTAATCCATTTTTGGTGTAGGGAGGTAAAGATCAAGCATATTGAGCGAGCATTGCAATTAAGATGTCGAGTCATAAGTCACTACCCGCACTTTTTATTTGTTCGACTTCCTTATGGAGTAATGAGAAGCTAATTCCTTAAGGATGTAAATGAAGCTTTGGAAGAGTGTGGTTGTGTCTTAGTTTAGGTACATGAAAGCTATAGTTTCCTACTCTTTCTTGGTTATCCTTTATTCATTCATATGCATTCTTTAGCATGTTTTCTCTTATTGTTAGAAAGTTGAATATCCATCACGGTGGTGTCTCATGAATGCCCACTTGTTACACCTTCTTTATTTATTCTTTTTACTTATTTTCATTTCTTTTAGTTTCACTCTTTTTAGTCTTAAAATGCTTTCCTTATTCTTTCTTTTATTTTGAGAGTTACGGGTTAACTCCTAGGAAACCCTTATGAAAGCACACTCATCCTACAAAGCAATTAGGGGGTTTAAAGGGCTTATTGATTTTTGCTAAAATCAACCATGATTCCTACAAAAGTGAGTTAGTTTTATTATTTCCTTAGTGTTGTTAGTATTTAATGCTTTCCATCCTTTTTCCTAGAGTCTTGCTCGTGGACGAGCAAGAGCCAAGCTTGGGAGAATTTGATGAGTGACATTTATGTCACTCATTTGTATCTTTCTACAGAGTTTCTTACTCTTTTTGTCCTTAGTTCATCCTATTTTATCCTATTTTGCATCACTTTGTGCATAGTCTAGGCTTAGGAGCATTTCTCATGTTTTTGTCCTATTTTCCTTGATTTCCCGTTATATTTTCTACTTATATGCGTGTTTTCATGGTGTGATGTAGGTATCTAATGAGCTTGAGTACGAGAACCAGAAAATGAAGATGTATAGTAGAAAAGACGAGAACGGAAGCTATGAAGCCGCTCAAGATTTAAACTAAGAGGCCTCTTGTGAGAAAAAGAACTAAGCGGGCTCTTGATCTGTCTTGAGCGGCCACTCAGTTCAATGGAAATAAGAAGATTAAAAGTCACAAGCAGGCTTCAAGCGGAATCCAAGAGGGCTTTAAAGCCTAAGTAATCACTCGTGGTTGTACTGAGCGGCCGCTTAGTTCACTAAAGTGCAGATTTCTAGCTTATGAGGGGGCGCTTGCCCTTGAAATGAGTGCCTGCTCAAGATGATTTTGGGCGACTTCCATGTACTTTTGAAACTCTTCTACGGGATTAAAGGCAAGAAAAGCACGACAGATTCATCATTTATTGATTAGCTATGATTTTAGCCTAGTTTAGACCTAAAGAGGATAGCTTAGGGTTTCTTTATTTTTCTTTCACAAAACTTTAGATTATTAGTGGATTTATCATTGGTTTTTAGTACTTTCATCGGATTTGCGATCATCAATTATCAGACATTGTTTCCTTATCAATATATCACTATTTCTTTCATTTTCTCTTTCTTTATATTTCGTAGTTTCAATTTATTTTTTGTTTTTATTGATTTATGTTTAATTATTTTTATTTTTTCTCATAGTTTTGTTCATCGATATTCGTGAATTTGCTAGCATGTCTTGTTATTCAAATCATTCGATGTTTTTTATTATTAGTCATGAGTAATTAGATTAGTTAGGGGATAGGCTAAAAAACCCGATCCCGAGCATGAATGATGTTTAAATTATGGAGTTGGTTTCTTAATGGTTTATGTGTGATTTGATGTTGGGTTTTTGTTAGAATATAGATTGACCATATAGATTTCTTCCATGTGCGTTCTTAGGTCAAAGACATTAAGAAATGCAGATTTAGGCAATGCTTGATATTAAATATGGTTGACTTGCAAGCTATTGGTTGTTGTTTTGAATATATTGTGTTGCTTGGATGCTCTAGAATACGGTTAGGAAAGAAATCCCAATTGTAATGCTCCTTCCTTGAAGATGACCAAGGGGTTGGTTCCTGATTGAATCCCCTCCCTGGAGCATGTTTTAGGTTCGATGCATGGATCGGTAGTGAGTCTATGGGCATCACATTATCTCATTTTGAATCTAATTTCCAGCTTTAGCTCATTTATGTTAGGAATCAGTGTTGAATCTCGAACCCCTAGCACTTTTATTCTATAGAACAAACCTTTTAGAACCTCGTAGCTCTTAGTTTGATTAAACCCTTTCCTTACCTTAGTTAGAGATAGCTTGTAGTCAAATTGCTAGAATTTGATAATTACCTTTCCATGTGGATTTGACCCTTACTTGCCTATTACTTGTAATAGGTTAAGTCAAGGTTTTGTTGATAGTAGGTATCGTGATGACCAATATCTAACCCTATTACACAACAAGTGAATCCTATGGGAATCTACAGTAGGTTAATCATGATTAACGACCAATTAAACCATAACTCTGGTGGGAGGATGACAAATCTCACCTAAGATGCACACATTTTGGGGGAACAACACACACTAAGGAAGGATGCTTTAAGATCATTAGGGACCCTGAGTGGTGGCCAGACAACAAGAAAAACGGAGCTAAGAAAATTGTAGCAGCGTTAGTATGGGATAATGGAGAAGTCACAGAGGTAGAAGAATGGAAGAGGCTAGGTTCAACCGCCATAGCAAAAGGGAAATAAAGTAAACGAGAAATTAGGTTTTCAAACATGAAAATTAGCCTCCTTTTTTTATTCGGCCATTCACATACTCTATCCTAATGCATAGAAACTCTAATCCAACTCCTATAAACCCCTTCCTAATACATTAAATCTACCTCTTATGGACCTAACTTAAAACATTGGGTTCACGGGAGCTCAAAATGATAAATGAATTATTTGACCGTGGAGCCACTAACAAAATGACCTTTAAATTGAAAGATTTTTCAAGCATCACTAAGTTCATGGAAAATCATATCCAAATGGAAAATGAAAAGTATCTATGGCTAACGAAATTAGGTGTATTTTCTTGTCACCAAACATATCTCTAAAGAAACTTTTTTATATTCCTAACTTATCACATAAACTCTTTCAATTAGACAAATGACCAAGGAGTTGAATTGCATAACAATAAATCTATCCCTTTTCCCGGGTATAGAATATTCGGATAGGGAGGAAAATTGTGTGTGTTATTGAACATGACGGGTTATATAATTTTGATGAGGTGTCTTACCAAGGTAAAGCTAGGCTTGTTCATGGGGCGTCGGATCGACAATTGTGGCTATGGCACCAGTGACAAGGTCAACCCTCTCCCAGGTATTTAGATTGTTTATTTTTGTCTTTCTCTAAATATAATAAGATTTCAAATATGAAACATGTATCCAAGCTAAGAGTCATATGCAAACCTTCTACACTGATAATTCTAGACCTATTGTTCCTTATTAGTTCACTTGGATAAGTGGGGTCTAGCCCCTAAGATTTAGGCCAATTGATTTGCCTATTTCTTAATGTATATTGATGACTACACTTGCATGGCTAGCGTATAGTTACAACAACTTACCTTGCAAATATACTACCTACCAAAGCCTCGACTTTTAAACTGTTATCGACTAACTAGCTCTTCACATTTTTGTTTCCCAAAGTATCACTTTACCATCACCACTCTTTGGGTATATAATGTTTACCTATATTCCTAAACTTAATCAAACTAAACTTGACCCAGGTATTATCCAATTTTTCTTTGTAGGGTATATGCTTTATTAGAAAGGTAATCAATGTTTTAATCCTAGTATTACCTATATATACACTATATGGACTCCAAATTACTTGAAATAGAGTTATTCTACAAAAACCACAACCACCTTAGTAGTCAAGGGGAGATAACTGGGGACTCATTAGTTCATTGATTAGTCTAGCTATGTCAAATCATGTCCCTTTAGTACAAGTAGGTATTATTAGTGAGTTTGCCACTTAAGACATGGAAACTCCCAACATCTCAATATTACCATCCTCCTCTTTCAAAGCTCCTAAGATAAGTTACTTCTAAGAATATCCCACGGTGATTAATTTAAATGTTGAGATAATTAACATGGTGTAGGAAGAACCTTCAGGCAAATAGAACTTAAGAGAGATACAAACTTCCTCCTTAAATCACTTAAGGATAACCTTCAAAGAGATATGAGCCCGAGTATGAACCTAGAAACTTAAAGTATATAGAGGTAAACATGGTAAGAGAAGTACATCAAAAGAAGCAATGGCATTCAATACTATCCTACACTAAATTAATTTTCCTAAGGCAATAAAAGAGGCTTAGATGAGTTTAAAAATAGAAGCTGGCAATGCAAGTTGAAATGAAAGAACTTGAGAAGAATAAAATAAGGGTTAAGAGCACATTGCCTTATGGAAAAAGACTAGTAGGATGTAGGTTAATCTTTACTATAATACATAATATCGATGGAACTATGGAAAGGTACAAAGCAAGACTGAGTACATAAGGATACTTTCATACATGCATAATTGACTATTTAGAGACATCTCCCCAATTGCAAAAATTGACACCACAGTCCTATTCATTGCAGCCTACCAAGACTAGTCTTTACAACACGTTGATGTTAAGAGCATAATGCCTTTTCTCCATGATGACTTACAAGAAGAAGTTGATAAGGAAGCTCCACCAGGATTTAAACAAGGGGAAGGATGCAGACTATTAAAACCTCTGTAACGCCTGATAAAATTTCCCATAATATGGTTTGGTAGATTCACTATGTCTATAAAATGATATAAGAGTTTCCAAAGCAACTTTAATCACACTGTATTCCAGTGGGAAAGTTAGTGACATTCCTTATTATATATGTAGATGATATTATCATAATAGGAAAGCAGAGGAGATAAAATTTCTGAAGAGTAAACTCTTTAAAGCATTCGAGATGAAGAACCTATGGATACTGGAATATGTCATAGGAATTGAGATACTAAGATCAAGGAAGGGGATCTTTATCTCTTAGAAAAATACATTCTCTCTTTTCTTATAGAAACTGGAATGGTGAGTTGTAGATACAACAATGACGGTGAATTACGAGCTTTAAATTCATGAGGGTACTGAGTTTGCCAGCCGAGAATAGTATCAAAAATTGGTTGGTAAGCTCATATACTTGTCATATATGAGGCCAGATATTGCCTACACTATAGGAGTTATTAGTTAGTTCATGCGCAAACCACAAGTGGAACATATAGAAGCTGCTCGACGAATTGTTCGATACTTTAAATGAACACCTGGTAAGGGGCTGTTGTTCCAAAACCATAATCATCAAGAAATTTAGACCTATATAGACGCAAATTGGCAAGAAATCCAATTATAAGAGGTCTACTTTAGGGTAATTTAATCTAGTTGGGGAAAGTTACATGAAAAACTAAGAAATAGAAAGTTGTGGAATTATCTAACAAAATTCAGAGAAATTGCAAAGGGAGTAGCAAAAATCCTTTGGATAAAGAATTTATTGACTGAAATTGATTTTCATCCAAAAAAGAGATGTTATTTTTTTTGTGACAACAAGGATATAATTAATATCTTTGAGAACCCCACCCAACATGATTGAACCAAACATGTGGAGGTTGATTGCCACTTCACCCATCAAGGAGAAGGTGGAAGATTAAACCAAACATCTACTTTTTTCCGGTCATATCATGACTAAAGCTATCCTTGCAAAACTATTTTGTGATGAACTATGCATGTTGGGTGTTGGAGATTCTACGATCAAACTTGAGAGGAGAGTGTAGGAAAGAATAAAATTATAATCACACAAGTTAGGAAAGTATCTAATCTATATTCAAGTCATTTGTATGCAAGTATATTACATGCTTGATTATAGGAAGTAATTTAGGGCTAGCAGGAGTATTAACATATACATAACACACAAGCTTAATGTAATATAAACCAAACATTCATAGACCAAACTCTCTCAAACTAACACAATGACCATACCAAAGTAGTATTTTGGTTAACAGTTTTTTCTATTCGCCACATCTTCTAAACCTTAATAAATTATAAATATTATATGTTTTCTAGCATCAATTAGAAGTTGAGAATCCCAACGACTAACAAACAAAGAAGGTTTACTTGTTAATGATTCAAAGATGGAATATTTAGCCAAAAAGTTGAAGCAATGTCCTTAATAAGTGTAACAAACTAGATATAATTTGGATTTATTATAGAGATAATAAAATTCAGTTATTTTAGGTGATTATAGTGTTTTACTAGCTAGAAACCAAATATAATATGTATATTAATTAGATTAATATACTACTAACTTTAACCGAGTCCTATGAGGTCACACAAATAAGCAAGTGATTGGATAAATCTAAGATAATTATGTGAGAGTTGTAACTTGATCAAATTAGGTAATTGAGTCACTTTGAGTTACTTAATTAATTAATTAATTATATATATATATATATATATATATATGTATGTATATATATATGTATATATATATATGGGATTGAAAAATCTAACCCTAATTTCAATACTAGCCTCCTCTCACATAATTTCATCAAAGCCCTAAAAAGCAATCAACAAATGTTCTTGATTCCATACTAGTATACGTGAGTGATCCAATCCTGCTTGTGGACCAATACTAGATGATGTGCTCGTTTTAGAGCACGTTTACTACCCTGTTTTAGTGTCAAGTCTTGTGGTTTTATATTAATTGTATACATATTACACTTGATTTCTCCTTGATCTTGTCTTCGAGTTGTCTTAAGGTTATTTCAGGTGTTTTTGATGATTTCGAGGTAAAATACGACGTATTCGAGTCTTTGACACTCTTAGACACGAGTATTATAGCTTGGGCAAACATCTCAAGTCACTTATGAAGATCCTACGGAGTTTAGAAAGCATTAAAAGCTGAAAAGAGGAGTATTGGGATTCAGATTCGACCGAATCTGAGAGTCCTTCGGTCGAATGGCACTTCAGTAGGGAGCATGTGTTCCATGGTCACTAGGAAGGTCGAATGAGATTCCATTCAGCCGAATGATGGTCTCCATTCGGGCGAATCATGTACAGAGAGGAACTCACATGAGCTGCTGCAATAGGCGAATGGAAGAGAATTCGGGTGAATGATGATACATTCGGCCGAATGGGTCTTGCATTCATTCAAATGACAGTGTTTTCTCTAGAAATTTTACTTCTTCTTAGGGCCGGCCCAAAGGCATTTTAGGGTTTTTGGACTTCTTTTATGCTTTGTTATAAATACCCCTCTCTCTGAATTGAGGGAGGACAGCTAGGTTTTATGAGTTTTATTAGCTTTATCTTTGTTTAGCCTCTAAAATTCTCTTAGTTCTAGTTTTTTGTTTTTGGTTTTCTCAACATATGTACTCTGAGTTTTGGATTTTATCGTTTGAATTCTAATCGTGGATATTGCAATGAAGATTTTGTGAGTATCAGTTTATTCTTTACTTTTGAATTCGTTCATTATATTTCATTCCATGTTTATCCTAATGTTTATCGTTCATCTAGAATAGTTTCTGATTTACTTTTGCTCTCGTTAATTTCTTTTCATGATCGTTGCGTTTGCTTAATTGAATATCATCATGTCATTTATGTTGAATATCTGTGAGTAGTTCTCTTAGGGGTTTGATTAGTGAAACCCTAGGAAAAGCTAATTTCTTTATTGTCTAAGGTTTTAGGAATGATGACAATGAGTAGTTCTCGGAATTCGATGTGAATCTTGTCCTGCAACTCCTTTAGAGACATAGGGCGATTATAGGTCGTTCGATGTGATCTGTGGAATCACCAACTTCCTCTCGCATGCTTGGGTGTCCATGCTAGTTATTGTTTGATTTTCTCTAACCTATCATTTTCTGTTTTGAAAGCATCATTCCTAGGGTGAATCTAATCTCATTCCCGTTTTTCTCCATTTGATTTTCCTCTTAATTCATTGTGATCTATATTTTTGTTATTAGTTTTAGCTGTTTTTTAACCTAAAAGTCCAATTGTGTTAAGAATTGAGTGTCTTGATATCCTTTGTCCTCGTGGTTTGACCCCCTATCCCACTATACTTGTATAGTTTGTAGGTTATTATAAATATTATTTGCATAACTAGTCTTCTAGTAAACGACGCTAAAAACTGGTTATTAAAATGGCGTCGTTGCCGGGGACAAGGCATTATATTTAGACTCTTTCTGTTCTTGATATAGCTTTATTCTATTTTATTTCTGTGCTGTTTGTTTTCATTTGTTAGTAGTTACCTTTGAGTTTTTTGTTTGCATGCCCCATAGCACGTATAGGTCAAACCAACCAATAACACCTTATAATTCTGAGATCCAATGTTTGAGTAGACAACACCCATCAAAACAAACCTCACCTTTTGTCCAAAACCCACCCATATCGCCGACGAACATCAGTTGTTTGGTCAGTTCGGGACTCCTGGCTCACAAGATTTTCAAGGAGGTGTAGTGCTTCTTGTTGCTACTACACCATACCAAATACTTCCCCAGTTCATAAGAATGGTTAAGGAAACCCCTTTTAGTGGTTTAAGAAATAAATGTCCTCTTCAACATCTCGAGGCATTTTCTGACATTTGTGGACTTATCCCTCCTTGCCCTAATAGCCCAGACTATGTGCAAATGTACTTATTTCACTTGATTTTAGCTGGAGATGCTAAAGATTGGTTTAAATGTTTAGAATCCAACTCAATTGTTATTTAGGCTCAATTAAAAATAGCTTTTCTAGAGAGGTTCTATCCTACAGTTCGAATGCAAGATTGGCTTAAGAAAATTACGTCCTTCACTCAAGAGGATGATGAGAATCTTAGTGCTACCTGGAGTCAATTAAGAATGATTAGAGCATGCCCCCACCATGAGTACGGGGAGAACCATCTCAACACATTTTTCTATGATGGTCTTAATGACTCAACCAAAGAACTTCTAGATTCAGCACTAGGTGGCCAACTCTCTAAAATTCCATGCACCTAGGTAAAAGCCAAAATTGAGGAAGTTGCTAAGAATAGTGCCTGGGAAGGAACAAGGAGTTAGGGATTACCAAGAGGGATGATTGACACAACCAACTTGGACACCATTAGTGCTAAAATTGAAGCAGTTATCGATAAGAAGCTGTCAAAATTAAGCCTAGCCGGTGGTTCGAACACCCCTCTAGTGCGTGAAAAGCACTTTGCATGTGCCATATGTGGGGGTACCAACCTTGATACTTCCTATTGTGGTGGTTCGCACTCTGAGCATGTTGCCGCAGTTGATTATGGAGGTTATAACCCAGAACCGCAGGTGATGAATTATGACGGTTATGGGTAAAATCCTGATCATATTGCCGCCCTTAACTATGGTGGACAAGGGCAAGGAGTAGGGTATGGGCAACAACCTTTCCCCAATAAACCATATAAACCTCCTTTCAACTCAAATCAAAACCATGGAAACTTCCACCTAGGATATAACAGAAATGCTCAGAATGGGTTCAACATCCAAGGTTTTCAAGGGAACCAATCGAGCAGAAATGTACCAAGGCCAAATTTATATAGACCACCAGGGTTTAATCAAGGGCCTAGGAATAGTTCAAATCTTCCTTTCCCGCCTAGTCAACTCATCATGTATCTTCTCAACCACAACAAAGTCATACCTCAACCAATGACCATTTAGCTTCTCAAGTAACATCTCTCGCTAAGAAAAAACAGAGTCTCACTCAAATAAATCAAACTCTCATCCAGCAGATGCAACAACTTCAAGCTCAGCAAAAGTTGTTTGAAACTCAACTCGCCCAAATGACTAGTCCTCCTGCACCCCCGTTGTTCCCATCTCACCCTCAACCTAACCCTTCTACATAACCTCCACCTCAGCACCCAAACCAACACACTATAAAAGCTATCCACCTGAGATCAGGGACTCAGTATAATGGCCCTTCATATCCAGTTGATGCACCTTTGGTACGGGTGGGAGATGAGACGAGAGTGGATGTAAATGAAAAAGAAGAGGAACAAGGTAAGGGGTCGATAGTTGAGAATGAAAAAAGTGGGGATGATAAGGAAGAAAAAGTATGGAGTAAGAAGTTGGTGAAGAGTAAGGAAGAGAGGAAGAAGAGGATTGAGGAGAGAAAGAGGTTAGATTGCTTGTATGCACCCCTACTTCCTTTTCTCTATAGGAAAGTTAAGAAGCAACTTGATGAGAAGTTGAAGAAGTTTTTAGAACACTTACAAAAGATGGAGATGAAAATTCCATTCCTTGATGCAATGGCATATATGCCTAAGTATGCTAAGTTCTTGAAGGACTTATTGTCTAACAAGAAAAAGCTTGAGGAAGAAGTAATCAGTCTCCCACATCAAGTCAGCTCCATTTTATAAGGGAAAATGCCTATAAAAGAGCGAGATCCCGGTCCATATAACCTCCCAGTAAAGTTGGAGAATCTTGATCCCAAAGGGACGCTCGCTGACCTAGGGGCTTCGATTAGTCTTATGCCTCTATCAATTGCCAAGAAGCTACCCTTTAGCCTCAGACCTTCAAGGAAAACGATCCAAATAGCATATAGGATTATAAAAGTGCCTTATGGAGAACTTGATGATATACCTATCCAAGTGGGAGAACTAGTGGTCCCTTGCGATTTTGTAGTGATGGAAATGGAAGAGGACCCTTATACTCCACTCATCTTGGGAAGAGCCATTCTAAAAACACTTTGGGCAGTTATTAATTGACATGATGACACCATAACAGTAGAAGTAGCCCAAGTGAAGGTAGTCTTCAAAATTTTTCCACTCTTAAAGAAACCTATGGTTGAATAAGTCTGCAACTTTGAAGTGGATGATAAGGAAATGGAGGATTGTCAAAGGGAGAGAGAAATAGAGGTTGGGTATTCAATGAATGATGAGGATACCTATACAAAAGATGAGGAGTTAGAAGGCCGATTAGATAAGGCCCAGGAATATAAGGGCGAAGAAGCAGAATCTGAGCAACTGTGTGAGGCTGAGGAAGGTACTATCTATAAGGGGGAGAGTCTTAAGCCTTCTCCCCAAGTAAGTTTGAAACCTCTACCTCCTAGACTTAAATATGCGTATCTTGATGATGATTAGGGGAGTCCAATCATAGTGAATTCTGAGCTCGATGACATCTCGTTGGAAAAATTACTTATTTTATTAAGGAAATATCGAGATGTCATCGGGTACTCACTTGGTGATTTGAAAGGAATTAGTCCAACACTTGTTATGCACCGAATTCATCTTAACGATGAGCATTTCTACTCAATTAAGCCACAAATAAGGTTAAGCCCCAACATGAAAGAGGTAGTTAAGGATAAAATCCTCAAACTCCTCAAGGCTTGCATCATCTACTCAATTTCAGATACTAGATGGGTTAGCCCTGTTCATGTTGTTCCAAAAAAGGGAGGAATGACCATTGTCGAGAATGAAAAGGGTGAAATGATCCCAACTAGAGCCACTACAGGATGGCGAGTTTGTATTGATTATCGCAAACTCAAAAAAGCTACAAGAAAGGATCACTTCCCTTTACCCTTTATCGACGAGATGCTTGAGAGATTGGCAAGGCACAAGTACTATTGTTTTCTAGATGGTTACTCGGGTTTCTTCCAAATCCCAATCCACCCCAAGGATCAACATAAAATAACGTTTGCTTGTCCTCTTGGGACTTTTGCCTATAGGAGAATGCCCTTCGGTTTATGTAATACTCTATCCACTTTCCAGAGGTGCATGTCTACTATATTTGCTGATATACTGGAGGACTTCATGGAAGTGTTCATGGATAATTTTTCAGTTGGAGGTTCTTCTTTTGACACTTTCTTGACACATCTTAAGAAAGTTTTATTACGGTGTCAAGAAATGAATCTTGTGCTGAATTGGGAGAAGTGTCACTTTTTAGTCCAAGAAGGCATTGTCCTAGGCCATAAAGTGTCTTTCAAAGGCATAGAGGTAGACCCTGCTAAGATTGATGTGATAAGGAACGTTATTGTACCTACTTCGGTTACAGGAGTACAATCCTTTCATGGACATGCAAGGTTCTATAGGCATCTTATCTTAGGATTTTCAACTTTAGATAAACCTTTCAATGAATTGCTTTCAGAAGGATGTCGATTTTAACTTTGATAAGAGATGCCTCAATTCCTTTAACCGTCTAAAGCAAGCTCTAATCTCTACGCCTATTGTGCAAGCTCCTGATTGGAGTTTGCCATTTGATTTAATGTGCGTTGCCAGTGATATCTCCGTAGGTGCTGTCCTTGGGCAGAAAAAGGAAGGAAAACACCACATCATATGCTATATTAGCGAAACATTAGATCCAGCATAGCGCAACTATTCTACGACGGAAAAGGAGATGCTGGCAATAGTCTATGCTTTTGAGAGACTGCGCAAGTATCTGATATGTTCAAAGGTTGTAGTTTTCACGGATCACTCGGCCCTGAAATTTTTAATGACAAAGAGAGATGCAAAGCCAAGGTTGATCCATTGGGTACTCCTATTATAGGAGTTTGATTTTGAATTGAAAGATAGGAAGGGAAGTGAGAATGTGGTAGCTGACCATTTGTCTAGGTTACCAAAGCTTAATAATGACTCCTTACCTATCTAAGATGAAATGGTTGAAAAAACCTTGATAACAGTGTTAGTTGTTGGGAAAGTGCCTAAGTTTGCAGATATTGCGAATTATTTATCTTGTGGGGAACTTCCAGAGTTTGAATCAAGGGCGATGAAAAAGGCTTTCTTTCGAAAAGTCGGGAATTTGTTTTGGGATGACCCCTATTTGTTTCATGCCTGCGCCGATGGCATAATCCGTCGTTGTATCAGTAAAGAGAAGGTTCCCAAGATCCTAACTCACTGTCACTCATATGCATGTGGCTGCCATCATGGTATAATGAACACTACTGCTAAAGTTGCCACAGCGAGTTTCTATTGGCCAACCTTGCACAAAGATGTTGAAACATTTGTGAAGAGCTGTGAGAGATGCCAAAAAGTTGGCAATATCTCAATGAGGAATGAGATGCCTCAAAATTATATCCTTGAGTGTAAAGTTTTTTATTGTTGGGGTATTGACTTCATGGGCCCCTTTGTGTCATCTCATGGGAACGAATATATTTTGGTACGGATCAATTATGTGTCTAAGTGGGTAGAGGCCATCGCCTCGCCAACAAATGATCACAACGTAGTCATAAATCTTTTTAAAAGCAAATCTTCCCTCAATTTGGTGTTCCTAAAATAGTCATAAGTGATGGGGGTTCCCACTTTGCAAAAAACGAACTGAACAAACTGTTAAAGAAATATGGAGTCATGTATAAAGTCGGTTCACCCTACCACCCCCAAACTCAATGACAGGTGGAAGTAGTCAATAGGGAGATTAAAAGAATATTAGAAAAGGTGATTAAACTAAACAGGAAAGATTGGTCTCTCAAGTTAGACGAGCTCTTTGGGCCCACCGTACATGTTACAAAACCCCAATTGGCACCACCCTATTCGGCTGTTATATGGAAAATCTTGTTATTTACCGGTGGAATTGGAATGTAGGTCTTGGTGGGCGATCCAAACCCTTAATTTGGACCCTACTTTATTCTACAAGAAGCTAGCCGCCCAATTAAGGGAATTTGAAGAACTAAGTCTCAACACATTCCATAACATGCATATCTACAAGGAACAAACTAAGAGTTAGCATGACCAATGGATCATTCAACGAGAATTCCTTATAGGAGATAAAGTGCTGCTCTTCAAATCAAGAGCAAAGTTATTCCCCGGGAAATTGAAATCGAGGTGGTTTGGGCCATTTGAGATTTTGCGAGTATTTCCTAATGGAACGGTAGAGTTGAAAGACTATCATGGAGGTAGATTCATTGTGAATGGACATCAATTAAAACCCTTCCATGAGAGTAACCTTCACGAGGTCAACACCATCGAGCGAATAAGGTTAGATGATGTCGAAGTTGAATGATTGGTATAATCATTGGCATATAACGAGTATCTAAACTTTGAATCATCATTCTTTTGAGTTTTGTTAAGTTTTAAGTAGTTAGTTTAACTCCGATTTTTGTTTCGTGTTATTTTTTATTACGTACCCTAGCTACGTCGAGTTAAACGACGTTAAACAAAGCACTTACGGGAGGTAACCCAGTTTTCTTTGAATTTTCTTGCAAAGTAATTTTAGTACCATTTTTTATTTGGAAAAGCACAAGTCATTTGATTACTCTAAGCTTATAAATTTCAATTTAACATTCCATTCGGCTGAATGATAGTTCCATTCGGCCGAATAAGCTTGGACTATGAACTTATACTAAAGATTGGAGGAGTTTCTGAAAGTGTCGAATAGGTAGTCAATTCGGGCAAAGGAGATTCATTCGACCGAATGGATGCCCCATTCGGTCGAATAGATGTACAGACCAAATTGGACAAGTGCTCCTGAGAACACCAAATGGACACTCCATTCGGGCGAATGGCCATTCGGCCGAATACATAAATGATTTGGTCGTATGGAAGCGAAGAATTCTTCAAAATTCTTCGAAATTCGACCGAACAAGGCCTTTCATTTGGAAAAATGGAAGGCCAGTTCTATATATACCCCTTCATTTCCACATGTTTTTCTCACAATTCACTCAACCCTAAAATACGCCCAAACTTCCCTTCTCTCCCTCACTCACTCATTCTCCCTAAAACTCCTCATTTTGCTCCAAAACTTCAATCATCATGGGACCAAGAAAGAGCTTGAGAAATCCTTTTAAAAGATCTAAGAAACATGGTGAAGGATCTTCTTTAGGTGCGGCTCAGGGAGAACAATAAGCTGGTTCTCAACCACAACCGGAGCGTCAACAACGTCTTCCCGGTCAAGAATTATGGTTTGACAAAAAGCATCCAACATTGATGTTCGTATCATTGGAGTAATTTGAACGGTTAACGGCTCAAGGTATGAAAAATAAACTATACCCTTTATTTAGATCTTTCTATTATACAACGTATGGGTATTTATGATCAATTTGTTGCATTGTTAATGGCATGTGGCCTTGAGAACTGGATTAACATGTGGCACCCAACTCATAAGTTATTAACTTATGAGTTTCTTAGTTCCTTAACCCCATGTCAACAAGAAAATAGGTTGCATTTGTCATTTCAGTTAAGGAATGCAACCTATTTCCTTGACTATGCTGCATTTTGTGCCGTTTTTGGTTTTACTAACGAACCTATTTCGGATAAACAACCGGATAACTCTCGAGTTTCTGAATTATGGCCTAAAATTGCCGCCTGGCTTGTTTATCCGAATAGGAATATTTATGCATTTGATGTACAGCATCTTGTTCTTCATATGTGTTTTAAATTTGCTAGGGAGACTTTGTTCCCTTCCCCTAGCCCTCACCTAGTTAGAACACCTGAAGTGCACATACTGCACCAATACATTACACCGCACGAGCAGTGTGATAAATCCTGATGCAAAGGGTTTATTTGGGATTTGATTGAACTATACTAATAACAGAAAAATGAACCAAGAATAAAAACGATAATATGCTATGGAAGAAAAACGGGGATAAATTAGTTCCACCCTAGGAAGGACAATCGAACTAGCAAATACGTTAAGTTAGGGGAAATCGATCAACAACCAATCATGACACTCAAGATGACGAGAGGAAGTTTGTGACCCTATAAATCACATGAACAACCTATAATCGCCCTATGTCTCCTAAGGAGTAGTGGCATGATAAGATTTGCATCGAATGTCACTCAATCAATTATCAACAATCTCAAACCCTAACTCTACGCATGAAGAACGAGCTAACCTAGGATTTCACCAATCAAACCCCTAAGAAAACTACTCACTCATAGTAATGAAAATTAGGGCATAAACAATAAACAAAAACATGATTGAAAGCAATAACTATTTGAACGTAAATGAAAAAGAGAACGAAAAAGGGAAAACGAGGAGTTATAACAAAACCGACAACTACTCTATCAAAACTATAAATGGAGCAAGGATAATAGAAAGAACAATGGAATAACAAAAACAATACGTAAAAGCATTAAAACAAAATAAGATAGTAAAGAATCGATACCTTGTATAAATGAAATTGCGTGAACGAAAGAGAATCCGAATCCAAAATACAAAGCTTAAAAACGAGAACAACAAAAGCTGTAAATTTAGACTAATGCATGAATGAAATGAAAAGAATTAAAGTGATGTTCTAGGTTGAGGCACAAGAGCTCTCAAAGTAGGCATTTGGGTTTTTTACAAACTAAGAGGGTATTTATACCCTAGGGACATAAGGGGGTAAAAACCTAGAAAAACCTTCGAGGGCCGACTTAAGAAAGAACCAAAAACTTCAGAAACAAGACCCATTTGGCCGAATGAAGGGAGGATTCAGCTGAATGAGTGTTCATTCGACTGAATGGTCATTCCCTTCGCCCATTACAAAAGCCTCAAGTTTTTGGAACCTGTCCACCATTCGACCGAAGGAGGGCTTCCATTCGGCCGAATGGGCCTTGATTCAGCCGAATGGGAGTTCATTCGGCTATTCTCGAGAGCTTGATCATATGCTTGTATCCATGCCTTCCATTTGACCAAATGGATGTCAGATTCGGTCGAATCTAAACCTGAACTTTGCTAAACAGCTTCTTTGAAGTGTCTAATGGCTTCTGGAGTTTGTGGAATCTTCGAGAGTGACTTAGAACGTGTGTCCAAGCTATGATATGCGCATCTAAACGCTTGATAAGATAAAGGTAAAATAGAATGTAATGTGCATAAAATCAATCTAAAACCGCGAGACTCAACACTAAAATGGGGTTGTAAACGTGCTCTAAAATGAGCACACCAACTTCCCCCAAGCCAAACCTTTGCTAGTCCCTAGCAAATGAACTAGGAAGGCAACACCATGAGTACATCACATGAAAAGCAAAGCGAGCGAAAAACAAGACAATGCCAACCGTGTACTCGCAAAACTCTTCCCTAGCCATGGGTGTGCAAGTACAATGGGCTCAAAAGAGCATGATACCAATATGAATGATGTTTTACACAGAATCGGGATTACTAAAGAAGCTACAACACAACTATGCTGCCCACTACCTAATGAGGTCATAAGTCTATGCTCCCCATGCTATTTCCCAAAAGATGTGGGAAATTTCTAATGTGCTCGTGTGTTTAATAAGGTATGTGTTTTGCTCAGAATCATCCGACTAAAGATGAGCCGGGAATTAAAAACTTAACAGGGAGAAATCTTGGGAATTATATCTTATCTACTCTCCAGCACAGAATTTGCTAATCAGGCCAAGTTGAACATGTTTGGAAATGGTTGTAATATAGGCTAGGATTAAGGTAGGGTAAAATTTGGGGATGTGGAGTTAAAATAGAGGATAGTTAGCAATCCAAGGTAATGAAACCAAGGATGGCTACTACTTCTGACAACAATGTCACTCCCAAAATACTCAGGATACGCATAAATGAACTCTAATACATTACACTAACTTTATTCTCGAATTTTTCTTTTTCCTAATTTTTTTTTCTGTTTCTTTTGTTTTTCTTTTCTTTTTTTTCATTTTTTTCTTTCCACTTTTTTCTTTTTTTCTTTTTTTTTTTGTTTTTCATGCTAATGTTTCTTACATATACTAAGAGTAATGTAAAGAGGCGTATCATACAACAACGATTTTTCAAACCGAAATCTTTCACCACAATGCCACGAGCACCACTTCACTGTTATCACTTGACTATCCTCTAGGTAAAGAGAGCGAATATTTGGCTCATGTGGAGTTAGGTGATGTAGCTACGAAGGAAAGGTAAAGGCACAAAATTGGCTTACCCTAAAGTCAATCGATATTCATGGTAGGCAATTTGGCCATGTAGCTGTAACTACAAACGTGTTATCATCCCTGACCTTTAGAAAAGAAGACTATGCTGGAGGAGACCAGACACAATACTTAGACTCTCTGACTAGCACTATATAACATAGGACTTATAATGGAGTCCTAGAAGGCTCAATCCTTACTAGGCTAGTCAAAATGTGCCTCAATAGATAGTCATCCAAGCCACAAACCAAGCAAGCCTAGATCCCCCAAGTCAGGTGGAAAAACAGTCAATCATATGGTCCCAAAATAGGCACAAGGCTAGGAAAACATGAGTATGCATAGGACCACTATAGTGTACAAGTCAGCAGCTTACATGTCGATTTCACAACTCAAGCACATTAACTTGACACACCTAAACATACAAAAAAAACTAAAATAAAACCCAAGGCAATAGTTTCAATAATACGGATCTTTCGAGATTTTGAAAATGCAAGAACCCTCCCCTAAGCCAGCTCAAGAGCCGTCTCGGCACTTGGGAGAAGAGAACCAAAAGGGAGAAAGATCATCATTATGGAAGCTATTGCTATACAAAAAAACAAATAAAACAAACATCATGTTATCTCCCGTAAGTACTTTTGTTTAACATTGGTAAGTTCGACACAGTTAGGCACAAGTTCATACAGAAAAAGAAAACAACGAAATCATACCTGCCATAGGAGTGGATTCACTCCTAGCATCTCCATCACCTCTAGCATGGGGAGTCAAAACTCTCCACCGAGCTTCTTTGGCAGAAGTAAGCAACGGAGAACTAGGATCATCTAGAGGTGGGTTATAATGCGGGGCTCCCCTAAGCCAGGGTGGAGCCGTCGATCTCTTTTTGGTTTTTCTTTTTCTAGCCCTTTTCCGTTTGCAGGCTGGCTTGTCAGTTCCCTCAGACTTGTAATAATTCTCCTTTGTTGGAGCAATCTCATTTGCAACTTCAAAAACAACACGCTCCCTTGAATGATGGCACTTACCTGCTCCGGCAAACTAATTACTTTGCCCTCAAGCTTCCACTTGTTTCCTAAGAGGGTTTTTAGATACTTAGCATATTGAGGCATTTTCTCCATGGCCTCTAAGAATGGTATCTTCATTTCAAGTTGCCTCATATGCTCTAGGAATTTAAGAAACTTTTCTTACAATTATTTTTCCACCTTTTTGTAAGGAAAAGGTAGAGGCGGAGCATGTTGACGCTCAAGTTTCCTCTGTTCTTGTATCTCTCTCCATCTTTCTTTCTCATCCTTCTTCTTCCTCTCATGCCCATTTACCTCACCATTGTTTTCCTCATCCTCTTCACAACTTTCCTTCTCTTCGCCCCCTCCAAATCCTCCTTATGCTTAGTTTCTCCTTGAAAACCACTATCCTTTGAGGACCCTTCCCCTAAATCCTCTCGTGGAGGTGCAACTGGACCTGAATATGAGGTTCCTAATCTTAGGAAGATCGCCTTGCATGTGTGATGTTTAGGGTTGGAGTCAGGAGTGTTTTGTGGTGGAGGTTGGGTGGATGGGTTTTTTTAGGGTGAGAAGGGAATAGCAATGGTGGGGGTGGATTGGCTATCTGAGCAAGTTGTGATTCAAACAACTTCTATTGTGCTTGAAGTTGTTGCATTTGATTTATCAAGGTTTGATTTATCTAGGAGAGGGTTTGATTTTGATGCGCCAGGGAGTTCACTTGGGTGGAAAGGTAATCATTATTTGGAGGTGGGTTTGGTGGTGGCTGTGTAGATGGATAGGGTAGGTTGGGGTTTGGCCTTGGAACTTGAGGGTACGGCCTATTCCCATTCAGCCTAGGAAAGCTCCCATTTGCTTAATTGGTGGAGTTTTACCCTTAATAGGAGTTTCCTTGGCTAGAATTTGGATTGAAGGGAGGTCTAAAGGGTTGATTATTGTAAAGAACTTGTTGAGCAAACCCTTGGTCTTGACCGCCATACCCTACAGCTGCCACATAATTGGGATTGTACCCATAACCATCATAGTTCATGCCCGGAGTTCCTTCTTGGTTATACCCCCCATAGTTAACAGCCGCTACATGTTCAGAATTCGAACCCCCACAATAGGATGTATCATGATTGGTGCCCCCGCAGATTCTACATGAAAATGGCGTCTCTTTAATTGATGATACATTGTCATTACCTTGAGCGAGTTTGAACTTAGACAGTTTCTTATCCATGAAAGCCTCAATTTTTGAGCTAATCGTGTCCAAGTTACTTGAATCAATTGTTCCCCTCGGTATTCCATTACCTCTCACTCCTCCCCAAGAGCTATTTTTGGCCACCTCCTCAATCTTAGCTTTCACCTGATTGCATGGGACCTTTGAGAGTTGGCCACCAATAGCCGAGTCTAGAAGTGCCTTGGTGGAGTCATTTAGACCATCATAGAAGAATGTATTGAAATGGTTCTCCCCATACTCATGATGGGGGCATTCTCTAATCATTCTCTTAAACCGACTCCAAGTAGCACTAAGGTTCTCATCATCCTCTTGAGTGAATGACGCAATTTTCTTATGCCAATCTTGCGTTCGAACTATAGGATAGAACCTTTCTAGAAAAGTTGTTTTTAATTGAGCCTAATTAATGATTGAGTTTGGCTCTAAGAATTTATACCAATCCTTAGCATCACCGGCTAAACTCAAATGAAATAAATGCATCCTCACATAATCTAGGCTATTGGGACATAGAGAAATGAGGCCACAAATATCTAAAAATGCCTCCAAGTGTTGGAGAGGGCATTCATTTTTCAAACCGCAAAAGGGGTCTCCTTCACCATTCGGGTGAATTGAGGATGTATGTGATAAGGATTTGGAGCTATGGGTAATATTACACCTCCTTGAAATTCATGGGACCCAGGTGTCCCAAATTGACCAAATAATTATTGGTTTTCGTCCATTGGTGGTGTAGGAAGGTTGGAAGTATTTGGTTGTAATGAGGTTTGGGTTGGAATTTTCCGTTTACTGCGTTGAACCTCAGGGTCATATGGTTCTAGTTGTTGATTTGATCTACATGTCCTATAGGGCATACAAACAACACTAGAAACCAAACGTAAGCCCTGATAAGAAAATTAAGAGACAATAATATAGATAAAACAAAAATAAATTACACTAAGACTATAATCTAAACACTATGCCTTGTCCCCAGCAACGGCGCCATTTTGGTAACCGGCTTTTAGCGTCGTTTTACTAAAAGGCGAGTTATACAAACAATATTAATAAATTCCCTAATACTACTACAACTAGTGTAATGGTAAGTCGGGGGTCAAACCACAAGGACAAGGGGTGATAGTTTCTAGACATGATGCAAAGGGTTTATTTGGAATTTCATTGAACTATACTAATAATAGAAAAATGAAGTAAGAATAAAAACGATAATATGCTATGGAAGAAAAATGGGGATAGATTAGTTCCACCCTAGGAAGGACAATCGAACTAGCAAATACGTTAAGTTAGGGGAAATCATTCAACAACCAATCATGACACTCATGATGACGAGAGGAAGTTTGTGACCCTATAAATCACATGAACAACCTATAATCGCCCTATATCTCCTAAGGAGTGGCAGGACATGATTCGCATCGAATGTCAATCAATCAATCATCAACAATTTCAAACCCTAACTCTACACATAAAGAACGAGTCAACCTAGGATTTCACCAATCAAATCCCTAAGAAAACTACTCACTCATAGTAATGAAAACTAGGGCATAAACAATAAACAAGAACATGATTGAAAGCAATAACTATTTAAACGTAAATGAACAAGAGAACGAAAAAGGGAAAACGAGAAGTTATAACAAAACAAACAACTACTCTATCAAAACTGTAAATGGAGCAAGGATAATAGAAAAAACAATGGAATTAACAAAAATAATACGTAAAAGCATTAAACGAAATAAGACAGTAAAGAATAGATACCTTGCATAAATGAAATTGCGTAAACGAAAGAGAATCCGAATCCGAAATACAAAGCTTAAAAATGAGAACAACGAAAGCTGTAAATTTAGACTAATGCATGAATGAAATGAAAAGAATTAAAGTGATGTTCTAGGTTGAGGCACAAGAGCTCTCAAAGTAGGCATTTGGGTTTTTTACAGAGTAAGAGGGTATTTATACCCTAGGGACATAAGGGGGTAAAAACCTAGAAAAACCTTCGAGGGCCGACTTAATAAAGAACCAAAAACTTCAGAAACAAGACCCATTTGGCCGAATGAAGGGAGGATTCAGCTGAATGAGTGTCCATTCGACTGAATGGTCATTCCCTTCGCCCATTACAAAAGCCTCAAGTTTTTGGAACCTGTCCACCATTCGACCGAAGGAGGCCTTCTATTCGGCCAAATGGGCCTTGATTCGGCCGAATGGGAGTTCATCCGGCTATTCCCGAGAGCTTGAGTCATATGCTTGTATCCATGCCTTCCATTCAACCGAATGGATGTCAAATTCGGTCGAATCTGAACCTGATCTTGCTGAACAGCTTCTTTGAAGTGTCTAATGGCTTCTGGAGTTTGTGGAATCTTCGAGAGTGACTTAGAACGTGTGTCCAAGCTATGATATGCGCATCTAAACTCTTGATAAGAGTGTCAAAGTCTCGAACACGTCACATTTTACCTCGAAATCATCTAAAGTACCTAAACTAACCTAAAAATAGCTCGAGGACAAGATCAAGGTAAAATCGAATGTAATGTGCATAAAATCAATCTAAAACCGCGAGACTCGACACTAAAATAGGGTTGTAAACATGCTCTAAAACGAGGACAACAGTTCTTCACTATCATATAAATGACTCAAGTCTACAATAGTGAATCCACAAGGGTCATCATTTTTAACATGTCGTCGATTGTTATCTACCCACTTGTATTTAAAAAGACCAACTAGGAAACTACTGTAGTCAAGCTCCCATATTTCCTATACTCTCCCATAATATAACATCTTGACATCTACTAGTGATTGATCTTTGGCACTCGCGTAAAATGTAGATGACGCCAAAATAGAAACACCACTATTCTACAAGAAAGAGGACTTATGATCTTGACACCTCAGTCCAAAAGGTGTACCCATTAACATCATAACCCTCATATTTGTTGACATCTTTGTGAGGACTAAAAGCTAACCACTTCACAGTTTTAGACACATCCTCTAGTTATTCACATACTATTCGATTATGAAACCAATTAATAAATGTCTTATTATGCAATTACATCAAGGCTATATCTCCTTTAGAAGGATTTTTGAAACGTAATTCCTCATAATTCTCATTCAAAAAGGGATGGACTTTGGGAATATGATGTAAGACATACAAGTGTGCTTCTAGAGGTAGGAAGTCCAATAGGCTCTATAGTAGCCATATACTCATCTATAAAATTACCAATCTCATCGCTCATAGTGCCTTGAAGCATACTACCCTCGGGTTATTCCGAGTTTCTCACTTTGTTTTGTAAAACTATGTCTTTCAAAAGGATAACACCACCTCAAATAAACAAGACCTAAAAGCTTGATTTCACGAATGAGATGGACAATTAGGTGGACCATAATGTCAAAAAATGAAGGTGGGAAATACATCTCAAACTTGCATAAAGTTTCAATCACATATGCTTGAAGGGCATCAAGTTTCAAGGGATCAAGAACTTTACTACATATTGTATTAAAGAATAAAGATAGTTCGGTAATAGCATATCTTACATGTTTTGGAAGTATCCCCCAGATTGCAATAGGTAAGAACTCTTCCATCATGACAAGACAATCGTGGGATTTCATGCTTCCCAACTTCAACTCACCATTTAGGGACACAAATCTTTTCATGTTAGATGAGTACCCCGATGGAACCTTAATGACGTACAAAGACTCACAAAAGAACCGCTTCTCTTCTTTGGACAATGTGTAACAAGCCGAAGGTAAATAAATCTTTTCAGCATTTTTACCCATCTTCTTTTCAACCTTCTATTTCTTGTCACCTGTCACCTTTTCTTTACCCTTTCCCTTGTTCTTATCACCTCCTTCTTTGGCTCTATTTCTTTTCTTTACCTCCTTAACCTATGGCCATAACTTTGAGTGAAGCCCCTTGCATCCTAAGTAATCTTGCATTGTCTTCACATCCTTCGTCTTACTTGGAATGTTCATGAGCATCCCGAGTATTGCATCGCATATATTTTTCTCTATGTGCATAATGTCGAGGCAATGTCTAACTTGTAAATCTCTCTAATATGGAAGCTTCCAGAAGATTGACTCTTTCTTCCATATCCCTTCACCCAATTTTCCTGGTTTACCGAAAACTGTTTTAACCCCCTTAACCTGTTTGTAAACCTCATACCCAGTTAATGGTCGACAAGCTATATGCTCTTCAACCTCTCCATTGAATGCCTTCTTTTTCTTATGGTAGGGGTGATCACGTGGGAGGAACTTTTGATGGGGCATGAAGACATGTTCTCACTTAGGAATTCACATAGCTTCCATGTCATTGATACAAATTGGGCATGCTTTCTTCCCTTTATTCTTATACCCGGATAAGTTACCATATGCTGGGAAATCGTTGACGGTGCATAAAATCATTGCATGCAATGTGAACACTTTATTAGCATGTGCATTATACACTAAAACCCCTTTACCCAAATCTCTCTCAAATCCTCAACGAGGGGTGCAAGATATACATCAATATCATTTCTAGGTTGTTTAGGACCTAAGATTAGAAGCGAAAGTATAATGTACTTATGTTTCATGCACAACCAAGGAGGCAAATTATAGGTAACTAAGAGTACCAGCCATGTACTTTGTTGAGAATTAAGAGTCCCGAATGGGTTCATTCCATTAGTATACAGTCGAAGCCTCAAATTACGATCTTCATCCCCAAATTTATTATGCAACCTATTAATAGTCTTCCACTATGGAGAATTAGTTAGATGTGTGAGGAGACAACCTTTCTTCACCCTATCTGTATTCCACCTTAAATTTGTAGCATCTTTCTTCAGAGAAAACAAGCGCTTGAATCTTGGAATTATTGGAAGATATTATAACACCTTAGTCGAGCCCCTTTACGCTTATATCGAGATAATCCACAACGCAAACACTCTTCTAAGTTCTCATGTTCCTTCCAATACAATATACAATCATTTAAATAAGCATGTATCTTCTGATACTCTAAGCCAAAAGGGCACATGAGCTTTTTGGCATAATATGTCGATTTTGGAAGTTCATTTCCATCAGGAAATATCTTACCTAACACTTCCAATAAACTTGTGAAACTAGTATCACTCTAGTTGAATTTTGACTTAACATTAAAAAGTGTCAACACGACTGTCAGTTTGGTGAATTTTGTACATCCAGGGTAGAGAGGCTTCTCAGAAGCTTCTTACAACAACTCAAAAACACGAGGAGGTTTTTCCTAACTCATCCTCGACCCCTTCCATTATCTCATCAACACTATCTATGTCCTCATTTATATCCTCCTCTTCATTCTCATACTCAATATTCTCCACCATATGAGCAACATCTTCTTCTTCATGGACATTCTGAGGAACAGTGTTTCCTTCATAAACTCCCTCCTCACCATGCCAAACCCAAACATGATATTGAGGCCTAAATCCACGATAATGTATATGCTCCTTGAGGATAATAATGCAATCGACCTTTGATACATTGCCACACTTGAGACATGGGCAGTAGAATCCAACTTCCCCTGTCCTAGCCTGATGTTTGACTGCAATACTACAAAATTCCAAGACCCCATCTACAAATTCCGATGATTTAATGCCCCCATACATCCATGAACGATCTTTTTCCATCCTTGGACTAATCAAGACTTACAAGTAATGAGTAAGTATTGAATGAGTTCCTTAAAAATAAAGAGCATTTAGAAATAATCTGGTGTACTAACAATATAATAGAAATATTCCTAAATAAATAAAATATGGTAAAGAAGTAAAGAACTTCCATACTTAGCTTTGAATACATGTTTTCAAAAGTATCACAAACAAGTCAAACTAATTAATCTCTTGCATACATTTCCCGCAACATATGAGCATAGAAAATAAGATACAGACGGTTATCACAAACTATCTAGTACCCATTTCTCACACAATCACACACTCCCATTGCAAAAGAGAATATAACATTACACTTTCTCTTTTTTAGATATTTTTATCTCACTTTTAAGCAAAAGAGAATATACAATTATGTAATCCTTCTATTCACTAATGTTCTTCGTATTCTTCATTTAAATGTGTTCTACGACATAATGTAATGATCACATTTAATCCACGTACTTTGCAAAATGGAGTTACTTTAATCCCCAAGAGTAAACATATTCAACGTAACGTACACTACAAAACTTTATGGTTTCAAAAAAAGGGAAAAAATAATGAGTTACAAACAAGAAACGATGCATAAAAAAAGGGGAAAAAGAATGAGATACAGACTAACTAGAAATGATGCATAAAAAAAAGGGCCATCAATAATAATACAATGCATAACAAAAATTCTCACTTTAAGTAAAACATTACCTTCTCAAATGGAAAATTATATTAAAGTGGAATCTTGACTCAAAAGTCTAATAAGTTGTAGATAATCATATAAACGTAAAATTTAAAGAGAAGCACTCTAAACTCCATTCTAAATGAACATGGAAACAATAATAAAGAAGCATACCCCTACAAGTCTAGGCACTTACCCTTGACTGTCATTCGAATTTTATCCTTGTGCTTTCAATTGAATAACATTACATAGCCTAACCAATTTCATTTAGTAATCATCATATTATATATCGAGTCAAAATGCAAAATCTAGAACATACATCCATGGCTTGTAACTCAAATGTTAGCTGCCCTAAAAACAAACCAAAAAGTTGAACGTCTCTTGACGAATAGAATAAAGGCAGAAGAATGATGTATTATAATACAACATCAATTTATTTTGCTATTTAAAAAAAACTAGAAGCCATTTGAATGATGGGGACCTAATTCATCATAGAAGTAGGCGATGAAGCTATACTGCAATAATGTCATCTCTTAAGATGAACGTATAATTACTCTTTTTGTAATAATATAGTGATTAAAAACTATGTAGACTTGGATTCATGATGTAATAATAATGTGATAATGTGGTGATTGCTAAAAGAATCATATACTTGAAACCAAAGCCTATATTGTAATATATATATATATATATATATATATATATATATATATATATATATATATATATATATATATATATATATATATATATATATATATATATATACATATACATATACATATAACTACAAATGAGCTATATATTTTATTATGCGTAGTGAGTACTATTTGCTTGTATGTCCCTTTGTTTATGAAGTATTTGAATCTGCTACTTTTATAATCATGTTTTGTTTAACTTTGCGTGTATAGTTTTGTAATTGCTATTTCGTATCATCAATGACTTTGTTATTTATCATGTTGTTATAATATGTTGTTATAACCATTCCCTTATGTGAAGTAACAACTTAATGAAAATGGGTGCAAAACCTATATGTAGGGAGGGATTCAAGTCGAGAATCATTAGCCTAAGTCTAAACCATCAATGGAGGTTGCAAATTCAACAGTAGAATTGGAAAAAAAGTCATTATGGATAATGTTGGGAAACTAGGATGTAGGATGTCTCCTAATAGTCTAGTTAAATTTTTCTATACATTGTCTGATGCATAGAGTCTAGGAAATCTGTTTTGGTTCATTATTAGATTTAATATTGACTAGGCTGATGTTAGGGCTTTCTTATTGGCTTCTAAAATATTTTGACGATAAGGAATGTTCTTTGAACATTATCAGTGGTCAGGAACTTCTCATAAATAATGGTGATGTCCATGAGGCTTTAGGTCTTTTGTTTAGAAGGGATAGGATTGATCTTAATGATGAGTCTAAGAATCAAGAAATTGTAAATGAATATGGAAAACCAGTTTAATCCTCCATCGAGCCTTAATGACAAGATTGATCCAAGTGTATTGCATTGAATCCAAATATCCCCAAATCTTGATCCATCTAGTCCCTACCCGAACCGATTCCTTGATGGGTCATTTCAAACTTTATAATAAGGCATCATCTTTATTCATTGTAGGAAGGAAGGAAACAGAAAAGAAATTATAAAGCGAAGCCATATCATCCCCAAACCTGAATGACTATAAGACATTCAGCGATGGTCTATAGTGGAGCAATTATAGTATATTTCAATAACTAAAGCAAAATTACAAATGTAGCCCTATTGAACTTTCTTCTTCTATTATCTAAATAAGTCAACCCATATCCACAATATGCTAACAGTAATTGCCATTCCAATAACACAAATCCAAGAAATCATAACCCAAGTTGGAATACTCCCATCCCCATCACCTTATCACTCATATTATAATACAACCAAAAAGAGAGAACGAGGCCTAAAGTTAAACACAAATTTGAGGAACATAGTTTTAACAAAGAGAGAACGATGCCTACAGTCGTTCAAATTCAATGTCGAAGAAGATCGAGGAGTTGCTGAACGTTGAATGCGGTTATGGTGTTAATCCATGGCGTGTAATATCGAAGAAGGAATGTTATGGTGTTGAAGTGGGTTATGGGTTGAAGAAGAATGCACCGCGGGGAAAGGGTTTTGAAGAGAAGTATGTTGCGTGTTGCGCTATGCTAGGTTTAAATTCAATTTGCTCTAAGTTATATGCTCCGATCCTAATTAACCACAGCCTTAAACACCATTGTATGCTCCGGATCTATGTAATCGGAACCTTAAACATCATTATATGCTCCGATTCTAGGGAATCGGAGTAGCTATTACTAAAAGAAATCCGAACCATCCTTATACTCCGGTTTTATTAAGAACCAAAGCATATAGCGTGTAGTATATAAGGTTTTTTCCACTAGTGAGTTAGAATCTTTGATTTGATGAGGCTATCAAATAGTTTGGTTTTCTCAAAAATAAAAAAGAATCTTGTGTATACAAGAAGTTTAGTAGGAGTAGCATTGTTTTCTTGGTTTTATATGTAGATGACATATTACTCATAGGAAACGATATTCCCATGCTTGACTTTGTCAAAGAATGGCTAAAGAATTGTTTCTCTATGAAAGACTTTGGAGAAGCTAAGTTCATATTGGATTTACTTAAAGGTCTTTGCTAGATTCGATGTGGAAACTTTTAAAAGAGTTTTTCTCACCATGCAACATGGTTTATTACTAAGTAAGACTCAATATCCTTCAAACATTGATGAGACTAAGTGGATGAGTAATGTGCATTATGGTCCATTATGTATGACATAATTTGAACTCAACCAAATATTTCATATGCTTTCAGTATATGTAGCAGATTACATTCGAATCTAGGTGAACACACTGGAGTGTAGTTAAGAATATCCTAAACCACTTGAGAAGAGATAAGGATCATTTCTTAGCATACAAAGTTGAAAGTGAATTGATGATTGCAAATTATATCGATGTGAGATTCCAAATAGACAAAGATAACTTCCGATCTCAGTATGGTTTTATCTTGTATTTAAATAGGAGAGGCATTGATCTGGAAGTGTTCGAAGCAAATTTTACATGGATTGCTAAATCCATTAACCAAGTCATTGCCTTAACTCAAGTATGAAAGTCATCCTAGGGTTTTGGGGCTTAAGTATATTAGTGAGTGTCTTTAGTTGTGTACTATTTTATTGTAAAATTAGTCACACACATAAAATACTTAGATATGTATGTTTATGTTTATCAATAAAATTTTTGTTCTTATTTAATAGTGGTTTGGTGTTTAATAAAATGTCCAAAGTATTATATAACATTCGATAGGTTTGTCAAATGTGTGATTTGATGAATGAAACCCTAATAAGTGAACCGAGGTTATAAAATAATGTTGATCCCTGGCCCGAATCCTTAACTTGGACATAAATGATTCATTTAAGGACTAGTGTGTAAGTTGATTGATATCGTAGTTTCATGAGCTATGGGGACATGGAGATGTCTAATCATTTGCATTGATATGTATATGGATACATATTGGATAGACCTAATCGATATTCTTCAAAATATTTTAAGAATATCATTCATTATATTTAGTGGATTCCTTTGACATGAGTACGACACTATTCTCATTTAGTGATTAGTATGTCTTTGACATTCTCAAACGTCGTGCCGTAAAAGGATTTTATAAAGGGAATGTTCGGTATTAATAAAAAATTAAGTGGGAGCTTTGGTTGTACAAGATTTAATAAGTCCTCGGGCCTCTTGAAGAGTAAGAACTAGAAAATGCATGGTCGTGCTCAAATGGATTAAGAGTTAATCATTTGTTTTGGAAGTTCAAGCTCAGGTTGCAAGAAACAATTTGAATATTAGTATGGATGACTTGAGATGTGATCATACTATCAAATTTGACTATAAGAGACTTAAGGAGTTTATAGTTACACACTTGTTTTTAGACAAGTGGGAGATTGAAGGAATATCCTCAAGTATAACAAACTAGATATAATTAGGATTAAATTATGGAGATAATAAAATTCGATTATTTTAGGTGATTATAGTGTTTTACTATAAACCAACTATAATATGTATATTAATTAGATTAATATACTACTAACTTTAACCGAGTCCTATGAGGTCACAAAAATAAGTAAGTGATTGGATAAATCTAAGATAATTATGTGAGAGTTGTAACTTGATCAAATTAGATAATTGAGTCACTTTGAGTTACTTAATTATTATTATTATTACTATTATTATTATTATTATTATTATTATTATTATTATTATTATTATTATTATACTAGCCTCCTCTCACATAATTTCATCAAAGCCCTAAAAAGCAATCAAGAACTGTTCTTGATTCCGTACTAGTATATGTGGGTGATCAAATCCTGCTTGTAGACCAATACTAGAGGAACGGCATTGGATGTTATAGATTCTCCGAAAAACGTGCTTTTTTGCTTTGAGGAATCCACGCATCAAGGGTATGTTACACTATTCTAATATGAAGACTCCACCTTGATATATATATATACTAAATTGTTCTATTTTGTAGGTGATGGAAGTCATATGTTTTATGTTTTGTACAAATGCATAATGTTGCATAATATTATGTATTGCTATTGCTACTGTTGTGTGTTGTTGTGTGTTGCTATTTGTCAGGAACTATATTATCATGATCGAGCCGAGAAAATGAATGAAGTGTTGGCTGAAATTCAAATGAAGCTCGGTTACTATATTCATGGGATACGATACTTGGTCATGATTGAAGTCTTCCTTGTTTTATGAAATTGGTTAAGCTAGATAAGGATGACTACAAAGAGAGTTTGAAGTTATTCAAATCAAGTCAAATTATTCAAAAATCAAAGACTAAGTTCGTTCAACAAAGCCCCTATATTCGTGGAGTTAGTTGTGCGAATACCGAAGAATATTTCAAAGGCTCAAAGTCCCTTGAAAAAGCTTTCATAACTTCCCGAAAATATGGAATCAGCTTTGAAGAAGTTAGTCAAATGAAGCTCCGATACAAGAGCAATGGTCACCTTGATCTATCCGTTGCATTTGGTGCTATAAATAAGAGTTAATCTGGAGCTATGAAAACAAGTCTTCCAACGAAATACACATTCAAGCTACAACAAATAACTTTCCTCTCTAGTACTTACTATTTCATTGTAATTTAGAATTGAGAGAAAAAATTATCAAAGTATATCTTGTGAGTGAAAAACAAATATCAAAAGAAAAGAGAGATATACCTTGAGTAGGAATCATAATACTCAAAGGTTCAGAAAAAGTAAGGAGATTTTTATTTTTAGGAATTGAGACGCTAAAGTGTAGCTAGGGAAAGCTACGGTAAAAAAATTTGGTGTATATTTTTGAAGGTGGCTTTAGGACTCTAAGGGAAGAAATAAAAGTAATTAAATCCTAAGGGTAGGAAACCCTAGGCGGAGACGTAGGCACATTGTCGAACTTCATAACAAATACTCGTCCCCTTTAAATTTGCATTTACATATTTGTTTTGCTTTACTTAATTCATACATCTCATAATAGCCTATTCAGGTAAAAATCCTGAAACCCACTTCAAAGCCCTTGAAACCAGTTATATTATATTTTCGCATCTAAAACCCGTTTCAAAGCTTTGAAAGCCTAAATTCGAAAAACAACCATACTTTATTCACCCCCCCCCCCCTCTAGAGTATATTGATCCTAACTATCTCCTATTGATTCTTCAATTGGTATCAGAGCTTTACTCACTAATCAAAGATTTAATCATTTGTGAGGCATCATGAATCCAATAGGTGATGGTGGATTTGCCAAATGACGTTCATCAAATCGTCCTCCATTGTTTTGTGGAAATAATTCTGCCCATTGGCGCTCTTTGATGCAAATGTTTCTAATTGATCAAGATCTTGAATTATGGGATATCATTAAGAAAGGACCAAAGGTGCCCATGAAGATTGATGATAGTGGCATTCTAATTCCAAAAGAAGACAGTGACTTCACTCAAACAGATTTAGAGAGCATTGCTAAGAACTATCGTGCCATGAACTTGCTCTACTGTGGATTGGATGCTAATGAGTTCAATAGAGTTTCCTCTTGCAAAATTACCAAAGAAATATGGGACAAGTTGGTTGTCACATACGAAGGATCAATCCAAGTGAAGGAAACCAAGATAAGTATCTTTCTTCGTTAATATGAATTGTTTAAAATGACTAATAATGAAAGTGTGAAGGAGATGTTTACAAGGTTTACTCAAATACTGAATAATCTAGATTTACTTGGAAAAACATATATAAATGAAGAAGAAGTAAGAAAGATCCTTCGATGTCTCCCTAAATCAAAATGGGGTCCAAAGGTGATAACGATTGAAGAAGCTTAAGACTTGTAAACCTTGCCTTTGGATGATCTTCTTGGCAAATTGATTACCCATGAAATGTCTCTAAATGAAGAAGAAGATGGTGAACTAGCTTCATGAACGAAAAATCTAGCACTTAAGCTAAGAAGGAAGAAGCCCCCAATAAAGATGGCAATAGTGATGACGATGAGGATGATGAAGATCCATTTGCCCTCATTACTAGAAGTCTCGCAAGGATATTGAAAATAAAGAAGAAATTTCCTAGAGGAAGAGACAACTATCGTCCAAATAAATACAAAGGTAAGTCATCTAACTCAATGAATAAGGTTAATACACTAACGTGTTATGAATGTGATGAAACAGACCACCTTGTTAAGGAATGTCCCCAACGAAAGAAAAAGACATATCCTAAGAGGGATTTTAAAAAGAAGGCTATGGTTGCCTCATAGAGTGATTCGGAATCAAGTGATGAAGAAGAAGAGCATGCAAACCTATGTTTAATGGCTAATCATGAAGAAAGCAAAAACGGAGAACATCTTGAGGTAATTTTAAAGAATTTAATTTCAAGTCCTAAAAATGTTCTATCTGAATTCTTGCAAAGCATGATTATGAATGAATAAAGCTTGATTCTTGAATCAAAAATCCTCAAATAAAGGCTAATCAAATAGGTAAGTGTTTCGAAAAGTCCTTCTAAGGAATTATCTGATATCAAAGCTACTCAGTCAGCCTTTGAAAGCAAGGCTAAAGCCACAGAGTCATCTCTTGATGCTCAGGTCAAAGCTTTGAAAACATTGTTTTAAAACATAAACTTGCCTCTTTAAGTTATTTTAATGATAACTTAAAGAAGGAATAGAAGCTTTTGGCTGGAAAGTGTAGAGAACAACATAATGCCTTGGTTAAATTTACTCATTCCGAAGCAACGTTAAATAAATTGTTGTGTGTACACTAAGCTTCCTTAAACAAAAGTGGTCTTGGTTTTAATAAAAAATTTCCCAACAAAAACTTGACCACATTTGTCAAAGCTAAGGACACTTGAAGAACACCTACATGTTTTTATTGTTGCAAAAAGGGTCATACAAAGTTAACATCCCCTTTTAGAAGGAATGATACTCAAGTTATTAAGAATTCATTTCTTATGTATTTTTGAGACAAAGTAAAGCAAATATGGGTTCAAAAAGGGACTAGACCACCTAATATGGTCCATCCTAAGTATGAAACCAAATTTGCAAATTGGTCTAGAAAGGTTTGATGTCTCTCCATTTTATAGGAAATCACCAAGAACAAGGATCATAAGTGGATTCTAGATAGTGGTTTCTCTCGGCACATGAGTGGAAAATATTCGTTATTTTTGATGATCAAAGAGCAAACTTCCGAAACTATTACACTTGGTGATAAAGGAAAATACAGAATAATTGGCATTGGCAAAGTTGAAGAAATCGCATCAAACTCCATAGATGATGTATATCTTGTTGAAGGTCTTAAAAACAGCTTACTTAGCATTTCTCAATTGTGTGACAAAGGTAAAATGTTATTTTTGATAAAGATAAATGTGAAGTACAATGCAAGAAAGATGGTAAATCTATTCTTATTGCCCCTCATTGCAATAATGTCTATGCCTTTCATACTAATCAAGTTTTGAGTGCTAGCTTGAAATGTCTCAAAGCCTCCGCAGGCGATTCAAAGCTTTGGCACAGACATTTAGGTCATATAAACGTGCATACTATGAAGAAGTTTTCCTCAAAAGACTTAGTACGTGGTCTTCCTAAAATGGATTTCAAAGACTTTGAAATGTGCAAATCTTGTGCGAGAGGTAAACAAACCAAAGGTTTATTCAAAGCCAAAAAGGTTGTAAGTACTTCTCGACCCATAGAACTTCTTCACATAGACTTATGCGGTCCTATGCGTGTCAAATATCCTAAAGGGAAATAGTACATCCTTGTGGTAGTTGATGATTATTCAAGATTTACTTGGGTTTCATTTTTACGAGAAAAATCAGAAGCTTTACAAGAGTTTTCAAAAATTTGCAAAGAATTACAAACTATGAAAAACCTACCTATTGTTGCCATAAGAAGTGACCATGGTAGAGAATTTGATCAACATAACTTTGACAAATTTTGTGCAAAATATGGTATTTCTCATAAATTTTCCCTCCTAGGACACCTCAACAAAATGGAGTTATGGAACGAAAGAACCGAACTCTTGAGGATATGTCTAGAACTATGCTTTTAGAAAATGGTTTGCCAAAACATTTTTGGGCTAAAGCTGTTAATACAACTAACTATATTCTAAACTGTTGTTTAATAAGACCTATTTTGAAGAAAACCCCTTATGAGTTTTTCAAAGGTAAAAAGCCTAACATTTCATATTTCAAACCCTTTGGATGTACATGCTTTGTTTATAATAATGGCAAGGATAAACTAGGGAAATTTGATGCTCGCAATGATGAAGCAATCTTATTGGGTTACTCTTTGAATTCTAAAGCTTATAGAGTGTTTAATAAACGTACAAGAGTTGTTGAAGAAAGTATTCACGTGATCTTTGATGAAACCGAGAATGGTACTTTGAGTAATATTTTTAGAGGTTTAAAGTTGAATAAATATGAAGGATTTTCATCTGATGAAGATGAAAGCTCATCTGATGAAGAGGTACCATAACCTGTCCGTAATATGCAAGAGCCTATGAGGAATGCGGATGAGGTAGATCAAAACCCTGAAGAACAATCTCAAAAGCTTGACGTGCCGTCTTAAAGTTTTGAAACGCCATCTCAAGAACCAAAACAGACTTTGGGATCCATCTCAAGACCCTTAGAACCATCTCCAGGTCTTAAAGGTGTACTTTTACAGTTAGATTCCACCCCTTTGATGATGAGACGAAAATTCAAGCATTCCTCATCTCACCCAATTGACAACATTATCTCCGATCCTAAGTCTGGTATACAAACTCGCTCTAGTGCTAAAAATATTTATACATTTCACGCATTTGTGTCTCTTATAGAACCAAAGAACATAAGTGAAGCACTTCAAGAACCCGATTGGATCATGGCCATGTAAAGTGAACTAAACGAGTTTGAAAGAAATAAAGTATGGACACTCGTTCCTCGCCCTCAAGATCATTCAATCATTGGAACAAGATGGGTGTTCAGAAATAAGCTTGATGAAAATGGAAAGATAGTACAGAACAAAGCACGTCTTGTAGCCCAAGGCTACAATTAAGAAGAAGGAATTGATTATGAAGAGACGTTTGCACCCGTAGCAAGAATGGAGGTCATTCGAATGTTACTAGCTTTTTCCTCCTTTATGCGAATCAAGCTATTCCAAATGGATGTTAAATGTGCATTCCTCAATGGCTACCTACAAGAAGAGGTATATATTGCTCAACCTCCCAGTTTTGAAAATGAAACTTTTCCAAATCATGTATTCAAACTTGACAAAGCGCTCTATGGCCTAAAACAAGCTCTAAGAGCTTGGTACGAGCGTCTTTCAAAATATATTTTGGAAAATGAGCTTAAACGTGGTTTGATTGACAAAACTCTTTTTGTAAAAACAAAAGGTAAAAACATTTTAATTGTCCAAGTCTATGTAGATGATATTCTTTTCGGTGCTACTAATGACTCTTTGTGCAAGGAATTCTATGAGATTATGTGTGGGGAATTCGAGATGAGCTTAATGGGTGCTAAAATTCTTTCTTGGATTGCAAGTTAAACAATAAAAACGAGGTATATTTATAAACCAAGAAAATATACACGAGATCTCCTGGAGAAGTACAATATATTTCAATCCAAGGAAGCCAAAATACCAATGAGCTCTACACTATTATTAGATCAAGATGAAAGTGGTAAGCCCGTAAATCAAAAGGAATATCGAGGTATGATTGGATCACTACTCTATCTTACTGCAACTCGACTCAATATTATGTTTAGCGTATGTATGTGTGCACGATTTTAAGCTAACCCCAAGGAGTCTCACCTAAGTGCGGAAAAGAGAATATTGAGATATCTCAATGAGACTAAGGACTTTGGTCTTTGGTATCCTAGGGATAGTAACTTTGAACTTATTAGATATTCGGATGCTGATTTTGCAGGTTACAAAGTTGATAGAAAGAGCACTTCCAGTTGTTGCCAATTTCTAGGGTCTTCACTCATTAGTTGGCACTCCAAAAAGCAAAATTTCGTTGCTTTCTCTACAGCTGAGGCCGAATATATTGCAGTCGGTGCTTGTTGCTCTCAAATTATTTGAATATCTCAACAGTTGTGAGACCTTGGACTAGACTTTAAAGGCATACCCATCAAATGTGACAATACAAGTGCCATTTCGATTACAAAGAATCTGGTGCAACACTCACGAACTAAACATATTGATGTTCGACACCATTTCATACGTGATCATGTAGAGAAAGGTGATGTTAATTAATATTTCTTTTATATCTACTGATTTTCAGCTTGTCGATATTTTTACCAAACCCTTAAGTGAAGAGCATTTTAATTTCATTCGGTTTTAGCTTGGTATGTTAAATAAAGAAGCATCTATTTAGGGGGAGTAAATGGTACGTACTTCCTATTTTATGCATGCATTTTCTAAATTGTTGCATGATTATATTTTTACGTTCATGGAGGCATGCTTGCATAACATTTTATAATTTGTATCCATGCATATCTCTAGCCATGTTTTATGTAACCTTTTTATATGGATCACATAATAGGTACTTATCCTATAGATAAGTATTTATTATCAAATAAATTTTTATTTTGTTATATTGCTTGTTAGGTTCCGTGTACTTTTCAATTACTTCATTTTATTAATTAAATCGGTCTTCCCCATATTCCTTGATTGTCGTGTACCTAGCCTAGCATCAGCCTATATGCATCATTACTCCTTGAACCATCACTTCAAGCATCCTCATCTCAATCGTCAAATTGCTTCCTCTTTCCCTTCCCCTCTCTTCTTTAAATACCCCTTTTCTACTGTCCCTTTCACCTACACTGTACCTTTGTACTTCCTCTCTAAAACTTTCACCTCCATCCTTTTCAAATCTCTCAAATGGCCCCCAAGAGAAAGACCGTAGCAACCAAACCTGCCCAGAGAAGAACCCGAACTCTCCTTTCTCATAAGCCCAAACTCGATGTACCCATCACGGATTATTCCATCTCCTCAGCCTCTTCCTCTCCTACTTCATCTCCAAAACCCTACTCTCCCATTATTGAGACTAAGCCCCCAATTGTTGAAGAAATTGTGATTCCTCCTCCTTCTCCTCCCCAATCGCCTGAAATTGAAGTTCCTCCTCCACAAGAGCTCCATGCTGCTATTCCCACATCTCATCATCCTCCTTAAATTCCAGCTCCTAGTACGGGTGTTGATGCTAAACGCGAAAGCCCTGTGCAGCCCCCTACCCCGGTTAATGAGGTACCCGTGTTTATTCCTCCCTCATTTGGTTCTCTCCCCTTATTATGGTTTAGAAACCGTCAATTAGTTGGTTTGTGGGAAGACGGGTTTAAAGCCCACAAGATTTGCGTTTGTGAGTCTATTTCCAAAGATTTTCTTGAGTCTTCGAAATTAGATTGTGTCATTTCGTTCAGAACTACTTCTCTTATGCGTATGATCAACATAGGTTAGGTTATGTACCCTAGGTTGACCCGTCTGTTCTATTTGAACATGACTTCAAAGAAAGAGAATGGTGTCATTTCCGTGAGTACGAACGTCAAAGGTACTCACTTCACTTTGAACCGTGTCGTTTTATCCAATATTTTGAATGTTCCTAATGAGGACTGGACTGATTCAACCCCTTCCTATACTGAGTGTGTCTCCTAAGCCAAAGCCTCTTATTTTCTACCAAATTTACCCTCCTTCCGTCAGTTGACCCACAGTGTCCTTAAGGTAGATGCCTAGGTTGTCCATTCGTTGTTAGTCCGTTGTGTGGTGCCAAGGACTAACTCCCACGAGCTTATAAACGACCAAAACCTAGCCCTAATGTTCTTGATTATGAGTGGTTTTGATGTCAACCTATCCAACCTTATTCTTACTCATATGTACCATACAATTTCCTCCTCCCGAGCTAATCCCCTCCCATATTCCAACCTCCTTCCTTTGATCTTTAAGCATTTTAAGATTGATGTATCTGGTGAGGAAATGGAGAGTTGTGCTTCTGCTAAAATGTCCATGGAGACATTCAATAGAATTGGGGTTTATGCCTCATCTAATGGTGCGTGGAAATTGCGTGAGGATCTCTCATCTATAGACCAGGCCAAGCTTCCTGTGCCTAAGGCCGTTGCCAAGGACTCTGCTGCCTCTACTTTGTCCAAGATATCTTCAAGGCTAGATGAGTTAGACTTTGAAGTTGATGGTATCCGCCTTGACATTGCTGATTTACGTGCTACATTGGATGAACGTTGTGCTGAGATCCTTGATGTTGTTAAAGACTTATGCCGCACCCCATGAATTTGTTTTATGCTTTATGTCTATTGCTCGTTGAACAATATTTTTTTGATATGGTTATAATCTAATTTCAGTTTTTATAAACTCTTTTTGATCCATACATTAACTTTTCTTCCTCTTGACGAAAGTCAAAATGGGGGAGATATATTTTATGATGTCATATATTTTATGATGTCTATGCGTTATATATTTATGTTTTATGCATACTTGATCTTGCTTTCTTATGCATTTGTTTTAACTTCCATCAAGGGGGAGATTGAAGACTCCACCTTGATATATATATACTAACTTGTTCTATTTTGTAGGTGATGGAAGTCACATGTTTTATGTTTTATACAAATGCATAATGTTGCATAATATTATGTATTGCTATTGCTACTGTTGTGTGTTGTTGTGTGTTGCTATTTGTCAGGAACTATATTCTCATGATCGAGCCGAGCAAATGAATGAAGTGTTGGCTGAAATTCAAATAAAGCCCGGTTACTATATTCATGGGATACGATACTTGGTCATGATTGAAGTCTTCCTTGTTTTGTGAAATTGGTTAAGCTAGATAAGGATGACTACAAAGAGAGTTTGAAGTTATTCAAACTCAAATCAAGTCAAAATATTCAAAAATCAAAGACTAAGTCCATTCAACAAAGCCCCCTATATTCGTGGAGTTAGTTGTGCAAATTCTGAAGAATATTTCAAAGGCTCAACGTCCCTTGAAACAGCTTTCATAACTGCCCGAGAAATATGGAATCAGCTTTGAAGAAGTTAGTCAAATGAAGCTCCGATACAAGAGCAATGGTCACCTTGATCAATCCGTTGCAATTGGTGTTATAAATAAGAGTTAAGCTGAAGCTATGAAAACAAGTCTTCCAACGAAATACACATTCAATCTACAGCAAATAACTTTCCTCTCTAGTACTTACTATTTCATTGTAATTTAGAATTGAGAGAAAAGATTATCAAAGTATATCTTGTGAGTGAAAAAAAAATATCAAAAGAAAAGACAGATATACCTTTAGTAGGAATTATTATACTCAAAGGTTCAGAAAAAGTAAGGAGATTTTTATTTCTAGGAATTGAGACGCTAAAGTGTAGCTAGGGAAAGCTACGGTAAAAAAGATTGGGTGTATATCTTTGAAGGTGGCTTTAGGTCTCTAAGGGAAGAAATAAAATTCATTAAATCCTAAGGGTAGAAAACCTTAGGCGGAGACGTAGGCACATTGTCGAACTTCGTAACAAATACTCGTCCCCTTTGAATTTGCATTTACATATTTGTTTTGCTTTACTTAATTCATATATCTCGTAATAGCCTATTCAGGTCAAAATCCTGAAACCCACTTCAAAGCCCTTGAAACCAGTTCTATTATATTTCTGCATCTAAAACCCGTTTCAAAGCTTTGAAAGCCTCAATTCGAAAAACGACCATACTCTATTCACCCCCCTCTAGAGTATATTGATCCTACCTATCTCCTATTGATTCTTCATAATAATTCACATTATTATATGCATGAGATCCTGTTTTAGATGCTAAGAAATCGTTTTCTACAATTTCGCTAATCGCATCTAGATTCCTACAAAAGTCTACCTTGTCTCTTTCTTTTTTGAGTTTCTCCAATAGGGTCACCTTTGTATCTTTGTTCCTAAAGAGTCTCAAAGCAAAGTTGAAGTGGCTTGTATGTCTATTTACCTGCTACAAAAAAGAGAACAAACTTTGTTTCATTTCTAAATAATTTTAAAGTACAACTTTGTCTCATTTCTGAGGCTCTGAGCTTGAGATTGATCTATGATTGTTCCAAGGAAGTGTATAACAGTGCATTTTTCTCTTATCTGGTTATCCCTTATTTTATCTTATGATCTTTTGTATAGATCAGGAGGAAAACTATAGAAATAAAGTTTCGGGATCAAATATTTGTGTTTTTACATGTACAATAATTGCATCTATGACCAAAAATCCTGTTCTAAATCGCTGCTAGACAAAGTAATTGCAGCAACATATAGGTAGGTGGAACTGTAAATGCTTCTTAATTATACTTCATCAAGAGAGATGTGCCAATAATTTTTTTTTCTAAACTTCCTATTTGGGGTATGAAATAAGAGAGATCACTTAAAAATTTGTTGATTGCCAAAGATAGTCAAGGGCCTCTAGGCAATGGTTGTAGTTATCTACTTCTTCATGATTGCTCTTGTTCTTTCCCTAACCATTTTTTGCCTTTGCGGTATTGTCAAATTGATTCTATAGAGTATTGCAAGTATGGAGACGTGCTGACTGTGCTTAGTATGCGATGATGGTTTTCGTACCTCAATGTCTAATACAATAGAAGGTTTGAGTTTATTGTCATTTTTGCTACTAAAGAGACACATGGTAGAAACAAACACAAACTATTTGAGCTTAACAACATTTCTTCCAAAGTTTTACAACAAAATGTTCCGGTGTATTAGTTCAAATTAGCCATGGTGTATATCAGTATATGTCCATGGTCTATTGGTCTTTGCACTTTGTGGATTTTCTTAGTTATGAGGAAGTTGTTTGCTGTGTCTGGAATAATAGATTATTTATGTAGGTGATGTTGTAGGTGAACACTGACATTTAGAGGAGAAAGTCAATCTGAAAGTGTCTATTGTCTTTTCTCTGTTGCATTTGGAGAGCAAAGGGACATGCTAGTTTATTATGAACAGAATTCTTTCTTGTTATAAGTTAAAACAATTTCAGGAAGGTTTTTTGTTTGAACTACAGAAGGTGTTGATTCTTTGGCCTACTAGCTCTCTTTTGTCAAAACTTCCTTGTTTGGTTGAACTTCATCTCAGAATTGTTTGTGTTATAGTACGAGTACTTGCCTTGAATCATCTGCCTGAAGGACACAAGATGATTATTTAAGTGGATATTATGACGATTTCATGTAAAAGCGTTGTCGAGAGCGAGACAGTCTGTGTCTAAAGCAACAACATTCAATGTCAGATGAGATACTTCAGGAGACACTTGTAATTCAAGACTCATGTTTTACGGTAAACTTACTGGCAATGAGAATATCGAAGAGGGAATGTACCGATTTCTAACAGCACCCTTATCTAAACTTATTCAAACACACTAAAACTATTTACTTTGAGGTAAACAGATGTTAGAGTTCAATGCTCTATGTTTTGGGAAAATGGTGAATGTAGTATAAGAAAGGGAGAAGGTAGACTAGAGAGAAGGAGGGCATAAGAGAGTGTGTATTTTTTCATATATTTGCTTGCATGCACTAATCCTTACATATATTGAGCTTTATTCATATCCTAACAACTTCTCACATCACATTACAATTATTCTAACAAACTAACATGTAACCAACTTATTCTAATATTCTGTTTTCTATGCCAAGTCACCAATACTTCTGTATCAGTACCCTTCCCCTTCAAGAAGACTTGTCCTCAAGTCTAGGGTGAAAGAAAACCCGAAAACTAAGCTTTAAATTCATTTTCAGACATCCAAGTAGCTTTGAAGAGGTTTGTTAGCCCAATGAACGAGCACCTGCTCCAGTTCCTAACCATCTTGTTCAATGCATCATGTATCCACCATTACAGAGAGCATAAGGATAGAATCTTGAGTAGTAGTCCATCTAGGGGTTGTAGCTACAGGGAGTAATTCACCCTTAAAAGCTTTTAGTTGAGATACATGGAAGACATCATGTATTTTAGCAGTGGCAGGCAATTGGAGTTTGTAAATCACCTTCCTTATAACTGTATTGACTTTATAAGTGCCAAAATATTAAGGAGCTAGCTTCTGATTGCCTCTAAGTTGAAGATATATTTGTTAGTAGTTGTGTAACCGAAGCTAGACCCAATCATTCACCTGAAATGTCCTTTGTGACATCCTCTTATCAGCTTGCACCTTCATTTCACTATACTTCTAAGCCAACCATGAAACTTAAATACATGATCAAGAGAAGCATGTGCTACTTCAATAACAGTGAAAAGGATGATTGAGAGGTATAAAGTGACCATGTTTTCTCAGCCTATCCACAGCGACAATATGACATTTTTATGCATAGACAAAGGAAGATCAGTAATGAATTACATTGAAACATCACCCCACACCTGTTTAGAAACCAGAAGAGTTTATAAAGTACCTGGCTTGGCAGAAGTGTTATACTTTGAACCTTGGAAAATAATACAATTCCTTACATATTGACTAGCATCTCTAGCTAACCCTCGCTAGTAGAATACTTCCTATCACCTTTTGATGGTCATATTCCTTCCCATGTGCCCAGCTTCAATTGATGCATGATACTAGTTTATCATTTTTTTCCTAAGATTCACATCAGGGTCAATAACTAGCCTACAATGTCTTCTAAGCAATCCATCCTGTAAGCAATCCATCCTGAGCTGGCTTCAATATGCTGAGTAAGATCAGAGTCAGTAATGGATAAGGCTAACAAACATATCTCTAAACTTTGAGCCCTAGATAGAGCATCAGCTAATACATTATCCTTGCCAGCCTTATATTGAATTTCATAATCAAAGCTTATAAGCTTTTAAAGCCAAGTGTTGGAACAGAGTATATATTTTCTGTTATACTAGCCACTTCAAGCTCTTCTGATTAGTTTTGACAATAAAATGATTCCCCATGAGATATTTCTCCCACTTTTGCACTACAAAGACCATAGCCAAAAGTTTCTTCTCATATACAGATAAATACCATATAGGCCCTAGAGACATGCTGATAGAGGCAATAGGATGATTATCTTGTATGAGGATTGCCCAAATGCCCTTCTGTTGGCAGTAATGAAGAAATGGAGCACGTGCATAATAATAAACAAAATGCAACAGAAGTGTAATAGAAAAAGTTGTTACAAAGTTAGTTACAGATTTCCTAGATTCTAGGATTCTGTTATAAAACATTAAGTATAAATAGCAACATGATGTACAGAAATAAGATTTGAATAAGATACACAAAAACACAATTCTTTTACTTTCTTCTCTGTTCTCTGTCCTTTCTCTGTCTTCACCCCTTTCATCCCTGGTAGTTTGCTGTGCAAACTTCTACATGGTATCAGATTAATCCGCTGCAAAATTAAGGTAAAGTTAATCAGAGATGGCTTCAGTTAATTCCAATCAGAGTGAAGTAATGCAAGATCCAACGAGTGTATACTTCTTGAGTTCATCAGATTTGAGTACACCAAAGCTTGTTTCTGAGGTGTTTGATGGAAATGGTTTCAATGATTGGAAGAGAGGAATGACAATCGCTCTTTCCACAAGAAACAAATTGGCCTTCATAGATGGAACTCTTACAGAACCGGTAATTAACACACCAATGCATAAGGTATGGGTTAGATGCAATAACCTTGTGATTTCTTGGTTTCTAGCTTCATTACATCCTACTATTGCGAAAAGTGTGTTGTATTTACTGCAAGAGAAATCTGGTTAAACCTAGAAGAGAGATTTGGTCATTTTTCTGGAACAGAATTGTTCAATATACACAATCAATTGCATGATATGATTCAAGAAGAGAGGGAAAGTATATCTGAATTTTATACCAGAATCAAATCCATTTGGGATTTGATAGATGGTCTAGATCCACTGCCTACTTGTGAATGTTCAAGATGTTCATGTTGCATGACTCAAAAAATGTTCAAAGGTCAATAAAACAATAGGCTATTACAATTCTTGATGAAAGAAAATGATAAATATGCATTGGTAAAGAGTGCAATCTTGATGATGCATCCATTACCTAGCATAAATCAGGCGTACAGGCTCTTGTGTCAAGAATAAATTCATAGAGGATGGAAAAAAGTACATGAAGAAGACAGCAGCATTTTCCTTGCACAGAAAATCAAGCCTAGATAATTTAATCAAACAAGTAACAGACCTGGCGTCAAGAAGAACTCTAATATTTACTGTGATCATTGTAAAATGAATGGAGACACAGTAGAGAAATGCTGGAAGATCCATGGATATCCATCGAACCACAGGTTTGCTAAAGGAAAGAGATTGGCTGCTCTTGCTCAGTCAGAGGAAAATGATGATGAGGAGGAGAAAATTCAGACTCATTTATCCAAAAATCAATACAATCAACTTATTGATCTTCTTAATAAGCAAGGGTCTAACAAAGAAGAGATGAGCAATGCCGGAATATCAATTGGATTGGGAGCAACGAGAACTCTTGTAGGTAACTTTTTCTTTCTTTCATTCCTAAACAAACACTGGATTCTTGACAGTGGAGCGACAGATCACATGTGCTCAGACATTGGATTATTCAGTGCGTATCGAAATCTAAAAGATGATGATCACTTCATTACAATTCCAGATGGAAGTAAGATAAAAGTACAGAACATTGGCTCCATCAAATTGGGAGTTGATATTGTTCTCAATAATGTTCTACATGTTCCTGATTTTCGCTTTAATTTGATATCTGTCAGCAAGCTTTGTACAGACAACTCTCTCTTGGTCCAATTCACTCATAACCAATGCTTGATATAGGGCCCTTCTGATGTGATTCTTGATCCGAAAACCAAGTTATCACAAGGATATGCTCTAAGCTTCGTCCTATACAGATAAATCACCAAGAACTAGGCTAGAACTGAGTTTAATTAATTAAGAGTCCACTTAATTAATCAAACCAATGAATGTTTTAACTAAAACACCCAAAACAGCAACCAACTCGCCAGTAAGCCAAAGAAATATTTAGGTAATCCAACCAAAATATCACTCAAAAATATATGTGTTTTGTATTGCTCAAATCGTGAATGAATCAATGAATTCGTGAATTACATGGAGTATTTATAGCAATCCTTTCCTAAGACTATTAGAACTCTAACTAGAATAAAACTCCTTCTTTTCCTAAGCATATTAGAGTTCTAACTTGAGTAAAACTCCTACTTTTTCTAAACACATTAGAGTTCTAGCTTGAGTAAAACTCTTCCACTTTGCCTTGATCTCCAAGCAGCCGCCACTTTCAATTTTGAGTAGGAATCCCTCTTGAAATAGGAAACCTAACTTAACCTTGTGCGCCAAGTAACGTTACACGGTTCTCCAACTTAATTAACTACGCACACGTACAAAAATAATTAAGAACATAAAGAAACCTAAGGTCTAAACCAAGAAAAACCCTTTCAAGTGAAAGGTAAAAACTTGTAGACCAAAATCTAAGAAAGCTTTTAAAGAAACCTTAAAGAACTATCAAGAAGCTTCAAGAACCCCCAAGAACGCCACCATACAAAGCGTGGCTTTGTCTTGATGCCCCCGATAGTAAGTTTGACCTATTGAAGAAGCTTCCAAGTATAGATTCATGCTTTCTTGACTTTCTTGGAATAATTCTTCAACATGCTCGTCGTTCACATTGATGCACGCATCACCTTCGATGAAGAAGCCTATGTATCTTGGTAGAATGGAAGGAGGGCTTTATAGGCTCAACGAAGATATGATTGTGTGTAGCCGAAATGATGAAACTATGAAGCATTTAAATAAGGCATAAAGCAAAGCTTTGGCATTTGAGATTGGGACATGTTCCATTTGAAAAAGTAAAAATCATGATTGATGGTGTTGATGTTCAAGATTGTATAAAGAATAGTATATGTCAAGTATGCCCAATGGCAAGACAGGCTAGGAAGCCTTTTCCTATCAGTAGTATTAGAAGTAATAAGCCATTTGATTTGATACACATTGATGTATGGGGGCCTTATAAACATAACACATATTCTGGTTGTAGTATGTTTCTTACTATTGTTGATGACTTCACAAGGTTAACTTGGACCTACTTAATGAAATCCAAGACATAAGTTGTTTCTTTGATCATTCATTTTGTAGCTTATGTTGAGACTCAATTTAATCTCAAAGTCAAGCAAATCAGGTCAGATAATGCACCTGATTTATGTGAAGGCAGAATGAAGATTTTTTTTATTGGAGAAGGGGATCACTTAGCAAAGAACATGTACTAACACACCACAGCAAAATGGTGTGGTTGAGAGAAAGCATAGACATTTGTTAGAGACAACTCGTGCTCTTCTTATTCAGTCAAGACTTCCAATGAAATTTTGGGGAGATTGTGTTTCCACAACTACATTCTTAATCAATATAATGCCATTAAAAATCATTGAGAATAAGAGTATGTATGAGAAGCTGTTCAAAAAGAGACCTAATCTAGACAATTTGAAGGTCTTTGGATGTTTATGCTACGTTCATACTCAAAAGGTTGATAGACACAAATTCAAGCCTAGAGCAGAGCCTTGTATTTTTATTGGGTATCCTATTGATCAAAAGGGTTACAAAGTTTATAATCTGGTTAGATCCAAAGTAAGTGTAACCAGAGATGTTACATTTTTTGAAAAGCATCTTCCATATCATTTTTCATATAAAATGATATTTCAAGAACATATCCATCAAAGATCTTTCTGCCTATAGTCACTGATATGCATGAAGAAGAGCAAGTGCAAGAAGTGTTGTATCATGGACATAATGATCAAACTACACCGCAAAGCAATGAACCAGTCTATGTAGCAAATGATCAGATATCATCTCCTATCAACAATATAGCTCCTCCAATACATACAGCTCCTCCAGTCAGAAGATCATCAAGAGATCATAAAAAACCTCGCCACTATAATGATTATATTTACAATCTTTCTCTTGATACTAATTCAGTCAAGCATTGTTGCAACATGATTTCTTACTCTCATATGTCTGAGTGCTCGAAATCTCTCAATGCTAAGCAAATCAGTCTCAACGAGCCCACATCATATGCAGAAGTAGCTAAAGATCCTCTCTAGATAGAAGCTATGGACAAAGAGATCAAAGCATTGACTGATAATAACACATGGCAGATTATGTCTCTTCCTAAAGGGAAGAAACCCATTGGATGTAAGTGGGTATATAAAATTAAATTACGAGCTGATGGCACCATTGAAAGATACAAGGCCAGATTGGTTGCAAAGGGATTTACTCAAAAATATGGGATAGACTTCCAAGAGACATTCTCACCAGTCATTAAAATGTCAACAATTAGGTGTATCCTATCATTAGCTGCAAGCAAGAAATGGAGCATCTATCAACTTGACATTAACAATGCTTTCTTACATGGTGATTTACATGAGGAAGTATACATGAGAATGCCTGAGGGAATGTCTAATCCTAAGAATTATGTTTGCAAACTTCAGAGATCACTTTATGGGTTGAAGCAGGCAAGTAAACAGTGGTTTGCCAAGCTTCATGATGAGCTAAAGAAGCAAGGGTTTAATCAATCAAAAAATGATTATTCCTTGTTTCTTAAAAAGGAGGTCAGTGATATTACGATTGTAGGAGTTTATGTGGATGATATTATAATAACTGGCAGTAATGTTAAAGTTATTGAAGCACTTAAGCAACATCTTCATACAACTTTCAGCATTAAGGACCTTAGAAGGTTAAGTTTTTTTCTTGGCCTTGAAGTGAGCTATACAGGAAAGGGGATTGTGCTCTCTCAAAAGAAGTTCACCAGAGAAATGCTCAATGATTATGATCTTCTTAATTACAAAAATGCACAGACTCCTTTACCAATTTCGTTAAGGCTGCAAGCTGATGAGGGAGAGATGTTTGATGACCCGCAAATGTATAGGTGTATGGTTGGCAAGCTGAATTTTTTAACAAACACCAGACCTGATCTGGCATTTTCTGTACAGAGTCTGAGTCAATACATGCATGCGCCAAGAATACCACATGTAAAAGCACTCAATCACACTCTGAATTATGTAGCAAATACTGCTGGGCAAGGAATATTATTAAAAGGATATGATGAGCTATCTTTGCAAGCCTTTTGTGATTCGGATTGGGCAACATATCCCAATACAAGAAGGTCTATCTCAGGGTATGTGCTTTTACTAAGTGGATCTCCAATTAGTTGGAAATCAAAAAAACAATGTAATGTGCCAAAATCATCTTCAGAGGCAGAGTATAGAGCAATGGCACAAGCAGCAGCAGAGGTTACTTGGATTGTTAGACTGCTTGAAGAAATTGGTGTAACAAATCTTAAACCAGTAACTTTGTATTTTGACAACATATCTGCTTTACACATTGCAAAAAATCCGGTGTTTCACGAGAGAACCAAGCACATAGAGCTAGATTGTCATTTTACAAGAGAAAAGGTGATTGAAGGTCTTCTAGAATTGAGCTATTTACCTACACATAATCAGCTAGTAGACATATTGACCAAAATACTCCCAGTAGATCAGCATAACTTGTTTCTGTCCAAACTAGGAATGATTTCATATTGTCTCATTCCTAGTTTAAGGGGGGTGTTGGCAGTAATGAAGAAATGGAGCACGTGCATAATAATCAACAAAATGCAACAAAAGTGTACTAGAAAAAGTTGTTATAAAGTTAGTTACAGCTTTCCTAGATTCTAGGATTCTATCATAAAACATTCAGTATACAACATGATGTACAGAAATATGATTTGAATAAGATACACAAAAACACAATTCTTTTACTTTCTTCTCTGTTCTCTGTCCTTTCTCTGTCTTCACCCTTTTCATCCCTGGTAGTTTGCTGTGCAAACTTCTACACCTTCATAGAATCATTAGTTTCCACTACAAACTGCTTTGACAAGTATGGGATGACCAACATAGGGGCTTTCATTAAGGCTTCTTTTAAACGTTCAAAAGTAGCCTGAGTTAGATCATTCCATGAGAAGACTCCATTTTTTAATAAATTATCCAATGGCTTATTCATTAAAGCATAACCTTACACAAACTTCCTATAATACCCTGCTAAGCCTAGGAAGCTTCAAAACTCTTTAGAGTTTGAAGGGCAATGCCAAGAGATGATAGCATTGATCTTACTATAATCAGTTTTTACCTCCTTTTCAGAGATAAAGTGGCCCACATACTCCACTCTCCTTCACAAAGGAGCATTTACTTTGCTTAGCATATAAAGAATGCTAGAGCTTTAACTAAAAAACTTCACCCGAACGATTCTAGTGCTCACTAAGGGACTTGCTATAGACCAAAATATCATCAAAGAAAACTAATACACGCCTTTTGAGCAAAGGTTGAAAAAATAGAAGTTATCCAACACTGAAAAGGAGATGGAGCATTACATAAGCCAAAAGGCATAATGAGTCTTAAAAGCAGTCTTAAACAGATTATCTTGATATATCCTCAACTGATGATACCCTGCTCTAAGATCTAGCTTGCTGAACACCACAGCCCTAGATAGCTCATCAATCAACTCCTCAAGTACAGGAATATGAAATTTATTCTTAATGGTCCTCTTGTTTAGTTCCCTATAGTCTACACATAGCCTCCAAGTGCCATCTTTTTCTTCCTACTAACACAATAGGAGAAGCAAAGGGACTGGAGCTCTTTTGAATAATTCCTCTGCTGAGCATTTCTTAAATTAATTGTTCAATGACATCTATCTGTTTCAAAGGGTATCTGTAGGGTCTTATATTTATAACTCTACATCCTGTCTCTAGATTTATTCTATGATCAAGATCCCCTTACTAGGAGGCCGGTCTGTAGGCTCTTCAAATATGGCATCATATTTCCCTTTTAGGCTTTTCAATTCTTTTGATTCTGCTTCATGGTCAGAGAGATGAATTAGACAAGTTGGGTAGTTATTTTTGAGCTCCCTAATCTCTTACAGTAAGAACAACTAGGCTAATGCTTCCATCAATTTGATAGAGGGCCCCTCCTCTAAGACTATGAGCTTCTTAGATGATGCACCTTTGAGCATTATATCACAACCCTACACTCTGAATTGCATAGTTAGTTTCTCAAAGTCCCAAGTAATGGGTCCCAAAGTGCTGAGCCATTGAACACCTAACACCACATCACAACTTCCTCATGTAATGAGCATAACATCCACGGAAAATGTTTGGCCGCTGATGCAACAAGTAAATTCCCTGGAAATGGCTTGGTAAATCAACTGATTCCCATCTGCTATAGTGACTAACTGACCCCTGATCTCCTCAACCTTGCATCCTAATTTCTTAGCTTGTTGTAAGTCTAAGAAATTATGTGTATTCTTTGAGTCAATGAGAGCATGGACTACTGTCCCTTTCACCATCACTTGAATCCTCATTGTATTAAAGTTCTAGCTTACCGTGAGAGCACTCAGAGAGATGTATGGGTTAGGATCATCCCTAAGTTCATCATTATCCCCTTACACAGTTGATTCCTCACTGTCCTCTACTCTAGGGATCTCTATTGTAAAAAGTTGAGGCTCTTTAAATTGGCATCTATGATTCTTATCATATGGAGCATCACAGCAATAGCATAAACCCTTAGCTATTTTCTCTACCATCACTCCAACAGGCATAAATTTGGTGGGTCTACTAGCCTTCAATACTGGTCTAGATGGGGATAGAGCTGATTATGAGGCTAGTGTGGGTAAGAAGGCTGGCTTATTTGCATTAACATAAGGTTTCAAAGTAGTGGCAAAGGATTTTCCCAAAGCCATGCTCACTTTAACTAGGCTGGGGTTGTTTATCTTAATGGCTTCCTTTTATAATCTACATACTCCATTACATTACTTATAGTCTGAGGTCTAAAAGCCTTAACAAATGGCCTAGCTCCTGGTTTTAAACCACCCACAAAACGTTCATGCAAATACTTCACATGTAAAAAGTAGTTATTCTGCAACATTATTGATCTCATCTTTCCAAATTCATCAACATACTCTTTAATACTACCAATTTGCTGTAATCTATTAAATTCTTGAACTCCATTGCCACTAGAGTCATCCATAAATCTACTATTAACATCCATAATAAAACCATGCCATTCAACAAAGGCCCAATTAGTTAAATAACTTGACAACCAATGCTCTGTCCTATCAACCATGTTTAACGAAGCTAAATCCACTTTTTAATCATCAGGAATTTCGGATAATGAGAAATACTTACAACACTTTTCATCCATAATCTAGGATTTCTACCATCAAACTTTCAGAACTCCAGTTTGAGCATGTCCCCAAGTTTTTATTGGATTGCTTTATTCTCTAGCAAAGGTGGTCTGCTCACTCTGCTGTCAACCATGGATTGTGTGCTATCTCTAAGAATGTAGACCATCTTCAACGACTCTTCAATCTTATGATTTATTGTGACAATTTGTTCCTCAAACCGCCTTTCTAACTCTGCTAGCTGACTTTCAAACTGAGTCATGCTGCAAGGGATGGGTGCCAGCACAACCGAGGTTAAGGGCAGCGGTGGCTCTGATATCAGTGATAGAGTTCAATGATCTATGTTTTGGGAAAATGGTGAATGTAGTATAAGAAAGGGAGAAGGTAGACTAGAGAGAAGGAGGGTATAAGAGAGTGTGTATTTTTTCATATATTTGCTTGCATGCACTAATCCTTACATATATTGAGCTTTAGCCATATCCTAACAACTTCTGACATCACATTACAATCATTCTAACCATTTCAGCCAACTTATTCTAATATTTTGTTTTCTATGCCATGTCATCAATTCTTCTGTATCAAGAGAACAACACTAATATTGGACTTGTGTGATTATTATTTAGTTGGGCTTTGGGCACATTCTCGAGTGTTTATAGTGTTGACTAGAAGAAAATGTCGAAAGGGAAGTGTTCATTGTTAAATTGGTTAAAACTTCAACCCAATAGGACTCTATCTCAAAATTAATTGGTAAAAAGAGGATTAATCCACTAGTTCTTATATGTAGGTCATCCTTTTTCTCAATCTTCAATGTGGGATAACTTTTATATTTCCTTATATTTAGAATAAGGTGGAGAGGGTGGGATAAGATTGTCTCTCCATAATGTGCTTTTTGGTATTAATTAATTGACATCTTTTTTCTATAGGTTTTAGGAGTTTCATGGTTTAAGGTAGGGGTGCTTATGAGCCGAGTCAAGCTCGAGTTTGGCTAAGCTCGACTCGAGCTTGATAACTAAAACTCAAGCTCGACTCGAGCTCAAAAGCTCGTGAGCTAAAAAATCAAACTCGAGCTCGACTCGAAAACTCAATTCTCAAGCTTGAGTCGAGCTCGAGCTCGATTAAAGCTCGTTTTAAGTTCGACTTGAGCTCGATTAAAACTCATTTCAAGCTCGATTAAAGCTCGTTTCAAACTTGACTCAAGCTCGTTTAAAGCTCGAGCTCGATTAAAGCTTGATTAAAGCTTATTTTAATCTAATGTGGGACTTTTGGTTTATATATCAAACCATCTTTTATATCTTAAGTATATTTTTCTATAAATATATATTATAAATAAAAATTCGAGTTTTTCACGAGCTTTTCGAGTCGAGCTTTGATTTGCTCGACTTGGCTCGTTAACTTATCGAGTCGAGTTCAATCGAGTCGAGCTTTGACTGAGTTTTGACCGAAACGAGTCCGAATTGCTCGCGAGTAGTTCAACTCAATAAGCACCCCTAGTTTAAGGTGGAGTGATCCTCTACCTACTTCCTCAAGCCCATTTGGTAATTATGGGCTCATTGATAGTTTATGGGTAGATAAGATGTAACATGGTTACTAAAAATTAATGCGTAAATCACTAATTTGTAATAAACTACCATTTTACAAATTATATTTGCACGATACTACCACCAAATGTTTTATGACCGTTGATCTATTTTTACGGCATTTACTAGTTACGTAAAAAACCTGAATTTTGTTCTCCTTTCCCCACTTTATTTCCCTTTTCTAACGACTTATTCATAATCATTCCCCGTTTATTTCCATCCCTTATTCTACTTCATGCCATCAACAAGGTGTACTGAGCTTGTTTTGTGACACACGACAACCAAAACTAGCTGGGATTTCACCAACAAATCCATTGAATAAAGCATCCAAATACTTGGAGAGAAATTATTACTAATGAGGTCTAGCATCTATAACTCACTACAACTCCCTATCTCATCAGGAACCACCCTAGAGAGGCGGTAACTGGACAAATCAAGGAAGCTTAACATTTTAGGACTCCCAATTTCTCCAGGGATTTCCCCGATTATCCGATTATGTCCAAGACGAAGCCTAGTCAACGAAGTGCAATTACCAATTTCTAGAGGCAGAGTTCCAGAAATCTCATTAGAAATCAATGGAAGTATAGTGAGATTTTAATCTGAAACAACCCTTAGGAAATGCTACCAGTGAGTACATTATAAGACAATCTAAGAGATTGTAGGCTACTACACCTAGCTAAACTCAATGGAATACTCCCTACAAGCTGGTTAGCCACGCAAAAAACAAAGAAAGCTTCAAAAGCAAGCTAAGTTGTGGTGGGATAAATCCATAAATCTAATTAGTATCCAACTGTAAGTCAACCAACTTACTATAGTTTGATAAAACAGCAGGAGTAGAACCAGTCACATTGTTGTTACTAATCATAAACTCCTCAAGCTGAGACAAACCCCCAATTAACCAAGGAATCGAATGCCAAATTGAATTCAAAGAAGCATCAACAGTTTTCAAACTAGTACAATTCCCCATCTCTCATTAGGGATAGAACCCACCAGAGAATTCTGCCCAAGCAGCAATTTCTCAAGTATTTTCAACCTCCCAATCTCAGGTCCAATTGACCCAGATAACCTCTTCTTATACAAATAAATAGTTAATATGGTTTTTTAAGGTTTAATGAATCAAATTATTTAATGTTGTTCAAGTGGATTATTTCAGCAGAAAAGATGAGTCGAGTTTCTTCTGCCAAAAAAAAAAAAGATGAGTCGAGGTGGCAGGAGGTCAAAAAACAGAGGGAAATAGATGAGGGAAAGAGTACGAAGAAGTCACTAGAGAGAAATAAAGGGAGGGAAATAAAGAAGGAAGAGTAAAAAAGAAAAAACACTTTAGATTAACAGTTACGTGACAAGTAAATGCCGTAAAATCGGGTTAACGTTTTGGAAACCACTAAATAATAGTATCGTGCAAATGAAAAGTGTAAAATGGTAGTATCTTTATATCTTTTATCTATTCTTTCATTGTGAGTTGGCCTATTATGTATGGAGTTAGTCCTTTCATCTAAAGCTGTGCTGTTTCATTTATGGGCCATATGTAGGTGAGTTGGATACGATTGAGGAGAAGATTAACAGCAGGTGCTTTCGGGGTGTGCAGTGCGTGTTTATGGTGGTGATTTGGGTGGTTTATTTGGAGTATAATAGCTGTGACTTCCATACTAAGATTAATGGGGTAGAGATGGTTTGTGACCACATGGTATTGTTACTTAGCTTCTTATGTCTGTGGTGCCAATGCTTTTTCAACATATTTGCTTTGTGCAATGCAGTGTGATTGGGATGCTTTCTTGTAGGCTTTTTGGGAGGTCACCTTATCCTCCCGTAGTATTCCTACCTTTCTACGTGGTTTCCTACATTTCATCAAAACATCTTCGACCCAAACTGATACTCGGTATAGTTCTTGTTTGTCTTTGTGATTTGGAGAATCTTAATAACTCTTGTTTGGATAAATAGCTACTCGGTATTTGGATTAGCTTTTAAAACTCTAGTGCCATTAGGGCTACTGTTGGCTCCACTGCCTTGGATTAGTCTCTTTTTTGGTGGAATGTGTATTCATTTTAGGATACTTTGTAAGAAATTACCATGTAACGTCATTTTTTTAAAAAAAAAACTATCATCTAAAACAAATATTGTCAAAAACTGTCATATTAAAAAATCTAATTGCACGAGACCACCATATAGTGATTTTTTGGACATTGACCTGGTTTTGCGGTATTAACTTAGCACATGTGGCTGGCAGAAAATTTTTTTATTTTTGTTTTCTCTTTTTCCCTTTATTTTCCTTTATTTCCTTCATTCTTTTCCCTTATTGAACTTGTCTTTGCCTTTTCCTTCCTTCCCTTGTTTCCCTCTAATACATAAATTCGATAATTGAACAACATTAGCTATGAGATTCGACTAAGGTAATGGAAGGAAATAAAGGATGGAAGGATATAAAAGGATATAAAGGGAAAAAGTGAAAAAATAAAAAAAACCAGTCAGCCACATGTGTCTCTCACTTGCCAAATCAATATCGCAAAACGAGGTCAACACCTAAAAAATCACTATGTGGTGGTCTCGTGCAATTGAATTTTTTAATATGATAGTTTTTGGCAAATTTAGTTTTATATGGTAGTTTTTTATAAGATGGTGTTTTTACGTGATAGTTTCTTGCAAATTACCCTTTCTTTTAACATGTTACATGCGTGAATCTTCTTTAATTGAAGCTTTGTTAGTTTTTAGTTTTTGTAAGTTTAGTTGAGAGCTTTTGGTGATAAAGTATGAGAGTGCCAACACCAAGGCAAACCCCTGAGGCCAGAGCGAGCACTTGGTGGCTGAAGGTGTTGAACAACTATTAAAACTCTGAGATGAACTAGGGATGCAAGGAGGCATCCTGTTTAATAATGGGTTATACAATGCGAAAACATATACTACTCATACTAGAGTAACTGAACTCATTTTGTCAAATTTCAAAATCTTATAAGCTTAGTGTGGATTGATTGCCAATAAGGCTTCGTTTAGTAGGGTGTAAAACGTTTTCAACTGAAAATTGTTTTCCATGGATAACATTTTACAGTAGAAAACTCATTTTCATGGAACTCTTTTCGTTGTTTAGTTACATGGAAAATGATTTTACATTTAAACATTTTTCTTTGTTTGGTTGAACTGAAAATTAATTACTCTTATTAACTTTTCTATTTGTATTCTCTTGTCATTTTTTAAATTTTTTTCCGTTGTATTTTTTAGTTTTTTGTCATTAGCTAAATTTGTTATGCTATAAGAAATATTTTTTTTTATAAATTCTACAATATATTTCTCTGATCTATTAATAACATATTACATTATACAGAATATCTCCATAGAACCATAAATCCCTAAAAAATTTGGTTCAACATTATAAAAAGACCTTAAGTTAATTATAAAGGAGTATTCGCAATCAAATAACCAAATCAACCAAACAGGTAAATATATTCGCAATCAAACAGGTAAACCAATCAACCGGTTGTAATGTAATAGTTTGTACTTTTATATTTAAAACTATAACAAAAAGAAAAATTCTACTCTAATTTCAAATAAACTTTTGATTGCCCACATTTCATGGCATGAGAAACTTTCATGGTTCAATCGAATCAGGGAGAAATCTAGGTTATTTTTTTATTTTCGACTAAAATGGATAAAATTTATTCATATTCTTGATATAGTATGATAATTTAATAATCAAGACATGAGATCTGAAAAAAAAAACGTTCTTAATTGATGATATTCGAAGAAGATGAAAAGAAATTGTGGATTTTTAGCTCAAATTTTAATAGAGAGAAAGTGTGGAGTAGAGAGAGAGGTGTTACCGAGACGATGAGAAATAAAGAATGTGTGAATAGAGTTAAGCATGGGTCGGGCCGGCATGCAGGTCGGGCAGACACACTTTTGGCACAGTACGACATGAGCACGGTCATGGCACGACACAACACGCTGCGAATGACAGCAAAAATTTAGGCACGAGCTGCGTGCCAATTTGGCACGAAGCACGGCCCAAAATACGCTATTATTTAGTATTATTTAATACTATTATTAGTAGTAATATTATTATTACTACTACAATTAATATTATAATTATTTTTAATATTATTATATTCTTATAATATAATTTATATTATCTAATTTTTTTTTTCAATTTTACTATATACTTTATTTTTATTTTTTGTTAAAAAATTAGGCCAGTATGAGGCACGACATGGTACACCTAGAACGTAGGTCGTGCTAGGCCATTGGCCGAGTTTTAGGAAAAGGTATCACAACACAGGACGACACCACCACAATTAGGCATGGTACAATACGATAAGAGGTCAGACATGAGCTGACACGGTCCATGATGGGCACGGTACGACCCGTGCCCAGCTCTATGAATGAGTTGTTAATGCGTGAGTTGTTTGTTAGTTGGTATTTTTTTTTTTGGAGTGAATGGAAGTAAAATTGTTTTACTCCCAATTTTGAAGGAAAATGTTTGCAATAGGGTGTAAAATGAATTTACATTATAAGTTTTACATCCTATATTTTACTCCAAACCAAACAATGTAAAATAAGAAAACAGTTTTCTGGGAAAACATTTTACATCCTACTAAACGGAGCCTAAAAGTCCAAAAAAAAAAAAATTCAGGCTACAAGCTATGCACATTGGTAGATGAACATCTGATGAACCCTATTGCATTGTCAAACGTTACTCATGTTATGTGTCAGCCTGTTACTTGGTAGATACAGTGCTAGCTCAGTTGTGTTGGTCTTAAAATCATCCAGGTAGGAAGAAACCATGACCCTTCTCAGTGTATATAGATCACGATGTTAGTATGATCGGCATTCTCTGAATTGCTGGTGTAATTTTCATGTGAAATTTGCTGGTATCTAGCTGCTGCAGCTCGTACGCCTCGAATGAGGAAGCGTATCTTCTTTCCGTGGCTGATGTATCATGTGTAATACCTTCTTTACTAGCACACACGGAGTATATTGTAACACTCCTGTTTCTTCTCGTATTACAGCATTAAACTGTTTCGATATGGTACAGGAAATACTGGTGACTTGTACTTCTCGCCAGGGGAGGAACTTCAATTTGATATGTTCAAAAGCACTAGAGTAAGAATGCAAGATAACTGGATATGCAAAATTCTCAGTCCTCTCAAGATTGACATAAAGGGCTAATAAAGTTAAGTGGATAAACCATATACTAGTTTTTTTTTTTTTTTTTACAAGAGTGATCAAAAGAAAAGCTAGAAGTTCCCTCGCCTAGCTCAGGTAGCTGGGGTGTGGCCCGTGTGGGTCTTATAAATAAATTTGTTACCTATTTGAATACATAAAATAAAATTAAACATATTATTACAAAGTTGATTAACCCTCACAACTCAGGTTAAATAAAAACATTGTATAAACATGAATTTTAGACAGATGAAAAAAGAAAGTGCATAACTTTAGGTCATGAGTCATGACATAGTCGACTTTCTTTAATTAGGCCAAGACCCAGTCGTAAAAGCAAGAGCCACTTTTGACAAAACTAAAAGAAGAATTCAAGTGCCACTTTTATTTGACATAGCTTTTGTTTTTGAAAATGAGGTCCCAATACCATGCTATTCCAGATCTTGTTTTGTCTTGAAATTCGATTTGCTTATGGAGAATGTTGGTTCAAATCCCATCCTTTCCAACCTTTCTTGAGTTCTTCAACATAATCATCTTATTTAAATTCTTCTACCCTTAAATGATAGTCATGTTGTTCAAGTATTTAACTGAATCATACGTCATATTTCTGATATAAAGAGAGTCACAAGCAATAAGACAATAATTAATGTAGTCGTAATTTGATCATAAGTTTTGAATACCACCCTTATAAACTTTAGCCAATTTTATATAAATATAATTTATATTTTGTTGGATGGTTTTTATACTACTTGTTTCACTCAATCTTGTAAAAGACTATAAACTATGAAGGTAAAATAAATCACAAATACTTGCTATTATAGAAAATATACTTATTAATTTTTGCTATATGGACTTCTTTTTCATTATAGAAAATGATTTCTAAATGCTAGAAAGTGGGACGTAAAGTTGATTTTGGCAACCAGGAAAAACAAGCATACTCCTAACAATATGCATTAATAAAATTAATTCTTACATAAAGTTATGGTCTATGAAGTCACTACAACACACTTTGATTTGCTCAACTCATGATCTATGTTTGAAATTAAGTTAGCTCCCTAGTGGTCATCAAAATGATTTTTTTTATAGGGTAAATTCTCTATTACGAAGTACTATGGTAGCCTGGTAGGCGGTAATTAATAACAGTATAAGTGATGATTGATGAATATGAAATTGACGCTTAGATAGATTGGTCAGTTTGGGTATTTTTTTAAGAAGTCGGGTTGATTTTGATTTATAAAGATTGATAAATTGTGGATTGCACCATTATGTTGGATTAGCTTATTCTTTTTCTTTATCAATTTTCGTTATTGCTCAAGCAATCACTACTACAAGATAAAATCTTTGATATTCTATTTTGAAGTATGGACAGTCAACTCCTTATAAAACCTTATACTTCATCTATTTTATAAAAATTACAATATATAGAGTTTTATATTTTTCACTATAAAATTATAAATATAATTATTCCTAATTCTTGATAAATAACATTATAAAAAAAATTGTTGTCTTAAGTGGCGGTCCAAAAAATTCGGCGTGGCAATCTTTTCTAAACGGCCACCTCTAGGACTAATCGAAAAATCCAGACAGACAACCCTTATTTTTTCTTTATTATTTTAAAACTTGTCGTGCTTATTATTGGTTATATTTAGCATTAATAATGTATAATTAGTATTCATTGTAATTTTATATAATAATGAGCGTTAATTATATATAATTGGTGTTATTGTTCTTCCTAATTGATATTTAGTGTTAATTATTCTCATTTATTGGTAGAACTAGTGTTAATTATTTTTATTATTGTGTTAATTGCCAGGTTTATTCATCATAATTAACATTAATCATACATGTTAGTACTTAAGTTAGGGCAATAAATTAAAATAAATAACTAGTAATTTATATTTTTTGACTTTATTAATTCGATATAAAATAATAGAAATACTAAGTAATAAATAATTAGAAATAATTATAATTTTAGTGTTATAATATTAGTAATTTAAGGCTTAGGCCGGAGTTGGCATCTAGGCTTGGTGAGGGTCATTATTGGGTCAGCTTTGTAGTTGTGGCTAGAAAATGTTTTCCTAGTGGCTTCTAGTTAGATTTTTTGCCTTTCAATTGCGTAGATATGGACCCCTCCACCTACGTTCTTGAGTAGCTTATGAAGTTTATCGGGTGTCTCATCCGGCCAGTATTGATGAACGAGGAAATGATCCCAACTATGCCAGATCAGACAAACACCCAATAATTAAGTAATATTTTTTGTATATTGTATTATTTTATTAATTATAATAATTTCAAATAGTTTAATTTACTTGTATAGTGAGTCGAGAGGCTATAAAGAATAGTCCAGCCTATCCTTGACACTAGAGATGAGAGCATGTGCATAATACATTAAGTTCATGTTCAACTATTATTCTAGATGGCATGTACTACAAACATGTATTTGATAACTATTTAGAAGATTCGAGTTGTAATTATACTATGTCATTTTTAATTTAAAGTTGTCATTTGATTTTATTTTCCTTTTATTTCCCTTTTTATTTGACTATTTTTCAATGTATATGATGTTTATCTTCACCTAATTAAGACACTAGCTAAACAATAAACAACCATACATGAAAGGTAACGAATGTAATTAAGAAAACGTCTAATACAAGTATGTCTTAACCAATTACATTAGCCAAATTCCTCTAACAAACTATTTAAGCCTCGTACAATTGTTCCTAACATGCTTCACTTTGTTCTCGAACTTCATACCACAAGATATAAATTGGTGGTATAGGGCAATTAGGAGATAGAGTAAACCTAATGAAATGCTTGTAGTATATGAGATGAGCAATACATATCTCCCTTCAAGGTTTAATTAGTGACGTTGATGGGAGAACTCTATGGGAATATCGTAATATATAAAAGGGTATATGGACCCATCTTAACCAACATTTAGAATTATAACTGCGTAGCTCCAAAATTGAGCGATTGGGAACAAATCTTGCATAACCTCCACCCAATGCTCCTACGTACAATGACCTCAAAACCATTGGATATGATGTATAACATTGTTGATTCCGTCATAGATTATATCTAAGTACTTATAGCTATAAACCAACAATTGATTTCTTATGATTTTTTTTACTTCTACCCAATTTTCTAGCCACCTAAGGAATATGTTTTCAAGTACTTGAAAACCATAGTTACCAAAGAAAAATAATGCGACAGAAGTAGGATGATAAAATACATGTTCATCGATGACATGGAACATCACCCTCGGCTAAAACTTGTACTCTGACCCACCTGCGCCCTCAATTGTTGTAATCTCACGATTGCCTTTCACAACTCATTTCGAAACGTCCTTGGTTGGACAATCTAGGCTCGAGTTAAATGTAACCCATACTAATATGGATGGAGTTGAGTGTGTATGAGACGAGACACATGATGAACAACAATAATATCAATAGCACCGACTTCGTTCATAAGATATTGGAAGAATTAAACATCCTAGGTTGGGGAATGTAGATCATATAAGTGAGGTGAAAGTCTTCCTTCATTGATTTGAAGTGTATTCCAGAATGGATGGACTTGCTGCAAGAGCACATCGTGAATTTGACACGCATACGGTATCCCATGAGTAGTCTGGTTTTAACAACCACATAGCATATACATTTCATTGCTAATGATCTCATTTCTTTCTCTTCCTTGATCAAAAGTAGCAAACTATAGTGAGAGGCCCGCCCACTCAAACATTGGGAAGGAATCTATTTGGTATTACTGGTCATAAGTGAATCGCGATGCCTCTAGTGTCTGATGAATCTGTGTGAGTTGTGCATCAGTGATTGTGTTTATTTTGTGCCAAATAGTGTCAAATGATCATTAGAATAAGATAACCAATTGTTTAGCATAGTATGTGCTAGCTACTCGGTAAATCATCGTGTTGTCAAAATGAAGCTTTTCATCCACCACTTAACAAACGTCTCACGGTGACCAAGTCAGGTATCCTCTAAGTATGTCATAACAACATCATCTGGACGCCTCCAAGTAGCTCTTGTGACTGCCAATGCATGATCATACTCAGATTGAGTCTCGTTTCCATGATATCTTTCCACTTACCCCTTCTTAAACCTCTCAACCATCTTCTTATCTTTTTAAGATTTTTAGACCTTGTGTTTGACATTCATGTTGATGTACCATGTACAAAATAAGTATGTTGAGTCAGGAAACATGTCTCAAATAGCACCCACAAGTCCTAACTATTGATCAGTGACAATTGATGTTGGAAAGAGATCATTTCCATACAACAACTTCAGCTTATCTAACACTTACAAGTAGCTACGGTCGTCTCATCACCCATATATGTGTATGCAATCAAAAAAAATTATTACAGGGAGTGATCCCACATATTTCAAACAAAGGCATCTTGTACAAGTTTATCTTGTGAGTTCAATATATGCATATGACCCATGGTTACGCACGTAACAAGTTCACCAAAGCAGTATGCAGCATAAAGGCATGTGTCACTACAACATTGTTATCCAGATTGGGCTGAATCAAATCAACATATGTAGTTACTCTCTACATCGAGATGAAGGAATTAACTCACAAAATCCCTTTCATTGACCCTCCTCCCTCTCATTTGACCTCTAAAATTGTTGATATGCTATGCATTTGGAAATTACCTAAAAATATTTCCAAAGTAACGAAATGAGGGTAATACTTAATATTGTTTCCATCAAAATCTTCTAAAGCTACCTATTAATTAAACAAGTAATTAGTATAATTACTAACTTTAACTATTATTGTGTAATTATTAATATCACAACTATTATTATTCTTAAAAATATTAAATATAATTACTATCATTAATATTATAATAATTATTAATATCTAATAACCAATATTGCAACTAAAAATATTGTTATTTCCAGATTTTTTTAATATAATAACTATTAAATATTAAAATTATTATTTATATCAAGTTATTTATATTATAACTAAAGTAATTATTTTCCAAAAAAATTTAAATATTATAAATATTATTAATATCTAACTATTAATATTGCAACTAAAATTATTATTATTAATATAATTATATAATTCCAAAATAAATGGTGGAGCTGTCTTCAATTTTTAGTCGCTCCTAGGGAATTTTATGGAAAAGATGGCCCCCTATAGGATTGGTTGTCTTCTCCAAGCGGCTCCCCTTAGGGGCGGACGAGATTTGAGGACTCCTCTTCCAATGGCTTACTGGAATTTTTAAATGGCTTTGTGAATATTATAGCTAAAATAATTATTTTTCAAAATTTTTCAAATATTATAACTAGTATTAATATCTAATTATTAATATTATAACTAAAATTATTATTATTAATATAATTATATAATTCCAAAAAAATGTGGAGTCGTCTTCAATTTCCAATCTTTCCTAGGGAAGCTTTTTGGAAAAGATGGCCCCCCTATAGGGTTGGTTGTCTTCTCCAAGCGGCTCCTCTTAGGAGCGATCGGGATTTAAGGACGACTCCTCCAAGGGCTTGCTGGAATTTTTAAATGGCTTTGCGAATATATAGGCGAAAATTAGGAAGAAATTACCCGAGCCAACAATGTTAAAAGCTTGTCATGACACACCGAGAGTTGTTGTGGTTGTTGGTCGGCATCGCGACGATAATGGAGGTGGTGGTGGTTGGCCAAAGTGCAGTGACGGTGGTGGTTAGCCGAAATTATATTGGCAAGTATTTAGGTGGTAATGGATGTTAGTGGTGTTAGCTAAGGAAGGAGGAAGATGGATTGGAGGATTGAATATTAGAGGTGATCAAATTGCGGGTCGGGCCAGACCAAACGATTGGTTTCTACCCATTCTCCGGGTTGGGTTCGGGCCGAAATTGTATTTAGGCCTAAAGTTGCAGCCCATATCCCATATAAATCGGGCTTTCGAATTTTGCAGGCCTATTTGACTATGCTTTGAATTTCTACCATCCACAAGTAATTCACGTTATCTTCAACTTTTCAATAGGGTTGTCAGATATTGCAAATTTTGAATTGGTTCACGTTATCTTAAAAATTAGTACGAGACTATCCTTACACGAGAAATTGCATATTATCCATTAATCGTACTTTCATTTAAATTTTTACCGTCGACCTGAACTATGAATCAAGCAGCCAAATTTAAGCCCACAAAAAAAAACCAATTCGACACGTTTTAAGAAGCCAAATCACAAGAACAGCCGAAAAGTTACAAGTTTTAAAATTATAATTAATATCAATTCAATACGTTAAACAATAAATTCTCACAATAACACCAAGACGAATAATCAGAATCACAACTTTTAAAGAAGAATCAAATATTTTTTTAAAGCTAGAAAATTAATAAAGTTGAATAATATCAATGTCATAGGAATTGTTCTGTCAAGTCAATTTTATGCCACAACTTTTAATAATCCCAACGCCACCCTAATAAACAAGTATACAGGAGTTATTGTTTGGAGATTAACCATTCCAATGCATTTTAAAAGTTAAAGCCTTTTAATTAAAATTCGGGCTGGGGGATCGGGTTTCGAGCTATGCATCACACCCAAACCAATCTCAATAATTTTCAAGCCAAAGTCAACGTGTCCAAACCCTAATTTCGGACTAATTTTTAATGTCCAAGCCTTTTTTAATGTTTAACGATATAAATAAATAGACGAAAGGATCGAATAAGAAATGATCTTGAAAATGGACGTTTACGACGCTATATGATTGTATAAGAAAAAGCAGAACTCTATGAAAATGCTGGAAAGGTGGGGTTCCCGATCTTTTTGACTCCCTTACTTTTCTGCTTGGTCTCATTTCTAGCGATGACTAAGCGACAACAAATAATTGACTCCTTTTCTATTTTTAAAACAGATTAAAGGTTTGAAATGGAGCCACAAGGATCCATCCATCCTTGCAATCTTTGTCTCCCTTTTTCAAAGTCTCACCTTTTTTTTTTCTATAATTATAATAATTTTTTTTTTATGCAAAATATAAAGTTGCTATATTTATTAAGAGAGGTTCTAAAGGCTAGTAGTATGTACAAAAGTACAACAACAACGCTCCAAAGACCACAGAAATATATCAGTTGACGGTTAATTAATTAAATAAATACCTCTAAGAACAGCTTTTCAGGCTGGCAAACAGATCATATTGGCCGAGTTCTTGTCAAATCAACTATAAATGGAAAAAAAATAAAAATAAAATTTAACCTAATTACTCAATCTCATTTCTCATTGAACCTGTTAATTATAGTTGTTTACTGTGTGGTTCATTTTTGGTATTTTCTCTTTTACATGAAATATCCTAAATATAAATGAACTATACTTATTTTATAAATTGATTTGATATGTGGATTAAAACTTAAAAGTTCTTCAACCTAATTACCCAATTGCACCTCTTTTTAAACTGGAAAAAAATTGTAAACTTTTTTGTTTCATTTTAGTTCACTTTATTACTCTGTAGTTTACTATGTTTCATAAATAGTGTTAATTTATGAGCAATAAAGCAAAGTAAGTAACGAGGAAAAACCCACATATAATAAATTTAACGTAGGAAATTAATCAATAAGGAAAACACTTGAATGGAATAAACCTATAGTAGAAAAATCGTTAATATATATATATATATATATATATATATATATATTACCTAACTAGCTGAAAGTATGAATAACGTCTATAAAAAAAATAAAGGGAGTATTTTAATCGATTTCAGAACAAGTGGCAAATTTTTCTCTTCGAAATGTGAATTTAAATTTTTGTCAACATAAAAAATAACTTTAACATTAAATAATACTAAATTGATGTAGTAGTTATAGTGATGAAGGCAATAATAGCAATAACAAATTAACAATAATCATCTTCAAAGACCCTCATTTTACCATTTGCGAAACATATTAAATCTTCAATCTTCAATCTCCCTAAGTTGGTAGTCTTTATAACATAACACCGCTAGTTTATATATCAAATTTTCTACGGTAAAAGAAATAAATTACTCATTAAAAAATACACATCGAAACAAATGTAAAAAAATTGCACGTACTCTTTCATGGTGATATATACACTTCCACTATATGCTATTAAAATTACTCAGTAATCTATATGATAAAAAAAAAAAGTTTAGGTATAATACACAAATACAATTTCATGAATAATGTAACAATTAAATCGGGACAGATGAAGTAAAAAATAGTCGAACGGGACAATTTGAAAACGAAAGTGAGTTGTACTCTAGTGCCCCAAAGCTATTAATTATAGAAGACATGAATTGGATGTATAGAGAATCTAAGTGTCAATAGCAAAACAATAACTGCAGGTGTAGAAGAAGAGAATAAAACATTAGGAAGGAGACAAGAAGGTAGGAAGCTGATGCAAGAACCCCAACCCACACCCACACCCACACCCACACCCACGTCTGCTGCTTCAGAGTTCAGTCCATTTTTTTCTTCTTCTCTTTTTTCTGTTGGTTTATTTGGTACAAAACAATTACTATTAGCAATAAGCAAATGCAAGCTAAGAATTGGGGAAGACCCCCTCCCTTTATTATTATTCTTTCTTTTGTCTTCTTCTTTTTGGTGGGGGAATCGGACCAATTTTTTTTTTTTTTTTTTTTTTTTTTTTTTTTTGGGGGGGGGGGGGGGGGGGGGGGGGGGGGGGGGGGGTTGCAATGTACTAAAAATAATAGGGGAATTACTAATTTTGTTGGTATTCTATAATTTATGAATTCAATGTCAATTATGCCAATTGAAGACATTTGGGTGTACGCCAATGCCAATTTAGGACATGGACATGATCTTAGTCTTTCAATAGATATTTGTTTCAAAGGCTGCATTTGACCGTTAGACCGGGTGTTCGTTAGGTTTTCTTTTTTATATTCGACATGAAACTAGCTTATACGAAGTATAGAGCATAAATACGTTGAACTGTTGGAGTTTTTTCATAGCTGATGTCCTATGTTATTGTTACCTACAATGTATAAGATTAGATAATCTGCGTTACTTAATTATGTCATTCATTTTCATATATTATATATGGAGTTGTCGCAAATTTTGTCAAAGTTTTATTTACTATTCCAACTTTCATTTGATCACTCTAGTAGTACCTGTGGGATTAATATTTTCACGTCTTTTGTCAAAATAAAAATAATTTTCGTGGTATCAGTATTTTGATATAAATTTTTAAAGGAATTAATCAGTTGTTGTATGTACGGATATATCTATTACTTCGTATATGGCAAGTGGAAATAGTAAGAGATTGAGTTGGTTGGCAAATAGAGTAACAATCACATTTTTTTAGCCTATGATGTTTTCATTAATTTAATTTATTTTTAACATTCACAAGAAAAAATGTGGTATTTATTTGTTTTACTTATCTTATTCATTTATGGACATGAAGCTAAAAAATTTCCAACTTTTCTTAGGTGCCAGTACCCTACCAACTATGATCATTAGCCAACTCAGAAAGTTATAAGCTTATTTATCACATAGTGTTATTTGGATGTGATAATCGTAAAATTAATTTACGCGGAATATATATAATTAATTAATTATTTTTCAAAAATCGTCTTTAGCCATTGAAATAATTTTATTATTGCTGGAGTTTCGAAGTGAATTTTTTGAATCATTACCATATATAAAGGAGTTTTATTATTACTCGATCTTATTATCCATTTCTGCTCTGGTCTTAAGATATGGATTTGGGTTAAACATATAATTACATAAGCTGAGAAATCATATCATTTAGACCCTAATGATAAAGAAAAATCAAAAGAAACTCCAATATCTTTCATAACCTTATCATCTGATTCTTCCTCGACCAGCTCCTTTTTCTATTGTGTACGTGAAACAAAAAATGGCAGCACACCCAGCAGGCCAGCAGCATGCACCATCTTCAATCCTCCACTTCTGCACGGCTGCAGGGTACCCAGAACCACCTTAATGCACCACCACCGACAGCGGCATGAAACCACTATAATCTCCTTGACAGCCATCATATTAATTTTTGTTACAAACTTCCAATAATGTGGACGTACGTGGGGTTGATTATAGTTTGGAATATAGTTACGAGCTTCCAATAAGGATGGACTAGTGATCATGTATTGACTTTTAACAAATTATGTTGATGATGACAACACTTAAGTTTATCTTAATTAGTGTCTCTTGTGATTTATATATTATGGGGCCAAAATGAATAGGTCTTCCAAATCAGAAAATATCATTGTTCCTCTTGTAAAATAGGGTATCTGGATAGAGCTTTGGGGTTACAAACAGCTTCTAGCATCATCATTAACATTGAACACAAGCTACGTCGTCCCACCTTCAACTAACTAGCTTTTGACCAACTTTTTTTTTCTTTCGGTTTAGACACAACAAAACCTTACACTGTTTGGTCCCTTTGTTTTATTTATTCTAAAATTTTGTATTAGTTTTTTTTTTTTGTTTTTGTTTTGGAAACTACAGATTCTATTTAACCACTGTTAACGTCGGCGGTTTCTTGAATTCAATGGAGGCTGAAAAATATGCGGCCTGATTTATTTAAGTCTTTAAATTACTTTTTAGAAACATTTCTAATTTTACATATACACTATTTGGCTCACTATTTTTTTTTTTTAATATTAGAGTGTTGTTAAAAGTGTTTAACATACTAGTGGTATACTTGTAGTTTGCAAAATTAGGGTTACATTCTAGAGTTATGACTGAATGAAATTCTTTATGCCCCAACGTACAACTACGAGGGTTATATTTATTGGCCAAAACAATTTTTAAAGCAAGAATTTTTTAAACATTTGTGGTTAGATATGCCTATTGTACTATATTATTTTGGATCAACTCTATAAACGTTAGCGGTTTCAATCTGGTTCAAAAAAATGATGCATGACCCTATCCTTCTTCTTAAAAACCAAAAATTTACAATGTTAAGGTAGGTATTTATAGACTCTGCATATTTCGGAACATTATTTATAAAAATAATCGTTTGTTAGCTGCAGTTTTACATCATAAGAAAACTATACTTTACAAACTGCTAATAACATTATTGGTTTCACCAGTCCGGGACCAAAAACAAAAAAAGGTTCACTGAGACCCTAGCTTACATGGACCATCTCATCCAGGTTGATATATAGTGCCTAGATCATGGACCATGAAGTTGAACTTTAGGCCAGGCCAGGGAGATCTATCTAAAGAGACCATGGCTTTGTCATATGAAATAGCAGCGCACTAGAGGTCAATTTACAGAATATGAACCCTGCACCCAGGTGCATGATGCGCATCATGCACCCACTGTAAAACGCAGCACAATTCAGTGGATTTAATTAGATATTCAGTGAAATTTATCAAATGTTCACTGATATTTAGTAAATGGTCATTGAAATGAAGGACATGTTCATTGGGCAAATGATCAATGAGGTTTAGTAAATGGTTAGTGAAATAAAAGAAATGTTCATTGAAATTATCTAAATGGTCAGTAGAATTGTCTAAATGATCAGTAAAATTGTCCCGAATTCACGATGCGCATCGTGCACCTGAGTTGCAGGAACTTATTTGCAGTCAACTTATACATGTATATGTAGTGGGTTTATTTATTTTTTATTTTTTTTACAGCAGGGTAAAAACTTATAGAAAATTCTTTATCTCTTTTTGTGTTCTGAAGCCAATTAGGTTCAGTATGAAGTTCTGCAACAAGCAAGCATGGGTTTTGGAGCAAAGCCTTTTCAAAAAGCTAACCTACCCTAGCTAAGACTACCAATATATTTGGTAGGTCGTTATTATTGATCTTGACTACATACCTTTTTGCATTTTTATTTCATGTACATACCTTATTATATAAATTTTCATGAAACTCTTACGAAGGTGTAATATCGTGAAAGAAAGAATATAATTTGATGGACCACGCCCATCCTCCGGCCCTTTCTCTCTTCCCTATATGACTTGAGCATATTCTGTCACCCTCTGTGTTGATTGGTTGGTGTGGAATAATGTATGTGGTCAATGCAGGTCAAAAAGCAACTGTTGTGGGTCCTCTCTTACGAAAATGGAGGGGATGGAGTGGTGAGGGGACCGACTCAAGAAGAACATTTGCCTTTGTTTTCTGCATCAATCATGGCTTAAGAACTTTAACCCAACCATTAGAACACCAGGGTTTAATTTGCCTAGAAATCGTCGACATTAATAATCATCTTTTATGCATGCCAATCATACTACATTCTTACACGCGACGCGTTATTAAATCAAGTGCTACAGTATAGTTTGATGGTGCGTGGGTAACATAATCAAATACAGTTACTAATAATGTACTGGTTACAATGTTTACATAAAGTTCTATAAAAATAAACGTATATATAAAGTTACTAAATACTCATTACAACTATGGTATGCCTACGGGTTATTAGGTATTAATAGGAAAAATATCCATCGGGTAATCGTCTGAACAAAATACGACTTATTTGAAATTAATTGAATGAACAGCTCAAGAAATCCGTCTCTAGGATTAAGTACATGAATGAGGTTACTAATAGAGTTAATAGAATTTTATAAGATTATGATTATAACTTAATTAGGGTTTTTTTTTAATTAGATTGCATCGTATGCTTAGAGAATTATGAACCTTTTTACAAAATCTTATATAAAGTTTTCATAAGATCTTTTATTTTATTCTTCAAATTGTTTTAATTAACAAAATTTTGAAGGGCCACCAATTTGGTTAATAGTAATGAGGAAATTGGACGACGATGATAGGTGAGGCAAGAAAGGTCTCTTTCTTCTCCACCTTCCTTTCGGTGCTTTTTCTTGATTGATCGAGTTCTCATTTTTGAAATTTTTATTTATATTTTGTAGAAAAGTTGTTGATGGTATGTAGTTGCCTTAGAATGGGATCCACTTTCGGAAACTTTTTCAATTGAAATATGGCTATATTCTTTTTCAATAGTTTTTTCTGTTGCTGTATTAAATATTATTTTATTAGCTAATGGATCATAATATGTGCAGGAGTAAAGAGTAATACTATAAAATTTAAAAGGGTATGTATTCTAAAATACTATATTCTATTTTCTAAGAAATATGAGCAACAACTGAATTTGTAATGATTTTCAAGAGACATACTCAGTTTAAAATAACAAAGAGAATCCATATCGAGTGTATTAATAGTTGAGAAATAGTTAAGGTTTGATATTTCACATGAAATTCACTAACTAAATTTATTTTTACTTAATGACATTATAAGTCTACTATTTTGAAATTATCGCCACAGTTGAAGTATTTTGGCTATAGTATGCTACTTACGCTAGTGATTTTAGTATATTTAAAATGTTCTCTTACAAATTACAAGTAGTACAAATCACATATCGAGTATGGGAGTGTTTACAAATGATATAAAATTAAGTAAATAGCTGATAGTTTTTCCCATCAAAAGAAGTAATTAATTAAAAATTAAAATTGCTATACAAAATACTTGGGTACAGAATCGATCATGTATTTATGCAACCCCTTGTTGTAAATACATCATGCTAGACAAGCATAAGATTTGGATGAAAACCAAAGATTATCCTATCAAATAAGGAAAATAATCAACATCTAAGGAAAATAATCAACATCTAGTATCACAAAAAATTGAGAAATAACTAAGGCTCGATTCTCTTCACACAATATTTATCGAACTTAAATTTTCTGTTAACAATATTGTTTACAAATATAATTTTTTTTTCAAATTAACTAAAATTGAGACTTTTCTAATTCATACGATATATAATTATATCAGGATATTGAGATTTCAGATATATATATATTGTTATATCATATATAATTATTATTATATCAGATATAGATATTGTTATATTAGATATTAAAATACAAAAAAAAACTCATATTAAATATAGATATTATGATATCAGATATAGAAATAAAATTATAAAATATTTCCTAATGTATTTATATCAGGTATAAATAAGAAAAAAATTCGTTAAAATTGATCATATATATTTTGACCAAGCGATGATGTGATGACCTAAGGTGTAATTTAAAAATCCATAAAATAATACAACATTTGATCACACATAAGAAAGGAAAGAATAGTAAGAGATATATAAATTGGTTAGGTAAGGGGAGCGTGAGGTTAATCCCTTCATTTCTCTTTCTCCTACATTTCTCCTTTCCCTTCTCATACACCATCCTACCAGACAAACCCTATCGCATTTCCCATCTGTTTTTTTTTTTTTCTCTTGCTCTCCCTCTCAATTTCCAAACTACAAACTCTCTCCCAATTTTCCATCCTCCTTCTCTTCCTCCTACATATCGTAGGTCACTTCTGAGTCAACTTAACATCACATATCATCACACGCACGGCGCGGTCCAATTTTGACCACTTCATGTTCATACATAAAATATCTGTGTTTATATTATCATAGTGTTTTTTTTGGTTTCTTTGAATAACAGATGCACCACTCCTGCTACGGACTGAGGTCCATAGACCACAGTATATATACATGTTTATTTTTTGTGGGTTGTTTGTATAATTTACGCGTATGCCTGGCTCCCTGTATGCCATTCACCGAGCCCATTGAATCATCAATGGCCTTCGTGGATGGCGTATGAGGAGCCAAGCATACTTCTTTTTTTTTACATTCTATTTTATTAATTACTTTATTTTTATGTTTTTATTTATGTTTCTAACAATTTTGATTTTATTTATTACCGCTCAAACATAACTCTACTTTGTTCCATCTATAGGTTGAAGCATATATTTGTACCACTCGAGAGCTGCCAAATTAACAAGGTGATTATGGTTGTTCTTGTTTTGTTGAGCTTTTAAACTTGCTCATTTGCCACATAATTAACAAGATACATGAGTATATTGTGTATACATGCATCATATAAATAATATATGCTACAAAGATGGAAGATCTACATAAAATGGGGCAAAATTATTGAATTAATATTTGAAAAATCTTAACTTTAATACATGTGTAGATTATAATCTTCTAGCTGTTGGGTGTTTATTATGGATCGTTTATTTGTATTATTTCGTTCAATGAAAAGATTGAGTTGGGGATATTTGATATTATTTGAGTTAGGCTGTACAATTTTGCTTCATATATGGATATGGTTATCTTAAACAATATATATTTTGATTTCTTTCTTGAAATAAATATTGTATTTCATTCTCAGAAAAATATTTTTCTTTGTTATAAATGAATAAATCATAAAAATAAATTATGTCAACGTTCTTATCGTACGTCTTTTATTTTTATTTTATTATGACAAACAGTCAACAATCATAAAAAATGAGAGTGATATTACAATACCGAAAATATTACGTAAATCTTGAAAACATTACAATGCGGTTGGAAAAATTTGAGATTTTATTATTTTGCAAATGAACATTCTATCAATTAATCAAACATTATAAATGGCTTGAAATATGGGTTTCAAAGTAAAATTTTCATATAGTCGTACTATGCTTCTTTAAATTTGTTCCATTATATACGGAATGTGGCATTATTGTTATTTTTTTTTACCATGATCATAATGCTGATATTTGAAAATTCATGACTTTTTAAAAATGTAATACTTAATTACATTAATTATTCAACCAATTTGTTTTGTTTTGTTTTGGATTACTCAAAATGTGGAGCTGACTCTATACTAGGTAGATATATTTATGGATTTATGGAGTATACCTTCTTTGTCTTTTTTTTTTATTTATTTATTACATTTCCATTTTGGAAATCAAATTTATAAACCCGTTAGTTATAAATTATAATTTATGTTACACCAAATAATATATTCAATTGAAATATTGAATCCTTATATAAACTTTAAGAATATTAAATTTTTATAATTTTTTATCTTATAAATTTAGATAAATAACCATTTAATTTATGTCTTTGTAATAACTAAAAAAGACCGAGGAGTATATAATCTTCATGCGGCAAGAGGCAAGAGACAACATAGAAGTTAACACACGTTTACAGACTAATGCAGAGCATGCTTGTCTCTCTTCAGCTTAGGGAATCTAATATTGAGTACATTTGTAAACTTCATCCCTTTTTTCGTTTTGGGCAACTTGGGGATGCACGGTATTTTAGAACACCCATGTGATTGGGAGAGTGATAGACTCATAGAGACAACATAGAAAAGTAGCCTTTCACTGAAGAGAGATCAATTGTAATGCATTTTGAAATTTATATATATAAATATATATAATTTTCTTATTTATACCTGATATAAATTATATCATTATGTTGAAATCTTTTATATAGATTCGAAGTATTCATATGTAAGTAATTAAGTATTGTTATATTAGATATTGAAATATATAAAATATAAAAATATAAAAAATTAATATATATATATATAAATAAATAAATAAATAAATAAATAAATAAATAAGGACAATGAGAAAGAGAACTATAAGAACTAGTAAATTCAATAAAATAATAAAATACGGGTATAATTCCCATTCCGCTTCAACGTTTCCCAATATTTTCGTTATCTTTGTCTGAACATCGTCGAATATATAGAAGTACGTCTTGTCAGTTGTCACTGGGATGGTATACATATGAGCTTTAATGATGTACATACATAATATATTATTCTACCAATTGCATTATTAAAAAAATTTAATAGGCTAAGAGGAAGTTAAGTGAAATGGTTACCTGGATTAGGAATTCTGGCATTTAGAGTTGGCTAACAGAGTGGACTGAGCTGGGTTGGGGTGGGTGATATAAGACCGACTCGGGTATGGGTTAGGGTGTGCTAAGTCGGCAATGGATGACCCACAACGGGTATATTGTGGAGTCCAAGTGGGTCGAGTTTAGCAGATTGAAGTGGGATTTCAAGAAGTTAATGGGGGTTTTAGATGGGTCGAAGTGGGCTGCGTGTTAATGTTTAATACTCTAATTTAATTTTAATAAAAATTTATTTTAAAGATGTCATTAAAATATTCGTAGCTAAACTATAAATATCTAACATCATAAAATTCATGATTATATATAATAAATATTAGTGGGTTAGTGAGTGTGCTAGGTTATTGATTATATGTATATGTATCTTTATTCATCTTTATCTTCGTCTTTAGTGCTTTTTAACTATTGCTCATTCTCATACACTCTCATTTCGTGAAACCTCTAAAAGTCTGGTTTGAAATTCAAATCATTTCTTCCATTCACAAGTGATATGCACATAAATGAAAACTATATATATGCGTATGTGAGCAAATTGAGAATTTCATAGATTTTTTTTCATCCTAAATTTATTAGCTAACCAATCTCCGTAATTGTTAATTACTTTATCTATTATGTGAGTCGTATCATTATGTCTTATAACACTCTAAGGAGTAGTTTTATAGCATTGCAAGTATGTTATTACCGTTAGTTTGTCTTTAAAGAAGATTTTGTTTGCACCGAGGATACATTAAAATTATTGAGTGACCAACAAAAATTACCCTTTAATATAACAAAATTATTTTTCAATACAATAAAAGCTACCCTTTATAAAAGATATCAAAATTTCATGTTCAAAAAGGAAATATCGGATATATAGTACAAAGTTACTCTTAACAAAATAAAATTCACCTTTTTATATAATAACGATCAGTCCTTAATTTAACAAAAACAACTTTATAAAGGTCTTCCATTCAATATGGTTGATGTGTCCTCACTTTGCTCAAGTTTTTGTGTTGTCATTAATCTAATCTGCTTGAAACATGGGATAATATTGTTTCTCTATCTCAAGAAAAATAAAAAGGGAATACATTATTTAGAGTTCAGACTTTTGATACTAGTATAAGGTTTCATTATTCCGAGTGAAAACTAGTTAAGCTAGAGCTCTTTTTCCCCGAAAATAAGGGTTTAAGCTAGCTTGACCACTTCGCATCTCACAACTTCTACCTAAATATAATCTTCTGTTAAGGACTAATTAATGAAACTAAGGACTCGTATAAATCATTTAATACTCCTCAATTATAGTGTGATAATGTTACTATTTTAGATTTATATTTTCAAAATCATGTTACTAGTAAGTATTCATTTTTTTTTTTATATATATAAAAAATGTGCATGAATGCTTAAGTTTTAAATTTTTTAGCTAGAAGTGTATGTCCATATATGAGGACAATTATTAGCATATAAAGGTTGGGAACTAAATATAAATAAGAAATACGAGTACTCTAAGACACCAATAGCCCAATACGCTATGAAATTTCAACCTCCAAATAAAATTGGCCACCAGAATATATTGATGAACATTATGACAATAAATATTTTAGAAATGAAGGAATATATTGATGAACATCATCTACAATGTCCTGCTTTTGTTCAAGTACAAAGTAGAGCTCATAATTGCAATACAAAATCTATAATGTTGGGACCAACTATCAGATTTGGGACCAAACATAGATCAAATCTACGATGAATGAGATAGTCCTGCTCATTTGATGGATGGGCACACCTATTCGGTAGACTAATCTATGTTTTGCTACTGCTAATGGGCGGTGGAGGTTGTAAAAGTTGGCAGAGTGGTGTCTGAGGGATCTAGCTGCCACTTTCGCTGTCTTTCATGCTCTTTAGCTACTACATTAACTGCCTGTGAGCTGGTTTCCTTATCATTTTGTATCTGTAAATGTGATAGCATTGGGTAGAATTCGGATCTCCCAACTGTCCTGGTTTAGTGTTTAGCCTTCTTTCCACGGTGAAAGAAAGAATTGCATTGAAGCCACAAAAACTTTTATGAGCATGGTTGTACAGGAATTTTAGGATTGCAGATAAAATGATATTTCTCAAAGACATTACTACTTTACTAAAGAAATATTTGTCTTTGAATTAAATATGTTCTGTACCGGTTGTTACATGATTTAAACTTGATTCTTTCACGCCAGATGTTTCACATTTATAATATACTTTATACTGTTCTGTAGTCCATCAGCAATCATGAAGAATCAAGGAGATAGAGAAGGGTTATTTGCCTTGGATAAGTTGTGAGTGTTTAGACTATTTACATATGATTTATGTAATGCAAATACACTGGTGTATAGTTTAGGAAACTATAGATTGTATCCTCTCATGTACTTGTATGTATACCTACGGGTTATTCAAGAGAAGGCAACGGAATCACATTCCTTCATAAATAACATGTACATAGTCTTACAGTGAGAAAACTGTTTCTATCATTAGTCGTCTAGTGGGCTAATGACTCAACTCATTGCTAGCAGATGCCAAACAGAATGCTATCCCCCCGAAAAATAAAAGTTCATCGATGCAAAATCGTTTTTATCTCTCGCTTATGTTCCATCTATCAACATAATATTATAGGTAAAATGATAGCAACAATGGCTGTTTGACTCGTAGCTCATGAGATTAATTGCAAATTACATACTCGAACAAAAGACCCATGTCAGAGTTGATCCCATTCATTTGACAGATGAGCCATTTTTTTGATGAATTCAATCCATACTAACCAGGAATGTGACATTTGTACAATCTATAGTGTTTGCAGATCTCCCCCTTTTAAATAGAGAAGAAAAAAAAGTAGCTTTATCTTCAATAATGTTGTAGCTTCTCCCTATGCTGTATTTTCAGATGAATGAGACTATGCTTACTGCTCATGCAGTGTCATTGCTTGTTTCTCCTCCTCTTCAGCTTTTAGCCAAGCAGCCTGAAACAGCCACATCATAAAATTATTACAAAGTAATAAAAGGTTTATGCAAATTTGAAAATGGCCACCTAAGTTGTCATTAAAGAGAACACTTGCCTTATCTCGTTCCAGTCTTGAGGTGTGTGGTCGCATGGAATTTCCCAAGCCAATGCCTCCCCACGCTTCTAGCAACTCTCTCTCCCTTGCTTCATGTCGAGACTTTGAATATTTGTATCTATCTTCGGTTTGTTCAGGGGGAGCAGCCCTTTCTTGCCTATGCCTTGTGGAACTGCCCAAGCCAATGCCTCCCCATGTTTCTAGCAACTCTCTTTCCCTTGCTTCACGTCGAGACCTTGAATATGTGTACCTATCTTCAGCTTGTTCTGATGCAGCAGTTTTTTCTCTCTCAAGCCTTGACTTGTGCTTGACAAGAATCTGGTCCAAGCCACCAGTACTTGTGTCCACTGGTGGTGCTGTGTCCCTTTTCTTTGCTTCATATACTTCTTTAGAAGCAACCTCCATTTTCGCCTTCTCTAATTTGGATACATGCTTTAATAGAACTTTATCCAAACTCTCACAATCTCCTTCATTGAGTTTCCCCTGCCGTTTTTTATACCTTTCTGTGTTCAAGTTAATATTCTCTTTCTGACTTTGCTCCTGATCAGAAGACAATACTTTCAAATTTCCTACTGAAATGATATGGAATTCATTTTCTCTAATATTTTTTGCCTCCTGGACCTCCTTTTCAAGTCTTGATACATGCTTGACCAAAAACTTGTCCAAGCTTGGAACTTCTGTATCTTCTTGTTGCCTGCCTATGCCATCTTTCAGAGCCCTTCCTGATTTCAGGCCATCAGTATCTGATTCAAATAACTTCTGATTTCTCTTTGCTTCTTCGATCTCTTTCTCAAGTTTCGATGAATGCTTAATCAGTACACTACCTAGGTCTGGTACATTATCAACAGAAACTCGTTTCTCATCTATGTTATCATTGATGACATGAGGATCTCTGAGGTTTCCATCACCATCTCTTTTAGACTCGGATTTTCTAGCATTCTTCGCTTCTTGCACTTCCTTCTCAAGCCTTGTCAATTTTTTGACCAAGAACTTGTCTAAACTAGGCAACTCTGGCTCTACTTGCTTTTGGCTCGCTCCACTGCTTAAGTAATTCATATCAGAGGCAGCATTTTTATCCTGCATTCTAAGACTTCCAGTATCAGCCAAAGCAGCATTTAGACCACAAGTTGCAACAATTGTAGCCAGAGAAGCCAACTCCTCTTCTTTTAGGCATTTAAGCCTTTCTAGCATCATTTCGACAAGTCTTGTTCCATTGAATTTCTGCGGGCTTAGCTTCTTCCGATTTCTCTTTTGCGAGTTAGGGCCTTCATCACGAGATATAGTCTGTAACTCCAACCCACTATCAGATTCCGTAAGCTCTTGAGTATCAGGATTTTCACTTATTTTCCTCAACAAGTCCTTGAATTCATCTTTGTTGAAGGAGCTACAGTGTGCTAGTCTGACGAATGCAGTTTTAACTGACGCCGCAACTTGTTTATCCACTTCAAAAGCTGTTTCGAATGACGCCCTTACTGTGTGAGTGGTGGATCCTTTTCCACTAGCTGAGGATACCTCTATCTTGAAACGTTTCAGAGGACGGTCAGGTGTGTCATACATGGTCACCCCTTTTGCAGTTGCAGCTTCAAATGCTTCAGCTACCTCTTTCTCTGCTTTTAGCAACAGAGCCTCAGCCTCTTTGTGTGGAATCCTGGGGAGACAAAAAGCCAGAGGCAAAAATTAGGTGATACTCAGTGCCTTCAGATAAAGTACTCCACCTATCACGAATAAGTAGTCACATTGTCTTAGCAAACACAATTTAAATGGCAGCAACTTAAACAATCCGATCAAAAGCCACCATTATTTCAGGAAACAGGATAATTTGTCGAACATCCTAAAATAGTATATGTGATAACAAGTTCCACATGGAAGCATACCTGGCTGCTTGAAGTATTCTGCACCAAGATGCTTCAATCATGGCAGCTTTCCTTGCCTCCATCACCTTACATGCCGCCTCTCTAGCAGCCCTTTTCTCTCGTTCCACTCGACAGTAATGAGGATTTGAGTGGCCCAGTGTCTCATCCAGAGTATCATTCATGCCTCCAGCTTCCTGAAATGCAAAAATTCATGTCCTTCAGCACAACTATACTCTCAAACAAAGGGAAAACTAACAACTAAAATGTAGCAAGGTACCTGCAGTAGCTTAATTTTTCGCTTCATGTACGAGTCCCCCTTAATGCGAGGAAACCAATTAAGTGGAGAGGTTTTGCGATGTAGTGGCTTCTTAATCTGAGATGAGACTCGATTTAGCGCTATTCCTCCTCCTAGAGGAGGGCTACCTTTATCCTTGTGTGACTTCGTCTACAATGTAAACCATCAATGATCAACCCCAACAGACCAACAAATAAAACTTCACCAGGGTATAGGCCTTAAATCAATGCCTAATGTTATTGCTAAGATCAAACCAAGATAAGCCTTAGGACTACATATCATGATAAATTGCCCAGAAGCCATTTTTATAACATGTCTTGTAGCCTTTATTGGAAAATACTACCTCGGCCTGGAATTAGTAATCACAACTACTACTAATAATAATGACAGATTTGTGACAACTAATTCAGGATAGTTATTTAACTTATTTTGCACCGATACGAATCTTGATATATATACCAATACGGGTAAAAATCTCTAATTGATAGTGAAATGTTGAATCAATAAAAATTCAACTATTGATACAAATTTGGGTATGGGTACAGAAAACAGTTGGTCATATGTGAATATGTGCAACATAGCTTGATAGAGTAGTAGAGGGAGTCATTCAACTTACAATTTCATATATGCTTGTCCTAATGATGAATATTGACAATAACCAACCTGATGCCATATTTACAGAAATCAATTCGAAAATTCACCAATTCTCAAATCTTGATTAATGATCTCGTGTTCCAAAATTAAAACAATAACCCAGAAAATTGAAGCTAAACAATAATAATTACTCTACTAATCACTACTTGACATGATTCTACTAAAGAAAAAATACCCAGAAAATCAATTATAATTCAGATTAACCCCACTTAACAATTCTAATTACACTATTAATCACTATTCAATATGATTTAAGTAAAGAAAAAAAAGACCCAGATAATTAATTAATTAAACAGATGAACCTCACTTAATAAATGATAAAAAAAATTAAAATATTTTTTTAATCAATTCCCAAGTTTTTTTCGCAATGATACAGTCATACAGTGAATAAATTGAACTAAAGAACAAGAAAATAGCAGAGAGAATTAAGAAATGGAAAACCTTAGGAATGGAGGAGAGAGAATCACTGGAACGTGTGGAATCAGTGAATTCTGCTGAAGGATTTATCATTTGTTTTTCATCACATAATGAAATGCATCCCACATCCAAGCACCCTAAATCCATCTTTTTCCTTGAATTTTCAACCTTGTTTAAGTCAAAAACCCAACTTTCTCTTGTTAAAAATTACAGAAAAAGATGGCAAATTTTGCAAGATTTCGATGTGTTTGAAATCGTTAATGGGGAGTATGGGAGATGAGGGAAGATGGGGTTGTAAGAGGTAAAGAGGAAGAAAAAAAAATAGCCGTTACGTACTAGAGAGTGAAGAGGAAGGGACCAAGGGATGGATTTACGCCGTCTAACGGTCGAATTTTGGTTTTATGCCCGTTTGACTTGGTTCTTGATTTGCCCTTGGTGAAAAGAGATAAAACCGTAAACTAGATTATGGTAAAGCAAAGCGCATTGTTTAATATGGACCGTTGTCACCTATATTTCATATACATATTATCAAATTTACCCTTGATATATATAACATACTTTATATGTAATGTAGCATCGAGCCAGATGAGGTAAATGTGTTCATTAATATGTTATGTTACTTAAGTTTTGATATTGTTTATGTGTGTATTTAGTTAATTTCGTGTAACTTGGAAGGTTAAGTAATGTTTAGAGATTAATTGATTGTGATTAGTTACTTAAAAAATAAAAAATAGTTTGAAGCAAAACTTTTGTTGTGGTCAGCATCCACACAATTGCACGTTTGGCCCTTTGCTTAATGTTAAACAAAATGTTTATGATGCATAGATTACATTTTTTAACTAATTAACACGTTATTAGATGCATAAATTACATTTTTAAACTAACTAATATATTATTAATATTAAACAAAATATATAATTAGATTCATATACTTCGTTATTAATATTAAACAAAATGTATAATTGATGCATAAATTACATTTCTAATGTAATTAATATATTATTAATATTAAACAAAATATACAATTAGATGCATAAATTACATTTATAAACTAATTAATGATGAGAAATGCCCTTTACATTCTAAACTAATAAATTACATTGATGCATAATTATATTTCTAAACCAACTAATAGTGCCTTTACCATCACTCATAAAATGACGAGAAAATATAGCACCTAAATCAAAGTTGCGAATGAAAGTCATGGTAGAGTAACCACGAAATGAATTTCCTCCCTATCCAAAAAGATTATCGACGTCTATTTCTTGTGACGTTTAAGGTGAATATTTGATTATATTTATAAACTAATAAGTTATTAATATTAAACAAAATATACAATTTTCAGGATTTTGACGGCGATGGAATTGATTACAGTGTGGTTTTCGTTCTCGAATAAGATTTTGCTTCGTTTATGGAAGCTGAGATATGGGCCTAAGAAGAAGCAACCAAATATGGTTTTATGATGGTTTCAACAACACATAAACCTCAATATGATGGTTATGTACAAAATTGGTTGTTCTGTGATCATTATGGGAAAAGAGCGAGATTTTTCAAATGCTTGGAGGTATAACACGAAGAGAAAGGCTTTGCAAATTCAGGGTGAAGGCAGTGGAGCTTCTAGATCTTAATGGTTGGTATTTAGAGGGTGTTTTAAAATGGAGATTTCATAACCATGAGTTGATGGTGTAACTAGTTGGCATTGACAGGTGAATGGCCTAAGTCTAGTCGCTAAAGAAGTCGTCAGGAGAATGAGTAAGGCACATGTAAAACCTAAAAAGATATTTACATTAATCTTGGACCAATCCTCGCAAGATAACCCAAACGCGTGACACATGTACAATGAGAGATTTAAGATGAGGATGGAAAATTTCGAAGAAAGGAACACGATTCAACAAATGTTTAATCAAGAGAAGAAAGGTAACTACAAATTCTTGTATGATATCGACACTAATACATTTCATCTAACTCATGTGTTCATGGTGCATCCTAAATATAGCTTGATGTTATGTACGTGGCCATATGTGATTTTGATTGATTCAACATACAAAACAAACAAGCAAACGTATCCTCAAGTTGAGATAATGGGGATGACTCTAACAAGTATGAACTTTGTGATCGATTAAACAATCTTGAAGGAAGAGAAAGTGGAAAGTTTTTTTTTGGGTGTTCGATAAATAAGGTTTTGACCTGTTTTTTCCCTGTATCACTCAAAGTGTAAAGACACTTAGTCATATCATACCCGTAAAAGCGACTTGCATTACACAATGCCATAGTAACATATTTCCCATAAAGCTTCCCCAAGCTTTCAGGGAGTGCTTGCATAATGGACCTAGCATAGAGATATCAACACTTGATGAGGATTCCTTCCTTACATTAGCTCTAGAAGATCAGGAAGTGTCAGTTGTAGCCCTTTTCTCGATTAAGGCTAACGTACCCTTAGTATCATTCATTTAAATGTTCCCTCTAGAGGCTGGATTGATGTACAACTTTGTATCACGACTTAGTCTATTGTAGAATGTTTGAAGGAGTAACCAATCTGGCAATCCATGATTAGGGCAATGCTTTAACATTCTTTTATACCTTCTCTAGGTCTCATGGAGAGACTTAATATATAGCTGATGGAAGTTATTGATCTCTGCTTTCAACTTAATGGTTTTGTTCTAATCAAGAAACTTTATAAGAAAGACCTTAGCAAATTTATCCTAAGTATAGTATGTACCAGGGCCTTCATCCATTAGCCATTCCCTTGCTTTCTCCCTTAAAAAGATAGGGAACAAGCACAACTTCATAACATCCTCAGAGCAATCTTTTGTTTTTATCGTGTCACATTTCTCTAGAAAACTCTCAATGTGAGATATAAGACACTCAATTGGGAATCCCACAAATGAATCACTAAAGATGGATTAGATGAAAGCATGCTTCATTCAAAATTAGCTGCTATTACTTATGGCCTAGAAATACTTGACATCATTTGAGGATCAAGGATGTCATATTCAAAGAGTCTTTTGTGGCGGACTTTAAGCCATATTCTCACTCCTTTTGGTTTTATTTTTCCTCCTCCTACTCTTATGCTGGCATACAGTTGCCTCAATTTTCGGGTCAAAAGGGATTAGATATTCTTGACCTATTCTTTGAGTGTGCATGCACAAAAAAGAAAACTAGAAGTAAAAATCAAATAAACAAGGAGAAAAATAGACGAAGCAGCATGGAAAACTCAAATCTTAGTTGTAGTAAATTTGAAATAGTAGTTCAAAAACCGTTAGTCCCCAGCACTAAGGCTAAAATTTGATGAGGTTGTCACAAACCTATCAAAAATACCTAAATACCAAAACTAATGCAGCTCGGGTACATAGGGTCGAATCCTAAGAGACTATCGCACTAACAACTTAATTGACTTTAACTAATTAACCACCAAGTTAAATCAAGAGATTGATGATTTAGACTAAATTAGACTACTACTTATGCAACAAAATCAGAAATGGATTGAAAAATGAATGGAGATTAATATCTAGGGTAATGAATCCCCAATAACAACACCTGAATGCATACAAACATTCCTCAACACCTCACTTTCAACCTAAGGCTAACTCCTAGGAAGAATGCTCCCTAAACTAATACCAAGGACCTCTTTCGAGTATCAATGGCTTCCCTCTAATGCAATAAAGCTTACTTTCATGGAATCATGTATAGATAGACATTGAACTTGGTAGTCACAAGTTCTAATGATCATGACACCTACTTTCGTGAGACACTTACACCTTAGACTAGGATTGTAGAGTAGATTATGAATCAACTTTCGCCGCGAACCTAATCTTTTTCATAAAGCAAATACGTCTAGCATTTTTATGAGACTTTAGAAACCAATCCCAGATTAAAGAAATCAAATTTAGGTCAAAACATTGGAACTTTGGTACAATTATACATCAAGTATTGCTAAGGTTTATTGAAACCTCGGAAGAAAGACAACTCACCAGTTGTAAACATCATTACTATGAAAAATATCAAAAACAGATATAATAAAGCATAAAGTAATAGAGATTAGAGAGAAGAAAAGAATTACTTGGATTGATCACCAAAAATAGCATCAAGATCTTCAATACAAGATAACTAATGAAGCTTCTGAAAGAAAACTAAGAGTGCTTTTTAGTAGATCTAAAGTATAAACACAATGTCTTACAAAACTTCTAAAACTTATTTATATAAAGTCTAAAAACATAAGGATTTAAAAAAACAGTCGTATGATTTTGGGTCATAAAATGTCCAGGCACGGATGTGCCTTATCGCAAAACAAGATCAAAAGCTTTAACTTTCCACTTAGTAGATGAGGCACGAACATACCTCATTTCACTTCTTGTAAGGCACGATCATGCCTCTGGGATATGCCTCCTTATGTCCTAGAGATCATAAGCTACTGATCTATTTCCAACATTGGGGCACCGGCGTGTCTCTTCTCAACATTTCTTTTCTAGCTCTTTTTCTTCCGTTTAGGCCATGGATCCTTCTTCTTCAACTCCAACAGCTTGGAAATCTTATGTGATATGGTTAGAGGAATAACGAACATCCCTCACTTTCTTGCTTGCATGGTTCAGATGGTTCAAGGCTTGGAACCTTGCTTTGGGAACTCAAAGCTCTTAAATACCATGTGATTCTTAAAAAATTCTCCCAAGCGGCTCCAAAAACACATGAACGCATAAAAACCATATAAATACCTATGAAAGCACATATAGATCACAAAAGGACTAAAAAGACTAAGAAACTACCCTAAATGCAACTAAACTACATGTAAAGAGCCCTAAAAATACTTTAAAACTCGTATAAAATAGGATTTATAAGTAGTTCTTTGAAGAACCGGAGTTGCTCACTAGAACCAAAGTCGACCTTCACAATGCCGCTAATGTTCATGGGAGTATATTTATGGACATGAGACTACATTAAGAACTCATTCAAGATAGTCATTAGGCCAATCGTCTCATGGCTTGTGCCTTCAACGTCTTAGACTATATCGATGCATCTATCCCTCGGCCTACTGATGTTGATGACTCAACATGGAAAAGACTCGATGCCATTGTCAAGCAGTGGATATATGCAACTCTATCCAAGGATCTCGTTCATTCCATCATGAAGCCCGGTGCTACGGCTCTTGAATTATGGACCCAGCTTGAGGAGCTGTTCCATGACAATAAACATGCTAGGGCCGTGTACCTCGAAAAGTAGTTTGTAGATACCAAACTTGACCAATTTGCCTACATGTCTGATTACTGTAATCACATAAAGCTCCTTGCTGATCAACTTGCCAATGTTGATTGCCCTTGTCTGATCGTAAGATGGTGATGCAGATAATCACGGGCCTTCCTAAGAGTGTGTATGACACTATAGCAGCTATCATATCTCAAACCGAGCCAACACCCAATTTTAATAAGGCTCGTTCCATGTTTATCTTGGAGGAAACCCGTCAGCGTAAACAAGAGGAATCAACACTGCAAGCTTTTGTGACCCCCTAATCCGTGTCTCACCCCACCTCCAACTCTCCCTTTCCATCGCCAGATATGGGCCATAGTAGGGGTTGTTTTAACAATGGTCGAGGTCATAATGGCAATAGTAGAGGTCATGGACAAGGAAGAAACTGGGGTACTCGAAGACCAAGCCTCAACAATTGGCCCCAACTCTCAACAACAATATTTCGGCCCACCACCTTATTCATCTCATCTTCCTCAACAGCATCATCAATGGGCTTCTCGACCTAGCTAGCCTGACCCCCTGCCCATAACCAACAGCGCAAGCCCAACAGGTCCAACCCTCTATTTTGGGCCCCCGCCCACCTAACCCGCATTTGGCCCATTACTCGACCTAGGCACATCCTCTATTTGGGCAGCCATGTCCCCAACAGATCTGGGCTAGGTGTACAATTCAATGTCATTGCAGCCTAATGATGATGCGTTGTATATGGACACAGGTGCAACTTCACATTTGACAAACAATTCAGGTATGAGAAATCCTCAATCTATTTTAGTTGGTGATGGCACTCGTATTCCAATTCTTGGTTATGGCAACACTACTATTCCTGCTCCCAATCCCCCATTCCATCTCAAAAACACCTTGCTCGCTCCCAACATTATCAAGAATCTAATCTCTGCTAGGAAATTTACATGTGATAACTCGATAACTGTTGAATTTGATCCTCTTGGTTTTTCTGTGAAGGACCTTCTTTTGGGGGCAACTCTAGCGAGGTGCAATAGTGTGGGCAAACTTTACCCTTTGTCGACCTCTTTTGCTGTTCAAGATACTCGTCACCTGTCACTTGCTACTATGTCTCCCTCAATCTGGCATCATATACTTGGACACCCTAGCGACCCTATTTTTGATCTTCTTAGGAAAAATAATTTAATACAGTGTAGTAAGAGAAATAGTTCTCATTTTTGTCATTCTTGTCCTTTGGGTAAACATGTACGGCTTCCATTTAAGACATCTGTGTCTGTTACTTACTCTCCGTTTGACATTATACATGCAGACCTCTGGACATCTCCTATTTCTAGTAAATTGGGTCATAAATATTTCTTAGTTTTGCTTGATGATTTTTCCCATTTTCTATGGATATTTTCTATCATATATAAATCCCAAGTCTTTGACATTTTTCTCCACTTTCGCGCTTATGTTAGAACTCAATTTGAAAGAGATATCAAATCCTTTCAATGTGACAATGGGAGGGAATTTAATAATTCCCGATTCACAAATTTTGTGAAGCATACGACATGGTGTTTCATTTCTTTTGCCCATACACCTCTTCCCAAAATGTTAAAGCTGAAAGGATGATCCAAACCATCAACAATATGTCACGAACTCTTCTCTTCCATGCTTCGCTCCACCATCATTTTGGGTTTATACAATTCACATGGTGGCTTACTTAACGTTTTACCCCCCTCTTCCATTCATAACAAAACACCCACCAAGGTCTTATATCGTCGGACTCCTACCTATGATCTACGAGTTTTTGGATGTCTTTGTTACCCAAATCTTAGTGCCACAGTCCCACACAAACTTGCATCTCAGACAACACCATGTGTCTTCCTTGGGTATCCACAACATCATAGAGGGTATTTGTGTTATGATTTGTCTTCTAATAAGACTCTCATATCTCGGCATGTTTCATTTGTGGAGGATCAATTCCTTTTCTTAGCTATTGATCAAAACTCTACATATGACTATGAGTTCTTACAATCATCTAACACCTACAACCTTCACCCTCTCCTAGTACAACATCATATTCAATATACCTCCTTGCCCCAAGTAGATTGACCCAATACCAACCAAACCCCACCATCACCCAACTATCTTCCCATCTCACCCACTTCTGCTCAAACCTCCCCTCCTTCTTCCCTTGTCCGATCACTACATTTGAGTCCTTCTGCACCTCGACATGATCCTCAACCCTCCCACCCAATGGCAAATCGCGCTAAATGCAGAGTCTTCAAGCCAAATCCAAAATATCAAGCACATATCTCCCTTCTTAACATATCTCCATTGCCCAAAAACCCCAAATTAGCCTTGCTTGATCAAAATTGGAATACAGCTATGACAAAGGAATTTAATGCTCTTCTTAAACAACATACTTGGAATCTTGTGCCTAGGCCTGAGGGGGTGAACATAATTCGTTATATGTGGTTATTTAAGCACAAATACAAGGAGAATGGTGATTTGGAGAGGTATAAGGCGAGACTAGTTGTCAATGGTAAGTCTCAATAGATTGACATTGACTGTGATAAGACATTTAGTCCTTTGGTTAAACTAGCAACCATTCGGACTGTATTGAGTATTGCTATGGGGCGTGATTAGCCCATTCATCAATTAGATATGAAAAATGCATTCCTGCATGGGGACCTTAAGGAAACAGTTTATATGCATCAGCCTCCAGGGTCATCGATCCTACGGCCCCAACTCATGTCTGTCGACTCAGGAATTCTCTCTATGGCCTTAAACAGGCACCTCGAGCTTGGTACCAACGGTTTGGTACTTACCTTCTACAGATTGGTTTTGTTTGTAGCAAAAGTGATACTTTACTTTTTATCTTGCGTAGTGGCAATAATGTTGCATATCTCTTATTGTATGTAGACGACATTATTTTGAAAGCATCTTCGGAATGTCTCAAGTGTGATATTATTTCCCTCCTTAAGTCCGAATTTTCGATGACCGACTGGGGGAAGCTACATTTTTTTTTGGGTATTTCTGTCACTCGTACAACACAGTCTCTATTTCTCAGTCAACACAAATATGCAGAGGATATTATCCATAGAGCTAAGATGGACAGTTGCAAACCAGTCGTAACACCTATGGACACTAAGGCTAAGCTTGGAGCTCATGATGGCGAGCCCATGAATGACCCATTGTTGTATCATAGTCTTGCGGGTGCTTTACAATATCTTACCTTCACTAGGCCTGACATTGCTTATGTTGTTCAATAGGTTTGTCTCTTCATGCATGCCCCTAGAGAGCCACACTACAATACTCTTAAGCGCATTATTAGATATGTCAAAGGGATGGTCATGGTCTCCATCTATACAAATCGGCCCCAACTAGCCTCACATCTTACTCAGATGCTGACTGGGCCAGTTGTCCAGATACTCGACGTTCCACCTCTAGTTATTGTGTTTATTTAGGTGATAATCTGGTCTCTTGGTCTACTAAACGCCAAGCTACTTTATCTCAATCTAGTGCCGAAGCCGAGTATCGTGGGGTCGCAAATGTTGTTGCCGAAATTTGTATATTGTGCAACCTACTCTTGGAACTTCATTGCCTAATATATCTGCGATATACATGTCATGCAACCCAGTCCATCATCAACATTCCAAACATATTGAACTGGACATACACTTTGTACGCGATAAGGTCGCACTTGGCCTTATCAAAGTACAACATATACCTTCTTCTTATCAGTACGCAGATATCTTCACGAAAGGGTTACCTCGACAATTATTTACAGAGTTCAGATCCAGTCTAAGCGTTCTTCCTCCTCCCGCTTTGACTGCGGGGTGTGATAGATAATATGTAAATATTATCTTGTATAAATTTTATCATGTATAGATTTTATCTTGTAAAGATATATTTTCAATGTAATTTTGTTATACTAGAACTCTTATACTTAGGTTGTACATTTACTATATATATGTGATTAATGAGAAGCACCAATCAAGGGGAATGACATTAGTTTACAAAATAAAGTAAGGAAAAGATCAGAGCTTTCATGATGTATTTCTTAGGTTCTATGATGTACAAATGACCTTAAAGGATCTTCTATATACTATAGCATACTTAATTATATTCCCTTAATTGAAGCCTGTGACTGAACAGTCTTCAACCAAACAATTGATACACCAACCCAAGTCCAAAGTGGCCTATTGAATTTCATAAGGCCTAGGTCAATGAACATTATGCTTCTTTTTGAATGAGATATAGAAGACGTTTGTTTGGAAGCGTGCTCCGATCCTACACAGGGTCCTCTCAATTGTTTCCTTTTTCTAAATTCTCAATGTTGTTTCTGTAAGGTAGAAATGGAAAGTGGAAGGTTATAAACACAATATGGGCTTGTAGATCTCTCCAACTTCGATTTTGCTCGTAGTAGTTAACTACTTTTTGTCTCATTTTTAATTTATGTAGCAACGGATAAACAATGTTGCGCTTGCGAGCATTCAGCTTACTATACACCATTAACACATCTAGTGTTCAATCAGATGACCAAAAGGTGATATAAGCTTGACTTGGTAACTTCAACCCATTGAAACTATTTTTATATTGGAATTATTAAATATCATTGAAGAGTTTATTGTGTTGTAGGTATTGCAGACTCATCATTATATTCGTTGTAATATCGATGGGGTGGAGTAGGACAATAAGAGATAGCAGAGGATGAAGGTGACAGATAAGCTGCAACCAATTTAGGTCGAAACCTTCTTAAAATCCACTTTTTTATTCCATTCTACAATCAATTAGAGAAGTTTGTAGAAGGTGAAGATTGAAAAATATGTGACCTCAATTCATCTTTTATGGTTAGAGCTCAATTTACGATGGATATGGAGTTTTCTAGTAAGAAAGAGTAAATTGAAGTAGTAAAAATGCATATATTGCATTCGATCAAATCAGTCCAATGTGACAATGCATGGTTTCATCCAATGTGAGTCCTCATGTGTATTTCCTTAGTATTCATTTAGGTTTACCTTGGGAGAGATTTAGACGCTTTACACACAATGAAGTTAGAGTACTCAGTGCCTTCACTTGAGGAGGGGACGCCTATTCTAGAGTCCTAATGTTTTAGTTAGAGTATATGTACATGTATAGTTATTTGTGTTCATGTACGAATATTATAGATTAGGAGTATAATTCTTAGATATTTGTAAATTTATAAATCAAGCTCCATCTTCAAGGTTTTTTTTTTTGTATAGTTTACCCATTTGTATATATTCTTGTATATATCGATTATGTTAGATACGGTTTGTTTTAGACGGAAGAAGAGATGGAATAAGGTTGCATTGGATATTGAAATGTAGTGGCGTTGCCAGAAATTTTGTATTATGGGTTTGGAATCAACCAATTGAAGCAATAAATAAAATAGTCTAAAACTTTAAATTATAAAGAACAATTCGAGGAACCATCCAAATGAGCGATTACAAAAAATTACAACTAAATACGACGAGCATCATCGCCCTTTACTCGAAAAAAAGTTCTTTCTCAATAAATGGCACTAAACCTACTAAACCTTCATCAGGGCTTGCACAACATATTCCCTTTTGTTAAAGTTTTCATTATGCAGCATAACACGATATGGAGGAGCAATTTGCCTTGTTTTCCTAAAACCAAACAGAAGACTGGCAATTGTTGTCAACAGAAACATATGAAGTCTAGTGAATATACTGAACATGGACAAGAACCACAAGAGGACTCAAAATCCATATAAACTAAAATGTACATTCAGTAAAGCAAATTGTTGACAAGAATAAGTACACTATAAAATAGATATCAGCTTGCCATTAAAATTTTACAAATCATTTCATTAATTCAATCATGAAATTATGTAACCAATCTATTATGGCTCATTTGAATGTTGTTAACTGATTGTCCGATAAGAAAGGATGTTAATGAAAAAGTTGTTGGTCTTCTCATTCGTTAACACTCTCCCCCCTTTACCCACACATTGCAAGTCCTGTCTTCATATATGTCATGGTCATTAGCCGCTGCCATATCAGCTTATTTTTATTAACAACAAAGACCACTTGAAATTCTTGAAAGTGCAGTGAACCATATGCTCCTTAAGGTTCATACCCAAAATGGAGTGTTTATTAGTAGTAACTTAATCAACTCCCTAGCAACTTTCACACATCTCCCTCCTACAAACCCTCTCAATATCCATAGCACATACTCCATGCGTCTTTTTTTTATTTGCTACATTTCCATTTTGGTAGTCAAATTTTATAATCTTTGACCACAAATTCTAATTATGTTATAGCAAATAATATATTCAAGTAGGATCTTATTGGACGCGTCTCGATGTAAATTTTTAGAATATCAACTTTTTATAATTTGTTAATCTTACGAATTTAGAGGAAAAAAACGTTTTAAGTTGTGTATTAGAGACCGTGAAAAGTCAAATATAACAACTAATATGGGACGAAGGGAGTAGTAATTAAGTAGCTTAGTACATTTATAACACATCATCTAAGTTGTATCAGTTTCAATCCACTATCGGATTTTCGTTTGAAGATTTCCTTTTTCTTTCTCATTAGTAATATAATAAATTAGAAATCAATCGATACTTATCTTAGTCTTGTAAGTTAATAGGTAGGTCTTGTAAGTTGTATTCTTTGGTTTTTGACAATGATAAACCAGCTGTAAAAGTTTTATTTTTACAAGCTACCTATTGACTGAAACTTAGCACATGGTCTGATGGTCACTATATTACAACAAAGCTTAATCTAAAACAACGTGTACTTAACTACACGAGTAAAATTGTGAACAGTCCGACTCTCTTTTTAACCTTACTAAGGCAATAAGCTCTTTACTTGTTTATGGCGTCGAGAAAGTATCATCTTGATATACCGACACTGGCCACAAAAAATCAGGTTCTTTTTTGCTACGAATACTGATGAGGCATAGGTTAACAGAAGTGGGTCCTCAGTGGAGTGGGAGCAGCCCGAGCACCGCCGTAATGGGAGCAGATGGCCAAATGCTGAGTTGCGAGATGCGTGAAGGGTTGAAGGCAGGACCACAGAGTGCTGAAGGATAGGGAAAAAAGGGTAGTTGAGTGCTTGAGGATTTGTACCCCTTGTTTCTTGTGTGGAAGTGGGAGTGCTTTGCCAATGAGGTGGACGTATACAAGTTATACTATTGTAAAGGATATATAATGTTTTTGTTTTAATATGGGTTTAGCTGAGCCTACTAAAACAATCAATGTATTGGAATGTTTATGTGTTGGAATGAAATGATGAAATGGATATTGTCCTTGGCAAGGATTTTCCTTGTCTATTCACTAAGGCTAGAGTGAGGGAAAAAAGAAAAAAATTGTTTCAAAACAATGACTTCTCTCAAGCCTAGCCACACTCTAAAGCCCAATTTCTTACTTGGCCAAAATCTCTACCGTAAACAGTGATTTTCATTTGAACTACAATGATTTATATTTTTTAAAATACTTTGTGACGGAGCCTAGTTTTAAAAAAAGCTTCAAAACTCTTTTTCTGCCACGCAAAATTGTTGAAATTATAGGGTTACTACGTAAATTTATCCTATTTATTTTATAAGCAAGACTTATTCAAACTAAAAAAAGAATTGAATATATTATTATATAGTAAAGAATTGAAGCATCCCCTTCAAAATAGGGAAGTTTAAAAAATATTAATGCTAAGAGTGTCAATAAGTAGTTATTAATGAAACTAAGCAAGCAGACACATGATATACGTGATTGAAAAACCTTAGTGTTGTTAGCACCATAGTCAAATTTATTTTGATACCTTCAAGATGTGGAATGACTTTATGCATATACTCTGAAGTACAAAAATATTCGACTTTAATTCCTTTTGTTGTTGAGCACAATTAATCTTATGATAGGTGTAAACACGAAATCGTGTCTCACCGTAGCATTGTCACATGATAAATCAATCCTAACAGGTGGACGCAACTTGCCTCAAGGTTAAGCGTTTGAAAAACCTGCAAAAGAACTCAAGTAACCTAAAACCTCAAAAGACTCAAACACAATTAAGCCCAAATCTGCACTTTGGCCCAAATACAAAACTCACAAAACCCTAAAAATACATGCTTATTCACTAATCAAACCATAAAAACTGTCCCAAGCTAAAAATGCTTAGAGTACTAATGCTGAAACTCAACATCAAGCACCTAATACCAGGACATCTGACGTAGAAACTTAACACCATGCCTAGGAGTTCAAGCGTCCAATGCCCAATTCCAGCGTTGGACGCCCGATTCTAGTGTCCAACACCCTAAAGCTTAGCATGCTTTCTAAAGCGCTTGTGGTCCTTGTAACCTTTAAAGCAGTTGAGCAAATGATTTCGTTTCGTCATTTGACATTCATCATAAGCGCTTGACACCCATAATTTTCATTGCATACTCGAACTCAACATATATTGCTCATACCCTAAATTTTCATAGCAAAAGGTTAAAAAAATTTCAAAACCCAAATATTGGTACTAGGCTAAAATACTCTCTCAAGCATTATCAAAGCACCCTTCACCCTGACCAAGGAAAACTTTTACCCCCTAATCTAAGGAAATATAACTCCTTCAAGCACTTAACAAAGATTCAATAAAAGTGATTCATCCTCAGCGATAACTAACCAAGGACCCTTCTAAATTTGTATTTCTTTTTTTTGTTTATTTCTTCTCCATTCACCACTATTCTTGATGTCTAGTGGTTTTTCATTCAGCCAAGGGTTCATGTTGAGTGACTTTTTATGTGATGATTCTACATGATCTTCTTCTACATGAACTTCTTATTTACTTTTTATATACTTTGATGAGTATTGATCAACCAAAGAGACATAAATTTTGATGAACTCTTGTGACCAACTTATCAAATTTCAATATTATGCACCATTTATTCACATATGACATGATTAACAAGGAGCAACCTCCTTCCTTGACTAGGCAAAGCCTCAAAACTCTTACTTTGAGCAATATCTTCAAGGATCCACTCTCATGGAGTATTCTTTTCTTAACTTTCAATGCATTTCCCTATCCTTTCATTTTATTTTAACAATTATTGCATCCTTAATCTTATGCATTCTTGTTATTTTACACCTTCTTTTGGTCTATGATTAAGAGGCTTGAACATCTTCAACCTCCCTAGACTCCTTTGAGCCTCACTCCTTTATATGAGTATGGCTAGCCTTAGGTGTTCATTATGCTTAAATGAACATTTAACTGCTGTCCAAAAGCTCATTTCTAACATCACAAAGCACATTTTGATGTTTATTCAATTTTCTTAGTCTATGATGTTTTGGGTCTAAATCATACAAGTCTCCTAAAAACTAGACTCTCTTCATAGTTGGAGTATGTCATGAAGAAAAGTCTTTTTTATGCTTAATTCTTCATTTGATAAGTCAACCTTTAACTTCTTGCATGCATAAACCATAGATTTCATATTTTAAATAGTGCACCCTTTACTTGCTTTATTGAAATTCCGCACTTTAAATTCACAATTTTAATTCTACACCTTTACTTATGCATAACCCTTACATTGATATAATTTCTTTGCTACATTTATCTTTTACACCTAATTCACAACCTATTGAAGTGTTATCACGCCTAATAAGATAAAATTAGACAACTGGTTTTAGAAATCCTTAATCTTATGGACTCTTACAGAAGTGATCACCTTAATATAGATTTATTTGCATAATTCTTAACTTGAAAATCGACCTAATCTAAAAGTGCTTCTATTGTCCTTGCATGAATGCCTAGGAACTATCATATGATGATAACTAATAGCTACATAACCGACCCTAAATGATGCGCACAATTAGTAGGGCTTTAGTAGGGAAGGGCCCTTTCTCTTTCTCTTTGCCGAGAAGGAAAGGTTGGATTGTAAAAAAAAAAATCGGGTTTTCCAGTGGTGGTTCACTCATCGAGCCATCTAGCCATAACCTAATTAGGCTTACCTCGAATCGTCAACCTTTAGTGAATTTCGCCCCTACAATATGCATAACTTTTTACAAAGGAAAAAATTACAAGCAATTATATAAATTGACCTTATAGTTTAATGTAGATAAGTAAGCACTAATTATCATTTAAGGGTTAATTTTGGTTAAATGGCTCACTTTCTTAATTCTAATTACACATTCACTAACCTAATGACTAACTCTACGTACGCATATATTAGCAAACTGAAATGATGCCAATGAAGGACGCCATTGAAGGAAATTTCAACTTTCAACCGACGCAATTGTTATCCTCCAAATTTAAAAACACCTCTGTGAGATTTTCTAATTCAATGAGCAGCCCAAGGAAGCCATATTGCAAGGGAAATGGTTTTTTTGGATGATTGATTATCTAACATGAAAAACTGTCAATTTGGTTATTTTTATGATGTTAGTTGTTTTTGTCATTTACTTGAAGTAATTTGAGATTCTATCAATACTCAATAAATATCTTCTTCTTGAGATTAAAAAAAAAAAAAAATCGACCTACAATGGCACCTTCTACCCTTGCATTAATCCATTCGTTCAAACAAAAGTAGTCCCCACTTAAATAAAATAAAAATTTATATAATAAATCCCATTTTATCAGATAGATTAATTAATTACTCCCACTTGAAAGTTTGTCTTAATACTCTAACTTGCTAAATTCCACAAAATCATGCAAAGGGATGGAGTTTTTTTAAATTCCCTCCTAATTCAAATTAAATTCTTTGGTAAGTAATCTATTTGACGGTTGATATTTCAAAAAATATTATTTATTTCAAGAAAAATTCTCCTATTATTCTTTTTCATGAAAACCAATGCAATATTGATGTTTGTTATTAACATGATGAATTTAAGAAAAATATTCCATTACAAATTATAATACTTCACCCGAGTGGAATTGCAATTAGTGGAGATTATATCAGGCAAAACCCTAAAAGAAAAAGAAGAAATACAAGTAAAATGAAAGAGCAACATGCAAAAACAAGCTCATAGACATCGGACATAAACAAAATCAAGTAATTTTATTTAATAGCACCTCAAGCCATTGACGTTACATTTATAACGCACTGCTCGTTAGAAATATTCCATGTCTAGCTAATTTTCGAGTAGTGTACATTCGGAGCGACACCTAGACGGACCTAGCTTGTGCTAAATTATGCCTAAAGTATTGTGAAATAAACTAGGAGCACTCACGCACCATCAACAATATACCAATTATCACGTCAAATCTAGCAATGTTACTCAAATGTAAGTCTTCATAATCTGAAACAAGACGTCTTTACTGTTGAAGCACTGCACAAAGATGTACGTAAGAGCATCAAATTTGAGCCAAAAACATTAGTTAACTTTATATGAAAAGTTGTTCTAATCCAACGTACATTAAATAGTGACCATAGACGTCCTTTCATTTTCTATAAATTCTCTATTGTTCCCTTTTTTAGTCTAGTGTTATATACTTCTATGCCTAGTCCCTACTTTTATACCACCAACTTTGCATTAAAAACATGCCACATTATACGGAACTCATTGCTATCTGGAAGGGCCTTAAAGAGGCTCGTAAAAAAAGGAAATAATTGCGTCATTAGATCGGAATGCTCGGAAGCGATCGAGACCTTGCAAACTACTTCAGCAACATACAAGGAATTAATGACACTGGCGGTAGATATTAGGGTAGAAGTTTTGAGTTGTACTTTTTTTACTTGTTTTAAAGTTGCTAGATCTTTTGTTAACGTTTCCCTTAACCTAGCCATTCAGGCTAGAAACTTTGGGTAGTCTTTCCTTTTTTCTTTTGCTGCCAAAAAAAAAAGGCCACATTTCATAAATAAACCTCCATTTAAAAAAAAAAAAAAGATGATAAACCTAGTGAGCTCATTGAGTGACCATCTAAAACAATTGATACAGGCTTTAACGCCATTGAAAAGAGAAATGACAATTTTGACATGTATATGTATGGCATTAACTATTACTTCTATCTCTTTTTAATGGATATATTTTTATTTTGGAGTTAAAGTTATACACTTTGAACACAACTTTTAATTATATAATTACAAATAATATATTCAAGTGTCATCTTATTGAACGCATTTTAATATAATTTTTTAATAATTTTTAATCTTATAAATTTAGAGAAAAAATATTTTAAATTGAGTATTAAATACCGTAAAAAGTGAAATATAGCAAATAAATAAAAACGGAAAGAATATACTAAAAAAATAAAAGGTGGAATATATACTATTTTAATTTTGTTTCTTAAATCAAGATAACGAAAGTAATGGCCTGGCCTAGATTAATGTGACTTCTCTGTTAAACTTAAAGCAGCATATGTAATGTCGAAAGAGATTTGATGCTACAAAATTTTACTATATGATAATGTTCACATCGTAATAAACGAGGGAAAAATAATACAATAAAGTATTTAGATACCTTTTCTATATGACCTTCACCAGTTAATTAAGCAAGAGAATATATTCTTCTGTTCACTCAAACTAGAACATTATCATGGCAGTACTATAAATTTAAGCATGCCAATTAAGCAGGACTTAAGATTTTTTTCACTAACTAAACACCATATTTCTTTTTGTCAAAATCTTGAGTTTGTATAGTAAAGATTAGTATCATTACTGTGTATTTTGCAGATTGTGGTATGTCAAGATCCATCAAGTTCGTCACACTGATGAACATTGCTCGACTAAGGTAGCATTGTCCTTCCTATAAACTCGATTTACACAACTCAATCTAGCTTATAAAATTTCTAATAATGTGGTTAGAATGAAATAAAAATTGAGACTTGCCTAAGTGTATGCACAATGCATGAGTTTTAGCATATTCATGAGTATAGATTAGAATTCATAGTTGGAATATGGACATGTCCATTTATATGCATGACTTATCAACATAGACAACGTAAAAACTAAGTTATGCTTCCTTTGAGAAGGTTACCAAGTAGTTTCATGCATGTATGATCTTGAAAAAAATTATTTAGCAACGTGCAAGTTCGTCCTCTATGTCTTGTCAATCTTATGTGAGAAGCTAGATCAAGGTTAGCTTTCCTAGCATACAATCTAGGGTGCTTGCTGGAGGGTGTTGTCCTACTTTACATATGAGAAATTTCTAATTTGTACTTGATATAAATATATAAGGGGCATTTTTCGTAATTTTATTTTTATATCTAAGATCATAATGTTTATACATTATATACTATACCTGGTGTAATAATAGCTATGTATATCTCATATAGCAATACTTATGTATAAGATTTTAATATCCTAATATAATTTATATCAGCCTATTAGATATGAATTAGAAAAAGATCATTTGCATATATTTACCACAGTTGTTGAAAAAGTCTCATGAGATAATTGATATGGAATATGTTCACCTTTTTTTTTCCTAAATTCTTTTTGCTTCGCACTTGGACTGACCATTATGAATTAAATATCTTTCTTTTTTCTCTATAGTTTGACTTTTATTTTTTCTAGTATCAAAACATATTCACAGAACTGTATATGCAGGGAAACTAGGAAAGCTGGGCAACAACGCCACCACATGAGCCGATTGGCAGACGCACAGGCAGCAGTATACGATCAAGTGCTCCGAAGAGAACATGTGAACATCGACGAGGATTACCTTAAAGAAGATGCAGGGAGCGTCTCTAGCAAGAAGGGCAGCGAGAAGGTGGAGATTAAGATGGAGAGCTGGATACCACACCCACGTACTGGTATATACTTCCCTGAAGGACAAGAATGGGTGATGAATGATGTCTCCGGTAACGCCGCTTCGCTAGGACAATCACATTCTTATTGGCTGAGGAACATCCATGGTGTTGAAAAGCATGACCCTGATGTGCTCTCTGCTGATCATTACTTCCTTACCCAAGATTATCATGCATAATCCAATTGACATATACTTTTAATTTTATAGTCGATCTTATATTATATGTACTATTAATAAAATGTTTCCTAGTCGCTACAACGTACGTACTAAAATATTCGGTTGCTTTTTTACTCTCTTAATTACACATCTGATCAATAAATAGTCTAAAAAAATTCAAAGTTTAACATTGTCTAAAGTGTGAATAAATTTCTCCCTTCTTTCGAACTAGTATAAAATGAAGTTTATATGAAAAGTATGTCATGATAAAAAATAAAAATAAGGTTTTTGATTTTCATTGATTTTAATGTTCAATATTGAATATCTTACTTTCTACTAATAAAGACCGATCAACACAATATTTGTTCTTCTCTCCTTAGAGATATTATGCTTTTTTTTTTCCTTTAATATCTAGAATTGTACATTTAATTGATAATCATGAAATTAATTTATTGATAAAGATTAATATGAGGCCATAACATATTTTAATTTATCTTATACAAACAAATGAATTAGATAAAAAAAGGTTTACGACAATAACAAATTGTTAGATTGTTTAACCGAAAAAGATATATATTCCAAATATGTGCGTGGGAGATGTGTTGTGATATGAGACTTACTCAAGGGTCGTAATTTTAATAAAGGCCTATATTGAATTCAATTTTTATCTCTCAACCTCTCTGCCCTCCACCCTTATCTCTTTTAGCATCTGGATCCCCTTCCAATTACCTCCCCATCCCCATCTCCTTCTCCCTCCCTCTCTTCCTCTTCCAGTACCTTCCCATCCCCTTCCTTCTCCTTTCCCTGTCTTCCTTCAGCTCCCTCCTACCTTATCCCTCAATCTCTTCTATATGTCTCCTCTAGCTTATTTTTACTTATCTTTTCATTTTTTAGAATCACATATTTTATAAAGACTCTTGTTAAAACTACTATTTATTTTTGAAAAATAATATCACACTTAAACCCTAAACATGATATATCTCTCTCTTCTACCTGCCTCTATTTCCCATATTTCCCTCTATCGCACCCTTTTAGCCCTTTCCCTTTGTTTATTCCATCTCCTCTTTCTCATCTTTACCTTTACTTCTCACATCCTCTCCCTCATTCTCCTTCCTTTCCCCCTTCTCCTACAATTAATCTCTATAGATTCTCTACCCCTCTAATCCTCTCCCCTCTTTAAGAAGCTTGATATCCTTCCCTACCTTTCCCCTCTCTCACTCCCTCTCCACCCCTTCCTCCAAATCTGCCTCACTACTTTTCTCTTCCTTTCTTTATTTTCTCCTCCTCTTACTTCTATTTACTTGTCTTTTCAGTTTCTAGTATGACAATTATAAAGAATACTCTTGCTAAATCCTTACCATTTTCCTTTCTTTCTCTTCCACTCCCCCTTTCAACATTCCCCCACTCATCCCTCCTCTTCCCCCCTCTCTTATTCTCACTTCCTCCCATCCCCTTTTTAATTTACTCGCTGACTTACTTTTTGATAACTCTGTTTTTTTTTTTTTTTTTTAATATAACATATGGAATGGGTAGCTACAATAATCTCATATTTGTAAATACTCAACATTTTACTCAAAATATCTGTATGCCACATAAGAATATAAGGCAATAACTACTACTACTTAACTCAAATATGTAGCGAAATTACTAGATTTACACTTTAATTAAAACTTATGCAAATAATAATAATAATAATAATTAACAATATTATTTCCAAAAACCAATAAATTAAAATTAATATTCATGATTTAAATAATATAGACATTCTCCACTTAAACCCCCTTTCTTAATAATGTCTACTAAATGCAAACAAGCAAACTTATCAATCTATTTGCCAAATGTAAGTAAGGCAAAGCCAAAATAAATAAAAGTTATGTAGCAGTTATAATTAAGTACATGAATACACAGAATAAGTAGAATAATAAAACATAAATCAATTTATTTGAAACATACTTTACAAACTTCCTTGTTAGCTTCATAAACATAAAGGTTCTTAAAATATTTTAAAGAACACACTTGACAAATAACACTTCATAATCAAATAATAATAGTTCTTAAACTTAGTAAACGAGTGATCAAAACCGGTCGAATATAATCTTTTATTTTAAAATTCAACATAAATGTGCATATCTTTCAAGTTAGTAACTCCTTTACATAGCCTTTTCTTGGGAAAGGACTAGATCATACAAAATTCTTAGTCTTATCATAAAAACTTGCCTTCCATAATAATAAACATAAATAACAATTCTACATTGGATAAATCTAATATCAAATTCAATAATTTTCTTTGATAAAACAATGTATGTTCAACTCATAAATAGTTCCAATAATAATAATAATAATAATAATAATAATAATAATATTAATAAATAATTCAAAACAACTCCTTAGATCAATCAAAACTCACAACACTTCCTACAAATCTTTTGATTATTTAATTAAATACACGTCCTTTTATATCAAATCAAGATTATTTTCAAAATATCTATTTTAATTAAATATGGCTCTGCATAACAGGAATTGTTCAACAATTTATAAAATAATTATATCCTTAGAAATTATAAAAATATATGGCCAAGAAGCATAAAATCAATCGTGAATATTTCTTTAATAATTCTAAAATTTCAATTATGATTAAAAATTCCAAAATATGCAATAACTAATTCAAAGTATTCAGTCATACCAAAAGAGCACTCGAAAACTACTAAATCATGATCTAAATAATTCGACCATCTCATATAAAGTGTTAATCATGAAATAATTCATATTCTGTAAACTATTAATCCACATGAACATACCTTAATCCTTTCACAAGAAACTAGTCACACTAACCACTCGAATGTTCTTGATATAACTCCGATATCAATATGTTACTAACCAAAATTCCAACAAATAGAAACCATAATTACTATTCAACCATGATTAACACATTTTCATTAAAGATTGAAACTTTATTTTACCAAAGCATATCATAACTCAAAATAATTATAAACCATTATATTTTTGGTAAAAACTATTCAAACATTAAAGAATTAATTAAGGAGAAAATCAAGGTGCAAAAGAGAGACGTCATGTAGGGTGATGAGTGAGCTCATGTATGTATAGCGACCGGTGGCTCGTGCTAGAGATGTGTGTAGAGGAGAAGATAAGGCAAGAGTAAGTGGCGGTTTTAAGGAGAAATGTGAGTGTTTGTGAGCTTTGATGAGTAAAGTGAAAGAAAATATTAAATATGAGGTAAAAAGAATCCAAAGTGGTTTAGATATTTAAAGAATATAAAGAGCTAAACTTTATAGGAATTAGTTTAAAGTCATAAAAAAAAATTAGAGTAATCTTAGAAAAGGATATTCGATGACTAAACAAAAGAATTTTGGTTTAAAAAACTTTCTCAAAGCCAATCATAATATTCGTAAAATAGTATCCCAAGATCAAAGATTGATTTTCTAACCATAAACCCTTAAAAATTTCAGCCACTTTGAAAAAGATTGATTTTTAGAATATTTTTCCAAATTAATTCATAAAATTGATTTTACCAAATTATTTTTGGATTTTATGAAAATAAATAAATACCTTTGATTTTATTAAATAAAGTTACTACTTCAATTAAATAAAATACTTGAAATTCAATTTTAATTTTTTCATATCATTTAAGTTAGCTCATTTCATAAATAAATAATTAAATAATTTAAATGTTTTATAAAACATGTATTTAATTAAATGAATATATTAGAAATATTTTTGAATTACCTTAAAAGTATGAGGTATTATAGCACAATTATGTCATTTCATGTCTAGGTAAATTAAAGAATTTATAGTAAGAAGTTTATAAATTCATGTTATTCAATCTAGAGTGTATTAAAATAGCAGATAATGTCATACCTAGATAGAGAGGTATGACTGCGGCTTATGCTCCTATCCCTTGAAGTTCAATTGAATTTAACCTCCTTCTCATAAAAGTGATAGAAAGGGGGATAAGAATATATTACGAATATACTGTCTTTATACTACTTTTACCCTCATAGTGTTTTCAATGTTAGAATATATTAAGACTAAACTAAATCCGAGAGAAGAGGTTAAAAGGGTTGTTAAGCTCTTCTGCCTCTTGCATTTATATATAGTTCGGTGTTGATTTTTTATATTTCACTTGTATCCCTAAATAAGAGCATGGAATAAGAAAATGGTCACTCATGCCAATTTCTAGAATAGCCCCACTTATTAAAAAATTTCAGATAGTGCAATAGTTTAATATCAACATTGTGAACAGCAATTTTCAAAAAGAAAATTGACTCCCATGTAAATAAACTAGAAATCATGGATCTTTGTTGGATAGAATACAAAACCAACAGCCATATCTACGATGTCCATTGAGAAACGCTTCATAGCTGCAACAATTACTTTCCTTTCTCTTTATCCTTTAGACTAGAGCTGTCAAAATCAGACCCGATCCGATAAGTTATCCGAAATTGACCCGTATCCGACCTGATTATGACTCGAAAAGTGAAACAAAAAACCGACCCAACCCAACCTAAAGTCAATCCAAAACCGATTTGACCCGATATTTGAAGACTCGAACCCGATCCGTGTCAAGGACCCGACCCGTTATAAACCCGACCCAAATAAAACCCAACACATAACTGATATGACCTTATTTATAGCAACCCATGACTCGAACTAACTCTATATATTAACAATTTGAATATATGTGAATGTGACCTAATCTTGCCCGACCTATTTTTATACAATTTCTAATAATCTTGAAACCAAACGTTTTTCATTAATGACCCGATGCGAACCCGATAAAGCTTAAATTGGATTTCAAAAGGAATCGAGGCAACCCATTACCATAATTGACTTGACCCTAAATCTAACCAAACCCGAAATAACCGCTATAAGCCGTTCAAGAACCGACCCGATTTTACCTGAATCGATCTTAACTCAAACCGAATACAACCTGACTTGAATCTGAACTGAACCCGAGCACGCAAATAACCGAGTTAACCCGACTCGATAATGACCTGACCCGACCCGACCCGATAGACCAAATTGACCCAATTTAAACCGAACCGATAAGAACCGACTCGTGATGGTTAAACCCAGAACCTACCCGTAAACCCGATTTGACATCCCCATTGAGTGTGGGTAGATCTACGGCTGTGATCACAAGCAAATATAATGGCAAATCTATAAATATTTAAAATTGGAATGTTTTTGTGCATTTGTTCGGCTAGCACATGTACCTATGAGTTATGGTGCAGATTTTTTCAGTTGCTTTTTTCACTCTAGTAAGTTATTGTACTTTTCTCCACTCTAGTAAGTTATTGTATCATTGTGTACTTTTCCCCGTCATTGTGATTTGCTTTTATATTTTCATCGTTTTCTTAATTATTATACATTAATGCATAGAAAAAAATTATAGAACATTAGAAGAAGACATTAGAACAATAGTAGACCAGTTTAAAACAATGAGAACATTGGTTTAGAATAATAATACAAAAATTTTAGAACAAGTAGTCATTCTTAGAACAGAAATAGAACAGAAGTTATAAATTTTCTAATTTAACATGTAGTTGGTAAAAATTTGGTGATGTTTGAATTTTTTATTTTATTTTTGGAATATTTGAAACTTTGTAATTTTATGAAATAGTAGCTTAGTACATTTGAAAAAAAAAATATATACCATTAGAAGAAGACGTTAGAACAATGAGAATAATAGTTTATAACAATAACACAAAATTTTAGAATAATAAGGCATACTTTAAACATTTGAACAGAAGTTATACTTGACGTTAATTTGGTAATGTTTGAATATGTTCTTATTTCGAAATGTTTGAAATTTTGAAATGTTATGAAACACTAGCTTAGTACATATGCAAAAAAAATATAGAATATTAGAAAAAGACATTAGAACAATAGGAGACCAGTTTAGAACAATGAGAACATTGGTTTAGAATAATAACACAAAAGTTTAGAACAATAAGGCATACTTAGAACAGAAGTTATAAATTTTGTAATTTGACATGTAGTTGGTAAAAATTTGGTGATGTTTGAATATTTTTTTATTTTTGGAATCTTTGAAATTTTAAAATTTTATGAAATAATAGCTAAGTACATTTTAAAAAAATATAAAACATTAGAAGAAGACGTTAGAACAATAGAAGATTATTTTAGAACAATAAGACATACTTTAAACATTTGAACAGAAGTTATACTTGATGTTAAACATTTGAACAGAAGTTATACTTGATGTTAATTTAGTAATTTTTGAATATGTTCTATTTTGAAATGTTTGAAATTTTGAAATTTTATGAAACAATAGCTTAGTACATTTGAAAAAAATATAGAACATTAGAATAAGACGTTAGAATAATAGGAGACCAGTTTAGAACAATGCGAACATTTCGTTTAGAACAATAACACAAAATTTTGTAACAATAAGGCATAATTAGAAAAAAAGTTATAAATTTTGTAATTTGACATGTAGTTGGTAAAAATTTGACAGATATGTTCTATTGTTCTAAACTATTGCTCTAATGATCTAAACTTCTGCCTATTGTTCTAAACTTCTATTCTAATGTTCTAAACTTTTGTTCTAATGTTCTAAACTTATGTTATATTGTTATAAACTATTATCCCAATGTTCTAAACTTCTGTTATATTATTCTAAACTTCTATTCTATTGTTCTAAACTTATGTTCTATTGTTCTAAACTTTTGTTCTATTGTTCTAAACTTCTGTTTTATTGTTCTAAGCTTCTGTTCTATTGTTATATCGTTCTAAACTTCCGTTTTATTGTTCTAAACTATTGTTCTAATATTCTAAACTTCTGTTCTATTGTTCTAATGTTTTGAAGTATAGTTCCATTCTATTGTTTTAAAGTTCTATTATTCTAAATTATTATCCTAATGTTCTAAACTTCTATTCTATTGTTCTAAACTTCTGTTATATTGTTCTAAACGTTTGTTTTAATGTTCAAAACATCAGGATTAGACCTTAAAGCCCTAGTATTAAACTTTAGAACATAAGTATTAGACCTTAGACAATAGAATAAATATTTAGAACATACGTGTTAATCTTTAGAACAATAGAATAGAAGTTTAGAACAATTACACACAAGTTTAGAACAATAGAATGAAAGTTTACAACATTAAAACAATAGTTTAGAACAATAGAACAGAAACTTAAAACATTAGAACAATAGTTTAGAATAATATAACGGAAATTTAGAGCATTAGAACAATAGGTTAGAATAATAGAACAGAAACTTAAAATATTAGAACAATAATTTAGAACAATAGTTTAGAACAATAGAATAGAAGTTTAGAACATTAGAAAAATAGAATAGAAGTTTAGAACAACAAAATAGATCTTTAGAATAATAAAACAGAAGTTTAAAACATTAGAAAGAATGAAGGGTATGAAGAAAGCAATAGATTAAACTCATGAGAAGGATGTTTTTGATGTCCAGTCCATCCATTGAAAAATGAAGTAGATAAGAAATTGGAGAAAAGCAAGCTATTTTGTAATCATTGTAAGGAAAGTGGGCTTGACAATACAATTTGCTTTAAGATCCATGGGTTTCCATCGTGATGGTAGAAAAATACGGGATTCGAAGGTGGGAGGCTAGTGTCGGTCAAAGTTCTTGTTATGCGGATGGAACTTACAAGAAGGGGGGAGGTTGAATTGGAAGTTGAAATTTTATAACTCGATAGCAGAATTTAAAACTTGAGTAGTGTGAGTGGAAGGAACACACGAAAGGAACATAGGAAATTTTTTTTGCGTGGAAAAATTCATGCCCCACTCAAAGCAAAACCATGACCTAACTCAGAGATTTTGAACTCTTCACTAAGGGGAAAATCCTAATACAAATTATTAGGAACTCTCTCTTTCTTTCCTCCATTCATGTTCCACTCAGAACATTGTCTCTTGTGCTCTCACACTTTTTTTTCTTTACTTTCCTTCCCTGGACTTTACTCCAACTCCTTACAAGATTCACTCAACCCTTCCCTTAGTACTACTCAGTACTAGACCCTTAAGAATATAATGTAAAGTGGTGTACAAGAGGATTACAAATTTTGATACAAGGAAATAAGCAAACGTTGAGAGAACATTGACTTTTGAAAATTAAAGACTCTTTGAAACTTAGTTAGGTTAAATAATCTAGTGAGAAGTGATGACTTTTATACTTAAACAATCTACCTAGCTGCCATCAACTCAGTACAATATGTTCGAGAGTCTAAATGACTTGCGTGTACAATAACTTAAGCATGCTTGTATAAGAATTAGATTAAACCGTCATTCCTCACTTGGATTTGATGAAAAAAGTGTAATCTTTACAAGAGATTTACTAAAATAAAGTTGGGTTGTTTGTAAGATTTTTGATAATTGATTTAACCACCTTTCATAAGATCATATTCTTTTGTCTTCTGGTTATTATCCGAGATCTCAACCCATGCTTAAATTGTATCAATTTGAGGACCCTACTTGTACTTGCATTTGCCCAATAGAAAGCCTCTTTTCTATGGTTTAACTCTTAGATTTTCCTCTAAAGATTTGAATCACGAGTTCCATACAGGAACTTCTTCCATTTCCGGTGTAACAGGCACATTGACAAAGGTTGGAACTTGATCTTCATATTATTAGTTCCAACTTACGATCTTACCTTCACCTTTTGCCTTGACTTAATGTATTGAGATACACTTAACACATACATGCTTTAAGAACCATTTATCCTTAGACTTATACGCTCCAACTCTAGAACTTTGTCTTTGGATCTTCACATATATTGAAACAATAAATTGGGTTAAATTTGTTTGCAATGTCTTCTCTAAAATACTAGGTGGAACAACAATTCCTATGGTGGGACCACTAGCGGACAAGGGGGCAATCATAGTAGGGACGCATGAGGTCATTCAACTGTAAACGATGTGAAAATGGCTGCTCAAATTGGAATAAAGAAGGAATATGGGCACGACATGATTGGAACAAGAGGAGTTGTGTGTCTCTATAACCTCACTCCAAAGAAAATACAACATCTTTTGAAACATGTAAATGAGGAACCTCTAGAAAAGATGATGGGTATGTTTTCACATTCTTGTATAGGTACTAGTACCATTAATCATGTAACATGAGATTAAAATTACCTTTATGATCTTTGCAATAATATGAGTCCTATTGGGTTGCTTGATGATTAACATGTTGTTGCCATGAAGAAAGGAAAAGTGGAACTTGATGAACATCTTATTCTCAAAAATGTTTATTTCGTGCCTAAATTACATTGTAACTTCCTTAATTTTTGTGGCCCAACTTATTGATAACACACAATGTCGTGTGTTCTTTATTAACCAATTTTGTTTTATACAAGACCCATGTTCAAGGAACCTGATTGGAGCCAATGAAAGGAGAGGAGGACTCTACCATTTTCGAGGACATGGAATCATTAATGCAAGAACAAAGGTGGATGAGTTTGATTTGTGGCATCAAAGATTGGGCCACCTTGCTGATCAAGTTACCAAGTCAATGTCTCCAATAAGGAATAGTTCTTGCATAAAAAGATTTAAATAAAGCTTGTAATGTGTGTCCAAAGGCCAAACAAAAATGCTCTTCCTTTTTCTCTTAGTAATAGCAGAGCTAGTAGATCTTTTGAACTTATACATTGAGATTTTTGGGGTTCTTATACTACTCTGTCCTCTTGTAGTTCTCATCATTTTTTGACTATTGTGGATGATTTTTCTCTTGGTGTTTGGGTTTACCTTTTGACTACTAAGATAGAGGTTTTTGCTGCTTTTCATTCTTTTATTTCTATGACTTATAGACAGTTTGGTTTTGATATTATGATTGTTAGAAGTGACAATGGAACTGAATTTTATTACATGAAGGATTTGTTTTATGAATTTGGGAATTTGTTTCAAAATCATGTGGGGTGGTATGGCTCAACAAAATGGGCATGTTGAGATAAGACACCAACATACTTTAAATGTAGCTCGTGCTTTGATGTTTTAAGGTAACTTACCAGTTTCTTTCTTTGGTGAATGTATTTTGAGTGCGGCTTACTTGATAAATCGGACTTTGTCTAAACTCTTACAATATAATAATCCTTATGAGGTTCTCTTTGCCAAAGAGCCTAACTATAGTGAACTCTGAGTGTTTAGATGTTTGTATTTTGCACATGATCAGACATTGAAGAGGGATAAATTTGCTCCCTAAAGTCAAAAGTGTGTCTATGTTAGGTACTCCAATACCAAAAAGGGCTAGAAGCTTTATAATCTTATGAGCCATGACTTTTTTGTCTTTTGGGATTTACAATATAATTTGTTGAACATGAATTCCCCTTTTCTCTCATATCCACATCCACACCTAATCTCACAGATTGTTTTATTGAGACATGTTTAGATTACTTGGATGATGACCATTTTATTCCTATTGTCACTACTAACACTCTTGAGACTTCTTCTCCTAGTGCTACTAATAATGCTCCTGATCCTTCCTCTCCTACTGAGGATATTCCTGATAATGCCCCTAAAGCTTCCCCTGAAGCTCTAGGTAGAGGTCATCGTGTGAAGCACTCCTCTATTCTTCTACGTGATTATGTTTCTTTGATTCCTTCCTTGAGTCCCTCCCTTGATTCTCCCTCCATCTTAGATTCCTCAAGTACATCTCATTCCTTAGCACATTATATTAATTACACTAAATTCTCCTAGAGGCATCATGATTTTCTGGCTAATATCAGTGCAGGTGTGAAACCTCAAACTTTCAAGGAGGCTATGCATGACCCTGGTTGGCAACAGGCCATGGCTAATGAAATTTCAAGCCTTAAAAGGCAATGTCACTTGGGATATGACTACCCTTTCTACTGGGAAAAAGGATCTCGGATACAAATGGGTGTACAAAATTAAGTATCATGAAGATGGTTTAGTTCAACGTCTCAAAGCTCGATTAGTCATTCTCAGGAATCACCAAGTCGAAGGTTTGGATTATCATGACTATCCTTCCTTTTTGCACTGTGATCTAAATGAAGGGGTGTATATGAAACTGCCTCTAGGTTTCATGGTTAGCACACCAGGGATGGTTTGTCGCTTGCAAAAGTTGTTGGATGGTCTTCATCAGGCGCCTAGATGTTGGTTTACTAACTTTGTTTAACTAAAATAAAAGAGGTATTCACTTAATTTTCCTAGTCTATGTCGATGATCTTATTATTAGTGGGAATGATTCCCTTACTATTGTTGTCTTCAAATAATACTTGGGCGATTACTTCCACATGAAGGATCTTGGAGTTCTTAAAATTTTTCTTAGAGTTGAATTGGATAGGGGTGTTGCTAGAATTTTTCTTTGTTAATGAAAATGCACTCTTGGTATTCTTCTTGAGACTAGGCTCATAGGGTCTCATCCAGCATCCACACCTATGGAGCAAAATCACAATATTTATATTAGGCATGTCTCTAGACATGCCCTTGATGACCCAGGGATATATCATTGACTTGTTGGTCATCTCATCTATCTCCCCTTTACTCTCCCTAAATTTTTATATGATGTGCACATTCTTTCCCAACTCATTCATACCCTAAAACTTAAGAATTGGCAGGCTGTACTTTAAGTGGTTTCCTATCTCAAAGGGACACTATGACAAGGAGTTCTTCTCTCATCTACTTTTGATCGCTTACTATCTGGTTAGTGTGACTCTGATTAGGTCAATTGTCCTCTTAATCAATGTTCCCATATTGGTTGGCTGGTATTTCTTGGGTCTTCTCCTATATCATGGAAGATCAAGAAGCAACATACTATGTCTAGATCTTCCATTGAAGCTGAATATCTATCAATGGCCTCTCTAACTGCTGAGCTCACATGGATACATATTGTTCTCCTTGATTTGGGTGTTGTGGTCTCCTTCCTATTTCATTCTATTATGATAGTTAGTTGGCTCTTCACATTTCTCATAACCCGATTTTTCACGAATGAACGAAGTACATTGAAGTGAATTGTCACTATGTTAGAGATGTTATCATGACGGTCTTGTATCTCCCTCTCATGTTTCCATCAAGGTTTAGTGTGCTGATATCTTTACAAAGGCCTTAGGCATGCAACAATTTTTGTATTTGTTAAGCAAGCTGGGCATTTGTGATTTACATGCTACAACTTGAGGGGGGTGTTAAGCCCATAAGGGCAATGTAAATATTATTCTTAGGATTAAGCCCATGTATTCCATGATTATCAATTACATTTGTAGTATTTACATAACAACATCATTATCTCCCTCCAATCTCAATCATCCACTTCCTTATATAGAAGAAAATGCGTACTACATATAATGTAAGGCAGGAAACCTAATTCATGTAATAGGAGGCATTTTTAGAAAATAATAATGGAATCATCTACACATAGAACATGAAATCAAATTTTCACTTTTTTAAGTATATGTATGATATATTGACACTAGTAATTTAGTCATCTATAACTCGATAGTTCTTTCCTTTATACAACAAATAATTGCTTTAAATCAACAGAGATAATTAACCCAATCATTATCAAACTCTATTAAGTATAATAAACTCATTGGAGCTAAATAATACACCATCATACATGTAAAATAGTTGTACAAAACAACTTTGACAATGACATTAAAATAAGGGAAAGTAAGCAATTGTGAGTAATTCACACTCCAATTTCATAATTTAGAAACTAAAACCCCATAATTTTCATCATTGATCGAACAACCAAGGATAATGCAATCACTTATATAACTTGGGTTAGAGGACATAGAATGCCAAGAAGAGGAGGAGATGAAGTATAACTAATTGAGGGAACAACACGCCCTAGTAAGTTAATGGTAACAAGGGACAAGGAAGAGAGAAGATGGGAAGTGAAGCGGGGTTGGCAAGGTTGGTAGCATTGGCTAGCATTAGTACGTTGTGGCCACTATTGTAAGAGCCAATACAAGGAGGAGGTGGCGTTGGCTGGGTTGGTGGCATTGGTTGACAGTGAGGAAGAGAGAAGATGGGCAGTGAGTTTTTTGATGTAAGGGGAAGAATATAAATTGAATTATTGAAGAAGGAGATTTAGTACTATAGCGAACCCATTTTTCTTGTTAAAAGAGGGCTATTACTATGCATTTGTTATACTTTAGAACTGCCACATATTAATAGCTCTGAAATACGCCACAAATACGTAGTCTCAAATAAATTAAATTCTACTATTGTGACTTAGAAGTTTCTAAATTCTTCATCGGCCCTGAAAGGAATAATTGATCCTTATATAAATTATAAGAATAAAGTGCTAGTATCCTATGTTTATTTTATTTGCGTATTTATAAACTTTTATTCTCGTATTACATTCTATGATATTTTTGGTACTTTTAGATTATTAATTAGAGTGTTTTAATGTACATCTTATTATCTTTGTTTACAACAACTATTTTATTTCTTTGAAAAATTATGAATAATACTCAAGTTTAATTGGGTTTGAATGGTTAAGATTCGTGCTTAGCATATAGTACAACTACTCACACCATAAGAATAAGATACATTCTCCAATTAGATATTAAAATAATCAAGCATGAGTACTATAGTAGGTAATAAAAACATTATAAAAGGCTTTGGAAAATCACATATATTGTTGCCTAAGAGAACAAAATTTGAAATTACTAATGCATTATACTATCCAAAGTCTCAAAGAAATCTATAAAGCTCAAAAATATTTTATTGATACAATGAGTGGAAGAAATGCTTGTTGTATAAATTCCCTAAATGAGCAATCACAGAAGTAGTATTGAATTTGAATGAAAAATAAAAGACAGTAATTGGAAACCTTGTACTACAGAGATCACAACACAAGTAAGAACCCTAGGGCAAACCAATTCAACCTAAGAAATAGAATACACCACTTAGAATGAATTATGGTCCTTAAACCACCATTCAATTGTGGTGAAATTGAATTAGCAAAGGAATAGGTCCACTTCACTCTAAAATAAGAAATAAAATGAATATAAAAAGGTTTATTATGCTTCTTAATAGTCAAACTTCAATAGTCTTAATCCACTTTTTGTAGAGGAGTTACAATGCTAAGAACAACAAAAAATACTAGAAACTCCATTCAAAACACATTTAAAGGAAAAAAATAACCCACAAGTTAGTTTCTAGGATCCACTAACTAGAAATATGATTTATTCTCACATTAATAAGAAAATTAGTTACCTTAGGGAATATTAAATAAAACCAAGAAAAAATCATTCAAAACAAATTTGAAGCACTCATCCACATCCTAAACATAAATAGAAACACATTTTCTTAATAAAAATAATAACCGAGTGAAAGAACATGTTTTGACTAGCTTCTAAACACATATGTTACAAGGAACTTCTTCTTCAATGTGTATGGAACTCTTTAACATGCATGGGACTATTTTTACTTGAAAACAAGTGTAAAAAAGCTCAATAAAATTGATAGGTCGTCCTGGGATAAGTCATGGGATAAGGAAACTTCTTTGAAGAGGCTTCATTTACTCCATGGATAAACGTTCAATTTAAGGTAGTTGGCTTGGTAATGTCAATGTCTCCTTTGGCTTCATCTAGGCTATCAATACTGGATACCTTCACATTACTAGTATAACCCAAGTCACCAAGCATGTTTTAGAGAAATTGCCTAAATTTACATAAAACTTATTACAAAAAAAATATATACTACAGTAAACATGAAGTTTACCGATAATTTAAAAGTTTTTCATAACTGATTATGTCTTTTTATTCAACTACGGTGCGAAAATAATTGAAAAAATCATGTGACCATTCATCAAAAAGCCAATAAAATTTTCATAATAATTTCTCATGTGCTTCTTGCAGGAAAGTTAGTAAATCGGCCTCTATTGCCTAAGATAAATTATGAATCAATCATATTTTAGAATGGATACATGGAGATATAGGTGGGTCAATACATTCTATATGTGAACTATTTAGATATTTTATGGCTTTAATTGTTGCGTCTAGGGGTGCTTATGAGCCGAGTCAAGCTCGAGTTTGGCTAAGCTCGACTCGAGCTCGATAACTCAAACTTGACCTCGAATTGAGCTCGAAAGCTCGTGAACTATAAAACCGAAGCTTGAGCTTGACTCGAAAACTCAATTCTCAAACTCAACTCAAGCTTGAGCTTGATTAAAGATCGTTTCAAGCTCGACTCAAGCTCGATTAAAGATCATTTCAAGCTCAATTAAAGCTCGTTTCAAACTCGACTCGAGCTCTATTTAAGCTCGTTTCAAGCTCGACTCGAGCTCAATTTAAGCTCGTTTCAAGCTCAACTCAAGCTCGACTTAAGCTCGTTTCAAGCTCGAGCTCGACTCATTTTTACCTTGATTAAAAGCTTAATAGTTCTAAGTACTTATACCCTAATTGGGACAAGAAGGAGGCTAAATTTTAGCTTTAATAAGCTTAATTTTGTTTTAGGTGGAAAACACTATTGGGTTTATATATACTAATTGCTTCAAACAATCTATCACTTTTTTCAATGTAGGACTTTGATTTTATATATAAAACTCTCTCCAACCATATTTTATTTTAATCCAATGTGGGACTTTTGGTTTATATCAATCCATCTTTTATTTATTTCAATTTTATATTTTAAGTATACTATTTAATAAATATATACTATAAATGAAAATTTGAGTTTCTCACGATCTTTTCGAGTCGAGCTTTGATGTGCTCGACTTGGCTTGTTAACTTATCGAGTCGAGTTCGATCTCGAGTCGAGCTTTGATAGAGTTTTGACCGAGTCGAGTCCGAGTAGCTCAACTCAATAAGTACTCCTAGTTGTTGCGTCAACTAGATGGTCACATGTATCCTTGTTATTAACAACCCATCCTTTGTGAGATTACTTGCTCAATAGATTAAATTAAAAATATATTTTCCATATTATAATATCAAGACCATTTTCCTTGACAATGATAGTTCAACATATATTTATTCTAGTTCAACTATGATGACATTTTTTTTGAAAATTCGTGTGAACATTCATCGAAGAGCCAATTAAATTCTTCATAATATTTCTCATTTGCTTCTTGCAGACAAGTTTATAATATAGCCTCTATTGGCTAAGATAAATTATGAATCAATCACATTTTAGAATGTATACATGGAGATATATGTGGGTCAATTCATCATCATGTACACTATTTAGATATTTTATGGTTTTAACTGATGCATCAACGTAACTAGTTGGTCACATGTATCCTTGTTACTAACAATATAACTTTTACAAGATTACTTGCTCAATTGATTAAATTAAGAACATATTTTCCATATTATAACATTAAGATCATTTTTCTTGACATTTCCAGTGAATTCACTTCTGAGGCTTTTAATGATTATTTTATGTCTATAGGGAAAAATGTCAAACATCCTGTTACACATTCTCATACACAAAAGGGTGTTGAATCATTAATAAATCAACTATAGATGATTGCTAGACCACTACTTATGAAGTCTAAACTCCTAATTTTTACTCGGGAACATGTAATATTATGTGCAACAAGTCTAGTGTGTGATATAAAGCACATTTAGTTGTGTAAGGATCTCACAAAGAATTAGAATTGATTATGGAGAGACATACTCTCCTGCAGTGGATGAAATAACTTTCAGATTTGTAATTAGTTTGACAATCAAAGGAGGACTTGACTTATGCTTGATGGACGTACGTAGTCACAACTTATTTGTATGACCCACTTGATAATGACATTTATATAAAACTCCTAGAGGGATTTAAATAGTCGAAAGTAGCAGAATCAAGTTCTTGTCATTTATACGTATTTTGAACCCCAATCCGATTGCATATTGTGAGATATTCTTATGATTTTCATGCATATTTTATGTTAGATTTGCTACTTTGAATGTTTAGTTTATTGTGTAGATCATATAATTTGGAGCTATATTTGTATAACATGACATTATATCCAATTTGCCAAGTTAGGCGGAGATGAAGACAAGTTGCATAATGTATGGTAAAAATCAAAAGCCTAAATTACAAATGCAAGTGTAATCAAAAGCCTAGCCATAGAAATTAAGTCTACTCCATAGCCTAGCCATGGATGGACATTTTAAGGGGAAAGAAGGGCCATAAAAAACCCACTATCATCCTGACATGGTCGACATAACTTCCACTACAACTTGTCCATGGAGAAATCGCAATATGTATTTTAAATAGTTTTTTTTGGCTAATTTTGAGTAGTTGTTTTGCTATTTGAAATCAAGTACTTATAAATAGGACTCTTGGCTAGAAATGTGGGACTTTATTTTTCTCTTGTTTTGGTTGAAAAACATTAAATAACATTAGGCCTTTAGTTATCTCTTTTGATATTTTTTTAGAGGTTGTTTTCTCTCTTTTGTACTATTCAAATAATTTTCATTTTTTTTCTCTTGTGTTCTTATGTTTTGTTTAATTCCCTTAATTATGCTAGAGTAGTGTTGTCATTATAGAATTATGTTAAACCATACCTTAATGTATATTGATGTTATGATTTAATCCTAATCCCTAATTTATTTATATATTGTTCATGTCATTTAAAGTTGGCTTTATTCTCATTGTTCTACTAGACATAGTATATTTAATGAACATAATTAGATATGCAATGATAGTTGATGGATCTTGCTAAGATAACACAAAGTTGGCTTTTAATTGAATTTAGAACCATAATTTAAAGTAACAGAAGTCATCATGACAATAGTTGACGGATCTTGCTAGGATATTTAGGATGTTATGTTTAATGTCTTTAAATTGCATGACTCCATGACAATAGACATGATTGTATTGTTACCAAAGCCATTGAGTCTCGAAAGTGATCATTGGTATTGATGTAAAGCACATCTATCATGTTGAATATAATGTGATTACTTAGTGAAGGATTGATTGCATTAAAATATATTAGCGGGGATACTTAATCTTAGAGTCTTGGTTCATTGTTTTGTTTATTAGACCATAGTTTAAGCAACCAACTATTCGATCAACTCGACTTGTTAGATTCACAACAATTCAATACACTTACTCATCTTCTCTGTGGAACTAGATCCTCACTTACACGACCACATAATAACAAGTTTGAATATGTTACTTTTTTATAGGTTAGTGATAACCTCATCATATTACTCCATCAAATTGACTCAATCCTTATATAGATTGAAACAATCTTGACACATTTGGTATAATCACCTTAGTGAGTATTTTTGTAAGGAATTCGGATAAAGATATGTAATAATTGTAATGTATGTGGATGATTTCAATGTCATCGGAACCCCTGATGGAATTCTAGGGACAATGGACTTCTTTTATAAGAAAATTTTTGAAATGAAGATCTTGGAAAGACTAGATTTTGCTTGGGGCAACTAAATGATCAACTTGTAAATCAAACTACATCTGCTGAAAAGGTGCTAAAAAGGTTTAGTTTTGATGAAGCACATAAGTTAATTAGCCTAATGCTTTGTAAGGTCACTAGAAGTAAACAAAGACAATTTTCGTCTTAAAACATAATGAAGAGATACTTGGTCTTGAATTTCCTATTTAAGTGTTATAGGGGCATTGATGTACCTTTCAAGTCATACATGACCTAACATGTCATTTGTAGTGTATTTATTGGCAAGGTTAAGCTCATGTCCCCACCCAAAGGCATTTTGGAATATAACTAAACATGTACTCTACTACTCCGTACCTCCAAAGTATAAAAGATATGACTTGGTTCTTTTATAATGTATCCAAAGAAAGCTTAGTTGGCTTTATAGATGCAATATTTTTATTTGATCCCTATAATACACGATCACAAACTAAATATGTGTTTACATATGGAGGTATTGTCAATTCATGTCGATTTATGAAGCAGGTCATTGCATCCACTTTTTCTAACCATTTAGAAGATCAAGGAAGAATACATCAAAGGTGATAAAGACAAATCACATCTCACCAAAATCTTTCTTCACCTATCAACTTTAGAATAATGGTGATATTAATGTTCAACAAATTCATTCAAGTGAGAATTTGACGTATTTGTTTACTAAAACACTTACAACAACTATATTTAAGAAGTTAGTTTATGGCGTATCACGAATCTTAAGTGATATAATTATCAAGTGAGTAAGTATTCGCTACACCCTTTTGTTAATGCACATTATAAAATGATGTATTATTTTTCTTTCACTTGGTTATTCCACTGGATTTTTCCTGGCAAGGTTTTATTAAGGCATTATAATGTTTTAGTTAATGGGCAACTAAGAAGGAATGTTACATGATATTATATGAATGTTAATTATATCCCTAAATAACTTTAGAAACATTTTAGATTTACTGTTTTTCCATCTCTAAGTAAACCCTAACTACTTGTAGTGTGTGTGTGTGTATATATATATATATATATATATATATATATATATATATATATATATATATATATATATATATATATGGGCGGGTTCTGGTGAGAATCCCTTAATATATAAGAACCCATCTTCAGCCTTTAAAATAAGAAAATCTAACGGTTTGGATGCATTGTATTTAAAATGGCTTAATTTAATTTTTGGCCAGTGATTAATAACTACAAACCGTATTTTATGAAACTTCAATCTAATTTTTTAAACTTTCCTTCCTTTTCGCAATTCTAGTCAAATACCATATTTGCTGATTGTTTTAATTCCTAATATAGATAATATAATAAAAAAAATTACTGGTAATTGTTTTAATTCGTACATGTTATAAATGTAACATGCTTATTAATATATCTAATGTTCTAAACTCATATGTAGTTGTTCTATTTGTTAAACTAATTATTCGATATATATTATGAACACTTATGCTGTTGTTCGATATACAGTTGTTCTAAATTCATATGTAGGTTTTATACACGTATGCAGTTATTCTAAACTCGTATTTAGTTATTCTATGAACGTATGCAGTTGTTCGAAACTCATATTCGATTGTTCTAAACTCATTAACTACACTTCGAAATACGTGTGCAGTTGTTCGATATGGTTGTTCTATACATGTATACAGTGAATCTAAACTCATTAGTGTTCGAAACATTTCATAAAGCTATTTATACTAATAAAATCTAATGGTTTGAATGATTTGTCTTTAAACTGGCTTAATTTAGTTTTTATTCAGTTGTCGTATTTCATGCAACCTCAATATAATTTTTTAAAATTCCCTTCCATTTCGCAAGACTAGTCAAAATACCATATATGCTGAATCTTTTAATTCCAAATATATATAATATAATAAAAAACTTAATAGTTATTATTTTAATTCGTACATGCTATAAATACAACATGCTTATTAATATATATCTAATGTTCTAAACTCATATTTAGTTGTTCTATTAGCTAATATGATTATTTGATATATATGATGAACATTTATGCTGTTGTTCAATATACAGCTGTTCTAAATTCATATTCAAGTGTTTCATACACGTATGGTGTTGTTCTAAACTCGTACATAGTTATTATATGTATGTATACAGTTGTTCAAAACTCATATTCTTTTGTTCTGAATCATTTAACTACAATTCAAAATACATGTGCAGTTGTCCTATATGAAAGATTAATGCTACATTATGTTAGAACAACTGATCATGGTTATAAAAATGATGTTGTGCCATGTTTGAAGATGTGAATGGTTTTATAAACGTATCAACTTTTTCCAATCTCATATGTGCTTGTTCCATAATCATATGCATTTGTTCTAAAATCATATGCAATTGTTCTAAAATCATAGTGTATTGTTCTAAATCCATTAAACACACTTCGACATACTTGTTCAGTTGTTCGATATGAAAAAATTGATAGATATGAGTTGTTTTAAACTCGTATATAGTTGTTCTATTCATGTAGCCAGTTGTTCTATATGTCACATGTAGTTGTATTATATTTCATATGCAGTTGTTCAAAACCAAATACCTACAATTCGATATAAGTGTTCAGTTGTTCGATATGGATCATTAAACACGCTGATTTAAGTGATTGTATTTCAACAACTGGAGATTATTATAACCATTTTGTAATTGAACGATATATATAAATAATGCTGATGATAATTAAACTCATATTTAAACTCTTTACATGATGATTGCAATTAACCTCATATTTAAACTCTATACACGATGATTGCACTTAAACTCATATTTAATTGTTATAAGTCATGAGCTCAAGTACACAAGTGCATTATTAAATCAAATAAATATCCATTGTTGGAAAAGAAATAATTTAGAACAATATATAAATATTTAAGAAAATTAAGATTTGAAATTATAACAATCGTTGTCATACACATCGATGTTCTAAGAACAACGTAAAATGTAGTGTTTTAAATTAATATAAAAACATTAGTACTAATTTTTAGAACATTAAGTGTTCATAAATTGAAACATTATATATTATATTCTGAACATCAACGCTTATGCATAGATCATTCGTTGTAAAATATCTTTATAATGTGTTAAAAGATTTTATGTAGCTTTAAAACAATATGATAAGGTACTAAGTACCACGTTTCTAAAAAAAATAACAAAAAAATAAAGAAACTTTCCCTCTAAGTCTTGAGTGTGCCTAAAAATACGCAACACTCTGAAAAAACTGCTGCACCCTTTTGGCTTCCTATTTCAGAGTTGTAGTCTTTTCAATTTTTTCCAAACTTGTCAAAACCTCCAAACCGTCACTTTTCTCCATTAGAGCAACTGATAAAAAAAACCTAATACCTCTATTGAAAATATTTCGCCAAATTTTTTTTATTTCTAGTGACATTAAAAAATGGAGAAGATGACGAAAGGCATTAAGAAATTGAAAACTGTAAAAAAAATCGATCGAATCAAAGAAGAAGAGTATTGAAAACCTGTTGTAAGTTTATTTATTCAGTTTTTCTCGAAACATTACATTGTGTTGACTTAATTCTTACTCGTCTCTAATTGTTGTCAGGCAACGGATCAACGAAGATACCTCTCCTATATTATCACTTCCACCGGTGGATGTAGCAGTTGACGAACACGAAGAGTACTGTTTATTTCTCGAAATATACTTCATAATATTATCTGTAAAATTATTATTAATATAATTTCTTATAGTGTTCTTAAATTTTACCGTAATGTTCAAAATTTTTTATAGGATGTTTTATTATGTATACATGTATATAGAAATGTGCACAGACTTTTGAGTGAATTATTGTTCTATTTAAGTGACTTCCTATTTTATTTAAGTGACTTACTGTTCTAAATTTGAAATAATTGCCTTCAAGAAACAACATATTTATAAACAACATTCGGAGTTACGATTCTAATGTTCTAAACCATTTCTCAAGAGTTCTAGTTTAGAATTTCAGTGATATTTAATATACATATTTATAACTAAATATACTTAGTGTTATAATAAAAAAATATTATTCAAATGCTTTTGAATATAGTAATGTATGATATTAATGTATGATATTATTTTATTATTATAACCTAATGTATATTTATAACCTATTGTTCTATTTATATAACCTAATGTTCTATTAATATAACCTAATGTTCTGTTATTATTATAACATACTATAACCTAATGTTCTGTTCTTGTATGATATACTGTTGTACTTTTTTATGTATATATTGTACTATATTTTTTCCAATTGTTCTTATGATAATATCTTGTAATATTTATAGTGTACCTTTGAAGAAAAGGAGTAAGAAAAACAGAAAGGAACAGGCTATAGTTGTCCATCAAAGTTAGGGAAAACCAAAAAAAATTGAAAAAGCAATTGTGAAAAAAAGGAAACAACTAGAGATTGTTGAAATACAGTCTAAAGAGAAGAAAAGAAAAGAAGCTCAGGATACAACTGTATTGAATCAAAGTGTACCCCCAAAGCAATTTATGTCTGTTGTCTTGAAGGACATTCCTGAACAACACAAGGAAGCAATTAGAAGAATTGGCTTTGGAGGATTCTTAACCCTAGACTTAGACTTTCATAAATCTGGATTCTGTGCTGAGTTGATCAATACCTTTGACCCTGATAGGTCAACACTAATACTACCACAAGGGAGAGAAATACCATTGATTGCAGATGATGTGCACATGGTATATGGATTACCCATTGGAGGTATGCTCATTAATGAGCAAATAGATGAGGATGAAGAAGCCCAAGCTTTCTTACAAAGATGGAGGACTATGTTTGGACGGAAGAATGGAAGTCCTAACAATTCAGCTCTGATTTCTGTAATTGAAGAGCAGAAGAGAGTTGATGTGTGTGATGAGTTCCTGATCAACTTTGTTGCTATAGCAATAAATTGTTGTGTTAGGTCAACTACAAATCAAGCTATTAACTTCAAATTTTTACATTGCTGCAAAGATGTCAGCAAAATAAACACTTTTGATTGGTGTGCTTACACTTACAAGCACATGCTTCGTTCAGTTTCTGAATGGCAAGAAGGTTCATCATTTTTTACAGGACCTCTCCCATTTTTTATGGTAATAAATTATAAGCTGTTACTGTTCTAAATTTATGATATGTTGTTCTAAATCATACTATTCTTTTTCTAAATCAGTGTGCTAAATTTTAATGTTCTAAACATGCAAATTTCATATTTTGATAGACTGCAAAGAGGAGATGTTCACCCCCCAAGAATGTTTCCTCTTATTTCTGTCTGGAATAAGGATCTTATCCAGTCCAGGATGAAGATTGAATTGAAGAGGGGCTTTGGTAAGGGAATTGTGCTTAATAGAATGAGCATAGAAGAAAATGACACTGAACCTACAACATCAAAAGCCTCTGCAAACATGCTGGTATTCAACTTGTTGTACGTTGTATTAATCTTAGTATTATATAACCTAGTATACTATTATCATATTATTATAATTATTGTATAAATTTGTAACCTATTATTCTAAAAATATAGCCTAATATTCTAAGATGATACTGAACTCTAATGCTCTGATTTAGCCTTCTAGTTTTCTTATTTATAACTCTATTGTTCTGATATATCAATCTAGTGTTCAGATATATACTTCTATTGTTCTAAATTATTACTTTATAATAATATACATAACTGTTCTAAAAACCCTAGTGTTATAAGTTATATAACCTAGTGTTCTAAGCTATCTTGTATTCTTAATATCATATAACTATTGTTCTTAATAATTAAATTATTGTTATAAGTTAAAGAACATCATAAAATCTATGCTCTTTTTATCGTAAAATTAACCTTAGTGTTCTAGAATAATAAAAGCATGATAGATTAATGACATTGTTTTAAGAAGTTGACTTATTATTCTAAATTATAACCTAACTGTTCTAATTATTGTTCAGGAAATAATAAAAATGCTGCAATGAAGTGAAAACACCTTATGTTTTATGGTTTATACCTATTTTTATAATACTTACTTTGCAACCTATTGTTTTATAGGTGTATTTGGAAACTTTTGGTAAATTGGCTAAGACTATTGCTGTAAATGTCAACGAGATGTACACTTTGATTGACAAAGCTAGCACAATTTTTGAAGAAACATCATTACAAGAAGAGATGAATGTTTTAATTGATAATATTTGGAACAAATATTTATCAAAGAAGCCATCCATGACCTAGGAAGGAGACAAGGGTCCAACTATTCTTAGCCAAGACCAACACTTGTTTGATGAGCCAGCATTTATGGTAGAGCTCTGAGGTTATGGGGAAAGCATGGTCTAATTTTAAACAGAAAGACAAAGTAGAAGATACAATAGTTCCAGTGTCTTTCACTCCCCCTACTTTCAACATCTTCAATGATACACAACCACCCCAACCTAACCCCTCATCTCCCAAATTGCCACAATCCACCCCACTGCCACCATCTCCCCCATTACCACCATCCGAACCATTTCCCCTTTCTAAACCATTACAACACCCCCCTTCAAACCAATCCCCCCCTGGCCACCCCAACATCACATGCATTGCCCCTGGATGCATCCAAAACATTACCATTGCCAAAAAATCCAACACCCCCCCCCCCCCCCCCCCCCCCCAATTGACTGAGCCACATAAGAAGGATGACTCCCATTTGCAAGAGCAAGAATTAGAAGAGCATCTACATCAATTGACTCAGTAAATTATCAAAGGAATTGCAAAGGATAGGTTAGTTATTATAAATATGGTAAAGGTTTATAATGCTTAATTGTTCTAAATAATAACCATTTATTCTTGAGTAGTTTTGATGAGGAGGAGCCTCAACAAATGCATGAGAAAAGATCTAAACATAACCTTCCTTTGTACCTGCGCTCCCCTTTCATGGTGAACCATGAGAGAGTGTCCAAGAAATTGGACATTGCTCAAAGGAGGGTTGCAGAATATGCCTTCTCTGATGGTCCAATAGAGTATGTTCTTTATGTTTTCTTTAAAGTTCTAAAACAGATAGCTTTATATTTATTGCTCTTGATTATTTAAGTGTTAGAATTAATGTTAGTCTGTAAATGTTATATAGTGTTAGAATTATATCAATTAATGTTCTAATTTTATGATATAATATTTTAACTGCATAAAGTTATAACTTTTTATATGTCAATCCTGCGATTCTATGTTCATTGTTCTATGAATATATTATTGTTCTAAATGTTATAATGTATTGTTCTAAATGTTATAATGTATTGTTATATGTTTATGATTTAATGTTCTTTGTGGACAAATATACTACATATATATACACTATGTAGTATAACATTCAGAACAATGAAGTGAGGATATATAACTATATAGTACCTATAATGTTCTAATGATTATAACTCATTATTATAATTTTTTGTTTAATTGTGGTGATCTAAATTAAGATTAATTCTCTTATTGGATGAAGTGAGGATTTATACAATGATGAATTAAATTTCATCAATAGGGACGACATAATGTCCCTTACAGAAAACAACTATATTACGAACAATATAGTTGATTCATGGGCACATATTCTAAATGCTATGAATAGAAGAAGAAGCCCAGAAGCAAAGAACAGATTCTTTTGCACAAGTGAATTATGGGTACAAATTTATTCTATACTAATTTATTTTTTTTCAAATGTATTTCTATACTAATATAATATATATATATATATATATATATATATATATATATATTCCACAACAGATAATTCTTTGCAGTAATACATACTTCAAAGAGAGCGATTCATTTGAAGACAGATACCTTGCCTTTAGATCTAGACTAGAGGATGAAATGAGGCACTCCCAAATCAGTTCTTTTGAAAAAGTTCAATTGGTATGTAATCCTATTGTTATGATTCATAGTACTATTGTTCTAAATGTTATAAGTTTTCTCATTTTGTAGTATATATATATTCTAATGTTCTAATTTTTATTTCAGGTGTTCTTCCCAGTGCGTGCCTATGAGCACTATTACCTATTCTGTATTAATTTCTTAAATAAATCAGTTGAGGTGATTGACAATAGATTTCTTGAGAAGGGTGTGACGTTTATATCAAAATACAAACACTTTCCCAAGACAATGGTAATTTTCTTTATTATACAATTAATATTCTTCATTAATGTTATATTTGTTATAATTCGATTGTTCTAAATTATAATTATATAATAACTTACCACTCTATAACTCTATTGTTCTAAAGACTAACTCTATTATTCTAAAGAACAACTATAATGTTCTGATGAACTCTATTGTTCTATTGTTCTAAAGAACAACTATAATGTTCTAAAGAACAGCTATTGTTATTATTTATAAATCCATTGTTCTGATTTATCATTCTAGTGTTCTGATATATATTTCTATTGTTCTAATTCGTTACTCTATAATTACATACCATATTAGTATTATTGTTTTATCCATAATGTCTCATATTACACTTATAATAACCAATCTCTAATATTTTAATTGGCAGATGAAGGCCTTCGCTAGATTTTTGAAGGAAAAAAAGATAGGTGATGGTGCTTTGGTATCCACATTTAAGGGTGCGTTGAAGAGGATGAAATGGAGGGACAAACTAACATAAATGATTGTGGGGTGTTCATCATGAAGCACATGGAATCATACCAAGGCCAGAGCGATGAGAAATGGGATATTGGATTCCAACCCAATGATGTAAGATATTAATTCATAAATAATTTTAGTTTTGATGTCATACTTTATAATATATCAATTAATAATATCAGTTATTATTATTATAGGACAAAGCATTGAAGAAATTATGAATTCAGTATTGTGCTAGAATATTATGCAACAACGAAAACAAGCTTAAGGATGAATTAATATCAAAGGCAAAGGAATGGGCGAAGGAGCAGCTAAAGCAAAACTAGCCACATGTTTTGATTCTAATGTTAGTTTTAAGTGTTAGATGTTTGAATTGTTTACTATATTGTTCTAAATGTAAATGTCCATTGTTAGTTCAACTATTAACTGTTTGTTTGAAATTTAAGTATATATTGTTCGAAAGTATTAATCAATGTTTGAAACTACTAATTTATTGTTCTAAATTGTGTGAATATATTTCTATTGTTCTAAAGCTATTTATACTAATGTTCTAATCATATACTAATATTCTAAAGCTATTTCTATTGTCCTATTGTGTGAATATACTAATGTTCTAAATTGTGTGAAACTTTCCACCTATTGTTTAAATATATTTCTAGTGTTTGAAATATTTTAAATATTAAAAATATATATCGAATGTATTGTACTTAGTGTTCAAAACTTAAAGTTTTAGTATAAATCTTAGAGCTATTTATACGAATGTTCTAATCATATTAATGAGCTATAATGTTCTAAACCATAACTATAGTGTTCTGATTATAGTACTATTGTTCTGATTCGTACTCTAAATGTTCTAAATAATGAATTTATTGTTCTGATTCATAATACTATTGTGGTGATTCATTTTTATACTGTTCTATATAGTAACTCTATTGCTTTGATTCCGAATGTTAATGCTCTAAACCAAAACTTTAATGTTCTAACCCATGAATTACACTGTCCTATATAGTTACTCTTTTGCTTTTATTTCATATGTTAATGTTCTAAGCCATACCAACTATGTTCTAAACTACAAATATATTGTTCTGACTATAATATTATGTTCTAATTAGTAAACTAAATGTTCTAAACCATGAATTTATTGTTCTGATTCATAATACTAGCTTAGTGTGCTGATTCATTTTTATACTGTTCTATATAGTAACTCTATTGCTTTGATTCAGAATGTTTATATTCTAAACCATAACTTTAATGTTCTAACCCATGAATGTATTGTTCATATATAATACCATTAAATGAAAAAACAATTAAACTACAAATTTATTTATTCTTCGATAAAAGTAACTATTGTTCAAAACTTTTATTTAAATGTGTAACATTATTAACCTGCTGTACTAATCTTGTCCGGACAGTTTCGAACATCATGATATCCAAGTGCACCACATCCTCTAAATAACCTTTTCTTCCTTTTTGATTGCTCCACTGCTTTCTCCTTTCCACCTTTAAACCTCTTCGATGATCCAATGCATTACTTATTACCAGTATGAATTCCAGTGCCCTTGTTTTTGGAAATCTTAGGAGGTTTAATAAGAATTTGTGAAGGAGTGCACGATCCAATCAATTTCTCGATAACTTGGTTAGTTGTATGAGCATTATAACTTGCATTCACATTATGTTCTTCACATCTTGACCTAAAGACCTGAAGATGTCTAACAAGATCAATTAAGCTATCTTCATTACCTTCAGCCAAACTTACGTAACTGTGAATCTCGGACCATAATTCATTCAACAAACCCTTCCTTTCAACACCAATTGAACAACTTCCCATCTTTTTCCCATCAAGATCAAACATTGGATTCTGCATTGCCATGGTAGTCCACCTATTAACAACATATTGTTCAGGTATTCTTACAATGTTCTTGGCCTTCCATAACCATATCATATGCCTACATGGAATTCCTTGTCGACTAGACAACTTACAAGAGCAATTTGTTTCACAATTGTTAAGATTCATAAGAACTTCATAACTTCTTGTCCTATTACCTTCACTCACTTTTGCAACCTCCAACCCCTCTTCTTTCTTCAACTCTTCCACCCCACACTCATAACAAGCACTATACACTTTATCCTGAAAATCATAGAAAACATTAACAGTATACACCTCAGATCCATGTCTTTCAATCTCCATTTGTGTCTTGCATTCAGGATGCTTGTGTTGAGAATCATTGTCATTCTGTGCTTGAGTGTGCCTCTGAGCATCCATAGCACTTTCAAACCTCGTCAAGAACTCTACAAGGGAAAAATGGGGATTGACAAAAGATGTGAAGAAATTGTTCTCACTTTCTGATCTTGATGTAGTTCTCATGATACCACCCATAAATAAATCTCTAAAATAAGCTGGAATCCACATTTTTTCTCATTTCAAACATCACACGAAGCCATTCATGGTCTTCTAAATGGAACTCAACAAGCACCTTGTTCCATTTTTCCTCAAATTCTTTCGGTTCACTCTCCAACTTCCAAACACAATCACTTATCCTCTTTAAAAAATCAGTGTCTTAGATAATACTTCTTCCTATTTTATCAGGAATTTTCCTCATTATATGCCACATACAAAATCGATGTTCACACTTCTTAAATACATTATTCACAGCAATTTTCATTGCTGGATCTTGATCTATAATTAAACAAGTTGGCTCATTTTGATCCATTGCTCTAAGGAAGGTTCTAAATAGCCATTCAAAAGAAACTACATCTTCCTTAGTTATAAACCCAGCAGCAAAAGTGATATATTTTTTATGATGGTCAACTCCTGTGAAAGGTCCAAACACCATGTTATACCTGTTATAGAACAATAACATTTATTTCTAATAAAATTCAGAACAGTCGAATATCTATTTAAAACAGTCATGCATATTGTGCCATATAAAGACTATATAGTTATTGTTATGATTTATAATTATAATGTAATGATTTATAAATCTATTGTTCTAAATCACAAATACAATAACTTATTATACTGCGTAGTTAGTTTTCTATTCGTTATAAGTTATATTAATGTTCTAAACCCAGTTCCCATTGTACTAAACTAGTTATACTAACGTTTAAAATGGGAACTGGGTTGTTCTAATGCCATTCAATGAGAATTACATACCAATATATCATAATGCGATCTTATACTTCTAAATGTTCTAAATAACTACTCTAATGATCTAACAGTAAACCTATTGTTACTGACTAATAATTCAGTGATTCATTTATGAATAATAATTTTATTGTGCTAAAGTGATGATGTGCCATAACTTTATTGTTTATTAGCATTAACTACATACCTGTTCGTCTGATACGTAGTGTCAAAAGATACCATATCTCCAAATAGTCCATAATTCTTCCTACAAATCGGGTCAACCCATAATGCTCTACATAAACAATCATCATCATTAATTTGATAATCAAAGAAAAAAGCAGACCAGATCAAATTCTTCTGTTTGAAATTATCTACAAATATTTGGGCATCTGACCCTTCAATATATGCCTTTAAATCCCTATGGAAATTTTTGAAATCACACTTTGAGGCACCAACATTCTCATACCCCCCAACATACTCTTTCATCATTCTAAATGTTTTTACAAGCCCCACATTTATCTGAAAAAACACAAGGAAAAATATAATGATTCAAAACACTTAAAAAAAATTCTAAACAATCAAACACTTATTTAAAATACCAATCGAGTAAGAACATTAGAATATATACCTTGGAATTATCAACGATCATCTTTTTGTGCAAGATGCTCAAGTTTCTTCTTGATTTTTGGAAATGTTGATATATAGTAGAAATGAGTGCATGAGAATGACCCTCTTGGAAATTCGTTATAACATAAGAACCATCATCACAAATCTTCAATACAATTTGTGCCTTGCATCCAACACGAGTCACCAATCTCCTCCTAATGATCGGGACATCATCCATACCTTCTTTTAGTTTTCCCTTGTCTTGCACATCAAACTTCCGTTTACACCTATGTCTGGCTTTATTACACACAAGATATTGGAAAGTGATTACACCATTCTTCCTTCTTTTCGTAGTTGATTTTCTAGTGTTAAACTCAGCTTCATTTGCATATGACTTATAAACTGAAATACCTTCTTCAACACTTGAGAATTTCATTCCAACATATAGTTTCACATCATTGGAACAACATGGTATCCAGGATTTGGTTCCACCCGGAGTGCATACAGGTATTACTCTAGGAGAAACACTCTCATTTGAATTAGAAACACTACACTCCTCGTTGATGCTCATGGCTACAAAGAATATAATTAAAGACCGTTAAAAATTATGTATTATTCTAAACTCTAGTCTACTGTGTTTTTTATGCATTATACTGATGTTCTATAAATATTCAAACATGTTCGAATGACTTATTTTATTGTATTTTATTGTTATTAGAATTGTACTGACATATCTATCATAATGTTCTAAATCATAAATATATTCTTCTAATATATTATTATATAATACTCATACATATAACTATTGTACTCATCTGTATATACTAATGTACTAAATTAGACAACGCTGAGCCACAAGAGAAACTATGAAACTGTATAATACACAATCATCGATTAATTCTATTCGTTGATTAATAATTCTATTCGTTGTGAGTTCTATTAATGTTCTAATGATAAAAACTATTGCACGAAATGTTGGTATGTAATTCTCATTTGATTCGCAATAAAACAATAGAATTATAAAGCAGAACAATATAGTTAGAAATCAGAACATCATAAATTTAAATCTGAATAATAGTTATGTATAAGGACAATATAATTCTAATTCAGAACAATTGAGTTATGATTTAGAACATTGATATTAGTAAGTTGAAGGTCGATACAGCGAGTAATCTGATACATGTTCTTACTATAGAATTCTAAATCAGAACAATGTAGTTCTGATTTAGAACATTAGTTTAAATGGCCTATGGGTGTAGAACATTAGAATACTATATAATTCTAATGCGATCTTATACTCCTAAATGTTCTAAATAACTACTTTAATGTTCTAATCATAACCATATTGTTTCTGACTTATTATTCAATTATTCATTTTATTATATTAATCTTCTTAATCATAACTCTATTATTCATATTAATAACTGTATTGTTCTAAAGAACAACTCTATTGTTCTGTTTATTATTATAGTGTTCTTATTTATAACTCTAATGTTCTGATTTATCAGTCTATTGTACTGATTTATAATTCTATTGTTTTAAATCATAACTCTAATATAACATACTACACTACAGATCATTTACAATATTTGGAAGTATTAGCACATTTAAATTAGAACATTTACAACACAAGACTATTACATATGATGCAATAAGACGAACAAATTTATTACAAACACACGAAATAAAACATTGAACTCGCAATTTCATCATTAAAAACTACTCATACACTTGTAATCATGCACTTTATAACTAATAACTCGATTAGAAAAAAAAAGAATCATTTACCTTATTTTCCAATGCAAAAGCAGCAAACCTATACTTTGAATATGAAATATAAAGACACTACTGATTTTTAAAACCTATATTGTCATTTTTAAATGGATTAAAATAGGAAACTGAATATGGAGTAAAATTGTTTTTTGAATTATGCGAATTTTAGTGAAAAACTGCCCATTAATCACGGAAATTTCCTTGACTAACAAATGCGACTTAATTCTATTTACCAATTTGCCATTAATATTGATTGAATCATAATCATCAATCTCAACTAAATCAATGGTATTAGATGGGTTCTTATATAACAAATGTTCTTATATAAGTAAGGGGTTCTCACATGATCTCATTACTATATATATATATATATATATATATATATATATATATATATATATATATATGAATGAATACACACAACACTCCCTTATATCACTCTCCTTATTTCACAATAAAATTTTCATTCTCAACTTAATAATTCCACTTATTTCCAACCTACTAATATTGTCAAATTACTATCGATCAGTAAATTAATGTCTATAATAACTAATTCCTAATACGATTGATTCAATTTCACAAAATAATTAAATAAAATTTTAAATTCAAAAGTACTATGAAACATAAAAATAAATGCTAGATACGAAAACGTTCACTTTCCATTTCCAACTTAAAAAATCCAAAACTAATTTCGAATCTCACACCTCTTTATCAACAAAAAAAAAAAACCTTTCCTCTTATAATCGAAACTTACAAAATAAATAAATAAATAAATAAATACGGAGTACAAACATCAGAAACCAACCCACATCCGTATCTCGTTTCCAAACCAACCCATCCCTGTCTCTCTATCTCGGCATATGACTAGCGCTGCAGTCCTATTCTACGGCAGAAGGTCAGCTCGATCTTCTAGAACCTTCGATGACCTTGGCTTCGGTTCCTCCACTCCTCCTTCTCCCTTCCCTTCTTCCTCCGCTGATCCCAGCAACAGTAACTGTCACGCTCGCCGTCACCGTCACCGCAACACCGGTGATTTTTGTCGCCGTCACCGTCATGTTAGCTTTGACGATCCTACCTCTCGATCTCCCATCCCGGTAATTCCTTTATTCTAATAGTTATTTTTCGTGTCCTGTTCGTGTCGTGTTGTTAAACTATGTTTGATTGCCATATAATGTTGTTGGGTGTTCATTACCGGATATTCCTTGTCGACATTGTTTGAATAATTTGTTAGAATAAACCGTGAATCGATTGGATTTTTCGCAAAAATTAGGGAAGTAAATCCAGCCAAAGTACTGACTTATATTATAATATACTTTTCTGTTTTTTTTTTTTATATTTCCAATCTTTCTCAAGCCACCGCTTGTTAATGCATATTTTTCAACGTGTAATATGTCTATTTATACATAAGAAAAATTATAAAAGGCTTATATATTAAAACTATATATCAAGACGAATCTAATACGATGACAAATGACTATATCTTTTCTTAAGATAATTCACCAAAAAATATCAAAATCAAATGCAAAAATTAAAGTATTACTAGTAAAAAGAAGTAGAGGAAGTACTATAATGTGTTAGGTGTATGAAGAAATTTAAAGGGTTTTTATTTCGATAATAAAATCTTTATGATATTTACTTTTGTAATATTAAATCTCCATATTATGGTGGATTGGTGGCTAAGTTTCTTCTTTATAAATAAAAGATGTTGTGTTCAATTATTTGTAGCAACAATATTTTCGAATGGATGTTTGAAATGAAAATCAAACATTTGCACACAGAGAAGAGAGTGTCATGAGACACATAAACTTCCATGCCATTTAACGCATAAACTTCCGCTTTTTTGTGTTGTTTGATTATTGTAGAAGAATATATAGTTGTTCATTATGGGGTACCTGCTACGGCTCGCAAATTATCAAGTTATAGAACTAGTACACCTCTTTATTGTTGTATTTTTGGATACTCAAATCGAAAAATACAAGCTAAAACGATTAAGAACTTGGCAAGTGATATGCGCCACAAAAACGAATAAGTTTATGGATGTTTGTGAATGTGTTTAGGCTTGAATTTTTACGTGAGTTATGAAAGAACAAAAGGATAATTTGTTGGTTGACTTTAGGGATTGTTTGGATATAGATTCACCACCAAAGAATTCGAAAAGCTTCCTCAGAACACCATCGATTTCATCAACGAATGAAATAGACTAGTAAAGAATGAACACACTAAACTTTAATCCAAAAGCTTAGAGAATTCAGAAAAGTCACGAATGACAAAGAGTTTAATTCATCAAAATCTGATTTCATTCAATGCAATTTGACTCTTTCATATAGTAGGAGCTCCCTAGGGTTTACAAGAAGTTTAAAAATAACAAAACTCTTTCTAAACACGTGCATAACAACCTAAATACGTGAATAACAAGTAGTCTAAGCTATAATGACTCTAATACACGTGAATCCCTAGGAAAGAAGATAAAATCTGACTTTGGCTAACTATCCCTAAGATAAACTTAGCTAGAAACATAAAAGAATCAACTTCCTAAGGTACAAATGCCTGAAAATCCGAAATTCCCATGATTGGCGTATTGTAATTACCTAATACTTGAAAAGACTCAAAAGATAAGACTTGCTAATTAACTAGAAATCTATTTGCCTTATCTTTGAAGAAGTTGAATCAATTTGTACTCTCATCCATGTTGGACATGTATATCTTCAAGTTTCCTTTCTCCATCAAACTCTCCAAGTCTTCTTATCATACCCAACTCTTCAAGTTATCAAGAATCAAAAAAACTTTTCAATGTCCCTCGCCATCTTGAAGTGTACGAACATGGACCACTTCTTTGGTCACCCTTTGACTCCCATGTTGACCTAGGTTTGACCAACTTTAGAACAACTTTGACGAAGCCCAGATTCAAGCCCTACTCCTAAAGTTCGAACCTTTATGGGTTCAAAACGTTTTATTTAATCCCTACTTTCATATTAAGCAAGTTCCTACTACCACTTTCCCAAAGTAGAAAGTTTCTCAATTTGGAAAGTTTTCATTTTAGGAAAGTCAATGAAAGTCAACGCCTTAGAAGACCATACTAAAATAAGTATGTTTCTCCTGTTGACTTTCCACCATGTTTGCAACACGTTGGGCTACATCTTTGATAATTAAGGGATCTTTTGTAATCTGTAATTACATAGCTCCTTGCTCCCCAACATTTGTGAGCTAAATCAACTAGGTGATTTGTAGAAAAATGTGTTGTTTGTGCATCTAAAGCTAACCTTAGTATGGAATATGGATTGATGGTTCTTGATTTACGTTTTCGATGTAAAGGATTTTTGGCTTTTCTTTCTTTTGGTCATTATTTTGTGCTATAGACCTGGTGATTGAGCTCAGGATTTTGGTACATTTGTGTGACTAAGCTTCTTCAATAAGTTGCAATTTCTTCATTGTTATTGGATTACTAATTCTTGTCATCTTTTGTGTACATTAAGGGGCAATATGTTGTATATGGTTCGAGGTTGTGTGATAGATACCTTATCAGTTATCACATTGACTAGTGTCTTATTACCCCATATTACTATGAATTTCTTTCTGAACATTTCGTGATTACTGAAGCATAACCAAGTAATGATTATATAATATGAATCGCTACTTAGTTTTACTAGTCATTAGTCGAAGGTAAATGGTTGACTCTTGACTTAGAATTTGATAACTTATTAAAATAATTCATTTTGAGACATTGAAGTATAAAATTGAACTTCACCATGGTAATTGTGAGTATTTAATCAGAATTTTTGCTTCAGAGATCGCTTATTTTATAAATATGTCTAAGATAAGAGGATTGGTGCTGTATTGCGAGATTTTTGATAAGTGATTTTGCCCAAAGAGGGTTGATTATTTCAGCTATGGCTTGCTTCAATCTTGGTTAGGAGTCATGAACAAAATTCCAACTATAATAATATATTTTGGTCTTGGGTTATGCATAGACAAGGATAAAGTACTGAAATTTTGATTCAACTATATCAATTAAGCAGAATCTTCCAAGATCCCCTGCTTATTCTACTATTAGTGCAGGGGTGGCTTTGAGATCCCTTGGCCATTTTTTTTAACATACTTGATTTAACAGAGTAACAATTTAGAGAGGGAGAGGGGTCTGTGATGTGCGTGTGTTTGTATGTGGAATTTGAAGGTTACAATTTATAAATCACTATGGGACCCATATTTTTGATAAAAGCTTGAGTAGTCATTTAGAGGATGACCAGGGCAAGAGAACCTTCACTATGAAGGAAATACTTGGGATATATGTGGGGCTGTGTTGAGTTAGAGGCGTAAGATATCACAAATCACAGTAGGATTCATTTTTGGCAGATCCTTAGCTGTTCATTTAGAAGATGAGAAAGGCAAGACAAGCTTCATTGTTCAGTAAATACTTCGTACACATCTTAATTGTTGATAACATTATGTAAATGTGGAAGATAATTTGGTGAAATACTGTTAATCATATGGAAGGGTTACTATTTCCATTAGGACATGGGGTCTCATTATAAATACTATCCAGGAGGTGTGCTTTTAAATTGAGAAGCTTGTATTGAATATGTTCTTTGATTGGTGTATAAAACAATGTGTAAGAATCACACTTGGGCTTCAAGAACATGCAGGACTTTTCTTTGGCTAAATGCCAATTGAAGTGGTTGTACAGTGGTCACAGCGACCTACAGCTTTGTTGTGCTTCTACTCCTTCCACCCCTTATTCTAAAGCCTCTTTATTCTGGATTTTTTTTTTTTTTTTTTGGGGGGGGGGGGGGGGGGGGGGGTGGAGGGTGTTTCCTTAAGGGTGTGGGGTTTGATAAGAAAGAAAGAGTTCCTACTTGTTCTGTTAAGAGGTGATGGACATATCCATTTGCACTTTCTATTGCATGCAATGTTAAGAGGTTGGAGGGTGCTTCTCTAGTAGGGAACATGTGGTACTCATTCTATTGCATGCATATTTGGAAGCTCATAATATCACACTTCCTTATTCATTAATTTTTTATTAAAAAATATGTTGAGTTGGTTGTTCTTTAGAAAGACACAGTGGAACCCAATTCTCAAAAGAATTTTTTTTTTTTTTGTGCGTAATTCATTTGGAGGATGACAATGTGACACTTCATGGTTTCGTATCTCCTCTGTCCAGAAGTGTTTATTCTCCATTTTTTATCTGTTTCATTTATCATCGTCTAATTTTAACCTTAGTTTAAAAAGGTGTGAGGCGCCCTAAGGCACTAGGGTCCCCGGAGCCTAGGCGCTAGGCGCCAAGAAAAGGCGTTAGCCTTTAGGTATAAGGTGCTCCGATTATGCCAAAAATCAAATTTAACGCTTGAAATTGTATTTTGTACTCAAAACAACATAATACTCATATAATAAGTGCAAAAATTGATAAGAGAAGCATAATTTGTCACTAGATATCACTAAAAGGAAAAAAGTACTTATAAAATACTGAAAGCAAGTTAAGCAACACATAAATAACAGTTATAACACAATCAAAAGTCAGTACATGAAAATAAAATAAAGTGTTCAAGCTTCCTAATTAGATCCCTAAATGATTTATTCACTAGATAAGTCTTTGTCAAACTCATTCTCATCAAACTCGTCCTCATCTCCTAAATAATCTCTATCTTCACCTATGTCCTCCATCTCCTCTTCATCATTCACCATCACTCCCTTTCCTTTATCAGCTCTAGATGATGATATTTGTATAAACAAAGGGCAAATTCCCTATCTAGAGAACTACTCACAAATCAAATAAATTGTGGATTGAATTAAAGTTCACAACCTCTTCAATTTACACAAACACATTTATGTACAGAAAAATAAAATTATGTTATGTACAGAAAAATATAATGTTATGTACTCCCGAAAATAGAATATTATGTACAGAAAAATAAAGTTATGTACCGAATATAAAATTAAAAAAAAATCTAACAAAAATACAATTTATCAAACTATGTACAGAAAAAAAAAAGCCCCAACTCCTGAGCCCCTAATTAAAAACCAAAAATAATAGAGAAGGGAAGAAGAAGACTAGAAGGAGGAAGAAAAGAAATCTAGTGAAGGAGGAAGAAAAAATATTGAAATAAAAAAAATTAAAACATTCTTGGTGATGGTGGCTGGCTTGTGGCTGTCGGTGGAGATGGTGGCTGTCGGGATGGCTCGGGATGGCTTGTGACGGCTGGTGAATCGACTCGGGTAGTTGGTGGCTTGCACTCTTGCTTAGGTTTAGGAATTTTTCATATCTTCTGTGCTTAGGTTTAGGAATTAATTGAGGATTTGAGGAAAAAGCCAGTTGTCCCCACTTCCTAAATAAATAAACCAGTTTCCAGCTTTCTCCAAAGTAAAAACCATGAAGTGCACGCCTCACGCCTCACGCCTCGCCCCAGGTGCTCCAAGGTGCTCGCCTCCTAGAATCGCCACGCCTCGCCTCCTGGAATGTCACGCCTTGACTCAGCACCTTAGGCGCGCTTTTTAAAACTAAGCTTTTAACTAATGCATACTTTTCCGATCACCTTTCCTTTACTAAATACTACTGTTAAATTCCACATATTGCCTTTTTTTTTATACTCTGTATATATATTTATAGAATCAACGTAAAGTTGTAGAGAAACCATTTGGGCAAGAATGAATCAATAATCTTACTTTTCCATTCTCCAAGTATGATTTTCTGTTTACAATATTAGGTTCTGAAGACTTTCCTGAAATCATTTGATTATCTAATATTTAAGTGACATAATTTGAAAGTTGTAGCAAAGTTTGATGACAATATTACATTGGAAAAATTGACACTACCAATACCAACTATGACTGGTTCGCTTTGAAAGGTCCAAGCTCTTACATGGGGATCCCAACTATGAGGGATTTCTTCTCCAAACTGTCCTTATCATAGTTAACCTGGATTAATCCACGTGTCACTTTTTTTTAGTCGTTTAAAATTCTGTTTAAAAATCCACTCTCCTCTGCAATAACCCCTTCTACTTCTGGTGATCTCTTCCCTCTTTCCCTCTCTTCCTCTCCGATGATGCCCCTCTCTAATTGAACGCATACCCTGTCTCTCTTCTCTACCTTGCAGCCCCTTAAGCGCTTTATGGCTTGCCGTATTTCATATTCTTGCAGTTGCCAAGGTTTCGGGAAATTTTTGTTATGGAAGGGCGGAAGAAGAAAGGAGAGAGGAGGGGGAAGAGGGAGGGGTAGTTAGTACGAGTGCAAATGGGTTTCTAAAGAAGGAAAGGGGAGGACAAAGGTTCGCCAGTGATGGGAAGGGTTATTGCAGGTGGATTGGGGTTTGACTGGAGAGAGAAAGAAGGATGGAAGGAGCTTGAGGCTAAAGTTTGGTTGGTGACTGCAAAAGGTGGTGGGAAAGGAGGGTGGCTGCCTGGCTGGACCATTTTGGGTAATTGAGCGGGAGGAGGCTTGGTGTAGAGAGGAAAGAAGGGAGGATTGAGTTTAATTTAAGTAAAAAAATTCAAAGAGCAATAAAATCGTGAGTTCATCGTGACATGAGGGTAGTAACTGGTTTAACGGTCAATTATTCTTGAGGACTGTTTTGAAATCCTCATAGTAGGGGCTGCTATGATTAAATCAGAAGTTGAGACCTTTCAAAACAGGCTTGCCATAGTTGCTCTATTATATTTTTGGGTCATCTGCTAAATCATATAATGTCTTAGTTTCTCAGAAGCCAAATGTCTGCTTCCCTGACATTCTGAGATGCTTTAGCAGCTATGAGTTTCCAATTCTTCTTGTTGGTTCCCCTTCTGGTCTGAAGGAATTTTGTTTGCATAGTGCTATATTTAATGATTGTGTTGCATATATACTCATCCCATATGCTTATGTGTGTAGTAATATGTGCTCATACAGGGGACTGAAATACATCAACAAAGTTGTGATGGCGAGTCTTCTGCACGAGATATGTGTAACAGAGAATCAGTACATGGCCTGAGTGGAAGATATCAGAGGAACAATAGGCTGCCTGGGTCTGTGTTATTGGCTAAAGAAAGGCTTGTTCAAAGATTAAGAGGTGTGTCTATTTCTGGAATCAGGTTAGTGACGATCAGTTTAGTGCTCCAAAGCCTGAATGGGGTGGAACCTCTTCCATTGTGAGTAGTTTACTAAGTTGCTCATCCTGTATGTAGGGACAGCAGAGAAACATTACCAAGTCTTCCCAGTAATCACCTCTTGGTAGCAGATGCAGATTGGGAAACGGGAGTATCAAGAGAAGAGCCAGCTGAGTTACCACCGGGAGTACAACAGCAGTATGCACCAAGAGAACCACAACGGAAACCTCCTAGACTCTCCACTGAAGCCCTCTCCCTGTTGCACCATGAGGTTTTCTTGGAGCAACAAAATCCTGTTACTCACCCAATGCTCAAAGCATCAATTGATTGCAGCATTTGTCTGGAGAGCTTTGTGGAAGGTAATAAGTTAATCAACCTACCTTGTGGTCATAGATTTCATTGTACATGCTTGTATCCTTGGCTTCAAACTTCTGGCGAATGCCCATACTGCCGTTCTTGTATTATGCTCACTTCTCAGCTAGTGAAGGAGAGAAATATTTCACAATGAATATCTAATCAATATTTGTAAACAGCTTCTTGTTGTAGAGACAAGTAGATCAGGAGATTGTTGCCTTGTTGTTACCTATATAAGCTTCATGCAACGTCCATTTGGCATGTACCTTATCCCTCACGTGGACGCATGTTTTTTTTTTTTTTTTTTTCAGGTAAATTATGTTGTATGTTTAAAGAGTGATTTATGTGATCTTAAGATTTAAGATATATTTGTATAACTTTGTTCAATTGGTGCTCTCTAGATCCTTCGGAAATGTTATTAATAGTTTTGCATAATATGTTATACTTGGTATTTAATTCCAGTCGCATGCAGTCTTTCCCTCCCCTCTTGTAGGTTGCATACTTCTCACTTCTCTATTCCAGTTGATCTATGGTGGGATGCTCACTACTTTGTTCCAGTTGATCGATGGTGGGATGCTATTTTTTTTTTCTTTTTTTGGTATTCCGAAAACAAGCAATTAAACTGAAAAAAAAAAAAAATTAAAGAAAGCTTGGCCTAGCATGTACCCTATAGACTTCTGGGCAATCCACTTTATTTGTGGTGGCCACGGGGTCGGTCTGGGCGAGCTGGGCTGGGGGGAAGGGACCGGGATCGAATCGGTCCAGGGGGTGGCCAGTCCGATTTTGGGATATGCTTGGGTTGGGTGATTCGTACCAAATTGAAAATCGGATCACAACGAATCGAATTGAATCATGAACCGAATTAGCGAATCCAATCGAATTCATGAAACGAATCGAATTGACGGCTCGAATCGGTTTGAATTTGGTATCGAATCGAAACGAATTCACGAATCTAATCAAAACGAATTGGAACGAATTACATAGAAACACATTTACAAATTAGAATAAATAAACTGTTTTGAATGTTTATATTACATTCATAATGACATTTGTTGTAAGCTTTTAAATAACATTAAATTTTATTTATTTTCTTGATAATTATGTATTATTAAACTAATTAAGCATATATAGTTATATATTCACCTACTTTCATATTTATGTATTATTAAACCAATTAACTAAATAAACTAAATAACCTATTATTAAACTAATTATGCATTATTAAACTAATTAACATAATTAGCTAAATACATATTTACTTATAATCCATTATCATATTAATTTTTTTTTAATTAAACATGTTTGGTGGGGGGGGGGGGGGGGGGGGAGGAACTTAATTTTATTAATTTTGGAAATCAAAATTTAATTATATAATTAAATATTGATTTTTAAAATTAAGTTGTCTACGTATCCCAAATGAATCAAAGCCCACGCAATTCTGTTACGTACCTCGAGGAGTGCCTAGTGTAGTCAGGGACAGTCCCTGAACCTCCTTCATCTGCTTCGTTGTTGCTTGATTCGCTCGTGTCCATCATCATCCAAGGATCGTCTTTTGTCGTTGCAGTCCTCCCTCAATCCTTGGGTCCTACGCTCAGCCTAATATCAATCTTTCTTACAAATGCATATTTCTATGCTATCGAGAGATAAGAGGGATCTCTTCTCGTCCAGGTGTCTTCTACCTGCACTAAAAGCAGACTTAAAAGCAATAGAGGTGGCGGGAATTGCAAAGATATCCTTTGCAATTCTCGCCAGAACGGAAAATTGTCAATTGTGATCGCGCTACCACTTAATAATTGAAAATTTTTCATCGGTTTCATGTTGGTAAGAAAAATATTCGTTAAAAACATAAATTGATGAAGATGAAGAAGAAGGAGAAAAAGTCAATGTTTTTGATTTTTTAAAAATTCTACTAAGTACTGACACGAATCGCGTACCGAGACTTCCACTAGACGACGATATATGTTGGGAAGGTGCAAATAGAAAAAAAATAATCATACAAAATAGATAAATCATTTTTATATTTTTCTATATAGACATTGACGTCGTATTGTAGACCTAGAGTTTTATAGTAAAATTCTAACACATTTTCTAAACCCAAAGCCTTAACCCCGGGATCAAGAATAGCAACTACACCATATATGATGGGAAATTCACTAAAGTAAGCGTACCCCTTACTTCGCATACTAGTAAGTACATCACTAATTTGGGTGACACTAAAATGCTCGCGAAGAGTGTTAACAACACTAACACACTCTAATATAACTAAATGAATGCTAAGGTAGTAAATATATGAGAAAATTTTGGTTGCATAGTCAAATGCTGGTAAAATGTCACGAATAAAAATAGCGGTAGTCCATTAGAAATTGTTAATAAGTTCATCAGGATTCGCTCGAGTTTCGTTATAAAGAATGGTCAAAACCTCAGGGTATTTAATGGCATCATTTAACAACCTATATGTTGAGTTCCAATAGGTCGGTGTATCGAGACACCATTGTCTCTTCTTAAGGCCTCTTTCCTTATATAATGCCATATAATTTCTTCTAACCGAGGCCGTAATCCTAATCCATTTTATTACACTTCTAATGGGGTTAAGTAAGTCGCTTAACTCAACTAAACCTTCTTGAACCGAGAGGTTCATAATATGAGCACAGTAACGTGTATGTAAAAGCTCTCCACTGTTCAACAATTTTAAGCTAGGTTCAGATATTAAATAATCTATACATTTTGTATTTACTAAAGCATTATCTAAGGAAAGGGAAATAAACTTTATCACACAAGTGAAAGATCTTAAGGCATTCTATTATCCTTACCTTAAGGTTGTAACCGGTATGTATGATTATTTACACAAAGAAAAGGTTCACCGAAAGTAGAGGTCCATATATCACTAGTAAGTCTAATACGAACGTTAAAGTGTGAAACATTTCTATTAAAATACTTTTATATTTGTAATAAGCAGTTTGGGTATGACGTTTTAGTGTGTTCGTAGGGACACGTCTATAAGCGGGTTGTAAGGAGATTCTAGCAAAATGTTCGAAGTTCGGGCTCTCACCATGGCTAAGTGGTAATTCGTTGGCAATTACAAAATTAGATAATTCATCAATCATCCTATCTCTATTATACATAAAAGGTATATCTCCTCCGGGCATGGAACCCATATACCCGTATAGTTGCATTTGACTTGACGATTCAGTTGCGCCTGCGGATTTAGCTGCTTCCAGGTTGATTCTGTGTATTCCAATCAAGTGAAGGGATAATGTCCCCGTCCCATAACCGGTCTTCCATGAATATGAAGCTATCGACTTCTTTCTTTGTTGCTTGCATATCAAGCAATAGCACATGAACTTCTTCCCTTTGGAAGAAGCGTCATTCATTGAAACCTTCTCAAAATATGGCCATACCGGTGAAGATTTCTTTCTACAGTGAGAGGATTTGGGTACTCCACCTTCACCATCATCTTCACCTTCATTTCATATCAAACTATAAACATTAAGCCAAAAACTAACATTATTAGTTCATTAACTAACTAATTAACATCATCAGTCTAATTAAACTAATCAACTTAATATAACACAATCAACTTCATACAAAAATACTAATTATCAAGTTAAACATTATCAACTAATTAAACATCATCAACTTAATATAACATAATCAACTAATTTAACTAAACTAATCAATTTAACTTAAACATTATCAACTAATTAAACAACATCAACTTAATATAACATAATCAACTAATTTAACATAACTAATCAATTTAAACTAATTAAACTAATCTAACTTAACTAATCAATTTAACTTAAATCAATTTACTTATACTAATCAAACTAAATTAATTAATTTACTTAAATCAATTTACTTAATCTAATTAAACTAATCTAACTAAATAAATAAACTAATTAAACTAATCAATTTACTTAAACTAACATCATCAACTTAATATAACATAATCAATTTAAATTAATTTACTTAAACGAAATAAACTAATCTAACTAAACTAATCAACTTAACTTAAATCAATTTACTTAAACTATTATAAATAAATTAATCAGTTTACTTAAACTAATTAAACTAATCTAACTAAACTAATCAATTTACTTAAACTAATCTAACTAAATTAATCAATTTACTTAAACTAGTTAAACTAATCTAAATTATCAACTTATTTATCATCATCAACGTAATGTATTTAATTAAACATCATAAACATAATACCATAATCAATATATTATCCTAAACTAATTAAACATTTTCAACATAATCTACTTAATATCATAATCAACTAAAATCAATTTACTTAAACTAATTAAACTAATCTATATTAATCAACTTAATATAACATAATCAACTTAATCTAACATCATCAACTTAATTTAACATCATCAACTAATTCAATATTACCAACATAATCTACTTAATTACCATAATCAACTAATTAAACTGTTTAAGATAATCAATTTAATTAAACTAATTGAACTAATATAACTTAATCTACTTAATTATCATCCTTAACATAATCTACATAATTAAACATTATAAACTTAATTAAGCTATCTAACTAAACTAACTAGTTTTGATATTAACATTAATTAATTATAAGTTTAAGAGTTATCTTGACCAGTAGAAGGAAGCGGACGCATCTTCGAAGTTGGAGGTTGAGGACCTTGACCAGTAGGAGTACCGATAAGTTGTTCCTCCAAGTGTTGAGCGTAATTTGTTGTATCCTCGTATGAGCTACAAGCACTAAGTCTACCTCTTGAAGCCATTTCTTTTATTCAATGTAGTAGTAAAGAAGTACATTAAGAATAATAAAACAACTAATTAAGATAACTAATGAAGATTAAGATAGTAATCAAGAAAAAGATTAGTACTAATAAGTAAGCTAATTATATTTAGTAGTAAAGATTGAGAGATTAAGAAAGAATGTTTTCATGTATTTTTGAACATGTGAAACAGTAAATTATATTCTGACTAGTCGAGCCGTTCCGAATGAGTGGGCCGATCTGGTTCGAATAGTGAGCCGAGTCGAATTTTTTCATGAATCGAATTGAATAGGGTCAAGGTTGAAAAATTTGGATTCATATTAAGCCCACTAAAATGGCGGGTCAAACCTCTACACTTTATTAATGATGCAGACCTCAAAACGATTTGTAATGTCCTTAATACATCGTATCGTAATTGATATATGTCCAAAATGTCCATACCATCACCGCAAAGGATTGAGACTAGCACAAACGAATTTCTTAGAAATTTGCATGATAATAATTAATTAGGTAAGTACCATTGCAGAGAATGGAAACAAGTTAAAGGTTCCGCATAGAGGGCCTAGGATGCAAACGTAACAACCATTCCTCCCCTTCCTAGTTCGGATTTTGTAACAGAATCTCTCTCTCCCCCCCCCCCCCCCCCCCCCCCCCCCCCCTCTTGCTGACCTCCTCGAATATCATTTCCAAGCCCCATCAATTTGCCCCGTTATTATGTCATGAATCTAAAAACTTTACCCATGAATACTAGATTGAATCCCGGAGGGGGCTGACTAACTAGCTCTGATGGATGTAAAAAACGATGTCTATTAGCAAGACCATCCAAGAAGACATACTATTCATGAAGATATTCCTAAATTAAGGCCAAATAAGACAAGAGATCCCTACTGTTCTTGTTGAAAACCATATCATTTCTTCTATTCCACAATGACCAAAGACTAGCAACCAACCACAAAAGTTTAGAATCACTTATCCTATATGTGCTATAGAGAAGCCGAATATTAGTAGATATGCACTCCCTAATGGTTTGATGTTTATCAACATCTCAATTAATTACTTTCGCTAAACCTGAATTGTGAAAGGGCAGAGACAAAAAACATGGTTAAAACTTTCTCGACCCGAGCCGCACTCCATATAAGAAGTCTGAATGTTATTCATCCCTCGTTTAGAGAGTTGAATCATAACTAGGAGAGCTTCATAAGCTAATTTCTATAGGAATATTAGCTAGGTAGGTCTTAATAGAATGTTGCCATAGAAGACAAAAGAATTTTTGGTCAGCCGTCCACGTGGACATAGAATCCTGAGAGGCCTTACGCTTTTGACGGGAGGCATAACAAGATTTCATCGTTAAGTTACCCTATTTGTGGAACTACCAGTGAAGAATATCTTCTTCAATTGGAAAAGGTGTATCACTGCTTAGAGTTTCCTTAGCTTAAACTAACTCAAACACTTAAAAGAACCTTATCGATTTCCAATTGCTCTGTTCTACAAAACTACTAACCCGAAAACGGGAGAGATATAGTAATGAGGTTGAGGATTTATACATCGGAACGTGACCCTTGACCCATTTATTAGATTAAGCTCAATTGAATTTCCATTGCCAACTTTTTAGTAGCATCCTTCAAGAATGATATTTTTTGTTCTTTGCAAACCTCAAAAACCCAAAAATAGTCTAGGATTTCTAAAATCGTTCTGATTTCCAAAAACCAAGACGAAGGGGGATGTTGTTGAGAAAACTTTCGATATCAGATGTTGTGGATCTTGCACCGTGCGGCATACTTGCTTCATTAAATAGGCATTGTTGATCCAGAAAACATCACACTCCTAATCCTCTTATACCTTTCAGATGATGAACTACCAATTTTTTAACCTAATGGGTCCTCCTTGAGAATGTTTCGCCCATAAGAATCGAATCACAAAAGGATCGATTTTTTACGATACTTAAGCTGGAATTTTCATTGCTAAAAGGATAGAATACATGAGTCAAACAGTAACAAAGTTAATTAGAATTAGATGTTGTGGCATAGAGAGCATGGATGAATTCCAAGTTGTAATATATGATAGTACTTTATCAATAAGAAATTGGAAATGAATGTTTCGGCTTCCAATACAATCAATAGGAGCCCCTAGATGATTCTCAAACTATTGGCTAGAAGAAATTTGGAAGATACCTCTATAGATATCTAAATCTGCTGAAGAAATGTTTGGGCTAACCTTAAAAAAGGATTTTTGAATATTCAAATGTTAACCAAAAATTCTGCAAAATTGCCTATAATGGAGGTTATAGCTTCAACGACTGGTCGATTAATTTGGAAAAACATTAGGGAATCACAAAAAAAAAGATGATTAATTTTTAGTGCTTGTTGGGACACTTATATACCCTAGAAAAGATTCATACATGCACCCTGGTAGAGCATCCTACCCAAAATTTCCATACAAAAGAGAAAGAGGAACGAAGACAGCGGGTCTCCCTAGCGAAGTCCACACTTTGGCGAGAAAGGAGTGGATACCCGTCCATTAATCAAAACTTTGAAGGTCATTGATGATATGAACTGATGGATCAATTAAATATAGTGTTGTGGAAACCCATATGCCTAGAGAACAATTATCAAGAAATCCCAAGAGACCCTATCATAGGCTTTACTCATATCTATTTTAAGGACGCCAACTTATTTCTCTTATTAATTCTTTACAACAATTTGTGGCTAAGTATAACATTGTCACTCATATACTGGTCCAACACTAAAGAAAACTTATTGTCCAGTATCAAAGGCTCCAGTTTGTTAGCCAAACACTTTAAAGCACACATGTAAATTACATTGAAAAGGTCAATTGGACGTAAATGTTCAATGTCCTTTAGATTATCCACCTTTGGAATCATGACCAAAATTGACTGATTTCATTCCTTGAGAAGGTATTCGGTGGAGAAGAAATGGAGAATTACCTAATAAATATCATGACCCAAGATATTCCAATATTTTACTTAAATACTAACAAAGGGAACCTATTTGGATGAGGACCCGCGCCACTATTACTGCTGAACATTGCCTATTGAATTTATGAAAAGGAAAAAGGGTGGTCAACTCATGAACCTGGTCCCTAGAAAGGCGAGGAATATCCATTTCCTAAAGAACTATATGCACTTTAGAAGATGAGGGCTTCAAAGAATTCAATCTAACTGTAGCTTTAAGTGATGATACCAGAAGCTCCTAAACATACGAATAGCCTAAATGTCAGGCGCCATTTATCTTCTTTAAGGTATGCATCCGCTTTCTATTTGATCGGGCCTTAACCTTGAACTACATTAACTGAGTTGCATAATCCCCCTTCACTACCCATTTTGATTTCAAACCTTGATGCCAATAATGATATTGAGATTGCACTTTAGTCCTTGAAGAAAAAATTGAATGAACATAATCCTGGCTCAGAGGTAGAGAACTAACAAAAGGTCTGATACGAGATAAAGATAGGGAACAAGATCTCCGATTAACTCTCCATAATTCTTTTTTGGATCTAGACACCATGAGTGTAAATGATTCCTAAGGAGGTCAAGTCTTCTTGAAAAACTAGATGGGGGGGGGGGGGGGGGGGGGGGAGGGAGGGAACCACAAATATGTAGAGACTAGACCTGCAAAACCATGTAAGAAACTTCCAAAAATAGTAAGCAACATTCCTCAATTTGGTAAGGTTGAAAGGAGTTGGAAAAAGCTTGATCTAGGATGACAACAATTATCGTATGATTAGAGGTTATGATAGGTTGGTTTTCAATTCTAGTATTAGAAAATAGCTCAAACCAAGGGGGAGTCATGTAAGCTTTATCCAAAGGTTTATAATCAAATCATTATTATGTTTAAAATTAGACCAAGTAAATCTTAGGCATGAAAAAGGAATATTTATAACCTCATAAACAAGTCTCCAATCAACAAAATTATACCAACCCTAAATATTAAACAAACCTCCTAATTTTTCAGAGAAGTAATCCAATTGATTAAAATCACCCACTGTATATTAGGCAAGGAGAGTAAAGCTTCAACATATCTTGCATTATTGAACTCCAGATTTGACGTTCTTTCTCCCAAAATTGGAGCTTCATACACAAACAAGATAAACAAGCAGCTACAAAGGATTCTAAGACTTTACATATTGTGATATTGTTTGAGCTAAACACACATGATACATCAAAAGACAACCACCCAAAGACTAGTAGGCCACCTCTTCACCCCAACAAGCCCACACCACATAAAAAAGAAGGGGCCAAGAAACTAAACTTAAGACTAACTTGAGTTTTAGTATGTGTTTGTAGAGGTGGCCAGTGGGCCGTGTTGAACTAGCACAACCCTACCTCGACACGTGTTTTGGCTCGCACAACCCGAGCCACAAGAGGATCATTCAAGCCTGGTTTGGCTTGCTAAAAAAGTGGACCAAATCCGAATCCCATTTTCCCAACCCTTAACCTATTCAATTTGGTTAAGAAAAAACTCAGTTCAGCCCATGATTCTGCCCGGCCCACCAATTCGGCACGAATCGCCCCGTTGGCTTGGCCCGGCCATGCCCTACCGTTGCATTTGACCATTACTAGTCATTGCCTTCTTCCCTATAAATACCAATCCATTCACTCTTCAATCCTCACAATCAACTCACTCTCAATCTTTCATTCTCTTAATCTCTCAATTACTACTAAATTCAATTAGCTTACTTATTAGTACTAATCTTCTTCTTAATTACTCTCTTAATCTTAATTAGTTATCTTAATTAGTTGTTTTATTATTCTTAATTTACTAGTTTACTAGTTTACTACTATAAAGTATAAAAAATGGCTTCAAGAGGAAGAGTTAGTGTTACAAGCTCGTACGAAGATTCGTTTCAACAAACAATACCGTAAATTTTGCTCAAGAGTGGGAGCAACAAATTTTCGAAACTCTTGGTGCTCAAGTTCCTCAAAATTCAACTTTGGAGATACGCCCGCCTCTTACTACTGGCCAAGGTAATTTCTAAACTTTTAATTAGTTAAAGTAAACATGATAATCCCTAGCTTGGCCCAGTAGCTAGCCCGGCCCCGTGGCCACCACTAAACATGATAAAATAAGCAGCTACAAAGGGGTTCTAAGACTTTACATACTATGATATTGTTTGAGTTAAACACACATGATACATCAAAAGAAGACCACCCAAAGACTAGTAGGCCACCTCTTGACCCCAATGAGCCCACACCGCATAAAAAAGAAGGGGCCAAGAAATTAAACTTAAGACTAACTTGAGTTGTAGTATTTGTCTATGTCAACATTAGAACATCTTGTATACAATGTAAAAGAAATGGTCAGAAACTGTTATAAATGTGATTCCTATGCTAGATTGTACAAGGGATAAATAGTGTTGAACCAATGGAAGAACTCATTCACTCATCGCCAGCGCGGACAGTGCAAGAATGCGAATATAGTGTTCTCCTTTGAAACAATAGTCTCCAATATAAAAACTTACTCAATACATGATAACTCAAGATCCCTTGCAAACTTGAGTTTTATGGTAAATAACAATGTACAGGATGGCTCAGTTTAACAAGAAAATCTTGAAAAAAGCATGGGAACTCAGCCTGACAAGAAAAATTGTGAAAAAAACATGGGAATTAGTGGTATAGGAAGAATATCAACCGAATGTAAAAATTAGGGTTAATTTTATCTTCATTGATTTTGAAATTCGACCCAAACAATGTTTTTATTGGTTTTCCCCATAGGTGTGGTACAAAGATGTAGAATACGAGTTTCACTAGTAGGTTCACCGGGTTTAACAAAGAGTTTCAGGATTTTGCCAAGGGAGGTAGGCTCACTAAGACTTAGTTACTGGCACAAGTCTGACAACTATTTCATTCTCTTTGCTCCTATTATACAACACTCATGAGTCATGATTAAGTGAAAACAAAGTACGTCTCTCATCCAATGAAACTCAATACTCAATATGTCAGGAGTAGGGGTACTTATTGAGTTGAGCTACTCATGAGTTACTTGAATTCGATTCGATCAATACTTGATCAAAGCTCGACTCAAGATCGAAATTCAACTCGATAAGTTAATGAGGCAAGTTGAGTAAATCAAAACTCGACCAAAAAACTTGTGAGAATCTCGAATTTTTATTTACAGTATATATATTTATAAAAAAATATACTTATTATATAATAAAATAAAAGATGGTTTGATATATAACCCCCAAGTCCCACATTGGAATAAAATGAAATATGGTTGGAGAGAGTTGTATGAATTATACAAAAAAAGTGTGTATTTCACAACTAATATCAAAAAATTTTAATTTTTATATCATTATGTTTGAGTTGAAAAGTACTTCAATACAAGATCAATTTATGTTATGTCTCAATAAATTTGAAAAATTCCAAGTATATTGCAAAATATTTTGAATATATGAGTTTAATTAAGACTCACTATTTTAAAAAGTGAATTTTATTGTGATTTTGTATTATTCTAAATTAAGTTTGAAATATGGGTTACGACACATGTAGTGAGAATCGTGATCTTACTATAAACTAATAAGAGAGGAGTAAGAGTCATTCGGTAAAATCAGATCATGGGATCATAAGAATTCGAAAAAAAGGTGTAAATGCATATGGAGCACTTCATTCTATACAAATAGGATCAATATATATATAAAAAAAAAAAAAGACAATTTACAAGTATTTTATGCTTACATAGTCCACATAGTACAAGAAAAATATTATATTTCAGCATTATTGTTATTTTCTTGCAATTTTTATTTTCAAATTAGACTAAAGGCAACAAAGGTTATGTAGATGTTTGAAACTAAAATGATGGCATTGCACATGTGTTATACAAAGGCTCTAAAAACTAGTTCATGACACAATTATAGAAGTATTGAAAATCAATTGAAATGTAAGTTTAGAGTTATAGGAGATGTTTTGAAACAGGTCTAATATAGCCCTAGTAAACCTGTAGTAAAGATATAAAGTTGTTGTCTTGAAAGGTCTAAAAATTATCCAAAAAGACTGAATTTTGAAAGTTATACATTGTTTTAGAAAAATATTCGAAATAGAAATAAAGGTACTTGATGCTTCTAAGGTCATATGAGAATATTTGAAACTATTCAATACCTAGTATTAGGTCTTTAAAGGCATTAAAAACTTGTTTATAATCCAATTATAGGAGTTATAGAAATAAATTGACATGAGTGTTCGAGTTAAAGTAGATGGTTTTAATCACTCATAGGGCTTAATATGACCCTCTAAGACCTATGGTACACATATCACAAGGTGTTCTTTCACCGAGTCCCAAAATTTAGGAATTTGAAGGTATAATACATACGAGTTACTTTCGTAAAAGATCATGAGTAGAAACCATTCCATACCCTATATTTTATCTGTAGAGGCCCTAATAATGATTTTAAGACCTATTTGTAGGAGTTTTAAAAATTGGTTGAAATGAATGATTGGAGTCAAAGCAAATCGGTTAAAGTGTTTTGAAAAATCTGTTGCAATGGGTCTTTAGATTCAAAGTGAATCGATTGAAATGGCCTAAACCCTAGTTGTAAGAGTTTTGAAAATCGGTTGAAATGAGTGTTTAAAGCCAAAGCAAATTATTTGAAATGACCATGTATGCTCCATGGCAAGCATATTAAGTTCTCTTATCAAGTCTGGTTTGAATTTTTTTAAAAACAAATAGAATTGAAATAAAGATAATGGATGCTTCGTGGATTCATATGAGAAAGTTTGAGGTACTTTAATACTTTATATTTATTCTCATAATACCCTTAAAATAAAGTAGACGATTCTAATAATTATCAAGGCCTATTATGACCCTGTTAGACTCATGAAATTATAAAAAGAGAGTTTATAACTCTATTATTCAAAAGATTATGTGATGTCATATTAGGCCCTTAAATATTTGATTAAAGAATATTTGAGAGAACATCTTAATATGCTTACTATATATGCTTTATCCCATGGTAAGTAGTAACTAAACTTAAATATATGATAAAAGTTTTTTTCTTCATAATTTTACTTTAAGAGTTTCTTAAGATTAAAAAGTAATATCCATGCAGCTGTATGAGACATCATCCATTTGTAAAGCAATTTTATTTATAAATTTTATATGTAAAATATAGTGCTTGATCTGTATGTATTTTTTGTTGGGGTAAAGGACTTTGATTTTGACCATAGTAGAAATTTTATAGCATGTCCACAAGTAGAGAAAAAATATCAATTTGTGCAACAAACCGATTTCAAAAACTAGTTTATAATGATTTGATCTTGTTTTTTTCCCTATGTTCTTTTCTATATTATCGCATGCCTCTCACACTTTTAATTTTTTAGCTGATTTATCAAGTGCTTTATTTGTTACATGAAAAAAAATTTGGGAAGGAAAAGTTTTCATTATGGGTTTAATAATTATGGGATTTTCTCTAGTTTGAATTTAGGATAATAAATCAATTGGGTGAACTATTACCCTAAAAAGATGGGAAACAATCTCCCACCCCTGGTAACTATTGCCCTAGTAAAAAGAAAAAAAAATTCTCATTCTCTGCTCTCATCCTGGTAATCTACTTCTCCACCCCAACCTTGGTACCTTCGCCTCCCCCTTGATGCTACTTTTGCGTCCGCTTCCCCTTTTTCACTACCTCTGCGTCCGCGTCCACCTCCCCCTCTCTCCTTTTCTCTCTCCTACTCGTAGTGTTGTTGTGGTGATTTTGAAAATTTGTGTTTTTAATCATTTGACCTCTTTTGTGTTGTAAATATTGCTTTTCAGCTCAATACATTGTTCTTGTACCTTTTTCAAAACTTTTGATGTAGTTCAATAAATTTTTCTTACTATATTAGGGTTGTGTTATGTTGAAATCATCGGGGTGAATGAGGTGGAAGATCTTGTTGTGGCGGCCGCGTGGTGTTGGCAAGATCTTCCACAACATCAATGAGGTGGAAGATCTTATTGGCTAGCTTCAAATGCTCGTTTTCTAAACCTTCTTGCGCTTCCATTGCTAATTGCTATTGCGTTGAGTAAGAGTTGTGTGTGTTGTTGTTGCTTGGAGGAGGAAGCGTAGTTGCTATGTGTGCATAGTGCATTCAATAAATTTTTCTTAATGTGATTACTGATGGTGATGTGGCATCCGCGTGGTTTGTGGGGGTAAGGTTGAGTTCACGGTGGTTGGCTGGTTGATTTGGTGTTGTCAATGTTGGATGTGGTAAGTAATTGCATTTTCTCTCTCTGCCTCATTCCCTGCTCCATTACCCCTGAAACTAGTTACCCTCATACCAAACTAGTGAGAAAGGAAAACTTTCTCCATTAATCTATACTTTGGAATTAGACTTGTGCATTGGGTCGGGTTAAGATCGAGATGGGTCACATATAAAACGGGCCTAGTTGAGCCAAATGAGATATTAAACGGGCTGGGTCAAAGGAGATACATAATAGGCCAAGTCGGGCCGGACCGCCGAAAAAGAGTATAGTTTTTATCTATAGAGAGTGATAATTTACATATCACTTCCAATCTTTGGTAATGGACTATCAGTAAATATGTGAAAATAATTCATTACCTAATAGTGTTCAAAAGTCTTGAAAACTATTGACCCATTAAAAACCCAATAAAACATGACTCTTTAAGAGATCTACCCATTAGACTCATTATTGATAAAACCCTTTTTACAAAAAGCCTCGTCAAGGGCCCTTAACGAGGTCTCACCCATTTGAACACCTCTATTTGGAATAAGTGCCCTTGACATAATAACCCCTTAATTTCTACCCTGATTCCAAGCAAGCCATAAGTGTAAGAATGTAGAGTTGTTTGAAAGGAAGAAAAAAATCACCCATTCTCTTTTTCTAGCTTGATAAGCACAACAATTGCATCATGAAGTATAAAACCAAAATCGTTCATCTGGGCTGTCAACCCCTTGAGGTCATTGCCCATCACCTCGTTAAAAATGATCAAGCTTTGATTAATGTCATCACGAGTGTTTCAAAAAAAACCCTAATTCGTTTCCTTGGTCCTACCATAAAATTGAATACTTGTTGAGATATTATGCAGGAAATGTTCAATTCCATTAATCGTGCATAAATGTTTAATATAAAAATTTACTGAAGAACAAGACTGTTCAACTGCAATGCCATGCATATTTGACGCCATGATTTGTTCAGAAGAGAAAGTACCATTAACGATTACAGAGAATATAGCCAGTTTCTGACTTCATAAAGCTCCCAAAACAAATACGAAAAACTAGAAAAGTAACTTCTCTATCGTATCCAACCACAATAAGCCAAAAAAGGAGATGGTTAGAGATGAAAATCACAGAATATAGCTGAGCTTTAGACAAGTCTAACAATAGAAAATTTAAAAAAACAAAGTTCAAAGACCGCACATAAAACTAATTTTATATAATTTCTAAATGAATGCTTAACCAATATTTTATTCAAGCACAAAGCTAGTTCATACTAAGTAACTCACAAACTGTCATACTCACAGCCACCCTTCTCCAGTAATTCAAGCAAGTTCACACTTCATACAAAAGAAAAAACAGGCTACAGCTACTAGTTTATTCTTCGCCTTCTATCTTTGTCTCTATCTTGGCCCCTATCTCTCTGATGATCATCCCTCTCAAGACCACCACTCTTCTCACGGTCTTTACTTCTGTTTCTGATCCGTTCACTGTCAGAATCATGAGATTTAGACCTGTCCTTACCACGGTGATCCCTGTCAGCATCTTCCATCTCTCTACGTGATCCTCTGCGCCGTGGGCTCCCACTTCGACTCCTACTGCGGTGCCGTTTTCGCGAAGATTCTCGCACATCATCCTTTTTGTCTCTTCTCTCAGATGATCGTTCTGCATTATTATTGATACAACACATTAGCAAGAACCCAACTTTTCAACTAGTGAAGCAATTTTGCATACTCACTAACTTGATTGTCAATTTTCTTTTTTTTTTTTACTAAGCTAACACATGATTGTCTTAGTCATAAATTCACATAGGAATGATCAAGAAACAAAGCTTAAACGAATTCAAGACCATTTCAAACTTCTGAATCACCCACAGAAGTAGCATCCCTCACATACTTAGATACGAAGAGAATATACACAGAGTTAAGGGAACATGAGTTTTTATTTTTCCTTCATTCTTCTCAATATCATTAGCAAACAAGAAGATATCATCTTTTGGTCGTTATGTCCCTAAGGTTTAGCTTATATTTCATTCCCTTAAAAAAGATGTCAGGACATTAATGCCTCAAGCATATTACAAACTCGTGAAATATAGTATGTGTCCAATGACGGGATACATCAATACCTACTCTTCAAAACCATAGGTATAAACCATCTCCAGTCCTGACACATCTCAATGACATTGATGCCTCAAATACTTGAAGATAACATTTCCAAATGTAACAATTCTAGCACACATCTCAAGCCAAATATAACATACCAGGATTAAACTGCAAAACATCACCCCAACCAAGCAGATTCCCAAAATTTTAAACAAATGAAAAACTAGTCAAAAAAAATACACCCTAAATCCAATAAATATAGTACCATTATCGAAGAATAAAAAAAGAGAATAACATGCATATGTTTTTTTGTCTAGCGAATCAACAACTCACACATGCATAAACTGTGTAGTTCCATTGACATTTACCATTGTTACCTCACATTTTCTCTTTCTTATGTTTGTAATCACATGAGCATTTTTGGAACTCCCCATTGTTCCATACTTAAAAAATCTAGGGGTCCAAAGCAAATGATGCAATTAAAAAAAAAAATTGGAAGATAAAGAAAGGTACTCTCATCATGTGAATATTTGTATTGAAATTATGCAAAAAATGAATGTTGACATAGATACTATGTTATATGTGATGAAGTAGTTCTATTTCCCTGGGATCGATCCTCTTCAGATATGCAAAAATTGGCTCCAAAGTCATCACTGGACCAGAACTCTTCCTCCTAAATCTACTATTGAAATCGTGAATTTGCAAAAAAAAAAAATAAAGAAAAAAGTAAAACTTACTACTCCTGGGAATATTTTCATTTGAATCTGACAACCCGTACTCTGATTCTAGATGTTTCCTGTACACAGCCACCTTCATCTCAATTTCCTCTGCATTTTTAACTCCTCGTTCCTCAAGAGACTCTCGGTATTCCATCAATGCAACTTCTAGACGTCTCAATTTTTGTCTGAAAGACAAGTGAGATGGGCCAAACATCAAACATGTATGATGCTATATTGTAAAGCAACATACACATATCAGCTAAAGAATTTAACACCACTTAAATAAATGTATGAAAAAACAGAACTCAAGTATCATTGTTTTTTCGCAGAAATAACAAGATGCTCTGAAAATGGCTGGAATTCATCGCTTTATAGATTAACTCCTAACAGCACATCATGTCCATCACTCAATTATACAGGAAAGATCGAAGGAGATGAAATTTTGATGCTCCAAAGGTTTTACTAGCCAAAGTAACTTAAAATTATAATCATGTTCTAATTGCACAGTCGCTCATTACATCCACCAGCTTCCAGGCTCTCAGCCCATGGATATTGAGAATATTAGAGTGAATAAGGAAGAGGCCCATAAAAGAGAAAACGTTCAAACATAATATCACATAAAGACATAAACACAATGATGAAATAAACCTCTGTTCTTCATTTAAAGTGATATCAGGCTGTGTTGTAGTACTAGTCTGAGCTGCATACTCATTATCCTCAGCATTAAAAGGATCATCAGCAACATTATCACTCCCAGAAGAAGAGTAACCCAACCCCAGACCACTTGAGTTTTGCTTAGGCTCATCATCATCTTCTCTAGCCCACTTTGAGGCTGGCAAGACAGTCTCTGCTTTCTCTTTCATCGAAAACGCTTTAACTTCAGGCTGCGGAATGGAAAAAACTTGTGGTAGAGAGCTAGAATGTTTTGCTTCTGCATCATCCCCATAGTTCCATCCTGTTGATCGTGCAGCTACCATCTCAGCATTGACATCTCTCTTCACATTTGCAAATCTACCTGAGCTTGGCTGGCCATGTACATATTTCAAGTCCTCTTCCAGTTCAGATCCACGTTGTTTCTCAGCTTCTCCAAGATAAAGCAATCGGGCGACCATCATTTCTCTACCCCCAACAAGCGAAAGCCCATTGTGCCTACATCGCCTCTCCAGCTCAGGAAGGGGAAGACTTTGGAGCTCTAACATGGCAGCTCCCTTACCCATAGCCAAGGCGGTATCCTGGTTAGTCTTGTTCCCGTCGCTCATATGTTCTGGGCGGCCAACCTTTTCCTCCAGTTCTAGTACATCACCACAGATAGAATGGAAAGGCATAACCCCAGAAGTACTCGGTCTAAGAAAAGTGGCTCGTAATCCATTAACATAAGCATCGGAAAACAGAAACCAGTCTGACCAAACTTGAAGCACTTTCAACACCCTCTCCTACAGTTCGGGCCAAATTTTGGACAGTCAACAAGAGAATGTAACAGAAGATAATCATATGAAAAAGGATATGTAAACAAAACAACTACCAAATCAAGAACTAACCTTGAGAGCTTCAGCAGTCATTCTTCCACTTACGCTTCGGTACAAGTCATTAAAGCTTTCGATTATGTCAGGCAGCGTTGCCTCAAATTTTGTACGATAAGCAGATGCATTCTTCACAGGAGCACTGCTATTATGAAGAATGTCAGACACAAGCATCAATCTGGCAACTTTTGTAGGTATTGGTGTTTCCTTCAGAGTAAGAGACTCCGTTAAAACTTCAACTATCTGCCATGCAAGTCAAGAAGTAATATTAGTAAAACTGAACCATGAAGACATTGAAATCCATCAGTTTATAAAGAAAAAGATACAACTCCACTAAATGCATTTCCTTCACTGAATCAAACTCAACAAAATAGTCCAGTGTTCAATAAGCATGAGACATTATCACTGAAACAAACTAGATGAGTGACAGAGAGCTTGATAGAAGCATCGGTTGACAATCAAAAGGAATGAAAGCAGTATAATTTAATATATGCAATCCACATTGTTCAACAATCCAAATCTTCATTACCATGTGAAAAAGTTTGCTAATACTAAGAATAGGGAAACTATATGTGATATTTACAGACATCCAATCATCATTTATACACTACTAATGTTACATATTCTGGAACGAGTAAAACTGAAGGTTAATTTTTGGAAAGGAGAGAATACCTCAGCATAAGCTACACATTTCATTCCTAGTTTAAAATTAGTTTGAACATTACAGACTCATAATTCTTAAAAACTCTGTTCCATAGAAAATAGTTAAACAGTTAAATACAGTGTATACGTTCAATGTATATAGACACGCACTCTAACCATGAATATTTATTTTAACGTCACTAGTTTACTAGTATTCAACTCTCACATACAACTTCTTTATTTAAAATTTAATGCAACTTTAACCATATTATGGACCAGGCAAACAAGAAATTTCTTTTTGAGATGGTGGAGTTATTCAAAACAAGCCTTTCTTTTCATTCCTCTTCTAGACTTGGTTTACACTTGACAAGATCCCTAATCTAAAAGCCATATAAATCCATATCTTTTACCAATACCTAATGCATACCTCGCCAGCGGCATCAGCATTATCCAAGGAAAACCCCATAGCGTCTTTTATTTGACTTCTTTCTAGGGTTAAAGCACGCAGCATATCCTCAAACTCGTCTCTCTGTGAATCTGTTAGTGTCCTTTCAGGCTCGGCACGCTGTGCATAAAAAGAATTTTTTTTTCCAGATCAGAAGAGAGACCTAAATCTTTGGTAAGGATGCATAGATTGAAACCCCCCCCCCCCAAAAAAAAAAAAAAAAGAAAAGAAAAGAGAGAGAGAGCCCCTTTAGAGGCATAGTGGTGATGTTATGGTTTGGAACTTTGGGAAGACCAGAATTCCAAAAACACAAGAATAAGGGTCACAAGAGATGGATCTATAAGAAGTAGCAAGAGCATTAAGAAGTACCCTGCTTCTTCCTGCTGCATATGTTGCACCAGACTCCTTCTCAAGGTCTGGGCTTTTTTCTGAGGGTATAGAAGGAGGCACCCACCTGAAACCAAACATAAACAGACATATATAAAATGAGAAAGAACTAACTCTGGCATTTCTGATTTCTGGGAAAAATAATACTAACACAAAAAAAAGAGGGGGTAATTTACCTCCCACTACCAGTTATCATAATGAAAGGCTCTGTTCTCCATCTCTGGAAAGTGTCACCCTGAAACAAGTAATCAAATATCAGATAATACTTTTCCTGAATTGACCTTAGATGTTCATTTCCTCCATACTTAGAAAAGTAATAAGGAAAAATTTTATTTTACCCTTCATAACCCCACCATATGGGCCCACTTATACCATTTAATAATATTAATGTCTCTAAACAATGTCTTGACCACATTACAATTCCTTTATCATATGACCTACCAGCCAAGCCATTAGAATCGTACATGTCCATCAAGGTACATTTTGTAAAAAAAAAAATATTCGTTAAATGAATGGTGAAACTTCAACGGTAGAGAACAGAAGTAATACAAAATGAAAATAAATTCAAAGAAAAAAGGACAAAAAAATGTGTTTACAGATTAGTATTTGAACAACTTATCACATTTGATTTGAAATAGCAAATGATGTACTAAGAAAATCAAACAGTATTCCTTTGCTTTTAAATTCATGACAGAACACTTAAAATTAATTATTATTCTTTTCAAAATCCTGGTGTTAGTGAATTTAAAAAAAAAATACATATATATGAACAATTTATGATAGAAAATCTGTAAGGCTTCTTTTGTCAATCAAGAGAGATCATATCTCATTTCAGAGCAGTTTCACATACTAGACCGAAACAGATCCCCACAACCTCCAAGCAAGCCTTAAAATATTAATTAGCTAACAAGCAAACCAGAAGGCCATTCAATCAATTCAAGCCAATAGAAAACCTTTTGCTTAAAAAGACTGTTGATATTCAAATAATCCTTTTACATACATTGGATCCATCTTCAACTGATCCTCAAAGTTCCTAATCTAACTTAATTATTTTGGCGTTTCTCATATTTTGAGAACAAATTTTTTACCTCGTACCATAAACTAAAATACTTCCTCTATTCTTTATTAGTTGACACGTTTCTTTTATTATGTTTTCCATCATTACATTTTCCATTGATATCTTAAGCAATGAATGAGCAAAAATTATAAAAAATTTATAATTTGAAACTATGCATAGAGATGAATCAAACAAAATCCCACTTGAATATATATTTTCTTATGGATAAATCACAAAAGATGGTCAAAGTAGAAGATGTAAATGGTGTCAAAAGGTCAAAAGGTCAAAAGTCAAAACATGTCAAGTAAAAAAGAATTAAGTATTAATCAAGATTAAGGAAAAAGTTGACAGAGTAGAAAACACAATCACCTAAGAAATAATTTTTTGACTTAAGCACTATGAAGAACATGCTGATTATATGTTTTCTAAAATACTAAATGACGAAAGATATTATAAAAGTCACTATGATTTAAACATGAAATCACATAAACAAGCTTACATCAGAAGCCTTCGACACTATAGAAGAAATGGCATGGAACATACGAGAAATAAAAGTCATGATAAGCATACCTACAACCAAACCACTTCATGTAAGTACATAAGAAAACATACCTGAGCAAAGGAATAAAGCCTCCAAATGTAGTACATATGTTCCTTTGAGCCAAGTTCAAACAAGAAACTAAAAAGAGGATTTCCCCGCCCACGTTCCATTATTGCTTGCTCAAATGCACATCCTCCATCTAAAACATATAAAGCCATGGTATCAATGACATGGCGAAGATGCCTATCCTCGGGAGGCACAACTGTTATATCTGGGACATTAGGAGTAAGGACCTAAAGACGAAAGCGACAAAAGGGTCAGAAATCAAATAATAACTTGAGTGTTTTCAAGCATCCACTGAGTTAAGGCCTTCATAAAAACTAGCTAAAAACTGATTGAATATTATGATCACTGATAATAAATGTACCAATTATGTGCAATAATACCACTGTTGAATATAAAATAAGTTCAAAACCCTAAGTCCGACATAAACAAGGTAAACAATACAAAATGAAATAAGAAGAAAAAAAACAGCAGAGCACTTGATGCAAAGCACTAGAATTTAACCAACTAATTGCATTCCCACAACAACAATGACAAAAAAATAAAGAAAAAAAGAAGCTAATAATTGAATTGAATTCAAAAGTTACTAGTTACCAATAGTCTCTACATATCCGAGGGTCATGTTCCATATAGAATAAGTGATTTAAATCCTAATTCTGATACATTAATAGTCAATCTAATTGAATCATATCGCAATTCTAATCACATTTGTAATGTACAGGAATTCAAAAGGTAGAAAAATTATCAAAATTTTCAAGTTTTCTTCATGTTGCATCTGCACTAAAATATTCACCTATATTTAATTCCACACTAAAATAAGTAGAGCATTATTACTAAAATCCTACCGCATGAATATAACAGGAATTGACCTGATCAACCAATCAAGAACTATTGCAGAACTGTAAACAACACTCCCCAATTTTGTAAACCATGTAATATTGCATCACATTTCACATATCCAAATCTATTAGGCCAGTCGTTTCTATGCTGCAAAATTCAAACTTACCTAATACTGATATTGGCTTCAGAAATGACTATCACTCTATCTACTATGAGTCTAAAGAGGCTATTCAAGATATAATACTTAAAATTCCATTAAATATGTCCTGAACTTATTCTTGACGTTCTTTTAAGAAACCATAAACCATCATTCCAACTCTAACAAAGTTGTGCTTTCACAGTAAACGAAAACTACAAGAAAAGAAAAATTGTCTATGTACTAGGTAACGGAAAAAGTAAAGTCCATTCCACCCTCCAAGAATTTTCCACTTTCTTGTACGGATATGATTTTAAAATCCAACTACATCCAAACACAATACACAAACTGAAGAATTACAAACCTAGAAAAAAAATTTAATACTAACACTTCAAATAGATTACAAACAGGTAGGTAAGGATGAAGACACTTCAACCATATCTGTGCATATCAACTAAAAAAACTACTCCGAACAATGTTGAACACACAGGTAAACAGAACAGGCACCTCAACCGTATCTGTGAATACATCAAAAACATATAATTAAAGGAATGGCATTTGAAACTTTGAATACCATAAACCAAGCAAACATGTCAAGGCAGCAACAAAAGCAAGCTGGAGCAACTTACCCCCAGAGTACTGTTATCACATCCAGCAATTGGTTTTAACCACTAACAAGCATTGCTTTGATATACCATGAATACATACTACCTCCCTACCAAAGTAATAGGCCATATTTGACCTTTTTTTGTCAAACCTAGCTAGATTTAAGCATTATTGTTTACAGCCATCAATAAGTTAAACATACAAAATTTATTTTCCTATGGAGATAATTATTGAATTGAACATAGCAACTGCATCATAATTGAGTATATTTCTGAGAATGCAATGGTCAAAATAGCAACACTTTAACCCTTAAAATAAAGTAACACCTAGTATTCTCTCTGTCCCTTGTTGTTTATCATAATTTGGTGGTAGTGCATGTCATGTAATAGTTGAAATACATAACACTAGATGGTGGACCCATGTGGCTTACCCCAGGGGGGAGCATGGGATTGAAATCATGAGGTATTTTGTAGAATGTGGAGGTTTTTATTAACCCAAAAAGGAATTGCGAGAAACAATTTGAGAAGTCCCTAACAATGAAGATTCAAAACCAACAATGAGCAATTATTGCTTTAAACAGGGGCATTCGAGGGAGGGAAAAAAAGTAGAAGAGAAAATAAGTGGAATTGGCACAAGGTAATTTCCTTTACTCAATACGGGATAGATGAAGAGGAAAGAAAGAGTGTAGCATAAGACCAAAAGAGAGAAAATAGAGCAGGGCCTAAAAGAGAGAATCTTAATGAAAAATAAAAATGGACATCCTAAAGGTTCGGAAATCGGGATAGCTTCAACAAAATTGTTTCCCTTTGCATAGTCCATCACTGACAAGGATAACGATTGCACAAGATAACTTTTCTTGCGAAAAAGCGTAATATTATACCAGTGCTAGAGTCCTAATTGTAATAGCGTTGCACATATGGCCAAGTAAGAAGTCCTTATCCTCCCCCTCCCTCAACAATAGCAACTAAGGTATAGGCGCGACCTGAGGTATTATTAATGCATTAAAATGTACTTTAAAAATGGGACCACACCCAAACAGATGGACAATGTTGCAAGCTTTCTATGGATTTCTTGACATGTTTCTTTTATCTTGCTTTAAAATACGGAAACTTTTCCATACATCCTTATGCTTCATTCTTCTTTAGAAGTCACACACAGAGTCCAAGAATATGTCCAGGTTTTCTGTCCTTTGGATGCAAACATATAATTATAGACAAGCTTGCATCTAGATAAATCTTTGGTTGCAAATCTAGCAACTAACAGATATCCAAGTTGTCAATTAAGTGCTCCAACTAAAGCGAAAAATTGCATGTTCCTACAGCATATCCTAAACTATCAAGGCTCCAAACAGTTAGCTAATTCTGGATAAAGAAATGTCAATATCTAGACCTCCCTAGACGTGACCTGTGAATGAATAACAAAGACATTTTTTTTGTATGTGCATCCATGGTCCTTTTAAAAATATAAAGTGCTCCGGTAGAGTCATCTCAGGCAGAAGCTCTTCAAAAATTCTCTCTAAAGCAAAAAGACACTAGTCAAGTGAAGAGGACATACCAGCTCAGAGTTTTGAGTTGGGACTGGAGCCACAGGGGTGCCTGAACCAGATAAGACTACGGTCGCACCCTGTAAATCAAAATAAGGTGAAACCATTGAGAAAGACAATTCTAACAGCTTCAGTGAGGGGGGAATGGTAATCTATTAAAGCATAATGAAAGCATTCAACATGGTGATAAGTGAATTAGCGAAAAAGCTAGTCAACCTCTTTACTTCTGATTGCCATATGACCAGGTGGAGGTGCAGGTAGTGCCTGTGATGGAAGAGCAACTGATTTACCCCATCCAATCTTCAATTCATATTCATAAACAACCACCCCTGAAGCATAAAATTAATATAAGAACAACTTCTTAGCTTGCATTTTCATCTACAAAAACTTTAAACTATGTACAACAAAATTCAAGCGAATGAAATGTTGATAATCAGACAGGTAACTGAGCATGTATGTGGAGAAAGGAAAACTCAAAGTCTCAAATAACATCCACTTTTACCCACAAAATGTGTACATTCATAAAATGTCAAGAATTAACTTAATACATTCTATTACATGTTAAGTCAAACCAGCAAAAAAGTGTCATCATATCAATTTCATCTCATTTCATACCATGCTATAATTTCTAAATCAAAATAATTTATTACAGTACCATTAGTAAAGCACATAGAATGAACCAAGAAGAGGCAAATATTTCAATTGAGCTCATCTACATGAAAATAAAAGAATGATGCTTCAGAAAAAGAAAGTACCAAATAAAACATCAAAAAAGGTCAAAATATCACCTCACAACTTAACACTGTCATCAATCATGTATAAAACTTAGTTTTGAAAAGTACAAGACACAATGAGGCACAATCAGTCAAAAGAGACTAGACACAATGCGCAAGGGGAAGATGTGCTCCCTTTGGATACAAGCCAGAGCTTTAGATTAACTCATATTTCTTTTATTCCTTATACTGTAAGAAATACTTAATAAATTTTCCAGATATAAGTTAAAATATTTATATATAAAATCCATTCACATAGGTATTGCATAAGGAGAATGCAAATAGATCAAACCTTGCATTTCATCTTTGGCAGCTTGTGCGTCAACCCTATTCATAAAAGCAACAAACCCACAATTCCTTTGCCGCCTTCGTTCCTCATCTGTCCTTGGCCACATGATTTTAACACTAGCAATAGGTCCAAACCTCCCAAAGGTCCGCAAAAGGAAATTCTCGTCGACCTAAATTACGTGAAGCATTGACCATCTCATCAATATCATATACAACGATATCAAGAGGTGAGATATGCTCAAAATCTAGGAACCGAGAAGTTCATATAAACTTATTATATCACGAAAAGGCAAGGCATCCGTCAATAAGAGCACAAAATAGGCCATGTATCAATTGCACTTTCTGAGGCTAACCTTTGGAGATAAATTTCCAACATAGAGATTTGTGGTTTGTGGATCACCGTCATCAAAAGAGCCTCTCCCAGGATCAAATTCATCGGGAAGCTCATCAAATCGAGTAATTGGCTGACAAAAATAAAATCATTAAGTCAAAACAAAAGTCACACGAACTACAGATAAAACAAAGAGTAAGTATCCCAGATCATGCTACATATGTGTGAATAAATAGAAAAATAGATGTAAGGACCAACAATTTTGGTATTCTAGACCAAAATTAGAGCCACTTACAACAGAAAGTTCCCCATCACGCCATTTTTCACGATCTTGATTTCTCTTCTCTCTTAACTCTTGCTCATGCTTTAGCTCCTCCATAAAGTTGTCAATATTCCTCATTCGTCCTTTCTCTTTGTCCTTTGACTTCTCTCTGGGTTCCTGCAGACGACAAAGAAACCATAAGAACAAGAAATCCAACCAAGTGAAAAACCAGAGAGAACACATTTGCATAATGTAAACCTACCTCCCTCTCACAATCTCTGCTTTTGGCTGACATTGGTGGCGGTAAGAATGATGGAACATATCTGCCAATTTGCGAACATCCATTTCACTCGGCATAGAAGCAACAATGTCCAAAGAAACACTTACAAGAATATAAAAGCAAAAAAAGGCAGACTCGGTAAACAAACTAACCTATTAACTAAGAAATATAGAAATCGAAATTGGGAAGCAACATTATAGACATCACACTTGGAATCAACTTTGAGCATTTTCTTCATATAAGGAGATTTCGTTAGAAGAAATGACCATTTGAGGTACAATAGAAACCCTAACTGAATGTTGTGTTCAATTTTGTCATAAATAAAATCATAATTATTATAATAATGATAATTATAAGATTAGCATTACTATTAGCAATTAGCATTAGCATTAACATTAGCGTTACCATTACCATTAGCATTAGCACCAGCACTAGTAGTAGTATAAGTATCAATATTAGTATTAATATTAGTATTTATCATTTAATAAGAAAATTATATTTTATTAACAACTCAAAAAATAGGAATACAAACAAAGAAGAGAAGTTGTGCTCTAGATAAGAAAACAAAGATTACACATCAACCTAATTTCTACAAACCTCCCCTATTGAGTAACACTTCATAATCCCAGCCGCCTTAGCCATAAATATTGTAAATAAGTGAACTTATCCCTCAAAGAATAAGAAGATAAAGAAAAATATGAGAAACCGGATAGTTTTTCCCTATCCACACACACCACATAATTGCCATGAATGTAATGTGCCATAACAATTTCTTCTCCTTACCCTTACCATACACCCTTCAAATAATTCTGCACCCAGTCCCAAATATCAATAGGGGAAACCCAAGATTCCTTATATAGCACGGACAACCTCTTCTTAGGTAACCACTTCATAATCCCAGCCGCCTTAGCCGTAACTATTGTAAATAAGTGAACTTATCCCTCAGAGAATCAGAAGACAAAGAAATATGTGAGAAACCGGAGAGTTTTTCCCTATCCACACACACCACGTAATTGTCATGAATGCAATAAGCCATACCAATTTCTTCTCCTTACCCTTACCATACACCCTTCAAACAATTTTGCACCCAGTCCAAAATCACTAAAGGGAAAACTCCAGATTCCTTATATAGCACGGACAACCTCTTCTAAGGTAACTTGGCTAATTCACAATGTAAAAATTTATTTATTTTTTATATGTGCTTTTGTAAAAAAATTCACGGCCATCTTTTCACAGTTACTTCCTATCATACATTCTTCTTTCAAAAGAATCATAGAAAAGAAGAAAAAATTCTTCATAAAACCACCTATTTCACAATAACCTACCAATAGATACACTTCTGTTTCCAACGCATGATTTGGAGGATATATGACCCTGTACTATGAATACACTTCTATCCTACAGCACATAAGAAGTCAAAATATTTATTAATCCATGCTTATTTAAGACTTTACCTACTTCAATCACCTACATAATCCTAAAAATATATCTGGTTCATAAAATACTCCACCCCACTCCTATAAGTTTTAGACTTTTAGATTAGAAATAGTGAATGGTTCCAATATTTGGGCAAATAAAAGGGAATTACACGCAAAGAGGAGAAAAGTAAAGCAAAACTGATTTAGGCAGACAAAAATAAAGAAAAATATTTAACAACCAAAAGTAGAGCTTCCAAGAAAAATATTTTTTCTAAAACAAAGATTTCCTCCATGCAGCTCCATCCCATTAAGTTGGTAACTAGGTTAGACACCATGCAATGCATGGAGTACAAGGAAAATTAATGGCTTAGTTTTTAAAAGGCGAGAAGGACATTAAGGGGCAAAGGGTCCCTTGACCCTAGGCGCAAGGTGAAGGTACACGACTTTGTACACAAGGCATACTCTTTTAAATTCATGAACTTTATTTGAATTAGTGTTAATTTTGCAAAAAAGCCTCAATTAAAGTTTAATATGGAGTAATTGATTATGAAGGGAAGTTTTATCTATTATTATTATAGTTGTATTTACTAATAAGGGAAGAATAAGTGAAATAAATTGAATAAAATATGCACAAATAGTAATTAATCTGACTGTAACATTTCCATTGATAGACATTTATTTGAATAAAAAAACAGAGTGAGGGGTACAAATTGCACATCAATCAAAAAGAGAGTGAAAAATGGAAGGTCATGTCAAATCAATATGCATATTTCACAAAAGGTGAGTAGGGAAAAGGGAGGAGACATGACTAACAATAAAATGAAAAATGTCTCACCTCTTTGACTGGTAGCTTTTTCTCTCACGTGGCTATTGTCATTCATAATAAGAAAATACTAAATACACTTACAAGGTGCATCTAGGGGCGCGCTTTTTAAAACTAAGTTTAATGGTGATAATCTGTGATGCACAGATTCGTCTAACCCATGACATACCTGATATGGATACATATCGGATACGGTACGGATACGGTATGGATACGTCCCCAAGACCCCACATAAGAGTTGGATACGACTAGCTATGATTGAATAAGGCTTGACACGGGTGGCTGACACGGGACCATTGAGCCGGCTCGGTTAGGGTAGGATTCATAGCGGTAGGAGGAACTGTTGAGGTCTTCCAGGAGGACTCGATCCCGTTGAGGACATTGGAGAAGCGGCGGAGCTCAGAGAGTGTGATGGCGGTGAAGGCGAGGTAGACGAGGTGTTGAAGACAAAATGGAGAAGGAAAAGAAATGGAGGCTAGCTGTTTTTGTTTTGGTAAAGATTTAGGGTTAGTGTAAAGGGTTTTGTAATTTAGTTAGAACCTTGGACCCAATTTTTTTTAGGCAATTAATTGATCCAATTTTTCTTTAACGTTTCTATTTTTTATTTAAATTATTTTTTCTTTTAATTGTAAGATTTACATTTTTTAAAAAATTTAATTTTCTATAATTTCTATTTTTTTGCCATACCCATGTCGTACCCGTATCTAGAAATTTTGATTTTGTTGTTTCTCATACTCGTATCCGTATTCAAATTTGTATTGGTGCAACATAGGTGATAATAATATATAAAACCAAATAAGGTTGTTAAACGTTAAAGCACATCAAATTTATTCATATAAATTTATTAGGGAGTATATATTATTATGGATGATCCTCTTTATTTGTGATGCAATACTGAGTTGAAAAAAAAATAACTATAATGGTCAAAAATAGCATAAATAAAATGATTCTACAATAAATAATGAATTGTAAAAATTGATGAATTGAAATATTGAGATTAAAGAACACATAATTAAACCGAAAGGATAGATCAAGATTCAAGCAAGTTTACGATTTTATTCAATCAATAACATACAACATGTAAACAAATTACGACTTTGTTCTTTTCTTTTTTCAACTACAGCATGTAGATTTGGATGAAAACAATGTAATAAAACACTGCCAAATGTCCCTCCTAGGTACTACATTATTACTATACACTAAATATATAGATATATGAACAAAGTACTTAGGGTGTCGAAGAAGAGAGCATGTAAGAAATGGTGTTTCAATGTGATTTCGCGAGAATAGTTCCAAGACAATGTTCACAATATACTTCTCTACCCTCCAAGTATGTGCTTTTCTTTAAAAAATTCCATTCCCACCCAATACCCCCTTTAGAGATCGTAATGACACGTGATGAATATTTATAGAGAAAATCTCATATTTGGACACTTGGGACAGAATTACATAATTATAAACATTGGCATTGATCTTTCTTGGCAACATACATACAAGTTCGTGACTATTACCACCAACCAAATGGACCATAATTGTTGTTTTTACCACATTTTAAAAGAATTGTAAAAAAGAAACTTGTTGGTGTTAGCAGATCTTATAGGGTTATACCCTCCCACAATAACTAAACAAAAAACTAGCAGGTGCATCAAATAGCTTCCCCCTTTATGATATATACTTGTATATAACTTTTTTAATAATAATATGAGACGACCAATTTAATGGAACGGTGGGATTCGAAAACAGATTGGTATATTGACATCATTTTGACCTCCATCCCATCCTTGAGGAGTCCAACAACAAACATGGATGACCACAAAAGCTAACAATTTACAGCTCTAGTCTAATCATGGAATTTTATAAAGAAATATATAACTACTATTTTAGTAAGGATCAATAGTCAACATCCCTACATTAGAAATTAATTTCTGCAACTTTTGGGACTATAATTCTATATCATTGATTTTAATCATGCTACATTTGTTTCACCTGAAAACTAGATTATGCATCTTTTGATTATTCTGAACCTATTGACTCAAATACAAACTTCTTGGCTCCATTCAAAACTTAGTGAAAACTATTTTAATTGTGATCTAAACTTGGCAGCCCTTACCGTGAATAACATGAACTAATTACCTGTAACTTCATTATATTAAAACAAATAGGCCAATCTGGCCCTAACGGCCTTTTTTGAACTCATTTTTCTACAAACTTTTTTATATAAGGTGAAGAGAAGGACATAGCATAATGGTTTCATGTGAAAAGTTCATATTGGACAAACAGACAAACCACATGTTCGACAACAACTTTCATTGGATAAGACATAACCCATATACCGCTATCAAACATGCCTAACGCAAAACAATAAGGTAATGCAATGCATAAAAACTAAATAGAAAAATGGCACCTAAACGTTCTAACACCTACTTCTATAAAAGAGATGTCGTCCTTGTATATCATCACATTATTTCAACTCACATTGTCTAATCAATGGAGCATTATAACATGTATAATCTAAATGCATTCATTTACCTACTTCCCTTCTTTGAACCAGATACACCATCTTTGGAATTTCCACCTGCCATTTATAAATAATAAAAGGCCCATATTTTTATTAATGTACCCAAAGTATAATGTAAAGCATCTCCATAACACAAATGAAACAAGAAGAGTATGCAACTGTTTATGCTCAAATTTATACAAAATATTAAGGAAAATATTTTCAAAAATTTGTGATGCTAACCTTCTGAATAAGCTTTAACTTTCTCATCAGCTTTTACTTTCTCGTTAGGATTGATTAAACCTCCACGTACAAAGGCCTTTGAGCCTGGAAGATCCTCTCCTTGGAATGACTCCAGAAATTCCTCGTACAGACGAGCTGTTTCATCTTCTGCCCTCTATAAAAGTAACACAATCAACATAAACATATACTCCATATCATTCTCGCAGAGCAATCAGAAAACAAGCTATGTGACTTGTTGACCTTCTTTTTTGCTTCTTTTTCTTCTCTATGCTTCTGAAACGGAGTCTTCTTCCGAGTGATTGAGAAAGAACTCATCTCACTGACCCAACAGAATCAACATGAAAGTAAGTAACAAAAAAGACCCCATAAAAGAAATAGCCAACATCCCAAACTAGAACTGAATGCGTAATCAAGTTCGAGACCCTTTCCGCCTCAAGTGTATCCAGATTGGATTTGAGATTATGAAAGCAGCACGTCAGAGCTAAAGTAATTACTATAAAAATGATAATTACCACACCTATTCTTCCCAGCAACCAAATACTAGTATGTACCTATATCAGGGGCCAGACCCAAGAACCAACATTACTCGATTCTACACCAACCCCAGCAGATGGATAAAATCAAGTAATCAACCTCAGGAAAAACCACTCGGAGTTAGGACCAGAAACCAAATACAACAATGCATACAAAGCTTACTTGTTGATGACAAAAATGTGTCCCAAGTTACAGAAATTGATATAAACTTCCAGGATTCCAAAAATAGTCATATTATGAGGGAGAACAAGAAAAGTTTGGAACTTTAATATTATGATTAAAATTACAAGAAAAGCTCCGAACACCATGAAACTGAAAATCATTACACCCAAAGCATTAAAGCACAATGCACCCACAAAACCAATATTAGTTACACCCATCGAGTCAAAACTGAGTGCACTTAAAAGTAATCAACAAACTACACAAGCTGAATTCTTTTCAACCAAAATGAGTCGCACAACCTTGTACAGTTGTACATATAAAAATGATACTTCACCCAAATGCATCCAGACCCTAGTTAGAACCATTACCTTAGCCAAACCCTGCATAACCACCCACTCATACATCCCCATCTCACCCAATCCCCGAAAAGTCACATCTCAATCCCTTAATCATAAGGCAATGCAATTACAAATATCAAACCCCAGAAGTCATTCCAAAACCCAATCCAACAACCTCGGACATATATAAACAGTACTTCACCTGAATGCATCCAGACCCTAGTTAGAACCATTGCCTTAGCCAAACCCCACAAAACCACCCATTCAAACATCCCCACTGCGACATCTCAATCTCCTAATCATAAAGCACTGCAATTGCAAATACCAAAATCCAAATGCCATAACACTACCCCAAACAGCCTAACCCAATTACATTAAACCTAATCAACACCTTCCAATCAACAAACCAGATGGAATATTTACCAATCAGAGGCCGATCCCGACATTGACACACGTCGGTTCAAGACCCCTGCGATAATTCTATCTACAACAAAACTATCAACTAAAACTAACCTATCAAAATTATGATTAATCATATAATAATCTAACAATCAATAGAAATTAATCTGAATTATGAAACATTAAATGAGTGATTAATAAGCAACAATAAGTCAAACCCCACTAGTTATTGAATAAAATTAGCAAAAAAAAGTAATTAATTTGGGAGATTTCTCAAGTTGTCTTACAGGGAAAAGACTGAAGAAGTTGAAGCGGGAAGTGGTGGTAATAAGCAGGTGAACGGTGGTTGAAGCGGCGTCGAGTTCGCCGGAGAGAGATTGAGGAGGGGATGCCGGGTGTGTTAGGATTTCGGCATTTAGGGTTCGTAAGTTTGGGAGAAGAAGAACAGAGATAAAAGAGGTCGAAAATAGAGGTCTAAGAGGAGGTGACAAAAATACAAAACTGTCAAATATTAAGCAATAGGAAATTAAACGGTGGTTTGCTACGTTGTAAAAAAAAGAAATTGAACCCGAGATGTGAGAAATAAAATTTTAAGGGTATGTTTGGATTGGGGTAATGTATTAGGGGAGTAATAAAAGTTAAATTAATAAAAAATAAGATTAGTAAAAGTGGTTTATAAGGGAAGTATAATATTAGTAGTGTGATGAAAAGGAAATTAATACACTCATTTGAGGAATAATATATTATTCACATCTATAGGGTACTTATTACCACCATAATATGGGTAATACTCAATCTCTCAATTCTTTCTTCTTCCTCATACCACAACTATAATACCTTTTTTCCACTCCATCTCCTTTGTTATCACCTCTATTTACCTTTACTTTTTCATTAGTTTGACTTTTATCACCCCTTTAATTCATCTCCCTCAGTCCAAGCATGGCCTAAGTCCTATAGGCATTGTTAAAGAGCATAACTACATCGCCCTTGAATTTGTACTTGTATTTAATATTTATTTATTTTACTTTTACTCGTTTTTTGTCGTTATAACTCGGTATCATTCCTTTCACATATTTTACTTGTTTTTTATTTATTCTCGACTATCCGTATGAAATACATATTTTGTACGTTAAGGCTATATTACCCCTTCTTATACTTTAATTCCTTTTTTTCACTCATTGACCTGATCTTGTGAACCTTTTGCTCATTTAACATTTACACTCTTTGTTCTTACTTACATTACAACCTAACACTTATAATTTATCTTACATCTTTCATTAAAACCACCCATCACTTAGAGATGGCAATTCAATTTGAATCTGATTCGACTCCGATCCGATCAGAAGGAAAAAGTCTGATCAAAACCATTTTAAAGACTTTGAGTCTAAATCCGATAAAAAAATCCGAATTCGAATAGGAGATGGATCGGATTTGGACCTTGTACTACATCCGACTGAATATGATCCGAGTCCGACTAGATTAAAATCCAACTCATATTTTAAAAATTTATTTATTATTTATATAAAAAATATTAATTGATTACAAATTTTCATTATTAACTTTCCATTTTGTAAAAATAATATTTCTTAATTATAAAAAGGCATATTATATAGCATTAATGCTTAATTAGAGGCTTAATTTGATCAAAATTTCTCTAAGAAGGCCATTAGTTCTTATATCTTGTTTCTTCTTTATCTTTTTCTTAACCACCGATGTATTATAAAAATTAATCCTAAAATTAGCAAGTTTTTAACTTGTTTTCTTCCAAAGAAATTTTTGTTATTTTTACTTAAACGATAGGTTTAAAATTTTGACAATGATTGAAAAATGTCAAATATTATTGTGTTTTAGTTTCTCATTTATATCCACTAATCATATTAATCCACGTTGTAATATATACTTGATCATCATCGTCATCAACTAATATTAACAATTTAATAAGAGCACAATAAACTATTCTCATTTGTCAAATAAATTATAAATACGATGTACAAATCATGTTTTAACTGTCTATGATAGCTTATGTTTCCCTCTTCCTTGATTATTTTTTAGGCATACTATTTTTTTATCGAGAGGAAGATGGCTAAACTCTTCGACTTATCTCTAATCTAGTAACGTGTCACATATTAAAAATGAGAAGCACTATTTAAAACTCAAAAAGTCCCATATTGAATAACTAATTGGGTGATATTATAAGAGAATAGCTTTATAAAACGCACATTGAAAAAGGGAAGTTTTACTATAAAATTTAAGTGTCCCACATTTAAAAATTTTAGGAGATAGCATGAGGATGACTTTATAAAACCTCACATTGAATAAGGAGGCAATATTATAAAACTCAAGTATCCCACATTAAAAAAAAAAGAGTGGAGATAGTATGATAAATTAAGTATATAAGCTTCCATATCAAGAAAAGAGGCAATATTATCAAACTAGTGTCCTACTTTGACAAAAATATGAGATGACATGAAAGAATAATTTTTTAAACCTAAAGGGAGCCTTTACCATAAAAGTGTTCCACATGAAAAAAAATTGGGCATATCTTGAGATAATAACTTAATAAATCCCCATATTTAAAAGAGAAGCATTATAATAAATTCAAGTATCCCACATTCAAAACATATTGAGAGGTATTATGAAAATAGTTTTATAAACCCCAACATTGAAAATGGAGGATTTATCATAAAAATTGAGTGTCCCATATTGAGAGATAACATGAGAGAATAGCTTTATAAACCCTTACATTGAAAGAGAGAAGTTTATTAAAAAAAATTAAGTGTGCTGCATTGAGAAAAAAAAAAAGAGAAATAGTATGAGAGAATAACTTTATAAATCCTACATTGAAGAAGAAAGTTTTCATCATAAAACTTAAGTGTCCCACATTAAAAAAAAAAATATATGGAGGCAATATAATAAATTTAAGTGTCCCACATTGAAAAATTAGGCAATTGCTTGAAAGAATGCCTTTATTAAGCCTCACATTGAAAATTTTTGGGAATAGCATGAAATAATGACTTTATTGAACCCTACATTAAAATGGTAGATAATATTATAAACTTAAGTGTCCCACGTTGAAAAATATTTGGGAATAGCAATGAGAATATAACTATATAAACTAACTTGAGTTCAACTTTGGTTTATCGGATTATAGCGAAGGTCCGATGGATCGGATTGGATTCAGAGGTCCAAAAATAGTAATCGAGTCAAATTTCGACTCTATGATTTCGGACTCAGATTCGGATTCGAATCTAAAATGGAGATCCAAAAACTAGGTGGATTAGAGTCAGATTTTGCTAGGTCCGACTCGACTCTAACCATTGTCTTTCCTACAAAATCAGACCCGACCCGATAAAATACCCAAAATTGACCTGATTATGACCTAAAAAGTGACTCAAAAACCTACCCAACCCGAACTGAAGTCAACCTGAAACCAATTTGACTCGATATTCAAAGGCCCTAACCCGATCCGTGTCCGATCCGTTAGGGACCTACAAATCTATCCCATTATGGACCCGACTAGGAAAAAACCCGAAACCAATTGAACCCGACACATAACCATTATGAATAGATTTATAACAACATGTGACTCGAATTCACTTGATATGTTAACAAATAAGAATATATATGAATGTGATCTAATCTTGTTCGACCTATTTTTTTAACCCAATTTCTAGTAACCTTGAAACTAAATATTTTTATTAATTTAATTATTATATTATAACTCATAATTATATATTAACAAATGATTATGCATTTATAACTTTACCAATATTTTTCAACATTCCATAAGTCACTAACTGAAATCAATCATGAAATACAAAACAAATTAAGTCATTATCATCATATTTTATATCATTCAAGGTCTAGTGACCAATAAGATCATATTTGATTCAAACCTATGCAATTTATTTTAACTAATATATATACTAGCATGTACTCATGCAATAACACGGTATTAATTTTGTAAATGAAACCGAAGAAGTTGGATTATTAACATAGAATGTAGACTGAATTACACTAGTAAAATAATAATCAATTGCGGCTACGAATTTGCGATGTAAAACCAAAATAGCAACATTATAATTAATGAAGTTAATAATATGCGGCGGGTTATAACTAGAATCGTCGTGTTTTAATATCTCTTTAATAATATGTGGCGTAAATATGGTACAACTACCGCAATTTAATTCAAAGTATTAATAATATGCGGCAGATGAAGGCTAGACCCACCGTATATTAGTCTGCCCTAATTTTTTAAAAAAGATTGGCATTGCTTCAGTTTTGTACACTTTGCATCTTCCTCTCTTCGTGTTCTTGGGCCCCCAACATAATCCTTTATTCTTATTACTAATTCGTGCAACCCCACCTTCTATCCTCCCCCTCACCTTCTTCATCTCTTTGTGCCGCCGTTGTTTGGGTCATTTGGGTCGAGTGTATTGGGTCGTGCCATCGTCGTCTCCTCACCCTCTCCTCTGTGTCGTGCAACCTTCCTTCAAGGTGTTGTGTCATTTGTTCTTTCGTTTATTTGTGTATTTCATGTGTATATTCAAGCATATTCCATGAAAGAATGAGCATACTTCATGGTTTGTCAAAATTTGAGCGTATATTCGAGGTTTTTCTGATTCTTGTCAAAATTCACTTATTTTTATTAATGGATTGTTGATTTGAGCTCTACTTTGTTTAAATCAAAGTATAGGGTGGGAGCATTATTTATTGGGGTTTTGAAAATTATTTATGTTTAAGCTTTAAAGAATGAGCATACTTGTTGTGGTGTATACGGTATTTTACAATCACTTATAAAACCCACATTTTAATTTGAAAAGGTGTTGTCGAAAGAACGAAGATCCTTATGAATTGAAGGAAAACTGGATTTTTCATTAGGGAATATTGTGTTTGTCTGCTACTTAACAATTAATGTTATCTACCATGACCACCTAATGGCAATAAGAAGGTGATCATTAGTGTATGATATATACTTTAGTAGTATGTTTATTTGTGAAAGCGCAATAGCAAGTATAATATTACTATCTATAAAGAAAAATATGGACTACCCTTATATTAGGTTTCTTAATCATAACATTTAGCTCATTTTAACACCATGTAATATAATACAAGTATGCATAGGGTATTGTCCATATTCACCATTTTGATGTAACTATGTATAATACTCCTTTACTCCGTTGTTTGGATTAAGTTATAATGTTACTAGTTCAAATTACAATATACACATACCTATTATAATGGGATTGAGGGAAATTGATGCCTTGGGAGGCATTCTATAAGGGTTATTTATCCTTAAAAGTTGAACAAATCTCACTCTATGTAGTATTAATGATATCTAGAGTATGCTAATTGATAACTATAAGTAGGCAAACATAACTTTCATGCACTATAAGTGGAGATTGGTCATATGCCTATGTTTGAAGCATCCTTTAATTTTATTTAGATTGATAAGTTTCTACAAAAGCATTATTCTATATTATATTGTGCTTATTTTGCTCTTTTATTTTATACACAGAGTTCGAATAAATTGAGATTTGCTCTTTCTTTCTTGATACATTTCATGGCAGCTCTCATTGGTGATATTCTCATTTTCTGAAGCCTCGGTCCTAGCTAGTAGTAGTCGAAGCCGCCATCTCTATCTAGGTATGGCATTGTCTACTCCCTTTGATGTAAAAATACTAAACTTATTATTAGAAATTCCATAGGTTAATTACCTAGATAGATGTAAAATGGCTTTGTGTGTTGGTTGTGGTTGTATTTAAATGCATATATACAAGTTTGAAATTCAATTTTTGAAAATGGGAAATGTTGGGTTTACAAAGGAAACTTTGCCTAATTTTCTATAGAATTTATAGTAATTTACAAAGCATAGGAACATCTAGAAGAATTTAGTAACTTAAAACCAGAGTGTTTGTGGGTCATTGTGGATTTTGCTTAACCTTATTTTTAGTAAGCTACTTGAGGACCCTTTAGGTGCATATAACTATGTAATAAACTAAGTGTTGTTTAGATTGTTATTTCTCTTACATGTCAAATAGGGTATGACACAAATTATGGATCAAAATTGAATGTATGGTAATCATGCTTTGTTGGAGTTCATGAATGGAGTTAAGGAGTTTTGTAGACAAACATTGAAACACCAAAATAACATTAATTAAAGATGAGAGGTTTTTTACCCTTATGTTGATTGTGATAATATGAATAAAATTAGTAGTATAAGAGAGTTAAGGGACCATGTGATACGGGGTAGGTTTAGGCAACAATATCAAGTATGGGTATGGCATGGTGAGGTTCCTGTTTCTAATGACATGAGGTCGTGTTCAAATGAAATTCCCGTTCATCATTTTAAGTTAGAGCATCATGGATAATTAGAATATGATGATGGTGAAGATGTTGATGCCAAGAAGGAAGATGATGGGAGGATGAAGTGGAGGATAATGACCCCGATGATAAAGATCAAATAGATGAAATACTTGAAGGGGTTGGGGATTAATTTGGTAGTCAACTTCGTACTTTTGAGCATTTGTGGGAGGCTGTTGAGAAACTGTTGTGTCCTAGATGTTCCTAATACACTAAGTTATTCGCCATATAAATGTTGTTTAACTTGAAAGCGAAATATGGTTGGACAGATACAAGTTTTACGGCCTTGTTGAAAGTATTAGGTGACATGTGTTTTAGAGGGAAATGATTTGCCTATATCCATGTACTATGCAAAGAAGCTTATTTGTCCCTTGAGTTTAGAGTATAAGAAGATTGATGCATGTCCAAATGATTGCATACTGTATCGAAATGAGTATAAAGAGTTCATTCAATGTCCTAGATGTGGGCAGCCACATTACAAACTCTCACATGGGGTAGAGCCTGAAGTGGGCATTAAAGGTCCTTCAAAAAAGGTGTTATGGTACCTTCCCATAATACCGAAGTTCAAGGGTTTGTTTTCGATCAAGAGTGATTCAAAGAATTTGAGATGGCATGTAGAGAAGAGAAAGAAAGATGGGATGATTTGACATTCTGCAGATTCCCCGTAGTGGAACCAATCGATGAATCTTTCAAAGCTTTTGGCATGGAAGACAGGAACCTAAGAATTGATCTTTGTACGGATGAAATGAATCTTTTTGGTACCTTAAGAAATCAACATAACACATAGCTAGTTTTGTTAGTGATATATGATTTGCCTCCTTGGTTGCGCATGAAGCGTAAGTATGTTATGTTATCACTTTTAATATTAAGGCCCAGGCAACATGGGAATAACATTGTTGTTTATCTTTCCCCCTCATTGAAGATTTGTAGTTGTTGTGGGATGAAAGTATATATATGTATGATGCATACACTAAAGAGACTTTTAAACTCCGTACTATGTTGTTCAAAACCATTATGACTTTTCAACATATGGAAACTTGTTGGGGTATAAGGCGAAGGGAAAGAAAGCCTGCCCGATTTGTGTTGATGATATGGACTCAACATACTTGGCACATTGTGGAAAACATGTGTATCCCATGCATCGAAGGTTCTTGAATAAACTTTATCCTTATCATAAGAAAAGAACTCATTTGATGGTAAAGTTGAACAATGTATTGACTGGAAGTGAGGTTTATAACCTTGTGAAAAGAATAGATAATGTGTTCAGGAAAACTATAATATTCATTGATGCTTAGGGGTTATGGAAACAACAGTCAATCTTTTGGAAACTTGAGTACTGAAAGTATTTACCCATTAGACATTGTCTTAATATTGCGCATATAGAAATCAATGTTTGTAATGCCATCTTAGGGACGTTGTTGAATATACCTAGTAAGACTAAGGATGGTCCTAATGTTAAGAGAGATATGCAAACAACGAAGATTCGATCCAAGTTGTGGCCTGAAGACAACACCTAGAAATGGAAAAGGTAAATCCACGTATCTTCCTTCGGCTTACTACACTTTGTCCCAAGCAGAAAAAGGATATTTTGTGAGTGTTTTTACGGGATCAAGGTTCCTAGCGGGTACTCATCAAATTTGATGAACTTTGTGTTCATGAAAAATTTGAAATTAGTGGGTATGAAGTCTCATGATTGTCATGTTATGATGCAAGTGTTTCTACCCATTGTCATCCGCTATATTTTGCCCAAGGATGTTAGGGATTCGTCCTTACACGGATGCAACAAGGAGCTTGATCTGTCATGTTTGAATGAGTTATAGGCTAACGTTGTTATAATCCTCAGTCAACTAGAGATGTATTTTCCATTTTTGTTCTTTGATATTATGGTACATCTAGTTGTTCATTTGGTTCTAGAAATCAAGCTGTATGATCTAGTGTTCCTAAGATGGGCTTATCCTTTTGAGAGATACATAAGTACTTTAAAGAAGAAGGTGAGAAACCCAGAACACCCTAAAGGTAGTATAATTCAAGGTATAACCACAGATGAGGTAGGTGATTTTCTTGGTGAGTTCTAATCTAAGGGTGAAGCAATTGGGTTATCAAAATCGAGGCATGAAGGGAGGCTCAAAGGGCACACCACCGTAGGTTCTAAGGAGGTGTTATTCCATTGTCGAAAGAGAGACAAGCTTATTTATTTGTTTTTCACCATATCACTGAGGTTCATCCTTACACAAAAAGACATATGAATGAAATGAAGTTTAAGTACCCTTCTAAAGGTGAATGAGCATTGATGTAAGAAAACAACACCACTTATATTGATTGGTTTCATGAACAAGTTATGCATGAATTGTCTATAACGGGCCATAACATTTCTGATACAATCAAGTATTAGCTTATGTTCCTCAGACAACTATTCGATCTTATGATATCAATGGATATACCTTTTACACTGAAATTTAGGATAAGAAATCAAAGTTTGTTCAAAATAGTGGTGTTTCGATAGTGGCTTCTTCTCGAGAATATTCTAGCTCAAAAGATAAAGCACCCGGTTGATGCGAACTTGTCTTACTATGGGATAATTCAAGAGATATGGGAATTTGAATACTATAGCTTTAAGGTTCCCCTTTTTCAATGCAAGTGGGCATATATCAATCGACGTGGTTCGGTGAAGAACGATTAATCTAGTTGGAATAGTCGACATGTGTCGTATGTGTGATACGAAGGAACCGTTTATACTTGCATCACAAGCTAAAGAAGTATTTTGCATCACAAGCTAAAGAAGTATTCTACATCAAAGATAGAAATGACCCTCGATGGGTTGTTGTTGTCCATGATAAACGATAGATCCTTAGAATTGGTGATGTCACTAATGAGGAAGACTACGATGACTTTGATGATCTCCCACTATTCTCGTTGCCATGTAATGATGTCTCTTAATGGGTGGTTTATGATCCTTATAGTGTATAAATGAATTCTAGATCATCATATATATATAAACCTTTTGATTGCAATATGTGTAAGTGGTTGGTAATTGCAATGTAAAATTAGGTTTCGGTATGGACTAGAAGATTTTGGAATATATAACAAATATGGTGTAGTAGGGACCAAATTATAGGATGAAAAATACAACTATATGTGGCGGGTCTATTCTAAACTGTCGCTTATTAATTGAAACATAGGCGTTTTTAATTAATTTAAATACTAAATACTAAAATGCAGCGTATAATTATTAAATTGTCGCTTATTAGTTTAAATTTATGCTTTTTTAATTAAACGTAACTACTAAAATACGGCATATGTTGATTAAACTGCCGTGTATTAATTCTATAATTCATGGCGTAATTATGGTGAAACTGTCGCATATTAATTAATGTTTTGCAGCGTATTTTTTACATCACAAATTAAATAGATTAATTTGCTACCATCTTATTGCTAGCCTTTTGACGTCGCATATAATACTAAAAAACCCATCGCGTATTTATGAATTTCTACTAGTGTTAAAAATATAACACAAATCTTTAATTTGATGAATTCAAGTTGTTCATATCATGCTTAAGGTTATAAAAATTCTTCCTCCCATTTATTCTTAAGAATTGCTTCTACTCTTATTTCTTTATTAATATGATTTAACTTTACTTATACGAATTTGTCCTTGCCTATTCAAACTAAAAATATTACAAGGTCTTTATATATGTATATATAAACTTAACATCATATGTTATAACTTTTAAATATATATATATTAAAAATTATGCATATAAATATATTGAACTACTTAGTATTTACTATAGATTTGATTCGATTAAATTTATCATATTCACTTGATTATTCGAATTTGACTTTTTTTGATAGATATGTCTATATATGATATTTGATACTTGTTCGTATTTGATAGAATAATTAAATCATCAAATTGATTATACATTTATATGATATATGCATTAATGTAGATAATTAATATAGATAATAGTCATAATATAATGATACATAACATACATTGATACACTAAAGATACGTATCATATACTAATTTGATACGATAATACATAATTAATAATCATTACCTCATAAATATTTAATTTAACAATGACTTGTCGACATCATCATTTTCCAATTTAAGAATTAACGGTCATATAAAAATAAGTTATCGTATGAGCTGACTCAAAATGAGCCAAATGACCCGATATGATCCAGGATGAATATAACAAAATAATCAAATATCAAGTTATAAATCAATAACATCTCATTAATGACCCAATGTGAACCCAATAAAGCCCTAATTGAATTTCAACTGAAATCGAAGCGAGCCATTATGGTAATTGACTTGACCTGAAATTTACCTAAACTCAAAATAACCCGTCATAACCAGTCAGGTTCAACCTGATTTTACCTGAAACGAGCTTGATCCAAACCGAATATAACCTAACCTGAACCTAAACTAAAGCTGAGCAAGAAAATAACCGATTTAATACGACCCGATATTGACCTAACCAACCCGACCCGACAAGCTAAATTGACCTAATTTAACCCAAATCGATAAGAATCGACCCATAATTAGTCAACCCAGAACAGACCCTTAGACTCGATTTGACTCCCCTACCCCTCACCATAACATTAAACCCACACACTCCACATACTATGTCTCAAAGAAATGATAAGCAACCTTCATGGAAGTTTCAGAGGGAGGTTAACTAAGGCGACAGAGAAGGTGGTATGTGTGGTCATGGGATCTTTAAGAGAAATGGTATGTGCGGTGCCTTCAAGGGAATCAAATGTAAGTTTTTAATTTTTGTAATTTTTTTTGTATATTGCAATTGTTATGAATATAATGTGTGGTTATTCTATTTTCAATAAACGTGCATTTGGATCTAACTATTCTTATAGCGTTTTGAAATTATTTGGATCTAAGTCAGTAGAGGGTGAGGGTGAGTCGTCCATTTAATGCTTTTGGTGGTGATAGTGCTGTCCATTTTGGACAGTTATTAGTGTAGGTAGAGCTATCCATTTTGGACGGTGTATGGGGGGAGAAACCGGTTATAAGTGGGTTGTAGAGTCATTCATTTTGGACGGCTATTGGATGATAAAGTCATCCATTTTGGATGGTTGGGGGGTGGGCAATGTGCCCCATTTTAGACGGTTAGAGGGTGGGAATGTGTAGTCCATTTTGGACAATTTTGGTGGGTAATGTGACATCCTTCTAAGGATGTTAGGGGTGGGTATGTATTTCTTAATTTTATATTTAAATAGGTAATTTTATAATTATTAATTTGTAAATAAACATATAACAATTAATTAATATAATATTTTTTAGAAATTACTCTCTCTGTTTCTTTTTGTTATTTTATTTGGAATCTATAGATTTTAGAGCCAAACTTTAATCATGAATTCTTCATATTCTATAAAATTATAATCATACTGGGTTTTAAAATAGTCGTCTTAATGTATTTTTTTAAATAACAACTTTTAATAAGTTTTCGCAAACACACAATTGAAGATATTTAAAAGTTAAGCTTGCTTTGGTATTTATGCAAAAACAAATGGGAAAAACAAAAATAAATGGAGGGAGTAATAATTATTATTTGTAAGATATTTAATTAAAATTATTTTAGAAAAGTTTATTAATAATTACACATAATTAATCAATTATGTGGGATAAACATATTAAATGAAATTAATATTTATAATTAATTTTTCCATAAATAATATTATTTTGTTCATGTATTTAGTATTAATTATTTAGTATGAAAATAATATCATGCTCCTTCGATTTAATAAAAATATTAATTAAGAGAAAATACAACTATTAGTGTATTAAGTGTATTTATTATTTAATATTATTTTTATTAAAAATTAATTGTTAACAATTTGTGAATATTATTAAGTATTCTGTTTCATATGAATGATTGTATATGTTATAATTATGGTAATTGCACCACAATTTTCATTGAGATTGTGAGATATTGATTTGCTTAAGAATTAATTGTTGTTAATTTGTGAGTATTGTTAAGTATTCTATTTAGTATAATTTATTGGACATGTTATAATTATGGTAATGCACCACTACTTGCATTGAGATTGTCGTTAAGAATTGCTGGAATATTTTCGTTAATTTTTATTGAAATATTCAATACTTATGATATTGAAATCTAAGTTACAAATTCAAATGAAATTAGGTACCTAGAAGGCACATTGAGCAAGCTTCTCAAGGAGTCTTAGCAGATAAAGAGATTATGTCAATTGAGAGGTCAACATTTTCAGCACACCAAATGCAGGAGATCATTAACAAGTGTAATAATATCTTGTAATACTTAGGATTTGTCAATTGATGTGTACTTACGTATAAGACTTGTAGTGGACTTCACTTGTAGTTGACTTGGGATTGTTTTACATTTGAATGATAACTATTGAATAACGGGTGTAGATTAAATCTTATTGTCAATAACTTGGTCGTCCAATTTATAAGAAAACTCTGCCGAAATTTTCACTCACATTATATTACATTAGTTGTTTAAAATTTTGTGAATGGAATAAATTACTCAATAAAGAGGTTGACAATGTTGAATACATCAAAAAAATGCATCGAAGTACATCAAGGTATCTAATTAGCTAACGGGTTCTAACTAGCTATCCTCTATGTATATAATTGCTCCCAACCTTTAGCAGCTTGACCGCACATGTTTTCCCATGATGAATTATTGGAGGTACTGGAAAACCAGGTGACAATTGTAATTGAATGTAATTCTTGTAAGTCCCTAAATGAGCAATTGTAAATTTTTCGTTAAGGGTGAAGTGGAGGTCAACGGAGAATTCCATAAAGGTAGCATGAGGAACCATGTACTATTGAAGAGTTTATAGATGTTACTCTGTAAGAAAGTCTCCGAATTGTTCCAACTCTTGCTCAAATCGGTTGACATAATTTGGGGCTAGCTGTGGCGCTCTAATTGTGAGCAGTTCTAGAAAGGATGGATCTGATTGAGATACAATGATAAGTTCTTCTTATTAATGCTAGACAAAATACAAGCGCAAGGGAACCATGTGTGGCAACCGGAGCACACCCTCGTCTAGCATGAACTTCGTTCCCTAACTCCCTCATCCGCACTATTGCTTCTAAAATTAAGTGCAAGTAATAATGTGAAACCCGACCATGAAGCTAGTTAAATATCAACTATTGATACATAGTGCCATAACAACCTCTTGACTACTTGAGGTTGTATTCTTTTTTGTTGCTGAGTCAGAAGATGTTTCTCGATATGGTCAAAAAGCGTGTCAAGGGAACTCGTGGAAGAATCCAACTAGTCCTTCAAGACATTGTGCAAGCTCTCGACTCTGCATGCCATCATATTCCCTAAGAAAAAGACTTTGTTGATCTCGTACTTAACAAATCTGATCTCTCAGCATGAGACAACCATTGATTCTCCATGTACTGCACTATTGCAAGACACCATGCATAAGAATCCTTGAATCATATCATGGCATTAGTAAACTCGTGTAATCCCCCGTAATTTACGAGATTTTAATTGCATTTTATTCCAAGTATAATTTTAGTATAAACTAAACAAGATTTATTTTTACAAAATATGTGTTTAATTTTTTTAAACCATCATAAACCCAAAAGCCCAAAGCCTAATATATATGTAAACCTATCATCTCAAAACCATAATTGCCCAATTACTAAAAAATCAAAAAGAGAGATCGAGAAGGGAAACCCTAGAAACAGCCAATCCTCTTTGCTTCCATCCAGTCGCCACCCTGTCGCCAGCCACCACTAGTCCTTCCTTCTTTTCCCTTCCTTTCTTTCTTATTTTTATGCCCTATAATTCATGATTTGGGAAAACTATTTCAATGGTTGTTTTGATTGTTTTCGATGATTAAGTATATGTTAAAAGCGTTTATAATCATAAGTTTTATGAATTTATATATGTTTATAGAATTTTATACATGAAATTATGAGTTAAAATGCACTAGTTTTCATATTTTAGAGTTTATGATCATATACTATTGGTTATTTCATGAAACTAAAAGTATTTTGTGATTAATCTAATGATATTATGTTCAAAATAAATTTTCTGATTTCATGGGATATGAAAGTTGGATTTTGATGTTGATAATTCGAAGGATTTTATGATTTTATGTGTAGTATATGATCCTAATCAATATACTACATATTTTGAAAATTATAATCAATATTTTGCAGACTTTGGAAATTTTCCATATTTTATAAAACTGATTTTCATTATATATCAAGGATTTAAGTATTAAAAACAAAGGTTTAAAACATTTACATGATTTTTGGAAGCTTTTTTTAATGAGTATAATTGGTGTAAACTTGTTTGTTAGGATATTGATTAAGGTTGCATTATTTGGTTTAGAAAAATGATTCGTAGAAGACGATTTGTAGTTGTGAAAGTGGCAATTCGATTGTTCTATTAAATGTACATATAAGTTACGAAAGTCTTGCCTTTAGGAGTATAATCTAGGATAAAAGGAAAACTTAGTAACATGTTTAGGAAACCTTTTGGGTGAGATTTTTTGGTTACGTATTTGAAAAGATTCATGTTCTTTATTTAGAAGCATGATTTGGTATTGTTGGTGAGTTATGAATTATTATTTGTTAATACTAATCAGGAAAGGATTATATATGGTTGAGGAATCTCAATTGAATTAAGTGAAATTAATTTGCTAATTAATCTATAAGGTTGTTTATTATTACTCCTTTATTACTAATGGTATGAATTGAGTAAAGGTGATTTTTAAGTCTTAAGGACAAGGTTAGTTGAATTTGTTCAACAAGTTAAAATTTGAGAAGGAAATCAAAGTGTTAAAATTTCAATATAAAAGAGGTTGATTATGTAATTGTGATGTTTTGTATGCGTATTCTTTGATGAATTGGAACCCAAGTGTTAAAATGTAAATCACGTAAAATGAAAGAAAGATAAGCAATAAAACTCTAGGCTAGTGCACGTCTAGAGTATTGACAGTAAGGAGTTAGAGCTTCATGGGTATTATCAGTGGCTTTTATTGGAAGCTGTGTGATCTACGAGTCTCTTTTATAAAGTTTTAAACTTAAAATTAGGGTTTGTTGAAATCTCATCTAGCTATGATGACGAAGTCGTGCATGTTTACCATCTGGAATTATACTGTTTTTGATGTCCTATGATGAGTGTGCATGGGTTTATTTATTTATTTTGATGTTCTTGATTAGGATATGGGGAGACAACCTTGTCTTTTTCTTAATCCAAATTATTAATTAATTAATTACTGAGTTAATTTGAGTAAAGGATTGTGTTATACAAGTAGGAACGCCATGCATTACTCTTATGAATCATCACATTTATTTTTTTTCCGTAACCTTTATATACTCAGCTTTGCTGATTACGTGCTTTGTGTATGATCTTTTAGTCATGGCCTTTGACTTTCAATGACACTGTAATGATCCATTATTTACACTTGTAATTTTGGGGAGCAAATTTCTAACACGTATCGTGGGGATTTGCATGCATTATTGGGATGAGTTGAGAGTAATTTATGTTCCTTTCTTTGTTTGACTTAACATTTTCTAGATATTTTGAAATAGGTTTAGATTTGGTTGGATAGGTCTTTCATATATTTTAATAAGGGTCGTAATGGTTCTGGATTGTATGTTTGATTGAGTTTGGTATTTTAAAGCTTTATTTCAAAGTTTTATGTTTTCTACTGCAAAATTCTAATTTAAAGCCTTAGAGTTTGAACATATAGCGGTAACACAACGATATTTCCCTCAAGTTTTTGGTTTTCACAAAGAGGGAATTACCGAGATGTTACAATAACTATCGCATAACAATACTTACTAGACGCGACCATCAGATTGAGGTTTATGAGTCGCTGAAACCAACATGAAACCATACATTATTGCTTCTTCTTGAGATATGTCTTTGCTTCCTTGAACGTGGAGAAATCATTTTCGTAAACAAAAATCACGCTATAATTGATTTCTTCTCCAACGAAATATTGAAAATTAAGAATTTTAATTACTATTATCAGAAAATATCAAAACTAACATTGTGAAATTAGGAATTTAAATTACTATTATTAACTCAAATTATGAAACTTAGGTCTACTAACTATTACTTAGTAACAAAAGTAACATTTATCAAAATACAAAACTGACATGAACGGTTGCCTCGATTACATTAACTGTCCATCACGGACAGTGAACTAAACCATTAACCGTCCAAAACAAATGGTGGAGCTTAACACAATAGACGTTTGAAATGTAAGGTTCAATCTTACAAGTAAACATCCATTTTAGACGTTTAATCCACACATTAGACGTCCAAAATGTCCAAAATGGATGGTTCAATCTAACATAGTAGACGCTAAACGGTGTAGCCTATCTTTTTCCTCTAATAATAAAAACAAATAATTAATGAAAATAATGCTCATTAACAAAAAATTAACTACAAGACCAACTTAACTTCAAAACTAAATTACCAAAACTTGAAACTTAATTCCAATACGTATAATGAAAACTAAGAAAACACGTTTAAGAAACCTAAGAAAGCAAAGAAAATAAGTTTATCTCATTCTCATTTTCAAATGGTGTTGATGGTTCTATGTTGAACATTTGTAAAAAAATTGTATAGTGCTATAGAGAATTCCCTTTCAATGTTCAGACGAAAGTTAAAATACAATCACAATAGATAGAAATGCGAGAACATAGAAGATATGAAGATAAAATGGACAGAAAAGAGATGTGAGTGAGAGATAATTATAATTGTCCGACGAACGAATAGTAAGTGAGTCGAGAGAGCGAAAGAAGGAAAAAAAGGGTAAAAATGATTGAAAGTCAGTTAAAATGAGGAAAAACGAGTAAAAGTAAAACAAAGAAGGGTTACATGCAATAAGGGCAAATTTGGCAAAATATGTTTAAAATACGAGCGATAAGTATAGATTTAAGGCGGTTAAACACCGCTCATGATATCTATGGCCCATATTTTATATGCATATTATCAAATTTGACCTTATTTTATATAATATACATTTATCTTACTCTCACTTATTTTCACTCACTTTCACTCTCTTACATACAATCTGAAGGCTTTAGAGCACTCGGGGGGGGGGGGGGGGGGGGGGGGGGGGGGGGGGGGGGGGGGGGGGAATTGAGTGTTAAGTAGCCTTGGCCTATTTTTCTTTCTTTTCGATCTATGAGAGGAACCAGTTGGGCTGGTTCCTGTAAGCAGCGGAATGTAAGAAAAGCAATAAAGAAAACACAAGATTTAATGAGGTTCAGCCAACTATGGCCTACGTCCTCCTACCCTATGCTCTTTTATTAATCTACTCCAAAAAATAAAGAACACAGACACTCTGGGGGGGGGGGGGGGGGGTTGAATTGAGTGTTAAGTAGCCTTGGCCTATTTTTCTTTCTTTTCGATTTATGAGAGGAACCAGTTGGGTTGGTTCCTGTAAGCAGCGGAATGTAAAAAAAGCAATAAAGAAAACACAAGATTTAACGAGGTTCAGCCAACTATGGCCTACGTCCTCCTACCCTATGCTCTTTTATTAATCTACTCCGAAAAATAAAGAACACAGACACTCTACTGTTTTCCTACTTAGGGAACCAGTATACCCCACACTCTACTCCGAATGTGCGCTCGACTTACACTAGTAAGCCCCTTGTGTTTGAAGTCACAAACACTAACCCAGCCTTTCAACCCCTCTGTTGAAGGCTTTGACAAAATCAAATGTTCTCTTTTAATCTCACTTCTAAAAAGCTAATTAAGAGAAAATGTTTAAGCTCTAAGATTGCTCTTGTATATGACTCTATGAATAGTCTTTTGTGCTTAAGTGTATAAGACTCTCAAACTCTTTTTTTCATTCCAAAGAGACTCACCGGAATATGAGAGACTAAATGAATTTATATACTTGGATACAAAAACCCTAGTTTCCCTAAATCACATAATCTTGATGAACAAGCAATAATGTGATTTTAGGAAAGTATTTATCTTATTTGATTTAATCATAAAGATAAAATCAATTAAGATAGATACTCCTAGTTTTTAGGTAACCACAATATTCTCATCTAATTTCCAGCTGCTTAGGATATTTTCAGAATAATTCTTTGAAAAAATATTTTTACAAAATCTTTTATTTTTCTCAAAATACGCAGCTCGGATATTCCGTACAGTGAACCTGGTTCCTTAACTTGGTTCCCTGAATTGAGTAAGTTATGGATTCTGTTCCAGTTTTGTACCAGAATTCATAATATGACTCAATACACTTATAAGCACTTATTTTACCCAAACATGCAAGTCATACTACGGAGCATATTACATGATAAAACTAGATTAAGCATTAAAGTACAAATCTTCTTTTCTTCATGTAATCTTCAAGACTTGAATCTTCCTTGAATACTTCCATTATGAACAATGTATCTTTCTTCGAATGTCTTCGAAAGGCCTCTATGGTCCAAGTCTTGGAATCAACTTAACTACTGCACATGTAACATGGTTAATGTACAATAAAGAGTATGTGACTGCTTTTCAGCATAGCAGTCCAGGAAACAGTTCCTATTGGTTTCCCACCAGTACATGGAACAATTTACATCTAACCATTTCCTATATATAGACAAGTTAGTTAAATGAATAACACAAATAAGTAATAACTTATCTAGAAAAACAATGTTCAATTCCAACTGGTTTCCAACCAACTATTTGCAATACTTATTGTAACCTGTTTCCTGTAACTGTTTGTCATCACTCAAAACCTAAGGGACTCAACACAATCTTTTCCAACCTTCCCCACAACTATATTTCATATAATCACCAATCACGGAAAAATCCCCAACATGGAGGAATGTCAGACAAAGCATCTTAATTTCTAGTGAGGTAAGTGTTGAGTAACCGTTAAATAGTAGTTAGTTAATTAAGAAATAAATAAGCTAGAGAAAATCATACATTTTGGATAGTTTCTATGGAAGGGAACCGTTCAAAATGGATGGTTTGATAGGGGAGAAGGATCATCCATTTTGGACAGTTTTCTTCAATCCCCTCTTTACCCTCTCAATCCTAAGAGGCTAGCTTCTCTTTGTCTTCTCATTTCCTTCTTAAAATATTTTGTAACCTAAAACATAGAATACTAAAGTAAACTAATACATTCTGCAACCTATAAAATAGTACACTAAGAGCATAAGAGGGTGCTCATTCCCCTCTCGCTACCCTCTCATTTCTAATTGAAGTATTTAGTTCTATTATTCTTCTCTCATTTGTAATTCAAATATTTAGTTTCGATATGTTATTAATACTAATAAAAAATTTAGATTTTCAATGGAGATCTAAATTGATTATAATGTTATTATGGGTGAAAGAAGAAGTATAATTTATGTTGGTTTCAACAACTCATAAAACCTCAATTTGATGGTCACATGCAGAAGGTGTTGTTCTATGATCGTTATGGAAAAAACTACGAGATTTTTCAAATGCTCAAAGGTTTAACACGAAGTGAAAGGCTTTGCGGGTGCAAATTTATGGTGAAGGCAATGAAGAGTCCATATTGTGATGGTTTGTAACACCTCAATAATTTCCCTTTTCCAAAAACCATAAGCTCCGGAGAAGAACCGAAGTGCTATCGCCACGTATTAAAACATTCAGGCTTTAAATCTGAATTTTGTAGTGGAAAACATAAAACTTTTAAATAAAACTTTAAAATGTCAAATTCAAACAAACATACAATTCGGAACCATTATGGTCCTTTTAAAATATCCAAAACATCCATTAAACCGATTCCAAATGAGTTTCTAAAATTCTAGAAAACGTTAAGTCAAACAACGCAAGAAAAGTAAACTACTCTCCACTCATTCCAATAATGCATGCAAGTACTCGCTATACTTGCTAAAAATCTGCTCCCCAAAATTACGAGTGTAAATATTGGATCATAAAAGGGTCATTGAAAGGCGAAGGCCATGACCAAAAGATCACACCGAAAGCATGTAATCAGTAAAGCTGAGTACATAAAAATTAAGAAAAACAAAATAAATGTAATGACTTCATTATAGTAAATGCATGTCCTTCCTAACCATATAACACAATCTTTTACTCAAAGTAATTCATTGTTTAATTAATTAATAATTTGGATTAAGCAATAGACAAGGTTGTCTCTCTATGTCCCAATCGGGAACATCAAAATAAATATATAAATCCCATGCTCTCTCGTCAGAGGGCATAAAAAATAATATTAATCCAATGGTAATGGGCGCAACTTTGTTACCATGATTATATGAGATCTCAACTAACCCAATTTAAGTTTTAAACTTTATAAAAGAGAGACTTGTAGATCACACGACTTCCAAGAAAAGCCACGGATAATACCTCGTGAAGCCCCAAGCTCTGATTGTCAATACTCTAGATGTGCACTAGTTAAGAGTTTTATTGTTTATCCTTCTTTCACTTTACTTGATTTTTAGTTTAACACTCGGGTTTTTTTTTTATCATAGGACACACACATGAAACACATCACAATTACATAATCAACCTCTTTTATACTGAAATTTTGACCCTTTGAATTTCCTTTTTAAATTTTAACCCTTCAATTTCCTTTTTAAATTTTAACCTATTGAACAAAGTCAACTAACTTTGTCATTAAGACTTAAAAATCACCTTTTACCTCAATTCATACCATTAGTTATGAAGGAATAATGATACACAACCTCATGAATTAATTAGAAAATTAATTCCACTTGAATCAATCAAGATTCCTCAACCATACATAATCATTTCCTGATTAGTATTAATAAATCATCATTCTTAACTCACCAACAAAACTAAATCATTCTCCTAAAATAAAAAACATGAATCCTTTTAGATACATAACCAAACAATCTTGCTCCTAAAGATAAGGTTTTCGTAACTTGTACGTACCTCGAATAGAACAATTGGGTTGCCACTTTCACAACTACGAATTGTCTTTTACAAATCGTTTTTCTAAACAAATAACACAACCTTAATCAATACCCTAACGAACAATTTTACAACAACTATACCCTAGCGATTATGGTGCTAATACTCATTGTTGGGGATCATGCGTGTCATGAATAGAAGATAGCTCAAGGACTTGCTTATTTAAGCTGACCTTCTTGTAAAACTAGCAATGAAGCTGATTTGTTAAAGCTAATGAATTATCTAGGTTGCGCCTTTGAGTGACCGATTGTATTAGTTGCTCTCGCTCTTTCTTTTATAAACATTGCATGCAGAGCTAAGGTAACATCTCTCGATTGATAGGAGCCAGTCAATTAGATGGTTCTCATTCGAAACATTGACCCGATAATTTTTATATGCAAGAGATTGGAGTTGTCATCCTTTACATTTTTCCTTTTGATCTTCAGAAATATCATCTTCATGCATGTCACAAAATATCTCAGCTCATTGAGGTGACTAGGTTCTCGATCCATATGTGTCCAGTTGTCTTTGGATTACGTTATATCTGGTCTAAAGAAAAGGACTCAACAATGTTATGTTAAAACTCAAAAGGCCATTAAACATTACATATGAGTATTTTATATTGACAAATTGATAGAAAAATGTACGAGGAACTACTCCATTATTGTCATATGGTTTTAAGGTGGAACTTTCTTAATTTTGTGAAGTGGAATTTCTCCTATAGACGGTCCAAACCCGTTTTTATCAAACGAGTTGTTATATTCAAGCTAAATTTCCATTCATTGTACTCCATTGTTCATTCCAATATTCTAGTGTGCCAAGAGAGCTTTTCAATGATAATGTCAATTAGGAGCGCACATGTAGCTTGTAGTAGTAGCCAATGGACGTTACTGTCTTAGATAGGAAGGAAAATATGTCCTATATAGACAGGCTTCAACAATTCATATAACTTTTCTTACATGAAATATTATTTTCTCTAATTACAGTTTATTGTCAAGTTTGTAGCATGTTCTTGGATTTACAGCCCTATCATTTTGTATCCCCTTTTATTGTATAACTTGAAGAATTAAAACACTAAGATATGTTGTAGTCTATCAAGTTCTTTTGACATAACATGCAAGAATGGAAAGTGATGTTATGTTAAGGACAAATCTATCAGTAGTGTAGTAACTTGCTAACTTACTGATCTTGTAGCTCGACCTCTACTATCAAATAAGAAAAAAAGGAATTCACAAAAGGGTAGAAAATGGAACATGTATTATGCTTTGCTAATTTTCCAGTTATGTTGATTTTCATCACTAAGAATATCTAGATGAAATAAACAATGTTTTGTTATAGTGAATTTCACGGAAGATTCATACACTCCATTAACATTCGACTCTCTCAGTAGGTTTAGAAGAGGAAACTTGGCACCAGACAATTGAGGAGGGCTATTTCAGGCACTAGGCTCAGACAAAGAATCACTGAGGATATCTGGGTGAAATAATCAATGTTTTATTATAGTGAATTTCATGGTTGATTCATAAACCCCATTAACATTTGACTCTCTCAATAGGTTTAGAAGAGGAAACTTGACAACAGACAATTGAGAAGGGCTATTTCAGGCACTAGGCTCAGACAAAGACCACCTGCAAGAGCACTTATTCAATGCTAACCTTTGATCATTACCATAGTTCAAATAACTGAGATGGCATATTCAATGGTAATGCCAGAAATTTTGCGTTATGAGTTCGGAATTCGCCAACTGAAGCATACATTAAAATAGTCTAAAATTTCAAATTACAAAGAACAATTCAATGGTCCAATATATTCTCGCAGGAAAAAAAGCTTATTTTCTTCCTCACTTAAGGTGTGTGTTATCCTACTAATTCTAATAGAGACGAGACATAAGGGAATGAAAAGAACAGCCCCCAAAAACAAATAATATATTACATGCATCTTATTCCGAATACACAAGTACTAGGAACACAATAATACATAATTAGACACAAACACCCTTGGCGCTCTTGGAATAACAACCGGAGCACTAGTCACTAATTACTTTAATTTGAACACATCTAAAGACTAAGGTAACATCTTATTTCAAACACACAAGGAGTACTGTATTTAACATGAATATATTGAATTACCTTTGCAACGAATAGGCTTCCCTTGTTCTCTACCGTTGAGCCACTTGGAGAAGTTCACATCTGCAATTTTTCTTAATTTTCTCGTTCTCTGCCGCATATCCAAAATAGAGCCAGATCTTGGCGTATGTGTTTCCCCTTCTTGATGGTTTTTAAACTTTATATATACAAAATTCAAAAGAAAGCTTGTTGTGCACTACTGTCATGACCAAATATTCTTTGGCAAATCAGGTGATAACCCAACTTCTTGCAGATCCTTGCAGTTAATAACTGCAAGAGTGACTTTTAGGATAGTGAAAGTTCCCACAGTATTCTTTTCCTTGTTGTAATTGTAATGGTTGAGATCATAGAACTCAAGAGAGGTCTAGTGTCCCTGGGCGCGCGATGGGTTCTAAAACTCACGGAACTTTAGGCTTTCTCCACCAGACGTTGGATCTTCTCCATCAAGGATCAGATTGATGATTGATCTGTTAATGGGCTTAATGCTTACAGAAAGCTATAGATTTTGAGAAGGCGTTTCTTGTACAAGATCAAGGCTAGGGACATAGATCAAGGGATTGAGGAGACAATGAAACAATTTTGCAAGCATCATTACTCCGTATTCATCAACTGCATGCACATATTTTAAAAAAAATTCTTTAACTCAGCTTGTAGTACTTCATAAGAAGTGTATTAAACAATATAGGACATGACCACTGGGAAGGCCTCGCCTCTCATGCACCCATAATTGTTTATCATGTGATCCGCAATGCTCAACTTTGGTGGTCAACTATAATAACAAGACAAAAGGGTGTTGTCCACACACTTTCCTCGTATAGAGATGCACACACTTGGAAATTTTAAAACAACAAATACAAAACCACATTACCTTAGGACAATAACTCTTAGCATTAGACAAAACCAGCAGTATGTAACATACAAAATAAGATCCAAAATTTCAGGTTGTAGAGCCAAATAAATAATCCTAATTCCAAAATGACCACCAAAATACAGAACTATCTTACTACAAGCTAGATAAAACTGAAAATGGCTCGGCATGGAAGTCCAGTGAAGAGCTCTTCTCCAACAATTCCTCACTTCACCATCTTGAATATTTAACTTCTGCAAGAGAAAATTTGGCAATTACTTAGTAACTAAATAAAGTACTGAGGAGATCTATTAAGCCAATTAACACAGAAAACGCCCATTTGGAACAATCCTACGCAGAACAAAAGAAGACAGTAACAACTAGACAAGAAAAAAACGATGAGGAAATTCTAATAACCCATAGCTCAAGAAAGACTATAGGAGATACTCATGACATACAACCAATAAAATTTTAAACACCTAGAAAGGAATTAATAACTTAACATGCCATTCAATCGATCGCAGTACATAACTACATGACTACTTTTATGATGTCACAAGATATATACCATAATAAAGACAACAAAAGCTGGAAAGAATTTAACAAATACTAGTGCATTAGATCATATTCACTTAAAAAAAAACTTTCAGGACCTTGCAACTACTAACGGGCAAAAATATAAGGTTTTCTACTTAGCTAATGTGACATCTTGATACTACCTCAAGATTCAAGGTACTGAAAATAAAATTTATTTTAACCAATTACCAAAAATTTCAACCACTAAATGACTTAATTTTCAGCTCCACACTACCAACCAAACACCAAAGTAATAACTAATAAGGCAGAACTTACAGCTCAATCCGTCACTCTTTGATATCAACATTCAGTTATACACTAGTAAACTGGGGGAAAAAAACACAAAATTACCCTTGATTCATCACTCTTACCATTGAAAACTAGCATAACTTATCAGCTATAGAATCTGAAGCTAATGAAGAGCACTGAAACTTCACTATTCCAACCAATCTCACTTGAAATGCATGATTTCACAAGAATTATCATATCTGCAGCAATGCTACAGAATGCAGATGCAGGATTTCATGTTCCAACTCAACATCTTATACCCAACACCAGATATTCACAGAAAGTATCATATACCATCAAAACTAACAGCGCACTAGGACTCAAGCAGAACTTAATGCTCTCCCCATTCTCATAAACTTTTACATTCATTTAACACAATCAAAGGGTCCGGTCTTAACATTATCGAAACAAAACGACCACAAAGTTACAAACTTATAATTAGCAATGAAATACGAATCATCACCATCCCCCATCACATTCGGCATAAGCAAAGGTTCAGCAACAATTATATTATTTCTCTTACGACATTAATACAATTACTCTGTCGGTGTAATTAATCCAACAATCACAACACACATTCAGATCAAATCACATTGCACAGTAAAAATACAAGTAGAACATCACAAAACTTAACGTAAATTAAATTAAAATTACCTTCTTTAGATGTTACTGGGATACATCATAACCCTAACCTTGTCACCCTACAATTAAAGCATAAAAAAGAGATTAAAATCAAAACTAAAACAATAAGAAAAAAATTAAGTGAAAGAATGAAGGTAAGGTACCATAGACTTAGGGGGAAGGTTGGAAGTGAACTTAGCACGAACAACACCACTGTTACCGTGGGGCCTACAGACCTTACCCCAAATGCAACGGTAGTGGGACCCATTCTTCTTAGTCTCAGCCTTGTAAATGTAAGCAATCTTCTTCCCCAAGTACCACGCTACTTCTTCCTGTGTGTTCACTCCTTCGATCTGGACTAAGGACGTGTTTGGGTACTGGTTTGACTTTGATCTGTTTAAGCATTACAGAAACCCAGTTCGGATGTTAATGATTTGGGGAAACCAAACGAGACCCAGTTCAGGAAATGGAGAGAGAAATCTGGGTATTACCTCTTGTAGCCTAGGATTGATCCGCGGACGTACAGTCGGACACGCTCGCCTTGACGACCCTTCACCATTTCAGCGTCTTTCTGGAACTCTGGAAGTGTGAGGAGGAAGCGACGGAAATGAGGTAGGCGATGGGGTGTTGAAAATGAGGGTGGAGGGGAGATGAACGAAATTAAAACCCTAGTTCGGTAAGGGGAGGTGGGTTTATAATCCGGGTATGGGCTAGAAATCTGGAATCCATTTCCAAATATGTTGGTGCTAGTGTTGGACTTATGCATTGTTGGTCTTTTTTTTACCTATGTTTGGATGTAGCAATTGGATTGGGTTGCTTGGCTAACTCTTAAGGCCACTATTCGGCCACAATTGTCCGACTTGGATCTAACCATTGTAATTCCAGCTTAGAACTGTAGCGGTTGAGTCGTGCATCTACTATTCGGATTTTTACCACCCGACAAACTTTGATATCGTAGTTAAATTTAAAGTGTAAATCTCTACTTATTGTCCGTAAAAACTATATATTTTGCACATTAGTTTATCAAATTACCCTTATATGGAATTTAAGTATAAACAACGGTTCCTCCATGATGCTATTGTCTAAATCTATTTGGATGGTTCCTCTAATTATTATAATTGGTAATAGTTTCTTTTAACAAAATTTAGATTTTACTTTTTTACAAAATTCAAATTTTAATTTACAAAATTTAGAAATAAAATAATTAGTATAAATAAATAAAAATTATTAATATTAACAAATATAAAAATAATATATTCATGTTAATGTATTTAGTATTAATTAGTAATTATATACAAGTACACTTAATTAGTATGATTTATTTATTTTTAAAATTAGTTGTAGGTAAAATTGGAAAAGTTCATAATTTTCCTTCTAGAGGCTTTTTTTGGAAAAATTAATACGGGTATTTAGAAAGTCGTTGACCGATCTCGAAAAAATTCACAATTTTAAATAAAATTTTTGCTTTGTCAGGAGCCCCATATTATTAAAGACATGACTGATACAAAGAGAATTGCATTGAACGTAAATCTCTTGTGTGGTGTACGTATTTGGCATGCTGCTCGATATATTTGCATTATGATTATATTTCGCGCTCGACGCGACCATGCATTGTTCAACATGAATACATGTGAAGCCCACCTGCTGTGCATTGTTCACTGACTTAATACGACTTTCTATTAGAGCTGTCAGAATCAGACCAAACCCGATAAGTTACCCAAAATCGACCCAGAATCGACCTAATTATGACCCGAAAAGTGAGACCCAAAAACCGACCCAACCTGACCTGAAGTTAAACCGAAACCGATTTGACCCGATATTCAAAGCCCCAAACCCTATCTGTGTCTGACCCGTTACACACCCGACCCGTTACGGACCCAACCCATTACAAACCAGACCCGTTAAAACCCGACCCGTTACGGACCCGATCCGAAAAGAACCCATAACCGATTGAAACCGACACATAACCGATATAACCCAATTTATAACAATTCGTTACCCAAAATTCACTGGATGTGTTAATAATCTGAATATACATGAATATGACCTAATCTTGACAGACCTATTTTTTACCTAATATCTAATAACTTTGAAACCAAACTTGTCATTGTCGATTCAAACTAAACATATTACAAGTTATTATGTATATATAAACTTAACATCGTATGTTATAGACAAGTTTGATAGGATAATACTCATTTAATAATCATTACCTTATAAATATTTTGTTTTTAAATGACTTATCGACATCATCATTGTCCAATTTATGAATTAACCATCATCATTGTCCAATTTTATCAAAATCGACCTTGACCCGAAATAACCCGTTCAGGAATCGATCTGATTTTACCAGAACCAACCTTGACCTGAACTCGAAATAACCTCGCTATAACCCGTTCAAGAACTAACCCGATTTTACCAGAATCGACCTTAACCTGAATCTGAAATAACCCGATATAACCCGTTTAAGAACCGACCTTATGGTACTAGAACCGACCTTGACCCGAACCGAATACAACCCGAACCGACCTTGACTCAAACCAAATACAACCCAAACTGACATTAACCCAAACCGAATACAACCTAAACTGAACTCGAACCGAACCCGAACAAGCAAATAACCTATTTAACCTGACCCGATAATGACCCGACCCAAACCGGAACCGACCCGATAAGAATCGACTCCATAAGAACCGAACCGCGATGCGTCAACTCAGATCCGACCCGTTGACCCAATTTGACACCCCTACTCTTTATACCTTTCCAGGATATATTCCATGCAACTATCACGCATTAACAACAAAAAAATTGGGACTTACTAAACATTTCTCGCAAATCACCATGGATCATCTTATTTTTGACATAAATTGCCCATTTTTCCCTTGACTATAATTTTTTTTTCATTTCAAATATTGTGATAACTACTTCTAACATCCAATTTCCTTTAACGCTCAAACACCACTGGTATTCTAAAATCTACTCTAAATGTCCAATCATTACCAACGTACAATTAAAACCACCTTATTACCGAGAGGTTAACCTCTATCCTTATGCATCTTCACGAAGCATTCTGCCATACCGTCTACACCCCCCAAAAAGTTCTTGTTTTTTTCAAGAAGATAGTGGAGCGCTTCATGCAGGCACCTAAACCACGACTATGGCGCTTAGAAAAAACACATTTTCTTTTGGTTTCGAAACTTGAAACCACCGTTGTAGCAATGTGGCCAAAAAACTAGGAATGATACTCAAGTCACAAGGGCCCCGATGAACCACCCCTTCATAAGCCATGAATCATCGACTTTAGACCTCTTGGACTTTGACTTACAAAACCAAAGGTCATACCCGAGCTACTAACAAATAGAGCATCCTTACCCTTTAGCACTGCAACTTGTTGTCCTCTGATGACTCATTGCATATCTCGCTTCAATGTGGTTGTGTATGCAGGTATATCATCATCTATCTGCAACTCAAATTCATCCTCATCCTCATCCTCTTAGCTCTCAACAATGTAATCCTCCTCCTCCACGGTAGCTGACTCATAACCCTAAGCATCCACGAGTAAGTGTATGCCTAGGACCTTAATCATCCCCATAGCCGATCTCCACATGTGAATGGGTACCCTTTTCCTTTCCGATGGCGATATTGCAATCCCTGATTTCATTTTCAACATAAAAGTTAGTTATATAACAATTGTAACTCTATAGCTAAAGTTAAGGGAATAAGTTTAAGAGCTTAAAACTCTATAGATTATTACTAATTTAAGTAATACTTAGAATAACTTGTTCTAGGGTCATGTTTAGTGAATAACCTTGTAAATTGAACTTATAACCATGACTTACAATGTAATGATAAATACCAACTATAAACCAATATAATAGTTAATAATGATAAAGTATCTCACATTGTAAGCATTGGTTATAAGGTTATGTTAAGTAAAGAATCTTGTAAGTTAACCTTGTAATCATGACTTACAATATAAGGTTATATCTCACTAAACAATCTTATAAACTTTATATCCATTCAAAATATTATAGGATTATTGAACTTGACAAGATGATGGTCTTAATAAGCCATAGGAATAATTTGACAAGTCTATCAAAACAAGTATACGGGTTATGTTATTAATGTTTACAACTTTAATAAGGGTTTAGGGTTTATGTTTTACGATCTAGCTGAGGGTTTAGAGTAAGGGTTCTAAGGTTATTCATATAAAAATTAATGACTAATCAATATAGCTTATTACTAAGTTATACAAATACCAATAACTAATTAATAAACTAAATATAATGATAATGACTACTTAATAAACTAAATACGAATTAATATCTACATTATTACTTAAACTAAATACAAATTAATATCTACAACATTTTTTTAGTGATAACTAATAATTATTATTTTAAAAATTAAAAATAAAATAAAGATGAAGGAGGGTGGCACCTTGATTAGGCACCACCATGGCAAAGATGCCTGATCTAGGTGCCACGACCATGGTAAAAAGGTGCCATTGTTCTTCCTCTATGTCACCAATAAATTTTAATTTTCATCACACCAAACACCCAATACTACAGAAATAAATTTTAAAAATGGAAAACTAACCACTGTCGCCACCTTGGCCTCTTGAGCTGTTGTTCGTCTAGTCGATGCTTCTTTGCCCGACCTATAACATGTTGTTCAGGGTTTAGTGTGGGTAGTGGTCGAGATTCAATGTGTCGTAAAAATAAATTGTGAGAAGTGAAGAGGAAAAGATGTAGGAAGGGTAAGGGCACTTTAGAAAGTTCACATGTAAAATACGGATAATGCTTGGTAATTTGCAAGTGATGTTTAGCAGTTCAGAAAATTTTACCAATGTATCATTTATTAACAATCCTAATCACTAAAGATCATCCTTATCCACTCATCACTCTGCCATTATCATCAACCAACATCATTGACATTTTGATTACTATCCATTATCAACCAAGTATATATAAATTTTTACCAACATCTACCTCCCATAAATAATTACTCATGTTCATATGGCCCAATTATTGACATTTTTAAGTAATCACTGCACATTTTCTCCCACTTCATATATGACTATGACAAATTAAGATATAATTAGGGCCTAAATATGAATTTTAATTTTATTTAATTTATGGTTTATTAACCATTTATTATATTTATAGTAATGTAAATAGTAGAACTTTAGGTATGTTTGTATATAAATTTATTTATTTTACTTGTTTTGATACATTGAAGCACGTTTTTAGTTTGATTTAACAATGGTTATGACTCATGCTTTTATAGTTTTAATTTATGTTTTATTTTATTATTATACATACATGTTATCACCTTTATATATTGCAGTTAACGAAGACCTATACTTGAAACCCAAACTTAAATAAGATAATTATAGAACATCTACTAGGTACCTTTTAATTTGGCTTTAACAAAGTGATCATCAATGTTAATCTTTTTAAATGCATTAAATTTCAACCTACCATTAATAGATTTTAGTTATTTGGGTAATTATAACCTTTAATATTGTTTATTGGTTGTAAGTCTTGGTTTTTGTGGTATATGATTAAACTGGAGTAAAGCTGATAGAGGTGGATTATGCTTAAGAACTAATCCATATCTTATCATCGAATCCAACTTAGGTTCAAGACCATTAAGGAATTTTGTCTCTTAAGGGTTTCTATCGGGGAAATCTTTGTTAAAGGCATTATTATTCGATATGTTCCTATTTGATGAATCCTTGGAAAATATTGATGAATCTTCTTTCAAAGATTTATAAGTGACTCTTACTTTTATTTCTTTGATTTTCCTTTCAAGAGTCAATCACGATTCCCCTACTGTCAGACAAGTTCAAAAGTGCAATTACTACTCGTAAGCAAATCGACGCCTATCGTTCTATGCTACTGTAATAGCCCTAATGTTACTTAAGAACCTTAATACTTGACTAAACCTAATTAACCTTCATTAAAAGCCTAAAATGAAGCTTAATAGTATAGTAATATCCTTTTCTTATAAATCAAATACACTTTTAGGAAAAACTTAAACTAACCTAAATAATCTCAAAAAATGGAATGTAAAATACCTTTATAAACACTAGGATACTATCCATGACTATAAGAAAAGGCATCACATTCACTTCTTCCATGGAATCTTGTAGTCGATAATATTTCTAACAACCCCAACTCATAATCTGTTCACACCTAGAAATGTTGAAAAAACAAACATTCTAAGAATAGGACTTCCATTCGGCCGAATGGACTTCCTTCGCCCGAATTTGAATACTCTTTTGATGTTCTCAAACACTCCACCAATCTCATGTTTGAGTTCATAATCCATGTCCATTCGCCCGAATAGAACATTAATTCGGCCGAATGGAATGCTAATTTTTTTTGAAGCCCGAAAGGATATGTACTCTTCCAAACCTAAAATGTTACCATGATTATTAGCAAGAAAATTAAAAGAAGACTGGGTTACCTCTCATAAGTGCTTTGTTTAACGTTGTTTAGCTCGATGTAGCTAGGGTCATAAATCAAAAACAACACAAAAGAGATACCAAAGTGAAACTAACTGCTCAAACTTAACAAAACTCAAAAGAATGATGATCCGAAGTTCAGATATTCGTTATATACCAATCATTCAACTTCAACATCATCTAACCTTATACGCTCGACAGTAGTGACTTCGTGAAGACTACTTTCATGAAGAGCTTTAGTCGATGTCCATTCACAATGAAACTACCTCCATGATGATCTTTCAACTCTACCGTTCCATAAGGAAATACTTGTAAGATCTCGAAGAGCCCAGACCACCTTGATTTCAAGTTCTCAGGGAATAACTTTGCTCTTGAATTGAAGAGTAGCACTTTATCTCCTACAAGGAATTCTCGTTGAATGATTCGTTGGTCGTGCCAACACTTAGTTCGTTCCTTGTAGATATGCATGTTATGGAATGCGTCTAGCCTTAGTTTTTCTAATTCCTTTAATTGTGCGGCTCGCTTCTCGTAGAATAAAGTAGGGTCCAAATTAATGGTTTGGATCGCCCACCAATACCTATACTCCAATTCCACTGGTAAATGACAAGATTTCCCATACAACAGCCGGAATAGGGTGGTACCAATTAGGGTTTTGTAACATGTACGGTGTGCCCAAAGAGCGTCGTGTAACTTGAGAGACCAATCTTTCCTGTTTGGGTTAACCACCTTTTCTAATATTCTCTTAATCTCCCTATTGGCTACTTCCACCTGTCCTTGAGTTTAGGGATGGTAGGGTGAACCGACTTTGTGCACGACTCCATATTTCTTCAATAGTTTGTTCAGTTTGTTTTTCGCAAAGTGGGAACCCCCATCACTTATAACTATCTTGGGAACACCAAATCGAGGGAAGATTATGCTCTTAGAAAGCTCATAACTACTTTGTGATTATTTGTAGGCAAGGCGATGCCCTCCACCCACTTAGACACATAATCGATCCCTACCAAAATGTATTGGTTTCCATGAGATGATAAAAAGGGGCCCATGAAGTCAATACCCTAACAATCAAAAACTTCACACTCAAGGATGTAATTTTGAGGCATCTCATTCCTCATTGAGATATTACCAACTTTTTGGCATCTCTCACAGCTCTTCACGAATGTTTTAACATCTTTATACAAGGTTGGCCAATAGAAACCCGCGGTGGTGACCTTAGCAGTAGTGTTCATTATACCATAGTGGCCGCCATACGCGTATGAGTGACAGTGAGTTAAAACCTTGGGAACCTCCTCTTTAGTGTACAACAGCGGATTATGTCATCGACGCAGGTATGAAACAAATAGGGGTCATCCCAAAAGAAATTTCCGACTTTCCCAAAGAAAGCCTTTTTCATTGCCCTTGATTCAAACTCTGGAAGTTCTCCACAAGCTAAATAATTCGCAATATCTGCAAACCAAGGGGCTTTCCCAACGACTAACGCTTTCATCAAGGTTTCCTCAACCATTTCATCTTGGATAGGGAAGGAGTCATTATTAAGTTCAGGTAACCTAGACAAATGGTCAGCTACCACATTTTCACTTTCCTTCCTATCCTTCAATTCAAAATCAAACTCCTGCAATAGGAGCACCCAATGGATCAACCTTGGCATTGCATCTCTCTTCGTCATTAAAAATTTCAGGGCCGAGTGGTCCGTGGTAACTATAACCTTTGAACATATCAGATACTGGTGGAATCTCTCAAAAGCATAGACTACAACCAGCATCTCCTTTTCCGTGGTAGAGTAGTTTTGCTGTGCTGGATCAACTGTTTTACTGATATAGCATATGACATGGTGCTTTCCTTCCTTTTTCTGTCCAAGAATAGTACCTACAGAGATATCACTGGCATCACACATTAATTCAAACGGTAAACTCCAATCAGAAGCTTGCATAATGGGCATAGAGATCAGAGCTTGCTTTCAACAATTAAAGGCATTGAGACATCTCTCTTCAAAGTTAAATTCGACATCCTTCTGAAGCAATTCATCTAAGGGTTTATCTAAAGTCGAAAATCCTAAGATGAGACGCCTATAGAACCCAGCATGTCCAAGAAAAGACCGTACTCCTATAACCGAGGTAGGTACAGGAAGTTTCCTTATCACATTTATCTTAGCAGGGTCTACTTCTATGCCTTTGAAAGACACTTTATGGCCTAGGATAATGCCTTCTTTGACAAAAAAGTAACACTTCTCCCAATTCAGCACAAGATTCATTTCTTGACACTAAAACAAAACTTTCTCATGATGTGTCAAGCAAGTGTCAAAAGAAGAACCTCCAATAGAAAAATCATCCATGAACACTTCCATAAAGTCCTCTAGCATATCAGCAAATATAGCAGACATGCACCTCTGGAAAGTGGATGGAGCATTGCATAAACCAAAGGGCATTCTCCTATAAGTAAAAGTCCCAAAAGTACAAGTAAATTTTGTTTTCTTTTGATCCTTGGGGTGGATTAGGATTTGAAAGAAACCCGAGTAACCATCCAAAAAACAATAGCACTTTTGCCTTGCCAATCTCTCAAGCATCTCGTCGATGAATGGTAAAGGGAAGTGATCCTTTCTTGTAGCTTTGTTGAGTTTGTGATAATCAATGTAAACTCATCATCCTGTGGTAGCTCTAGTTGGGATCATCTCACCTTTGTCGTTCTCGACAATGGTCATTCCTCCCTTTTTCATAACAACATGAACAGGGCTAACCCACCTACTATCTAAGATTGAGTAGATGATGCCGACCTTGAGGAGTTTGAGGATTTCATCCTTAACTACCTCTTTTATGTTGAGGTTTAGCCTTCTTTGTGACTCAATTGAGGAGAAATGCTCATCGTCAAGATGAATTCGGTGCATAACAAGTGTTGGACTAATCACTTTTAAATCACCAAGTGAGTACCCAATGACACCTCGATATTTCCTTAATAAAACAAGTAATTTTTCCAACGAGGTGTCATCGAGCTCATAATTCACTATGACTGGACTCCCCTCATCATCATCAAGATAGGCATATTTAAGGCTAGGAGGTAAAGGTTTCAAACTTACTTGGGGAGAAGGCTTAGGACTCTCCCCCTTATAGATAATAATTTCCTCAACCTCACATAGTTGCTTAGATTCTGCTTCTTTGCTCTTATATTCCTAGGCCCTATCCAATTGGTTTTCTAACTACTCATCTTCTGTATAGGTATCCTCATCATTTATTGAATACCCGACTTCTATTTCCCTTTGACAATCCTCAATTCCCCTATCATCCACTTCAAGGTGGCAGACTTGTTCAACCATAGGTTTCTTTAAGAGTGGGGAAATTTTGAAGACTACCTTCACTTGGGCTATTTCTACTGTTATGTTGTCATCATGACAATTAATAACTGCCCGGAGTATTTTTAGAACGGCTCTTCCCAAAATGAGTGGAGTATAAGGGTCCTCTTCCATTTCCATCACTACAAAATCACAGGAGACCACTAGTTCTCCTACTTGGATTGGTATATCATCAAGTTCTCCACATGGAACCTTTATGCTCCTATCCACCAATTGGATTGTCTTCCTTGAAGGTCTCAGGCTAAAGGGTAGCTTCTTGGCGATGGATAAAGGCATAAGGTTAATCGAATCTCCTAGATCCACGAGCGCCCCTTTTGGATCAAGATTCCCCAACTTAACTAGGAGGTTGTAAGGACCGGGATCTCACTCTTTTATAGGCATTTTCCCTTGTAAAATGGAGTTAACTTGATGGGGAAAACTAATTACTTCTTCCTTAAGCTTTTTCTTGTTGGATAATAAGTCCTTTAAGAACTTAGCATACTTAGGCATCTGTGCCATTGCATCAAGGTATGAAATCTTCATCTCCATCTTTTGTAAGTGTTCTAGAAATCTCTTGAACTTCTCATCAAGATTCTTTTCTACTCTCCTATAGGGAAAATGAAGTGGGGGTGCATACAAGTGATCTAACCTCTTTCTCTCCTCAATCCTCTTCTTCCTCTCTTCCTCACTCTCTACCAACTTCTCATTCCTTATCTTATCATCCTCGTCATCCCCGCTTCTTTCACTTTCAACTTTTGACCCTTTACCATGTTCCTCTTCTTTTTCATTTACATCCACTCTCATCTCATCACCCACCCATGCCAAAGGTGCATCAACCGGATATGAAGGGCCATCATACTGAGTCCCTGATCTCAGGTGGATAGCTTTTGCATTGTGTTGGTTTGGGTTTGGGTGCTGAGGTGGAGTTTGTGTGGAGGGGTTAGGTTGAGGGTGAGATGGGAATAGCGGTGATGCAGGAGGACTAGCCATTTGGGCGAGTTGAGTTTCAAACAACTTTTGTTGAGCTTGGAGTTGTTGCATCCGTTGGATGAGAGTCTGATTTATCTGAGTGGGACTCTGTTTTTGCTGAGCAAGAGATATTACTTGGGAGGCTAAATGGTCATTGTTTGAGGTGTGATTTTGTTATGGTTGAGAAGCCCCATGATGAGGTTGACTAGGTGGAAAAGGCAGATTTGAACCATTCCTAGGCCCTTGATTAAACCCCGATGGTCTATATAAATTTGGCCTTGGTGCATTTCCGCTCGATTGGTTCCCTTGAAAACCTTGGTTGTTGAACCCACTCTAAGCATTTCTATTATATCCCGGGTGGAAGTTTCCTTGATTTTGATTCGAATTAAAAGGAGGTCTGTATGATTGATTGGGGAAAGATTGTTGTCCGTACCTTGCTCCTTGTCCTTGTCCACCATAATTAACGGCTGCAACATGATCAGGATTATACCCATAACCGTCATAATTCATCACCTGTGTCTCTAGGTTGTAACCACCATAATCAACTACAACAACATGCTGGGAGTACGAACCACCACAATAGGAAGTATCATGGTTGGTACCCCCACATATGGCACATGCAAAGTGCTTTTACACTCTGGAGGGGTGTTCAAACTACCGGCTAGGCTTAACTTGGACAACTTCCTATCGATAACTGCTTTAATTTTAGCATTGATGGTGTCCAAGTTGGTTGTGTCAATCATCCCTCTTGGTAAACCCTGACTCCTTGTTCCTCCCCAGGCACTATTCTTAAAAACGTCCTTAATTTTGGCTTTTACCTGGGTGCATAGAATTTTAGAGAGTTGGCCACCTACTGCTGAGTCTAGGAGTGCCTTGGTGGAGTCATTGAGACCATCGTAGAAAAATGTGTTGAGATGATTCTCCCTGTATTCATGGTGGGGGCATGCTCTAATCATTCTTTTAAACCGACTCCAAGTAGCACTAAGGTTCTCATCATCCTCTTGAGTGAAGGACGCAATTTTCTTGCGCCAATCTTACGTTCGAACCGTAGGATAGAACCTCTCTAGAAAAGCAATTTTCAATTGAACCCAATTAATAATTGAGTTGGGTTCTAAGCATTTATACCAATCTTTGGCGTCCCCAGCTAGACTCAAGTGAAATAGGTGCATCCGCACATAGTCTGGGCTATTGGGGCAAGGAGGGATAAGTCCACAAATATCAGAGAATGCCTCAAGATGTTGAAGAGGACATTCATTTCTTAATCCACTAAAAGGGGTTTCCTTAACCATCCTTGTGAACTGGGGGTGTATTTGGTATGGTGTAGTAGCAACAGGAAGTACTACACCTCCTTGGAACTCTTGTGAGCCAGGAGTCCCGAACTGACCGAACAGCTGATGTTCGTCGGCCATTGTAGATGCGGGTGGACTTTGAACATAATGTGAGGTTTGTTTTCTTGGAGGTTGTTTCCTTAAACGTTGGACCTCAGGATTATAAGATATTATTGGTTGGTTTGACCTACATGTGCTGTGGGGTATGCAAACAGCAAACTCAAAGGTAACTACTAACTAAAAAAATAAACAGCAACAAAAACGAGTTAAAATAAAGCTATATCATGAACAACAAGAGTCTAAATATTACGCCTTGTCCCCGGCAACGGCGCCATTTTGATAGCAAGGTTTTAAAAGTCGTTTATGTTAAACCATGAACCAAACAATATTTATAATAACCTACGAACCACACAAGTATAGTGGGGTAGGGGGGTCGAACCACGAGGACAAAGGATATCAAGACACTTCGCTTCTTAACACAACTGAACTTTTTGATTTTAAAAGCAACTAAAGCTAATGACGAAAATATAAATCACAATGAATTAAAGAGGAAAATCAAATGGACAAAAACGAGAATGAGATTAGATTCACCCTAGGAATGGTGATTTCAAAAGGGAACATGACAGGTTAGAGGAAATCAAATAATAACTAGCATGGACACCCCAGTATGCGAGAGGAAGTTGGTGATTCACAAATCACATCAAACGTTCTATAATCGCCCTATGTTTCCAAAAGAGTTGCAGGACAAGATTCGCATTGGGTTTCGAGAGCTATTTATTGTCATCATTCCTATAACCTTAGACAATGAAGAACATAGATTTTCTTAGGGTTTCACTAATTAAACCCCAAAGAGAACTACTCACACGTATTTGAGATGTATAGCATGATGATAATCAATAAAACAAACGCAGCAAATAATAACAATCGAAAGAAACTAATGAGAATAAAAACTAAGCAGAAAATATTATAAATAAGCGATAAACATTAGGCTAAACATTGATTGAAATAAAACGAATTCAAAAGTAAAGAAGAAATTGATACTCATAATAAAGCTTGAATGCAATATCCACGATCAGAATCCAAACAATAAAATCGAAAACTTGGAGTACATATGTTAAAAAAACAGAAAATGGAAAACTAGGGCTTAACGAACTAAGAGAGGTTTAGAGGCTAAGTAAAGCTAAAACTCATAAAAACTAGGGTCCCCCCTCTCTTCAGAAAGAGGGGTATTTATAACAAACAATAAAAGAAATTTGGAAACCCTAAAATGTCTTTGGGCCGGCCTAAAGAAGAAGTAAAATTTCCGGAGAAAACAAGTTAATTCGCCGGAATAAAGGACCCATTCGGCCAAATGCAACCCCGTTCGCCCGAATCCTTTCTCATACGCCCATTCCAGCAGCTCTGGTGGTTTCTTCTCTGTACATGATTCGCCCGAATGGAGACCATCATTCAGCCGAATGGATGCTCATTCGGCCGAATTCAAGCCATTTGGCCTTCCTAGTGATAATGGAACAGAGGCCTCTGTACTGGACTGCCATTCGACCGAATGGCTGTCAGATTCGGTTGAATCTGACTCTGTATTCTTCTTTTCAGCTTCTTTAAGTGACTAATGTTTTCTGAACTTTGTGGGATCTTCAGGAGTGACTTGAAATATGTGTCCAAGCTACAATACGCGTGTCTAATCTTGATAAGACTGTCAAAGCCTCGAATACGTCGTATTTCACCTCGAAATCATCAAAAACACCTGAAATGACCTTAAAACAACTTGAAGACAAGATCAAGGTGAAATCAAGTATAATATGTATAAAATCAATCTAAAATGCGAGACTTAACACTAAAATGGAGTAGTAAACGTGCTCTAAAACGAGCACATCAGGCTGCTTCTTATGAAATGTTTAGGGTAAAAATTTCTAGAGTGTTCACTGTACTGGGATAGACGTGCATTTCCATAATTGTGTGGGTCTAAGACAATACGAAAAATAGGTTGTGCGTGGTACAATGTTAGAGATAGGGTTCAAAACTACGAGTTACCCTAGTTGAACCTAAATTGTACACACGATGCAGAAGTTTAAGTCGAAAGACACTTTTGTTTAAGCAAGATCTATATGTATTAGGATACTACTCGATAATGTTTTTAAAATTTAAGTGGGGGATTATTGGAACTTTGTTCTTATATATGAATTTTAACTTGTCCCACATTTATGGTTGAAAAGTGCTTGAGAGCAATTTATAAGGAAATATATTGAATCACTAGGATGTGACACAAGGGTTACCCAATTTTGTGGAAGGAGGAAGGCTCTATGAATCCAACTAATACACACATGCGTGTGCACACCGTGCTATGCCAAGCTGGGCTGGGATGGGTCAATATTTGTTGGCAACGTATTATATTTTTGGACCGCTGTAGACTCTATATTTTTTCGGAAGCTATTTTGTTTTGAAAGGCATAAGGCTAGGTTTGGTCTACTTCAGACGCCTAGCTATTGGTTTGCTCTAGGCGACTTCGGTATGCGGTAGTTACAGTTTTAATGCCATTTTAACTTAATTTCTAAATCCTTTTTTTATTGCTAATGGTTATTTTAAAGCATGATTTATTGCTTCTAAATGGGTAACATTTTGATTAAAACGGATATGTTTTTTCTTTGTAACGGTGCTTTTGCCAAGAGTTTTCATTATTCAGATAACCCATTTTTCTTCATTCTCTTCTCAAAAGAACAAGCAGTTCCTGGTTTTGGATATTTCGTTGTCCAATGCTATTATGCTGAGTTACTGGTATCATTTTAGAGGCTGTTTTATCCTGGAGAACATCCGGTTTGTAAGATCTATGGCACATTGAAGAGGCATTGCCGTGAATGTTTTAAAGAGAGCGACATAGTCCGAGACTCAGCCTTACCGTCAACATTGTTCTTGCTATTTTGTAGTATTATTTCAATAGAAGATAAGTAACTTGTTCTTTTTTGCAGGTACATTGTAACGCATGAAAATTGTATCAACAACCATTGGCCTTCAATAGTGCAGTATAAAATCCTTTTTTTTTAATTCAGTTTGTAAGAGCTAATAAAGCTTAATTGGTATGTATTGATTATATTTCGTCTTGTTTTTGTGTAATTTAAACTTAAATGAGTCTAAGTAAAATTTAAAATAGTCAACTCTCTCTTTTTGGTAATATAAAACTTGATTATTCCCCAAGATATATACATTGCAATAGCAAATAGTATCCCAAATCAAGTTTTGTTTATAACATAGCCATCACAAATGCTTATAACTAATCTTCCTTAATCTCCATATATGAAAAGAACCAACTGAATACATGTACTATAAGAAGGTGTAATACCCCGAATTTTTTTATTATTTTGAATAATTACTTTGGTATTAAAAATTATATTTCTAATTCATAATTTTGATTTTTGTAAATAAAAAGAATTTTTTTTCTTAATTTCGAGATTTTATCAATTATTTTAAAGTAAATGTTTCTAATTTTCTTTTATTATACCCTAAGACCCTTCATTATATGTACCCTTAAAACCCTAAAATTGTCGTTAAAAGTACTTCCCTATTATCATCCCTCTCTAAGATTTCTCTGCTACTGCTCATCCCAATATCATCTATTTCGTTTTGTATTTTCTTCTCTAGTAAGCTATTGAATTTGCCTTTGCTACTTCTTCTTCCCATTTGAGCTGTCTCTTATTTGAACAAGAATTATGGTAATATACCCATGTTTTTGGAATTATACATATATGGACAAAGTCTCCTAATATATACACTTAATACAATTAGACGGACAATATTATAGCTAACCAGACCATTATTGTGGCTATGAGCACTTGTCTTCTTAAAACCTTATCTATCTTAGAATTGAACCACGTAAAAAAAAAAAAAAAAAAAAAAGTAGGAACCTTGATTTTGTATACGAAAACCTTCCATTTATTCATTGCTTTTGTTATTAGAAAAGGAATTGATAGCTAAGTGCTTGTGTATGAATTGATTTCTACCAAAATTTGTTTCTATGTAATTTTTTTCTTCATCTAATTCGAAAGTGTTGAAATATAGTGTTGAAGGAAATGTTCAAGATCTCATGACTAAAAGTCATACTAAGAATCTTATGTAGTACATGAAATGAAGAAAAGAAATTATTGGGTCAAACCAAAATACCTTAAGTCATGCCAATCCAACATAATGGCCAGTGTCCAAGGTGAGCCCATTATATACTTAACATAATTATAGGGTATAAGTACTTTATTTATGACCCCTGAAAAGGTATGTTTATTCTGATTACACAAAAATAATAGTTTTAGAGGAGTCTCTTAATCTTGAGTACTTCTTAAATTAAAGTATTAGAGGGGAGTTTCCTCAAATATCACCCCCAAGGTTAGTAACATCATTTGTGTAGTAATTCTCCATCTTTAGAGATTCAAAGAAACTCTTCACGAGTTTTAAATTAAACCAACTAACATACTCAAAACGTAATTGCTCCTCGTTTCTAAAGAGGAACAACATGGTGCTTGAAGGAGAGCCTTATGAAAAAGTTAATATCTTTCAAATCTCCCAACAATGAGAGTAGAGTGCACACTGCCAACAGAAAATCCCCCTGTGTATCCCAATAAGGACAATGGTTTGGTAATCGTCCCACTAAAGGATGCTTTCAACCATAAGGAGGCAAGCCATCAAATTGCTACAATGAGGCCAAGATGATGCCTAGGAGTAAGCAAGTCTCGAATCTCCATGCACGGTGAGACTTAAGGGCCCTGCTTTTTGCAAGTAGAAAGGTTAGTCACGACATGAGCAGAATACACCTAAGGTTGAGCCAGATCTATGTACTCATGCTTGAGTGAATCATGTGCTAGCATCAATACTTTATGTAAAAGCACGTGAGATCTTGACTATGATCAAAGGAAAAAAGCCCATTGAGTAGGAAAAGACGTCCAAATACATTGATGATTCTCCCCTGCCTACTAACTATAACATAGAATATTATAAAAGCAAAGAGCCTAGAAGTAGAAGGAGCTTCCTTCATCAGGTGGAATCCAAGCATTAGGCCTAGGAGTCAGGGGTTAAGAAGAACATGAAAGACCAGCTGGAGTGCATAGTAGATTCGGACCACAAGGCTCTAAGACCAGATCGACGACCAGGACAAAGGCCATTAAGCTTCTCATAAGGTGGGCATATATCCTAAGTGAGCCTATAGCTAGAGTGAATCTTCCCAACAATGTCGAATAAAATGGGATAGTACACATAAGCCACCTGGTGCAAGCAATTCCCAACCCCGCTATGAGGATGGGGGTTAAGAATGGTTATAGAGTTTGCCTCAAGGATCCATCTAGTTCTTCACTCAGTTAGCAGAGTAATTCAAGAACCATTTCGTTAGCTACAAGCAAAGGATATAATCTATAGTAGAGATAATGTCAGTCAAGCAAGAGGTCAACAAGATCCTACAAGACTAAATTTAGTAAGAAGGTGATTAGAGCAAGGCATACACCTTCATGCCTTGAGAAGCGGCCTGTAGCCAGGTACTTTTCAGGAACGATCTGAGCTAGAGCTCCATACATCATATGGGAGAAGCTTTATGCTTGGCAGAGAAGTAGATTGTAAAGGAAGACGTGAATAGGATGACAGTCTTGTCACCCTTAACGCAATTCTAACAAGTATGCTAAGGTAGACTCTGAAAAGAAGAACAACGCCTAAGGCAAGGGGAAGAATAACCAAAAGAGCGACGGTAATAACAAGTTATAAGGGGATCACCTCCAAAGAAATATAATAGCTACACACTACTGATGAATGCCCCAACCAAGACCTATGCACTGCATAATGCTGATAAATGGTAGAAATCTGCACCTACTAAGAAGATAGGGAAGAGGAATAAGGACTTTTGCAATTTCCATGGCTCTTAAGGCCACACCCCTTAAAGTTGTATCAGCATAAAGAATAACTTAGAGGATATGAATTACACAGGTACTGCAACTAGTACCATGCCTGTTAGAAAAGAGGAGGAATTAAGCTCTACCAAAAATAAAGAAGACTGACTTACTTGAGTCATTTAAAAAGGTAAGAAAGTAATCTACATGATCTTTGGTGGGGAAGAACACCTCAGTGAGCAAAACCCCTATCTATACTTGCTTAACTGTCGCATCTTGTACAGTCATGAGGAAATGAGCCTTCCACACATTCCAATTACGACATTCACAGCTAAAGATTGCAGAGGGGAGAGTTCTCCTTATTCAAACCCGCTGGTGGTACTATTAGATGTTTGTAACAACACGGTGCTTGTATTGAGCAGATAGAGCTGGACAACAAGTACCTCAAACCTTTGTACGTCCTAGTCATTGGTTTCTTAGGGGCTGCCATCATACTTAAAAGACAAGAAAGTGGGCATGCTACATAGATACCAAAGGGAAGCCAATCTTTCCACCATAAAGAAGATTCAACCTTCCTCACCCTAACCTAAATACAAGTAGATTTGACTATAGAATTGTAAAGAGCTTATACATTTGTGAGGTTATACGATGCACATTGACATTCACTAATTCGCATATTGTCCTACCCCAAGATGAATTCAAGATTAATGCTCTAACTTGTTGGCCTACATGTACATGTACGATTTTAGCTACCAATATTAACTTAGGCTTATTCTTTGTTATTCACATATGGAAGCTACTAGTTTGAGATTTTTTCACGTACCAGGTAGTTTTCAATGTCCATCATCTGTACTACTATGATTATTTTCAAAAAAATATTTATTAAACCTATGTTTTGATGACATTGTACTTTGATACTTTATACAATGTGACTATTAGTGATGGTTATGTGGACCCTATTAAACTATGAAATTATTTTGGATATGGAATGTGATGGTCAAATATGGACCTAATAATACTCCATTGATGGATAATTAATGCTAAATTGTAATTAATTTTAGCTCTCTACTTGTGACTTATGTGTTAATTTGTTTTAAGCTACTAAGAATTGAAAGCGGAACTTAAGGAGGGAAATAAAAAGAAATCCACTAGGATGAAGAACAACCCTATTAGTTTTTTTTTTTTTTTTTTCCCACAATTGTAGTTACTTATTATACTCCAGTAGACTTCTACTCTTCTCATATCCTATTTTTGTCTTCCTCGTAATACTATTGGTGTACAGTTAATAGCAGTTACCTTTTAGACTAGTGATGAGAGTGCATACTAGGGACTTCTCTGTTGCTTCTTTATTGAACGTTGGGTGATAACCCTTTAGTAGGTTTTGTGAATCGAGATACAATCTCGATCTACTAACTTTCTCTTTCCCTTTCTTAAATATTTTGATCAAATGTTATGTTTCACTTAATTATGTAATTAATTAAATTGACTTTTTTTATAATTCCTATTTGAGTGCATAAATTAGAGATATTTTAGGAACTTTTGCATGTAGTTTAGGCTTATTTAGTGTAAATTTATCTAGTGTTAGCTCTTTTTCTTTCATAGGATGCGTTCATGGGTATTTTTAGTATTTTTGATCTTTTCAGGAATACTATAGCAATCCTAGAGTTTCAACACGAGCTCGAGTTGTCGTGATGCGATCCACAAGACTTTGAGAGTGATTATGAAGAAACGCAAGTCTTTGAAGCAAAATGATTAAGGACTTGATCATGTGAGCAGTGAAGATGCGTCTAATAAGTGGAAACAAGCAGAAATAGAGGAGACTCTAACGTGCCTGCAAAGCACTCGTATTAGTCATAATGCCTTGATGATCAGAAAGGAGCCAAAATGTGGAAGATTTGAGAAAAAAGAAGAGACTCTAGAGAATCTACCGAGAACTCGTCCGAGTATGTGCCAGAAGTTGAGTTTAACCTCTGATCTCCTGATTCTGACGTTTTGAGAAGGGACTCAAACGACTCTGCAGAGCACTTGTCCGAGTATGCTACTCTAGGCCTACTTTCCCCAATTTTCCTTATTTAAGTCCGATGTAAATATAGTTTAATATAAATAGTTTTACTAGTTTTCTAAGCATAGATAGACAGAAACATTCAAAGATTCCTAGACTTAAGCTTTGATATTTAGTACATACTAGTGATTTCAAGGTTTTCTTGCAATTGTAATCAATGATTTTCGTCATTTTATCGATTAATCTCAAGTACTTGTCTTTCTCTTTTCAATCTCTTACTATATTTTGTTTTATAATTATGTTTTCTTTGATAATTTGTGTTGTTTTCATGATCAATATGATTGAGTAGTTCTCTAATCCACGGTGTTGATGAACCCTAATATGAATTGAATATAGATAGATTCCGTACCCAAAAACCTCAAATCTTTATGAAATTCCTTTAAACTAGGGTTGGTTTTAATCTCATTACAAACGCTAGACATAGTCAACTTAATTAAAAGGATTAGGTTCGTAGCAAGAGTTGGTTCATAATCTATTTTAGAATCCTAGGTTAAGGTGTAAGTGTCATCACTAAAGTAGATGTCATGAACATTAGGACTTAAGAATGCTCTATTTAAAGTCTTTTTATGCATGATTCTACGAAAGTAGGCTTAATTGCATTGGAGGAAAGCTAATTATTACTCTAAAGAGGTCCTTAGTAATGTTTAGGGAGCATTTGTCTTAGGAATAGTCTAATCAATTGAGTTCAAGGGGTCAGGAGCATTATTCGATCTATGTCAGTTCATATTAGTGGAGATTCATTATCCTAGGTGTCTTTACTCATTTGCCTACAACCTATCTTAAATATTTTCATTTAGAAGTAGTTTTAGAACATAGTTATCCTTTCTTTTGTTTTGACCTAGTAGAAGTTGAAGCCAATCTAGCTAGTCTTGGGAATTGACCCTCCTTACTCGAGCTACACTAGTTAAGATAGGTATTTTTAATAGGTTGCGACATCCTTGTCATATTTACTTATATTTGTGTTCGTGGGTACAAATATTTTTAAACTAAGACTTATATTTTTATATTTACAGAATTGGATTTACTTTGTTTATTTAACTTTTGGGAGCTAGTCTCTCCTTCTCTTTTTACCATGTACCTTTAAAGGTTGGTAATCGTGTCTAACTTTGAGTGAGGATATGCATTTAGTATAAGATCATCTAACCAAAAGACAAAGCATATATGAATTTCACTCTTTATTTTGGATTTATTTCAAGGATTTTGGGTTGTAACTTTCTTTACTCTCTACTTAGACCACTTAGTAACAGTTTAAATGTTTAAAGGTTATGTTTTGCTTTACATTTAATTTCCTATGAGGTTAAATATTAGTAAAACCCTAAGGATTAATTTTGTTTAAATAAAAATATTATTTTATTGATTTTAAAAGTCTTGAAATTTTGAGAGTATTATAGTATGGGTGTGCAAAAACTAATATGGGTAAGACTAATTATAGCCAATCCAATCTCCAAATTAGAAATAATATATTTTGGATTTTTGGTTCGATCTTTGGGACACAATTATAATTGAACCAAATATAAATATTAAAATAACTACTTTACACCTTTGAATTATTGTAAACATTATGATATTATGTTACTATTTATTAAAGTTTTTCATAGTAAGCCCTAAATAAATTAGTATAAAAACTGTTAAAAATATGGAAAAAATTGTAAAATTTGTCAAAATTGGTCTAATTTAGGTTTTGAACTGGTTCCACAAGTCTAATTTGGTTGATCTTGATAAAAACGAATTTGGTCTTTAGATCAAATATTTTAAATTTTCGGTCGTTGTGATCCTATCTGATTTTAGATTGGTGAACAAACCTAACTGCAAGTATATTTTTGAGGAAGTTGTTGTATGTACACGTATGTCCATCAATTTCTTTAAAGTTCTCGCCTTAGATCCAATTTTTATGTGAATCGCTAAACACAGCCCGTGATTATCCAGTTATCTCCCGTATTTTATATGTATTTCACACTTTCTATACGATATTTCCCTTGTATATATTAGTAACCTAATTTAACCTAATTTACCTTATTTACCCTTATTTAATAATTATCTAACATTTTAATTTACTAACCTAATTTTACATTTACCAATTTATCTAATATTTTAATTTACTAACCTAATTTAACCTATTTACTAACCTTAATTACTAAGTATCTAACGTTTGAATTTACTGACCTAATTTAATCTATTTACTCACCTAATTTAACTCTTTTTTTTCCTATCATTTATAAATCCATCTACTAACTACCTTTCAACACTTTCCTATCACTCAAACACACTCAAATTCTCTCAAAAATCAGTTTCTCTCCCAAGAAAGTCATCTCTTTCAAAAAAATCAAATTTCTTTCCAAAAATTCACCATGTCAAGAGCGGGCAAAGAATCTAGTTAAAGTTTGAGTGGAAGAATAAGAAGAGTCGCAGGTAAAGCTTTAAGAGGATTAGCTGGTTCATCATCCTCAAATATATGTAATATTTTTATTTTTAAGCAATTTTAAGTTAATATTCATGGATTATATTGATGTTTAGAAAGATTGTTGTATTTTTTGCTTTATTTTTCTATCGTTGGTTGTTTCGCCATAGCTGAATTTCGGTAGTATAGCAAACTTATATCTAGAAAGATGATGGAAAAAATAAAAAAAACAAAAAAATAGGAACCATGTAAAATACATACCATGTTCCTCCATACCATAGTAGACCCGTCCATTTGGTGGTTTTACCTTGGTGAAACCGTGTATTTTACATGATTCCTATTTTTTGTACCTTTTTTTATATAAATGATTAATTATATTATTAGTTAATATATATTAATTAATATTAATAATAATATGTATAATTAAATTAATATTAATTATTAGTTAATTAATATTTAATATTACATATAATAGTAATTAAAATTCCATATTAAATTAGTTAATATTATATTATATAACTAAGCATATTAAATTATTTAATATTTAATTATTTAATAATAATATGTATTATTTAGATAATATTAATAATAATATATAACTATTATCTATAACGTATTAATTACATATTAAATAATTTTATATTAATAATAATATGTATAATTACTCGTAATTTCATTGTATTAATTATATTCTATATTAAATAAGTTTATATTAATAATAATATGTATAATTACTCTTATTTCCATTATATTGAATACATTCCATATTAAATAAGTTTATATTAATAATAATACTTACTCGTAATTTCATGTTATAGTTAAATTATGTTTAATAGTTAAAATAGTTAAATTATATAATATGCTTAGTTACTATGCTTATGCTTTTGATATTTATGTTTATTAGTGTATATTATGTTTTTGATCATATAATATGATTAGTTAAAACTATAACATAGTAATTAAAATTCTATATTAAATTTGTTAATATTAAATTACTATAACTAAGCATATTAAAGTAGTTAATATTTAATTAGTTAATAATAATAATACTTATTGTTTTCTTATTAAATCAGTATAGTTAAATCATGTTTAATAGTTAAATGAAGATTATTAGCTTATTAACTACTTTATATTCAAGTTGGATATTTAGGTTTGTTATAGTATTAATTAGTTATAATTTATATTTATTTATTACTTATAATTTATCATTAATATAAATGGAATTAAGTACCTAGAAGGCATGATGAGGGTGATTCAGGTCCGAGACATCCACAATCCCATGGTATCTCAGCTTCTGCACGGAGGGAGAGAAAGGGTGTACGGTTGCAGGAGTTACATGAGGATGAGGTAGATGAGGATTCTGATGATGATTTGGATAATTACGTGATAAATGACGAGGATTAGGTTGATGATAATATTCCGAACTATGATTTGGGTGTTGCTAGTGCTATGCTGGATGAACAATTAGAAAAACAGTATGTTAGAGCGTGCAAAGGCATGGATGGTAAATTTGCTAGTGCAATGGCATCAGATTCTTCTTCAACTATTTTCGGCCCGAATAGTAAGAGGAAGAAGGTGGATAATCCTTGGGTTGTGAAGGGTGGAGTTCCTGAAGACTCAATTGAAGGGAACGTGAATCCTAGCTTTTTGGATCACATTGGAACAAATATTTGGGTTGGCAAGGAGCGTGGAAATGGTTTATTAAAGTGTCAAAACCATGATAAGATGAGCTCCCTTCTCAGTAAATGGGCTCGTGCTAAGCTGGATGGTATTCAAAATGCAACAACGATTGCTGAATTTTGGACTTCTCTTTTTACCAAACATTATGTTTGTTCACATAGATGTGCCGCTGATATCTGATTTTGTGGAGCGTTGGCAACTAGACATGAATTCCTTCCACTTTCCATCGGTAGATGACTATCTTACTGTATGACTTGGAGGCCATTCTTGATGTTCATGTAGAGGATAAGCTGGTAGATGATTGTACTAATGTCTCCTCCACGACACTAAGTGAACTTCTATGTGTTGACCCTGCTATCCTCAGAGTAGAAGATCCCGAGAGCATATATCGTAACAACGGTGTGAAACTTATGTCTGTGTACAAGAGATGTCTCATAGCAAATAGGGTAGAAGATACACAGTTACCAGGTTGGTTATTTTTGGCACTGGGTTGCACCTTGTTTGTAGATAAGAGTGGCGATAGGTTTAAGAAGCAATGTTTTACATGAGGCGTTGGAGCCGGATTATACTTCTACATACTCTTGGGGATCGGCAGTCCTAGCAAACATGTATCGCTAGTTGGGTATTGCCGGCCAGATTGATTGACGGGAGATTGCTGGGTGCCTGACATTGTTGCAAGCTTGGATTTATGAGTACTTCCTAGCTTTTCGGGCCCATAGAGACCCAAAGTTTGCTATGATCCAATTTCCTAGAACCAAGTTGTGGGAAAGTCGAGTCGAGAAGAAGACTTTGGAGCGACTAATTGAATTTCGGTGCCAACTTGACACCATGAGTGCGCATGAGATATACTACTTGTTAAAGGCATTAGGAAATACATAAAATACTTATTAGTACTTGTTAAAGGCATCGTGTTTAATTTGTTGCTCAATTACTTGATTACATTCATAGGTTGATTGGTTGCCATATTGCCCTAATCCAATTGCTAATTGTCCAAGAACTTCATATACGAGACTTATTCAATATAAGGATGTGATAGAACCTTATATGCCTTAGAGATACGTTCACCAGCTTGGTTTCATCTAGTTTATCCCGCCCCCTCCAATGTGGTCCGCAAATGCCTTACGTTTAGCTAAATCAAAGGAATACAAGGTAGAATAACCAAAATATATAGTGAGCTCGTTTTGGGGTCAATTTCCTGCGACGAGCCGTCTTGATTTGAGTTCGTTGATCCCAACAATGCCTGAAAAACATGGAGCATTTGATGTGAATCATTACATTGATTGATACTACATGCATTCCCACCCAAGCATTATGAGTGCAGGTGTATGCCCGGTAGGAGATGGATGGCTGCCAACGATAACTAGTGATGCGGTATGTTCTTGAATAATTGATTTTTTTAATTTGTTTTTTAATATACATACATTACTAACTACGTTTTATTTTTTGTGTGATTATGTAGTGGATGAACTTATTGATTTAGGCTTCTCAAGGTGTCATCGCTGAGAAAGGTCTTACTAGTGATATGTCCAAGTTTTTAGTTGAACAAATGGAGGAGGTGATTAAGAAATGGAATAGTGTCTTGTAATTGTTAAATTGTATGATTTTATGCTTGAACTTATGGTGGACTTTAAGGTTTTGGATTTGATGTTTGGATTGTGTTTGGGATTGTTTATTGTAGGAATTGTGTTTGGAATATTTCTATGTTTTCTTTAAGGTGTATTATTGATTGTATGTTGATAACTTGGATGTCCAAATTATAGAGGAAACTTTGTTGAATTTGCCACTCAAACGTAACAGATTATGGAAAACCCCATCATCAATGAATTCATTAAGTACTAAACTCCCAAATATCTACGCATCTCATGTAAATTAAATCATTGTATTCTAAAAAAAAGATGAACGCTTTAAATTGAATCAAATAAATTTGCATGAAGATGAAGAATCTCTTGCAATATAATGCAATTTCACATTCACACATAACAACCGATAAACAAATGCAGTTAATAACGTTCATCTTATTATTCGAAGAAAAATAATACAATATCTTAGGTTAGCATTATCATGGTACATAGTTATCTAAATCGTTCCAATCTGCTATTCTCCAAGCATAGAGCTGGTCCCACCTGTCAACAGAGGCATCGTGCATGTCCTCCCATAACTTGTTTATCGGAGGAACTGGAAAACTAGAAGATAGGTGTAACCGAATGAAATGCATGTAAATCCTCAAATGTGCAATTGCCAATTCCACAACCGGTGCAGTGTATATCGATAAAAAATGCCAAGGTAAGATTGTAGTGGATGGATAAAAGGTGCACTCATGCAATCCAACTCCAAATAGCATGACTACATAGTTATAAATATTAGCAATTGCGAACAAATCTGGGCTAACCTCCATCTAGTGATCTTTCCCGCAACGTCCACCTTCCCAGTTAATACATTGAATAGCTTGTTCCACTTTGTTGAAATAGAAGGTAGTGTATCTGTTGTAGTTCTCTACCACTTCATTGTACATGAGCCTACGTACAAGGGGGTAGTTGTCTTCTCCATTGTGAAATGCATCAACAACACATCAGAAGCCATAATTTTCATCAGCCTTGACATCATTCCACCCTTGACATCATTCCACGTCCGTTCTACCTGCAACTTACACAAAAACACGTATTTAGTATAGAAAATTCAAAATGATATACAGTATGGTACATAATTGGTAAGGGGTTTAATTAACATACCTACTATTAGAGGCATGTTTACGGATTTTGACGAACGACAAGATGATTGCCCTAATTGTCTTGAACGAGTTTTTGACGTAGTCTCGTGTCCATAAGCGTACTCCCATGAACATTGGTTATGTCATAAAGGTCAACCTCGTGTTTGTGCCAGCAACTTTGGTTCTTCAAGGTACAATCCCTGAGGCTCCAACATGCCATATAGGTAACATGAGGCATCACGTCCTAGGGAAGGGGTTAAAGAAGATACTCTCTTGAACAGACTCCGAAATTGATTCAGTTCTTTCTCGGATCGATCGATGTACTAAGAGTCTAAATACAGTGCACCAATGGTTAACATTCTCCAAAACGGGTGGATATCATCTAAAAACTGTGACAAATTCCCTATGGTCGTTTGATATATAGCACAAGCACATGGAAGACCATGTGTAGCCATTAAAATACACCCGTAACTGCTCTCAACTTCATCATTAAGCCTCCTCATTTGCTCTACCTTGTCCTTAATCAAGGACAAACAATAATGAGAAACGCGACTATGAAGCTGGTTATATATGAACTCTTGGTACAAAGTGCCTTGACGACTTCGTATCAGCTCAAGGTCGTATTATACGTTCTGTCCATAGGTTTGTAAATGTTTGTGGAAATGCTTGAAAAGCATATCCAAAGCACTAGTGGAGAAATCCAACCAGTGCTTCAAGGCAATGTACGAGCTCTCAACTCTGCATGTTGTCCTATTCCCCAAGTGAAGGAAGTGGTTGGTATGTTACTTCACCAACCGGTCAACATGGGGCAACCATTGATTCTCCATATATTGTACTACAGCAGGGCACTATGCATAAGAATTCTGGAATTGTATCACTACATTGATGTACTCCGCTTCTGACTTCGCATTCATAATTCTACTTTATTTATCCATTTTAGAATCCGTAGTGCGCCTCTTGTCTTTGAAAATATCGTATGCCTTCTTCTCAACACAGTTGTTAATGTGTCATGTACAAAGTAAATGGCACGATTGAGGAAATAACTCCACAATGGGATGAAATAGACCTCCCTCATAATCAGTTACTATCACTTTAGGGTGCACATCAAAACCAATTATATATATGCCTCATTTTATCTAACACCCACTAGTAACTCTTTGATTTCTCATCCTTCATGATTGCATAATCGATCACGAAGTTTGTATTTGTTGGAGTCATTCCAATTATCTCAACCAGCGCATACCTATGCTTGTTTGTTTTGTACATTGAATAAATTAGAATCACATATGGCCACGTACGTAACATCAAGCTAGATTCAGGATGCACCATAAACACATGAGTCAGTTAAAATTTCTCAATGTCAGCATCAAACCGAAATTTATATTCATATTTCTTCGCTTGGTTAAACATTTGTTGGATCGCGTTCCTTCCTTCAGAGTTTCCCATTCTTATCTTAAATCTCTCATTATAAATGTGTCGCACATTCGGGTTGTCTTCTAGAATTTGGTCCAATATTGATGCCAAGATCTTCTTCGGTTTCACATGTGCGTCACTCATTCCCATTACAATTTCTTTAGCGCTGGACTTAAGCCACTCACTTGTTTATGCCCCACTGGATACACCACCAACTCATGGTTATGAAACCCCCATTTTAGAACACCCTCAATATACCAACCATTACGCTCTAGATGCTCCAATGTCTTGACCCTGAATTTGTAACCATACCCTTTTCTCTTCTTGTTAAACCTTTGTGCATTCAAAAATCTCGTTCCTTTTCTTCCCATATTGATCGCAAAACCACCACTTATACACACGACCATCAGATTGAGGTTTATGTGTTGCTGAAACCAACATAAATCCATATTTTATGGCTTCTTCTTGAGCCCATATTTTAGCATTCATAAACGTAGCAAAATCTTGTTCGTGACCAAAAACCCCACTATAATCAATTCCATCCCTGCTAAAGTCTTGCAATTTTATATAGAGATCATTACATTAGAAATGTAACTCTAATACGTAATTAACATCAATAAGCAATATTCATTTAAAACGGTATTAGTGATGAATATTTCTAATAACATTCGATTAGAAATATATATCACATTAAATTAATTCATATTATTAACATTGATGTCAATACAATGATATTAATAATTTCGGAGTTTATTTGGATACAAACAACGAATCAAATCAAAGCTGTTACAATGATATACAAATTATATTAGAAATGTAAGTATTTGTTGTTTATGTTAATTTAAATAAGAATTTAATTAGCGAATGCTTACTAATAATTAAGAAAGTATTTAATTATTTATTATTAAGTAATTGTTAATAAAATAAGACATTTTCCTTACCCACAAAACCGTCCAAATTGGACGATTATTCAAAGGTCAATAACCGTCCAAATCAGACGGTTCTCTACCCACATAAACTGTCCAAATTGGACAGTTCTTGTGAGTAGAGAACCATCCAATTTGGACGGTTATGTACTCTTCTATAATTGTCCAATTTGGACGGTTATGTGGGTAAGGAAATTGTCCAATTTGGACGATTTCATGATGCAAGAACTGTCCAAATAAGCCGGTTTGACCCTCCAAAAACCATCCATTTCTTATGTTATATCCATGGTCCAAATGTCTTCTTTTTACGGTTACTAAGGGTGACAAACCGTCCACCTTGGACGATAAATGCATGGTCAAACCATCCAAAGCAGACGTTTCTCTTAATTTGCATGTAAAATCATTTCAACTAGCATAATTCTACAATTATCACATGTTATTATCAAAATCACATGTTTGTAAAGCCAAATTAGGTACGTTTAGATAACTATAAATATACAAAAATATACAAATCATGAACTACAGTGTGTATTTCTATTATTAACGTATATAAATATATGTACTTAAATCTAATTATATAGTTTAATATTGACATAACAAAATGAAATGCACTACAAACATTGAAATGAAATGGGCATGAGAACAACGTGTACCTCATTCGACATTGTTTAACTTGAATGAGGTCGTGAAAAAATCTGAAATGCAATGCTAGAGTTGAGAAATAAAATGGAGTGGTAAAATGGTTTAGTGGGTGAGAAATGAAATTTAGGTAAACTGAAGGAAGAGGAGGTAAAATATTGAAGGAGAGTAGAAATTGGTTGAAACGTGATCTGTGAAATGTTAGATGGAGTAAAATGTATAAATAAATCAATGAAATGAAAAACTTAGAGTAAAATAAACTTATATTGAGTGGTAAAAGTAAAAATACATTTAACGTATATAAATATGAATTAATGAAAACTTTGATAATTCATGTATAAAATACGGGTGATAGCTGGAGATTTACGGGCGATGTTTAAGAAACCCCATTTTTATACATCCAAAAACTTCTATGCCAAGTTCGTTATTTGATTTTATGAAAAGTAATTGCGCCTTTGTATAATTAATTGATATGTATAATGATAAAATAGCCTAATCTATATTTGTATAATCAAACTTGTGAAGTGGCGTAAAAAAGTGACTCCTTTTTTTAACCCTTAGTTTATGGTATTTTAATAAAATAAAAAGACAAATCCATTGCTTCTATTAATTAGTAATTAGGATTCTCCTTATCTTTGGATCCAACACAATATAAGGACTAAGGAGTAATAAAAACATCTTAAACTAGTAAAGAAAACATGTATTTTGGATTAGATTACATCAAAGAAATGATTTGATTAATTAAAAAAATGACTCAATTTTAATCGTAATACCTCACAATTCACAAGTCACAAGTTGCATAACAATACTAGAAACTTATCTTGAATTCAAAGGAGCAACACAGGCAACACCCGACAATCATACACTCATACAATTATCCTGCATTCCTCCAACCCACCCTACTTCCCGCCATGGCAGAGAGGCTTGCTATCCCACTTCTCCTACCTGGGCCAACCCCCATTCACCGCCACCATTCCCTCTGTTCACCACCGATTCCGCCACCACCGCCCCCGCCACTCAATCCCCTGATTCAGGACCCCACCTTTATCAAAACCCACCGCCCCAGCGCCTCAAACCCATCACTCCTCCATCTTCCCATACGCCGCCGCCGCCTCGGGAAACACCGGGACCCCAACCGGGGCAAGCCCTGGACCCACCACAGTCTTTCTCTTCAAGGTCAGGAAATTTTCCAAATTCTTGTTGATGTTGATTTACAGTCTTGTAATTTGGACCGTATTTTGATGAAATTGTTTGAGAATCAAGAAAGGGAAATTCAGGAAGTGGGTAGTGTGGGTTTTGGTTTAGATTATGTGAATGCTGATATATTGGGGATTATCAAGGGTTTAGGGTTCTTGGGTAAGTGTGACTTGGCCTTCAGTGTGTTCAATTGGGCTCGTAGTCGAAACGATTTCCGGGTTTTGTTGGATGGGCCTGTTGTTGCTGCTATGATTAGTATTCTTGGCAAGGAGGGGCGTTTATCAGTTGCCGCTTCCTTGATTAGTGAGCTTAATAAGGATGGTTTTGACATTGATGTTTATGCTTATACTGCTATGGTTAGTGCTTATGCTAGTAACGGGCAGTATAGGGAGGCCGTGACAGTGTTTAGGAGGATGGAGGAGGTTGGGTGTAAACCTACTTTGGTTACTTATAATGTGATTTTGAATGTTTATGGAAAGATGGGTATGCCTTGGGTTACGGTTGCTGAGATTATGGAGAATATGAAGAGGGATGGGATTGCCCCTGATTTGTACACGTATAATACACTGATTAGTTGTTGTCGTCGTGGGTCTTTGTATGAGGAGGCTGCCAATGTTTTTGAGGAGATGAAGTTCGCTGGGTTTGTGCCGGATAAGGTCACGTACAATGTACTGTTGGATGTATATGGGAAGTCTCGACGTCCTAAAGAAGCAATGGAGGTTTTATGTGAGATGGAGATTTGTGGGTTTGCACCGAGTGATGTGACTTATAATTCTTTGATTTCTGCTTATGTGAGGGGTGGTTTGTTAGAGGAGGCTATGGTGCTCAAAGCTCAAATGGTTAAGAAAGGTATTAAACCTGATGTGTTTACTTACACTACCCTCTTTTCTGGATTTGAGAAGGCTGGTAAAGAGGAATGTGCAATGAAGGTTTTTGAGGAAATGAGAAATGTAGGTTGCAAACCGAATATTTACACCTTCAATGCTCTCATCAAAATGCATGGCAACCGCAAGAGGTTTTCAGAAATGATGCAAACATTTGAAGAAATGAGGCATTGTAATTGTTCCCCTGATATTGTCACTTGGAACTCTCTTTTGGCTATTTTTGGACAGAATGGAATGGATGCTGAAGTCTCTGGTCTGTTCAGTGAGATGAAGAGGGCAGGGTTTGCACCTGAGCGTGATACTTTCAACACCTTAATAAGTGCTTACAGTCGATGTGGTGCGTTTAGCCAATCATTGGCTGCTTATAAGATGATGCTCGACAGTGGTGTCATACCAGATCTCTCAACCTACAATGCTATTTTGGCTGCATTAGCTCGAGGTGGGCTTTGGGAAGAGTCTGAAAAGGTACTTACTGAAATGAAAAGTGGTCAGTGTAAGCCTAATGAGCTGAGCTACTCTTGTTTGCTTCATTCTTATGCAAATGGAAAGCAGATTGAACGCATGTGCACTCTGGCAGAAAAGGTGTATTCTGGTGATATTACACTTCATCCTGTGCTACTGAAGACTTTGGTTCTTGTCAATAGCAAAACTGACCTTTTAGGGGAAACAGAACAAGCTTTTCAAGAGTTGAGGAGGAAAGGCTACTCTTTGGATATTACTACTTTAAATGCCATGGTATCTATTTATGGTCGCCGACTGATGGTTAAAAAAGTAAATGAAATTTTGGATTTCATGAAGGAGAGTCAATTTACTCCTAGCGTGACAACGTATAACTCTTTAATGCACATGTATGCCCGATCTGGATCTTTTATTAGAGCAGAAGAAGTTCTGAAAGAAATTGCTGATAATGGACTGCAGCCTGATATCATTTCATATAATACCGTCATACATGCTTATTGCAGAAATGGTCGATTGAGTGATGCCTCCAGAATTTTTTCTGAGATGAAGGGCTTGGGGATTAATCCTGATGTTATTACTTACAATATTTTCATTGCATATTATGCTGCAAGTGATATGTTTCTGGAAGCCATTGATATGGTTCGCTGTATGATCAACCATAGTTGTAGACCTAACAAAAATACTTACAACTCCATTGTCGATTTTTACTGTAAATTCAATCGTCCAGATGAGGCTGCTAAATTTGTTAATAACCTCGGCAAAATTGATTCTTATCTCCCAAGGGATGAAGAACTAAGGTTACTGGAGCGAATAAGGGACAGATATTATAGGTAAGACTTATCGCCCTTCTGATATCCTGGTGGCTGGTTCGAAGACCTTTTGCAATTTTAACTGTGAGCTGAATTGTAATTCTGTGGGACTGCATCTGTGCCTTCTGATCTGGTATGTTTGTTCACCGTTTATTTATTTGTTGTGCCAATTTAAAAAAAGGGGGGGGGGGGGGGGGGGGGGGGGGAGGTGGTTTGTTTTTTGAGTTCTCGAGGTTGCTTTTGAAAATATTAGAAGTAGTCTTACATTAAAAAAAATGTCCAAATTTTCTTTGAAAAATTGACTCGTTCTTGGTTCTTTATGCTGATTGCCAATGGCTGCTTCTAGTGGTAGCTTTTCTAAGGAGAAGGAAGTTGTAGTCTTCAACATTTTTCTTTGTAAAGGCTTCTTTATAAAGAAGAGGATGCTACTTTTGAAGACTTTGAGGGATACGCATAGCAGGGTGTTTTCACTCCAAGATATGGACTTTATCAGACAATTGTCTACCTAAGGATTTGGTTTGCATTTCCAAGGATGTGTTTCATCTGAACCTTACAGACATTGTAAGTCCTCTTTTAGCTCCTTGTTTTAATTTCTGATCTTTTAATCTAAATGATGCATGAGGGAAGTGGTTTATCAGTTATGTGTATGGAGTATGGGCGTTTATGAATTTGAATGCACGATTAATGTGTGGAAGTTAACTATGAACTATAATGTATGTATTAAAGCTCATGATTTTGCCTAGTACAAATTTATGCGCATGTGTTACTTTGATTGGTTTTACTTATGTATAAATTTTCCCTACATGAATGACATCTCCAGTGCCTAATTTCTACTAGTTAAATAACTTTAATGGGTATGGTATGCTCCTAAATGCACATGCAATATTCTTGACAGGCACTACAAATTTTTTTGATAAGCAGGTTTTGGCGTTTTTTTTTTAAAAACAATGCGAGTGCTTCAAGAGAGCATCGGGGTCATTGTGTTCTGTGGAGGCTAGATAGAGTGGGTCTAAGATAAACACCTTCCACTCACCAATTGGGGAGATTTTTTTAACCAATTCTACATTTTTGTTTTTTGGGCACTTGGAGGAAGTTCTCTCAATCAACTTGTTGGATCTCTTTTCTATTTTCACCAAAGCCCTAACTTAAGAGCTTTTAATGAAAAGTTCATCCTTGAAGCTTAAATCTTTGGCGTTTCTTGCTTATTTAATAGTTGGTGCTACAAGCCGATGACATTTTGTGATGGAGATAATACACCCCCAAGTTTATGTTTGTTTTCAAGAACTTGAAGCGCCAGTCAAGGTAAACCTATAGACTCAGATTATGTAGATGAAAGCTAAATGAAGTGAAGAAGATGGAGTTCTTTATTTGTAATACCCTTGAAAACAAATGTAATTAAAGGAAAATTAATACTTCGTATCTTTAAGAGAAATTATAGATGATTGTGATGCCCATGCTATTAAATCATGAATAAGGGTGTTTATGATCCAAAGCTAAAACAAAGTAAATTTAGCTTCTCAATTGTCTAATGATTGCTCTCACTGATCTCTGCTATTTTCCCTCTCTCTCTCTCTACTCTAGCTACTTCTCGACTAAAAATTCCCCCCGTAACTGTAAGACATTGTTGTACTAATAGTTCCCCTCCCCCTAGGCTGGTCGATTATAACCTACTTATGGTAATATGTACTATATGAGAAATGATAAAAATTGTTAGAGTCATGGACTCTACTTTGAAGAAAGTGTCTTTTGAGGGAAGGAAGGGGGTGGTGATGGAAGGATTCTATGAATAACTCTATTGTAACACCTTATAATCTAATCAAGGCTTCCTTTCCATCTTAAAAAATTAATTATTTTATGGCAAGAAAATGAGAGATAATATAAATAAAAGATGAGGAGAAGGGGCTATGACAAACAACACCATATGACAAGCTAATAGGAGCCAATGTATTTGTTATAGTTTTCATCTTCAAGGAGAAACCAGCCAATTGCTTTTACAAGCTGTGCTCATGTTGTAATTCTGAGTGTCCATCATTAATGTAGGCAGATAATGTAGGACCATGAAATTGTCAGAAACTTGTTTGTCATACCAAGAAACTCTAGAATGTGAGTCTGATATGATTCATTTGTCCATGGTCCTTGGTATCCTCTTTCATTGAAGAGGTGTTAACCAAGGCCATAATAACTCCTAAGAAATCAAATTGAGAGTTCAAGGGCACAAGTTAACTATAGTTACATTCCTCTTCATCTTCCATATTGAGCCTGTTGATAGGAGTGTGGACCTCCGGTGATTAATTGCCGGAAAATAAGCCATATATGGTGCTTTGCTAGGAAAATAGCTGCGATGATTTGGACGAGGTATTCATGATCAGTCAAGCAGCAAAACAATTGGAATTACTAGTTACTCAATTATGTGTTCACCTTGAGCGCTCTCCAGACCCTGTGGGATGTTCACTGTTTTCGGTTTAGTTTCCATGACTTGAACATCACTCCTTAGGTAAATGACCAAGTTGGTGTAGGGAAGTGTATCCTAAATATAGTCCCTAACTTTCTTTGAATTCTCTGAAGGAGGCATGAGATTGAAGTAAATCTGGTCCTCTATCATAGAAGATTATAGCATCAATGAAACTAGTTACTGAGGTGAAGTTTGAAGTTTGATGTTCTTTTTTGTTTATGATGTTTTCTGTATTCAGTGTGGAATACATATTGCCCTTCCCCTTTACTTTTCTCTGATACAAATTTTCATTGTTTAGAACAACTTGATAATGTCGCTGATTGTTACTTCGGAATTGAGGGAGGAATTATCTTTCTACAGGAATGAATGTGTTTCCTGATCTTATTTGCATACTCAAATGCTGTTTTTTTTTTCTTTGTGAAAGGATATAATACGTGGTTGAATTGTTAGCAATGGTAGTTTTTGGCCTTTGGCATTATCCTTGTCAGATTGTAGGGGAATAGAATGAACAGAACAAGTCATCATATGCTTTTGTTGGGGATCAAGGAGTTATGCAATTACAGATTACAAAAGATCCCTTAATTATGAAAGATGTAGCCCAACATGTTGCAAACATGGTGGAAAGTCAAGTGGAGAAACATACTTATTTTAGTATGGTCTTTTGAGGCATTGACTTTCATTGACTTTCCTAAAATGGAAACTTTCCAAATTGGGAAACTTTCTACTTTGGGAAAGTGGTTGTAGGAACTTGCTTAATATGGAAGTAGGGATTAAATATAATGTTTTGAACCCATAAAGGTTCGAACTTTAGGAGTAGGGCTTGAATCCGAACTTGGTCAAAGTTGCTCTAAAGTTGGTCAAAGTTAGGTCAACGTGGGAGTCAAAGTTTGACCAAAGGAGTTGGTCCATGTTCGAGTATTCCTAGATGGCGTGGGAATTGAAGAGTTTTGCTGATTTGTAATGACTTGATAAGTTGGATATGATAAGAATACTTAAAGAGTTTGATTGAAGATGGAAGACTTGAAGATAGACATGCCTATTAAGGGATAAGAGATCCATTTGGTTGAACTTCTTCAAGGATAAAGCTAATAGAGTTTTAGCTAGTTGAGAAGTCTTATCTTTTGAGTCTTTTCATTTATAATGTAACTATATCTAGCCAATTATAGGACTTTTAGATTTCTATGCATTGTTCTATTAGGAAGTTGGTTCTTTAATGTTTCTAGTTAAGTTTATCTTAAGGATAATTAGCCAAAGTCAGATTTTATCTTCTTTCCTAGGGATTCACATTTTTTAGAGTCATTATAGCCTATAATACATGTTATTCACGTATTTAGGTTGTTATGCTTGTGTTTAGATAAAGTTTTGGTGTTTTTAAACTTCTTGTAAACCCTAGGGAGCTCCTACTATATCAAGGAGTCAAATGACATTGAATGAAATCAGATTTTCATGAATTAAACCCTTTGTTATTTGTGACTTTTCTGAATTCTCTAAGCTTTTGGATTAAAGTTTAGTGTGTTCATCCTTTGCTAGCCTATTTCACTCGTTGATGAAATTGGTGGTGTTCTGAGGAAGCTTTTTGGATTCTTTGGTGGTGAATCTGTATCCAAACAATCCCTAGAGTCAATCAACGAATTATCCTTTTTGTTCTTTAATAACTCACATAAAAATCAAGCCTACACACATTCAAAAACATCTATAAACTTATTCGTTTTTGTGGCGCATCTCAGTTGGCGAGTTCTTAATCGTTTTAGCTTATATTTTTCGATCTGAGTATCCAAAAATACAACATCTAGTATCAGTGCTAGAAGAGTCTTGGGATATTAAATTCACTCATATCCATGGCTTCTTCAAGTAGTCATCATCACCAAAGCGAGAACGACGATTATATGTCTTTGGGTGAGAGGAATGCGCGTTTGGAGGGTGAAGTTGAGTTGTTGAGGGTGCAACTTAGAGACCTTCAAGCAAGATACATTCAACAAAGAGGGGATGGTCCACCTTCACACCATTCAGGGGAGGAGATTCTAATGTCTCCTATGCACAACCGATTTGGTAACTCAAAATCTAACTCTTCCTTTTTTGATATAAAAGTTGATATACCTGAGTATGATGAAAGATTAGATGCTGATGAATTTGTAGAATGGTTGAGAGTAGTAGAAAGAGTGTTTGATTATAAACAAACACCTGATGATAAGAAAGTAAAGGTGGTTGCCTCGAAATTATGCAAATATGCCTCCACTTGGTGGGCAAACATGTATAACAAGAGGGAAAGGATGGGGAAAGATAAGGTGAGAACTTGGGAGAAGATGAAAAAACTGTTAAAAGAGAAGTTCCTACCTTCCTACTGTGTTCAAGAGAATTTTATGAGATTTCATCATCTTGAACAATGTGGAAAAACGATAGAGGAGTATGCACGTGAATTTGAGGGGTATTTGTTGAAGTGTGGTGTTGATGAGGATGAGCCACATACATTGGTGTGATTTCTAGGAGGTTTGGAGGATCGAATTTCTAGGGTAGTGGAGTTACATCCATAAGAGTTGATCCTTTTGGCACACAAGGTGGAAAATGAACAGAAAACCAAACCCAAACACGAAAACACCAGATCCTATTCTAAACCCACCCAAAATACACGAACCCACCCTACTCAAACATGTCCCACTCTTTCTAACCAACCAAAAACACACTTTACTCCACAAAATAACCCAATCCAACCTCAACGCAGTTCTAGGAGCTGTTTTAGATGTCAAGGTTTAGGGCATATTGCATTTGATTGCCCTAACAAAAAGATTGTGTCACTAGCTGAATACTCCATGCATAGCAATCCCTGTTTTGAGGAAGAAGCAGTTGACCTAGGGGAGAGTGAGGAAGATGAATCAGGGAGTTTCGGGCCAGATGAAGGAGAGTGTTTAGTAGTGAGAAGGGCGTTGAGTACTGTGCCCCAAACAAAAGATCAACGGTAAAGAGAGGCTATCTTCTTCACGAAATGCACTGTCAAAGAAAAGGTTTGCTCTTTGATCATTGATGGAGGAAGTTGTACTAATGTTGCATCTCAAACATTAGTAGAGAAGCTCAACTTGCCTACATCACCGCATCCACATCCTTATGTGATCCAATGACTCAATCATGGCAAAGGAATCTAAGTAAGGAAGAACCATGATGTGATGTTATACCTATGGATGCATGTCATGTGTTGTTGGGAAGACCTTGGTTGTTTGATAGGAAGGTGATACATAATGGATATAAAAACACATATGCCTTTACCAAAAAAACCACCCCATTACCCTAAAACCCATGATACAAAATAAACCTACCACCACAAAAGCAAACCCTAGCCTACCCATAACTAAAACACATACCCTAACCACTATTTTGAAAGCTGAACAACATGAACATCAACTTATACCACCCCTTATATTGGCAAGATTGGAGGAGGAAGAGGAACTTATTAAGGAGAAACCTATCCATCTTTTACTCACCCCCTTGCTCAAAACCTTTGATCACGTGTTCCCAAAGGAGATTCCCCTAGGGCTTCCTCCTAAATGTGACATCCAACACAAAATAGATCTGATCCCAGGATCTGTTCTGCCTAATAAGCCTGCCTATAGAACAAACCCTAAAGAAACTGAGGAGATCAGGAGGCAAGTAGAGGGATTGTTGGAAAAAGGGATGATAAGGGAGTCATTGAGCCCATGTGCCGTACCTACTCTATTGGTACCAAAGAAGAATGGAAAGTGGCGCATGTGTGTGGATAGTAGAGCCATCAATAAGATCACTATAAAATACCGTTTTCCCATTCCTAGGCTAAACGACCTATTAGATGATCTATATGGAGCCAAGGTATTTTCGAAAGTGGATTTGAGAAGTGGATATCATCAAATTCGAATCCATGAAGGGGATGAATGGAAAACCGCATTTAAGACTAAAGAAGGGTTGTATGAGTGGCTTGTGATGCCCTTCGGTCTCTCAAGCGCACCTAGCACATTCATGAGGCTTATGAACACGTGTCTTAAGCCCTTTCTTGGTGCCTTTGTCGTGGTATACTTTGATGATATTCTGATCTACAGTAAATCTGAAGAACATCAAAAACACTTGCAAAGGGTATTTGAAGTACTAGCTCGTGAAAAACTCTATGGTAACTTGGAAAAATGTGACTTCTATACCTCGGAAGTTGTTTTTCTGGGCTTTATTGTCTCTTCTTAAGGTATACAGGTAGATGAAAGAAAAGTGGAAGTGATTCGAAGTTGGCCTGTTCCTAACAGTACCCAACAAGTTCGAAGCTTTCATGGTCTGGCATCATTATATAGAAGATTCTGATCACGAGGCCTTAAAGTATCTGCAAAGCCAACAAAAGTTACAACCTCGATATGCTCAATGGGTTAATTTCCTTCAATCCTTCCACTTCATGATAAAGCACAAGTCGGGAAAACTCAACAAGGGAGCTGATGCACTTTCAAGAAGGTATCTCCTTTTGAATTCGATACAGACTAATATTGTTAGCCTTGAGATCTTGAAGGAATGCTACAAGGGAGATGCTGACTTTGGAGAACTCTATGAGAAATGTTCAAAGAAAGCATTGGGGGAATACTATCTATTTGAAGGGTTTCTATTCAAAGGAAGCCAAGTATGTATTCCCAAACACAATTTGAGAGAGTTCTTCATCAAGGAAGTTCATAAAGGAGGCATGGTTGGACACTTTGGTATTGAAAAGACCAAAGCCCTTCAAGCTGAACATTTCTTTTGGCCCAGAATGGCACGTGATGTGGAGTTCATAGTCAAAAGGTGTCCCACGTGTCAAAAGGCTAAAAGTCACTCTCTTCCCCAAGGACTCCATATGCCTCTACTAGTGCCTCAAGCTCCTTGGGAAGATATCAGTCTAGACTTCATCACTGGACTACCTCGAACCCAGCGCAACAAAGGCTCAGTCATGGTGGTTGTGGACAGATTCTCTAAAATGGGATCCCTAAGTCTATGGTAAGTGATCGTGATTCAAAGTTTCTCAGTCATTTCTGGCTAACGCTATGGAAGAAGATGGGTACAAAGTTAAAATTCAGTACGTCAAGTCATCCTCAAACTGATGGGCAAACTGAAGTGACTAAACGCACCTTGGGAACACTTTTGCGATCGTTGATCACTAAGAACCTTAGGGAATGGGAAGAGGTACTACCACACGCAGAGTTTGCATACAATAGGGTTCCAAGCAAGACAACAGGTCTTAGTCCCTTCGAAGTGGTCTATGAGTTCAATCCTTATACGCCTATTGATTTAGCACCATTTGTAGTGAAGGCTAACTTTAGTCAAGAGGCAGAGGAAAGAACTAAAGAGATCAAGAAGATGCATGAGCAAGTTCTTTCCAAGATTGAGAAGATGAATGAACAAGTCAAGGCACGGATTGATAGAAAGAAGAGGGATTCAAGATTTAAAAAGGGTGATTATGTATGGATTCATCTAAGGAAAGAACGTTTTCAATCAAAAAGACGTTCCTTGTACGCCTATTGATTTAGCACCATTTGTAGTGAAGGCTAACTTTAGTCAAGAGTCTTTTCAATTATAATGTAACTATATCTAGCCAATCATAGGAATTTCAGATTTCTATGCATTGTTCTATTAGGAAGTTGGTTCTTTAATGTTTCTAGTTAAGTTTATCTTAAGGATAATTAGCCAAAGTCAGATTTTATCTTCTTTCCTAGGGATTCACGTGTTTTAGAGTCATTATAGCCTATAATACTTGTTATTCACGTATTTAGGTTATGCTTGTGTTTAGATAGAGTTTTGGTGTTTTTAAACTTCTTGTAAACCCTAGGGAGCTCCTACTATATAAAGGAGTCAAATGGCATTTAATGAAATTAGATTTTGATGAATTAAACCCTTTGTCATTCGTGACTTTTCTGAATTCTCTAAGCTTTTGGATTAAAGTTTAGTGTGTTCATCCTTTGCTAACCTATTTCACTCGTTGATGAAATTGGTGGTATTCGGAGGAAGCTTTTTGGATTCTTTGGTGGTGAATCTGTATCAAAAAAATCCCTAGAGTCAATCAACGAATTATCCTTTTTGTTCTTTCATAACTCACATAAAAATCAAGCCTAAACACATTCAAAAACATCCATAAACTTATTCGTTTTTGTGGTGCATCTCAGTTGGCGAGTTCTTAATCGTTTTAGCTTGTATTTTTCGATCTGAGTATCCAAAAATGCAACAGCTTTGTTCCAAACCTATCTTGGATTGTCCCTAATACTAGTCCCCTTTCTAAGTTTTGTTTGGAAAACTTACGACTAACTTGTCCGTGTTACCCTTTAGGAAAGGTTTCCTTGTAGCATGGTAGTGATGTAGAAAACTTAAATAAAGAAGGATAATTGTGGTATTTCAACGTAGTTCCTTAAATATTTAGGGATAGAGGGATGATGCCTTATAATTAAATAGGCACTTTTCACTTTTATTTATTTGGATTTACATTTGGGTTTAAAGTCTCTAATTTATCAAAATGTTCATCAGAACTTAAACCATTGAAAATTAAGTTCGTACATCATTAGATTTTATACGCAGCTAACATCAGAAAGCAATAGGGTATTGTACTATTGTTTTTGCTAAAATGCTAAAAAATAATAAATGATGTGCACTTAATTGTTTTTTGTTATTAGATCCTTTCATGAGTTGGCTGCTTATGGCATCACCATTTTATTTGCACAGATATGTTGAGGCATTAAGGTTGAGTGTTTGCCTTCTGTTGATATATTCTTTTGCGTGTAATTTGGGTATGACCTGGATTAAGTGATTTTCCTAACACTTATGACATAAGAATGCTGACAATTATAAAATAGAGCTGTGAAGGGTTAAGTTGGATATTTTTAATGATTATACACTTATTCAACAGCTGCCTAAGGACCCCTGTTTTATAATCTGCATCCCTCCTTTTCCTTCATTGCCTTATCTCTCTTGTTCTCTCTTCTTGTATTCTCAGGTTTTTCTGCTATAAAATTTTCAGCATGAGCTGGTGGTGGCTTGGAGCTATAGGTTCTACTTTACATGTAGGTGACCTTATTTTCTCGGATTATTACTGTGGTTTTAATGCTAAAATTATTTTAATGCATTTTATTTCTATATTTTGCACCTCTGTCATGGTTAGTAGTGTATCTCTGATCTTTGCAGAGAATAGAGAATGGAGAGATTCCTTCAAAATACCATAGAGTAGCACTTGTAGTTGGTGTAACTGGCATGTCTGGCAATAGTCTTGCGGACATTCTTCAGCTATCTAGTACACCTGGCGGTCGCTGGAAGGTCTACGGTGTTGGGCGGCGGCGTCAACCTGAATGGCAGTTTCATCACAACCATGTTCAATATATCAAGTGCGATATGGTTGATCCTGAAGATTGCCTGGCTAAACTTTCAAATCTGAGTGATGTTACTCATATTTTCTATGTTGGTTGGGTTAACAAATCCACTGAAGAAGAAAGTTCCAATGAGAATGGGAGAATGTTGCGTAATGTTCTGAATGCTGTCATACCTAATGCACCAAACTTGCAGCATGTTTGTCTTCAAACAGGTCAAAAATATCCTCTCTCTTCTTTAGACTCGTCAGGTGAAATACAATATGTACCCCAATTTCTCGAGGAGTATCCCAGGGGAGATGTTACAGATTGTTACTGTGCTATGGAGGATATATTGTTGGAGGAGGTTCAGAGAAAGGAGAATTTATCTTGGTCTGTCCATCGGCCTGCTGTAATGTTTGGGTTTTCTCCTTACAGCACTAGGAACATTGTTGGCTCACTGTGTGTTTATGCCACTATTTGCAAGCATGAAGGACAGCCCTTAAGGTTTCCAGGCAACCAGGCAGCCTGGCATGGGTACTCAGAAGCCGGAGATGCAGACTTGGTGGCTGAGCAGCAAATATGGGCAGCACTTCATCAGCAAGGCATGGGGCAAGTGTTTAATTGTAGCAATGGGGATACATTTCAGTGGAAGGATCTGTGGAAGGTTTTGGCGGAGGAATTTGAAGTAGAGTTTGTGGAATTTGAAGAAGGTTCAAAAAGCCTCGAGGAAATGATGAGAGACAAAGGTCCTGTATGGGACCAGATTATACATGAGAAGGACCTCCTGTCTACTAATCTGGAGGAGGTAGGCACTTGGTGGTACGTGGATTCAGTTCTCAGACGCGAGGTTGTAGAGGGCAATCATATTGGTCGGAGCATGGATAAGAGCAGGGAGTATGGTTTTGGTGGATTTAGGGACACTGCAGAGTCTTTCCGTTTTTGGATCGAGCACACAAGAAGATACAGGATTATTCCTTAATCTGCTAGCACGATGCTGCTGCTACTGGTAGCTGACCAGATTGTCATTTGAATTCTGTGGCATTTTTTTTTTATGGGTCAACTATGATTTGGTCTACAATATATGATTACCCTATGAGTTGGTGTATAGTTGTGCCCTCAACTTAGCTAAAAGCCAGCAACAAGGGCCCATGGACCAGATCATCTATGTTCACGACCATCAAATCACACGTTAATGACAACCATTTCTTTTTCTTTTGAATTTAATTACTGGACGGCAGTGTACAAAGACTAGTCTCCTAGTTTGTAACTTGGTATTAATTGTTGAGTTTGAACTTTTTATCATCACGTACCCTTTGTAATACTCGGATTGTGATACATATAGACTCAGCCAATGTCCTATTTCTCTGATTTGATATTTTTTTAGTATCATATGATAATATTGTCTGATTTGCTGTGAATTTTCATGGTCTGTTATGATCTTTCCTGATTAAGTAACAACAGCCTTGGAATAAAGCCTGTCAATCATTTTTAAATACTTCAATATGATTTGGAGATATTAGGCTTTGAACTTTGGATCCTTAGCCAAGAAAAGGGAATAATGATACAATACTTTGACAATATCCTTTTTGCCAAATTATGTTAATAATTATCTTAGAATAGGAATGAAACGTTTCGAATTCTTACGTTATTAAGAAGTGTTAAGTAGGTAACTAAAATAAGGGAACAAATTTAAACAAATAGACGTAGGAAAGGCTCCACTAAAATATGTTATTTATGTTGAGCATCCATTTATTGGTAAGGTATGAATAAGGGAATAAATAGAAGTAATAAAAAGTATTGTTACTCTACTAATTGG